>OX336390.1:613342215-615742215 GCA_946902985.2 Meconema thalassinum
TTTTATATATTAGACTACCTGAAGTACCCGTGCTTCGCTACGCGTCATAAATAAATTAAAATGTGAAGGTGACAGTTAAAACAGGGGATAGGCGAGGTGCTGCGCAGAGGGAGATTAAGGATGGAACATTTTGTCCAACTACACCGCTCGGCGTTGACCGTGTTTTATAGCACAAATGTAGGTTTTACTCGCTAACAGTTGCAGATACCTTTCGGATAGAAAATGTAATTTTAAACCTTGCATATGCCATCAAAAGTTTGCTATTTCTTAGCGTTCTCTTTTTATTTGAAATGGAAATATGAAAGTTTGAAACCAAAGGGTGTAGTGACGTCACTAAAATGGTCGCAATTTTAAAATAGTGCAAAGTATTGAAATGGAAAGTAACCTATATGTTAACCAGGTAAATCAGCTACTTCCATGTAAAATTCACGTAAATCGGACCAGTGGTACTTGCGAGATTGAGTAATACACAGACACACACCATCTCAATTTTAGCCTCGCATCGCTCGCGTCATAGTCGTATCATATTGTTTTTCAATGAAATGCAGGTTTAACCCCGTTAACACCACTTTAGAACCTGAATACCCAAAAATCCCTCCGTAGTAGACGTTTTCGACACACAACAAACAAACATATCCCCAAAATATCATTCTTCTAACTTTAATAGTTTTGGTTGGTCGATGAGAGCAAACATCCAAAAATCCTTCCTTAGTGGACGTTTTTCTTCCAGAAAATCACCCCTCCCCATATGCCCCTTAAATTGCATTTATGAAAACACGGTCGAACACCTATTTATTTTATTTATTTATTCATTTGTTTATTTATTTTTAAGCTGATAGATTTCCTCCGAGTTTCAGACTCCTCCCTATGTCGTTTAAGAGATACACGCTCAGTTAGGAATCTTTCAACCCCCACTTTTCATCCCTTTCACCTCATAATATACACTACATCGAAAAACCATTAGACATGTGTCAGCTTATTTTTTAATGATTAGTATATGTGCCAAGTATCACATCCCCAAATGAAACCACTCGTGAGATATTGTTATTCAATGGAAAGCACGTTTACCCCCTTAACACCTCTTTAGAACCTGAATATCCAAAACTCTTTCCTTAGTGGACGTTTTCGACATACAACGAACATATCCCCAAAATTTCATGTTTCTAACTTCAATAATTTTGGCTCGGCGATGAAGAGTGAGTCAGTCAGTCAGGACATTTTCTTTCATTTATTTTTGATAATTTCACCCCTCCCTATGAACCCCTTAAATTGGATTTATGAAACAACGGTCAAACACCTATTTACTTATTTAAAGCTGTTTTCCCCCTGAGTTTGATGAGTGAGTAATTGAGTCAATCAGTTAGGACACTTTCTTTCCTGTTTTTTTCCCCCAGAATTTCACCCCTCTCCAAGGGCCCCTTAAATTGGATTCATGAAAAAACGTTCGAACACCTATTTACCTGTATTTTAAGCTGTTTTTTCCCACCGAATTTCAAACTTCACGCCTATGTCGTTTCAGAGATACACTCTCCGTCAGAATCCCCTCAACCCCCAATTTTCACCCCATTCACCTCATAATATACACCACATCGATAAACCCTTAGACATATGTCTGATTATTTTTAATGATTAGTTTATATACCGAATATCACATCCCCAAACAAACAACTCATGAGATATCGTTATTCAATGAAATGCACGTTTACCCCCTTGACACGTCTCTAAAACCCGAATAAACAAAAATCATTCCTTAGTTAACGTTTTCGACATACAGCGAACATCTTCCCAAAATTTCATGTTTCCAACTTTAATAGTTTTCGCTGGGCGTGATGAGTGAGTGAGTCAGACAGGACATTTTCTTTCATTTATTTTACCAGAATTTCACCCCTCCCCCATGGGCCCATTAAATTGGATTGATTAAAAAACGCTTGAACACCTATTAACTTATTTCTTAAGCTGTCTTTTTACCCTGAGTCAGTCGGTTAGGACACTTTCTCTCCTTTTTCCCCCAGAATTTCACCCCACCCCATTGGCCCCTTAAATTAATTTATGAAAAAAACAGTTGAAAACCGATTTACTTACTTTTTAAGCTGATTTTTTTTTCGCTGAGTTTCAAATTTCTCGCCTATGTCGTTTAAGATATAGGCCTGCACGCTCCATTAGGAATCCTTCAACCCCCACTTTTCAGCCCTTTCACCTCATAATAATACACCACATCGAAAAACGCTTAAACACATGTCTGCGTATTTTTAATGATTAGTTTATATGCCGAGTATCACATCCACAAATGAAACCACTCGTGAGATATTGATATTCAATGAAATGCAGGTTTAACCCCCTTAAGACCCCTTTAGAACCCGAATATCCAAAAAACCTCCCTTAGTGTACGGTTTTGACATACAACGAACATATCCCCGAAATGTCATGTTTCCAACTTCAATATTTTTGGCTGGGCGATGATGAGTGAGTGAATGAGTCAGAACAATTCCTTTCAATTTTTTTTCTTCAGAAATTCACCCCTCCGGATGAACCCCTTCAATTTGATTGAAAAACAAACTGTCGAAAAGCTATTTACTTACTTTAAAGCAGTTTTTTCCTGTGTGTTTGATGAGTGAGTCAGTCAGTCAATCAGTTAGGACACTTTCTTTCCTGTCCCTCCCCCCGAATTTCACCCCTCCCCATGGGCCCCTTAAATTGGATTTATGGAAAAGCGGTCAAACACATATTTACTTATTTTTATGCTGATTTTTTTTTCTCTGAGTTTCAAACTCCTCGCCTATGTCGTTTAAGAGATACACGCTCCGTTAGGAATCTTTCAATCCCCACTTTTCACCCCTTTAACCTCATAAACACATCGAAAAAACCCTCAGACACGTGTCTTGTTACTTTTTAATGATAAGTTTATATGCCGTGTATCACATCCCCCAATGAATCCAATCGGGAGATATAGTTATTCAATAAAATGCAGGTTTAACCCCCTTAAGACCCCTTTAGAACCTGAATATCCGAAAATCCTCCCTTAGTAGACGGTTTTGACATACAATGAACATATCCCCAAACTGTCATGTTTCTAACTTCAATAAGTTTGGCTAGGCGATGATGAGTGAGTGAGTACGTGAGTGAGTCTGGACATTTTCTTTCAATTTTCTTTTTTCGAATTTCACCCCTCCCCATGAACCCCTTAAATTTGATTTATGAAAAAAAAAACTGTCGAACAGCTATTTACTTACTTTAAAGCAGTTTTTTCCCCCTGAGTTTGATGAGTAAGCCAGTCAGTCAATCAGTTAGGACACTTTCTTTCCTGTTCCCCCCCCCCCCCAGAATTTCATCTCTCCCCATGAGACCCTTAAATTGGATTTATGAAAAAACTGTCAAACACATATTTACTTCTTTTTTATGTTGATTTTTTTTCGCTGTGTTTCAAACTCCTCGCCTATGTCGTTTAAGAGGCACACGCTCCGTTAAGAAACTTTTAATCCCCACTTTTCACCCCTTTCACCTCATAATATACACCACATCGAAAAACCCTCAGACACATGTCTTCTTATTTTTAATGATGAGTTTATATGCCGAGTATCACATCCCCCCATGAAACCAATCGGGAGATATTGCTATTCAATTAAATGCAGGTCTACCCCCTTAACACCCCTTTAGAACCTGAATAGCCAAAATTTCTCTCTTAGTGGGCATTTGCGGCCCTTGAGGAAGCTGCATACCAGATTTCATTCCAATCCGTTCGGTGGTTTCTGAGATTTCGTGATGAATAAATGAATGAGTGAGTGAGTGAGTGAGTGGTATTTGAAAAATATATATTTGAAAGAAGATAGTGTCAAGTCTTTGTTGTGCTAAACTCGGTTGACAGTGCTGTGTGAGCAGCTGAGTAACTAACGGGATTTCAAGTAAAGATCCTCATTTTTTATACCGGTAGTGCTGAGCGCAATTGGCATCAAGTCGGCCGTGTCTCGACTTGAGCTATGTTGCCATGGAAACTATCTGCCTTGCCATTCCTTCATGAGTATATTTTATGATTTGATTAGCCTGTTTTTGAGTGAAAAAGGGCCAAAATCAGAAGAATGAGAAAGACTATCGAAAATACATGTAGCCAGCGGTTCCTTCTGGGTCCTAAACTATGTGTATGCAAAATATGGTTGAGATTGGTGGAACGGTGTAAATTTGTATACGGAACCAACATATATACATACATACATACATACATACAGACTTTCACTTTTATATATTAGACTAGCTGAAGTACCCGTGCTTCGCTACGCGTCATAAATAAATTAAAATGTGAAGGTGACAGTTAAAACAGGGGATAGGCGAGGTGCTGCGCAGAGGGAGATTAAGGATGGAACATTTTGTCCAACTACACCGCTCGGCGTTGACCGTGTTTTATAGCACAAATTTAGGTTTTACTCGCTAACAGTTGCAGATACCTTTCGGATAGAAAATGTAATTTTAAACCTTGCATATGCCATCAAAAGTTTGCTATTTCTTAGCGTTCTCTTTTTATTTGAAATGGAAATATGAAAGTTTGAAACCAAAGGGTGTAGTGACGTCACTAAAATGGTCGCAATTTTAAATAGTGCAAAGTATTGAAATGGAAAGTAACCTATATGTTAACCAGGTAAATCAGCTACTTCCATGTAAAATTCACGTAAATCGGACCAGTGGTACTTGCGAGATTGAGTAATACACAGACACACACCATCTCAATTTTAGCCTCGCATCGCTCGCGTCATAGTCGTATCATATTGTTTTTCAATGAAATGCAGGTTTAACCCCGTTAACACCACTTTAGAACCTGAATACCCAAAAATCCCTCCGTAGTAGACGTTTTCGACACACAACAAACAAACATATCCCCAAAATATCATTCTTCTAACTTTAATAGTTTTGGTTGGTCGATGAGAGCAAACATCCAAAAATCCTTCCTTAGTGGACGTTTTTCTTCCAGAAAATCACCCCTCCCCATATGCCCCTTAAATTGCATTTATGAAAACACGGTCGAACACCTATTTATTTTATTTATTTATTCATTTGTTTATTTATTTTTAAGCTGATAGATTTCCTCCGAGTTTCAGACTCCTCCCTATGTCGTTTAAGAGATACACGCTCAGTTAGGAATCTTTCAACCCCCACTTTTCATCCCTTTCACCTCATAATATACACTACATCGAAAAACCATTAGACATGTGTCAGCTTATTTTTAATGATTAGTATATGTGCCAAGTATCACATCCCCAAATGAAACCACTCGTGAGATATTGTTATTCAATGGAAAGCACGTTTACCCCCTTAACACCTCTTTAGAACCTGAATATCCAAAACTCTTTCCTTAGTGGACGTTTTCGACATACAACGAACATATCCCCAAAATTTCATGTTTCTAACTTCAATAATTTTGGCTCGGCGATGAAGAGTGAGTCAGTCAGTCAGGACATTTTCTTTCATTTATTTTTGATAATTTCACCCCTCCCTATGAACCCCTTAAATTGGATTTATGAAACAACGGTCAAACACCTATTTACTTATTTAAAGCTGTTTTCCCCCTGAGTTTGATGAGTGAGTAATTGAGTCAATCAGTTAGGACACTTTCTTTCCTGTTTTTTTCCCCCAGAATTTCACCCCTCTCCAAGGGCCCCTTAAATTGGATTCATGAAAAAACGTTCGAACACCTATTTACCTGTATTTTAAGCTGTTTTTTCCCACCGAATTTCAAACTTCACGCCTATGTCGTTTCAGAGATACACGCTCCGTCAAGAATCCCTCAACCCCCAATTTTCACCCCATTCACCTCATAATATACACCACATCGATAAACCCTTAGACATATGTCTGATTATTTTTAATGATTAGTTTATATACCGAATATCACATCCCCAAACAAACAACTCATGAGATATCGTTATTCAATGAAATGCACGTTTACCCCCTTGACACGTCTCTAAAACCCGAATAAACAAAAATCATTCCTTAGTTAACGTTTTCGACATACAGCGAACATCTTCCCAAAATTTCATGTTTCCAACTTTAATAGTTTTCGCTGGGCGTGATGAGTGAGTGAGTCAGACAGGACATTTTCTTTCATTTATTTTACCAGAATTTCACCCCTCCCCATGGGCCCATTAAATTGGATTGATTAAAAAACGCTTGAACACCTATTAACTTATTTCTTAAGCTGTCTTTTTACCCTGAGTCAGTCGGTTAGGACACTTTCTCTCCTTTTTCCCCCAGAATTTCACCCCACCCCATTGGCCCCTTAAATTAATTTATGAAAAAACAGTTGAAAACCGATTTACTTACTTTTTAAGCTGATTTTTTTTTCGCTGAGTTTCAAATTTCTCGCCTATGTCGTTTAAGATATAGGCCTGCACGCTCCATTAGGAATCCTTCAACCCCCACTTTTCAGCCCTTTCACCTCATAATAATACACCACATCGAAAAACGCTTAAACACATGTCTGCGTATTTTTAATGATTAGTTTATATGCCGAGTATCACATCCACAAATGAAACCACTCGTGAGATATTGATATTCAATGAAATGCAGGTTTAACCCCCTTAAGACCCCTTTAGAACCCGAATATCCAAAAAACCTCCCTTAGTGTACGGTTTTGACATACAACGAACATATCCCCGAAATGTCATGTTTCCAACTTCAATATTTTTGGCTGGGCGATGATGAGTGAGTGAATGAGTCAGAACAATTCCTTTCAATTTTTTTTCTTCAGAAATTCACCCCTCCGGATGAACCCCTTCAATTTGATTGAAAAACAAACTGTCGAAAAGCTATTTACTTACTTTAAAGCAGTTTTTTCCTGTGTGTTTGATGAGTGAGTCAGTCAGTCAATCAGTTAGGACACTTTCTTTCCTGTCCCTCCCCCCGAATTTCACCCCTCCCCATGGGCCCCTTAAATTGGATTTATGGAAAAGCGGTCAAACACATATTTACTTATTTTTATGCTGATTTTTTTTTCTCTGAGTTTCAAACTCCTCGCCTATGTCGTTTAAGAGATACACGCTCCGTTAGGAATCTTTCAATCCCCACTTTTCACCCCTTTAACCTCATAAACACATCGAAAAACCCTCAGACACGTGTCTTGTTACTTTTTAATGATAAGTTTATATGCCGTGTATCACATCCCCCAATGAATCCAATCGGGAGATATAGTTATTCAATAAAATGCAGGTTTAACCCCCTTAAGACCCCTTTAGAACCTGAATATCCGAAAATCCTCCCTTAGTAGACGGTTTTGACATACAATGAACATATCCCCAAACTGTCATGTTTCTAACTTCAATAAGTTTGGCTAGGCGATGATGAGTGAGTGAGTACGTGAGTGAGTCTGGACATTTTCTTTCAATTTTCTTTTTTCGGAATTTCACCCCTCCCCATGAACCCCTTAAATTTGATTTATGAAAAAAAAACTGTCGAACAGCTATTTACTTACTTTAAAGCAGTTTTTTCCCCCTGAGTTTGATGAGTAAGCCAGTCAGTCAATCAGTTAGGACACTTTCTTTCCTGTTCCCCCCCCCCCCCCCAGAATTTCATCTCTCCCCATGAGACCCTTAAATTGGATTTATGAAAAAACTGTCAAACACATATTTACTTCTTTTTTATGTTGATTTTTTTTCGCTGTGTTTCAAACTCCTCGCCTATGTCGTTTAAGAGGCACACGCTCCGTTAAGAAACTTTTAATCCCCACTTTTCACCCCTTTCACCTCATAATATACACCACATCGAAAAACCCTCAGACACATGTCTTCTTATTTTTAATGATGAGTTTATATGCCGAGTATCACATCCCCCCATGAAACCAATCGGGAGATATTGCTATTCAATTAAATGCAGGTCTACCCCCTTAACACCCCTTTAGAACCTGAATAGCCAAAATTTCTCTCTTAGTGGGCATTTGCGGCCCTTGAGGAAGCTGCATACCAGATTTCATTCCAATCCGTTCGGTGGTTTCTGAGATTTCGTGATGAATAAATGAATGAGTGAGTGAGTGAGTGAGTGGTATTTGAAAAATATATATTTGAAAGAAGATAGTGTCAAGTCTTTGTTGTGCTAAACTCGGTTGACAGTGCTGTGTGAGCAGCTGAGTAACTAACGGGATTTCAAGTAAAGATCCTCATTTTTTATACCGGTAGTGCTGAGCGCAATTGGCATCAAGTCGGCCGTGTCTCGACTTGAGCTATGTTGCCATGGAAACTATCTGCCTTGCCATTCCTTCATGAGTATATTTTATGATTTGATTAGCCTGTTTTTGAGTGAAAAAGGGCCAAAATCAGAAGAATGAGAAAGACTATCGAAAATACATGTAGCCAGCGGTTCCTTCTGGGTCCTAAACTATGTGTATGCAAAATATGGTTGAGATTGGTGGAACGGTGTAAATTTGTATACGGAACCAACATATATACATACATACATACATACATACAGACTTTCACTTTTATATATTAGACTAGCTGAAGTACCCGTGCTTCGCTACGCGTCATAAATAAATTAAAATGTGAAGGTGACAGTTAAAACAGGGGATAGGCGAGGTGCTGCGCAGAGGGAGATTAAGGATGGAACATTTTGTCCAACTACACCGCTCGGCGTTGACCGTGTTTTATAGCACAAATTTAGGTTTTACTCGCTAACAGTTGCAGATACCTTTCGGATAGAAAATGTAATTTTAAACCTTGCATATGCCATCAAAAGTTTGCTATTTCTTAGCGTTCTCTTTTTATTTGAAATGGAAATATGAAAGTTTGAAACCAAAGGGTGTAGTGACGTCACTAAAATGGTCGCAATTTTAAATAGAGCAAAGTATTGAAATGGAAAGTAACCTATATGTTAACCAGGTAAATCAGCTACTTCCATGTAAAATTCACGTAAATCGGACCAGTGGTACTTGCGAGATTGAGTAATACACAGACACACACCATCTCAATTTTAGCCTCGCATCGCTCGCGTCATAGTCGTATCATATTGTTTTTCAATGAAATGCAGGTTTAACCCCGTTAACACCACTTTAGAACCTGAATACCCAAAAATCCCTCCGTAGTAGACGTTTTCGACACACAACAAACAAACATATCCCCAAAATATCATTCTTCTAACTTTAATAGTTTTGGTTGGTCGATGAGAGCAAACATCCAAAAATCCTTCCTTAGTGGACGTTTTTCTTCCAGAAAATCACCCCTCCCCATATGCCCCTTAAATTGCATTTATGAAAACACGGTCGAACACCTATTTATTTTATTTATTTATTCATTTGTTTATTTATTTTTAAGCTGATAGATTTCCTCCGAGTTTCAGACTCCTCCCTATGTCGTTTAAGAGATACACGCTCAGTTAGGAATCTTTCAACCCCCACTTTTCATCCCTTTCACCTCATAATATACACTACATCGAAAAACCATTAGACATGTGTCAGCTTATTTTTAATGATTAGTATATGTGCCAAGTATCACATCCCCAAATGAAACCACTCGTGAGATATTGTTATTCAATGGAAAGCACGTTTACCCCCTTAACACCTCTTTAGAACCTGAATATCCAAAACTCTTTCCTTAGTGGACGTTTTCGACATACAACGAACATATCCCCAAAATTTCATGTTTCTAACTTCAATAATTTTGGCTCGGCGATGAAGAGTGAGTCAGTCAGTCAGGACATTTTCTTTCATTTATTTTTGATAATTTCACCCCTCCCTATGAACCCCTTAAATTGGATTTATGAAACAACGGTCAAACACCTATTTACTTATTTAAAGCTGTTTTCCCCCTGAGTTTGATGAGTGAGTAATTGAGTCAATCAGTTAGGACACTTTCTTTCCTGTTTTTTTCCCCCAGAATTTCACCCCTCTCCAAGGGCCCCTTAAATTGGATTCATGAAAAAACGTTCGAACACCTATTTACCTGTATTTTAAGCTGTTTTTTCCCACCGAATTTCAAACTTCACGCCTATGTCGTTTCAGAGATACACGCTCCGTCAAGAATCCCTCAACCCCCAATTTTCACCCCATTCACCTCATAATATACACCACATCGATAAACCCTTAGACATATGTCTGATTATTTTTAATGATTAGTTTATATACCGAATATCACATCCCCAAACAAACAACTCATGAGATATCGTTATTCAATGAAATGCACGTTTACCCCCTTGACACGTCTCTAAAACCCGAATAAACAAAAATCATTCCTTAGTTAACGTTTTCGACATACAGCGAACATCTTCCCAAAATTTCATGTTTCCAACTTTAATAGTTTTCGCTGGGCGTGATGAGTGAGTGAGTCAGACAGGACATTTTCTTTCATTTATTTTACCAGAATTTCACCCCTCCCCATGGGCCCATTAAATTGGATTGATTAAAAAACGCTTGAACACCTATTAACTTATTTCTTAAGCTGTCTTTTTACCCTGAGTCAGTCGGTTAGGACACTTTCTCTCCTTTTTCCCCCAGAATTTCACCCCACCCCATTGGCCCCTTAAATTAATTTATGAAAAAACAGTTGAAAACCGATTTACTTACTTTTTAAGCTGATTTTTTTTTCGCTGAGTTTCAAATTTCTCGCCTATGTCGTTTAAGATATAGGCCTGCACGCTCCATTAGGAATCCTTCAACCCCCACTTTTCAGCCCTTTCACCTCATAATAATACACCACATCGAAAAACGCTTAAACACATGTCTGCGTATTTTTAATGATTAGTTTATATGCCGAGTATCACATCCACAAATGAAACCACTCGTGAGATATTGATATTCAATGAAATGCAGGTTTAACCCCCTTAAGACCCCTTTAGAACCCGAATATCCAAAAAACCTCCCTTAGTGTACGGTTTTGACATACAACGAACATATCCCCGAAATGTCATGTTTCCAACTTCAATATTTTTGGCTGGGCGATGATGAGTGAGTGAATGAGTCAGAACAATTCCTTTCAATTTTTTTTCTTCAGAAATTCACCCCTCCGGATGAACCCCTTCAATTTGATTGAAAAACAAACTGTCGAAAAGCTATTTACTTACTTTAAAGCAGTTTTTTCCTGTGTGTTTGATGAGTGAGTCAGTCAGTCAATCAGTTAGGACACTTTCTTTCCTGTCCCTCCCCCCGAATTTCACCCCTCCCCATGGGCCCCTTAAATTGGATTTATGGAAAAGCGGTCAAACACATATTTACTTATTTTTATGCTGATTTTTTTTTCTCTGAGTTTCAAACTCCTCGCCTATGTCGTTTAAGAGATACACGCTCCGTTAGGAATCTTTCAATCCCCACTTTTCACCCCTTTAACCTCATAAACACATCGAAAAACCCTCAGACACGTGTCTTGTTACTTTTTAATGATAAGTTTATATGCCGTGTATCACATCCCCCAATGAATCCAATCGGGAGATATAGTTATTCAATAAAATGCAGGTTTAACCCCCTTAAGACCCCTTTAGAACCTGAATATCCGAAAATCCTCCCTTAGTAGACGGTTTTGACATACAATGAACATATCCCCAAACTGTCATGTTTCTAACTTCAATAAGTTTGGCTAGGCGATGATGAGTGAGTGAGTACGTGAGTGAGTCTGGACATTTTCTTTCAATTTTCTTTTTTCGGAATTTCACCCCTCCCCATGAACCCCTTAAATTTGATTTATGAAAAAAAAACTGTCGAACAGCTATTTACTTACTTTAAAGCAGTTTTTTCCCCCTGAGTTTGATGAGTAAGCCAGTCAGTCAATCAGTTAGGACACTTTCTTTCCTGTTCCCCCCCCCCCCAGAATTTCATCTCTCCCCATGAGACCCTTAAATTGGATTTATGAAAAAACTGTCAAACACATATTTACTTCTTTTTTATGTTGATTTTTTTTCGCTGTGTTTCAAACTCCTCGCCTATGTCGTTTAAGAGGCACACGCTCCGTTAAGAAACTTTTAATCCCCACTTTTCACCCCTTTCACCTCATAATATACACCACATCGAAAAACCCTCAGACACATGTCTTCTTATTTTTAATGATGAGTTTATATGCCGAGTATCACATCCCCCCATGAAACCAATCGGGAGATATTGCTATTCAATTAAATGCAGGTCTACCCCCTTAACACCCCTTTAGAACCTGAATAGCCAAAATTTCTCTCTTAGTGGGCATTTGCGGCCCTTGAGGAAGCTGCATACCAGATTTCATTCCAATCCGTTCGGTGGTTTCTGAGATTTCGTGATGAATAAATGAATGAGTGAGTGAGTGAGTGAGTGGTATTTGAAAAATATATATTTGAAAGAAGATAGTGTCAAGTCTTTGTTGTGCTAAACTCGGTTGACAGTGCTGTGTGAGCAGCTGAGTAACTAACGGGATTTCAAGTAAAGATCCTCATTTTTTATACCGGTAGTGCTGAGCGCAATTGGCATCAAGTCGGCCGTGTCTCGACTTGAGCTATGTTGCCATGGAAACTATCTGCCTTGCCATTCCTTCATGAGTATATTTTATGATTTGATTAGCCTGTTTTTGAGTGAAAAAGGGCCAAAATCAGAAGAATGAGAAAGACTATCGAAAATACATGTAGCCAGCGGTTCCTTCTGGGTCCTAAACTATGTGTATGCAAAATATGGTTGAGATTGGTGGAACGGTGTAAATTTGTATACGGAACCAACATATATACATACATACATACATACATACAGACTTTCACTTTTATATATTAGACTAGCTGAAGTACCCGTGCTTCGCTACGCGTCATAAATAAATTAAAATGTGAAGGTGACAGTTAAAACAGGGGATAGGCGAGGTGCTGCGCAGAGGGAGATTAAGGATGGAACATTTTGTCCAACTACACCGCTCGGCGTTGACCGTGTTTTATAGCACAAATTTAGGTTTTACTCGCTAACAGTTGCAGATACCTTTCGGATAGAAAATGTAATTTTAAACCTTGCATATGCCATCAAAAGTTTGCTATTTCTTAGCGTTCTCTTTTTATTTGAAATGGAAATATGAAAGTTTGAAACCAAAGGGTGTAGTGACGTCACTAAAATGGTCGCAATTTTAAATAGTGCAAAGTATTGAAATGGAAAGTAACCTATATGTTAACCAGGTAAATCAGCTACTTCCATGTAAAATTCACGTAAATCGGACCAGTGGTACTTGCGAGATTGAGTAATACACAGACACACACCATCTCAATTTTAGCCTCGCATCGCTCGCGTCATAGTCGTATCATATTGTTTTTCAATGAAATGCAGGTTTAACCCCGTTAACACCACTTTAGAACCTGAATACCCAAAAATCCCTCCGTAGTAGACGTTTTCGACACACAACAAACAAACATATCCCCAAAATATCATTCTTCTAACTTTAATAGTTTTGGTTGGTCGATGAGAGCAAACATCCAAAAATCCTTCCTTAGTGGACGTTTTTCTTCCAGAAAATCACCCCTCCCCATATGCCCCTTAAATTGCATTTATGAAAACACGGTCGAACACCTATTTATTTTATTTATTTATTCATTTGTTTATTTATTTTTAAGCTGATAGATTTCCTCCGAGTTTCAGACTCCTCCCTATGTCGTTTAAGAGATACACGCTCAGTTAGGAATCTTTCAACCCCCACTTTTCATCCCTTTCACCTCATAATATACACTACATCGAAAAACCATTAGACATGTGTCAGCTTATTTTTAATGATTAGTATATGTGCCAAGTATCACATCCCCAAATGAAACCACTCGTGAGATATTGTTATTCAATGGAAAGCACGTTTACCCCCTTAACACCTCTTTAGAACCTGAATATCCAAAACTCTTTCCTTAGTGGACGTTTTCGACATACAACGAACATATCCCCAAAATTTCATGTTTCTAACTTCAATAATTTTGGCTCGGCGATGAAGAGTGAGTCAGTCAGTCAGGACATTTTCTTTCATTTATTTTTGATAATTTCACCCCTCCCTATGAACCCCTTAAATTGGATTTATGAAACAACGGTCAAACACCTATTTACTTATTTAAAGCTGTTTTCCCCCTGAGTTTGATGAGTGAGTAATTGAGTCAATCAGTTAGGACACTTTCTTTCCTGTTTTTTTCCCCCAGAATTTCACCCCTCTCCAAGGGTCCCTCAAATTGGATTCATGAAAAAACGTTCGAACACCTATTTACCTGTATTTTAAGCTGTTTTTTCCCACCGAATTTCAAACTTCACGCCTATGTCGTTTCAGAGATACACGCTCCGTCAAGAATCCCTCAACCCCCAATTTTCACCCCATTCACCTCATAATATACACCACATCGATAAACCCTTAGACATATGTCTGATTATTTTTAATGATTAGTTTATATACCGAATATCACATCCCCAAACAAACAACTCATGAGATATCGTTATTCAATGAAATGCACGTTTACCCCCTTGACACGTCTCTAAAACCCGAATAAACAAAAATCATTCCTTAGTTAACGTTTTCGACATACAGCGAACATCTTCCCAAAATTTCATGTTTCCAACTTTAATAGTTTTCGCTGGGCGTGATGAGTGAGTGAGTCAGACAGGACATTTTCTTTCATTTATTTTACCAGAATTTCACCCCTCCCCATGGGCCCATTAAATTGGATTGATTAAAAAACGCTTGAACACCTATTAACTTATTTCTTAAGCTGTCTTTTTACCCTGAGTCAGTCGGTTAGGACACTTTCTCTCCTTTTTTCCCCCAGAATTTCACCCCACCCCATTGGCCCCTTAAATTAATTTATGAAAAAACAGTTGAAAACCGATTTACTTACTTTTTAAGCTGATTTTTTTTTCGCTGAGTTTCAAATTTCTCGCCTATGTCGTTTAAGATATAGGCCTGCACGCTCCATTAGGAATCCTTCAACCCCCACTTTTCAGCCCTTTCACCTCATAATAATACACCACATCGAAAAACGCTTAAACACATGTCTGCGTATTTTTAATGATTAGTTTATATGCCGAGTATCACATCCACAAATGAAACCACTCGTGAGATATTGATATTCAATGAAATGCAGGTTTAACCCCCTTAAGACCCCTTTAGAACCCGAATATCCAAAAAACCTCCCTTAGTGTACGGTTTTGACATACAACGAACATATCCCCGAAATGTCATGTTTCCAACTTCAATATTTTTGGCTGGGCGATGATGAGTGAGTGAATGAGTCAGAACAATTCCTTTCAATTTTTTTTCTTCAGAAATTCACCCCTCCCGATGAACCCCTTCAATTTGATTGAAAAACAAACTGTCGAAAAGCTATTTACTTACTTTAAAGCAGTTTTTTCCTGTGTGTTTGATGAGTGAGTCAGTCAGTCAATCAGTTAGGACACTTTCTTTCCTGTCCCTCCCCCCGAATTTCACCCCTCCCCATGGGCCCCTTAAATTGGATTTATGGAAAAGCGGTCAAACACATATTTACTTATTTTTATGCTGATTTTTTTTTCGCTGAGTTTCAAACTCCTCGCCTATGTCGTTTAAGAGATACACGCTCCGTTAGGAATCTTTCAATCCCCACTTTTCACCCCTTTAACCTCATAAACACATCGAAAAACCCTCAGACACGTGTCTTGTTACTTTTTAATGATAAGTTTATATGCCGTGTATCACATCCCCCAATGAATCCAATCGGGAGATATAGTTATTCAATAAAATGCAGGTTTAACCCCCTTAAGACCCCTTTAGAACCTGAATATCCGAAAATCCTCCCTTAGTAGACGGTTTTGACATACAATGAACATATCCCCAAACTGTCATGTTTCTAACTTCAATAATTTTGGCTAGGCGATGATGAGTGAGTGAGTACGTGAGTGAGTCTGGACATTTTCTTTCAATTTTCTTTTTTCAGAATTTCACCCCTCCCCATGAACCCCTTAAATTTGATTTATGAAAAAAAAAACTGTCGAACAGCTATTTACTTACTTTAAAGCAGTTTTTCCCCCCTGAGTTTGATGAGTAAGCCAGTCAGTCAATCAGTTAGGACACTTTCTTTCCTGTTCCCCCCCCCCCCCAGAATTTCATCTCTCCCCATGGGACCCTTAAATTGGATTTATGAAAAAACTGTCAAACACATATTTACTTCTTTTTTATGTTGATTTTTTTTCGCTGTGTTTCAAACTCCTCGCCTATGTCGTTTAAGAGACACACGCTCCGTTAAGAAACTTTTAATCCCCACTTTTCACCCCTTTCACCTCATAATATACACCACATCGAAAAACCCTCAGACACATGTCTTCTTATTTTTAATGATGAGTTTATATGCCGAGTATCACATCCCCCCATGAAACCAATCGGGAGATATTGCTATTCAATTAAATGCAGGTCTACCCCCTTAACACCCCTTTAGAACCTGAATAGCCAAAATTTCTCTCTTAGTGGGCATTTGCGGCCCTTGAGGAAGCTGCATACCAGATTTCATTCCAATCCGTTCGGTGGTTTCTGAGATTTCGTGATGAATAAATGAATGAGTGAGTGAGTGAGTGAGTGGTATTTGAAAAATATATATTTGAAAGAAGATAGTGTCAAGTCTTTGTTGTGCTAAACTCGGTTGACAGTGCTGTGTGAGCAGCTGAGTAACTAACGGGATTTCAAGTAAAGATCCTCATTTTTTATACCGGTAGTGCTGAGCGCAATTGGCATCAAGTCGGCCGTGTCTCGACTTGAGCTATGTTGCCATGGAAACTATCTGCCTTGCCATTCCTTCATGAGTATATTTTATGATTTGATTAGCCTGTTTTTGAGTGAAAAAGGGCCAAAATCAGAAGAATGAGAAAGACTATCGAAAATACATGTAGCCAGCGGTTCCTTCTGGGTCCTAAACTATGTGTATGCAAAATATGGTTGAGATTGGTGGAACGGTGTAAATTTGTATACGGAACCAACATATATACATACATACATACATACATACATACAGACTTTCACTTTTATATTATATATTAGATTAGTAATTCACCTGATGTAGACGCTTGTATTTTTTGTCTCTTCCCAAAATAATAACTGACATGGAAATAATCGAAATTTGATGTTTTTCAGTCGGTCAACACTGTGATGGTTTATTCCCTAATCCTGAAAAAAAAAAAAAAAAATCTTCTTCTTCTTAAGACGCCGTCTCCAAACGAAGGTTGGCGATCCCCGTAGCCAGCTCTGACCTTGACATTGCAGGATGCAATGCTTCCTCTGATGTACATCTGTGCCATCTTCTAATGTCCTTCAACCATGAATTTCTGCGTCTCCCAACGGATCTTTTTCCTTGTATCTTTCCTTCAATAATTAGCTGTAATTATTGGTACCTCTCGTTTCGCATGATGTGACCTAAGCATTGTGTCTTTCTTTGCTTTATAACATGCAGCAGTTCTTTTTGCTTTTTCATCCGATGTAGGACCTCGACATTTGAAATTTTCAATATCCAAGGTATGCGCAGGAGACGGCGATATAGATACATTTCAAAGGCATCGATTCGTTTTTCAATAGAAGGATCCATGGTCCAGCATTCGCAACCATATAGAAGAACAGAAAATATGTAACAACGGATCATGCTGATTCGCAGCTGTAGACTGAGATCTGATCGTACACAAAATTTCCCCAAGGTAAAGAATTGTTTCCTGCCTGTTCAATTCTAGATTTTATTTCTTGTTTCGAGTCACATTGTTCGTTCAATATGGTGCCCAAGTATATGAAGGAGGACACTTGTTCAACTATATCATTATTTATTGTGAGACTTGCTCTTATTGTCTTATTTAGAGAACACCATCATTTTTGTTTTTAAAGCGTTCACACACAAGTCGAATTCTTCACTGTGTTGTACTAAGCAATTTACCATGTGTTGAAGGGTAGATAATTTATCTGCTATGACAACAGTATCATCCTCATATCTAATGTTTTTAATACATTTTCCATTTATTATTACATGAGATTAATAAATATACTTGGATGATTAGTTTCAATCGTCAAGTGATCATCATCAGATCCATTGCACTTAGGCTATTAAATCTTTGACTAAAAGTATGGGTGAAAGTGTTTACAATATGGACACGTATTTAGTTGCATTAGTAGTTAAACTGACACAACTAGTCAATATTTGTTAGTTATAATCTATGTGATATTTTGTTAAGGTACTGAAAGTGGTGATTGATCTCCAATATTAACTAGTTGCATTATTTTAACTAATATTCCAACTTAATAAGTGTACATATTGTGAACACTTTCACCCATTCGTTTAGACATAAATTTAATAGCCTAAGTGTAATGGATGTGATGATGATCGCTTGACGAACGAAACTGGTCATCAAAGTGCATTTATTATTCTCATGTTTTTTTTTTCAGGATTAGGGATTAACCCATCCCAATTGTGCTGACCGACTGAAAAGCATCAAATTTCGATTACAAAGGCAACATTGACAAGTAGTTCCGTGAAGAACTATACAGCCTATTTTCATATATCCTACTCATGTTAATTGCCTCTATCAACATACAACATTTCAGTTTGAAGGTTGTGATAGATTCGTAGATATTGAGAACCGTCTATATATTTCAGATGGTCGCCAGTTTGGATTTTTATTTATGTACTATTACATTAAGATTATTGTGTACGTGTGGTATTTAAACTTCAATCGCATGAATAGAACACAAGAAGTAAAAACGAGATTTTAAAATTTCGCACAGCTGCCATCTTGTGGTTATGCGAACAATTGAAATAAATTAGATGCCAGTGGATTAACATTTGTATAAGCATTTAACATGCGAGGTTTCATTGCACTCGGATAGTTTAATCGCGAGAAACGTCCATTTAAATATTTATACTTCGCGTCGCCGCCATGTTGGATTTGTGGTCACAAGGTTACTGAAAGTCCTATAGGTGAACATATGTTCATAGCCTCTATGAACATAAAAAAATCAGTTTGATTGCTGTAAAAGATTAGTTGATATTGAGAACCGTCAAAATAATTCGGATGCTCGCCATTTTGGATTGCTATATGTATAGGCCATAGAGTTATGTACCATTCAAGGAAAATTATTGCCTAGGTTCATGATTCAAACATTCACTTCGATCGCATGATTACGACACAAGAAATAAAATCTTAATTATAAATTTCACACAGCCGCCATTTTGAGGTTATATAAACAATTGAACTAAATTAGATGCCAGTGCATTACAATACGTATAATCATTTACTGTACCACATTTCACTGCGCTCAGAGAGTTAAATCACGAGAAAAGTCTATTAAAATGTTTCAACTTCGCTTGGCCGCCATGCTCGTTTTGTACTTTACAGCTTTATGAAAGTTCATTGATAAACTTGTATCAGTACCTTGTATCACCGTACAAAATTTCAAGGCGATATCTGTAATAGTTTCGGAGATATAGACTCTCAGTGAAATATTTCGCACAGCCACTATTTTGAGGTTATGTAAACAATTGAACTAAATTATACTCCAGTGCAATACAATGTGTATACACATTTGCTGTACCAAGTTTCATTACGTTTGGATGCTTAAATCGCGAGAAAAGTCTATTTAATAGTCTCAACTTCGCTTGGCCGCCATGTTGGTTTTGTAGTTACCAGGTTTTTGAAAGTGTCATAGGTGAACTTCTAGTAGTGCCCTTTATCACCGTACACAATTTCAGGGCGATATCGGTAATAGTTTCGGAGATACTGAATGCTGGTGAAATATTTAGCACAGCCGCCATGTTGGATTGATGAGACACAATAAAATATGAAGGGCACGGTCGAAGTCGGCCAGAATGGTGCTATGATCTTACCGAGTTTCATTGTAATCGCTCCAGCCGTTTAGAAGTTATTAGGGGGGACATACACACGCACACACAGATACACGGACAAAAGGTGATCTCATAAGCCTATTTTTTTTCATAAAATGAAAATAGGCTAAAAATGGCTTCTAACACCATAATGACATGAAAAGATAAAGAGTTTGGGGGATTGTTGATGTATGGCGAAACTCAAGGTTGACAGTGGTGATCGTTGTTTTACGGGGCGAATAATCTAGGTCATCAGCCCCTAATGAGTGGATATAGTGAAATTGAACACTACTACCATTACTCTAACTACTACTAACTACCAACGTACATCTAACTTCCATACACAGTATTCTCTCCAGAATGTTTCCCAGTCGGATAGCATGAAGGTGTAGCCGTGTGTGGTGAAATAAAAGGCGTGGTGGTGCAGTGGTCAAGCTGCTTGCCTCTCACCAAGGCGGACCGTGTTCGATTCCCGGACAATGCATGTGAGATTTTCGAAGTGAAATATCACGTCCTGTGGTTCGGATTCCACGTAAAATGGAGGTCTCGTGGCTCATGATCGCGACGTTAACGGTCACGTAAACCTACAACCTTCCTTCCTTTCTTTGAGGTGAAATATCGGTTTCGAAATTCATATATAATGAGGTTGGCAACTCTGTAAGTAAATAATCGAGAAGGGACTCCCATACTCAGTTGATTCCTGCTCCAACTCCAAATCGATATTTTGGATTTATTTAATATGTGACAAGTAATGGCATGGCTAACGTATACAATTATGACGACACTTGGGTGAATTCCGTAGTGAAGATTACTGCGATGCATCACCAAAATCATTAAAAAATATATTTTTTTTGAGTTTTTGATGTGTTACATCTTTCCACTCGGTATCTGAATATTTTTGTGGGAGTGATTTTGGAAAAGAGGCGGAAGTGGATGGGACGGAAGTGGATGGGACGGAAACAATGAGCGCGCGCGGTGGCAGAGATCGGCACAACGACGTACTGTAAGCCATGTGACTATGTGGTATGTAAATCGCATACTGTTTACCCCAAGGTATGGAGGCCCCATTAGAGAAATTCCTACAATAAATCATCTTCAAGTTGTCGTTCTTTGGTGTGAAAATATTCATTATGTCATATTTGCTGAAAACAATTACGATTTATTAAATCTTCATACTTTTGCTGTGTTCTTATTTAATGTAAGCTATATCGCTTCAACAAACACTCCAAACAACGTAGGAATTCAGTATATTAACACCGACTACTAACAGTAATTGAAACTTCGTTGGTCTAAACGTATCACTGGGAGAAACGCATTTAATATACCTACTGAACACCTAATTTTTAATCGCGCCTATACTTGGCAGTGCGCTATATCGGCAATAAGAGGCCATTTTCAATAACACCGCTGGCATGGGTTCACTAACTGGCCGGTATAAAGCGCTGCTCGCATCATGTTGGCAGTGGATTGCTCCCGCATACAGTTTCAGGTATATGTCACTACTGCAGATGCATTGGAGAATCCTTTCATGTTTGCTGGCACATTCTTTAAAAAATGCGAGTAAGCAATATGGAATTATTCGAATAACATGTCAGATGTTACACATCATATGCGACTACTGTAAGGCTCGTAATTTTTTGATGTGTAACATCTTTCCGCTCGGTAGCTGGATAGTTTTGTGGGAGCGATTTTGAAAATTAGGGACGGAAGTGGATCGGAACGATCGAGCTGGCAGTGGTGGATCGAACGGAAGTAGGCCTATGCACTGCCCGCTCGATCGATCGAACGGAAGTGTACTAGCTGGCAGTGGTGGAAAACGGAAGTATGCACTGCCCGCTCGATCGATCGAACGGAAGTGTACTAGCTGGCAGTGGTGGAACGATCGGAAGTATAAGATGCAATGCCAACTCGATCGATCGATCCAGCGGGCAGTGGTACGAGAAACAATGAGCGCGCGGTGTCAGAAATTGATACCATGACGTACTCTCGGCCATGCGGAATGTATATGACATACTGAACGGAAAACGCTCATGCGAACTCTGGTGTCATGTGATTGAAATAAATGACATGGTACATGTTCGAAGTCTTCGTATCAGTATTTAAATGGTAAAATGCCTTAATATCAAACATTGTAAGTAGTCGGCATTGCCGGTATTATGTTTCTGCACAATGGCTATTCAAATATTAACCCACATAACGGTAATGCAGTCATCAATATAATATAATATAATCGTTGTGGTTATACGAGAATTGAGCAAGCCTTCATGAACTATAACTGAATACATTCCCTTTACTCACAAGAGGTCCTATTCATACGGCATTTTAAACTCAATTTCACGCAGGAACATTATCGAAACAAGCAAAATATAAATGAAACTTAATTCCGTAATGCAGTATTATTGGAACGTGGAAATAAGTCACCATCTTGTGCACAAAATTTGCTTAGTCGAAATAGCCGTGGGGTTAGTGCTTATGACTGTGAATCTAGAGATCTTGAGTTCGAATCCCGGACGGGGTAGATATTTTTGCTACCAGATTATAATTTTAAACGATATTTATCATATCAATATGACTCATTTTAACAGAATCCATATGAAATTACGTGTTGGTCTATGAATGGAAGGAAGGAAGCTTGTAGTTTAACGTGACCGTTAATCTCGCGATCATAAGCCACGGGACCTCCGTTTAACGTGGAATCCGAACCACAGGACATCGCATTTCACATCGAAAATCTCACATGCATTGACCGGGAATCGAACCCGGTCCGCCTTGGTGAGAGGCATACAGCTAGACCACTGAGCCACCATGCCCCCTGGTCTATGAATGAAGAGGACCTGTTTGTAAGGAATTTAAGGTTATGAGCGGTGTCGCGTCTATTAATCTAGTTGATCCATATCGTATTCTTTATTTAGGCTAGTGCAGGTGGAAGCTACAAATCATCTAATCAAATGAGTTCCATATTATAAACTACAATATCTGTAAAACATTTACAATAGATTAATATTTGTGCCAATAATAGTATAAAATACCGGTGTATCAGCAATTTCACGTGAGGTTTCTTCTATGTCAGATGTTACACATCATATGTGACTACTGTAAGGCTCGTTTTTTTAAAATCAGAAACTCTAAAATATTACAAGAATATTGTAACTCTCCTTTGCTCATGTATGTCTAGGAGGTTCTATTAGCCGAATGGTCTCTAAAATCTGCCCGAGGTGTACCATTTCAAAAGGTTCTGAGGAGAACACTGCATACAGGAGAAGGAAAAGGGAAAAGAGGAGGATATTGTGGATGGGGGAGGGGGATTAGAGACAAGTAAAAGAAATGCCCTCAACCTTCGAAGAATGAGAATGGAGGAACTTGGAAGGAAGTAGAGCCATGAAAAAGGCAGGTATGAAAGCAAAAAGGAGAGGGTGCGCCTTCTTATGATGGAGAAAGGGGCGAAAACCTGTGAGCAAGGAAGTGATTAAGGATTGACCAAGGGAGGTCGACAGAAAATAGAAGAGCCTGGGACAAAGAAGAAATGTCGTGGTCGGCTGGGGTCCCATTGATACTCACGTAAGATGTTTTATCTACAAATAATGATACAACATCAACGACTCCACACATTCAAGATGGTTGGTGGGTGTACTATTCAAACGTTAAAATCAATTTCTTAGGATTCAATAGCAGAGTTACAACGAGACTTAGTAATTGATGAGTCTCTTACCCGATGCAACTGTAGCGATAGTCTAAAGAATAACAAAAATGTACTTTTCACGATCGCCAACGTTAATACATAAATTGTTAAAATCGTTAACGTAAAATATATAGCAGTCATAATGACGACACTTACTAAGACAATTTACTAAGACGTTTTTAGTGAACCCCAATCCTTGTTCTTTTATAAATACGGACTATCTGGGTGCATATTACTTGCCTCATTGCTCTTCCTGAACTTGTTGTTAATAGGTGTCTGCTCTAAGTCCACGTATTTATGTTGACCAGGACAAGAAACTTAACTATACCCATAAATTTCTTAAGGATATGTTACGTTCTTTACTGGATATCTTATTTTAACATAAAATTTGCTCCTGACCTAGTTTATTTCACATCCTCATCTTCCAATATCTTGTTGTGCAGTCCAAACCAGTGGAAACAAGTTAGTCACTTCTTTCCATCACGCTGGAAGCACGTGAGAGATAAGTAGACATGGAAGTTTATATGTTCGCATGGTTTCTTTTTGACGAATTATTATGCTGACAAAATATTTACACGAATCAGTAGTGTTGAAGCTTATTAAACTATATTTAAGTTAAATATAAGTTCATTTAGTGTATATGTTTTATGAATTGCATTATATTCATTCCGCTCGAATGCTTTTATGGCATCATTTTAAACTATTGAAGCACCTTTCTCCTAATATGCGCGGCATGGACTTTCATCAGACAGCGTGAGCGTTGGGGAGCCATACCGATGTGTATTTTTTTACCTCAGTATGACTTGTATTCCTATCTCTTCGCGGGACATGTTATACGTATGAATAACAAAGGATACCCAAATCAGCACTGTTGTGGAAACCAACGGAAGGATACAGAAGTAGAAGAAGACCTCGTAACACCTGGAGACGAACTTTTGCAAAGGATCTTGAATGCATGGATTTGAACTGGGAGGAAGCTGAAAACCTGGCAGCTGATGGAGTTCGCTGGAGGAAACTTGTTGCCCGATATGCTACCTAGCATTGGAGGAACTAAGTCTAAGTAAGTCTGTCCACTTTCTGGTTTACCCAATGTAATCTAGAGTACTAGGCAGCCAGCAAGAGCTATGGCCACGCATGCGTTCTTACACCTATTCGGCGTACAGTACTTCATCCATCCAGTGATAACTCCAACTTCATCATCCTGAATTCCTTGTCAATTGTGGGAACTAGACTCGTAAATGGCTTGCAGCTTTCTTTTCTAATATAATGATCACTGGTAAACTACCAAAAGCTTTCAAGTAAACGAAAATCATAGCTGTATATTGAAACCTGGTAAGCCAAAGGATAAACCAGATAGCTATCGACCGATAGCTCTCCAAAGCTGTTGCTACAAACTTCTGGAAAGACACATCCTTAACCGAATTGGTTCGAATATTCATCAAGTAACACCTATTGAACAAGCAGGCTTTAGACCAAGTAGAAGCTGCACAGATCAAGTACTAAGTCTCACCACTCATATAGAAGCTGGATGATCGCTCCTACCCATGTAAGTGGGCTTTCCCAATCGTTTGCTAAGCTCACCCCATGCTGGTTGATTTGTATACGTGTTGTACACAGCGCAGAGTCTAGATTTCATCCTCCTAGCCTCCAGTGATGAAGTAACACCTATTGAACAAGCAGGCTTTAGACCAAGTAGAAGCTGCACAGATCAAGTACTAAGTCTCACCACTCATATAGAAGCAGGGTTTCAACAACAACATAAAACATCTGTCGCTTTTGTTGACCTTACAGCAGCCTATGACACGGTATGGAAGAATGGATTACTCTACAAACTGATGCGTATCATACCATGTCAAACTATGAACAAGCTTATAAACAATATGCTGTCTGAAAGATATTTCCAAGTGGTTCTTGGGACCAAAATAAGTAAGCAAAAGAAACTGAACAATGGACTCCCACAAGGTTCCGTTTTAGCTCCAGTGCTCTTTAACTTGTACACATCAGACCTCCCTTTAACACAGTCGAGAAAATTCATTTATGCAGATGACCTGGCTTTGGCAACTCAACAAAGAACCCTTGAGAAGAGCGAACAAATTCTTTCCTCAGATCTAAGCATTATGAATGAATATTTCAAGAAATGGAGACTAACACCGAATCCTAGTAAGACTGAAGTTAGTTGTTTCCATTTAAACAACAGGTTGGCAAATACAAAGCTGAATGTCATCTTTAATGAGAAAGTCCTCCTTCATCAACATTTTCCAAAATATTTAGGCGTTACTCTCGATAGAACTTTGTCCTTCAAGAAGCGCCTGCAGAACACTGCAGCAAAACTAAAATCACGCAATAACATCTTGCTGAAGTTATGTGGAACCACATGGGGAGCTACAGCAACAACATTACGACCTTCTGTTTTAGGACTTGTCTATTCAGCTGCTGAATACTGTGCTCCGGTGTGGCTTAACAGTCCACATGTGAAGCAGATTGATGTCCAATTGAATTCGGCGATGAGGATAATATCAGGTTGCATCAGGACCACTCGTAATCGGAACTTTGTTATTTTTGGCGTTTATAAATGACTTACCAAATGGGATTCACAGTGACAGTCGATTGTTTGCGGATGATTGTGTAATATATCGAAAGATACATGACTCACAAGACAATGCAGTGCTGCAAGAGGACCTGAACCTGGTCTATAAGTGGGCGATTGTAAATAAAATGAAAATAAACACAAGAAAATGTAGTCTCTTAAAAATAGGGAAAGTGCGAAGGCAGGATTTTCAATATAACATTGGCTCGGAAATACTTGTAGAAGAAGATTCTTGCAAATATTTGGGCGTTCACGTAAGGAATGATATGAAATGGAGTAGTCATGTAGGATGTGTAGTTTCAAAAGCTTACAAATCCCTGCACTTTGTAATGAGGATATTAAAAGGAAGTAGTACCTCTGCTAAAGAATTAGGCTATTTGTCACTTGTAAGACCTATTCTGGAATATACCTCGGCGGTTTGGGATCCATATCAAGTAGGGCTCATCAATGAGTTGGAAATGGTACAAAGAAAGGCCGCTAGATTTGTGCTGAGTGACTTTAATCCCAGGAGCAGTGTGAGCCGTATGTTAAAGAAACTTGGGTGGGAATCACTGGAGGCTAGGAGGATAAAATCTAGACTCTGCGCTATGTACAACACGTATACAAATCAACCAACATGGGGTGAGCTTAGCAAACGATTGGGAAAGCCCACTTACATGGGTAGGAGCGATCATCCTTTCAAAGTTAAGGGCCGACCACAGCGAACAAATTATGGTAAATATTCTTTTGTAAACCGTGCCATTGATAATTGGAACTCTCTACCTGCCGCAGTCTTAGAGCATTTTCCCAAACATATAGGTGTGTTTAAGAAAAGACTGACTATTTGTGTAAATACTCGAGTTTAATTGTTGCATAATTGTTACGGTATTGAATTGTTATGTATAATTATTTATTTGTTATGTATATCCAATTTGCCACCGGGGGACACAGCCCCCATTGCAAATAAATGAATGAATGAATGAATGAAAACTCCTCTGTACTGGCTTTCACCTCTAAGTCATATTGCACCACCTGACTTACGTAGACAGAACTCTCTCTTGAGGGAATATCAAAAGATAATTTCCACTCCAAAGCTTCCTATTCATTGTGACATACCTACAGTAAAGATAAGTCACTTGAAATCCCGACGACCACCCATCCTAACAGTGGAATATCTACAATTAAATACTTTTCAGATTGACAACAAGTGGTCTGAGGTATGGAATAATTTATTCCATGAGAAATATGGAAACTTCATTGATCCTATCAAGAAACCAGCTGGCATGGAACTACCACGCCATACATGGAAATCACTCAACAGAATTCGAACGGGACATGGGGTCTGCGCAGACAGCTCATTCAAGTGGAATAAGGCTTTCTCACCTCGGTGCGACTGTGGTTTTGAAAGACAGACCATCCAACATATCGTGGAGGACTGCAGCCTTCGAGCCTATAATGGGAACCTCAAAGACTTTCATGATGCAACGCAGCCTGCTCTAGATTGGATTTCCAATTTAAATCTTGCCTTGTAAATTTGAACGTTTATCTATTGAATATGTGTCTCCTCATTCAAAATTTATTTTAATATTGTTCTTTTAGGATAACTACTAATTTATATGTTTAATGTGTTCTTTAGCTTGTAATTATGTAACCATGCCATACGCTAAATATCAATGCATGTGAGATTTTCGAAGTGAAATGCCATGTCCTGTGGTTCGGATTCCACGTAAAAAGGAGGTCCCGTGGCTCATGATCTCGAGATTAACGGTCACGTTAAACTACAAGCTTCCTTCCTTCCTTCCATACGCTAAATAAATAAATCCAACTTCAGCTACGTGCTGATAGAGAAGATAATGCTTGCGTAATCATTTAGCTGTGTTGTTGATAGTGAGAGTTGTTTGGTTGGTTCCTCAGTTTAGGGGCTGCGACAACGCGGTCATGTAGCCCCGTGTACTTTGGGTGTGTGAAGAATCTGTCTGATAACCGGTGTTGATTGTGTTGGCCGTATTAGTGTGTGTTACCTGTTATTTAGGTAAAGACTGCAGACGATCAATTTCAAGTAGTTCCTACTTTTGCTACCAAATGCTACCGTCAACGACACCTAGCTGCGAACTCGACTACTAGATGCCACCGCAACCTTCAGCTGGTAGCTGCTTCACCCTGGCGACTCTGAAAACCGCATCAGTTAAAAAGGGACGTAAATCCAATACCTTTATTACAACATTATTTTAGTACTGTAGTTGTAGTTGTTGAAATTGTCTCTTTCACCATTATGGTTTATACTTATTCAAATTAGAGATTAAATAAAAATTAATAACCAAAGACCTTTCATTTTGCACATTTTTTTATGACTTTTCTACTGAACACAGGATCTTTCTAGGCGGCTTCGGTGGCGTAGTTGGTAGCATGCTGAGCTTCTATGCCCAAGATCGCGGGTTCAAACCCGGCCGAAGTCGTCGGATATTGAAGATCGTTAAAAATCCCTCAGTATGCCTTTCTTCGGAGGGAAAGTAAAGCAGGTGGGCCCATGTCATAGATTTATGGTATGTAAAAGAACCTTCCACTAGCTACACTTGTGTGAAGCCAAAATTTGTAGGTTAGATTTGATTAACGCTATATTAGTTCCAACGTTCGCCACCTGGTGTTGGTTGAGATGACAATGACATCTAGATGCTAAGTCTGCAGCTAGGTGTAGTGGACACTGGACGGTAGCATTTGGTAGCAAAAGTAGGAACTACTTGAAAATTGATCGTCTGCAGTCCTTATCTGAATCACAGATAACACACACTAAAACAGCCATCACAATTAACACCGGTTATCAGACAAATTCTACACACACCCAAAGTACACGGGGCTACATGACCATGTTGTCGCAGCCCCTAAACTAAGGAACCAACGAACTAGTTTTGCTACCACGTGCCAGGTTTTTCAGGTGGACTGTTATGAATGCGCTTCGCGATGAGGTGGATTCTCTCTCACATTCATCGCTGAACTATTGCTGTATACGGCGGAAGGTGTATAACCAGGACCTTCTATAATACCGGACCTGACACTAGCGGCGGGACAGATGAAAGATGGCTGTCGCTGTTGGTGATTACATGCTTTGTTTATAAGTTGAGTCGTTTTGTTTACGATGTTATAGTGGTATGAATTTCGGTTAGCAATCGTCTCCTTTGATTATCTGTGCTTATTGATTATTGCTTAATGATATTACAAGTTCGTGTAAGTAAATGTCTGCATTAGTGCTTCATAAATACGAGATACCGGTGACTTCTGTTACGCTTGTGATACCATCACTATTGCCAATCAGAGGGTAAGTTTGGCCTATATATTATTCTATTTAGGGTTTATAAATTATTAGTAATGGTAATTCATTATGAGCAAGCATAGTAATAATTAACGTATTCCAATTTAAGGCCTAAGAAGATCTGAAAATTGATTACCGTACGTATGAACATAACCTACTTTTTAAATTGCCTGCAGTGTTCTCTCATCCAATTATACGCCTGCTAGTTCAAGGATATCAATCTTATCACGTACTTGGTGTGGATCCCGTTTTAATAAACTACCAGTAGGCTTACTCATGCATAGGCTATGCTAAAATTGTGGTAATATGCCTTGAAACTGTTGTGTGACTGGATGCAAATCCAATTATTATAAAGATAAGCCATTGGTGCCTATTTTCTAATTTCCTATCAGGGGAATTCAACCCACACCCAACTTCACGGAGCTGATGACCAAGAAGTCACAAGCCCATAAAATGAATTAACAGCAGACAAAATCACGTCATGATGTTATTTTTTGTGTTGGGTTGGATTCTGACACACGTCATGCGTTTGACAGAGTGCCATTTAATCTCATGAATAGGAATGAATGAATACGACTAACCTACTTGTTGACGGATTACAGAAGGCAGTCGTGACCTTATGATAGGAATTACCTAGGCATTTATCTTCAGTATGTGTGGGACCCCTTGGTAAACCACTTGCTGGGTGGCTACGCGGAGAATCGAACCCAACATTTACCGGTTTACCTCAAAGGCTGTGTGTACCCCGTTCTTACCCTTAGACTAGAATTAAGATTTTTTGACAGTCAGGAATCAAACTTGGACCCCAGAAGTGATAACCAAGAACTACATCACCTGGTTGGTCACATTTATTTTTAAGGATAATATGTCTGTCTGTTAGGTAGTCAGCCCGAAGGCTGGTTGGATCCTCAAAAGGCACTGCCGTTAGGTTATGTGGGTAGATACCCACAAAAACCCAAGGCAGAGCTATATTGAGGCGTACTAAGCAAGAAGAGGAGTGAGGTAGATTATCATTGCTTTCCTCATTGAGTCAGTACAGCAGTACTAACCCTATGAGTAGAACCTTTCACAGCATCCACAGGCACTTACTGTGCCCTGAATGGCATTGCTAAGCACCACCCATACCTCAGTAGCTTCCATATAATCACAGCCAAGAGTGAGACTGAGACATCGGTGATACTCTAGCCTGTGCCAACACACACTGACTGTGCCCTGAAAGTCATTACTAAGCTCCACCCATACCTCAGTAGCTTCCATACAATCACAGCCATGAGTGAGACTGAGACATCGGTGATACTCTAGCCTGTGCCAACAGACACTGACTGTGCCCTGAATGTCATTACTAAGCACCACCCATACCTCAGTATCTTCCATATAATCACAGCCATGAGTGAGACTGAGACATCGGTGATACTCTAGCCTGTGCCAACATACACTGACTGTGCCCTGAAAGTCATTACTAAGCACCACCCATACCTCAGTAGCTTCCATATAATCACAGCCAAGAGTGAGACTGAGACATCGGTGATACTCTAGCCTGTGCCAACACACACTGACTGTGCCCTGAAAGTCATTACTAAGCACCACCCATATCTCAGTAGCTTCCATACAATCACAGCCATGAGTGAGACTGAGACATTGGTGATACTCTAGCCTGTGCCAACAGACACTGACTGTGCCCTGAATGTCATTACTAAGCACCACCTATACCTCAGTAGTTTCCATATAATCACAGTCAAGAGTGAGACTGAGACATCAGTGAAAAGCCTCATTTTACTCTAGCCTGTGCCAATAGAAAAATGCAAATGTACTGCATTCATCAAGAGATGGCAAACAGGCCCCGAATAATAGGTAACTTACTAAAAAGAGATTGAAATTCCTACAGGAACATATACAACTCCCCCCAGGGGCTCACATCTAGTGGGACATGGGTTGGCGACCACGGGGCCCCAGCTGAGTCCGGCATTGCTTCCACTTACTTTTGCCGGGCTCCTCTCCGTCTTCTTTCCTGTCGACTTCACTTGGTCAACTCTTGCTCTCTCCCGACCCCGACGGTATTAGGGTATCCGAGGCCTAGGGAGTCTCTTCCTTTCCTGCCTTAATTGGCCCTTGTCTCATCTTTTCTGATACCCTCCTTCTATGAGGGGTCAGCCTTCTTTTTCTTTTCCTGTTATCTCCTGCCTTCTGCTCAAGGCCCTCAAGGAGGTAGGGTGTATGTAGCCCCACCACTTCTGGTGCACCCTAGATATTGCTACACCCTCAGGGGCTCACGGCTGGTGAGTTCGAGAGTTGGCGACCCCGAGGGATTCCTGAGCTGGGTCCGGTTTTTCCTCTTTTATCCATTACCTGTGGGGCGGACCCTCTCCTCTTTCACTTTCCTATCTGCCTTTTATGGCTCTCCTTCCAAGCCCCTCAATCCGCATTCCTCGAGGGTCGAGGGCATTTCTTTTCCTCCTGTCCTTTATTTGCCTTGTTCTCCTTTTGTTTTCCATTTCTTCTTCTAGTACAGTATATAAGTTAGTAGTTAGTTTTAGTTATAGTTTACATTTCATTATCAGCTTCACCATCACCCAAACCATTAGGGGCCGATAACCTAACTGTTAGGCCCCTTAAGACAACAATTATCATCAACATCATCATTTACAACTTTCCCTGTCCACTCTGCCAAGATATGCTACAGATCTCTCCTGTGGGCCTCAACATTATTTTATTTTATTCCTTTCCTGACGGAACTCCGGTAGTACCTTATTTTAACTCCCGGGAACCTCCCCATGCCTGTCCCTTACACAGCTACACACACTACTACAATAATCACGTAATTGGAGGAATTCAACCCAAACCCAACTGCACGGGGCTGATGACCAAGATGTCCCAAGCCCATAAAATGGATTAACAGCAGACAAAATCATGTCATGATGTTATTTTGTGTTGTGTTGGATTCTGACCCACGGCATGCGTTTAATGTCCGACCACCAACTACGGCGGCCATCTTGGATTGCAGTGTCAGGTCCGGTAGTATAGAAGGTCCTGGTATAACTGTATAGGTGCGAGACGAAGCCACCGCATTTCAGAGCGCAGTCGTAGCCGTCCTCCCGAAGAAGCTGCGTAGCGAAAGTAGTAGTGGGAACTTCGGTAAGTTAAGTACCGTAACTGCGTATTATGACTTTGTGTACCGAAAAGTTTAGTGTACATGAACGGTATCGCCACGAAAGTGCTAGAGATATTTAAACGTCCAACTGGTTTCATTTGAACACCCCGCATTGTAATGTGTCGCTGTCTAGGTTCAACTAGCAAGCATACTGACACTTTGGATGGTACCAAAACGTATAAGTAACATGCTGGAGGCAGGCGAAGGCAGCCGTGTATCTGGCTTGCTTTGAACCCTTTAACAGTACTTTGTCTTTAATATCGTTCTTACAGTGAATCATGTCTCATGTCGACATTCAGGCACATCCCAGTCTGAATTGGAGCAGATCACCTCGCTGTTCCGCCTTTAAAACAACCATTAACAGTCTGAATTACAAACACGGTATGTAGTTGTTTCATTTGAGGGGCTTGAACATCGTGTGGTCTTCATCCCCATGTATCTGGGTGTGTTTTTATTTTGTCTGATAGCCTGTGTTAATGTGGTATTTGTAGTAGTGAGTACAGTACTTAAAAGGGACGTAAAACCAATAACATTGTTATTATGTATTTGTAATTTTGGTGGTGATTGGGAAGGAGGCGGCCGTTGTCTTAAATTAGGAACCATCTCGACATTTGCCTGGAGCAGAAGTGGGGATACTAAGGAAATCTACTTCCATGATGACTGAGATAGAAATCGAACCCATCTCTTCTCAGTTTTGCTTCACGAGACTATGTGTGCCCAGTTCCAGCCCTCGGATCAGAATTATATTTCAGGGCAGAGCCGGAAATCGAACCCGAACCTTGGGAGCGACAGCCAAGAATACTAGCCACTACACCAGAAGGTAAATGTAATTGACGCTAAGATATGAAATGAAGCGGCAGTGGCTGTCATTTGACTGGAGTAGAAGTGTGAAACCATGGAAAACCACCTCTAGAATGGCTGAAATAGGAATCGAACCCACCTCTTCTCAGATTTACCTCAGGCTGACGTAACTCTGTTATAACCGTCAGACAAGAATTACATGATTTGACAGAGCAAGGAATTGAGCCCGGGCCTCAGGGGTGCAAATATGCCAATTTCTAATACTGGCTGTAGGCTATGGCTCTAAGGTATAGGTGCTCACTGAAGTGGGCCGTTCCTTCTTGACCGGTACATATTACATGCACAGTGGTGTCTCCACGCACAGTGAGCTTTCATACCTTTGTGATCAGTGTAAATAAAATGCGCAATATGTTCCCAGCAGCGCATGTGCATATTCAGTGGTCTCAGTGTTCTACTCGGGCTTTAAGAAGAATTCTCACGTGCTTACAACCGGTCACAAAGACCGGCCCATCTACTGTAGCCTACACAGTACAGTGGCTGAGGTTGACGGACCAGATAGTCAGCATTAAGGTCGTTTAAACAACAGACACCCTGTCAGTAGATTTACTGGCAAGGTCTAAACCTTTTCAAGGCATATTTCCCTCACCCCAGCATACAGGATTTAATAGGGGTATTAAGTGCACACATGGTTCAATATTACATGTTGTTGCTTTTTCATGTATGTCCTTGGGACCTGGTGCATTTGAATATATTGTAATTGGAATTGAATAGTTCGTGCCATTGTAATGCCAATTGTATGTTAGAATGAGGGAGCAAAATGTTCTAGATTAAATATGAGTTTTGTCATGGAGTGTGTTTGGTTGTGTGTTTGTGGGGACTCTAGGGGGACGAACTGTGTAAACGGGGAGATCTTGGTGGTGGCAATTGAAGGGAGTTCAAGATTTGGGGGTACTTTGTTTTGCGTGCATTTGGGTGTGGCTTGGTAGGGATTAAAGGGGACGGGGATTATTGATTTAGCTCAGGAACACTCGGAACCACAGCCAGTGGCGGCTGGGGGGGGGGGGGGGGGGTAAAAGAGGGTCCGATTTTTTAATTTTTTGTGGGTTGTGGTAGGAGAATTTGGGGAAAGGAGATTTTCAATAAGCTCGGGAGCTCTCGATGGCACCGTCAGTGGTGGTTAGAAGGGCTCACGTTTATATCTTGATTCATATTAATTCACTATGGAGTAAAAATTAATAGATTTAGTTGGATTTCTGTATCCTATGTATGCAAATATTAATTAAAATACCCAAATAATAAGGCTGCCTTAGGTGAGACGTCATACACTAACACATATTTGAACGCAAGTCTCATACATTAATTAACAAACAGTACGGTACGCTACAGCGGAGGTGGCACTCAGCCGATGACGACGAAAGTAGGCTACTGTAGTAGGTTTGTGCATTGCAGAGGAAGGACTTATTTTCACGATCGGATATCACTATTGGTGCTCATTAAATCTTACAAGTCATGTTTTAATGTAAATTTACGGGAGAAAGTATTATAAGCGCAACTTTCCTTCCGAATTCTCCCGTACAGCAAATTCAGTCAAAGTATTAGAGTGAAAGATTTAAGAATCAATTACAATATTGAAGAGCGTGTTATTGGTCACGTGCAGACATCTTAACAGATTCTTCCACAAGGGAAATAATCCAATGTACTTTTGGACGCGATGGCACAGTTTGTGTAGGAAAGGTCATGTACATATTTGATAATCGATTGCTTGTAGTGATCAGTAGTGACCCATGCAAATGGAGATATGGGGGAGGAAGCAGATAACGACAGACGAAGACGGGTTCAGTCGGTACAAGCTGGCTCTATCTGGCTGAATCTTGCTCTAACACAGGCATGTCGCACGGGGTCAGAAATTTAGGACCTTGAAACTATACGAGTGCCTGCCCCGTGGTGTAGAGGTATCGCGCCTCCCACTCAAAGGCCCCAGGTTCGATTCCTGGCTCAATCAATGATTTTAGAAACTGACGTTAGGGTTGGAACGGACTGAATTCAGCTTCTTAAGGACAATTGAGTAGCTGGAAGAAAGTCAAGATTCCATGAATAATTAAGTACAGTGCTTACCAATGTTGGATTCTATCTCAGAAAATTAATGTTACCACATTATCTGCCGAGGAAAACACCAGCAGGGTTTGGATGAAACGGCAAAAAAACAAAACATAAAATATCTCTAAAGATATTCCTTCTCCTGGCCAAAGACAGAGTTTAAGTAGCATGTATATGGACTCACTCCATGGTCCGTGCATAGTGAATGATATACATTTTACGACTTCTCACATGTTTGATTCAGACACGTGCGTTAGAACTGTGTTTTGACATATTCACGTCAGGAAGGTATCCTTCATAACTCGCGATATTTTCAGAACAGGTGAAGCACCAAGTCACCAAACCCGTGTCACATTAGGCCTTGTCAAGAGATGGATATAGAGTGCACAATTCCCTTACTGCCGGGATTTGAGGCTTCCCCACAACCTCTTCACCCCTTTGTATCACATAAATCATTTTAAACTAGCTTTATTGTAGGATTGCATTGTGCTTAAATACTAATTTCCAAGCATTTGCCCCTTAGGATTCGACATCAATCCATAATAAACAGACAATGCGTAATTGGAAATATATTTGGTAATTGTTAAGCATCATCTGGGACTAATGCAAAATTGTAGACGAAAATTAAAATCTTTAATGAGAAAGTTTACTTTAATTATAGATATACAGTTGTATGGAGCAATGGCGAAGCCAGGGGGTGGGGGATTAACGTTGGTTAAAATCCCAACTCCCCCGCTAGAAGTAAAACTCGACTCAATGGGCTGGCTCTTCTGAACGTTCACATAAGCATACGTAATTGTAAAACCAACATATCTGTTGGTTATATTTTCTATGAAACCTCAAAAGTTGGATTTTAGATTGTAATCTTAACATATCATTCGCTGTAAAACTATAAGCCTAGGTAATCTTGTTTATATTCTTCTTCTTCTTCTTCTTCTTCTTCTTCTTCTTCTTCTTCTTCATCATCATCATCTTCTTATGTATTTTAATTTATATTTTTTTAAGTTAAGTTTGCCACATTTTGTAAATAACAAGAATATCAACATCATTCAATAATGATATTTATGCATGCGTGTCCCACGCATTATTTTGTAACTATAACCTACCCGCCGAAATGGTCGATCATGGCTACGCTACTGTACAGGAGACAACTTGAAAAAATGAAAAAGTCTAAAATTGTATCCCCTTATTATTCGTTCTACATTTCAATTTCAAGAGACATAACATATGAGCATTTCTTAATCTGCTACTTATTTTATGTCCAACATTTCCATAAGGCTAATATTAACAGAAATATACCGGGTGAGTTAGCCGTGGCTCCTTCCAGTCGCTCACATCCGGGAGGCGAGGAGGTTCGTAACTTTATCTTTATTTCTTTTTGGAAGGAAGCTTGTAATTTAACGGGACCTCTTTGTCGGCTTCGGTGGCGTAGTTGCTAGCATGCTGAGCTTCTATGCCCAACGTTGCGGGTTCAAACCCTGCCGAAGTCGTCTGATTTTTAAGAGCGTTAAAATGAATCCCTCAGTATACCTTCCTTCGGAGGGGAAGTAAAGCCGACGGGCCCATGTCATAGATTTATGGCATATAAAAGAACCTTCCACTAACTAAACTTGTATGAAGCAAAATTTGTAGGTTAGGTTTGATTAATGCTCTTAAGTTCCAACGTTCGTCACCAGGCGCTGGTTGCGATGGCATCTAGAAGTAGCCAAGTTCACAGCTAGGTGTCATGGACGGTAGCATTTATTGCGGAAGTAGGAACTACTTGAAATTATCGTCTGCAGTCCTTAATTAAATTAAAACAGATAGCACAGACTAATACAGTCATCACAATAAACACCGGTTATCAGACAGATTCTACACACACACAAAATACACAGGGCTACATGACCACGTTGTCGCAGCCCCTAAACTAAGGAACCAACCAACCAATCCGAACCTCCAGACGTCACATTTTACTTCCAAAATCTCATGTTCATTAACCAGGAAACGAATCCTGTCCGCCTTGCTGGAAGGCAGGCAGCATGATAATTGCGGCATCACGCCCCTTACCTCCTATTTTGTTGCCTATTATAAATACGCTGTGATACAAATTGTGTTGATAATGATATGAAGGAAGATCTTTAAGGAACTCCTTGTTCAGGATGAGGAACTGATTTTATTGAGTGACAAGAGAAATAGCATAATTATTATTGTCTACGAGTTGGGTGGCGTAGTCGGTAGCATGCTGAACTGCTATGCTCAAGATCGAGGGATCAAAACAAACCGAAGCCGTAGGATTTTTAAGAGTGTTAAATTCCTTTAGTATGCCTTCGTTCGGAGAGGAAGTAAAGCCGACGGGCCCATGCCATAGATTTATGGCATGTAAAAGAACCTACCACTACTGTACATTTGGTAGTGTATAGCTCAATTTGTAGGCCATTTGGTTAGAAACGCTCAATCAAGTAACAACGTTCGCCGCTAGGTGTCAGTGAAAGTGGCGTACCTGGAAGCCAAAGTTGGAACTACTTGAAATTGAACTTGATGGGGAGCCTACGGGCGTTCATTTAAAATACCCAGCTATGGCCATTGGCTGCAATTAAAATATAGGCCAATAATAAATTTTTGAATAAATGCTTTAGCATCATACTCCTCGGGAAATAATAATATCATTTAGGGAGTTTATTAATTAAATTTACATTTGAAGCAATAATTTTTATTAGATTTATTAAGTGTTATGCCCTTGCTATTTCGCCCCTTAAAACTCCAATAACTAACTAACCAACTAACTAACTACATATTATCATTGTTACAAAGAGATAAGTAGCTGTAGATTTTACAAACCGAGTGACTTGTATACGCTAGATCCGTTTGGTGTCGAATTTGAGTTATCTTTGTAAATCAGAAGCACTAACCTCTGTGGTAATAAGTCTAGACAACGATCGTGCTAAAATGTATCTGCTTCCAGGAAGTTCACATACCTCAGTTCCTTTGTTGGTTGTAATAATCAACTTAATTGAATAAAAATTAACAAAAATGAATTTAGAAATGAACTTACGACTAGATGTGCTCCATTATGTTGGAGACATGTGACATGTGGCGTAACTAGGGGTTGCTTCTGAAGGGGAGGTGTTGCTGAGTCAAAATTCCACTGAGGGCTGAGAGTTTGAACATTAATGAGGCATGATCAATGAAAGCAAATAGACTATAAGATCCCAAAGTTTCAAAATCTTTATATTTTTCGTGTTTGATATCAATAGCATTTGATACATTGTATTTGCACTTCTCTATCTCTCTTATTAATCCCGTTTCCAACGGAGTCGGGGATGAGATGCGATGAAATTCCACGTGGCAGATGGTTTCTACGGCCGAATGCCCTTTCTGACGCCAAACTCACGAGAGGAGTTAATAAGAGATGAAATGAATGAAGATGAATGAAGATGAATGAAATTTCAATTTCAAGTAGTTCCAACTTTGGTTACCAGACGCCACTGTTACCCAGCGGCGAACGTTGGAAGTTGAAAGAGCGTTTCTAACCAAATAAACTACAAATTTATCTACACACTACCAATTGTAGTGGTAGATTCTTTTACATGTCATAAATCTATGACGTGGGCCGGCCGGCTTTACCTCCCCTCCGAAGGAAGGCATACTGAAGGATTATAACGCTCTTAAAAATCCGGCGACTTCGGCCGGGTTTGAACCCACGATCTTGGGCATAGCAGTACAGCATGCTACCGACTATGCCACCGATGCTCGAAAAATTAACAATTTTGTTGATATAAAATTCTTCGCGAAATCATCTGACCCTTTCTATTCCCGGACATTGTATGAATATTAATATTAATTTTAATATTGCCATCTAATTTATTTTCAGGATGGAGCAGGAGAGGAATTTTGGAAGGAAATCAGCCGTGAACCTGATGAAAGGAACCATCCTGACATTTGCCTGGTGGTGAATATGGGAAACCACGAAAACCATTTCTAGATCGGCCGAAGTAGGATTCAAACCCACATTCTCCCGATGCCAGTGAGGCACGAACTAGCGCTCTCGGCCACTATGGCCGGTGTATGAAAATTAATAAATTACAGTTTCCAACTAACGTTTAAGTTAAAACAGCAATAAAACTTAAAACAATATTATTCACTTTCCAAAATGGCACTTACACTCGGATAGTAACAGAATGGGAAATGACAAATGTATATTTTTGGAAAGGGACGAGGAAAGATATTGCCACACCCATCTCACTGCCACCCCTCTACCAACTGACCACTTGGTTCATTCAGCAATTGTTATGTTAGGGTAACACTAAAATTTTTGCATGAGTAAAAATTATATTAAACTAGCAGCTTAAGTATAAACCTACTGTATATAATCCAATCATTTGTCATCAATCCGAAGTTTTTTTAAAAGTAAAATCTTCAACAAATTTCATATCTTATTATAATACGCTAAGGTGTAAGTTTCACAAAACTCAAGCTCCTAAACCAGAGGGAGTTAGAAGATGTGGTTTGTACCAAAATCTTCCAAATCGTCTCAATAGTACAGGAAAATCTTGCATTTCCTTAAAATCAACGGAAATAAATTTTATTTGTTTATAAAGTGCTTTTAAACAAATAAACAAGACGATAGCCCCTGCCTGAACAATATCACGTACAGTCCACAAAGCAATAGAGCTGGGCGGGTACTCTATAAACATGGGGCGCACACCGCCCATTATGCGAGAGTTCTCGCACGGGTCTGCTAGGTTTTATTATTAAGCTCTGGGGGAGATTTACTCCCCTGATTCACCCCCGTAGATACGCCACTGAAGTGATCGTACTGAGACTATCCCATGCTGCGTGTTCAAGTTCAGAGTAAATTCTGTACCGACACGCGGCAACCTCCATCTTCGTAATACGAATTATCAGGTGTTGTCACGTAAAGGCCATGGGAAGTGATGCTGGAGATGTTGGGGACCCACGTCCAATCCAGCGTACAGGAAATTTCTCATTTAAGGAGTCACGAACGGTAAGAGTAAAGTGTTGTTTCCACAACTCCTTAGTCCTCAGTCTTCCAGTTGGGTATATTCGTGAATATGATGCAGTATTCACAGGCTCATCAAAAGCAAAGTCCAAAGAGATGCTGTAATGTCATTCCTGCCCATTATTGTTATGAGATGCGGTGGGTTGTGTTCAATTTCGGAAGTAAAGTAGCGATTGTTCTTCATCTAAAAGAACACTTCTTTCTTTTGCGTGCTGCAGTATATGGCACATTCATCTGTGAGCGAAACCTTGGCTCTTGATATGTCAGTTTGGAATACCTTGCTAGAAGAATCCGACATGCAGAAAGACGCTTGTTCGTATATGCGTCAGACAGTTCATTGGTGAGGGTCGGACTATATAGCCTCGTCTTTAATTCCTTCTTCATGTAATCGAAAAGAGTCGATAATGGGACGTGAAGCGAAGAAACCAAACCCTGGAAACAAATAGAAAAAAAAAACCGGAAACAAGTGTAAACAAAATAATAATAATAAAAAAAAGCTCATCAGCCCGTTTGTGAATGGATTTTATTGGGAAGCGCTGAACTGATGCCTCAACTTCTGAACATGCCTCCTGGGGCGTCTTCTTTCTTCAACTTCTGTCCAATTCCGGCATTAGTAAACTATGTTGTATATCAAAATTAGACGTTATCTTTAGTAGACTATATTTCTAAATTAAACGTTAACTGTAATATCTCTGTTCTGTATATGTAATATGACTGTGTACGGGTGTACTATACCCTTAATAATAACTTCTCGGTAGAGCATTTCCATTTCGTGTCATAAACGTCCTTCTTTTTCAGGAAATCAATGTCCTTTTCGTCGGCGGAGGCCGTTTTCTAAAGTGTTCTCGCATAATGCTAATTGTTTCTCCTGTGTGAAGATGTTCGTGTATTCATATACTCGCGACTAACCTCTCTTCAATAATAGATACGAGCCTTACAGTAGTCGCATATGATGTGTAACATCTGACATGTTATCCTACCTTGAAGTTGTTACCGTTTTTATTATCCTTGACATTCATCAATACACAAAGAATCTTTTTATATTTTACGCTCTCATAAAACATAACAATTCCAAGACTCTTTTTTTTTCTTCACTGCCTACTCGATATTTCTACTCTCGCACTACCTCCTTGATACTCTGCTGTTACATCACTCTCCTGCCAGTAACTAAGTTACGTTAACAGAGACTGACGTTTTTTCTTCACTGCCTACTTGATATTTCTACTCTCGCACTGCCTTCTTGATACTCTGCTGTTACAAAGTAATCCGTATGAGATAAACACTCCACATGGTACCACTGCCAGCTGGATCACATCCCTTATGGCTGCTAAAGCAGTCAGGAGGGATGCGATCCAACTGGCAGTGCGTCTTACACACTTCCGTCCGATCTATTTCCGTCCCATTTTTCAAAATCACTCCCACAAAAATGCCCAGCAACCGAGTGGAAAGATTTAGGTATTAGGAAGTCATTTTTGAAAGCCTTTGTCTGGAGCGTGGCACTCAATGGAAGTGAAACTTGGACTATTGGTGCAGCAGAAAAGATGAGAATTGAAGCGTTTGAAATGTGGTGTTACAGGAGAATGATGAAGATCAGATGGGTAGATAGGCTTACAAACGACGAGGCATTAAGACTAGTGGGAGAGGAGAGATGTTTCTGGTGACTGCTAATGAAGAGAAGAGATAGGTTGGTAGGACACATACTAAGACACCCAGGAATAGCAAGCTTAGTTATGGATGGAAGGGTCGAGGACAAGAACTGTAGGGTTAGACCAAGGTTAGAATATGTTAAACAGATTGCCTCAGATGTAGGGTGTGGTAGCTATGTAGAGATGAAACGATTAGCTCAGGACAGGGAGGCATGGAGAGCTGCATCAAACCAGTCAAAAGACTGAACACTCAAACAACAACAACCAGCAGACAAAAAATGTGTTTCAATACCATTTTTGTGGCCTCTAAATGGTTTAAATCCGTTTTTGAAGTTTTTTGGAAAATTGCGTTATTAAGTTGTCAAATTACTGATTTACAATCAACTTACTCCTAATTCGAAAAGGTTTAGGGATATATAAAATGAAATAATACTATCACAAGGTTGTAATTCTTTTTTATTTCTTACAAAAAACAGAATTCTTAACATCAAAGCATATAAAAATTGAAAATCAATACGGTATATCGTCAAACTGACCATCAAAAGTAGTAGCCGAATGCTTCTAATGTGATGCTTGGAATTGTTTATATTTCAATAGTCTGCCAATCAGGTTCAATGTTAGAGACGGCAATGCGCAAGTTTCTCTCCAATAGTGTATCACTTAAATGGGAATGACACTTTTACTTTATTTGTGTCATCAAAGAAAACGATTGTTCGCATAAGTAGGTACTTCCAAACAACGTTGCCGTTTTTTAAAGCATGATCTTGGAGCAATTTCATTTCTTTCGGTAATAATTTTTGTAAAATTCTAGGACAGATACTTCAGAGAATGTTGTTTTTAACTAATTGCTACACTGAAGATCAATTAATTCCATCTGGAAATCTAGTGGCACTGACGTAACCTCAGTAGTGAATGGTAGAGAAACCATAGCAAACAAAACCTCAAATTTATCCGCGTGGCGCATAAACTGATTTTGAGGGCCGCGGGTTGTGCACCCCTGGTTTAAGGCTTTCAAAGACCACGTAGGGCACCAATTACGCATTATTATTATTATTATTATTATTATTATTGTTGTTATTATTATTATTGGCGTATTGCCTGTCAGGGCCAAGTAATTAAAACTCGTCAAATCTTCTAGTATTTTGCCGGGTCTTTTGCGGAGTTTTGCCTGGGTGCACCAAGTCAGGCTCATCATCGGGCTCTTGGTGACCTTGCCCGGACCACCGTAAGGGTAGTGAACCATGCACTACAATACGTCCCTTTATATGAAGCACATTTGTGCTTCTTCCAGCTCATGCAACTTTTCTCCTCCCTATAGAGGCTTCCAAAAAGATGGCATATTGGCCGAAGAGCCACGGGCACGATCACCAGGAGCCCACTGATGAGCCTGACTTAGTACACTTAGGTGGAGCTCCGTAAAGGGCGCGGAAGAAACCTAGAAAATTGTTGAGTTTTAATAATAATAATAATAATAATAATTATTGTTATTGTTGTTGTTTATTAGTAGTACTAGGAGGGATAGTATACAGAATGGATATTGGCACAGAACAGAATAAAAACCGCTATCTATATAAGGAGTGACCTCCCTTTCTTTGAAAATTTGTATTGCTCAGTACTCAATAGCCTTGTATACCCAAGCCAAGCCTACATGACCTTCATAAGATATCATAAAGGATACCTTTATTTATTTGTATAGTAAAAAGAACCATTGAAAAGTATCCAGAGCTTATTTCTTCAAAATATGCGTTACCAACTTGCTTGCTAGTTAAAATTAAATACTAGAAAGTATAAATTTAAAAAAAATTCATTGTAAGAAAAATATTTTTGTCTACACATCAATATTAAAATAAAAAATCATTTTACGCATTTTTCTTAAATAATTATCCTCTGATACTGGGGTGGTCCTAAGATCGATTTCCGACTCCAGAGATTTAAAATATGACGTGAGAGCTGGAACGGAGTTAACTTAGCCTCATGACGACAATAGAGGAATTGATTGATATGAAATGTAGCGCCCTATGGACCATGGTCTAAAACCAAGGTAATGTGATTGAGGGTGTCGTCACGCCGGCCACACATCCTTCTCAATTGGAAGGTTTTGATTTGATTTTTAAATTATAATATTAATAATTGTATTATTGTTGCCAATGGCCATTTATTTTATTTTCAGGACGGGTCAGGAAAGGAATTTTGGAAGTAAATCGGTTGTGGACCTGATGAAAGGAACCAACCCGGCATTCGCCTGGTGATGAATATGGGAAACCATGAAAACCATTTTCCCCTTCGAAGGGGAAGTGAAGCCGGTGGGCCCATGTGATAGATTTATGGCATGTTATAGAACCTTCCACTAACTACAATTGTGTGAAGCTAAATTTGTAGGTTAGATTTGATTAACGCTGAATTAAGTTCCAACGTTTGTCGCCAGGTGCCGGCTTTGTGGTATCTAGTAGCCAAGTTCACGGCTAGGTGTCGTTGACGGTAGCATTTGGTAGAAAACGTAGGAACTACTTGAAATAATTGATCGTCTGCAATCCTTATCTGAATTACTGATAACACACACTAATACAGCCATCACAATTAACACTGGTTATCAGACAGATTCTACACACATCCAAAGTACACGGGGCTACTTGACCGCGTTGTCGCAGCCCCTGAACTGAGTAACCAACCAACCAACCAACCAACCAACCAACCAACCAACCAACCAACCAAAGGGTTAATCACATTTCTGAAATGTGTTGTTAACCATTGATAGATTTACTTTCTTCCACTCAACAGCAACTATATTGCAATAGTTAAGCATTAGTGCATCAATGACGACTTCAATCCTAAAACAATAGCACTGACTTGTTGAGATCTACTGAAAATGGTTCACAATGAACAAGCTTGAAAGTAGCACTGATCGTATAAGGTCCGTAAATTAATAATGCGTACTCTCACTCTCAAACTTATCAATAAATTGGCATGAGATAATAGTATGTTGTATCGACAATGGTGTTAAGAAGAGCTGAAGATCATGATGTCCCTAGCCCCTAAAATGAATCAACAACAGCAGCAGCTGTGTTAGAGAGAGAAATCCGAAACTGACACCAAGGATTACTATAAAGATACAGCCAACCAAAAAATTTGGTGTACAATGAACAATCATAGGATTGTAGCATGAATGAAAAAAAAATCAAGATGTTCAGCAAAGAACATATAGCCTACTTTGTCCTAAATGTATGGGTATACTTATAACTCACCATGTATTGTTTGTTTTCTTTTATATTGATAACTAGCAACCCGACCCGGCATCGCCCGGGAACAGTTACGAATGCAATACGTGATAAGCGCGTTTTTTTTTCAATGTCAATGAACAACGACCAATATCCGTTTTACGTCTTGGCATGATGGGTTAAAATCACTGACTGGACTATTAATTATATTATCATGGCGATACATGTGCAACAAATTCTTGTCAGACGTAATTTAAGAATGGCGAGGTGCATGGAACACAAATCCCCCTTCCGTCCAATCTTATATTGACTGTGAATTTTGCGGAACGAAAAGTTCACAGGCGAAATGAAGAAAAACCGAGTTGTACTTCCAGGGAAACTCCAAACATAACCACTCTTCTCTAAAGTTTTTAACTCAACACGACTCGACAGTTCGCTGCTGGCTGTATCTGGGGCAATAAGCTCGTCCGCTAGCTAAGCTGGGGTGATAGACTCGCCCCTAGCCTCAGTACCTGAATGGAGATTGTTGGAAGGAATGAACACGTAAAAACACTTATAGTAGACGATGTATAGTTAGGGTTACCATCCGTCCGGATTTCGTCCGGACAGTCCGGATTTTAAACATGTGTCCGGTTTGGCGTCCGGATTTAAAAATTGTCCGGAAACCGAATACGTGGCAAATATTTGGGGAAATTTTACTTCACACCGCATAGCCTATAGGTTGGTCACATTGAGCACCAGGACTACTCAGGCGGCTGCACCTGTTCTGTGTGTCGCTCCTGTCGCCATTTTATTTGGAAGGAGTGCGTTCAGTCAGTTTAGTGCTACTGTTTTGTTTGCTGGACTGCGTCCATTTCTAGACGTTTTATGCTATTAGTTTTCAGTGTCAGTAGTTTTTAAGTACATAACAACAAAGTAGTGTTATAAATTGGGAAAATGCCGAAGCGTAAGTGTGTTTTTAACGACAAACTTAAAGAAGAATATAAGTTTCTTAGACAGTGCCAAAATAGCAATGATCGCGTGAGGTGTACGGTGTGCAATTCAGAATTTTCGGTGGAAGATCGTTGACGCTATGATATAGAAAATCATTTGCAGACTGAAAGACATAAGAAGGCGAATCAAGCAGCGTCCTCGGCAAGTATTAAAACATTTTTAAAAAATACTGATGCCACTGATGCTGAGCTGCAATGTTCAGCAAAAGAAGCTACTTTTGCCTACCATACTGCAATGCATGGACTTAGTTTCAAAACGTCTGATTGCAATGCCAAACTGATTAAAAAGCTTTTTGAACCGAAATTCTCGGGAGCTCGTACTAAGACCGAAGCCATCATTGTAAATGTAATATCCCCTTACATATTTGACAAACTTCTCAAAGATCTGAAGGATGCAAATTTCATTACACCAACAATTGACAGTTCAAACAGAAAATAGGTTAAATTGACTCCTGTTTGTGTTCGTTATTTTAACCAAAATGAAGGTGTTAACGTGAAGCTGTTATTTTTTGATGAACTTCCAGGTGAAACCTCTGATATCTTAGTAGAACATGTTTTAAAATGCATCAAAAAGTTCTCTATTGACTCCAAGGTCGTATGCCTATGCGCTGACAACACCAATACCAACTTTGATGGTGTTAAAAGGCAGGGCCAAGGAAATTTATTTCGCAAACTTCAAAATGCCCTCTCAAGGCCAATTATTGGCATTGGCTGTTCGGCGCACATTCTGCATAACGCAGTGCAGCATGCCTGTGATGCTCTACATGTGGACGTCGAGGCAATCGTTGTGGAAGTGTGCAAATACTTCTTCCAATATACTGTCAGAGTGACTGCATTGAAAGAATTTTGTGACTCTGTAGAAGTAGAGTACAAAAGGATCCTTTCCCACGGCAATACGAGATTTTTAAACTTGATGCCAGCAGTAGAAAGAATATTGGTTTTGTTTGAGCCCTTGAAAGCATATTTCTCATCACTTAACAACTGCCCTGCAACAATTCAATCATTTTTTGAAGACCCAGTCAATGAACTTCTTTTAACATTTGTTCACGGATGTCTGCAAATGTTTCAACTATCAATATTGAAAGTCGAGTCTGATCAAATATCAGCTACAGAAGCGGCGCAAGTATATGAACAATTACTTGAGAAACTGGAAGAAAGGAAGGCTGACAATTACATACCATTTGCTGCTAAACAATTACTAAGGAAATTGAAAACTGAAGAAGCTATTAATGACAGCAAGGAAGAAGAGTTTTTAAAATGTGCCGAAGGTTTTTATCAAGCTGGCGTTAGCTACTTGAAACTTTGGGAAAGCAGCTTTGACAAAGCTAAACACTTCAAGTGGTTGACACTACAACATGTCCCTTCTTGGGATGAAATGGAAGACTGACAGTAGTCAGTGTCATACCAGATTCAATAAATGTGGATGAGCTATTTGATGAACGTTCGGCACTTATTCAAGTTTTGCAGAATCTGAGACCCGAATGGGACGCCCTGCCAAAAGAAGAAACCCCTAAAACTCATGAAAAGTGGAGACAATTGTTTGAAGTATTTTCCAAGAGCAATGTGTCCTTTGCGAATATTTACAAACTTGTAGAATTCGCCATGTGTCTGCCTGGAACTTCAGCTCCAGCTGAGCGAATTTTTTCAATGGTGGGAGCAATATGGACAGCTGAACGAGGACGATTATCTCTTGCAGTTGTCAGGGACCTGCTAGTTATCAAGGCAAATAGTGATATGACATGCTCAGAGTTCCACGAGCAAATAAAAAATAACAAGCCATTTCTGAAGAAAGTCAGCTCTAATGAAAAATACGATGCAAGGAAAATTGAGGAACCTGCCCCTGGACCCAGCACATATTAATCTAAGACGAGAAAAAATTGTTCAAGGGATCAGTATGATATATGATTGTAACGTGTTTTTCGAGGGGATTTTACGCAACTGGGATAAGTCAGTAGGAAGCCAATCTATATTTATTTACGCGGCAAATTGTTCAGACAAGAGAAGTTTTCATGTAACTTATTATTATTATTAACTTATTATTATTATTAAGGCATTTCTTTGGAGCATTTTTTATAAAATTATAAGTAATCAGATAGGTTTTCAATGTTATAGAAAACACTATCAAGCAAATTATTACGAACAACATTATCGTAAGAAAATTATATGATTACGGAATTTTACGGAGTTTTGTCAGTTATGGTATTTTGAGAGAGATGAGTCACGGGGAATTCGGCTACAGGCTTAATCTTGTCGAGTAGCATGACGCAAGCTGGGATGCTGCTTCAAGAAAAGGCGAAATGGCCTGGACCGGTAATCGACATCATCACCGCGCCGAGTGTAATGACCCGGAGGAGGGGAAGATCGCGTGGTGGGTCAGCCAATCAGAGGAGACCGGGCGACTGGAAGACGGCTCCGTAGAGGGGATGCGACGAGTGCATATATGGTTTGCGCGCCATGGAGGCAAGGACTATCCTTGTAAAACTTAACCAGTGTGGTTGTACGTGAGGTTGGTTCCGATGTTCGGACCATAAGTTATCATATCTACAAGTATCTCATCAACTAATGAAGAAGATGACGACGACCAGGCGGCTGTGGGAAGCTCTCTACAACATCCAGTACGAGGGAAATGCTACGGCAATTTCCAGTGGTAAGCGCGAATGACTCAGAACTACGCAATCTCTCGTCTCTTTGTTTAATATTCAGTATTTCAGTAACTTCATAGCTTGGAAATAAGAGTAAAATCAGTAATTTATCCGACTCCCTTTTCACGTAATTTTCTAGCGGTAATATTCAAATCGCAACGCTCCAATTTAAATTCAAACTTATTATTATTATTAATTTTGCAATACTCGTTTTATATAATAAATTCATTTCTTTTACAATGCAATCTTTGCTTCAGTAGGTAGCATTAGATATAGATCAATTCCTTCTCCTGATACAATTGTTTGTTGGGTTAATGATCAAATCATACCACGATCTGAGTGAAAAGATTCTTGAAGGTGTTCTACCAGAGCTAGGTGTTGTTAAATATAAATTTAGATTTCAACATAGCGTTGAGGTCTTGGCGCCCATTAAAACAACATATCTTAGTCAGAGTAAATATTTCAAAGTGCAAGACAGAGCTAGTAAGAAACCATTACATTTGTCACGCAACAGTGAGGGCAATAGAAAACGTTTCAATTTGTACGCTCAACGTGGAGCAAGGAAAGCCGTTACATGATGAACACTGATTGATGTTTTTGTATATTCTTATGTAATCATGTTATGTAATTGTAAAGGGATTGTAAACCTATAAAATCAAGTTCAGTTCATTTCATTTTGTTCGTCCATACCCCCCGGAAGATCCGACGTCCGGATTTGGCCTAAAGATATTATGGTAACCCTATGTATAGTAGATAGAGAAATGCTCTCGAGTGCTTTTTTGTAGAACTTTTCATGCTGAACATTTCTTACACTCATAGTATACACTGTAGATGTTTTTAACGGTTTGACCAGCGTAAGCTTAAAAAGCGAAAGAACGCCAGTTTTTTTCGACCTTTTCACTGAACTCGCTAGCGCTTGACTTCCTTTGGTCATAAATAAATTATTTTTTACAGAAACCTTCCTCGAGATATCCTTTACAGAATATTGAAAACCGCATCAAAATCCATTCAGTGGTTCTCGAGATTACCCGTGAAAACCAAAAATCGGGGACTATGTTTTATACTAAGTAGAGATTATACGCCAATTAGTATAATTTAATATAATATAATCCCCCTTCCGTCCAGTCTTAAATTGACTGTGAATTTTTCGGAACGAAAAGTTCACAGGCGAAATGAGAGCTGCACTTCCAGGGAATGGCGAGGTGAATGAAACTCAAATCCCCCTTTCGTCCAATCTTAACTTGACTGTGTTTCACATGCGAAATGAAGAAAACCCGATTTGTACTTCCAGGGAAACTCCAAACACAACCACCCTCCTCAGAAGTCTTAACACAACACGATTCAACGGTTTGCTGCCGGCTGTATCTGGGGCAATAGGTTCGCCCGCTAGGTAGGCTGTAACAGTGACGATAGATTCGCCCTTAGCTAGCTCGATAACTGTCGCCTCAGTAGTTGAATGGACATGTTTGGAAGAAATTAAAACGTAAAAACACTTATAGTGGGCGATGTATTGAAGATAGACATATGCTTTCGCGGACTTTCTTTGTAGAACTTTTTATGCTGAACAATTCTTACACTCATAGTAGGCCTATTCAGATATTTGTAACGGTTTGCCCAGAGTAAGCTTACAAAGCGCTCGGACGCCAGTTATTTTTTCGACTTTTCCACTGAAATCGTTACTGCTCGGCTTCCTTTGATCATAAATACATTATTTTCTACAGAAATAATCCTCGAGACATCCTTTACAGAATGGTGAAAACCGCATCAAAATCCACCCAGTGGTTCTCGAGTTTACCCGTAACATCCAAGAATCGAGGACTTTGTTTTATACTAAGTAGAGTTTAACCAGTAAGTGTCAAAATGAATATTATATATTTGATGATAATTTAATAACAGAACTACTAACTTATTGTAATGCATTCACGTCTGTTATCTCGATATTAAGCCTCCAACGTAAGAATCCTTCGTTTTGGGTAGGCCTACCTTCCCCTTTAAAAATCCGTGCCGATCACAGTAGGTTGGTGCTGAACCTAGCAGTGAATTAATATGTATCTTGTACACCTCTGAGTGTTCAATGAGCAGGCAGTTTAAAGTAGCCAGGAGGGAGGCGATCCAGCTGGCAGTGTTTAAAGGTAATCGGAGCGCGGTCGTGGATAATAGTTGAACTACCGGTATTACAAAATTGCCATACTTCAGGAGGCCATGTATTTACACGGCGGAATGTTTGGAACAATAATACCCACATAACCTATAAGAGGACAGCACCGTACAGAGGCATTGAGAAAGCTGTGGTTGATGACAACGTGTATCTATTTCTTCAATTCTCCTTTTCCTGTCTTCTGTTTATGTGCGATGCTGGGACTGTGATTTTATTAATAAACGAGTATATACATTAGCCTCTCCTTTGAGCTGAATCGCATTTTATTCAGTATCTGTGTAAAGAGCTCGTGCACATCATTTGTAAAAGAATTCAAGAAAAATAAAAGTTAACTCAAGTAGTATTCCATCCCCAGTCAACCGCGTGAGAGACTAACGCGCTCGCCCAGAGCTAACCATTTCCTTAACTTCAGAGTACTTGCCACGGTGCGTGAGTGGTTATCGTGTCGGTTTACTAACCCCAAGGTTGCAGGTTCGCTCGTGGCCGTGGTAAATGATTTTTGAAAGGCGATGAGAATCACGACACGCATGTCATATGTTGTTGGCATGTCAAAAAACCCATTCGAATTCGGTAGGCCGTGTTCATAATGGTAAAATTAATCTCGGGATTTTCCGCCAACCAAAGTTCCTTATTTCTCTACTAGAAAGCGCCATAGTGTGAAGGAGCTTAGATATCTAACCTCCTTGACTTTCATATTGCTTCAAGGAATAACAAACTTTAACATGCAAGCTACCTTCTGGGTGTCAAATAACAAAGCTTGCACTCGGCACCCCAGGCCATACGATATTATTATTAAATCCAGAGTGTTATTAACTGACGTATTAGATACAATGTGTTAGCAAATAATGTCTTGAAATAATCGATTTCTTCACTGCAGTACATCTTCATTATAAATCATTTCATACAAAGTTTATATTATTTGTACCAGTAGGGTATATCGCATACAACATACTAAAACTTCTGAAATATAGGACAGGCACAATAGGTGAGCTGCCATCTTGTCATGTGACAGAGACGGCTCAGCTCTTTTAAGCCACTCATACAGTATAATATTATAATATTAAATTATAATAAATAACGGGTCACGTCCTTTAGGATAGCTTAAACCACCCTTGGCTCCATAATCGGAATTGGTGGATCTTAAAACTATTGATTTTAATGGTTGCATAATTCACACGGCCGCCATCCTGGAATGGCACGGCTGATGACCTTGTAGTTTTGGTGAAATACGCGTCCTATATAAAGGTATGTTGTTACCAAATTTGGTAGAGATCGGATGTTTAGTTTAGTCGTAATTTGATTTTACATTTTGAACGGTTGAGTGGCCGCCATTCAGTTTTGGTAAATGTGGCGACGATATAAAACATGACACTGAGGTGCCCTTTGCTAGTGCTACCTCTGTACCAAATTCCGTTTAATTTGGTTTCACCGTGTTTGAATTGATAGGGGGGGGGGGGGGCAACATTCAGAGTTCACAGACTCTCACACACACAGACACACATACAGACAGGCACACTATTTTTGGCCCTGTGTAGATCTCATGTCTACTTTCATTTTTTGCAAAAATCAAAAGTAGGCTAAAAATATGACCCTCATCAAACAGACTCTCACGGATACAACCTCTAAGGTGAAGTTCAGAGGAGAACTATCTCGGAGTTTCAAGATCAAAACCGGAGTACGACAGGGTGATGGTCTCTCGCCCATTCTGTTTAATCTGGTGCTTGATAAAGTCATCAAGACCTGGGAATGCACATTGAGGAATCTAGGAATCAAACCAGTTGCCATTGGAGCTGGAACCCGAAGAATCGAGATCAGGTGCCTTGCCTTCGCAGATGACATTGTAATCTTGGCCAACAACTCTAAGGATGCATAGCTGTCCAAGCCCTGCACGAGATAGCGGTGAAATCTGGATTACAGATATCTTACGATAAGACCAAGTACTTTGAGAATCGGCACTCCGGAAACACCCCTTTGACGACCATACATGGAACGATTGGAAGAGTCAATCGCTTTCGTTATCTTGGTGAATGGGTCCACCCCAATGGTAGAGATGGCACCTCCATCTTAGCAAGGCGTACCAAACTCAACGCAGCATACCAACTATCCCACAATTTGTACAACAAGAAATGCATTTCGAGGAATGCTAAGATCTGTCACTACAGAACTGCTGTCAGACCACAGTTTCTGTATGCCGCAGAGACCCTCTTGATGAACAGAAAAGGCACCATGGATGACCTGGAGAAAGTCGAAAGACGTATCCTCAGGAAAATCCATGGCCCGAGATTGCTCCCAGATGGAACCTACCGTTTGAAATCTAATTCTGACCTGTATCGACAGTTAGAATCAGCCAATACCAGTATGCGACGTAGGAGGCTAAAGTTCGATGGGCACCTACAACGAATGAACAGCAACAGGCTTACCAAGAAGATCTTCTCCTTGGTTAAAAGCTACAAGACTGGAAGCCTGTGGCTTAATGAAGTACTAAAGGACTTGGATTCGGCTGGAATTGCTGACCTTGATGTAGAAGATCGTTCTAAATTTTGTGCTATGGTAGAATCTTGGACCCCACCACCTAGAGCCTCTAAATGTCGGAAGCCCCTTTCGCAGGAGAGAAAGGAGAAATTATCAGCAGGGCTCAAGAGATATTGGGAACGGAAAAGAGCATCGAAGAACTAGTCATAAGCGCTCCGTAGTGGGCTTAAATCAATAATAATAATAATGACCAATTGGCCTAGAACGCTCCTATTGGGGAACTTAAGTTAGAAATTGCGTACAGTATTATAAAGGTGACTTCAAACAATATTGACATAGCATCTTTGAGAACACTTTGTTAGAGCGAGAGAGAGAGTAACTGCAATTTTGAACAATTGATACAGAGTTTTCCTGAAAATATCTTGTGAATTTCTAAATCACGCCTCTAGCTCCGAAATATAATCCAATCACTTCCGAGTTTAAAAATCCATAACTTACTTCTCTTGCATGTAACCTATGCAAGGCTCATATTGGTTTTCGTTTCTAAATCAACCTCCTTGGTTTGATCTGTATTGTGTTTAAATCGTTTAAGTAGCCTATATATTCCCTGTGGCTGTACGGTCAATAATACAATATCAGCTCTCTTCATTGAACCTTTGACCGATACGTAGGAGACTTCTTCAAATACATCATATTCTTAGGATATTTTATAGAATCAGCGATGCTGGATCTCAGCCTATGGTGTCAGTTGTTGCGGAGAAGTTTACCCTTATGACAAAAGCCAAGTACATGGGGCAGGATTTCGTACTCGTTATACTCACGGCAATGGGAAGCTTAGCTTCTGCAACCACATTACAGTTCTATTTTATTGCGTTTAACAACTGCGATGAAGAAAGTCATGTTTTGTGCATATCCAGCTGTTAGATTTGTACCACTCATCATGTGGTAGTTGTTTCCATGCTTGGAACTCTCTCGAACGTATCTCAGCCCTCAATTGATGCAGAATACGAGTACCATGCTTGAGAGATGGAAATAACGCTTCTCCATCATGTTCTTGCCACGGTGGGTGAATGGTTATCGTGTCGGTCTACCAACCCCAAGCTTGCAGGTTCGCTCCTGCCCATGGTAAGTGATTTTTGAAAGGCAACAAAAATCACGGCACGCATGTCGTACGTTGTTGGCATGTTAAACAACCCATTTGAATTCAGTAGGACGTGTTCATAATGGCAAAATTAATCTCGGGATTTTCCGCCAACACAAAAGTTCCTCCATCCTCTACTAGAAAGTGCTATAGTGTCATAGAGCTTAGATATCTAACCTCCTTGACTTTCATATCGCTCCAAGGAACAAAAAATCGACATGCAAGCTGCCCTTTGGGCGTCAAATAACAAAGCTTGCACCCGGTACCGAGGCCATACGATATTATTATTATTATTATTATTATTATTATTATTATTATTATGGCAGAAATATAGCCTGGATAAGTCTGAGCTGAACGTATGGCAGCGCCTAAGCTTACCGTACGTGTTCATTTTATTTCCCTGCCTCATACAAGTTAATTTCTCTCCAGGAATGTAACCAAAGGAAGCTTATTGGGCTTCAGCTCCCTCTAATATGCTCTGAAATTTCTAAATAAAATGAGACTTCAAAAAGCGTGGTGTTTGTCGCTTTATTTGCCATTAATTTTGATCCCGACTTGATTTTATCATAGTAAAAATTAGTAAACACTAATATAGCTGAGCGTCCCACGGCTGGGCTGGATAGGTGAGCGAACGGAGGAGATCGGAGTTTCGCTTCCCGACGATGACAGAAGTCATCCTAAGTGTGTTTTCCTCCGAGTTTTCTCACACTCTAGGAACCCTATTTCGAGTAGTACCGGGGCACCTACTCCAATTCTAAACCCAAATACAGATACACACAACTGAAATATCACATGTTACCAGACAAATTCCGTTGATGACCTCGTGGTGTAGCTAGCGTCTAGCATTCTTAGCATTCCGGAGGTCTGAGTTTGATTCCCGGCTCTGCCGAGTAATTTAATTCTGGTCTGATGTCTGGAACAGCATACACTCAGCTTCATGAGACAAAACTGAGAAGGATGGGTTCGATTCCTACCTCAACCAACCTTGTAGCGGTTTTCCGTTCTTACCCACTTCTACTCCAGGCGATTGCCTAAATTGAGGCCATGGCCACCTACTACCCAAATTCCAGACCCAATTACAAATACACACATTAGTACAGCCATTGCAACGACACAGGTTATCAGACAGATTCCACACACAATCAAGTACATGGGGCTACATGACCACGATGTCATACATCCTCTAAATAAACAAATTAATATACTAAATAATCTATCAACCCCTTGTCGAAATCCACGTCTGCTACTGAACATACCTCAATGTGTTGAGGCACTGACCACAATGACCGCTATCAACGAACTCGGAAGCGATCGAATCCAATGATATGCCACTATAGAGGTTGCTTTAGGTGTATTCCGATTTCAATATGAAATAGCTTCCAGGCACATCACCAAGGAGGCTTTCAGCATTTGATCGCATTGTGAGTATTGCGTACAAGCCATATTGATGAATGCTGATATAATGATTATGAATGAATGATAGAGATGATGACGCAGAAATCGAATCCGCAACCCGGAACATTATTTTTATGATGGATATGGCCAATGTGATATGACATAATATCTTTGGTTGCCCAATGTTTGAGCTAATACGGCACGGCAATGAACTCTTTATAGGCAGTGTTCAAGGCCACGGCCGCTTTCTTCCCAACCCTGACCAAGAGCACACACTTGCACTGGCAAACCAAGAACACAGATTGTTAGAACATTTCATACACATAGTAAATATACGAGGGTAGTGACCACGATGTTCCAAGCAGTATTGGGCTGAATACTGTCGTAGCATCTTGGCTCAGAACTGGGTCTTCGGTGTTATCGCCAATGGCAGGTGATGTCACAATAATACACCTTGCTCAAAAGCACTAATTATCTGATAATATTTTGCCTTACTATCAGTATTTCCTTACGCCGTTTTGCAAAATCCTAGTCACAAGTTGTTATGGGACCGATCAGTTATTGCTGATAAAACTATGCCAGCAAACCGGCCAGATATCGTTCTTGTGGACAAGGTGCAGAAGAGAACCTTCCTAATTGATATTGCAGTGCCCAATTCCCATAATCTGCAACAAACCTGCTGTGATAAGATCACCAAATATCTGCCCTTGGCTGAGGAAATACGGCAAATGTGGAGACAGGAAAGTGTAATGGTTCTGCCCATAGTTATTTCTTCTACCGGCATCATCCCCAAATCATTGGCTCGCAATCTACAAATATTGGGAATACATCCTGGTCTACATATCACCATGCAGAAGGCCGTCATCTTGGAGACCTGTTCCATTGTTCGCTCGTTTCTCAATGTGCCACCTTAAGAGAATTAGCCATACCGTCTTGCAAACAAGCCGACGATATGATGATATGTCCCATTTATGTGGTGAAATGAATGTAGAAATAATAATAATAATAATAATAATAATAATAATAATAATAATCAGATTCGTATGGTCACAGCCACCTGGTGGGGCTGATGATCAAAGATGTCCCAAGACCCTAATACGAATTAACATCAGCTATTTATGTTGTTGTTGATTCTATTAGAGGCTTTGCAACATCGTGGTCATATAGCCCCGTGTGCTTGGGTGTGTGTAGAATGTGTCGCATAACCTGTGTCACTGTGATGTTTGTACTACTGTGTGTATTTGTAATTGTGGTGGGACTTAGGTAGGAAGCAGCCGTGGCCTTAAGATAGGTATCATCCCGGCATTTGTTTGGAGTATAAGTGGAGAAACCACGGAACTTCCAGGATGGCTGAGGTAGGAATGGAACCCGTTTCTTCTCAGTTTTACCTGACGAGGCTGAGTGTACACTGCTCCAGCCTTCAGACCCGGACCTCCTTGGTGACAGCCAAGAAAGCGTAGACTTTTTGAGGTGGTGTCATCTAGGCTCTAGAGCAAATACGCTCCAATATCAACTAACAGAGAAACCAGACAAATAGCCTATTAGAGTGACCTGTGGCTGAAATTTTATAATTTTGTCTTGTAGTTACCCGCGGTGTATCTGTGCTCGTTAAATCGTGCACCACGACCGTGCGGGCAGCTGCAGCAAGTCCGGAGATCGCAGGTTCGAATCCCGGCGCTGACAGTAGCAATCCTTGTGTTTATATGTGAACGAAAATGCAAGCTTTGGAGATAAGATTTTTTAAGCCGCCTACGTAGAGGGGACTGGTTCTAGCCTCCATCTAGTATTGTTAAAATGGGGTAAATAATGTGAATTCTGCATCCAAAAGGACATTGTAAACACACGAGTTAGTATTTCCCCGATTTTTCCACACTCCCTTCAAGAAAATGCCGAGATAGTACCTTACTTCAAGTCCCGGGACATCTATCTCATCCATGTCCCTAATACAGCTACACACATTACTACAGTCTTCATATAAATACAGGCTATTAGACACATTGAACACACACCCATCTACACGGGCCTAATGACCAAGATGTGCATAGCCCCTCAAATGAATTAACAACATCTTTATTGAACTGACATCGTACGACTCGTATTGTCATGAATAAACCACCCTTCAAAAACGTTACTTCTTTGTCTGGGAATCGAACCCACGAACTCAGGATCGGACACTCTCCGATTAGGGGAAGATGACCTCGAAGTTCCGCCTCTTAAAACAACAATAACTAACTAACTAACTAACACTCTCCGATTAGCCGAGGAGGCTGTCACATTAAATCTTTATCACTGTATTAGCTAGTATCTATGTAGTAAAGCGGCTTCGGGGGCGTAGTCGGTAGCATGCTGAGCTTCTATGTCCAAGATAGCGGGTTCAAACCCGGCCGAAGCCGTCGGATTTTTTAAGAGCGTTAAAATCCCTCAGTATGCCTTCCTTCGGAGGGGAAGTAAAGCCGGCGGTCCCATGTCATAGATTAATGGCACGTTAAAGAACCTTCCACTAATTGCACCTGTGTGAGGCTAAATTGGATAGGTTAAGAATGTAAACAACGCTCTTAGGTTTCTACGTTCGTTGCCAAGAGTCGAATGCGGTGGCGTCTAGTAGCTAAGTTCTGAACTTGGCCTAGTAGTCGTTGACGGTGGCGCTTGGTGGCAAAAGTAAGAACTATTTGAAAAATTCTAAGTTGCAGTACTTACATTAAAAAACAGATAACACACACTAATACAGTCATCACAATTAACACCGGTTATCAGACAGATTCTACGCACACCCAAAGTACACGGGGCTACATGACCGCGTTGTCGCAGCCCCTAAACTTAAGAACCAACCAACCAACCAACCAACCTATCTATGTAGAGAAGTCCTACTCAATGCATAGAATTTATTATTTTAACTCTATATTTAAACAGGAAGATATTATTCGCTTTGTGTAATAGGAAGTTACATAGAGAACACATGATTAACATCACTTTCTGGACACATTGTACGCTCCTATCCTGTATGAATTACTTTTTTAAAACACAATTGCTATAATTTAATTATAACGTATTTATGAAAAACCAGTTTTGGAAGTATTTTAGACTGATTACTTGTATAAGAATATTAATTAAATATGAGTTTTAACAACGCATCACCTCTAACAGACGCTCCTACTGTGCAAACTATTTCACATAAATATTGTAGTAACGGCTAAAGATGTTTTTAATAATTAAACTTTAAGGTTTGGCGTGCGACAATAGTAATGGATCAATTTTTAATTGTTATTACAACTTTACAATCGGTCAACACATGCGATTAAAATATACATATATCTATACTAATATATAAAAATGAGATGGTGTGTGTCTGTGTGTCTGTGTATTACTCAATCACGCAAGAACTACTGGTCCAATTTACATGAAATTTTACATGGAAGTAACTGATTTACCTGGTAAACATATAGGCTACTTATGATTTCGATACGTTGCATTATTTAAAGATAGCGACCATTTTGTGACGTCACTACACCCTTTGGCTTCAAACTTTCAGAAATAAAAAGAGAAGGCTAAGAAATAGAAAACTTTTCATGGTATACGCGAGGTTTAAAATTTAATTTTCTATCCTAAAGGTCCTCATCACTTTTCGTGTATCTCCAACGGTTAGCGAGTAAAACCTAAATTTGTGCTATAAAACTCGGCCAACGCCGAGCGGTGTGGTTGGACAAAATTTTCCATCCTTACTCTCCCTCCGCGCAGCTCCTCGCCTATCCCCTGTTTTAACTGTCACCTTCTCATTTAAATTTATTTATGACCCGTAGCGAAGCACGGGTACTTCAGCTAGTACCATATAATTCTTTCAATTTACTTTTCGCATGACCCAGTAATTGGGATTACATTGTATTAACCGACTGAAAAGTTGTAATATCAATATTATTATCAATAAGGTAACACTGAAAAATGGCTTCAAAGCTCTCTACAGGGCCCATTTGTTTTGTAATTATTGCAACAAATTACAGTATATGAATAATGTATTTCAAATAAGCAATTTCAAAATTGTGGAACGATCACATTATTTATTATCTATTTATTTGTTTATTTGTTTATTTATTTATTTATTTAAACATGAACTCGAAATATGTTTGAAAAATTTCGTACAATACCGAGAATTTTCTTAATTTATCAAGGACATACCTGTGCCCGTATTTGAGTCAGTCATCAGGATAACTGCGTGCCCCTCTGTTGTGCTGCTTCACATGCGATGCACTGGCATTACTCCGTCCTAAATAAATTTTTCTTAACACATTATGCCTGAGTAGATTTTTTTTCGTTTAGTGACACATGTCTGTTCAGTGCTGTTCCCTGGCCAGGACTAGCTCTGATAACATAAGCTAGATAGGCCGATGTTCAACAAGACTTCATGACGTAATTATCTGGATCCCGCCTCTCAATTGACAGAAACACAACCATAAATACCGCGCCAGAGCTGTACGGAATACTAAAGAGTTTGACACCCGTACCTATTGCGCCGTTCTGTTTGCAAACAATTAAATCCAAGGGCACTTCTATAATACGACTAGCTAGCTAAAGCAAACAGCTTAGTATAATCTCGGGAGATATCTCAAGTTTGAACTAGGGGCGTATTTTCTTCCTTCACTTTATGTGGTTCGGCCGCGAAGGCTATTCAGCTGCACGTAGGAATGGATAATGGAAGGCGCTACGTTTTGCCGCCAAGAGGGCTAGCAAAGCTCTTTTCGTTCAGTACAAGACCCTCATGCACAGAAGAGAAGGTAGGCTATAGGTGACGAAGGTAAGACAGATAGTGCAGACGTTGAGTGTATACTAGATCAAGATGACCATGTGTGGCAATTTTTCGCATTTTGGATACTTTTATTTTCCAGAAGTGATGATAATTATTGTTGTTTCAAGAGTCCGAACAGCGCGATCATCTGTTCCAACGTTTGCATGGTTAAGTCGTGAGAAAAGTCTATTTAAAAGTTTCAACTTCGATTGACCGCCATGTTGATTTTGTAGTTTACAGGTTTTTGAAAGTCTCATAGGTGAACTTTTAGTAGTACTCTTTATTGCCGTACAAAATTTCAGGGGGATATCAGTAATAGTTTCGGGGATATAGTTCGCCGGTTAAATATTTTGCACAGCCGCCATGTTGGATTGGTGAGACGTAATACAATATGAAGGGCCCGGAAGAGGTCGGCCGAAATAGTACTAAGACCTTACCGAGTTCATTGAAATCGCTCCAGCCAATTATAAGTTATTAGGGGGGTACACAGATGAACGCACACACACACACACACACACACACACACACACACACGGACAAAAGGTGATCTCGTAAGCCTATTTGTTTTTTCATAAAATGCAAATAGGTTAAAATTAATAACAATAATAAAAAACAAAATAAACGTAATACAAAGTTATAATATTAAATATAAAAAGAATAAGTCACATAAAACTTGGAAATGTGGAATTTTAGAAGTGGTGACTGGCGATGAAATGTGTCATATAAAGGTAATAATAATGTTTACCTACTGCGGTGTTTAGAGACGCTGGTGTGCCGAAATTTTGCCCAGAAGTGGATCTTAAACGTGCCTGAATCTCTTGACACCACTGCCTCACATTCACGCATCCTCTAATTCCAACCGACTGCAACCTTGGGCACAGCAGGCGAGAACGTTACCGCTGCACCACGCAGCCAGTAAAACAATACGTTGGCTATTACACCTAGGAATGGCTACTTTTCTGTAAGTTACACAGGATTGGTCATTCTTTTGAAAATATCTTCTGACCCGTTGTAGATATCCATACTACGCTTTCACTTATGAGTTTTCACTCATAATGTAACCTACAACGATACCTCGTGGCATTATTATTCACTGGTATAACGATATCAACTTTGATTGATTTCTATCGCCAAACTGAGGATATACAAATTCAGCGGTGTAATTATTTTTAAAATCAAACTAGTGCTTTTAAAGAAGCCTATTTTCAAGAGAGAGCGAATTTCTGGTATTGCCATTCTGAGGGGCAGGGGGGGGGCACTCCGGTATATTGTAGTTATATTTTAATAACTGAAGTTTGTATCTTTATCGCATATAACAGCGTTTTACCTTTTTCGTGAGCCCTTTATTATCATTCATAAAAGTGATCACGAAATATGGGTATCTGTAATGGAGCAGAAGATATTTGAAAGGGGCATTTTAGTTGTCGAACACTGTATATGTCTGATTTGTTTGTGTTTGTTTTGGCGAAGAAATAAACCTAATCAAGTCTCTATGTATGACTTAATGAATGTATAATGAATACAAAGCTAAGTAACTCAATTTAAAGTAGAAATATGTAGATCAATGTTTCAAATTATAGTCTATCTTATTCTGGAAATTCGGTTTAGCCGGTGCCTTTAACACCCAAGGGGTGCTATTACCCCGTTCTTATGGTTGGTACAGTCAGCCTGTAGTTAAATTGGGTGAACTCTTGCCAATTAAAATGGAAAAATATCTTTCTGGCCCCTGCAGACTCTCTCCCCTCCATACTACTCAGCATTATATCCCCTAGTTCCCGTTTCTATGGGGTTGGGGATGAGATGGGTTGAGTTTTATGTGGCAGTGTCTTTACTGCCGGATGCCCTTACCTCATGCGGAATGAATGAATGAATGAATGAATGAATGAATGAACGAATGAATGAATGGAATAGGGCCGCAAGAGTTGAAAGGGAGTGGTCGTGACTTAATTTCCTCGAGTTGAAAATAAAAAACAGGGAATTCGGAGGGGAAGTATAGCCGGCGGTCCCATGTCATAGATTTATGGCATGTTAAAGAACCTTCCACTAATTACACCTGTGTGAAGCTAAATTGTATAGGTTAAGAATGTAAACAACGCTCTTAGGTCCCTACGTTCGTTGCCAAGAGCCGACTGCGGTGACGTCTGGTAACTAAGTTCTGAACTAGTAGTCGTTGACGGTGGCGTTTGTTGGCAAAACTAGGAACTACTTGAAAATTGATCGTCTGCAGTCCTTACTTGAATTAAAACAGATACACACACTAATACAGTCATCACAATTAACACCGGTTATCAGACAGATTCTACACATGGGGAGCGTGATGGCGCAGTGGCTTAGCTGCTCGTCTTTCAGCCGGACGGCCGGGGTTCGATTCCCGGCGACAGCAGGGTGGAATTTTCACCTGAAAAATCCAGTGACGTCAGGAAGGGCATCCGGCCTTAAATCCCCGGCCGAAACCAAAATGAGCCTGGTTGGCTCCGGTGACCACAATTAATTGGGAAAAGCCGAAGAAAGCTTATCAGACAGATTCTACACACACCCAAAGTACAAAGGGCTACATGACTGCGTTGTCGCAGCCCCTAAACTTAAGAACCAACCAACCAACAATTTCAAGGACTGCCTTCGGTGAGGATACCAACTCACTCGAGTTCGGAGATAGCCTAGCTCTATGGCCTAGCACGTTAACAACCCAGTAGGTACTATTTGGCCATATTATCATAAAACGAAAAGCCCTAAAATAGGAGAAAGTACCGCCAACTCGATGAAAGCCACCATCTTGTACCTCAGTAAGCTTAGGCGTCATACATGGAGAAATGTGCCGCGTCGATGCATCATTATTCAAACTGTTGTGTCTCGGAAAATGATCCACATACAGCTACATTGCCTAAACTTTGAATTCACAGCATTAGCACATTATTAATAATATAGCCTACGTCTCAAACCTTCACGACAAGATATTCTGTAAAGGTAATTTCAACCTGCTACGTAAATTCAAATTGTATCGTCTTTAAATACTCACTGTTATAAAGTTGAAGAAGAAGGGTCAAAGTTTGTCTTGAAGGAGTCCCAATATGATAGGGGTATAGCTCTTGAGAGTAGACCTTGCAATCAGAGGCGATATACCGCTCGGTTAAACCATCACGGAACAGCGCGTTTTCTTTGTATCGTACGGTAGTTGTTCCATCGTATGTAAATAAATCGTAGGCCTACGTTCCGTGCTGTTAAGTGGGTCATAATCTCTTCTTTTTTCTCTTTCTCTAGCAATACACACTTTCGTTGAAAAAAACAGGGAAAACCTTGCCTTGTCCGTTATCTCTGAATTTATTAACTGATAAACGACCATCGTACTCCTATGCTGATGACGTGATGACATTGTCCATGCACAGGACCACTACTTCGTCAAACATGGGGCAGCGGGGGGCAGGTCTTTGTAGTATTTGTTATAATTCGGGCCCGAATTTGTAGGTCCTGTTAGTTTCCGTTTCAGTTTTCCATACCCTTAAAATAGGCTATTTTATTTTTCCTTTTTGGTATTGCTGACACAAATAATTTTCAGTTTTTCTTGTATTAGGTCACACGCCTATGATTTTCATACACTGACATATACAAGGCGATGGACATAGGCAAATGTAGAGCTAAGACATGTGGAAACAAGACTCATCGTACACGGCTTCCATTACACAATTTGTAAAACATAAAATATCAAGAAACGAAAAATAACAGCGAAAGTACTTCAAGTGAGAAGACAACAGACAAATACCACATATAAATATGTGGTGACAGGAAGAAGAAAATAGTGGAATATAGCAAAAAGTAATCTAAATTAGTAGGGGGGCAGTGCCGATTCTAAGCTTCTTCATTGTGAACCATTTTCAGTAGATTTCGACAAGTCAGTGCTATTGTTTTAGCATTTAAGTCGTCATTGATCCACTAATGCTTAACTATTCAATGTAGTTGCTGTTGTGTGGAAGAATGTAAAGCAATCAATGGTTAACAACACATTTCAGAAATGTGATTAACCCTTTGGTTGGTTGGTTCCTCAGTTCAGCGGCTGCGACAACGTGGTCATGTAGCCCCGTGTATTTTGTGTGTGTCTAGAATCTCTCTGATAATCGGTGTTAATCGTGATGGCTGTATCATTTTGTATTATCTGTAATTCAGGTAAGGACTCCAAACAATCAATTTCAGGTAATTCCTACTTTTGCTACCAAATGCTAACGTCAAAGACACCTAGCCGCCAACTTGGCTACTAGATGCCACCGCGACCGGCAATTGTCGACGAATGTTGGAACTAACAGAGCGTTAATCAAATCTAACCTGCAAATTTAGCTTCACACAATTGTAATTAGCGGAAGGTTCTTTAACATGCCATAAATCTATGACACGAGCCCACGGGCTTCATTTCCCCTCCGAAGGAAGACACACTGAGGGATTTTTAACGCTCTTAAAATATCCGACGACTTCGGCCAGGTTGGAACCAGCCATCTTGGGCATAGAAGCTCAGCATGCTACCAACGACGGCTCCGAAGCCGACTATGGTGGATGCTTAAGTAAGGAAATATCCTAATACATAACAAGTTGTTCCATGAAAAACTATAGAGCGTATTTTCATATATCATACTTATGTTAATTGGCTCTATCAACATACACAATTTCTGTTTGATTGCAGTAATAGTTTCGTAGATATTTAGAACCGTCTAAATATTTCGGATGGTCGCCATGTTGGATATGTATATATGTATGTGTTAGAGTTACTGTATGTAGGCTACTATAACATGAAGATTATTGTGTAGGTGTAGTATTCAAACTTCAATCGCATGATTAGGACACAGGAAATAACGAGATTTTAAATTTTCGCACAGCTGCCATCTTGTGGTTATGAAACAATTGAAATAAATTAGATGCCAGTGGATTAAAATTTGTATAAGCATTTGCCGTATCAAGTTTCACTGATATCGGATGGTTAAATCACGAGAAACGTTAATTTAAATATTTATATTTCGCGTCGCCGCAATGTTGGATTTGTGCTCACCAGGTTATTGAATATCCCATAGGTGAAAGTATGTTTATAGCCTCTATCAACACACAACATTTCAGTTTGATTGCTGTCATAGATTAATAGATATTGAGTACTGTCTAAATATTTCGGATAGTCGCCATGTTGGATTTTTAATATGCAGGCCATAGGGTTATGCACTATTAGATGACGATTATTGCGTAGTTCATCATTCAAACATTCACATCGATCAAATGATTAACACACAATAAATAAATAATTTAAAAATTTCGCACAGCCGCCATCTTGACGTTTTGTATGCAATTGATACATATTAGCTATCAGTGCATTACAATGCATATGAACATTTACAGTGCCATATTTCACAGGGCTCGGTTGGTTAAATCGCGAGAAATGTGTATTTAGATGTTTCAACTTGGCTTGGCGGCCATGTTCGTTTTATACTTGACAGGTTTTTGAAACTTACATCGATGAACTTGCAGTGGTGCCCTTTGTTACTGTAAAAATGTTTAGGGTGATATCAGCTATAGTTTCGGAGGAATAGAATGCCGGTGAAATATTTCGCACAGCCGCCACCTTGAGGGTATGTTAAGAAATGACCTTAATTAGGTGCCAGTGCATTACAATGTGTATAAACATTTAATGTACCAAGTTTCATTTCGTTTGGATGGTTAAATCACGAGAAGAGTCTATTGAAAAGTTTCAAATTCGCTTGGCCGCTATGTTCGTTTTGTAGTTAACAGATTTTTGAAAGTCGCATAATATTATGTGAACTTCTAGTGGGGCCCTTAATCACCGAACAAAATCTCAGGGTGATATCTGTAACAGTTTCGGAGATATAGAATACCGGTGAAATATTTCGCACAGCCGCCATATTGGATTGGTGAGATGTAATAAAATTTGAAGGGCACGGTCGGGGTCGGCTGAAATGGTGCTACGACATCACCGAGTTTTATTGAAAATGCTCCAGCCGTTTAGAATTTATTAGGGGGAGACACACAAACACACACATACGCACACACACACACACCAACACACAACCACACAAACGGACGGACAAGAGGTGATCTCATAAGCCTATTTTTTAGCCTATTTTCATTTATGGACAAGTAGTTCCGTGAATAACTATACAGCCTATTTTCATATATCCTACATACTGTATGTTAATTGGCTCCATCTACATACAAAATTTCAGTTTGATTGCTGTAATAGATTCGTAGATATTGAGAATCATCTTAATATTTCAGATGGTCACCACGTTGGATTTTATATAAGTAAGTCTTAGAGTTACGTACTATTACATGAAGATTATTGTGTAGGTGTAGTATTAAACTTCAATCTCTGATTACGAAACAAGAAATTTAAAAAACAAGTTTTTAAAAATTCGCACAGCTGCCATCTTGTAGTTATGAAAACAATTGAAATTTATTAGATGGCAGTGGATTAAAATTTGTATAAGCATTTACCGTTCGAAGTTTTACTGCGCTCGGATGGTTAAATCGTGAGGAACGTTCATTAAAATATTTATATTACGCTTCGCCGCCATGTTGGATTTGTGCTCACCAGGTTATTGAAATACCCATAGGTGAACTTATGTTCATAGCCTCTATCAACATACAAAATTTCAGTTTGATTGCTGTCTTAGAAAGATATTTACAACCGTCTAAATATTTCGGATGGTCGCCATGTTGGATTTTAATAAATATAGGCCACAGAGTTATGCACTATTAGGTGACGATTATTGCGTAGGTTCATTATTAAAAATTTCACTTCGATCGCATGATTAATACACAAGAAATAAAAACTTAATTTTAAAATTTCGGACAGCCACCATCTTGAGGTCATGTAAACAATTGAACTACATTAAATGCCAGTGCATTACAATGTGTATAAACATTTACTGTACCATATTTTATTGCGCTCAGACGGTTAAATCGCGAGAAAAATGTATTAAAAGTTTTGAACTTCGCTAGGCCGCCATGTTCATTTTAGAGTAGACAGGTTTTTAAGAGTCTAATAAGTGAGTCTCTCTCACGACTCGGCCGGCGTGCCCAGCTTATCTGTCTCCCGTTTACTCATCACTCCCGCTCGGCATAACATAGCACTTCGCTCACTTTATCCGTGCATGACATGAGATAACTATTAAAATTAAGAAAATAACAATTAATTAAATAAGCTCGTACCTTATGACAGGAGATGTTGGAAATTTTCGCCTCATACATCCACTCATGTCCGGAATCGTCTTAGGAAACTCTGATTCACACGCATAAGTTCGTATTCCGTAATTGAGGCTTTCTATCTCTCCGGATATGTTCTTTCAGTTCGCCCAACGTGTGAGGGTTTCTTGCATACACTTTATTCCTTAAGCGCCCATAAAATAAAAGTCATGAACAGTTATATATGGGGACCGTGACACCCATTAGTCCGTACTAATTACACGGTATTCAGTAATTTCCTCAATTAAGTTTAAATGTGCCATGAGCTGTATGCGCGGTGGCAGAGTCTTGCTGAATATATCCAATTCGAGAGTTAGTGTCAGTCAGTTTTTTCAAAAATGGTTTTAGTATATTATCCCTGTACCTTTGTGTATTAATGGTGCCTTGATAAAGAATAGGCCCTATAATAATGTATCCATTCACTGCGCACCATACTCCGACCCATTCGTTATGTAGAGAATTTTCGTATACGGGATGGGGTTTTTCTCTACTCCAATATCTGTTATTGTGCGTCGTCGAACCATACCCGTGTAAATGGAACCAAGATTCGCCGGAGAAAAATATTAACATATCCGGAGAGAAATAGCCTCAATTTTCGAAAGACGAACATATGAGTGTGAATCGGAGTTTCCTAAGACGATGCGGGAAATGTGTGGATGTAGGAGGAGAAAATTTAGAACATCTCCTGTCTTATGGTAGTAGCAGCTTATTTTATTAATTTTAATTGTTATCTCATGTCATGCACGGATAACATTGGCGAAGTTCTATGTTATGCCGAGCGGGGAATGATGAGTCAACGGGAGACTGATAAGCTGGGCGCACCGGCCGACCGAGTCGTGAACGGGTCTCAGTGTAGTAGTGCCCTTGAGCACCGGTCAAAATTGCAGGGTGATATCAATAATTTTTTGGAGATATAGAATGCCGGTGAAATATTTCGCACAGCCGCCATCTTAATGTTATGTAAACAATTGAATTAAATTAGATGTCAGTGCATTTCAATGTGTATAAACATTTGCTGTACCAAGTTTCATTGCGTTTGGATGGTTAAGTCGTGAGAAAAGTCTATTTAAAAGTTTCAACTTCGCTTGGCAGCCATGTTGGTGTTGTAGGTAACAGGTTTTTGAAAGTCTCATAGGTGAACTTTTAGTAGTACTCTATTACCGTACAAAAATTTCAGTAATAGTTTCGGGGATATAGTTGCCGGGGAAATATTTTGCACAGCCGCCATGTTGGATTGGTGAGACGTAATAAAATTTGAATGGCGCGGTCGATGTCGGCAGAAATAGTACTAAGACCTTGCCGAGTTCATTGAAAGCGCTCCAGCCATTTAGAAGTAATTAGGGGGTTACACACAAGAACGCGCGCGCACGCGCGCGCGCGCACACACACACACGGACAAAAGGTGATCTCGTAAGCCTATTTTTTTTTCATAAAATGAAAATAGGTTAAAATTAATAACAATAATAAAAAACAAAATAAACGTAATAGAAAGTTATAATATTAAATATAAAAAGAATAAGTCACATAAAACTTGGAAATGTGGAATTTTAGAAGTGGTGACCGGCGATGAAATGTGTCATATAAAGGTAATAATAATGTTTACCTACTGCGGTGTTTAGAGACGCCGGTGTGCCGAAAATTTGCCCAGAAAGGGATCTTAAACGTGCCAGAATCTCTTGACACCACTGCCTCACATTCGCGCATCCTCTAATTCCAACCGACTGCAACCTTGGGCACAGCAGGCGAGAACGTTACCGCTGCACCACGCAGCCAGTAAAACAATACGTTGGCTATTACACCTAGGAATGGCTACTTTTCTGTAAGTTACACAGGATTGGTCATTCTTTTGAAAATATCTTCTGACCCGTTGTAGATATCCATACTACTGTACGCTTTCACTTATGAGTGTTCACTCATAATGTAACCTACAACGATACCTCGTGGCATTATTATTCACTGGTATAACGATATCAACTTTGATTGATTTCTATAGCCAAACTGAGGATATACAAATTCAGCGGTGTAATTATTTTGAAAATCAAACTAGTGCTTTTAAAGAAGCCTATTTTCAAGAGAGAGCGAATTTCTGGTACTGCCATTCTCAGTGGCAGGGGGGTGGAGTGGGGGGGCTCCGGCATATTGTAGTTATATTTTAATGGCTAAAGTTTGTATCTTTATCGCATATAACAGCGTTTTGCCTTTCTTCGTGAGCCCTTTATTATCATTCATAAAAGTGATCATGAAATATGGGTATCTGTAATGGAGCAGAAGATATCTGAAAGGGACATTTTAGTTTTCGAACACTGTATATGTCTGATTTTTTTTTTATGTGTAACTTCTTTCCGTTCGGTTGCTGGATAGTTTTGTGGGAGTGATTTTGAAAATAGGGGACGGAAGTGGATCGGAACAATTGAGCTGGCAGTGGTGGATTGAACGGAAGTATGCACTGCCAGCTCGATCGATCGAACGGAAGTGTACTAGCTGGCAGTGGTGAAAAACGGAAGTATGCACTGCCCGCTAGATCAATTGAACGGAAGTGTACTAGCTGGCAGTGGTGGAAAACGGAAGTATGCACTGCCCGCTCGATCGATCGAACGGAAGTGTACTAGCTGGCAGTGGTGGAACGAACGGAAATATAAGATGCACTGCCAAATCGATCGATCGAGCCATGTGGAATGTATATGACACTAGCAGGTACCCGCGGCTTCGCTCGCGTCATAGTCGTGTCATATTGTTATTCAATGAAATGCAGGTGTACCCCCTTAACACCCCTTTAGAAACTGAATATCCAAAAACCCTTCCTTAGTGGGCGTTTTCGACTTACAACGAACATATTCCCAAAATTTCATGTTTCTAGCTTTAATAGTTTTGGCTGGCCGATGATGAGTCAGTCAGTCAGTCAGTCAGTCAGGACACTTGTTTTTATATAAGAGATAAGCATCGGTCCTAGTGGAAAATAATTCTATCACCTGAAACCAAAAATGCATGGGACGAAAAAAAACATCAAAATATCATATTGGTTCCGGACCCTAAAAGACGTGAAAAATATAATAAAAGTATTAAAAAAAACTATTTTTCGAAATTTCATTCGAATCAATTTTTATGCCATTCCTGGGACTTAGAATATTCCGGCCAAAAAGTACAAAATCATTAATAACTCCCTAAGTATTCGTCGTATGATGAAATAGCAAGAGACAAAAAAGATGTAATGTGTTATTGTCTACAACATAGGCCATGTATAACTTTACACTCAGACATATTGCGTTTCTTCCCCCCTCCCCATATTTTCACCCCTCCCCATGGGCCCCTTATATTGGATTTATGAAAAAAACGGTCAAACACCTATTTTGTTATTTTTTATGCTCATTTTTTTCCGCTGAGGTCCAAACTCCTCGCCTATGTCGTTTAAGAGATACACGCTCGGTTAGGAAACCTTCAACCCCCACTTTTCACCCCTTTCACCTCAAAATATACACCACATCGAAAAACCCTCAGACACGTATCTTCTTATTTTTAATGATGAGTTTATATGCCGAGTATCAAATCCCCCAATGAAAGCAATCTGGAGATATTGTTATTCAATGAAATGCAGGTGTACCCCCTTAACACCCCTTTAGAAACTGAATATCCAAAAACCCGACCTTAGTGGGCGTTTTCGACTTACAACGAACATATTCCCAAAATTTCATGTTTCTAGCTTTAATAGTTTTGGCTGGCCGATGATGAGTCAGTCAGTCAGTCAGTCAGTCAGGACACTTGTTTTTATATAAGAGATAAGCATCGGTCCTAGTGGAAAATAATTCTATCACCTGAAACCAAAAATGCATGGGACGAAAAAAAACATCAAAATATCATATTGGTTCCGGACCCTAAAAGACGTGAAAAATATAATAAAAGTATTAAAAAAAACTATTTTTCGAAATTTCATTCGAATCAATTTTCATGCCATTCCTGGGACTTAGAATATTCCGGCCAAAAAGTACAAAATCATTAATAACTCCCTAAGTATTCGTCGTATGATGAAATAGCAAGAGACAAAAAAGATGTAATGTGTTATTGTCTACAACATAGGCCATGTATAACTTTACACTCAGACATATTGCGTTTCCTCCCCCCTCCCCATATTTTCACCCCTCCCCATGGGCCCCTTATATTGGATTTATGAAAAAACGGTCAAACACCTATTTTGTTATTTTTTATGCTCATTTTTTTCCGCTGAGGTCCAAACTCCTCGCCTATGTCGTTTAAGAGATACACGCTCGGTTAGGAAACCTTCAACCCCCACTTTTCACCCCTTTCACCTCAAAATATACACCACATCGAAAAACCCTCAGACACGTATCTTCTTATTTTTAATGATGAGTTTATATGCCGAGTATCAAATCCCCCAATGAAAGCAATCTGGAGATATTGTTATTCAATGAAATGCAGGTGTACCCCCTTAACACCCCTTTAGAAACTGAATATCCAAAAACCCGACCTTAGTGGGCGTTTTCGACTTACAACGAACATATTCCCAAAATTTCATGTTTCTAGCTTTAATAGTTTTGGCTGGCCGATGATGAGTCAGTCAGTCAGGACACTTGTTTTTATATAAGAGATACTAAACGGAAAACGCTCATGCGAACTCTGGTGTCAAGTGATTGAATCAAATGACATGGTACATGTTCGAAGTCTTCGTATCAGTATTTAAATGGTAAAATGCCTTAATATCAAACATTGTAAGTAGTCGGCATTGCCGGTATTATGTTTCTGCACAATGGCTATTCAAATTAACCCACGTAATGGTAATGCAGTCATCAATATAATATAATCGTTGTGGTTATACGAGAATTGAGCAAGACTTCATGAACTATTACTGAATACATCCTCTTTACTCACAAGAGAGCCTATTCATAAGGCATTTTAAACTCAATTTCACGCAGGAACATTATCGAAACAAGCAAAATATAAATGAAACTTAATTCCGTAATGCAGTATTATTGGAACGTGGAAACAAGTCACCATCTTGTGCACTTGCGTAGTCGAAATAGCCGTGGGGTAGATATTTTTGCTGCCAGATTATCATTTTAAACGATATTTATCATATCAATATGACTCATTTTAACAGAATCCATATGAAATTACGTGTTGGTCTGTGAATCAAGAGGACCTGTTTATAAGGAATTTAAGGTTATGAGCGGCGTTGCGTCTTAATCTAGTTGATCCATATCGTATTATTTATTTAGGCTAGTGCTGGTGGAAGCTACAAATCATCTAATAAAATGAGTTCTGTGTTACAAACTACATTATCTGTAAAACACCCCCTTTTACAATAGATTAATATTTGTGCCAATAATAGTATAAAATACCGGTGTATCAACAATTTCACGTGAGGTTTCTTCTATGTCAGATGTTACACATCGTATGCGACTACTGTAAGGCTCGTTTTTTGTGTGTGTTGGCGAAGAAATAAACCTAATCAAGTCTCTCTGTATGGCGTAATGAATGTATAATGAATACAAAGCTAAGGAACTGAATTTAATTAGAAATATGTAGATCAATGTTTCAAATTATAGTCCATCTTATTCTGGAAATTCGGTTTAGCCGGTGCCTTTAACAGCCAAGGGGTGCTATTACTCCGTTCTCATGGTTGGTACAGTCAGCCTGTAGTTAAATTGGATGAACTCTTTCCAATTAAAATGGAAACATATATTTCTGGCCCCTGCAAACTCTCTCCCCTCCATACTACTCAGCATTATATACCATTTTCCCGTTTCTATGGGGTTAGGGATGAGATGGGATGAGTTTTATGTGGCAGTGTCTTTACTGCCGGATGGCCTCACCTCATGCGGAACGAATGAATGAATGAATGAATGAATAAATGAATAAATGAATGGAATAGAGCCGTAAGAGTTGAAAGGAAGTGGTCGTGACTTAATTTCCTCGAGTTGAAAATAAAGAAAACAGGGAAAACAACTTCAAGGACTGCCTTCGGTGAGGATACCAGCTCACTCGTCTTTCGAGTTCGGAGATAGCCTAGCTCTATGGCCTAGCACGTTAACAACCCGGTAGGTACTATTTGGCCATATTTTCATAAAACGAAAAGCCCTAAAATAAGAGAAAGTACCGCCAACTCGATGGAAACCACCATCTTGTACCTCAGCAAGCTTAGGCGTCGTACATGGAGAAATGTGCCGCGTCGATTCATTATTATTCAAACTGTTGTGTCTCGGAAAATGATCCACATACAGCTACATTGCCTAAACTTTGAATACGCAGCATTAGCACATTATTAATAATATAGCCACGTCTCAAACCTTCACGACAAGATATTCTGCAAAGGTAATTTCAACCTGCTACGTAAATTCAAATTGTATCGTCTTTAAATACTCACTGTTATAAAGTTGAAGAAGAAGGGTCAAAGTTTGTCTTGAAGGAGTCCCAAAATGATAGGGGTATAGCTCTTGAGAGTAGACCTTGCAATCAGAGGCGATATACCGCTCGGTTATACCTTCACGGCACAGCGGGTATCGTACGGTAGTTGTTCCGTCGTACGTAAATAAATCTTAGGCCTACGTTCCGTGCTGTTAAGTGGGTCATAATCTCTTCTTTTTTCTCTTTCTTGAGCAATTCATACTTTCATACTTGCCTTGACCGTTATCTGTGCCATTATTAACATTTACTGATAAACGACTATCGTACTCCTATGCTGATGACGTGATGACATTGTCCAGGCACAGAAGCACTACTTCGTCAAACATGGGGCAGCGGGGGGCAGGTCTATGTAATATTTGTTATAATTCGGGCCCGAATTTGTAGGTCCAGTTAGTTTCCGTTTCAGTTTACCATACCCTTAAAATAGGCTTTTTTATTTTTCCTTTGTGGTATTGCTGACACCAATATTTTTCAGTTTTTCTTGTAATAGGCCACACGCCTATGATTTTCATACACTGACGTATACAAGACGATGGACACAGGTAAATGTAGAGCTAAGACATGTGGAAACAAGACTCATCGTACACGGCTTCCATTACAAAATTTGTAAAACATAAAGTATCATGAAACGAAAAATAACAGCGAAAGTACTTCAAGTGAAAAGACAACAGACAAATACCACATATAAATATGTGGTGACAGGAAGAAGAACATAGTGGAATATAGCAAAATGTAATCCAAATTAGTAGGGGGGCAGTGCCGATTCTAAGCTTCTTCATTGTGAACCATTTTCAGTAGATTTCGACAAGTCAGTGCTATTGTTTTAGCATTTAAGTCGTCATTGATGCTCCAATGCTTAACTATCCAATGTAGTTGCTGTTGTGTGGAAGAATGTAAAGCAATCAATGGTTAACAACACATTTAAGAAATATGATTAACCCTTTGGTTGGTTGGTTGGTTCCTCAGTTCAGGGGCTGCGACAACGTGGTAATGTAGCCCTGTGTATTTTGTGTGTGTCTAGAATCTGTCTGATAATCGGTGATAATTGTGATGGCTGTATCAGTGTGTGTTATCTGTAATTCAGGTAAGGACTGCAAACAATCAATTTCAAGTAGTTCCTACTTTTGCTACCAAATGCTAACGTCAACGACACCTAGCCGCCAACTTGGCTACTAGATGCCACCGCAACCGGCAACTGTCGACGAATGTTGGAACTAACAGAGCGTTAATCAAATCTAACCTGAAAAATTTAGCTTCACACAATTGTAATTAGTGGAAGGTTCTTTTACATGCCATAAATCTATGACACGGGCCCACGGGCTTCATTTCCCTCCCGAAGGAAGACACACTGAAGGATTTTTAACGCTCTTAAAAAATCCGACGACTTCGGCCAGGTTGGAACCAGCGATCTTGGGCATGGAATCTCAGCATGCTACCAACGACGGCACCGAAGCCGACTATGGTGGATGCTTAAGTAAGGAAATATCCTAATACATAACAAGTTGTTCCATGAAAAACTATAGAGCGTATTTTCATATATCATACTTATATTAATTGGCTCTATCAACATACACAATTTCTGTTTGATTGCAGTAATAGTTTCGTAGATATTTAGAGCCGTCTAAATATTTCGGATGGTCGCCATGTTGGATATGTATATATGTATGTGTTAGAGTTACTGTATGTAGGCTACTATTACATGAAGATTATTGTGTAGGTGTAGTATTCAAACTTCAATCGCATGATTAGGACACAAGAAATAACGAGATTTTAAATTTTCGCACAGCTGCCATCTTGTGGCTATGAAACAATTGAAATAAATTAGATGCCAGTGGATTAAAATTTCTATAAGCATTTACCGTATCAAGTTTCACTGAGATCAGATGATTAAATCACGAGCAACGTTAATTTAAATATTTATATTTCGCGTCGCCGCCATGTTGGATTTGTGCTTACCAGGTTATTGAATGTCCCATAGGTGAAAGTATGTTTATAGCCTCTATCAACACACAACATTTCAGTTTGATTGCTTTCATAGATTAATAGATATTGAGTACTGTCTAAATATTTCGGATAGTCGCCATGTTGGATTTTTAATATGCAGGCCATAGGGTTATGCACTATTAGATGACGATTATTGCGTAGTTCATCATTCAAACATTCACATCGATCAAATGATTAACACACAATAAATAAATAATTTAAAAATTTCGCACAGCCGCCATCTTGACGTTTTGTATGCAATTGATACATATTAGCTATCAGTGCATTACAATGCATATGAACATTTACAGTGCCATATTTCACAGGGCTCGGTTGGTTAAATCGCGAGAAATGTGTATTTAGATGTTTCAACTTGGCTTGGCGGCCATGTTCGTTTTATACTTGACAGGTTTTTGAAACTTACATCGATGAACTTGCAGTGGTGCCCTTTGTTACTGTAAAAATGTTTAGGGTGATATCAGCTATAGTTTCGGAGGAATAGAATGCCGGTGAAATATTTCGCACAGCCGCCACCTTGAGGGTATGTTAAGAAATGACCTTAATTAGGTGCCAGTGCATTACAATGTGTATAAACATTTAATGTACCAAGTTTCATTTCGTTTGGATGGTTAAATCACGAGAAGAGTCTATTGAAAAGTTTCAAATTCGCTTGGCCGCTATGTTCGTTTTGTAGTTAACAGATTTTTGAAAGTCGCATAATATTATGTGAACTTCTAGTGGGGCCCTTAATCACCGAACAAAATCTCAGGGTGATATCTGTAACAGTTTCGGAGATATAGAATACCGGTGAAATATTTCGCACAGCCGCCATATTGGATTGGTGAGATGTAATAAAATTTGAAGGGCACGGTCGGGGTCGGCTGAAATGGTGCTACGACATCACCGAGTTTTATTGAAAATGCTCCAGCCGTTTAGAATTTATTAGGGGGAGACACACAAACACACACATACGCACACACACACACACCAACACACAACCACACAAACGGACGGACAAGAGGTGATCTCATAAGCCTATTTTTTAGCCTATTTTCATTTATGGACAAGTAGTTCCGTGAATAACTATACAGCCTATTTTCATATATCCTACATACTGTATGTTAATTGGCTCCATCTACATACAAAATTTCAGTTTGATTGCTGTAATAGATTCGTAGATATTGAGAATCATCTTAATATTTCAGATGGTCACCACGTTGGATTTTATATAAGTAAGTCTTAGAGTTACGTACTATTACATGAAGATTATTGTGTAGGTGTAGTATTAAACTTCAATCTCTGATTACGAAACAAGAAATTTAAAAAACAAGTTTTTAAAATTTCGCACAGCTGCCATCTTGTAGTTATGAAAACAATTGAAATTTATTAGATGGCAGTGGATTAAAATTTGTATAAGCATTTACCGTTCGAAGTTTTACTGCGCTCGGATGGTTAAATCGTGAGGAACGTTCATTAAAATATTTATATTACGCTTCGCCGCCATGTTGGATTTGTGCTCACCAGGTTATTGAAATACCCATAGGTGAACTTATGTTCATAGCCTCTATCAACATACAAAATTTCAGTTTGATTGCTGTCTTAGAAAGATATTTACAACCGTCTAAATATTTCGGATGGTCGCCATGTTGGATTTTAATAAATATAGGCCACAGAGTTATGCACTATTAGGTGACGATTATTGCGTAGGTTCATTATTAAAAATTTCACTTCGATCGCATGATTAATACACAAGAAATAAAAACTTAATTTTAAAATTTCGGACAGCCACCATCTTGAGGTCATGTAAACAATTGAACTACATTAAATGCCAGTGCATTACAATGTGTATAAACATTTACTGTACCATATTTTATTGCGCTCAGACGGTTAAATCGCGAGAAAAATGTATTAAAAGTTTTGAACTTCGCTAGGCCGCCATGTTCATTTTAGAGTAGACAGGTTTTTAAGAGTCTAATAAGTGAGTCTCTCTCACGACTCGGCCGGCGTGCCCAGCTTATCTGTCTCCCGTTTACTCATCACTCCCGCTCGGCATAACATAGCACTTCGCTCACTTTATCCGTGCATGACATGAGATAACTATTAAAATTAAGAAAATAACAATTAATTAAATAAGCTCGTACCTTATGACAGGAGATGTTGGAAATTTTCGCCTCATACATCCACTCATGTCCGGAATCGTCTTAGGAAACTCTGATTCACACGCATAAGTTCGTATTCCGTAATTGAGGCTTTCTATCTCTCCGGATATGTTCTTTCAGTTCGCCCAACGTGTGAGGGTTTCTTGCATACACTTTATTCCTTAAGCGCCCATAAAATAAAAGTCACGAACAGTTATATATGGGGACCGTGACACCCATTAGTCCGTACTAATTACACGGTATTCAGTAATTTCCTCAATTAAGTTTAAATGTGCCATGAGCTGTATGCGCGGTGGCAGAGTCTTGCTGAATATATCCAATTCGAGAGTTAGTGTCAGTCAGTTTTTTCAAAAATGGTTTTAGTATATTATCCCTGTACCTTTGTGTATTAATGGTGCCTTGATAAAGAATAGGCCCTATAATAATGTATCCATTCACTGCGCACCATACTCCGACCCATTCGTTATGTAGAGAATTTTCGTATACGGGATGGGGGTTTTCTCTACTCCAATATCTGTTATTGTGCGTCGTCGAACCATACCCGTGTAAATGGAACCAAGATTCGCCGGAGAAAAATATTAACATATCCGGAGAGAAATAGCCTCAATTTTCGAAAGACGAACATATGAGTGTGAATCGGAGTTTCCTAAGACGATGCGGTAAATGTGTGGATGTAGGAGGAGAAAATTTAGAACATCTCCTGTCTTATGGTAGTAGCAGCTTATTTTATTAATTTTAATTGTTATCTCATGTCATGCACGGATAACATTGGCGAAGTTCTATGTTATGCCGAGCGGGGAATGATGAGTCAACGGGAGACTGATAAGCTGGGCGCACCGGCCGACCGAGTCGTGAACGGGTCTCAGTGTAGTAGTGCCCTTGAGCACCGGTCAAAATTGCAGGGTGATATCAATAATTTTTTGGAGATATAGAATGCCGGTGAAATACTTCGCACAGCCGCCATCTTAATGTTATGTAAACAATTGAATTAAATTAGATGTCAGTGCATTTCAATGTGTATAAACATTTGCTGTACCAAGTTTCATTGCGTTTGGATGGTTAAGTCGTGAGAAAAGTCTATTTAAAAGTTTCAACTTCGCTTGGCAGCCATGTTGGTGTTGTAGGTAACAGGTTTTTGAAAGTCTCATAGGTGAACTTTTAATAGTACTCTATTACCGTACAAAAATTTCAGTAATAGTTTCGGGGATATAGTTGCCGGAGAAATATTTTGCACAGCCGCCATGTTGGATTGGTGAGACGTAAAAAAATTTGAATGGCGCGGTCGATGTCGGCTGATATAGTACTATGACCTTGCCGAGTTCATTGAAAGCGCTCCAGCCATTTAGAAGTAATTAGGGGGTTACACACAAGAACGCGCGCGCACGCGCGCGCACACACACACACGGACAAAAGGTGATCTCGTAAGCCTATTTTTTTTGATAAAATGAAAATAGGTTAAAATTAATAACAATAATAAAAAACAAAATAAACGTAATAGAAAGTTATAATATTAAATATAAAAAGAATAAGTCACATAAAACTTGGAAATGTGGAATTTTAGAAGTGGTGACCGGCGATGAAATGTGTCATATAAAGGTAATAATAATGTTTACCTACTGCGGTGTTTAGAGACGCCGGTGTGCCGAAAATTTGCCCAGGAGGGATCTTAAACGTGCCTGAATCTCTTGACACCACTGCCTCACATTCGCGCATCCTCTAATTCCAACCGACTGCAACCTTGGGCACAGCAGGCGAGAACGTTACCGCTGCACCACGCAGGCAGTAAAACAATACGTTGGCTATTACACCTAGGAATGGCTACTTTTCTGTAAGTTACACAAGATTGGTCATTCTTTTGAAAATATCTTCTGACCCGTTGTAGATATCCATACTACGCTTTCACTTATGAGTGTTCACTCATAATGTAACCTACAACGATACCTCGTGGCATTATTATTCACTGGTATAACGATATCAACTTTGATTGATTTCTATCGCCAAACTGAGGATATACAAATTCAGCGGTGTAATTATTTTGAAAATCAAACTAGTGCTTTTAAAGAAGCCTATTTTCAAGAGAGAGCGAATTTCTGGTACTGCCATTCTCAGTGGCAGGGGGGTGGATTGGGGGGGGGGGGGGGCTCCGGCATATTGTAGTTATATTTTAATGGCTAAAGTTTGTATCTTTATCGCATATAACAGCGTTTTGCCTTTCTTCGTGAGCCCTTTATTATCATTCATAAAAGTGATCATGAAATATGGGTATCTGTAATGGAGCAGAAGATATTTGAAAGGGGCATTTTAGTTGTCGAACACTGTATATGTCTGATTTTTTTTATGTGTAACTTCTTTCCGTTCGGTTGCTGGATAGTTTTGTGGGAGTGATTTTGAAAATAGGGGACGGAAGTGGATCGGAACAATTGAGCTGGCAGTGGTGGATTGAACCGAAGTATGCACTGCCAGCTCGATCGATCGAACGGAAGTGTACTAGCTGGCAGTGGTGAAAAACGGAAGTATGCACTGCCCGCTAGATCAATTGAACGGAAGTGTACTAGCTGGCAATGGTGGAAAACGGAAGTATGCACTGCCCGCTCGATCGATCGAACGGAAGTGTACTAGCTGGCAGTGGTGGAACGAACGGAAATATAAGATGCACTGCCAAATCGATCGATCGAGCCATGTGGAATGTATATGACATACTAAACGGAAAACGCTCATGCGAACTCTGGTGTCAAGTGATTGAATCAAATGACATGGTACATGTTCGAAGTCTTCGTATCAGTATTTAAATGGTAAAATGCCTTAATATCAAACATTGTAAGTAGTCGGCATTGCCGGTATTATGTTTCTGCACAATGGCTATTCAAATTAACCCACGTAACGGTAATGCAGTCATCAATATAATATAATCGTTGTGGTTATACGAGAATTGAGCAAGACTTCATGAACTATTACTGAATACATCCTCTTTACTCACAAGAGAGCCTATTCATAAGGCATTTTAAACTCAATTTCACGCAGGAACGTTATCGAAACAAGCAAAATATAAATGAAACTTAATTCCGTAATGCAGTATTATTGGAACGTGGAAACAAGTCACCATCTTGTGCACTTGCGTAGTCGAAATAGCCGTGGGGTAGATATTTTTGCTGCCAGATTATCATTTTAAACGATATTTATCATATCAATATGACTCATTTTAACAGAATCCATATGAAATTACGTGTTGGTCTGTGAATCAAGAGGACCTGTTTATAAGGAATTTAAGGTTATGAGCGGCGTTGCGTCTTAATCTAGTTGATCCATATCGTATTATTTATTTAGGCTAGTACTGGTGGAAGCTACAAATCATCTAATAAAATGAGTTCTGTGTTACAAACTACAATATCTGTAAAATACCCCCTTTTACAATAGATTAATATTTGTGCCAATAATAGTATAAAATACCGGTGTATCAACAATTTCACGTGAGGTTTCTTCTATGTCAGATGTTACACATCGTATGCGACTACTGTAAGGCTCGTTTTTTGTGTGTGTTGGCGAAGAAATAAACCTAATCAAGTCTCTCTGTATGGCGTAATGAATGTATAATGAATACAAAGCTAAGGAACTGAATTTAATTAGAAATATGTAGATCAATGTTTCAAATTATAGTCCATCTTATTCTGGAAATTCGGTTTAGCCGGTGCCTTTAACAGCCAAGGGGTGCTATTACTCCGTTCTCATGGTTGGTACAGTCAGCCTGTAGTTAAATTGGATGAACTCTTTCCAATTAAAATGGAAACATATATTTCTGGCCCCTGCAAACTCTCTCCCTTCCATACTACTCAGCATTATATACCATTTTCCCGTTTCTATGGGGTTAGGGATGAGATGAGATGAGTTTTATGTGGCAGTGTCTTTACTGCCGGATGGCCTCACCTCATGCGGAACGAATGAATGAATGAATGAATGAATGAATGAATGAATGAATGAATGAATGAATGAATAAATGAATGGAATAGAGCCGTAAGAGTTGAAAGGAAGTGGTCGTGACTTAATTTCCTCGAGTTGAAAATAAAGAAAACAGGGAAAACAATTTCAAGGACTGCCTTCGGGGAGGATACCAGCTCACTCGTCTTTCGAGTTCGGAGATAGCCTAGCTCTATGGCCTAGCACGTTAACAACCCGGTAGGTACTATTTGGCCATATTTTCATAAAACGAAAAGCCCTAAAATAAGAGAAAGTACCGCCAACTCGATGGAAACCACCATCTTGTACCTCAGCAAGCTTAGGCGTCGTACATGGAGAAATGTGCCGCGTCGATTCATTATTATTCAAACTGTTGTGTCTCGGAAAATGATCCACATACAGCTACATTGCCTAAACTTTGAATACGCAGCATTAGCACATTATTAATAATATAGCCACGTCTCAAACCTTCACGACAAGATATTCTGCAAAGGTAATTTCAACCTGCTACGTAAATTCAAATTGTATCGTCTTTAAATACTCACTGTTATAAAGTTGAAGAAGAAGGGTCAATGTTTGTCTTGAAGGAGTCCCAAAATGATAGGGGTATAGCTCTTGAGAGTAGACCTTGCAATCAGAGGCGATATACCGCTCGGTTATACCTTCACGGCACAGCGGGTAACGTACGGTAGTTGTTCCGTCGTACGTAAATAAATCTTAGGCCTACGTTCCGTGCTGTTAAGTGGGTCATAATCTCTTCTTTTTTCTCTTTCTTGAGCAATTCATACTTTCGTTGAAGGTCATCACCTTGCCTTGACCGTTATCTGTGCCATTATTAACATTTACTGATAAACGACTATCGTACTCCTATGCTGATGACGTGATGACATTGTCCAGGCACAGAAGCACTACTTCGTCAAACATGGGGCAGCGGGGGGCAGGTCTATGTAATATTTGTTATAATTCGGGCCCGAATTTGTAGGTCCTGTTAGTTTCCGTTTCAGTTTACCATACCCTTAAAATAGGCTTTTTTATTTTTCCTTTGTGGTATTGCTGACACCAATATTTTTCAGTTTTTCTTGTAATAGGCCACACGCCTATGATTTTCATACACTGACGTATACAAGACGATGGACACAGGTAAATGTAGAGCTAAGACATGTGGAAACAAGACTCATCGTACACGGCTTCCATTACAAAATTTGTAAAACATAAAGTATCATGAAACGAAAAATAACAGCGAAAGTACTTCAAGTGAAAAGACAACAGACAAATACCACATATAAATATGTGGTGACAGGAAGAAGAACATAGTGGAATATAGCAAAATGTAATCCAAATTAGTAGGGGGGCAGTGCCGATTCTAAGCTTCTTCATTGTGAACCATTTTCAGTAGATTTCGACAAGTCAGTGCTATTGTTTTAGCATTTAAGTCGTCATTGATGCTCCAATGCTTAACTATCCAATGTAGTTGCTGTTGTGTGGAAGAATGTAAAGCAATCAATGGTTAACAACACATTTAAGAAATATGATTAACCCTTTGGTTGGTTGGTTGGTTCCTCAGTTCAGGGGCTGCGACAACGTGGTAATGTAGCCCTGTGTATTTTGTGTGTGTCTAGAATCTGTCTGATAATCGGTGATAATTGTGATGGCTGTATCAGTGTGTGTTATCTGTAATTCAGGTAAGGACTGCAAACAATCAATTTCAAGTAGTTCCTACTTTTGCTACCAAATGCTAACGTCAACGACACCTAGCCGCCAACTTGGCTACTAGATGCCACCGCGACCGGCAACTGTCGACGAATGTTGGAACTAACAGAGCGTTAATCAAATCTAACCTGAAAAATTTAGCTTCACACAATTGTAATTAGTGGAAGGTTCTTTTACATGCCATAAATCTATGACACGGGCCCACGGGCTTCATTTCCCTCCCGAAGGAAGACACACTGAAGGATTTTTAACGCTCTTAAAAAATCCGACGACTTCGGCCAGGTTGGAACCAGCGATCTTGGGCATAGAATCTCAGCATGCTACCAACGACGGCACCGAAGCCGACTATGGTGGATGCTTAAGTAAGGAAATATCCTAATACATAACAAGTTGTTCCATGAAAAACTATAGAGCGTATTTTCATATATCATACTTATATTAATTGGCTCTATCAACATACACAATTTCTGTTTGATTGCAGTAATAGTTTCGTAGATATTTAGAGCCGTCTAAATATTTCGGATGGTCGCCATGTTGGATATGTATATATGTATGTGTTAGAGTTACTGTATGTAGGCTACTATTACATGAAGATTATTGTGTAGGTGTAGTATTCAAACTTCAATCGCATGATTAGGACACAAGAAATAACGAGATTTTAAATTTTCGCACAGCTGCCATCTTGTGGCTATGAAACAATTGAAATAAATTAGATGCCAGTGGATTAAAATTTCTATAAGCATTTACCGTATCAAGTTTCACTGAGATCAGATGATTAAATCACGAGCAACGTTAATTTAAATATTTATATTTCGCGTCGCCGCCATGTTGGATTTGTGCTTACCAGGTTATTGAATGTCCCATAGGTGAAAGTATGTTTATAGCCTCTATCAACACACAACATTTCAGTTTGATTGCTTTCATAGATTAATAGATATTGAGTACTGTCTAAATATTTCGGATAGTCGCCATGTTGGATTTTTTAATATGCAGGCCATAGGGTTATACTCTATTAGATGTCGATTATTGCATAGTTCATCATTCAAACATTCACATCGATTAAATGATTAATACAAAATAAATAAATAAATAAATAAATAATTTTCAAATTTCGCACAGCCGCCATCTTGACGTTATGCAAGCAATTGATACATATTAGCTATCAGTGCATTACAAAGCATATGAACATTTTACTTACTTACTTTACTTAATTCCTGCCGCTCCTTCTGGAGCATAGGGCCTTGGCGAAATTTCTCCACGCAGTACGGTTCTTGGCCATTCTATTCACGTGACTCCAGATCTTGTCCACCTCTGCAATTTCATTTTCGATCGTCCTCTTCCAGGTCTTCTTAGGTCGACCTCGCTTCCTGGCGCCTTGAGGATTCCAGTCTAGCGCCGCCCTCTCAATAGCTCCATCCGGCTTCCTTAGTGTGTGACCAATCCAGCGCCATTTCCTCTCCTTGATCTGGATGCTAATCGGTTGTTGATAGGTGATGGTCCAAAGATCTTCATTTGAGATTATGTCCGGCCACCTCACATTCATGATGCGACGCAGACATCTGTTAATGAACACCTGTATCTGGTTGTTGATCGGTTTTGTGACTTTCCATGTTTCACAGCCGTAGAGAAGAATCGACTTTACGTTGCTATTGAAAAGGCGGAGCTTGGTCTTCCTGGAAATGTTTCTATTTCTCCAGATGGGGTAGAGCTGGACAAAGGCACCATTTGCCTTCCTGATACGGTTTCGAACATCTTCCTCTGCTCCCCCATCATTTGTGACTATACTTCCAAGGTAGAGGAAGGACTCAACTCGCTCAATGTCCTTTCCGTTAACTGTCAAACTACTGTCGACCAAAATATTATGTGCACTCGAGTTTGAAGGTTGTTTGTGAAGTAACCAATAGGTCTACATAAAATCCAATAACATCATCATTTCTGTCGTTCTATTCTACGTTAGTTCATTTTAATTTGGAATTTTAATTTATATTTTAATATTCTTTATCGCAGTTGGAACACAAAAAGTGCCCATTTTTAAGCGTGTGTCAACCATGCGTCACATTTAAGAATTACTATCTCACAAACCCGTCATCAGATCGAACCCAAATTTTAACACACTATACATTGGAATGTTGTTTAACTGGTTTATTAATTTAAAAATTTTGTGTGTCCAAGAAACAAAGTTGTTATCATTTTTGTAAGGTAACTTTTTCTCGGCTCGGGCTGGTTGGAAAATGTAGTTCTTGGTTTCGTTTTAATCCTCATACATCGAAATGTTATGCGGTATGACTGTGAAATACGTAAATTAATTCACTTATTTTACATCGGTTTGTATTTGTATGGGAAAATAAGACATCGTTTAGCAGCTATCCGATACAGAGAACGCTGTACAGCGTTGCCGAGTTGGTGCCCATCTCTGCCGAGCGAGGCGAGCCATGACGCGTGGTGGGCTCCAACTCGGTAACGCTATACAGCGTTCTCTGTATCGGATAGCTGCTAAACGATGTCGTATTATCCCATAAAAATACAAACCGATATAAATTAAGTGAATTAATTTACGTATTTCAAAATCATACAGCATAACCTTTTGTTGTATGAGGATGACAACGCGACCAAGAACTACATTTTCCAACCAGCCCGAGCCGAGAAAAAGTTACCTTACAAAAATGATAACAACTTTGTTTCTTGGACACTCAAAATTTTGAAATTAATAAACCAGTTATACAAAATTCCAATGTATATTGTGTTAAAATTTGGATTCGATCTGATGACGGGTTTCTGAGATAATAATTCTTAAATGTGACGCATGGTTGAAACATGGTTAAATACGGGCACTTTATGTGTTCCAACTGCGATAAAAAATATTAAAATATTAATTAAAAATTCCAAACCTACATGAACTAACGTAAAATAGAACGACGAAAATAATGATGTTATTGGATTTTATGTAGGCCTATTGGTTACATCACAAACAACCTTCAAACTCGAGTACACATAATATTTTGGTCGACAGTAGTCGTGATGTCAGAATTTATCCTCATCTCTTTGGTCTTGTTGGTGTTGATCATCAGTCCTGCACGTTCTGCTTCTCTCTGCAACCTCCCCAGCTTATCTTCTATGTCTCGGTACCGTTGTGCCATAAGACAAATGTCGTCTGCGAAATCCAGATCTTCAAGCCTGTCATTTATACCCCATTGAATACCCCTCTTCCGTCCTCCCATTACCTTCTTCATCACACTATCCAGGACCAACAGGAACAGAGTGGGGGAAAGGACACACCCCTGTCTCACTCCGGAACTGACCTTTATCTTTTCTGTTAATTTGCCTTCGTGAAGAACCTGGCACTCATACCCTTCGTACATCTCTTCCATGATTCTGATGATCTTTGTTGGAATTTTATATTCCTCGAGGGTCTTCCACATGATTCTTTGATTTACGGAGTCAAAGGCTTTCTCGAAGTCAACAAATGTGAGGTAAAGGGTATTCCGCCACTACACACTCTGCTCCAGGATGATTCGGAGGGTGTTGATGAGATCCACACAGCTGCGATGTTGTCGAAATCCAGCCTGTTCCTTCCGAAGCCTTTTTTCTACGCAGTCTTTTATACGATTCAGGATGAATCTCGCCAGCACTTTGCTTGGAATGGACAGCAAGGTGATACCCCTCCAGTTGTTACAGTTTGTGGTGTCCCCTTTCTTCGGCAACTTGACTATCAACCCCTTCTTCCAGTCGGTTGGTATTTTCGTCTCCTTCCAGATCTTCTCCAACAGCGGGTGCAGCAGATCGATCGTAATATCCAGGTCTGCTTTCAGTACTTCCGCTGGGATATTATGCAGACCTGGTGCCTTCCCGCATTTCATCTGCTTCAACGCTGTCCGTATTTCGCCCCGAGTTGGGGAGTCGAGGCTGATGCTTGGGTCACTTTCTGCTTCCTCTTCATCTTCTCCTCGCTGCTTACTTTCTGGTCCTCTATCTCTATTAAGAACCTCCGCAAAGTGTTCTCTCCATCTTGTCAGCTGCTGTTCACACGTCGCGTCGTGAGGATCTCGCCCGTCTTGCTCTTCACAGGCCTAGTTTTATTAAAACCTTTCTTCGAAAGCATCTTTGTGATTCCATAGAGCTCCTTAACATCCCCCCTTCTTGCCGCTTCTTCTGCTTTCTCCGCCTGCTCATCAATCCACCTCCTATTATCCTTCCGTATACTCCTCTTTACCTCCCTGTTTGCTGTTGAATGTCCTTCTGCTGCCTAGTCTTGCAGGTGTTGAGCTTGGCCTTAATCTCCTTCCTATAATTTATCTTGTCCCAGGTCTGATCGGATATCCATTCTTTCCGCAGGTAATCCTTGTACCCAAGCTGCATCTCACTGGTTTCCACGAAGATATTCTTTACCTCGCTCCACACAGTCTCCACGTCCTTCTCTGTCTCGGAGTCCAACACCTGGAATTTATTTCTGAGCTCCAGTTTAAATTGGTCCAATCTCTGCTGGTTCTTAAGATTGCCCACATCAAACTTGTTGTGCCGAGTGTTAAACTTTCGGCGGACTGCAACGATCTTCATGCGGAAGTTGGCAACCACAAGATGATGGTCACTACCAACGTCCGCTCCTCTCTTGTTCCTAACATCTTCCAAGCTTCTTCTGATCCTCCTGCTTACCGCGATGTGATCAATTTGATTTTCTGTGACTTGATCAGGAGACACCCAGGTGACCTTGTGGCACCGCCTATGAGGAAATATCGTGCCACCCATCACCAAATCCTGACTGGCGCAATATTCAGTAAATTTCTCCCCATTGTCATTCATCTCACCAAGGCCATGTTTACCCATGATCTGCTCCAACCCCTCATTGTTTGAGCCCACCTTCGCGTTGAAGTCTCCCATAACAATGAGAATGTCCTTCTTACTTGTTTGTCTTGTGACATCTCGCAGCATTTGGTAGAATTCTTCCTTCTTCTCTGGCTCCGATTTTTCTGTAGGCGCATAGCATTGGATGATGATCACATTCCTGATCTTTGTCTTGAACCTAGCAAACATGAGCCTACTAGAAATTGGCTTCCACTCCATAAGGCTTCTCTTTGCATTTCTGTTGAGCAGCAACCCCACTCCATCCCTGTGTTCTTCATCATCACCCCCAGAATAGAGAAATGTAATTCCATGTGTGGTCTGTATTTCACCAAATCCTGGCCACCTCACTTCACTCAATCCTAGGATATCCAGCCCATAGTTCTTCATCTCCCGTGTCACTTTTATCAGTCTGGTTTTCTCCATTAAGATCCTCACATTCCAGAAACCGATTTTCGTAGTCCTCTTCATGCCAAAAGTCGTCATCAGGTTATCCGTCCGGTTTTGTAATTTCGCTTCAGTTTCCGTAATCAGTTTATTTGAGAGGAGCGAGTGATTAACCCACTGCCTCCGAGTGCCTTGGAGGGGCTGCCACCTTAAGCCTGAGGCACCAGGCTGATTTTCTGTCAGGGTTTCTTCCCTTAGCCTTTGAAGAACCAACTCCAAACTACAAGGCAGCAGTTGTTTCACCAGAGCCCCGTTAGCCGTAATTTCTTCAGGGTTCCTGTAGGACCTCCACAGCTACCGTAGCGGTCTTGAGGCACACAAGTCCCCACTGTACTCCATCCCTACAGGCAATCCCCTACTTAATTACGTTGCCCATCTCCCACGACGAGGACGAGGGGTTGGATTTGTGGGAGACATATGAACATTTACAGTGCCATATTTCACAGGGCTCGGTTGGTTAAATCGCGAGAAATGTCTATTTAAATGTTTCAAATTTGCTTGGCTGCCATGTTCGTTTTATACTTGACAGGTTTTTGAAACTTACATCGATGAACTTGTAGTGGTGCCCTTTGTTACCGTAAAAATATTTAGGGTGATATCAGTTATAGTTTCGGAGGAATAGAATGCCTGTGAAATATTTCACACAGCCGCCATCTTGAGGGTATGTTAAGAAATGACCTTAATTAGGTGCCAGTGCATTACAATGTGTATACACATTTTATGTACCAAGTTTCATTGCGTTTGGATGGTTAAATCACGAGAAGAGTCTATTGAAAAGTTTCAAATTCGCTTGGCAGCTATGTTCGTTTTGTAGTTAACAGATTTTTGTAAGTCGCATAATATTATGTGAACTTCTAGTGGGGCCCTTAATCACCGTACAAGATTTCAGGGTGATATCTGTAATAATTTCGGAGATATAGAATACCGGTGAAATATTTCGCACAGCCGCCATATTGGATTGGTGAGACGTAATAAAATTTGAAGGGCACGATCGGGGTCGGCTGAAATGGTGCTATGACATCACCGAGTTTTATTGGAATCGCTCCTGCCGTTTAGATTTTATCAGAGGGAGACACAAACACACACATACGCACACACACAAACACACACACACATACGGACGGACAAGAGGTGATCTCATAAGCCTATTTTTTTAGCCTATTTTCATTTATGGACAAGTAGTTCCGTGATTAACTATGCAGCCTATTTTCATATATCCTACATATGTTAATTGGGTCCATCAACATACAAAATTACAGTTTGAATGCTGTAATAGATTCGTAGATATTGAGAACCGTCTTAATATTTCAGATGGTCACCATGTTGGATTTTATATATGTAGTTTTAGAGTTATGTACTATTACATGACGATTATTGTGTAAGCGTAGTATTAAACTTCAATCTCTGATTAAGAAACAAGAAATTTAAAAAACGAGTTTTTAAAATTTCGCTTAGCTGCCATCTTGTAGTTATGAAAACAATTGAAATAAATTAGATCGCAGTGGATTAAAATTTGTATAACATTTCCCGTACGAACTTTACTACGCTCGGATGGTTAAATCGTGAGGAACGTTCATTAAAATATTCATATTTCGCTTCGCCGCCATGTTGGATTTGTGCTCACCAGGTTATTGAAAGACCCATAAGTGAACTTATGTTTATAGCCTCTATCAACATACAAAATTTCAGTTTGATTGCTGTCATAGAGAGATATTTAGAACCGTCTATATATTTCGGATGGTCGCCATGTTGGATTTAACACATGTAGGCCACAGAGTTATGCACTATTAGGTGATGATTATTGCATAGGTTTATTATTCAAACTTTCACTCCGATCGCATGATTAATACACAAGAAATAAAAACTTAATTTTATAATTTCGGACAGCCAACATCTTGAGGTCATGTAAACAATTGAACTACCGTACATTAAATGCCAGTGCATTACAATGTGTATAAACATTTACTGTGCCATATTTCATTGCGCTCAGATGGTTAAATCGCGAGAAAAATGTATTTAAAAGTTTCAACTTCGCTTGGCCGCCATGTTCATTTTAGAGTTGACTGGTTTTTAAGAGTCCAATAGGTGAACTTCTACAGTGAGTCTCTCTCACGACTCAGCCGGCGTCGGCGCGCCCAGCTTATCTGTCTCCCGTTGACTCATCACTCCCGCTCGGCATAACATAGCCAATAACCTAGATGTTAGGCCCCTTAAAACAACAACAACTCGGCATAACATAGCACTTCGCTCACTTTATCCGTGCACGACATGAGATAACAATTAAAATTAAGAAAATAACAATTAATTAAATAAGCTCGTACCTTATGACAGAGGATGTTGGAAATTTTCGCCTCATACATCCACACATTTCTGGCATCGTCTTAGGAAACTCAGATTCACACGCATAAGTTCGTCTTCCGTAATTGAGGCTTTATATCTCTCCGGATATGTTCTTTCAGTTCGCCCAACGTGTGAGGGTTACTGGCATACACTTTATTCCTTAAGCGCCCATACAAATTAAAGTCACAAACAGTTAAATATGGGGACCGTGGCACCCATATGTCCGTACTAATTACACGGTATTCAGAAATTTCCTCAATTAAGTTTAAATGTGTCATGAGCTGTATGCGCGATGGCAGAGTCTTGCTGAATATATCCATTTCGAGAGTTAGTGTCAGTCAGTTCGTAAAAAATGGTTTGAGTATATTATCCCTGTACCTTTGTGCATTAATTGTGCCCTATAATAATGTATCCATTCACTGCGCACCATACTCCGACCCATTCGTTACGTAGAGAAATTTCGTATATTGTGCCCGTTTATACGGAGGATGGTTAGTCAGCGCTCGGTTTATTTGCTGTTGCGGCTTCGGGGCGTGTAACGTTCCCTCCACTGCTGACTTAACATCCGATATGGAATACTCAAGGTTCACAAGGATTTTGAGGAAAAACTCAACATTATAATTTACATAATTTATTTCATAAAAGAGGAATAGATTTACTCAAAACGTGTCAAAAATCAATCACTTGGCATAGTCTCTTCAAGTGTCACTCAAAACTAAAAAATCACTTTGTTGGAAATTCATCAAATTCACTATAATGTCACTTCATTATTCCACGAACTTTGTAACTATTTTGACTTGCTTAAATTAAATTATTACTATTTGTAGTATATTTTACTCAGGCGTCGAGCGCGCCTATTATTTAAGTCATATAATCTCTTCAAGGCTTTGGACATTTACATTCATTTCAATCTTTACCCTTCAGGGTTTCTTTTATGTTTACATAAACATTATTTATTTATCATTTATTTAGTCCTCTGGACCATAATAAGAATTCTTCACAAAGCCTTAGATTTTAAACATTTATAAATACTGTACAAGAACATGCCATGTCTGTGGATCGAACCCTTATTCCACCAGTTACTCTCCATGCATCAGGTGATCTTTCTCAGCAGCGTACCATGCACTGTGTTATTTATTATAGTGGGATCTTTATTCACATTAAAACTACATTGTTTCATAACCCATTATTCATTCTTTTAGAGGAAGGAATCCTTTTATCAACAAAGAAAGTATTTGACAAAATCCGTCAAAATCTATACAAATGCTTCAAACTTATATTCTGGAGAATTGTCTCAACCCCAACATCATGATCTTATAGGTTATTTTGAGGTTGCATCTTTTAATAAAAACTTTCATATAATGGCCTATTTATTCCTAGTCCTTGCTAGATCCTAATTGACCACGGAACTCGTTAAAATCTCTCTCTCACTCCCTCACTATGGTAGGTCGGTTCTAACAGCTGACACTTCACTTGATTTATGGCGTCTCGCCGACCGCCTTCCGTTTACAATGATATTTACTATTGAACCATATGATCCCAAGACTCACAATTCACCTCTAAAGCGGCTATCTGTTCCTGCTTTTATTATTATTATTATTATTATTATTATTATTATTATTATTATCATTTCATTTCGTGTTTACATGATATTTATTTCTTATTCCGGAGAGGATGTATAATAGTTGACTACACCAACTTAAATAATAACTTGTATGACGTCTTATCACAACAATATATTCATAACAATGGCTTTTTGGACTTACTTGACATTCGCACACGATGCTTTATTTCGACGATTATTGCCTACAATATTTTATTTATAACAATGCCTTCACGGTCTTACAATGTAACTATTATTTTCGTCGCTTCAGCATGGCTATACTTTAATGGGAATTTCAACTACCCATTATAATAGGCTACGACGTTTTCATACAACAACACTAAATTAATGGGAATCTTTCATCCACAATATTTCGACGATACTTTCCATTCCCGAATACATATATCCTGATTAACGCATATTTATTAGCTTGAAGCTACATTTATTTTATTATTTGGCCTTTTCGGCAACACGATTTCTTGCTTGGATATTCGCGGTTTATTTAATATCTTATATAATCTTTCATTTATAGCGGCAAGACCTCGGTCTTCCTATTATTTTATTCTCATAACTTTGGCTTGATAGCCTGCAATAATACGTTTTTCCTTGGGTGTTTTTATTCACCAATTACTTTAGAGATTAACTAATCGATCATTTTTTACAACAATACGTCAAGATATTATTTATTTCGTTCCGTTTTCATTACTTGAGATCCTTATTGTATTTTTTCCACCACTTTATTTTTAAAGTATGACAACTCGATAATAGTTATTTTCATTTTTATCATCTCAATTTCAATTATTTTTATTACAACTTTTTGTTATTCGCCATTTAATTATATGGTATAAAATCAAACTATTTTTATTTTTCCTTATCATATCGACTTTTAACGACTTCATTATGATGCACATTTATTTCATAAACTGATTTTACTATAGCAAAGTTTTAAGCCATTTAGGTTGTTATTTTCGGTTCCTTCCTCCAAATCATTTATTTCTTATTATTTAATTTCTTGGGTTTTTAGTACTTTATATTACTGATCCCATTTTTATATTTATTTTGCGAGGTCATTCTCGCAGTCATTTATTATTATCCCAACATTTCAATTATATTAAAGCATTCAACTACCCGGTGAATCAATCGTTAAACTCCCTAGTCACGACTGATTTCACTGGGTCAGTGCATCGTACGGCTGCCAATTTTAATGAAAAATCATGACTCACCAGTATGCATCCCCTGCTTCATCCTTAGAAGGATTCGCCCATCTACGGCATAATTAACACATTTTCATGGCACTTTCTTTCGTGAATTTCACTTCACTTAGGCCCAATCGACCTTCACTTATATTTAAACACATTATTTTTCTATAAAACAGTGTATTAACACTAAACACAAATATATTTTACATTATTTACACAGCACTATTGTTTCCACCATATCTCAGTGATCTTCGGCACTTCCTATCGGTGATCGACGCCCTGATGAGATCCTAAGACCCTGCATTGGACGCGTGATAACTCGAACGGCTCCTAGTTCTACACTGGATTTATTCTCTGCCCTGTCCTTTTGACAGTCCATTTCGGCTTTCTTTATCGTCTTTTTATAAGCGATTTGCATTTTTCACTTGCCCTACACTTATGTAGCGGTCTACCGAACCTATGACCCGCTTACTTCTTGACCGTAATCTGTCCTTTTTATATCTGCGACAACCTTTTTCTTCTTTCTCCTACGAGAATGTTTTTCTGGCTACGTCCCTGTTTGACACACTGTAGCTTCGCTAAAGTTCACTCAATTTGCTTTGGGTCTTGAACCCGTGTCCATTTACTTGAATTTTTGGATTTCGTTCCAATATCTGACCCTTAATACTGTGGTCTTTCACTTGACTTTCACGAAGACCTATCTCTAGTCCCGAACCAATGATTTCCAGCGTAATGTCTCTACTGATCTGGACTGATGTTTCTAGCTGATTGTTCTAGAATTTTTCGCGGCGCAACTTATTTTGTCACGGTTTCCGTGTAGCGTACAATTTTATTTGATCTAGCACACGTGCTTTAGTGATCACTTACGAACAACAGTACTTTTTTGACGTGACGTATTTATATTACTACGCACATACAAACTTTTGTTGAAACCGCGGATACTGTCGATTTGTTAATTTGTCTTAACACGATCCACTTTAGCGGTTGGTAACGAACTGAGTTACTCGATGTGACATCTCCATACAGGAGTGTGATGAGTTTTTACTAACGTGACGACGGACTTCCGTCCAGGCAGCCTAATAATACTGCGTACTATATACTTATGTACTGTGCGAATTTGCGCTGAGCCTCTCCAGGCTTGACTGAATTTCGACTGATATGATGCAGCGTTTCTGCATTTTATGAGATAGCGTGTAGCGCCTCTACGCTGGCTGATGGTGAAACTGCTTCTGATACAGCCTAACGCCTCACTGGGCAGACGAATACTGCATTCGATTCAGCCTGACGCCCCCTCTCGAGCTGTCGGAAAACTGCGTGCTCTCTGGTTGAAACCTCGGCTATATATTGGGAACTTGCAAAAATAAATTACTTGTGTCTTCTTCTTGGAACTATCTTTTGATATAGACGTCGCACGTTTTTGAATAATATATCATTATGTTCCCTATAATTCAAACGTTACATTATCATCTTGTTTCCCGAAAATCGATCGTCTATTTATTTTATATAAAATCCTCAAGGCTCCTCAGCCGTGTGGGCGAATGATTTTTATTTACTCCTTCCTAAGACCTCCTCTTTGCTGCGCCTAATGACGTAACTGCTTCGTAAGGGCTTTTTCCCTGGGCCTCAATTATTCGATTTTAGTCTTGATTAATTCATAATTCCCTGGATTATTCTGTTCTACGTAAACATATTTATGTAATTTTGCGTTGTTTCCGCGAAAACGGGTTATTTCACAATTTTGCGGTGTTGGGATGCAATCCAGGGTTGTCATAAAATGCAAACGTAACACTCTGCGGTGATTCCCCTGCCAATCTGCTCTGGTTGATTCATCACAGCGTGACTATCCTAATGATTCACTTCAGATAAGGCCTGTCAATGCTATGCGTCATTGCCTCAATCACTTCTTATTTCCTCATGGCTAGCTTGTAACTGTACCTCTTTTCATCTTAGAGATCCGAAGTTCATATCCTGTACCAACCCCCGTTGGGTACAGAATCCCTCTTTCAAAGGTAAATAAATTTTTGAAGAGCTGAAGAAATTTATTTATCAAAGTTATAAATTTCGTTTACTTGTACGAACTTCCTTTAATTATTTCTTTTAATTTCTTGAATGGGGAAAAACTCTCCCTACCCGTTTCATTAACTAAGTATTTTTATTTATCCTCATTATATTTTCAGTTCACTCCGTTCGCCGTTTTGTTTTTCTTCTTTCATCAGTCTTTCTCAATAACTTGTTCCGTCCAGCTCGGGTTTCTGTTCACTCTTTCCACTTGGAATGTGACATCTCCCTCAAGTGGGTTGTAAATCACCCTTGTCTTGCTCATGTTCTTCATCTCCCCAATACATTGGCTCACAGTCCAATTGTGTGGTAGATAATTTTTTCTTTCTGTAGTCTCCTAAAGACCATTATTATCTTATTCATTTATTAGTTGCCTTGTTTCAATTTCTCTTTACTGTATCACAAGGTTATTATTTGCACATTTTATGATATGAACGGGTACGCATGTATCGAACCCATCTGGTCCTTTCTTGTTCTCTTCCCTTTTTCGATTTCTTCTAGCCTCTTTTTCTGTTATTTACAAATTTCAATTTCTATTATTTTCTCATATTTCCTGGGCTCCTGATCTATCCCTTGTGTCTCCATATGACATTCCGGGTAGCATTTATTTCCACCTGTTCTTCTTCTTCACCTCCAGGGTCTTCCTCTTCGTTTTCCTCCATAATTTTTTATATGTCCATTCCATCTGCTTGCAGATCCTCAATCATCATATTCTCCCATTTAATGAAGAGTTCGAGTTTTCGAATCGCAACGTCTCCTCTTTATTCGTGGATGCTTTCGACAGTATCTATTACTCCTGTTTCTATTATTTGTCGAACCGAGATTGGTAAATGCTTCAATAGATTTATACAGTACAATAAAACGTTTTCGTTTCCCATGCAACTCTCGATGGCCTTTTGATAGTATACTATTGTGTTTGTTAACTCCATACTTTTATATCCAATTTGTTTTTTCTCTTGTTCATGGATCTCGTTCTCTTCTTCTTCTTCTCTTCCTGTTCATGGATCTCATTTTCTTCTTTGTATTCCATTTGCTCCTCTTCATTGATCTTCTCCATTACCATCTTTTTCCATTTGGATACTACTGCTCGTGTTACTTCACCAACAATACCTTCCTGATTTCTCATGCTATTAATTGTTTTTCCAATTCCTGTTTGCTCCAAGTGCTGAATGGTAATTTGTAGATTGTATAATTGTTTAATACAATGCATAATTTTTCCTTCATTCCCCTGACATCTTCCCAATACTCTCTGGTAATGTTCCATTTTCTTTATAATCTGTGCCTCTTCCTGGTCTTCTATGACCACTATCTCTTCTTCTTTTCCTCTGATCTCTTCACCATCATAGTTCTCTGATGTATTCGTTTCTTTTAATTCCTTTCTATTATTTCTTCTCTTCCATGCCCGATATTTTCTTGCGTTTATGTACCAGGTCTTCCTTCTTCTATTCTTTTCCCATAATCGAGATCTCCTTTTATCACCTTTCATTTGTTCCTTCTTTCTTCTTAATTTCCAACTACACCCTATAAAATGCCTTTAGATTCTGCATATCTGTTGGATTCTTTGTGATCTCCGGCCGTGTTACAATGACCTTACTGTTGTCGTGCGGGTTTAACGCGGCTAATGGTTTCCCTATCGTTTGGACTTTAATTTCCCTTTTTAATTCCTGTGTAGAATTTTCGCGTTTCTTTACATTGTTCGCTGGTTGCTTAGTTACATCGTTCTTAGATACATGGAAATCGACTTTACTAATTTTTAATTTAAGATCTAAATTATCCTCTAACGATTTCTGTATCTCATTGAATCTCCTATCTATTTGTTCTTTTGTTTCGGTTTGGTTACTGTTGATTTTCTCATTGATCTAATTTAAACGCGATTTAATCTCTGCCTGTTCGCCTGAGATATGGTTTACATCATCTTTAATAGTATCAATACTTCCCTGTATTTTCAACATACCGTCATTTACATTTGCCTGTACGGCGTCAACTTTATTATTTAATTCACCCAATCTGTTGTTCATTTTTTCAAAATTCTGTTGACATTCCATCCTACTTTGATTGATACTTTCTTGAAGTTTATTAGTTATTACTTCCAAGTCCTTTTTATTTTCTTGTATTTTATTGTTTAAAACTTCTGAGTCCTTTTTAATCTCATCCTTATTTTCTTGAAACATATTGTTTATTGCTTCCAAGTTTTTTTGAAACATATTGCTTATCGCTTCCAGGTTTTCTTGAAACTTATTGTTTATAACTTCTTCCAAGAGATTTTTCATCTCTTCCGTCGTAACCATTCTTTTTCCAATTATTTGAGAAAAGATGGGCTGCTACCCTCCAAGGATGAATCATGCACACAAGGTAAATCTGGGCTCGACCCGACATGCTTGTATTTTTTCTTTATTTTTGAGGTAAAGTGTTTAACGGGTGTGTACGCGTACGAATCCGTCCACACGTCCCTCCTTCAAAAACTTCAACAAATTTAAGCAAGACTTTTTGAAATCATACTTTGAAAATTTTTAGAAATTCCCCCCCCCCCCCCCCCCAAAAAAAAAAATCCGGAAAACTCGAGTTTTTCTGTGTTTTTTTCCTAGAAAAACCCTCCCCACGTAGGGCGCCAAAGAAGAGTTTATACCGGGGGGAATATTTCCTTAAATTTATAAGGGTTCGGCGGGTTGCGGTCATTTACCTCTTCCGTATTTAATCTTTACTTTATCTTTAATTCGACCGACTTTCCCTGTGACCTAGTATCCATATCCAGCACGCATTATATGCATTACCTATGTGCCCGTTTATCGGAGGATGGTTAGTCAGCACTCGGCTTTTTGCTGCTGCGGCTTCGGGGCGTGTAACGTTCCCTCCACTGCTGACTTAACACCCGATATGGAATACTCAAGGTTCACAAGGATTTTGAGGACAACTCAACATTATAATTTACATAATTTATTTCATAAAAGGGGAGCCTCCGTGGCTTAGGCGGCAGCACGCCGGCCTCTCACCGCTGGGTCCGTGGTTCAAATCCCGGTCACTCCATGTGAGATCTGTGCTGGACAAAACGGAGGCAGACAGGTTTTTCTCCGGGTACTCCGGTTTTCCCTGTCACAATTTCATTCCAGCAACACTCTCCACTATCATTTCATTTCATCTGTCATTCATTTAATCATTGCCCCAGAGGAGTGCGACAGGCTTCGGCAGCCGGCACACTTCATATCCTCGCCGCTAGATGGGGGCTTCATTCATTCCATTCCTGACCCGGTCGGAGACTGGAAGCAGGCTGTGGATTTTCATTTCATAAAAGGCCACCTCCGTGGCTTAGGCGGCAGCACGCCGGCCTCTCACCGCTGGGTCCGTGGTTCAAATCCCGGTCACTCCATGTGAGATCTGTGCTGGACAAAACGGAGGCAGACAGGTTTTTCTCCGGGTACTCCGGTTTTCCCTGTCAAAATTTCATTCCAGCAACACTCTCCACTATCATTTCATTTCATCTGTCATTCATTTAATCATTGCCCCAGAGGAGTGCGTCAGGCCTCGGCAGCCGGCAGAGTTCATATCCTCGCCGCTAGATGGGGGCTTCATTCATTCCATTCCTGACCCGGTCGGGGACTGGAAGCAGGCTGTGGATTTTCATTTTCATTTCATAAATGAAGAATAGATTCACTCAATACATGTCAAAAATCAATCACTTGGCATAGTCTCTTCAAGTGTCACTCAAAACTAAAAAATCACTTTGTTGAAAATTCATCAAATTCACTATAATGTCACTTCATTATTCCACGAACCATGTAACTATTTTGTCTTGCTTAAATTAAATTATTACTATTTGTAGTATATTTTACTCAGGCGTCGAGCGCGCCTATCATTTAAGTCATATAATCTCTTCAAGGCTTTGGACATTTACATTCATTTCAATCTTTACCCTTCAGGGTTTCTTTTATGTTTACATAAACATTATTTATTTATCATTTATTTAGTCCTCTGGACCTTAATAAGAATTCTTCACAATGCCTTAGATTTAAACATTTAAACATACTGTACAAGAACATGCCATGTCTGTGGATCGAACCCTTATTCCACCAGTCACTCTCCATGCATCAGGTGATCTTTCTCTGCATCGTACAATGCACTGTGTTATTTATTATAGTGGGGTCTTTATTCACATTAAAACTACATTGTTTCATAACCCATTATTCATTCTTTTTGAGGAAGGAATCCTTTTATCAACAATAAAAGTATTTGACAAAATCCGTCAAAATCTATACAAATGCTTCGAACTTATATTCTGGAGAATGTTCTCAACTCCAGCATCATGATTGTATAGGTTATTTTCAGCTTGCATCTTTTAATAAAAACTTTCATATAATGGCCTCTTTATTCCTAGTCTTTGCTAGACCCTAATTGACCACGGAACTCGTTAAAATCTCTCCCTCACTCCCTCACTATGGTAGGTCAGGTTCTAACAGCAGACACTTCACTTGATTTATGGCGTCTCGCCGACCGCCTTGCGTTTACAATGTTATTTACTATTGAACCATATGATCCCTAGACTTACAATTCACTTCTAAAGCGGCTATTTGTTACTGCTTTTAATATTATTATGATTTCATTTCATGTTTACAGGAAATTTATTTCTTATTCCGGAGAGGTTATATAATAGTTGACTACACCAACTTTAATAATAACTTGTATGACGTCTTATCACAACAATATATTCATAACAATGCCTTTTTGGACATACTTGTACATTCGCAAGTGATGCTTTATTTCGACGATTATTGCCTACAATATTTTATTCATAACAATGCCTTCACGGTCTTACAATGTAACTATTATTTTCGACGCTTCACTATGGCTATACTTTAATGGGAATTTCGACTACTACGTTTTCATACCACAACACTACATTAATGGGAATCTTTCATCCACAATATTTCGACGATACTTTCCATCTCCCGAATAAATATATCCCGATTAACGCATATATATTAGCTTGAAGCTACACTTATTATATTGTTTGGCCTTTCCGGCAACACGATTTCTTGCTTGGATATTCGCGGTTTATTTAATATCTTATATAATCTTTCATTTATAGCGGCAAGACCTCGGTCTTCCTATTATTTTATTCTCATAACATTGGCTTGATAGCCTGCAATAATACGTTTTTCCTTGGGTGTTTTTATCCACCAATTAATTCAGAGATTTACTAATCGATCATTTTTGACAACAATACGTCAAGATATTATTTATTTCGTTCCGTTTTCATTACTTGAGTTCCTTATTATAATTTTTACCACCACTTTATTTTTAATGTATGACAACTCGATAATAGTTATTTTCATTTTTATCATCTCAGATTTCAATTATTTTTATTACAACTTTTGTTATTCGCCATTTAATTAAATGGTATAAAATCAAACTATTATTATTTATTATTATCCCAACATTTCAATTATATTAATGCATTCAATTACCCGGTGAATCGATCGTTAAACTCCCTAGTCACGACTGATTTCACTGGGTCAGTGCATCGTACGGCTGCCAATTTTAATGAAAAATCATGACTCACCAGCATGCTTCTCCTGCTTCATCCTTAGAAGGATTCACCCATCTACGGCATAATTAACACTTTTTCATGGCACTTTCTTTCGTGAATTTCACTTCACTTAGGCTCAATCGACCTTCACTTATATTTAAACACATTATTTTTCTATAAAACACTGTATTAACACTAAACACACATATCTTTTAAATTATTTACACATTACTATTTTTTCCACCATATTTCAGTGATCTTCGGCACTTCCTATCGGTGATCGACGCCCTGATGAGATCCTAAGACCCTGCATTGGACGCGTGATACCTCGAACGGCTCCTAGTTCTTCACTGGATTTATTCTCTGCCCTGTCCTTTTGACAGTCCATTTCGGCTTTCTTTATCGTCTTTTTATAAGCGATTTGCATTTTTCACTTGCCCTACACTTATGTAGCGGTCTATCGAACCTATGACCCGCTTACTTCTTGACCATAGTCTGTCCTTTTATATCTGTGACAAGCTTTTTCTTCTTTCCCCTGCGAGAATGTCGTCCCTGTTTGACACACTGTAGCTCCGCTAAAGTTCACTGAATTTGCTTTGGGTCTCGAACCCGTGTCCGTTTATTTGAATTTTTGGATTTCGTTCCAATATCTGACCCTTAATACTGTGGTATTTCACTTGACTTTCACGAAGACCTATCTCTAGTCTCGAACCAATGATTTCCAGCGTAAAGTCTCTACTGAACTGGACAGATGTTTCTAGCTGATTAATGTTCTAGAATTTTTCGCGGCGCAACTTATTTTGTCACGGTTTACGTGTAGCGTACAATTTTATTTGATCTAGCACAAGTGCTTTAGTGATCACTGACAAACAACAGTACTTTTCTGACGTGACGTATTTATATTACCACGCACATGCAAACTTTTGTTGAAACCGCGGATACTGACGATTTGTTAATTTGTCTTAACACGATCCACTTTAGCGGTTGGTAACGAACTGAGTTACTCGCTGTGACATCTCCATACAGGAGTGTGATGAGTTTTTGCTAACGTGAGGACGGACTTCCGTCCAGGCAGCCTAATAATACTGCGTACTATATACTTATGTACTGTGCGAATTTGCGCTGAGCCTCTCCGGACTTGACTGAATTTCGACTGATATGATGCAGCGTTTGAGCATTTTATGAGACAGCGTGTAGCGCCTTTACGCTGGCTGATGGTGAAACAGCGTCTGATACAGCCTAACGCCTCACTGGGCTGACGAATACTGCATTCGATACAGCCTGACGCCCCCTCTCAGGCTGTCGGAAGACTGCGTGCTCTCTGGTTGAAACCTCGGCTATATATTGGGAACTTGCAAAAATAAATTACTTTTGTCTTCTTCTTGGAACTATCTTTTGATATAGACGTCGTACGTTTTTGAAAAATATATCATTATTTTCCCTATAATTCAAACGTTACATTATCACCTTGTTTCCCGAAAATCGATCGTCTATTTATTTTAAATAAAATCTAAAAGGCTCCTCAGCCGTGTGGGCGAATGAGTTTTATTTTGTCCTTCCTAAGACCTCCTCTTAGCTCCGCCTATTGACGTAACTGCTCCGTAAGGGCTTTTTCACTGGGCCTAAATTATTCGATTTTAGTCTTGATTAATTCATAATTCCCTGGATTATTCTGTTCTACGTAAACATATTTATGTAATTTTGCGTTTTTTCCCGCGAAAACGGGTTATTTCACAATTTTGCGGTGTTGGGATGCAATCCAGGGTTGTCATAAAATGCAAACGTTAACACTCTGCGGTGATTCCCCTGCCAATCTGCTCTGGTTGATTCATCACAGCGTGACTATCCTCATGATTCACACACAGCTTGCATCCTGTGACTTCAGATAAGGCTTGTCAATGCTATGCGTCATTGCCTGAATCACTTCTTATTTCCTCATAGCTAGCTTGTAACTGAACCTCTTTTCACCTCAGAGATCCTAAGTTCATATCCTGTACCAACCCCCGTTGGGTACAATATGCTATGGGGGTTTTCTCTACTCCAATACCTGTTATTCTGCGTCGTCGAACCATACCCGTGTAAATGGAAGCAAGATTCGCCCGAGAAAACGTTAATATATCCGGAGAGAAACAGCCTCAATTACGAAAGACGAACATATGCGTGTGAATCGGAGTTTCCTAAGACGATGCGGGAAATGTGTGGATGTAGGAGGAGAAAATTTAGAACATCTCCTGTCTTATGGTAGTAGCAGCTTATTTTATTAATTTTAATTGTTATCTCATGTCATGCACGGATAACATTATCGAAGTGCTATGTTATGCCGAGCGGGTAGTGATGATTCAACAAGAGACTGATAAGCTGGGTGCACCGGCCGGCCGAGTCGTGGGAGGGACTCACTGTAGTAGTGCCCTTGAGCACCGTACAAAATTTCAGGGTGATATCAAAATTTTTTTGGAGATATTGAATGCCGATGAAATATTTCGCACAGCCGCCATCTTAATGTTATGTAAACAATTGAATTAAATTAGATGCCAGTGCATTTCAATGTGTATAAACATTTGCTGTACCAAGTTTCATTGCGTTTGGATGGTTAAGTCGTGAGAAAAGTGTATTTAAAAGTTTCAACTTCGCTTGACAGCCATGTTGGTGTTGTAGTTAACAGGTTTTTGAAAGTCTCATAGGTGAACTTTTAGTAGTAGCCTACTATTTATTACCGTACACAATTTCAGGGTGATATCAGTAATAGTTTCGGGGATATAGTTTGCCGGTGAAATATTTTGCTCAGCCGCCATGTTGGATTGGTGAGACGTAATAAAATTTGAAGGGCGCGGTCGATGTCGGCTAAAATAGTACTAAGACCTTACCGAGTTCATTGAAATCGCTCCAGCCATTTAGAAGTTATTAGGGGAGTACACCCATGAACGCACACACACACAGACGGACAAAAGGTGATCTCGTAAAAAGATGGTATATTGGCTTTCACGGCCAGTGAATTAAAACTCAGCAATTCTTCTAGGTTTGTGCCGTGTCTTGGGTGGGGTTTCGCCTAGAACACCAAGCTGGCTCATCGGCGGGCTCTTGGTGTCCCCGCCAGGACCCCCACAGGAGTGACGAACTGCGCGCCACCTCCCTTTATATTAGGTGCAACTGCACCACTTGACTGCGCGAACTAAAAGCTTAAGCTGCCTTAACCTCCCTATGAATTCTTCCAAAAAGATGGTATATTGGCTTTCACGGCCGGTGAATTAAAACTCAGCAATTCTTGTAGGTTTGTGCCGTGTGTTGAGTGGGGTTTCGCCTAGGACACAAAGCTGGCTCATCGGCGGGCTCTTGGTGTCCCCGCCCGGACCCCCACAGGAGAGACGAATTGCGCTCCTCGTAAGACTTTTTTTTTTCATAAAATGAAAATAGGTTAAAATTAATAACAATAATAAAAAACAAAATAAACGTAATAGAAAGTTATAATATTAAATATAAAAAGAATAAGTCACATAAAACTTGGAAATGTGGAATTTTAGAAGTGGTGACTGGCGATGAAATGTGGCATATAAAGGTAATGATAATGTTTAACTACTGCGGTGTTTAGAGGCGCCGGTGTGCCGAAATTTTGCCCAGAAAGGGATCTTAAACGTACCAGAATCTCTTGACACCACTGCCTCACATTGGCGCATCCTCTAATTCCAACCGACTGCAACCATGGGCACAGCAGTCGAGAACGTTACCGCCGCACCACGCAGCCAGTAAACAATACGTTGGCTATTACACCTAGGAATGGCTACTTTTCTGTAAGTTACACAGGATTGGTCATTCTTTTGAAAATATCTTCTGACCCGTTGTAGATATCCATACTACGCTTTCACTTATGAGTTTTCACTCATAATGTAACCTACAACGATACCTCGTGGCATTATTATTCACTGGTATAACGATATCAACTTTGCTTGATTTCTATCGCCAAACTGAGGATATATAAATTCAGCGGTGTAATTATTTTGAAAATCAAAGAAGATATTTGAAAGGGGCATTTTAGCTGTCGAACACAGTATGTGTCTGGTTTTTTTTTTTGTGTTGGCGAAGAAATAAACCTAATCAAGTCTCTCTGTATGGCGTAATGAATGTATAATGAATACAAAGCTAAGGAACTGAATTTAATGTGGAAATATGTAGATCAATGTTTCAAATTATAGTCCATCTTATTCTGGAAATTCGGTTTAGCCGGTTCCTTTAACAGCCAAGGGGTGCTATTACCCCGTTCTCATGGTTGGTACAGTCAGCCTGTAGTTAATTTGGATGAAATCTTGCCAATTAAAATGGAAACATATATTTCTGGCCCCTGCAGACTCTCTCCCCTCCATACTACTCAGCATTATATACCCCATTTCCTGTTTCTATGGGGTTAGGGATGAGGGTTGTATGGAACTGCGCCCAAGCTTCAATAATGACCCTGGACATTAGCATCAACCTTCGAAAAATGGCAGGGGAACTGCGCTCATTGAGAGCGGTCAGGTAGGTTTCCTCCCTCCTCCCCTCTACCGAATTACGTTGTGTCGAGTGGTGTGAATTTGAGGTGGCTCGTTTCGAATCGGTTGTGTCTTGATTGCGAACAAGTTAAAAACCGTCCAGATTGCGAACAAGAGATGAGTGTTGGCCTGGGATACATAAAACAGATACAGTTTTCAAAACAAACTCATATTTAATTAACATTAACTGGCACATTGGGATGTTTTCGAAAACCTAACCATATTTTAAAAATAGTTTTGTTATTGCAAATGTTTAATAATCTAGTTTGAGGTAATCTTACCATTTCTGTCTGTTAGGTAGTCAGCCCGAAGGCTGGTTTGATCCTCAAAAAGCACCGCCGTTAGGTTATGTGGGTAGATGCCCACAAAAACCCGAGGCAGCGCTATATTGAGGCGTACTAGGCAAGAAGAGGAGTTAGGTAGTTTGCCATTGCTTTCCTCACTGAGTCAGTATAGCAGCACTAACCCTATGAGTAGAACCTTTCACAGCATCCACAGGCACTGACTGTGCCCTGAATGTTATTACTAAGCACCACCCAAACCTCAGTAGCTTCCATATAATCACAGCCATGAGTGAGACTAAAACATCGGTGAAAAGCCACATTTTACTCTCGCCTGTGCCAAGAGACAAATGCAAATGTACTGCATTCATCAATAGATGGCTAACAGGCCAATCTTACCATTTAGAAGATTTTTTTATTGTATAAAAAAACTATATAGAGGGGTAGTTATTTATGGTGGATTAGAGAGAGTTGTATTATTATTATTATTATTATTATTATTATTATTATTACTAGTGTAGCCTCCGTGGCTTAGGCAGCAGCGCGCGCCGGCCTCTCACTGCTGGGTTCCGTGCTTCAAATTCTTGTCACTCCATGTGAGATTTGTGCTGGGCAAAGCGGAGGCGGGACAGGTTTTTTTCTGGGTACTCCGGTTTTCCCTGTCATCTTTCATCCCAGCAACACTCTCCAATATCATTTCATTTCATCTGTCATTCATTAATCATTGTCCCAGAGGAGTGCGACAGGCTTCGGAAGCCGGCACAATACCTATACTCACCGCTAGATGGGGCCTTCATTCATTCCAACCCTGACCCGGTCCAATGACTGGGAAAAGGCTGTGGATTTTCATTATTATTATTATTCAAAATAATACATAAGCAGTGTAAGAGTCTTATTTGGAAACAAGTGGGTTTTTTTCTTACACGCTTTTAACTTTTTTTGGTGTATTACCCAGTAAACATGTAGGTGACAAATATGAAACACAGGAGTTCGTTGTCAGAAACGAAGTTGTGACACTCGCAGGCTACATAAACATAAACAAATTCGCGAGTAAATACAATTATTATAAATTAACAATTAAAGAAACAAATTAATACGTAAAAAACATAATTAAATAATTCAAAACCAGCATTCTAGAAGAAATTTATTAAGACCTATTTGTTTTTCAAATCTAAATGGAAATGGATTTCCCGTAGTACAGCTGCTTATCGGGACGGGGGACTACCTCTTATTCTCAGGAGTGCAGAAGCTAGTGGTGGGAGACAGTCAGTCACTTCTCCTTAAACCGACCTTGGGCCGACTTGACTATGGGCGCAGTTCAATCGGCCTAATTAAAAGGATCTGGAAAAACCACTGATTATGAGCGCAGTTCCATATCTCCCGGGGATGAGATGGGATGAGTTTTATGTGGCAGTGTTTTTACTGCCGAATGCCCTTACCTCATGCGGAATGAATGAATGAATGAATGAATGAATGAATGAATAAATAAATGAATGAATAAATGAATGGAATAGGGCCGCAAGAGTTGAAAGGGAGTGGTCGTGAGTAGTGGTTTTGTGGGGGTTCCGCACCCTCCACCTCCACACCCTCCACACAAGATGGCGGCAGCCCGATAACTCTCGAACCCGTGGTCGGATTTTGACGAATGAGGTGTCGTTGAACTCGGGCTAACACCCCCTTTCCAATGGACAACATATTTCAACCCCAAAAGTAATACCTACCCCTACTAGGGGGTGGAATTGTAATTTTTTTTAGAGAATCTCTCTTTCCAATTGCAACATGTGAGAGTTTGAATGCCGATATGGATTTAAACGTTGTTCTACATAAAGTGCATGTGTTCGGTGAATAGCCACTATGAATTAACATGCTTGTTTTTTGTTTTTTACGCATGCCCACTCATGGCTTTTGTAAGAGGGTGGGGGAGCGGATCCCTATGGATGGGTTATTGTTGACGGGTCATTGTTGGCGGGGTCATGGCTGACGGGTCCTTGTGGACGAGTCCTTGTGGACAAGTCCTTGTTGACAGGTCCTTGTGGACGAGTCCTTGTGGACAGGTCATTGTGGACAGGTCCTTGTGGACAAGTCCTTGTGGACGAGTCCTTGTCCCTTTGGACTGATCCCTTTGGACGGGTCCCTTTGGCTTGGTTCCTACGGACTAGCCCATGAATTTATTTAAATTATGTCAAAGGGCCTAACTACATTTATATGTGTGTTGAATTGACGTTGTTCACTAATCCCCCACTACTATAATGGGATAACGATATGAAAGGAAAGTGACGAAATACATGTGAACACGTGTGAAATGACCTTATTACCGTCCTCCTTGTGAAACAAGTCACATCCTGTTTTGCTTCATACGTGAGAAAATGTGAGTTCATGTGTGTAATATGATCTAACACACAGGTGTTCACCTGTACACGCGCACGATAAGAGCTAACAAGTCACAACCTGTTTTGACAGTGGTGGGAGGTAAAGGGGGGGTTAGTGTAAGAGAGAACACAGGTGAAGAGAGAAAGAAATATGTATTGCTCATAATACATGTATAGCTGAGGACTGTACATAGGACTGTAGGTTAAGTACAACATGAGTAAATAAATAAATACAAGACACACAGGTTCACACAACATGTAATTTATTAATCCAAGAATTAAAGGCTGAGCTAAATCCCAACCATTTTACATATAGTTTATTTCCTTTTTGTTTCAACACTTTTTCCACAAGGTAATGTTTAGGAAACGCTGTCTTTTGAAGTTCTTGAAGATAAAACCTGCCTTTTATGGGTTGATGGTTGAGGTCCTCGAGTAAATAGGTGACTGGACTGTTCAGGTTGACTTGACGAATTCGAAATAATTCAGTCCCCCAATTTGGTGTGTAGCCCTTGTCGAAGACGGACTTGAATTTGCTCACACGAACATGGTCCCCAATGTTAAGGCGATGACGTTTAGGGTCTGCTGTTTTTATGGGGTTAAACAGTTTATCCAGTTGTGGAATATTTTTTAGTTACAAGTCATGGCTTGGTCCCAATGGTTCTGTGTTTGGTGTCGTTGTAACGTGACACTAGCTCAGGTAACAAGTCCAACCAGCGATAAGTGCCCTGAGCGGTAAATGCTTTCCACATATGGGTTTTCAATGTTCGGTTGAACCGCTCGACCACGCTGGCTTTGAGATTGCTGTACGTGGTGTAATGGTGAATATCCTTAGATTTGAGAAAACTGGAGAAATCCTTGTTGAAAAATTATTTTCCCTGGTCGGTTTGTAGCAGCTGAGGTTGACGTTTGGAGTGTTGAATAATATGTTGAAAGGCTTTGGTAACTAGTGGACTAGACTTTCGACGCACAGGTTCAACAATCGCCATTTTGGAATAAACATCAATGACCGTCAACATATAGCGTACACCATCGTTAACGCTAGCATAGGGAATCATTTCAACCAAGTCTGCTTGCCAAAGTTCATCCACACCCTTTGAAATCACCTTGAGTCGCTGATAGTGACGTCTAGCTGGACGATGCAACTCGTGAGCAATACCCATTTTAATGGGTGAGGGCTTAAACAATAATTTTGGCATTTCGAAGTTCTTCCTCAATTTCTTGAATTTCCCAATCGTGACCAGTATGGCCACCTTGACGTGAAGCATGCAACAGCTGTAGTCGCTGGACGAGTTTATTTGGATGGTGCCAGTAGGTAACATCCACAAGGGGTTTTAATGGTTTAAATGTCACTCCTGAAGCGGACACTTTACGACGACCACTTTGACTAGTGGGGAACATTTTTGCAATGATGGTTTTATATTTTTGGGATATATTAGCATTCACTTGTTGAGTGGGATCATACTGTCTTTTGTGAGCATGGGTATCCAATAAAATGGATTTATATTTACTAAGGTCCTCTGACGTATAATCTTGAGATGAGGGAGTCCGAGAGAATAGTAGCTTTAACAGTTCTGGTGTTAATTTATAGTTGATCTTTTTAATGACAGCTTTAGTACGACTAAATTTAATCGATGAATCACCAATTTTAAAACTATCATTCTCATAGCGAACGCCATATGTGGTATCTGTGTTTCCAACAAATAGATTGGTGAAATAGGGTTCCAGTGTTGATCCATAATATTTTATTAAAATGTTTTTCAGTTGAGCTTTATGTTGAGGAGTGGCCAAGAGTTGTGAAAATGGAGACGATCTGGAAGGGCAAGGGGTTTCGACCATGGCCAAGGATTTCCTTTTTCTTAAAAACTCTGCAAGGGGTGATGCCTTTTTTTGAGGCGTAAACACTTGTTCCTCATTATCCTCAACTTCGCTAACACTAGTTAAATCTTCCTGTTCCTCTTCATCTTCCTCTTTCTCTTCCTCAGAGTCCTCGTGGTGCGTCTGACTGGCTTGTGAAACGGTAGGTAGCGTTTCAGATGGCTTGAAAGAGGGTTTCAACATAGCTTTTAGCGGAGGTGCTAAATGTTGTTGAATAAACAAAACATGATCCGCACGCGATCGTTTCAATTGACGAAACTTTTGGCGAATAGTATTTTTTGCTCTAATAATATGCTTTTTCAATTGACTCTCTGCTAACGCCATGATGTCGCGACAAATGACTTGAGAGGGAATGATGCAGTGCCTTAAATAGCAATAAAATGATCAAACCCTAAGCGATACCGCCCTTGGTTGAGTTCACTTTGTTTGTCAATCACTAAACAGGCATAACGTTGTGTGTTCCAGCACTTGCCACACAATTCTGTAAACATTTGAAAGGTCTTATCCGGATTCAAATGTTCATTATAAATGTAACGACTGTTCCTCTCGTCCTGGCGAAATAAAACAATCACATTGGCATTGTCACGAATCAACTGTTTGGACATTTTAGAATACGTTTGTCCAAGATAGAAGCAATCAATATGTTTGTGTCGACCCATGCCGAAATAGCTTTGAATGATACCTTGTCGTTCAGTGGATACATCATCGAAAATCATGAGTGAATCAGGCTTTACCTCATCCGGTGAAATAACATTTTCTTGCGTGGAAAATGTAAAATACCCCATATTCTCATTTTTTAAATCCAGACATGACTTGATCCAGAAACATGTAGAGGGGTTGGTAGAGAGATTTTGCGAAAATATAAATATTTTGAAAACACAGACCATTGGACGCTGTAATAAGTGTCAGCAAAAGATTGGTCTTTCCACAGCCGGAAGGTCCCACAATGATGCAGCGAATGGAAGATGGAAACAGTGAACCATGACGTTGTTCACGTGATGTGGGGCAGAGATGGGAAACCATGTCCCTCACGGGGAATGACTCTTGCTGCTTAATTAGCTTCATTTCAACTAAGGCTTAGAGAGGCTAGCAGGCTGTCTATATACATCGCACCGACCCTTGTCATAGAAACAGTAGACTCGTACTACAGGTTGACGATGGATGTCTTTGGACGTGCGTTGATGGTCAAAGCTAGGTCTGTTCCCATACATGATCCTAAACAAGAAACAGATCCTGCTAATAAACACTATGTGGATAGGTCAGTAGTGCCACGCACAAAACAAGGAGATTATGACTTTAAAGGAAAGCGGTTAACTCATGTAAAACTTCCTCAAGTGTCTACAGACGTTACTACAAAAAAGTATGTGGATAACAAGGTGTATGAGTTTTATGATAAAGTGCCTCAGCTTACGGTGGATGGCTATAGCGCTAATCATCACCGCATTATTCACGTGGAAGACCCACAAGAAGATGATGATGTCTGTACCAAGCGATACGTGACCTATGAAATGAAAAGGCTTTATAAATTTATCCCATCTGTATTTTTAGTACATCTGACAAATGTAAAACCTGTGAATGAGAGAAACCATATACCGCTAGTTCATGACCAGCACTTGACCTATGTGCTTGCTTCAGGTTTAAGCCACTATCGACTACACTATAATTGAACCATTCACATCAAATATGCCATACCTGATGAGAACCATTTACAAATAGAGATAAATGGTCTTAGGATGTTGGTTCATAACCATGAAATGGTCAATGCAGGAGACGAATTATCCTTTCATCTCCTGTTGACATGGAATGAAAAGCAAGCTGGAAAAACCATAAATGATTTCCCACTTTATGTAGAATTGGAATATACAGCCATGAAATAACAATCTAATGTTAGTTGTGACTTAAACTTTCTTGTGAAAGGTTGTTGGTCATCATCATCATGGTGAAACAAAGATATGTGGTGAGAAAGACAAAAAATATGAGCCTGTCCTTGGCAAAGCCTGGGCTTATGACATTCGTGGACAAGCCCTTGCGAAAGAAAAAAAGAAAAAATAATGTGTTGACCATAAGGAAAGCTCTTCGAGTAGCACAGAGACATGTTATTCCAAAGAGTCAGCGACAGGGTTCAAAACAAGGGCGAGTGATCCCCGTCCCCAAACGAGCGGGATTTTTACCTGCATTATTCGCTGGTCTGGCTGCTCTAGGTTCACTTTTAGGCGGCGCCAGTGCAGTGGCAAAAACCATTAGAGCCGTGCAACAGGGCAAGTAACAACTCAATGAAAGTCAGCGACACAATGAAACAATGGAGGCCATTGCTATGGGGGCTAGAAATGTCAATTTGAAGCCAGCCTTTTATCAACAAGGATTTGGAATTTCACCTTTTAGAAATAAAAAAAAAAAAATCTTTAACCTCAGCCATAGCAAGACATGCCCTGACGCATCAGCAAGTGGAAAGCTATGCTAAACAACTGAAGCTTTCTCATTTTCGAGGTGTGTTTATGCGAAACCAATTACCCTCACAACCCGGGAAACATGAATGTGCTGTTGTCAATTTGGATGATCACCGAGGACCTGGAACACATTATGTAGCTTATGTCAAAGAGGGATCTACTGTATGGTACTTTGACAGTTTTGGGAATTTGCCCCCGCCCATGGAACTAGTGGCCTATTTCGGAAACAGGATCAAGATATATTATAATGTGAAACGTGAGCAAACGTTTAACAGCCAACAGTGTGGACGTTTGTGTTTATTTTTTTTATATAAGACGCAACATAAGCAAAAACGTCAACAGTATGTCGGTGGAAAGTAAGACGTTTACACTGCATGGACGTGGACCTGAAGTGAGTCTAGACTTTTACCCACCTATCGAATTGAGTGAAAAACCTTATGGTTTAGGACTTGTTTCTCTTGAAACGTACAATCGAATATACAACATATACAACATGTGAAAATGTGAACAACAAGTTTTACTATGATGATTCTGTGCTCACCCTGAACTCTGGTGGATACACGATAGATGACATTTATGAACACATTTATGTGGTATTGATCAATGAATATGGTTTAAAGTCATTTCTCGATGGAACGCGCAAGTTTGAACTTGTAGGAAATACCAACACTCATCGCTGCAGTATTTTTTCTACATTCAAAATTGACTTTAAAACTCACCCCGATTCCATTGGTCCATTACTAGGATTTAAACCACGTGTGTTAGAGCCCAACAAAAAACATGAATCAGACCATGAAGTGAAATTCATTGAGGACCATCATGTGTCGGTGACGTGTAATATTATTAGTCAAGTGTACACCAATCAAGAACCGTCGCATTCGCTTTATGACTTTATTGTAACATCGCCCAATGGCTATATTATTCGTGAAAACCCTCCAGTGGTGCTTTTTCATTCTGTGGCTGTCGATGGTATTAGTAATATAACATTAAGACTGATCAATAGAGAGCAACAACTCATTTATCTAGATTCTACCACACCAGTGACTTACAAGTTGGTGCTAAAACCACTATGAAGTTTGTATATAAAGCAACAGCACCGTCTAGGAATGGTGTTAGTTGTTTACCACGTGAATACACGTTAACATCTCAGAACAAGCACATTTTACAGCATTTGGGTTACCACATTAACCCCCGCGATGAATTCTATTCTAGAGGTAGCGAACCACATCGAGGAGCAACCAGGAGTGGTAAGAATTGATCTGCATTCTTATCAAGCTCAAACACCTGGACTCAATAACAATGATGAAATTCAATTTGTTATCAACAACCAAGATATTTACACTCTACCACATGAAAGTGTTATTCAGATTGAAGGTCAGCTCGCCAAAGCCGATGGTTCTACACCCACTACATCCAAGTTAGCCAACCATGCTTTCGCCTTCCTGTTTTCTGAAGTACGTTATGTCATTAACGATATCGTGGTGGATAGCACTCGAAATGTGGGTATTTCTAGTGTCATGAAACTATATCCCTCTTATAGTGAGGAAGAAGCTAAAACACTTTGCATGGCGGGTTGGTGCCCTGACTCGACCAATGACTGGATGGTACACACCGATGGCACCTTCACTGGATATTTACCTCTTAAACTGATTTTAGGCTTTGCTGAAGATCACCAGCGCATTGTGGTCAACGCAAGGCAAGTGCTTTATCTGGTGAGAGACAGGAGTGATAATAATGCACTCAAGGGAGTCGACAATGCCCCCATTGATTCAAAATTTCAACTACAACGCTTGCTATGGAAAGTGCCTCATGTGACCCTTAACGATAGCAAAAAACTGGACATACTCAAAATGGTAAAGAGAGATATACCTCTACCCATGGAATTTAGAAGCTGGGCACTCCATGAGTACCCGTTAATGCCCACCACCAACACACACAGTTGGTCTATAAAAACAGCCCACTATACAGAGAGACCTCTCTACATGATTGTGGGTTTTCAAACGAATCGCAAGTATCAACAAACCAAAGATGTCACGCAATTTGATCACCTGCAATTGAGAAATGCACGTTTTTTTTCCTCAACGGTGCTGTGTTTCCCTATGAAGGGTTGGATTTAGATTTTTCAAAAAATAAGTTTGGCCCCCTGTACGACTTGTTTTCTAAATTTAGATGGTCGTATTATCAAAAAGAGAATTGTCCAATGTTGTCACCCCAAGCTTTTAAGACAAGGGCGCCACTGATTGTCTTTGACTGTTCCTACTTGGAAGAGTCTGTCAAACCATCCAATATTGACATTCGACTAGATTTCGAAACGCATGACAATGTTCCAGCCAATACCACGGCCTACTGTTTGATTATTCATCACAAACAAGTCAACTATTATCCACCGTCCAACCAAGTGACAAGTGTATAAATAGCAGGTCAACACACATCAAACCACTCAGTCATGTCTTGCTTTCAAGCCTCGAGAGAAGTTACATCCATGAATTTAAAATCTGAGGAACAACGTTTCAAGACCTTTGCGACGTGGCCGGTGCCTTTTATAAACCCTCAAGCCTTAGCAGCCGCTGGATTCTACTATTTAAAAAGAAGAGATGAAGTGAAATGTGTGTTTTGTCCCATCATCTTAGACCAATGGCAAGAGAGCGATGAACCCATGCAGGAACATCAGCGCTGGTCACCTGCCTGCCCCTACCTGTGCAGAATGGAGGTGGGTAATATACCCTGTCATTCAAGTTACCCCTCACTCATGCCTCTGAGTGATGAAAAAAGTTATGATACGTGTGGACTTTATGGTGCCGGTAGTGCTTCAGTGAGCAGCTCACAGTTAAAAACATCCAGTTTAGAGACATTGGGATATCATCGGTGTTATGGACACTATAAACACAAAAGACTTTTTTGTTGTATGAGATGGTACCGCCTCTATCCTAGAATGAAAAAAGAATGTAAAACTTGTTATGCTAATAAAATAATGAAATAAAAAAATTGGTTGTTGTTGTTATATTATTATTTCTTATGCCCCCTGTCATATCCTAACCTCTATAGTGACTACTCGATGTTTTTCTTTTCTTTTACTAGAATGGAATGTAAGTAAATGACATGGGTACACCTTACTGAACAATTGTCAGTCTGTGGTCAGTTGGACTTGATCCAGACAAGAGTGAACATGTTGCGTACACTGATTGTCGACTGTCAAGGGTTTAAAATTGGAGATAACAAATTTATATTTAAAGAAGTGGCCATCATCGATTGTTCCACTTTTTGGATATCACAAGCTACTCATTTGGTGTTTAAACCACCTTATGCGTTTGATTTGTTGTGTGATAAAGACCGTAAACAAACCCAGTGGATTGAAACTCATATGCAACTAGACTGGAAGCAAGGAACCATTTCATATAAGTACCTGGACATGGTCATGAAAGCCCACTTGTCTTCTGCCCATGTGATATTTGTGAAAGGTAGTGAAAAACGTCAATGGCTACAACCATTTTTAGCGTCTTACTGTCAATGTATCGATTTAATGGACATGGGCTGTCCATCGCTGCAAACACTCATGGATCGCTGCCCCTGTGACAATATTACCCATAAAGCCTTGACACAGGTGTGGCAATTGTTTCATTGGCTATCCACCAATGCCTGCTGGGAGTTGTTAAATAAAATTAAAACTAAAGGTTTACCTGTGGATGACACCAGTGAGATTTCTACAAGCGACGTGTAAACATCAACGTGATACCATGGAGAAAGGGGATGCTACAGATAAAGCGATTGGAAAGTTCTTTGTGTGTAAAAAGAAACTAGACAGTTTTACTAAAGAAGAATTATTGGCTCTTCCAAAATCATTCATTTATTATGTCGCAGCAAATGCAGTGAAAGAAATCTGGCAACATGTACCAAAATCATGGACTCAAGACCCTGTGTTAAGTGAATTGCAACCATGTACGGATTATGATCACCATAAGCAAGTGGCTATGGCAAAAATACCCTCTATGCGACAGTTTTCTACTTGTCAGCTAGTCAAACTGTATCATGGTCATAAAAGTCAGTGTAAAGACTTTGTTTCCTCATACCACGGGAGTAATGAAGAAAAAAAGCAACAACAACAAACATCATCCACAGAGGAGGAGGAGGAAGATCAAACCTTTTTACCATCGATGGAAAAGGATATGCCAGACCTGTACTGGCAATGGCGTCATTAACAAAGTAATTCAATACTTGACTTTCGAAATCTACCTACCTGGTTATTATTTGTGTAGTCCTGGAACTTGCCTTGAAGAACCTTTGCAGCATAGTGATATACCTATTAATTCTTTGGATCAAGCATGCACCTTTCTTATCACCACAGTCAATCTGAATTAAGACGTGTAGCGGATAAAGTATCGTTGAAAAGCTAAACAACTTTTGACATTCTGTGATGTCTCAGTGGGAGAGAGGTTGGCAGTCGTCATTGTGATTAGTGTTATAAAAGGAAAGTTAATAATGAGTGGACATGGACATTGAAAAGGATTGAGGAATTGGTATTTCTTTGTATTCTATTTTTGTAAAGCTCTATTTGTTGTGAAATAAAAACAAGGTTTACAAGATCACAATGTCTTTTATTTAAAAAAATGGTGATAGCCATTTCATTTTTTTCACACATGAATATTTACAATTTCCACTTTACATTTTTTTACATTCCCCTTGTTTAGTTTAAACATTCTGTACATTTTTGTTGTTGTGAAATAAAAACAAGGTTTACCAGATCACAATGTCTTTTAATTCTAAAAATGGTGATAGTCATTTCTCCATTTTCATTTTTTTTTTCACACATGAATATTTACAATTTCCACTTTACATTTTTTTTACATTCCCCTTGTTTAGTTCACACATTCTGTACATTTTTTTGTGAAATATAAATAAGGTTCACTAAATCACTATATCTTTTTTATTTTTTAAAAATGGTGATAGCCATTTCATTTTTTCACACATGAATATTTACAATTTCCACTTTTCATTTTTACATTCCCTTGTTTAGTTTACACATTCTGTACATTTTTGTTGTTGTGAAATAAAAAACAAGGTTTACCAGATTACAATGTCTTTTTAATTTTAAAATGGTGATAGCCATTTCACTTTTTCATACATGGATATTTACAATTTCCACTTTACATTTTTTACATTCCCCTTGTTTAGTTCACACATTCAGTAAATTTTTAAAAATCTTTTTCGTAATATACAAAAGCAAACATTTTACACTAAAATGTATTACTCATCTTATTTTTACTAAACTACTGTAGCCTAACATAATACATTCTACTCACAGTTTTACAAAAAATATTACAATATAAAACACACTACAAATATTACAATATAGTGATCATTAGACTTAAGTAAAGTAATAGTCGTCAATACGACTGTTTCCCCAAGCAAGAGTATTAAATGTGTTGGGTATAATGAATCGTTTGTTGTCTTCATTACTTAAAGCAACTTTGTTCAACAAATTGGTATGTAGCTGATGATTTTTACTTCTAAATACACACATTTTCTTATATAATACAGGTGGGTTACTAACTATACAGTTTTTATAATCACTTATATCTAACTCTTTACTAACAACATTCTTTTTCACTCCTTTTAATTTTTTTACTACTACATCATCAATTGTCATATAGCTGTATGATTTAGATTTTGTGCCTACAAAGGTGTCTATAATAACACCAGCACATTCATCCTTAAATTTCCCAAGAACCTTTTTGTTTACTAGAGGTAAATGGTAAATATTGTCCTTGGGATAGTCACTTGTATCAAACCTATTTAGCTCAGTTTTGATATCCTCGTAAAAATCATCAGTTTTAAACTCATAAATAAAAGAATCTGTGTCTGTGTAGAGTAATTTAGCATTATCAAGATAGTTTTTCTTTACATAATCATAGTGAAATTCATACATAAGTGTTTTTGATAATTCTAGAATGGTGTAACCCACATATATGGGTTTGTTGTAAGTTACTTTAAGACGATTCATTTGTATTACAACTAAATCCTCATGAATAATTGAACAGCTATGAAAGTTAGGCTTGCTTATTAAGTTGCTCGCACCATACCTTTTACCATCATTCTCCCACTTTGTTATCAGCTTTACATCAACTCGTTTATCAACATTCTCCATAGTCTTCCCAAAAACACTATTATTCATGAGTTTATAAAAATCTTTTTCAAACGCGTTTGTTGACTGTGTTCTTAAATTATTGTTTAGATCAATATACGGTTTGAGCCATGCTGACTGATGAAATTGCAATACGCGATGAATTTTAGTTAATTTCAATCCATGCTGTAGACACTGTTTCAAGTTTTGATAATGTATTACATATTTACATTTATCATTTACATTAGCAATTAACATTTTTGTTCGTGATGTGATGTATGGAGATTTCATATTCTCAGGACAAAATGGTAAATCATTATGATCATCATGTAACTCTTTAGGGTACTCAAGATTTACCTCTAAAATATATCCTTTATCATCGTTATCATTAAGAGTGTCAACATGTAAGACATCAATTTCAGGTTGTGTCAGCCAGCGAAAATCTTTCAGTGGTAGATATTGACTCATAGCCCAACCATATTGGTTATTTGCATCGAGGTAGACAATATACTTTGACTCTTTACAAGGGTTGTAGCTAGGCATGTATTTATTATTCGCTTTAGAGTACCGTCCACTACATTGACTTAATCCACCTCGAATTGATGATTTTATAAAATTGATCATGTCTATATCAGTCATTAATTCTAAATTTACTTTCGTTTTTTTTTCAACATTGAACTGAAACTTAACCCAGGAGCTGTGAAATACTGACAAGGATCAACGTCATAAGTTTTCATACAAACATTCCGAAAATTTTCAAAAACATCTGCTAATAACAACACATCTGTCTTCAAATATATGTCTGAAAAATCTCCTATAGTTTGAATGTGGAACTGTGCCCATACACGTTGTGCATGTAAATATTCCTGAACACTGATATGACTTGTGTTTAAGGAACTGTAAAATGCATTTTTCGGTGGTAAACAACACTCCTCAAGACGTTCCACACAGTTAATATATTCATAAGGGAATATACCCTTTTGACGAATCAAATTAAAATCATCTTCTTTAGGAAAGACACGTTGAATTTCATGAAACTGGTCTGATTTTAAATTACTAGCCAGCTTATCAAGACTACTCGACATAAAGCGGAATGAATCTAAAAATCTCAGTTTAATGGTCTTTTTATTGCTAGTTTTGATGTATTTTGTGAACGATATGTATTGTTCCTTATTATTTGCAATAACATCAATTTTCACATCTGAAGCTCCAAATTCTTTAACGATAAAGTGGTTATCGTATTTGCTACCATTGTGTAGAATGACCGGAATGAATTTACTTACTCTATAATTTAAATTACATTCTTGGTGAGCCGCACCACGATATTTTCCTGTTAAATGGTCATGATCGCGAACCCTGTCTGTATATAAACATTCACCACATATAAAACAATTAGTTTCAGTTTCAAAATTCATTTGCTCTAATGAAGTTAGTGGCTCCATTGGAATGATCGTATTTAAAATAGAGGATATACGGACGGCATCTTTCTCAAGCCTTTCCATAAAAACTTTAGGTGCATCAGGTCCTCTATAGAGCTCAAACTTATTTAAAGAGTCATCATAACTACATTTAATATAATATGCAAAGCTAAAAGGTTCATGAATGTGAGTAGTGTTAGTGAAAGGTTGGGCTGGATTCGATGAACATGTATTAAATGGTTTTAGCAAAGTCTCGAAGTCAGCATATATAACAAATGGTACTCGAAGCTGTTTCTCATAATCCTTAAATTTTAGAATGTTATTTTTAGGAGTCGGTAATACCGTACACACATGATTACACCCCCATTTTTGATGTTGAGTTAGTTGGTCCTCTTTCTGGAAATGTAGCAAACAACCATCACACAACCACTTCTTAGATTTATGTTTTGATACTTGACTACCAACAAGTCTACTTAAATGTTTTATCCAACAATAGTGGGCATTTTCACCTTCAGTTATGTATAGTAAATTTACATGAGCATCCTTTTTTCCTGAGTATAATATAGAGGACCAACTATACTCTTATTTTCAATTCCATAAACATTAATACTTACATTGTTCAGCTCTTCAAAACGTTGAATGCCTTTTATCGCCATAGGAAATTCTATTTCTTTTAAATCTAACACTGAAGAATAGTGAGGATATGATGATGTTCTATTCTCATGCATCACTGCTGGATGGAGAGCTGAGGTTACAGCCCATGCAAAGCATGCGTCATCATTATTCATAACGTTTACACAAGCATTCTTACGTTTGATCCATCCTGGTAAATCAATATATGATGATGCCCGAAGGGGGTTGTATTTATTCAGGTTGGTTTCTAAATAAAGTACTTCAACCAACGCCCAGCCTGACTCCCTTTCCTGGAACTCTTCACTCTTCACAATGATAGCACTTGAAATATTTTGATATATATCACTAATATTAGTTGATTCGCTAACAATTATGTTTTTTGTATTAAAGGATTTGATATCCGTAATTTCACCTTCGCTCCCAGTTTTTACATAGAGGCCAAAAAGTTCAAAATTCATTTTAATTGTTTTATGCTCTAATAAAACATTTTCTACTAAGCCAAACACAGTAGGTTGAACATTTTTTAAAATGATTCAATACTTTGAGTTTTTTCTTTACTATAAAGTCTATAACTAGCAATTCGACTTTTAAATGCACTACCAATTTGTTGAATATTTCCAGAATTTCTTTCATGGCAAGCGTTATTTTTATGTTTAATACTGCGTAAATGTCCATGAATGATTGAATAAGGTATATCAATATTACATACATCACAATGTGTTATTGAAGGTTCACCATTCTTTTTTCTTTTTGTTGCACAACTATTTTCACAATCTTGAGAACGTTTACGCTTTTGAGCATCACATTCATTTAAAGGTTCCGTGCTAGTTGATGGTTTTACAGATTTCAATTCCTGTTGTTCTCCATGAACTTCAACCATGTGTAATTGATATCGCTTTACAGCAGAAAAACCAAGTTCGCAAACTGAACACGAAAATGGTGCTGAACTGACATGCATTAAATTTACATGTCGTGTAAGACTATCTTGTCTGTTAAATGTTGTAGCACAATGACTGCACACAAACATTTTCTGATTATGTTTTGTACTTGCATGACGTTGAAGGTTGTCAGGTCTTGAGAACTATTTCTTACAGTCACCACACTTGAACATTATGAACACTTTCGAAATTACCTATAAAAGAAAGAAATCATCAATGTTAATAAAAGATAAAACAAAAAGTACAATATAAATAGTTTAATTATATTCCAGTCAATGGTTATAGCAGGGTATTTAAATCAATCATCTGTGAACTCCTAGCAAGTCTAACTTTATGTAGTTCTAACTGGGGGTGACTATATACCACTGTCACTGACACCTAGCAGTGAACATTAGAACTTGATAGAGTGGTAGAAACCAGCGGTCGCCAGTTAAGTGAGCTAAGTGTGGCGTCATAGCCAGTCTTAAAACAAGTCTAAACTTGTAGAACATGTCACGTGATAGAAACCAGCGATCGCTAGTTAAGTGAGCTAAGTGTGACGTCATAGCCAGTCTTAAAACAAGTCTAAACTTGTAGAACATGTCACGTGATAGAAACCAGCAATCGCCAGTTAAGTGAGCTAAGTGTGACGTCATAGCCAGTCTTAAAACAAGTTTAAACTTGTAAAACATGTCATATGATAAGGTTAAGTTAGGTAAAGTTAGGTTATGTTAGGTGAACTGAGGTTAAGTCTTTAAATATTCCCTCTGACACTGACACCTAGCAATGAACATTCAGACTTAATAGAGCGGTAATCAAAATCTAACCTACAAAATTAGCTTTACACACCATGGTCAAGTAGTTCCAACTTTTGACTGCCAAATATACCATTTTCACTGACATGTAGTGGTGAACATTGGAAAATATCACTCTAACTGTTTAAAAGTTATTAGAGGGGCACTTACCTTTTTATAATTGATCAACTGCTGTCACTGAATGAACAGATTGTAGGAATCTGGTAACCTACAGGTACCCAATTATCTGCAAACAAATCAATCAATCAATCAATCAATCAATCAATAAATACATTCCAATCAATAACTTCAACATCAATTAGTAATAAAAGACTACAATCCATTAATAATAAGTACTTACCTTGCAAAATAATTTAATGATTTTCTACCAAAACGGCTTTTTTTACAACTCTTGAGCAGTAATAGAGCACTGTTCACTCAAAGCGAGTAATAAAGACTGACAGTAGGGAGATATATGACACCCCTCTTATATAAACTCTCATCGCTCGTGTCAGCAGTTTTTTTCAGATCATTGCAATTCCTTTCCCAATACAGTTGAGAGTCCAAAATACACTAGGAACACCTGTGTGGTATTCAATGACTGCTGACTTTGCATGATCATCACCCATTGTCTTAATCAACATATGGGGTTTCAAATTACTGCAGCGTCAGTCATAGCAACAGCAGTGTGCGCTCTCTGGTATGTCAGCAACATGACACCGGAAGGAACACCTGTGTAATATCCAATAACTGCTAACTTTGTATGATCATCATCCATTGTCTTAATGAACACTTGCGGTTTCAAATTACTGCAGTGTTAGTCATAGCAACAGATCTGCGCGCTCTCTGTCATGTCTGTAATATGACACAGGAAGTAACAAGATGTCTTACTGCACGTGCCATCTCCTCAGTTTTAACATCTTAAGAACATGTATTATTCTCTTTCAACTACAAATGACTCGTTAGAACACACCCATCCACCAAGTTAGATCCCTTGTATGTTCACATGTATTTCGTCACTTTCCTTTCATATCGTTATCCCATTATAGTAGTGGGGGATTAGTGAACAACGTCAATTCAACACACACAAAAATGTAGTTAGGCCCTTTGACATAATTTAAATAAATTCATGGGCTAGTCCGTAGGAACCAGGCCAAAGGGACCCGTCCAAAGGGATCAGTCCAAAGGGACAAGGACTCGTCCACAAGGACTCGTCAACAATGACCAGTCCACAGGGACCCGTCAACAATGACTTGTCAACAATGACCTGTCAACAATAACCCGTCCACAGGGAACCACTCCCCCACCCTCTTACAAAAGCTATGAGTGGGCATGCGTAAAAAACAAAAACAAGCATGTTAATTCATAGTGGCTATCCACCGTACACATGCACCTTATGTGGAACAACGTTTAAATCCATATCGGCATTCAAACTCTCACATGTTGCAATTGGAAAGAGAGATTCTCTAAAAAATTCAATTTCACCCCTAGTAGGGGTAGGTTTTATTTTTGGGGTTGAAATATGTTGTCCATTGGAAATGGAGTGTTAGCCCGAGTTCAACAACACCTCATTTTTTTTAATCCAACCATGGGTTCGAGAGATATCGCACCGCCGCCATCTTGGAGGAGGGGAGGAGGAGGAGGTGCTAGAACCGGCCAAAACACACTACTGTCGTGACTTAATTTCCTCGAGTTGAAAATAAACAAGATGTTCAGTAAAGAACATATAGCCTACTTTCTCCTAAATGCATGGGTATTGTTATAACTCTTTGTCCTTTTCAAGGAGTATGATTGAATGTTGGTTGTAGTAGCTTGTTGAAATACAACGTGCTATAGGGATATTAAACATGAATATGAGGTGCCCTTTGCTAGTGCTACCTCTGTACCAAATTTCGTTCAATTCGGTTTCAGCGTGTTTGAATTGATAGGGGGAATCGATTTGCACACATACTTGGCCACCATCTGCAAACTATTGGGCTGATGTTCTTGCAGTTTGGTCTGAATATGTTCCCCACATAAAGATATGGTGTTGCAAAATTTGGTAGAGACTAGATTATTAGGTTGGTCGTAATTACATTTTAGCTTTTAACATTTGGGTGGCCGCGATTACGTTTCCGTCAAGATAGCGGTGATATAAAACATGACACTGAGGTGCCCTTTGCTAGTGCTACCTCTGTACCAAATTTCGTTCCATTCGGTTTCACCGTGTTCGAATTGATAAGGGGAATCGATTTTCACACAAAGATGGCCGCCATCCGCAAAATATTAGGCTGATGACCTATTAGTTTGGTCAAAGGATGCTCCCTCCATAAAGGTATGTTGTTGCTAAATTTGCTAGAGATCGGATGATTAGGCTAATCGTAATTTGATTTAAGCTTTGAACATTTGTGTGGCTGCCATTACGTTTCTGTCAATATGGCGGTGATATAAATCATGACACTTAGATGCCCTTTGCTAGTGCTATCTCTGTACCAAATTTCGTTCCATTCGGTTTCACTGTGTTTGAATTAATAGGGAGAATCGATTTTGACACAAAGATGGCCGCCATCCGCAAACTATTAGGCGAATGACCTATTAGATTGGTCAAAGGATGCTCCCTCCATAAAGGTATGTTGTTGCAAAATTTGGTAGAGATCGGATGATTAGGTTAATCGTAATTTGATTTAAGCTTTGAACATTTGTGTGGCCGCCATTACGTTTCCGTCAAGATGGCGGCGATATAAAACATGACACTGAGGTGCCTTTTGTTAGTACTACCTCTGTACCAAATTTAGTTCCATTCGGTTGCACCGTGTTCGAATTAATAGGGGTAATCGATTTTGACACAAAGATGGCCGCCATCCGCAAATTATTAGGCTAATGACCTATTAGATTTGTCAAAGGATGCTTCCTCCATAAAGGTATGTCATTGCAAAATTTGGTAGAGATCGGATGATTAGGTTAGTCGTAATTTGATTTAAGTTTTGAACATTTGTGTGGCCGCCATTACGTTTCCGTCAAGATGGCGGCGATATAAAACATGACACTGAGGTGTCCTTTGCTAGTGCTACCTTTGTACCAAATTTCGTTCAATTCGCATTCACCGTGTTCGAATTGATAGGGGGGGACAGACATTCAGAGTACACACACTCACACACACACACACACACAGACACACACACACACAGACTCACACACACACATACACACACACAGACAGACACACTTTTTTTCGCCCTGTGTTGATCTCATAAGTCTACTTTCATTTTTTGCAAAAATCGAAAGTAGGCTAAAAACCAGGGAAAACAATTTCAAGGACTACCTTCGGTGAGGATACCAACTCACTCGTCTTTCGAGTTCGGAGATAGCCTAGCTCTATGGCCTAGCACGTTAACAACCCGGTAGGTACTATTTGGCCATATTATCATAAAACGAAAAGCCCTAAAATAAGAGAAAGTACCGCCAACTCGATGGAAACCACCATCTTGTACCTCAGCAAGCTTAGGCGTCGTACATGGAGAAATGTGCCGCGTCGATTCATTATTATTCAAACTGTTGTGTCTCGGAAAATGATCCACATACAGCTACATTGCCTAAACTATGAATACGCAGCATTAGCACATTATTAATAATATAGCCTACGTCTCAAACCTTCACGACAAGATATTCTGCAAAGGTAATTTCAACCTGCTACGTAAATTCAAATTGTATCGTCTTTAAATACTCACTGTTATAAAGTTGAAGAAGAAGGGTCAAAGTTTGTCTTGAAGGAGTCCCAATATGATAGGGGTATAGCTCTTGAGAGTAGACCTTGCAATCAGAGGCGATATACCGCTCGGTTATATCTTCACGGCACAGCGGGTAACGTACGGTAGTTGTTCCGTCGTACGTAAATAAATCTTCCGTGCTGTTAAGTGGGTCATAATCTCTTCTTTTTTCTCTTTCTTGAGCAATTCATACTTTCGTTGAAGGTCATCACCTTGCCTTGACCGTTATCTGTGCCATTATTAACATTTACTGATAAACGACTATCGTACTCCTATGCTGATGACGTGATGACATTGTCCAGGCACAGAAGCACTACTTCGTCAAACATGGGGCAGCGGGGGGCAGGTCTATGTAATATTTGTTATAATTCGGGCCCGAAATTGTAGGTCCTGTTAGCCTCCGTTTCAGTTTTCCATACCTTTAAAATAGGCTATTTTATTTTTCCTTTGTGGTATTGCTGACACCAATAATTTTCAGTTTTTCTTGTATTAGGCCACACGCCTATGATTTTCATACACTGACGTATACAAGACGATGGACACAGGTAAATGTAGAGCTAAGACATGTGGAAATAAGACTCACCGTACACGGCTTCCATTACAAAATTTGTAAAACATAAAATATCATGAAGCGAAAAATAACAACGAGTGTACTTCATGTGAGAAGACAACAGACAAATACCACATACAAATATGTGGTGACAGGAAGAAGAACATAGTGGAATATAGCAAAAACTAATCTAAACTGTTCCATATGTACAGGGTCTTTCACTCCAAGTGCGGCCGGCAGCGAGGCGCGTAGAGGCTGCTCACTGAGCTTAGGGTCGAGAGCCCGAAGCATCAATCCAACAGCACTTCCTTCCTTATCTTAATTATGACACATGCTGTGACAGCAGCGCGCTGCGATATGCACGTCTGACCTTTAGAGCTGCACCTGGCCGCACTTTGAGTGAAAGACCCTGTAGATCGGCGGCTTCGGTGGTGTAGTTGGTAGAATGCTGAGCTTCTATGCCGAAGATTGCGGGTTGAAACCCGTCCGATGTCGCCGGATTCTTTAAGAGCGTTAAACATCCCTCGGTATGCCTTCCTTCAGAGGGTAAGTAAAGCCGGCGGGCCTATGCTATAGAAATATGGCATGTAAAAGAACCTTCCACCAACTACAATGGTGTGAACCCAAATTTGAAGGATAGATTTGATTAACGCTCTTTAAGTTCCAACGTTCGTCGCCAGGTGCCGGTTGCGGTGGCATCTAGTAGCCCAGTTCACAGCTAGGAGTCATTGACGGTAGCATTTGGTAGAAAAGGTAGGAACTACTTGAAATTGATCGTCTGCAGTCCTTACCTGAATTACAGATAACTCACACTAATACAGCCATCACAATTCACACCGGTTATCAGACAGATTCTACACACACCCAAAGTACCCGGGGCTACATGACCGCGTTGTCGCAGTCCCTAAACTTAGGAACCAATCAACCATGTCCAAATAATTGTCTGGCGTGAACGATATCTTATTATGTTGTTATTTCATTTTGGAGGGTTTGCGACATAATGGTCATTTAGCCCCATGTACTTGTGTGTGTATGTCGAATTTGTCTGGTAATCTGTGTCTGTAGTAGTAGTAGTAGTAGTAGTGTGTGTATTTGTAATGCAGGAGAGAATTCGGAAGGAGGCGGCGGTGACCTCAAGGTTAGGAACCATCCCGGCATTTGCCTGGAGTAGAAGTGGGGAAACCACGGAAAACCACTCCTAGATGGGAAACGAACCCACCTCTTCTCAGTTTTGCCTCACAATGCTGAGTGGACCCCATTTTAGCTAGCCCTCGAATCAGAATTAAATTTCTTGCATAGCCGGGAATCGAGGCGGACTATCTTATTAAGTTATTATGTATCTGTTTTTTTAAATTTATTTAGTAACATTCATTTCTGTTATTTGACCGACTGATAATCTTCTAATAATAGACTCTCACTTCTCCCGCAATGTGCATAGTGCGGAAACATTTGCACCAACTTTTGACTTACACTAATTCAGTATCCGTGTACAAAAACTTCGAATTAAGGAATGTAAACTTTGAATTATCCACGATTTTTAGCCTACTTTTCACATTTTGCAAAAATGAGGAAAAAGTAGACTTATGAGATCGATCCGGGAAAATGTGTGTGTGTCTGTCTGTCTGTCTGTCTGTCTGTCCGTCTGTCTGTCTGTCTGTCTGTCCTTCTGTCTGTCTGTCTGTCTGGCTGTGTGTGTGTCCCCCCCCTATCAACTCCTAAACGGCTGCAGCAATCAAAACCAAATTTAGTATGAGTAAAGATGTGCACCGGAATATCTCACGTCCATATTTGAAAATGATGTCAGTGCTACCAACTGCTGAAAATACGCACTAGAAATTTGAGCTCCATGTTGGATAACTTGCAAGGTATGCATGGGAGCTATTCCAAAATTGGCACACATGTAGATAAGACTATTTCAGTTTAATTCCCAGGTGGCCAACTATGACAGTGTTGCCAAAATAATGTTAAGCCTTCTGATAGGTCCAATGTTTAAATGCATATAACTTCTACACTATCAATTGGATTTCAACCAAATTTTGTATGTAATATCTGTACATAAACAGATATGACTGAGCGTATTCTTAAGGCCACCAGGGCTGCCAACTGTTAATAATTGCTCTCTCTATTTTTTTTCATCCAAATACCTATATATCAGAAAGTATGCAAGCCAACAGCTTTAAACTCTGCACACGTATATTCTGACATTTTAGATTAATTTGGAGTAACTTATATACGTCAGTTCTACCAACATGATTATAAACCTGCTGATAGTACCAATTTTTAAATACATGTAACTTCTATACTATCAGTTGGATTTCAACCAAATTTCGTATGTGCTATGTGTACCATAACAGATATTACTATTAGTATTGTTAAGAGCAATCAGGGCTGCCAACTGTTAATAAATGCTGTCTATATTTTTTTACCCTAATATCAATATATCAGAAAGTATGCAAGCCAACAGCTCTATACTTTGCACACGTATAGCACCTGACATTCTAGATTAATTTGGAGTAATTAATACAAGACAGTGCTGCCAACGTGATTCTATGCCTGCTGATATGTCCAATTTTAAAATACATGTAACTTCTATACTAACACATGTATTTCATCCAAAATTGGCACAAAATGATATCATAATATTTCAGTTTATTTCTGACCAGCACACGCATGACATTGTTGCCAACATGCTTTTACGCGTGCTGATAGATCCAATGTCTAACTGCATGTAACGTCCATTGGACTTCAACCAAATTTTGTATTCTGTACCTTAAGAGATGGAACAAAGAATATATTCAGTCACCAGGGCTGCCAACTGTAGTGCTCTATTAGGCTACATTATACCAGGTATATTTTGAACTAATTAGATATTTCGATATTACCAACTTAATTTCGTCATTATTCTAGATAGGTTCATATACTGTAGAATAATCATTGGCATGAAAAGTAGGCTGTATAGTTCTTCACGGAACTTCTTGTTTCCATTGATTTGAAACGAGTCTCCTCCATAGCGTTGCGGTCAGCATGGTTAGCTGCCGCCCCGGAGGTCCTAGGTTCGATTCCCGGCTCTGCCACGAAATTTGAAAAGTGGTATGAGGACTGGAACGGGGTCTACTCAGCCTCGGGTGGCCCAAATGAGTAGAAGGGGTTCGATTCCCACCTCAGCCATCCTCGAAGTGGTTTTCCGTGGTTTCCCACTTCGTCTTCGGGCAAATGCCGGGATGGTTCCTACTGTAAGGCCACGGCTTCCTCCTCCCCACTTCCTTGCCTCACCGTCCCACTCTTCCCAGCCCTTCATCGCTTTGCAGGTGAAGCCGCCTGGGCGTAGTGCTGGTCACACACCCCAGTTGTATCCCTGACTCAGAGTCTCAAGCTCCAGGACACTGCCCTCAGTGGCGGTAGGAATCCCTCACTTAGTCCGTGGGAAAAGCCAACCCTGGAGGGTAAAACGATAGCGAAGCGAAGTAGCGATTTGAAACGAAGTTCAAGGGACCGACACATATCTTCTAACTATCGACGAATTGAATTATGATGGTTCGAATTATCTAAATTCGACAGTAATAATAGACATAATAATAATAGCAATAATTTCTGAAACTAAGACTTAAAAGTTCGCTTTAGACGGAAAACTTTTGTATGTCATGGACCTTTAGTCAAGAGTCACTGTTAGTAAGCTTTGAGGCATTCAGTTTTCCTTTATTGACAATTGAATGTTGACTTTCAATCGGTAAACACGTGTAGATTTTTTTTTAGATGGAACCTCATACTGTGTTTCCCGCCTGATATAATTGGACATACATTTGTTTTGAATCATTTAGGGGCTTTGCGATGTCGCAGTCTTGTAGCTTCTTTGAACTTGAGTATGTGTTGAAACTGTCTGATAACCTGTGTAATTGTGATGGTTGTACAATTGTAAGACTAGGACTTGGGTAGGAGACGGCTGTGACCTTAAGCTAGGAACCATCCCGACATTTCCCCGGAGTAGAAATGGAATACGGTGGCTTCGATGACGTAGTTGGTAGCATGCTGAGCTTCTATGCCAAAGATCGCGGGTTCAAATCCGGCCGAAGTCGTCAGATTTTTTAAGAGCGTTAAAAATCCCTCAGTATGCCTTCCTTCGGAGGGGAAGTAAAGCCGGCGGTCCCATATCATAGATTTATGGCATGTTAAAGAACCTTCCACTAATTACACCTGTGTGAAGCTAAATTGTATAGGTTACGAATGTAAACACCGCTCTTAGGTTCCTACGTTCGTTGCTAAGAGCCGACTGCGGTGGCGTCTGGTAGCTAAGTTCTGAATTAGTAGTCGTTGACGGTGGTGTTCGACGGCAAAAGTAGGAACTATTTGAAACATTCAAAAGTCTGCAGTCCTTACTTGAATTTAAAAAAAAAACAACAGATGACACACACTATTACAGTCAACACAATTAACACCGGTTATCAGACAGATTCTACATACACCCAAAGTGCACGGGGCTACATGACCGCGTGTCGCAGCCCCTAAACTTAAGAACCAACCAACCAGAAATGGAATACCACCAAAAAAAATGTACGATGGCGGAAGTTTTTGCCTCAAGAGGTTGAGTTAACCTCATTCCAACCCTCAGACCGGACCTCCGGGGACGAAGGCCAAGAATGCTAGCCGGTACACCACGAGATGGTCAGCATAGAATTTTTGTTGGCCCACTGAAATTTACCATCCAAGAGCCGTTTTAATATCATTTAGATTTTGGAACAATCGCTATCCGGTTCGTTACATCTGAGATCGAGCAACTGTTAGCATCATTATCTGTTGTTAAACTTATCTAACCAAATTATGTCAATGTCATCTCAGAAGTTGATGAGGAGCTGATAATATTCTCAAAGCATTGACGATAACATATTATGTCTTCCAGTATCACTCTTCATTTCAAGGTCACGCGTTCCAACAGCTGGAGGAAAACCTCACCCTAAAGATGGAATTAAAATAAGAATATACAGAGTTAAAAAGAAAAAAACGCGGCACTGTTTTCTCAGGGTGTGTTTGGGGGAAGCGAGGGGGGGATGTTTAATTAGGATGTGGAAATCGAGGTCTTCTTCCCGTAAGAGCGTGTCCTGTAGACCAGGGGTTCTCAACCTTTTTCAACCATCGTACCCCTTAAAAAAAATTAACATCCTGCGTACCCCCTACTAACCTGTCTTAGGTAGTAATAATGGTCATTAAAAATGAAAAAGGTATTTAGTTAGTATGGTTTAACCTTTGTAATTTTATAAGGAAAGATATTTTAATAAAACAAAACATAGTTGTTGTTTTTCAGTTCCTTTTCCCAAAGGGTGATTTTTGCATTCATTGCGTTAGTTTTCATTTCAACATAGAACATATCAGAAACACTACCTTGCATACACTTATTCCAAATGTTCAGTTTTTCAAAAATATCACTTAAATAGGCCAATTTTAAAAGCCAACCAAAGTCATTGAGTACTGATGATAAATTAGAATTTGCTCGGTAAAGAAAAGATGCAATTCTTTGTGGAGTTCAAATACACGCGCCGTAAATAACTCACACAGTAGTCACGGCACGAAGCTCACTGCGCATGTGGATCGAGTAGAAGGATGGCCTGCCGCGTAACCCTTGAAATGTTGAGAACCCCTGCTGTAGACAATTATCTGTCTAAACCATGATAATGGTGTAGCGTTGAATCGGAGATTATTGTAATATTTTATACTTTCGCTGGGGGAGAGGAAGAGAAGAGCTTGTAATTTTATGTGATCATAAACCCTCGGTCATAAGCCACGGTACCTTCTATTTTTGTGGAATCCTAGGCAACGGATGTGTCATTTCATCTCGAGAATCTGACAGGCGTTAACCAGGAATCGAATCGGGTTTACATTGACGAGAAGGTTGATCGCTGCACCCTTTTCCTCCGTTTGCGTTGGGATAGTTGATACGAATATAGGTTTATGGTCAGGGACGGATCCATAGGTGGGTTGTTCCCCCCTCCCCGAAATTTTGGAAACTATTAAGATCGTAACTAAAGATAAAATTATTCACATTAATTCAATATATTCAAAGGATCTGAGCGTTTTCTACGTCAATAATATTCATTAAATTACTAAATGTACATGTAATGCAGGCTACTACAGGCTTTCAATGTTCCTTCCTTTCATAGATTATTTCATGGGTCAGCTCAAGGACAGATGTTTGAATCCCACAAACCATACAAACGTTGCTGCCCAAAAGCATAGTGCAAGCCTCGGATGGACATCTGCAAAAAGCATTTGATGCCATAGTAAACCAAAGGCCGGATGATAATGATGCATCACCAGAGTCATTGTTCAGTGAGCTAAAGATGTGGACAAGAAGTTCCCTTGAACAGAATGATCATCATGAGTTCTCTAAGTATTTTATATCAACTTTGAATAGGCGTAATGAAATAATATTTTCCCCTTCATACACAAGGCGTTGAAGATTTTCTGCACTACAGCAACACCAATACGTTCGTTCTCAATAGGGCATATTGCGGTATCTGAATACATATTTGAGGAACACCATGTGAGCAGACAATATATATACAGTACATAAAATGTGGAAATTAAAACTCAAGAAGTACTGGGTGAAATGTGTAAAAAGCCTCGTCGGCTTCTTCCTTAAATGTAATTGCCGATTTCCTCCCAAACTTCCTTCCCTGATCCGTCTTGAAAAGAAAATACATGGCCATTGGCTGCATTAATGAAATTATTAAATGTGATTGTATAACTCTGTAAATCTGATATATGTTTGTGCATTCGATGACATTTCCAGATTTTCTAATTGTAGCACCTCATCTGATCCCCCGAAAACAAATCCTGCATCCTGCATAGTTTATGGTCTTATATAGACGTGTACTACAATGTGAACGGAGCACTAAAATACGGTAGTAAAATTAGTTCAAACTTTGCAGTTTATCTTCACAAGATACATGTTTTTGCTGTACCGTGTGTGCGAGCTCTAAACTCGACTTCAGATATCACGCAGCGTACTGATGTCATACGGAACACTCTGGGCTATGAACTTAATGCAGTAGGCTAGCGATAGTCCGACAGGTTCGGTAATCCGATAGGCTGTCTAAACCATCTTTTCAAGCTAAAATGGGAAAAATACTCCTTGCACCGATCGCAAGTAACCTACATGCATAAAGTTACAAACGTGCCTTTTTGTGCAGTTAGTTTGTGTTGTAAACAAGGTATCTAGAGAGCAAAGGTAAGTTTTAATAGTACTCGTACATTATGCAACGAGCCTATAATGGCAATAATTAAGACACGAGTATGTTTATAAAACGAGCGTATGCGTTTTATAAACATACTCCTGTCTTAATTACCATTATAGGCGAGTTGCATACGACTGTTTATGTTCGACGATAATTATTATAACTATTTTATGTTCGATCATAAATATTCATAAATATCTGTCGAAATTTCGCCAGCTTTATGAACTGAACAGAGCGCATGAGACGCAGAAAATGCCTTGTATTTGACCATGGCCTCCTTGATTACCCTACTATGACACTAGGCCACGCAGTGAAATTTAAATTAGAAGGTCGTGGAACTTAGTGCAGGTGCGATGATATCCTTATCTAATTGGTCAAACAACTGTTTCTTGAGCTCTGATTGGTGGGAGAAACTGTTTCATAATGAAAAATGGTGTTATAATGAACCTCATTACAGTACAGTTTTCTGACATTTATAATAGTCAGGATCGAACATAAATAATGTTGTTTTACGTTTAAGTTATAACAGAGTCATATTTCATGCGCAAATCTGCAGTTTTTCCCTTAAGGACATGGTTTTACATTGAATGTTCGGTAATCCTTAATTTTAGACTATTTTCATCATATGAAACAAGTAGTTCCGTGAAGAACTAAATAGCCTATTTGCATATATCCTACTGGTCTTACTCAGGACACGAGAAAGAAAAACGAGATTTAAAAAAATGCTTAGCCGCCATTTTTAAGTTCTCATAAAATTTCATTAAATTGGACATCTGTATATTAAGGCTTGTATGAAAATATAGGCCACCGTGCCAAGTTCACAGTGCTCGGATAATATGTCGTGAGAAAAATCCATTTAAAAATTTAATTTTTGCGTTGCCACCATGTTGGTTTTGTGCTCACTAGGCTATTGAATGATCCATGTGTGAACTTATATTCAGATTAACACACACAATTTCAGTTTGATTGCTGTATGATTCGTAGATATTGAGAACCATCTAAATATTTCGGATGGTCGCCATGTTGGATTGTTCTATATGTAGACCATAGAGTTATGTACCATTAGATTAATATAATTGCTTAGGTTCTATATTCAAACTTTCACTTCGATCGCATGATTAGGACACAAGAAATAAAAACGGAATTTTAAAATTTCGCACAGTCGCCATATTGAGTTTATGTAAACAATTGAACTAAATTATATGTCATTGCGTTATAGTGTGTATAAACATGTGCTGTACCAAGTTTCACTGCCCTAGGATGGTCAAATCGCGAGAAAAGTATATTTAAGTGTTTCAACCTCGCTTGGCAACCATGTTCGGGTTGTACTTAACAGGTTTATGAAGTTATTGAGTTTTTAAGGGGAGGAACTACGAGGTCATCTGCCCCAGGTTTATGAAAGTCTCATAGATGAACTTCCAGTAGTACCCTTTATCACCGTACAAAATGTCATGGTGATATCTGTTGCTGTTGTGGAGATATAAAATTCCAGTAAAATATTTCGTGCGGCCGCCATGTTGGATTGGTGAAATGTATTAAAATTTGAAAGGCATGGTTGATGTTTTCATTGAAATTTCATTGCATTTTCGTTGAAATCGTCTCGGCCGTTAAGATTTTATTAGGGAACACACACACGGACAAAAAGTGATCTCATAAGCCTACATTTTTTTCATAAATGAAAATAGGCTAAAATAGGCTTATGAGATCACCTTCTGTCCTTGTGTGTGTGTGTGTGTGTGTGTGTGTGTGCGTATGTGTGTGTATATGTGTCCCCCTAAGTAATATCTAAACGGCTGGAGCGGTTTGAATCAAACTCGGTACAAATATACCACTATTTTGTCTGACCCCGACCGTGTCCAAATTTTAATACGTTTCACCAATCCAACATGGCGGTCACCTGAAATATTTCACCGGCATTCTATATCTACGAAAATATTACAGAAATCACAATGACATTTTGTATGGTGATAGAAAATGCAATAGTATGTGACGCTTAACATATATTCAGTACAAAACCAACATAGCGGCCAAGCGAAGTTAAAATATTTAAATGGCATTTTCTCGAGATTTAATCAGCCAAGCGCAGTGAAAACCAACAGCCTAAATATCTATACAAGATTTAGTCGACCAGCATCTAATTCAATCCAACTGTTTTCATAGAAGCAAGATGGCGGCTGTGCGAAATTGTAATATTAAGTTTTTATTTTCTGTGTCCTATTCATGCGTTCGAAGTGAATGTTTGAATAATTAACCTAAGCAACAATCTTCATCCAATATTACTGCTCCCGAAAATTGAATTATTTGGGATGAAAATGAGATTATTTTGAAGCGCATGATATAATTTAACATGGCAATATAGATACTGGAACTTGACACAAACCAATCGCGTTACTGTGTTGAGCAAGGAGGGAGATCCATCACGTGATATGTTGCGCAATAGAATATTCTAGAAGCTTGCAAATGACCCAGCAACAGTGGATTTATCACGGAATATGTTTGATTATTGTTATAAAATATATCATTGGATATGAGCTCACAGCCAATAAGGAGAGGTGTTATTGAAGACGGGATTACCTTCAACTAGATTATATGGAGAATTATTATATTTAGGCTCCAAGAAAGTTATTTTATGTATTGGTAATGCGAAGAAAATTAAAAGAAAATATTACAGATACTTTGAAAATCGCCGAAAGGTCGAAATACGATGTTATAAGCATTTTTCTAGTGCGCGCTAAATTTCTGGGGGGGATCAGAAATGGCGGCTAGAACTGTTGTCTTGGAGGGGAGACGCCAAGCAACAGGGCTCTTGTTCCTGTGAAGTTTGAAGTGTGCAGACGTCCGGACGTCTATTACGGGAGAATTGTAGTCCCGAAGGTCTTAGCCAAGTCCGGTGTTTCGATGACTCGTGGAGACAGCGGCAATAGAGGGTAGATTGTGGAGATCGCCCGTGCTTCGATTTAGGTGAAGTTGCGAAGAGTGTTAATACCGCAATAACTGACTATTGTTTGTGAATAGAACAAATATTTTAGTACAGATTATAGTTTCGAACGCATAGAAGTATTATACAAATTTTCAGCGTTAACAACGGAAGACTTTAATAAATATAGCCGTTTTAGAAGTGAAGAATAAAAGTGATGGACTCGATCGCCGTAAAGCATTTTACAACCAGACTGCAGCGAACATAGATTCACTTTATGAAGTTCACGTGAGTAACAGTGATTAATATTAACATTGAAGCAGTATATTGTTACACCAGAATTATGATTGTGTATATTCAGCAAGTGGAAATATTATTCATGATACATAATATGTTTGAGATGATGAACTAAGAACTAATATGCGACAGGGATACTTTTGAAGCAGAGTAATAAATTCAACAATGGAGCTTCGATAATGAGATTACTCATGATTGTCTAAGTATCAAGTATACATGAAACGTTATGTACACCAACATCTCGTACATTAACGTTATTCATGAACTTGAACATAACATCTGCGAGCTACATAAATATTTCATAGTACACCTTTATGAATATTTTTATCAACGAGTGAGGTCCAGAACTTCCATTACGAATTTATTTGTGAATATGAAGCTGAACCTACAACATTACTCGATGATATAATGAAACTCTATCAAGACGGAGAACGAAGATATAAGAAGAAAGTCAAGATGCCAGGGAAGGACCCGGCAACGAAGAAGATCGATGAACGGTAGGTTGCTGTTCGATCCCAGATGGAGCTTGATATTTTCCGGAGAGGAATTGCTTCCTTGTCCGAGGTCGTTGGTTCGAGGGGACGGACTAGGGTTCAGCTTAGTTCCTTGGAGAAGGAAATAACTAAGTATTTCCTAATACTTAACCAGAACTTCGAGAGATCGTCAGTCAAGGTAGCAGTGTTCATTTATATGTAGTTAGAGCTTTATAGTGGCATTCCAGAGCAAACCTTTTATCCACATTTCGATATATATTTGTATTTCATGTATGTAACAACATTTTTATTCTACGAGATCATGTGAGGTGATCGTTTTTCGTTATTTTCACATTGCTATACTAAGATCCAGTTTCTAAAATGTGATAGTTAAATTTGTTTAAGGAATTAGTATTCCAGTAATTTTTATTGAAGATCAGTAATTTTAATTTTCAACGTTTTTCAATTCATTTTGAATTCAGGATTTAGACATTTTGTCTAGGATGCCAATTAAATTCTTTTTAGTAATTTAATTTGGGCATCTTAATTGTTAAGAAGAAACATCAAGAGAAGAAGAAAGATCGTGTGATATATTGTTGTAATATCACAATCATTATGAACTTTACGTCGATCTGACAAGAAACATTCGTCATGTTTTCGTTAGGAAGTCATATACTCATAAACATTCTTGGTATAGAATGGAGACACATTCAGAAATTGACAATTCTTATTTTATTAGAGAAAGCTAAGAACTTTCGTCTATTTAAATATTATTAGAGATATATATTCATGGAAGATTCTTTCATCCGGCGGTAGGGAATTCAAAGCTAGTTTATCCCCGTCGAGATTGATTTTTATCGGATACATAAATAACATTTGTGGTTATTTATACACAATGTGTAATGTCACGTCATATTGTGGACGTGATATTGCAGGACGTGTAACTCTGAAACCAGATGAGTACGGTGGAACATTAATGTATTTTTTATTAAATGTATATGTAACTTTTAGTCAATATCCAAGTAACATTTTGAAAGTAAACTCATGGAGGTCTTACGCGTTATGTCTAAGGTCGTTAGTATGAACGAAGGGAACGTTTAATAACAGACGTAGCTGTTTAAGATGCCAACGGTTGATTGTAGCAACGCTGATGAGTATGCCAATTATATGTAAATGCTAGTTTTGTGGAAGTGATGATGATAACAATTATTTGTGTAATAGATTGTTTAACAAGTAGTGAAGGAGATTGTATTTCCGTATACAAAGGTATACGAGGCTTTTAGAGAAATGTTGTGTAACTGCGAGGTGTTTTCCGCAAGTAAGTGAAGTCGTTGCAAGGCAAGACTATTTTAGTAAGCATTTGGCATTATAGTAAAGGAATTGAGTTGTGAAGAACTCCAAAGTATAAATACACGATTTAGATGTGAAGACAGGACGTTTGAGCGGAAATTGAAATGAGAATAAGGAGGATATTAACTTCTGTTATTTTATACTAATTATTAAAATTTTATTAAACACGATTTGAGTAATCACGTGTGTTTTATCTTTGCTGGTTGAACACATTAGACTGAATTCGACTACAAACCTGATAAGACAATGTGCAGTAGTATTTTGAAAGGTGAAGGAGATTTTTGAAGGATCCTGATAATGTGCAGATGGATTTAAATTAGGATCAGAGCTAAAGCTCATATATATTCATATAACGAATTTATATCGTTATGATAGCTAACGCTATCAATAATAATGGAAATTATACTGTAAATAAGTTTCCAATAATTATTTAATCAAGGGAATAAGATATTAGGAATAATAATTTATTATATGTTTTTGAATTGTACTGTATGTAAGAGTTGATATTTTTGGAATGAATGTTTTTATATTGTTAAGTGTGAATGGACATCTTTACCAGGTTAACTTTGTTAAAGTGAATGCTTGTATCGTTGTGTGAAAGTTTTAACGTGTTTGAGTAAGGAATGAATGAGATACAGCAAATTTTGTTTAGTGTGAATGATAATTTAAAACTTGTAACAGTGGAGCGGCATGATGCATTCGCTCGGCAGTTAGCGAACGGGTGTGCGGCTCTGAGTGGAAATAACCTGTTATAATATCAAGGCCACAGTTTTGTATTAATGGAGAGAGTTGTAGTAGCCACGACTTTTATGAATGAAAGCAAGTCGTTGGCCGGCAAGAAACTGTAACATTATATAATAGTGTCACATGACTAGAGGCACGCGTTGCGTCGCGCTCAAGTATTTTAATAGCTTCAGAAGGAATGCTAGGAACGCTAAAATGTTTGTAAATTGTTTTAACACTTGTAGGAGGCATAGGCCTATCAACATTTAATTTCTGATATTCTGAAAATACAGCGTTTTCAGTGGCGTATATGTGGAGAGGTGTGAATGAATGTAATTATTTATTAATTAATTAATTTTAAGTTAGGGATTATGTTATATGTTTAGATATTAGATTACTTTTGTTATTAAACTTATTTAGGTCGTTTTCTATGTCGTCTTTCGAGTGACTTATTCTAGATATAAAGGGAGATGATATTGTGCAACCCCCATTTCAGTTTGGAAGCTGACTACCCAATTTAAACCCCGAGAGATAAGAAGGTAAGTGTTCACCTGAGCCAAAGTGTATCTCTGTATTTCCATAATATCATTGCAGTCTTCTGCGTATATTCTCGAAGATCTTGTTGGAGCGGATTTTGATAAGTACGGTATATTAGCCGGATGCCTTCAAAATTCTGCGATCCAGCTCAGGTATGGATTTCTGGCAGGTTACTTCTCGAATATACGGGCACAGTACAGGGTCTACAAAGTGAAAACAATTTTTAAAAATACATTTAAAATATAGTTTGGTATTTGAATTAGATTTAAGCCTTCGTGGCTTAGGCGCCAGCACGCCGGCCTCTCACCGCTGGGTCCGTGGTTCAAATCCCGGTCACTCCATGTGAGATCTGTGCTGGACAGAACGGAGGCAGACAGGTTTTTCTCCGGGTACTCCGGTTTTCCCTGTCAAAATTTCATTCCAGCAACACTCTCCACATCATTTCATTTCATCGGTCAATCATTTAATCATTGCCCCAGAGGAGTGCGTCAGGCCTCGGCAGCCGGCACAGTTCATATCCTCGCCGCTAGATGGGGGCTTCATTCATTCCATTCCTGACCCGGTCGGAGACTGGAAGCAGGCTGTGGATTTTCATTTTTTTTCATTTGAATTAGATTTAATTTAAAAAACCTGTAAAATATATTTTGACGCTTAAGATTCATTTAAATTTGGTTTCCTGTACTAATAAAATGTAGTTTGTCAAGAGCCAAGAATAAATCTATGTAAATCTCTAAACTCAGAGACGTGGGATTAAGAAACTATTCCCCCTCGACCTTGTCCAGATAATAATAATAATAAATAATAATATATGACCTCGGGCGCCAGGTGCTAGCTTTGTTAATTGACGCCCAGAGGGCAACTTGCATGTCGAATTTTATCGCTCTTTGAAGCGCTAAGAAAGTCAGGGAGGTTAGATATCTAAGCTTCATGACACTATAGTGCTTTCTAGTAGACAAATGAGGAACTTGGTGTTGGCGGAAAATCCCCAGATTAATTTTGCCATTATGAACACGGCTTACTGAATTCAAATGGGTTACTTAACATGCCAACATCGTATGACATGCGTATCGTGATTTTTGTCGCCTTTCAATAATCACTTACCATGGCCAGGAGCGAACCTGCAAGCTTGGTGTTGGAAGTCCGACAATATGACCACTCACCCACCGTGGCAAGTTTGTCCAGATAGACCACCATGTTATGCTGGAGTACGAAACTGCGACAGCAGGTAACATAATAGTATAAACAATAGAGTGAAAGGCTTATTGTAGCTATAAATCGATCGAAGTGCACCACCCGAGTAGATGATGAAGTTGAAAAGCTCTATACAGAAATAGATTAACTCCTGAAGTATATTAAGCGTGACAGGAATATTATAGTAATGAGTGACTGAAATGATGTAGGAAAAGAGAGATAGAAAGGTTGGTATGGGAATATGGACTGAGCGAAAGAAACGATCGAGGAACAGGTTGATAGAATTCTGCACCGAGTACTGGCTGCTCTTAGCTAGCACTTTATTCAACAACCACAAAAGATTAATATACACAAGGATGAGACCAAAAGATACAGAAAGATTCTAAATTAAGTTCATCATGATCATTGCAGAGATTTCGAAACCAGGTCGTGTACAGTAAAACACTTCCTGGGGCTGATAAGAACTCTGGCCATGATCTTCTTGTTATGAAATGCATATTAACGCTGAAGAAACTGAAGAAAGTCAGAAGCCAAAAGGTGAACCATGGACAAACTGAAAGAAAAGGATGAACAAAAAATTCAAGAGGAGTATAAGGGAACGGAAGGTCCATGAATGAACTTCCAATGAAGATGAATAGGCACTTCTGAAGAATGAAATAACTAAAGTTACAGAGGAAAGCATTGGAAGAAAGGAAAACAAGAAGTTCCGTGACGAACTAAAGGGCCTACTTTTCTTAAAATTTAAGATTCAAGCCAATGATTAATCTATATGGATCTATCTAGAATAATGACGAAATTAAGTTGGTAATATCGAAATGTCTAATTAGTTCGAAATATACCTGGCATAATGTAGCCTAATATAGCACTACAGTTGGCAGCCCTGGTGACCGAATATATTCTTAGTTCCATATCTTAAGATACAGAATACAAAATTTGGTTGGAGTCCAATGGATAGCATTGACGTTACATGCAGTTAAACATTGGATATAACAGCGCACGTAAAATCATGTTGGCAACAATGTCATGCACGTATTGGTCAGAAATAATCTGAAATAATATGATCTATTGTTGTGCCAATTTTGAATGAAATCCATTAGTTAGTATCGAAGTTACATGCATTTAAAAATTGGACTTATCAGCAGGCTTAGAATGATGTTGGCAGCACTGACGCATATTAGTTACTCCAAATTAATCTAGAATGCCAGGTATTATACGTGTACAAAATTTAGAGCTATTGGCTTGCATACTTCCTGATATATTGATATTAGGGTAAAAAATAGAGACAGCATTTATTAACAGTTGGCAGCCCTGCTTGCTCTTAATAATACGCTCAGTCTTATCTGTTTATGTACACATAGCACATACGAAATTTGGTTGAATTCCAATTGATAGTGTAGAAGTTATATGCACTTAAAAATTGGACCTATCAGCAGGCTTATAATCATTTTGGCAACACTGCCATATGTGGCCTCCTGGAAATTAAACTGAAATATTATTATCTATACGTGTGCCAATTTTGAAATAGCTCCCATTCATACCTTCCAAGATATCCAACATGGAGCTCAAATTTCAATTGCTATTTTTCATCAGTTGGTAGCACTGACATCATTTTCAAATATGGCCGTGAGATATTCAGGTATAGATCTTTACCCCTACCAAATTTTGTTTCGATTGCTCCAGCCGTTTAGGAGTTGATAGGGGGGGGACACACACACACACACACACACACAGCCAGACAGACAGACACACATTTGTCCGATCTCATAAGACTACTTTTTCCTCATTTTTGCAAAATGTGAAAAGTAGGCTAAAAATAGGTAGAAAGCCTTGGATAACCCAGGATATACTACAATTAATGGATGAAAGGCGAAAGCCCAAGAATGTATTAGACGAAGTGATAAAACAGAATACAGACGCAAGGAAACGAAATACGAATGGTTGAAGGAGAATTGTGCACATGCAGAAGATTGTTTGAAAGTAAGAAAGGTGGATGCATCTTATCGAAGGATTAAGAGTACTTTCGGAAAGGAAAGCTAAATAAGAGGGACTCTGATACGAAACCTTTAATAGGTAGAGAGGAAAATGTAGTTCGATTGAAAGTATACGTAATTTGTTTAGGATTATGTAGTGGAACTTGAAGAGGAAATTGATGAAGTTGAGAAAGGAGAAGGAAGATCTAATATTGAGATCGGAATTTGGTATGGGCATTGGAAGATATAAACAAAGCACCAGGCATAGATGATGTATCGGCCGAGTTCCTACGTTGTATAGCTGAAAGCCTGTTTAGGTTAGTTCACTTAGTATGTATGAATTATGAAACAGGCGAGGTGCCTTCTAGTGTAAATAAGAATGTTATCATCCTCATACCTAAGCAAGCATGACCTGGCAGATGTGAAGATTATCGTATCAGTTTGATAGTACATGCTTCAAAAATCCTGACGAGTAGTTTACAGGAGGATGAACGACAGGCTTTAGCCGAGTTGGGCGTCAAGATGCATATGATGATTTTGTGGATCTATAGCCATCTAACACCACCAGGACTTGGGCCCGCCAAAGTGAGCAACTTTCCTCAATGATGCACTCTTTGCTATTTCAGTTTCAATTAATTGGCGTCAAACACTTTGTCGTCGATATTCTAGGGAAATGGGTTTAAAATGTTAGTTCTGAAACAGGGGAGCAGGCTCCATGAGAGTTGGAGCTAATACACGAGTGATGACAGGGTCTAAGTTACCTGAAAATTTAATGCTGACTCCATAATATTTATGGATGTCGTGTCCAGCAATATCTGAGCAGAGGTTCGAAAGATTGTTTGAAACCACCTTTTCATAAGTGTGACCTTAAAAGTGTCAATTTCCCACGACGTTCCCAGCTGCAAGATATTCGTAAATTAGCTGACGCCAAAGAAACTTTCACACCAACGCCTCTGACAATAGGCAGCTGAAGCTTACGTGCAATCTGAAGATAAACAAAACTTGTACTTCATCTATCAACAAGGTCTTGGATAAGTTCTTCGTTAAGAAAAACATGCTTTGGATAAATCTGTGGACACGATACAAATGTAGGAGAAAATGAGTTGAATGGAAAATGTATTGTTCTTTTTCTTTCAGATTTCAGCTTCCCTAGCAGGACAAAGAGTTATCGGTGACTTCCCAAGCCATAGAAGTTACAACGCACAGTAACGGCCGCTAACAAGTCCTCACCCTACTCTGTTGATTTAAGATCACTGATGTAGGATACTGTTAGAAAGAGATTGTAATTAAACTTGTTCCAAAGCCCGTGCTTGACTAAAATCGTCAATGAACGAAAGTCTGAACTTCCGATGTAACTACGGCGTGTAGCCTATAAGATTCGTATAAGCCACTAATAAAAGAGTCGCGGATATCGTCTTTGCTTATTTCCGTTGTCACTGCCATAAAATTACACTCTTTACCTTATTGCTTCTGCACCTCAAGGTAAGTCATACTCACCTGATTACTATTTTTGAGTCCCAAGTTTATGACGTGGGAATACCTCATTCGTTGGCTTCAAAAAGAGGATCCTCAAAATGGTAATTGCATCATTAATTGTCTCATATTCACTGATGAAGTCATAATTGGAAACAGAAACATGATTAACTAGAAGATGAAGTGTGTCTTGATTCCTAACTTGAGTAGCCACAATGAAATTTTGGAAAGTCTTGTACCAGTGATTCCATGCTTGGGATGCAGTGGGCAATTCAGGGTCAAATCTATCAGGACGTAACGAACGTTCCATTGCGTTAAATAACATTTTAAATGGTAAGAGTCGTAATTGAAATTATTTATCTCTCTCTAAAGGCGTTATTTAGCACAATCAGACATGCTGCAAGCGCTACCATGAACCTTCATGAACGTATTAGACAATCCACTGCCAGCTCGATCGCACTCTCTGCTTTAAACTTAAACTCACTGTCCATTCATTGATTACAGTATTGGCATTTTATTGGTATGCGCCAATTGCGCGTACCCTGGCAGTGGCGCATATACTCTCGTTGTTTCCACGTAAGGGCACTAGGAAGCAGCACCAACTGTCTGTGGTAAACATGGCTCACGAAATGGTAAACATGTGTACTCGAGCGTATGTGTTAATGTTGTCCGCCATTTTGTCAGTAGGAGAAACGCAATTTAGAATATAGCGAAGTCTCATTTTACTCGATTGCTTTGTATAATTCTCTGCGGGATGAGTGGTTAAAAGTAATTTGCAAAGATAATGATAAGAGAGGAAGAAAATGGGTAACTTCTGATCGTTCTGTTGTTTGCAGTGGTCATGTTCTTCATAACTTCAAAGAGAACTGGAAATGTAAGAAAGTAAATACCACTGATAGCCAATATAGAGAAGAAACATACGATACAGATACGATATTTCTGTGAGCATGTGATACAAAGCGACTTTCCAGGCCGAAGGCGACTAATGTTAATGTTATGGCTTTTGCGTCCTTTATAACTAGGCCTACTGCAACTTTAGAGACCCCGGGGTACCGGAACTTCGCCATAAACTGGATCTTACCCTGTTGAAGTAATCTTTTCTTTTATATTTTTAGATAACTCCTATTAGATTCTATTAGATTGTATTGTTCGATCGAATAAATAAAACAGACATAACATGCACTTATTTTTCACGTAACGTCTGCACCGCAGTGTAGATTTTATTTTATTTAAACAAATGAGCAGCGGGTTGCCAACTTCCATAGATAACAAAATGACATTTTTAGCCAACCTCAAACATGCCAGTATATCTACTGACATGGATCTCTCGCATTTGAGCACTCTCAAGCTGCCAAATGACTGCGCCACTTTGGACACAAACTTGCGGTTTCGGTGTACGTATTGAGGTTCCCGTCCGGGGCGTGATAGCGCAGTGGTTAAGCTGCTTGTCGCTCACCAAGCTGGACTGGTGCGTTTCTCGGTTAATGCATGCGAGAATTTCGCAGGTGGAATGTCACGTCCTGTGGTTTGGATACAACGTGAAAAGGAAGTCTCGTGACTTATAGCCAGGACATTCATTTCCTTTTAATTAATGTCCTGGTTTCGATTCCTAATTCTTCCAAGAATTATATTTTTGGTGTGAGGGTGGAACCGGGTATACTCAGTCCCGTGAAGCAGAAATTGATTCCCATCTCATCCACCCTAGAATTGATTTTCCGTTATATCGCACATCTACTCTAGGCAAATGGCGAGATGGGGCCCAACGAAAGACAACGGTCGCCTTCTTCCCAATTCTAGCCCCAATTACACATGCACAAACTAGTACAGCATCACAATGGCACAGGTTATTAGACAGATTCTACGAAGCTAAATGTCTACAATGTTGCAAGCCCCTGAATCAAACCACCCAAACGCTGCGCTATGCAACCAACTCTGCAACATGTATCCAAGCTATGTTCGGAGTAATCGAATAATTTCAAATGATTCGAAAACGATTGATAGATAATGGACTGACTGTTCATTGGATTGATCGATTAATAGATGAATTGGATAACCGAAGAATCTATCAATAGATTAGTAGACACGAGATAAGAAAAGAAAAAAATAATAATTGAGAGGTCATCGCTTAAGTGGAGTTATGGATATTTTCGGAACGATGTATAGAAATTTATAAAAGTTACTGTTTGCCTAAATATACAAAGTGCCCTTGCTTGTTTATGTTAAATATAACCAAATAAGAGTCAGTGACAGTGGAAGGACAAACATCAATCAAATTGGAAGGGGTTTCGAAGGAAGATACCGGTAACGAAGAGTTTTCAGCATAGACTTTGAAATCTTGCTAATTTTTAGACAGCAATATTCTTGTTTTAAGCCTACTTTGTTTTAGCCTAGTATTCACAAAGAAGGTATATTATTTTAAAATATATGATACAATATTATATTTTAATTAAATAATGTCTGTTTTGCTTCTGTGAGAGCGTAGTGAAAGGTGCGAAGTAATCAAATTAATCGCCAGAACCAGGGCTAGATTTGTGACGGTACGCACCGGTACGCCGTACCGAAACCTCTGATCGGGGGAAAAGTCGAATATATAACATATTTTTTAGAATTGTGGAACGTTAGTTGTAAGTCAAGGTCAACTTGGTTTTTGACTGGATAATTATTTCAGAAAACTGTACAGACAAAATTATAAAACAAGAAAAATGGATAAAGATAGTTACAATTTAAATTTTGAAAATTTAAATCTTTGCTTCTAATAGCAAGATGTGTGTTTCCTTGGAAATGTAGATAATTGTTGTACAAGTTTTATGAAAAGCTGAGAAATTTGATTGTTGGTGAACTTTTGTGTATTTTCAAACCAAATGTATTTTTTTTTAAATTACGTAATAAGAAAAATCAAATAATGGACATTGTTTAAATTGTAGCCTAGCTGGCCTACATTAAAATTTAATATAGGCCAACGGCTATGGTAAGAAAAATGTTGCAAAGCAGTCTCAATTTAATTTACAATTGCAACCATAATTATATTGCTATTTTGTCCAGTGATTAATTTTAGAAGTGTTCAGAAAAGCGTAAAAATATCGTTTTTAGAACTTTATATTTCAATATTCCATAAAGCCCTACCAACACCATCCGGTAACCCACAGTACCGGAACCTCTTTTATTTTACAAATCAAGCACTGGGCAGAACAATAAATCAGTTATTCGACCAGCCGATAAATCGATTAAACGCACAATAGATTAATCTATATTTGTAGCAATTAATCGATTTTTCTGCTTCAATTAATCGATTAGTTGATCATTGGTCATCAGCCCTCAGGGGAATATAAGATTCTAACTCAAAATAATACATGTGATGAATTATCATGCACAGAATACAAGGGAACCGGCCACGGTGGCCAAAATCACTAACTCGTGCCTCGTTGGCATCGGGAGAGCGTGGATTCGATTACCACCTCAATCGTCTGAAAATGGTTTTCGTGGTTTCTCATTTTCCGGGTCGGTTCCCATCAACAGGTCCACTGTCTACTTCTTTCCAAAATCCCGCCCTGGCCGTTCCTTATTTAGACCCAAGTTAGCGGTCACATGTTACCATCCCCAGTTGTATCATCTGAAAAAGTTTGATCTGCTCCTGGTCACCGTCCTTGCGATGGTAGAGAAATGATCCCTCGCAGAGTCCGTGGGTGAAGCCGAGCTGGAAGGAAAAGCGATTTTAACAAAATTACAAGGGGGCGGGGGTACAAGGATGAGACGTTTCGTTCAACAAGCAAAAACAAGAAACAAGGTCGTGACAGGAAAGGGGCACAATGTGTTTGAAGAAAGGAAACAGGGTTGTATGACAGTATGTTGCCTCGTTTTCTTCTTTACCCAACAAATTGCCACATGCACTGTCCCAATTATATGATAGAGAGATGTGATAATGAAGACAATTACTGTAGTGGGCCGCGTTAACTAATGTTAGAGTACGTCAAATGGTTCTGGACATTCTCAGTCTCTCCCATCCTGTCACAGCTAAGGGTTTTATTGCATTATTATTATTATTATTAATAATATTAAACTATAATTGTTTTTCTAGTCAGTTTACCCTCAAGGTTGGCTTTTCCCTCGGACTCAGCGACGGATCACACACACCATTACCTCCGTCAGGGCAGTGTCCTGGAGCTTGAAACACCTGGTCTGGGGATACAACTGGGTAGGTGGGTCAGCACCTCACCCAGGCGGCCTCACCTGCAAGACGAACAGGGGCCTTATGAGGGATGAGAAGGGAGGGGAAGATTGGGAAGGATAGGCAAGGAAGAGGGAAGCAGGCGGCCGTGGCCTTACCGGTAGGTACTGTACCCGTATTTATCCGAAGATCGGCTGCATCGTAGAATCTTCAAGGTCCCCGGTTAAAAAAACCTGTAAATCCTACCGACAAGTAGGCTACTACATGAGGATACACTAGTCATTCGATTGTGTTATGGACTATTCTACTGGGCAAACAATTCAATCTACTGTGGAAAGTGAGAAACTTACGGTTCTCGGGGCAAATGCGATATGGGAAAGGGGTTCCTTATACCTGAAACCAATTCCACAACACAATCTCTCTACATAATTTACATAAATCACGAAAGTCGGTTTATAAAAACGAACAATTAAATTTATTAAATAAAGCGATAAAACTCAAAAATTCCTAAAATAAATTAAATTAAAACAAATGGCACGCTTGTCATCAAAACATAACCAAGCAATTCGTATGTCCATCTGACATCGTAATCCACAGCTCCTCTCAAATAAAAACGCATCAGCTGTTTCGGAGTTTAAAAAAAAGAATAAATAATATTATTAAAATATTATTTCAGTTAACATAATAGTAAATTATGCAACGAGCCTATAATGGCAATAATTAAGACACGAGTATGTTTATAAAACGAGCGTATGCGAGTTTCATAATTTCCATACGAGTGTCTTAATTACCATTATAGGCGAGTTGCATACGACTGTTAATGTTCGACGATAATTGTTATTACTATTTTATGTTCGAACATAAATATTCATAAATATCTGTCGAGATTTCACCAGTTTTATGTACTGTACAGAGCGCATGGGACGCACAGAATTCCTTGTATTTGACCATGTCCTCCTCGATTACCCTACAATGACACTAGGCCACGCAGTGAAATTTAAATTAGAAGGCCTTGGAACTCAGCGCTGGTGCGATGCTATCCTCACCTAATTGGTCAGAGCTCTGATTGGTGGGAGAAACTGTTTCATAATGAAAAGTAGTGTTATAATGACCCTCATTATGACACAGTTTTCTGAGATATAATGTTTACATTTCGACATCGTCGAACATAAACTTCTTTTACTCTATAAGTGAAACTCCGATTATATAAATTGAATTCAAAAGCTACAGCTCAAGTTAACCGATCAGCCGTTCACTGTCGTCCTGACAAACTTCACATAATGCACTTGTTTACATAATATGTACATCACTGTATTACAAAAACACTACAATAACGTTCTCCCCTCTTTCCCATTATTATATTCAATCGTAGAATTATTTGCATTAATAACAAATATATTTTCAACGAAGTATTGCGCTGCTAAACGACTTCTTGCGCCTACATTACAAAACATCGATAATACAATACACTTACAATCACTTTCTACCCTTTGAACAACACTTCTCGTACATATTAACCTTAGGTTAATTATTCCTTCTTCGTAATATTTATCTCTCTATATATAAAACAGAAAGTTTGTCTGTTTTTTCTGAATTACCACGGAAATTTGAGTTATTAACGCGTTTCAGACTGGTTTATGACGGTTGCGCGCAAAAACAAAATTTTTGTCTGTCTGTTTGTTTGTCTGTGTACAACTTTGCACGCGCGTCACTCGAGAATGGCTGAGTGGAACAACGGAAAATTTGGTACAGATGTCCATCAGAGGCACGAAAGTAATCATTGATGTAGCTCTTCTACATACCTTTCATTATAGAGGGCCTACCCCCTTAAAATGCATGCTGAAATGGGCGTGGAAAGACGAGACAAAGCTCATTTTCAGCGTCTCAATGTGAGAAACTAAACTTGGGAGCCCTACGGGCACCGCAAACCACATTTTAAGGTCCGAAAACCAACAGTTTTTGAGATATTCCCAGAAAACTAATTTCATTTGATTAAGCTATTGAAAAAATGCAAGCCGGTAACCATGGCAACACATTCTCAGAAGACCATCTATTTCTGTAAGACACAATGTCATTCCATTTATTACAATACTGTGCACGTTCGCAAACGGCTATAAGGTTATCACGGAACAAATTTCATCAATACGTATATTATGCTCATAAGAGGGTCAAGGGGTACTCTTGAATTTCTTCACGGATTTACACGTGCGGGTGTGGTACTAAAGGACAATTATATCCCTATCCCTATATTATTAAATTATTATTATTATTATTATTATTATTATTATTATTATGATTATTATTATTATATTATGGCGTACAAGGACGAGACAAAACTCATTTTCAGGCCCTCGGTGGCTACTACGTTTTAAGGCTCTAAAACCACATTTCTGAGATATTACCAGAAAACTAATTTCAGTTAATAAACTAATAAAAATAGATGATGAATACAGAAGAAGACCAAATCTGGAGCTATATAGATATACAGAGAAAATCGCAGATGTGGCCAGGAAGAGACATCTGGCTTTCTACGGACATGTCTCAAGGATGACCCCAACAAGACTAACCAACCGGCTTCTCAAGTACTGGGAGAATAGAAAGAGTATGACACCGTGGTTAACAGAAGTTAACAAGGACATCCAAGAAGCCGATCACAGCTCAGAAAGATCCTTACACAGAAGAGTTTTCAGGACAGACCACCCTGTAAGAAAACCGGCATCACCTGGACAAAAGAGAGAAAGGGGAAACATAGCCAGAGAATGAGCGAATATTGGGCACACATTAAGTCCCTCGCCAAGATGAGAAGTTGAACGTCGTGGTCCTTAGCTGGCCCATTCGAAAGAAGAAGAACAAGGAGAAACTAATGAAAGAATGCAAGCCGGTAACCATGACAAAAGTATCTCAAGAGATGACCTCCAACTTTCCATCTATTTCTGTAAGAAGCAATGCCACTCAATTTATTAAATTTCTGTTAAAGTTTGCAAATAGCTATAAGGTTATCATGGAAACAAACATAGACTGTAAAATTCATCAATGCCCTTAAGGGGGTCATGAGGTGCCCTAGAATTTTTTAAACGCAACTTACACGTGGTATATGTTGTACAGAAGGTCTATTACATCTCCAAACAGCAACATTATTTTCAAAAATTCCTGAATTGAAATAGTGTTTTTTGCAGCTTTTGGGAATTTGGACCATTGGAGGCTAAACATCCTGAATTTTCTTGCACCACAAGCCTTTATAATTTATTAAAGGAGTCTTCCTGGGAATGGGGACATTCCACAACGGTGAGGGTAAGTTTTTATATGACACAAGCTGTACCCGGCATGCGTTGCAATGCCAATCAAAGAAAGTGTTGGCGTTGAAATTCTGTTTCTTGAAGTGCTTTTGGATACACAACATGTTAACTGCCTCTAAGCTATCGTAAAATGGATTTTCTAATTTAGAACCATTCGTGGAAGCGTGCACAACAACTTTCAAAAGTTTCATCGCTGTCACTCATTTGTTGAATCTACTCGTACGCTACCTGTTGTGAAATGGATTTACTAAGTCGAAACCCTTCCCTGGCGTGTACACAATAACTCATCAATGATTCATCGCAATCGGATGAATTGTATATGCACGTATACGGGGTTTTGTTTAAACGATTCGTGCGCTGTCACTCATTTGTTGAATCTACTCGTGCGCTACCTATTGAGAAATGTATTACTAAGTCGAAGCCCTTCCCTGGCGTGTACACAATAACTCATCAAGGTTTCATCGCAATCGAAGAATGTTATATGAACGCAATAGGGGATTTTGTTGAAACGCTTCGCGCGTCATCACCCATTTGTTGCATCTACTCTTGCGCTACTTATTGTGAAATGGATTTACTAAGTCCCCTTCCCTGGCGGGTACACAATAACTGATCAATGTTTCATCGCAATCGGATGAATAGTATATGAACGCATACCTGATTTTGTTTAAACGATTCGCGCTCCGTCACTTATTTGTTGAATCTACTCGTGCGCTACCTACTGTAAAATGTATTTACTAAGTTAGAAACCGTCACGTAAGTGTCCACAACATCTCACCCAAGTTTCATCGCTATCGGACTAATGGGATATGAAGACATAGGGGACTGTATTGAAACGCTCCGCATGTCGTCGTTCATTTGTCGAATCTACTCGTGTGCTACCTACTGTGAAATGTATTTACTAAGCCAGAAACCTTCCTTGGAGTGTCCACCATATTTCACCCAAGTTTCACCGCTAACGGCAGAATGGTATATGACCTTATACGGGACTTTGTTGAAACGCTTCGCGCGTCGTCCCTCATTTGTTGAATCAACTTGTGCGCTGCATATTGTATAGTGGATTTACTAAGCCAGAAATTTTCCATGACGTGTACACAACATCTCACCCAAGTTTCATAGCTACGGACGAATGGTACATGAATGCAGACGGGACTTGGTTGAAACGCTTCGCGTGTCGTCGCTCATTTGTTGATTCTACTCTTGCGCTACATATTGTAATATGGATGTACTCAGCCAGAAACCTTCCCTGGAGTGTACACAACATCTCACCCAAGTTTCATCACAATCGGATGAATGGTATGTGAACGTATACGGGACGTTGTCGAAACGCTTCGCGCGTAGTCACTCATTTGTTGAATATAAACGTTCGCTTCGTATTGTAAAATGGATTTAATTAACAGAAACCTTTCCTGGAGTGTACACAACAATTCACCAAACATTTATCACTATCAGACGACTGGTATATGACTTTATACGGGACTTTGTTGAAACGCTTCGCGTGTCATCGCTCATTTGTTGAATCTACTGGTGCGATACCTATTGTAAAATGTATGTACTAAGCCAGAAACCTTCCCTGGAGTGTACACAACATCTCACCCAAGTTTCATCGCTATCGGATGAATGGTATATGAAATTATATGGAACTTTGTTGAAACGCTTCGCGCGCCGTTGCTCATTTGTTGATTCTACTCGTGCTCTACCTATTTTTAAATTGATTTACTAAGCTAGAAACCTTCCCTGGAGTGCACACAAAATCTCAGCCTAGTTTCATCGCTATCGGACGAATGGTATATGAACGCAAACGTGACTTTGTTGAAATGCTTCGCGCGTCGTAGCTCATTTGTTGAATCTACTCGTGCGCTGCCTATTGTAAAGTGGATGTACTAAGCCAGAAAATTTCCCTGCAGTGTACACAACATTTTACGCAAGTTTCATAGCTATCGGACGAATGGTATATGAATGCATACGGGACTTTGTTGAAACGCATTGCGTGTCGTCGCTCATTTGTTGAATCTACTTGTGCGCTATCTACTGTGAAATGTATTCACTAATTTTGAAACCTTCACGTAAGTGTACACAACATCTCACCCAAGTTTCATCGCTATCGGACGAATGGTATATGAACACATACGGGACTTGGTTGAAATGCTTCGCGCATCGTCGCTCATTTGTTGAATCTACGCGTGCGCTACCTATTGTAAAATGGATTTACTAAGTCAGAAACCTTCCTTGGAGTGTACTCAACATCTCACCCAAGTTTCATCGCAATCGGACGAATGGTATATGAACGCATAGGAGACATACATACCCACAGACAGACAAACTATCACGTTACATTGATTTTTATATATATAGATTAATATATTGCGTTTCGTCAACAAGGTTTACAATATTATTTTCACGTCAGGAAGTACCCGTTAGGTGAATTTAGTTTGAGAGCACATTTTAACTAATCATATTTTTGTCGACAAACGGGTTCATCATAAAGTTCATTTTGTTTGACACTGTGTGGTTGATATATCTTTATGTTTATGTACGCCTATAACTCGTGTTCGGGTGCTTGGAGCATCGTAAAATTAGGTATTGTAACCATGAGTCAATACAACAATCATTTATAAAACTCTTCACCGTAATTCTCATAGAAAGGTTGGTATAGGGAAAAACTTTTCAAAATACATGCTAAAATAGGCGAAAAATAAAAATAATCCTAGAAAGACGACCAAAGCATATGTTGCGCTTCTCAATGTGTGACACAAAACTAGGGAGTCTATAATGGGTCTCCGAAAACCATATTTTAAGGCACTTAAATTAACAGTGTCTGTGATATAACCAGAAAAATAACTTCGTTCTGATAAACTTATGAAGGAATGACAAGCCCCTAAACATTGCAATAGTAGCTCAATTGATATCGTCTAGTTATTAATACCGAAGACCATTCGAAGAGCGGGTACTTCTGCTAGTATTGTTATATGAGCGGAGGTGACTGCAATTTACGCTGTAATACTGAAGGAATCTTATATATTAAAATAGTTTTCAAAAAATGTCACCCTTTACTAAAACTGAAATATCTCAGGAAGTATTTGCGCTACGACGACGTTTGTTGTCTTAAAATGTAATGCCCGTCAAGCACCGTCGATTGATACCCACCTTACTTGATTATATAATTCGAGTATTAAAACAATTGCGAATATTATTTCCTTCAAGGTCTCACGAAAATAGAATATCGAAAGACTTGACGGACATATTGTCGCTAGGCGACAACGACTAACACTGTATCATGATATTCAACGCCGCCCCAATAATAAATCTAACTTGATATTAACAGCGAGTTCCCTAATTACGTCATGATATCGTTAACTTCTACCTGCTCCACACGGGCGATAATGTCGCATGTATCCATACATTATATCGTTAACTTCTACCTGCTCCACTCGGGCGCTAATGTCGCATGTATCCATACAATAAGTTGAAGGCGATTCTGTGCACATAATTGTATTAAAACTTCTCAAAGAATGGATTACTTTGAGACTGAAATGCTCATGCACAATCAGCAGTCATTTCGCTAATTACACTGCCATGTCAGCATCTGTTTGAATGACAACAAATACTGTATACGAAAGACAACTAATTTCACGAAGATGCCGCTACAGTCGAATGTTGGAACCGCCATTTTGTTTTGTGTATCTGATCTTTCTGTTATATAGTCTTTGGTCTCACCAGCTACAAACTGTCCTCTTTTCGTTTCATCATTCGTCCTTATAGGTTGTGTGCTCAATCAATACAATGAATCATATTATGATGAATGAGAAACGACATTCAATTACAAATGTTATAAAGATTAAAGGTGACGGTAATTGACTGTTCAGGTTATTGGCATATTGTGAGTACAACAATCAGAGTTTATTTACACAGGTTAGAAAGCGAATTGTAAAACATGTTACAGACAAGTGGAATAATTATTCTTTCTTTATTGTTGGCAACAGCGATATGTACGAAACTGCTATCAATACGAGCGATGATTACAAAATGTATATGTCTATGAATGGTGTTCATGGAGGTCATGTTAAGTTAGTTGTCGCTGCTCAAGTTTGCAAAATGGATATTTATTCGTGGATTACTACTGTCGTATGGAAGGTGACCGGTTAATATATATACGTCATCAACAAACGAAGTTACGAGTTGATACATATGCCGGTTTAGCAGACGCCTTGCATGTACTAGCAGAAAATGAAAATCTCAGAGTAGGTCGTATTGTAGTTTTGCCATCTTCTTTTACAGGTAGCCCAAGGAAAATATTGCAAAATTATCAGGATACGATGGCGATAGTGAGGAAGTTTGGAAAGCCAGATTTATTCATTACGTTCACCTATAATGCGGGCTGGCCAGAAATACTTAACAGCATTCATCTCTGGGAAACGGCTAATAATAGGCCTGATATTGAAGTGAGAGTTTTCCATTGCAAAGTAAAGGAATTGCTACGATTGATTAATGTTAAGGAAATTTTCGGTAAAAGCATATCTCAGTACAGTGGAATTTCTAAACCGAGGTCTCCCGCACATCCATTTACTCTTAACATTAACGGCAGATTGTAAGTTTCGAGAAATTTCTGACATTGACAGTGTGGTGTCAGCCGTAATACCGGATCTCGAGGATGAAGCGCTATACGAATTGGTAAGGCATCATATGGTACATGGTCCTCGCGGATATTTGAATCCTGCTTCAGTCTGTATGAAAGATGGCGTAGGTAAGAAAGATTTCCCTAAACAGTTTCAGGAAGAGACCAAAGATAATGCCAATGGTTATCCTTCGTATAGGAGAAGAAGTAATGGACGGATTATTATAAAAACAATTCGAGGCATTGACATTGAAGTCGATAGTCGATTCATTGTTCCCAACAATCCATTTGTTTTACTTTACGTGCAAGCTCATATTAATGTTGAAATATGCTCAAGTGTTCGGAGTGTTAAACACATCCACAAATATCTTATATATTAAAATCCACAAGTATGTGTATAAAGGTCATGACTGCTGCATTGTTAAAATATGTCCTGAAGGCGAAACGGTGAACTACGATGAAATTACTTCTTTCCTGATGGTCCAACAGAAGCCGCATTCAGGATATTTTCATTTCACATGCATGATCAGTCACATTCTATCGTGCGATTGCCAGTTCACTTGCCAAACTTGCAAAATATCTATTTTAAAAATGATAACGCTCCTGATATTTTACTTCAAGCACAGTTGCGCAACACGGAATTACATGATGATGATAATTGTTGTTTTAAGGGGCCTAACATCTAGGTTATCGGCCCCACGGAATTACAAGCGTGGTTCAAGTTAAATCAATATTCGCAAGCCAGAAGTCCGTATATATATCTTGAAACACCAGTACATTACGTCTGGAATAAGAGCAACTGCCAGTGGCAATAAAGAAAAAATGTTTCAAAAACTATAGGCAGAATGTATAATGATTCGCCTACAGAAACAGAAAGGTATTATTTACGCCTGTTATTGCTTCACGTCATAGGTGCTACCAGTTTCCAGGATCTACGAACATACAAAGCAGTTGTCTATTCTACTTTTAAATAAACAGCTAAGGAGCGAGGTTTGCTGATTGACGATTCTGAATGGCAGCGTTGTTTGGCAGAAGAGTCACAATTTCAGATGTCTTCTCAGTTACGACAACTGTTTTCTTACATATGTATCTTTCAGACCCCTTCAAATGTAAGATAGTTATGGGACATTTTCAAGAATTCATTATCAGAAGATTATCTGCAGTTTCACGAACCTAACATTGCATATCAGTTCACTCTTATACATATTTATTTCTAATACATTAAAGCTCCATGGTCTTCCCATTACTTCTCTCGAATTGCCAGCTATTATTGATAATTTCCCTCAGACAAATTTACCAATGAATTATCCAAAACTTAATGAGGATCAATTAAGTTGGATGATAAACCAAGCAAATGGAAACCAAACGGCTATAATTACAGAAATGTTTGGGTTAGTACAAAACAGCAATGAAAGGATGAGGGGGCACCGGGAAAATATTTCTTTACCAATGCTTGATTCACAGTTGCACAAATTTGGGGTTAAATGTAGTTTCTGTTGCATGGACTGGTATTGCAGCAATGTTACTACCTCAGGGGCGCACTGTACACAGCCAGTTCAAGTTACCTCTACATTAACATGAAAGTTCTGTATCTATATATATAAAGCACAAAGTTTGTCTGTCTGTCTGTCTGTCTGTCTGTCTGTTATGTATACAAATCTACACCGTTTCACCGATCTGAACCAAAATTTGTATACTTACCCTTTGGAACCCTGCGGGTAACCCCGTCAACATTAAATTTCGGACAGACCACCCCATGCCCTGCATTTAGGCCCTTTTGCACAAATCTACACCGTTTCACCGATCTGAACCAAAAGTTGTATATTTAACCTTTGGCACCCTGCGAGTAACACTGTCCACTTGAAATTTCGGACAGACCACCCCATTCCCTGCATTTAGGCCCTTTGGTCCAAATCCACACCGTTTCACCGATCTCAACCAAAATTTGTATATTTACCCTTTGGAACCCTGCGAGTACCACTGACCACTTAAAATTTCGGACAGACCACCCCATTCCCTGCATTTAGGCCCTTTGGTCCAAATCTACACCGTTTCACCGATCAGAACCAAAATTCGTATTCTTACCCTTTGGTGCCCTGCGAGTAACACTGTCTGCTTGAAATTGCGGACAGACCACTCCATTCCCTGCATTTAGGCCCTTTGGCCCAAATCTATACCGTTTCACCGATCTCAACCAAAATTTGTATATTTACCCTATGGAACACTGCGACTAACACTGTCTGCTTGAAATTTCGGACAGACCACGCCATTCCCTGCATTTAGGCCCTTTTTGCACAAATCTACACTGTTTCACCGATCTGAACCAAAATGTGTATACTTACCCTTTGGAACCCTGCGAGTAACACTGTCTGCTTGAAATTGCGGACAGACCACTCCATTCCCTGCATTTAGGCCCTTTGGCACAAATCTACACCGTTCCACCGATCTCAACCAAAATTTGTATATTTACCCTTTGGAACACTGCGACTAACACTGTCTGCTTGAAATTGCGGAGAGGCTACTCCATCCCATGCATTTAGGCCCTTTGGCACAAATCTACACCGTTTCACCGATCTGAACCAAACGTTGTATACTTACCCTTTGGAACCCTGCGAGTAACACTGTCCACTTAAAATTTCGGACAGACCACCCCATTCCCTGCATTTAGGCACTTTGGCACAAATCTACACCGTTTCACCGATCAGAACCAATATTCGTAAACTTACCCTTTGGTACCCAGCGAGTAACACTGTCTGCTTGAAATTGCGGACAGACCACTCCATTCCCTGCATTTAGGCCCTTTGTCCCAAATCTACACCGTTTCACCGATCTCAACCAAAATTTGTATATTTACCCTTTGGAACACTGCGACTAACACTGTCTGCTTGAAATTGCGGCGAGGCCACTCCATCCCTTGCATTTAGGCTGTTTGGCACAAATCTACACCGTTTCACCGATCTGACCCCAATTTTATATACTTACCCGTAGAACCCGACAAGTAACACTGTTCACTTTAAATTTTGGACAGACCACACTATTCCCTGCTTTTTGGCCCTTTGGCAGAAAACTACACCGTTTCACCGATCTCAACCAGATTTTACATAATAACCCTTTGGAACTCGACGAGTAACACTGTCCACTCGAAATTTCGGACAGACCACTCCATTCCACGCATTTAGGCCCTTTGGCACAAATCTACATCGTTCACCGATCGAAAACAAAATGTGTATACTTACCCTTTGGAACCCGATGAGTAACACTGTCCACTTTAAAATTTGGACAGGCCACTCCATTCCCTGCATTTTGGCCCTTGGCACAAAACTACACCGTTTCACCGATCTCAACCAGATTTTACATAATTACCGTTTGGAACTCGACGAGTAACAATGTCCACTCGAAATTTCGGACAGACCACTCCATTTCTCGCATTAAGGCTCTTTGGTACAAATCTACATCGTTCACCGATCGAAAACAAAGTGTGTATACTTACCCTTTGGAACCCGATGCGTAACACTGTCCACTTGAAATTTCTGACATACCACTCCATTCCCTGCATGTAGCTCAGGAATTCCTCGGGGTTGCCAGCTTCCTAACTCACCAGTCATGAGCCCTTGAGGGTGTACCAGAAGTGGTGGGTCTACACATACCCTGCCTCTTTGAGGGCCTTGAGCAGAAGACAGGAGATATTATGAAAAGGAAAAGAAGGCAGACCCCTCGAAGAATGAGGGTATCAGGAAAGATGAGACAAAGCCAATTAAGGCGGGAAATTTAAAGACTCCCTAGCCCTCGGATACCCTAATACAGTCTGGGTCGGAAGAGAACAAGAGTTGACCAAGGGAGGCCGACAGGAAAGAGAACTGAAATGAGCCCAGCACCAGGAAGTAGAAGCGATGCCAGACTCAGCTGGGGTTCCGTGGTCGCCAACCCAGGTCCCACAAGTTGTGAGACCCTGGGGGGAGGGTCAGTTGTGAGAATAGCTTGCTGATTCATCGTGAGGTACTTTCCAGAGCCCGCCGTGTTATCTCCTGCTGTCTATGCTGATGCCAGCACAGGGCCGTTGCGAAACAGTGAGTGATTCCCGGTCAATCTGTATAGGACGGGGAACCCCGAACGTGTGTCATCATATTTCGTCATCATCTGCGATCATCTCAGGTTCGTGCAGCTTGGACCTATATTCTTTGTCTTTGCCGAGCAGTACGCTCTTTCACTAGACGCATCCAGTACAGGCCTAAGCCAGAAAATAAGGTTGAGACTTTGGAAGACATCGAAGCTAGACACCTGAATTACCTATATTAGTTTTAAAATAACACCATGTTCGTTTAGTAGTCATTTTTTCATTACCTTATTATCATCATAAGTGCAAATGACCTAGATGTTACGCGCATCATACCAATAATCACCGCCGCATTAAGTCTTTCTCGACTGTGATTTTTAAAATATTTATTTTTGGTTGGTTGGTTCTTAAGTTTAGGGGCTGCGACAACGCGGTCATGTAGCCCCGTGTACTTTGGGTGTGTGTGGAATCTGTCTGATAACCGGTGTTAATTGTGATGACTGTATTAGTGTGTGTTATCTGTTTTTTAATTTAAGTACAAACTGCAACTTAGAATTCTTCAAATAGTTCGTACTTTTGCCGCCAAGCGCCACCGTCAACGACTACTAGGTCAAGTTCGGAACTTAGCTACTAGACGCCACTGCAGTCGGCTCTTGGCAACGGACGTAGACATCTATGAGCGTTGTTTACCTATCCAATTTAGCTTCACACAGGTGTAATTAGTGGAAGGTTCAATAACATGCCATAAATCTGACATGGGACCGCCGGCTTTACTTCCCCTCCGAAGAAAGGCATACTGACGGATTTTTAACGCTCTTAAAATATCCGACGGCTTCGGCCGGGTTTGAACCCGCTATCTTGGGCATAGAAGCTCAGCATGCTACCAAATACGCCACCGAAGCCGCCATATAGTTATTTTTATTACAGTACATTGTGTACATTACACGTTGAAGTGTCAATTCAATACCGGTAGTAGTTTCCCTTATCATCCTCATCATAAGAGCAAATGACCTACAGTAGATGTTACGCCCATTACACCATTAATCACCACACACAATAAGTCTTTCTCGCCTGTGAATTTTGAAATATGTATTTCAATTACGGTAGTTTGTAAGTTTGACGTGTCAATTCAACAGTAGTTTTTATTATCATCCTTATCAAAAGGGCAAATGACCTAGATATTACTCCCTCATTGTCTTTGGGGGCAAATGACTTAGATTTTAAGTCCATTATATTTCTAAGGAGACCTTAAAACATTATCATCATTCCACCGGGCGAAGCCGGGTACTACTGCTAGTCAGGAATAAAAGTTAACAGCAAGGAAGCTTTTTATATTCGCTCAGCAAAACTCATCATCTGGGATGAAGCCTCTATGGCTAATAAGCACGCGCTGATGTGTGTAAATCGGTTGATCAAGGACATAGAGAATAACGACGTGCCTTCGGAGGAAAAATTATCATAATAGGTGGAGGTTTTAGGCAGGTATTGCCTGTTGTGCCTCACACATCTAAAGCAGCATCAGTCCAAATGCCAGTAAGGTTCTCTCCTTTGTGGACATTATTCAACATTTTTAAACTCAACAAAAATATGCGAGCGGATACAGAACAACGTGACTTTGCAAACTTCTTCATACAAATTGGTAATGGTGAATACGCTCACGTCGATGGAGAAAATTCACAATTAGTCCCAAGCTGAAAAATATTTCACGCTTTTCAAAAATGGCCATTTTAGCACCTAAAAATGATTACTGAAGATGAGAGTGAACTTCTACAATTCCCAATAGAATTTTTAGACAGCATAGGCATGTAAGTGGATTGCCACCTCATATCCTTCGACTAAAAGAAGGCTCAATTGTGATTTTGTTGAGAAATATTAATGTTACCCAAGGTCTGTTGAACGGTACTAGACTGTTTGTTTGGAAGATGCATGACAATTGCTTACACATGGAAATTATTACTGGCGTAAATGTTGGAAACAATGTCCTACTCCCTCACCTTGACCTTACGCCATCAGATACTTCTATGCCATTTTCCTTCAAAAGGAGGCAGTTTCCAGTACTTTTGACTTTTTGTATAACTATCAATAAAGCTCAAGGTCAAACACTAGATCAAATATGCATTTATTTACCTCAACCGGTGTTTAGCCACGGACATTTTTACTGTATGCCGCACTATCGTGAGCAAAATCCTTTCATGACGTCAAAGTTCAAATAGAACCAAAAGGCAACTAACAGCAAATGTCAAATGGAAGGAAGTACTATTAGAATTTTGAAACGAATATTGCGGAGGAGCACAGACCTCAGCAAACGGGGCAAAGATTAAATCACAATTAGCCTATACAAGGACGTCCGCATCCCTAATACGATAACTGTCCTGTGGTAATGCTAAAAAAATACTATTGTCCTACATCGGTGATTACTATTCTACATCCTGTTATTTCATTCCCTCAGTTCTATAACAAAGATATACTCAATCAAATGTACAGCTTAATAAATATTAATTCCTTCTGTGTGAGTCATCTTTTCATTTCTCATCAATCACCTTTACTTACTATTCTATCTGTAGGGGTGGAGGCGATAGTTGTCTTTACAGAGATGTGCAAATTATTAGATTCGATGTCAGTTTTCCAAAATTGCATTTTTACTTTTCACGGTTTAATGCACTAAGTATGTTTACAAGGCGATGAAATTACTTCAAATGTTTAACCAAGACTCCTAATTATATTTTCATTTAAGAAACTCGAATTAAAATGATTTTTTAGAATTCCACCAACAGAGCAGCCTTGCAAATGAAAAATGCCACACGTTTCGTTTTTATTACTTCACTCCACTTAACGTGTGAATTTAGAGCGGAGGGTTTTGGGGTCTTTTAACTGATGAACGCTATTGAACTATTCAAAGATTCATGAACAATGCATTGAAATCACCTGACTTGAATTCTAAAGTCAATGAAAACTTGAAAATGGACCAAGCTCAGATATCCCTCGGAATCCAATAATCTGAGAGTTTCCAGACGCAATTTCTTATGGGAAAAGGTGTAATTCCACGGGGGAGGAAACACTACTAAATAGGACAACAAAAGATTTGGTCAATAAAATGATTTTGAATAAAAGTATTTACGACTAATTAAAATTATTTATTTAATTCTATTAATTTGCACACCTATGTTAACCAAAAGTTACATCTCTAAATTCGAATATAAGAGACCCATATTTTATTTTAAATTTATACCATTGTTCATAAGTAGACAAAACACCAAATTGTACCGCTGTAGCCTTAAATTGTGTGGATATCTCTATCTACTTAGTATAAAACTAAGTTCCCAATTCTTGTATGTAAAGGGTAATCTCGAGAGCAACTTGATGGATTTTGATGCGGTTTTCACCATTCTGTAAAGGATTTCTCGATGAGGATTAGTTAGAAAAACATTTATTTATGACCAAAAGAAGCCGAGCATTTACGATTTCAGTGAATTGAGTTGAAGAAAAACCTAACGTCCATGTGTCTTTTAAAAAAATCAATATTCTCTGAGAATTGTTCAGCTTGAAAAGTTCTGCAAGAAAGTCCGCGACAGCTCCCACATCGACCACTGTAAGTGTTTTTACGTTTTCATTTCTTCCAGCAATCTTCATTCAGTGGAAATTTAAATTAATAGCTTCAGAGTGAGTTTACGAGCTTGCGAGCGACCTATCACCCTAGCTTCAGCCAGCATCAAACTGCCGAGTCGTGTCGAGTTAATTCTTCAGAGAAGGGTATAGCTTATGTGTTTGGAGTTAGCTGTTCACCTCGGCCTGATGTCCGTGCGCCTTTTAAGCTTACGCAGGGTAAATAGTGGGACACACACACAGAGGACAGGCAGACACCCACACATTTGAACTCATAAGTCTACTTCATCATTTACCCAAAAGCGACGGTACCGTAAATGTCTGTTAGGTCACTAGTATGAAGACATGCAAATATCATATGGACAGAAGTGCTGTAGGATTGTTGAAGTAAATGCTGCGGAGCAGCACGGGTCTTCTAGTGTGAAGTTAAAATAAATACTCGAGTGGAGTATCACAGCTGATAGAAGCTGGCATTAACTATGTTAATGAAAAATGAAAATCCACAGCCTGCTTCCAGTCTCCGACCGGGTCAGGAATGGAATGAATGGAGCCCCTATCTAGCGGCGAGGATATGAACTGTGCCGGCTGCCGAGGCCTGACGCACTCCTCTGGGGCAATGATTAAATGAATGACAGATGAAATGAAATGGTAGTGGAGAGTGTTGCTGGAATGAAATTTCGACAGGGAAAACCGGAGTACCCGGAGAAAAACCTGTCTGCCTCCGTTTTGTCCAGCACAGATCTCACATGGAGTGACCGGGATTTGAACCACGGACCCAGCGGTGAGAGGCCGGCGTGCTGCCGCCTAAGCCACGGAGGCTAACTATGTTAATAATGAAAGAAAATGAGAGTTACTGAAATAATATTATTTTATTATATTCCCAATTAAGATAGTGCATCTAAGGAACCAATATTGTTATTGCAGTATTTTAATGAAACTTGTATTAACTGCAGAGTGAGAATTTTCGCAATATGATGTTATGTATTTTGAGAATACAGTGGTTGTAATAGTAAGGAAGAAACTGCGAGCCATATCTGAGAAAGATATTTTATGGTATCCCTGTATTGATGGATGATTGTATTGTATTTATGTCAATGGGCAAGGTAATGTCATTGTTTCTCTATTTATGAAGAGATATCTGTAAAGACAGATTTGCGAAATGTTAATGGTATTTGAAGCAGGAGTTATTAATGGAAGAATATGCAGTTTTATTTTGAAAGGATTATTAGGAGTTATCGATATAGGCATTACAGTTAAAAATCCTTGAAACAGTAGGGCAGCTGATCTTTGTTGAAGTTGCATTTGATATAAATTATAGGAACAACGGATCTCTGTAGCTGAAGTAAGTTGAGGTATATTTAAATGGTTCTGATTAGATACCGATGTAATGGTCATTATTCGACGAGAATGAAAAGTTATTTTTATTAATTATCTTTATTAAGATGAAAGCCCAGTGAATGTGAATAAACTATGTCTTTACTTAACTGTACGGATTATAGAATCCTCAATTGTAATTATTACTGGAAAAGACATAGCGAAGTGGAGATTTACGAGATTGTACAGAAGTCATGCTGATATAAGAAGTAGGAGAAATAATGTAAATATTTTGAAGTTAGAAATTAGCACTTTTGTCTATTTTGTAAATAATCTGTTTAAGATATTTGTTGACGAAATACGTCGTAGATACGTATGTGGTATATAGAACGTGTTTAATAGGTATAGGAATTTTACATAACATGATTTAAACTTATTTGTTGTGATTAATGGTAGAAGTATTTTATCACTTCTAAGGAAGATCTTTACGATAATAGGAGACGGGAGTTATTTATAAAAAGGAAGATTGTAGTTTTACGTGACCGTGAATCTTGTGATTATGAGCCAACGGGAGTTATTTATGTATATATTAATAAATAGTTATTGTAATGGCGGAGGCCTACGCAATGGGTAAATTCATTTATTTTTCGGGTTTAATTTAACGACACTAATTTATTCTTTGTTGTCAAAAATGACTCTTCAGAAGTAGGCAGAAATAACTACCGAATGCTAAAGAACCAGATTGATCGACTCTGTCGGGAGAAGAAAATGGAGTGGTGGCAGTCAAAATGCGAAGAAATCGAATTTCTGCAAAAACAAGGAAGAACAGATTTAGCCTACCAAAAGATCAGGGAAGCAACTTAGAAACAAAAAGGATTCCGCACTAGACAGTTCCGTGATACACATGGGAATCCTATATCAGACCTGAATTACAAGAAGGAACACTGGAGGATGTAAGTTGAAGATCTATACGCAGAACCAATTCCATTCGTTTTGCCAACACTTGGCGAGGAAGACAGGTCAATTGCAGAAGATATAATTATTAGATCAGAGTTCGATGAAGCTCTAAAATCAATATCCATGGGTAAAACGCCAGGCATTGACAATGTTCCTGCTAAACTAATCAAGAATAGTGGGCATAGTACACTTGAATGGATATTCAAATTGGTAGCAAGAATCTTCGAATAAGGTGAAGGCCTCAGGAGTTTTATACCAGCGTCATCATTCCAATTCCAAAGAAGACTGTACCAGTTGAATGTAGTGACCATTGGACCATTAGTCTCACCCCTCATGCATCAAAGGTACTTCTGTAGATTTTGAGGAAAAGGATGGAAATATACATCGAACAGTATCTAGACAATTCTCAATTTGATTTTCGAAAGAATATGTCTACACTTGATGATATCGGGTCCTTGCGATGTCTTGGAGAAAAGATGTTAAGCGTAAACAGAAACCTTTACGTGTGCTTTGCGGAATTCGAAAAAGCATTTGATAAAATCAGCTGGCACAAGCTGTTTCTTCTTCTGAATCACATAGGATGTTCCCATCGAATAATCAGATTAATATTTGATCTGTAAAAATCAAACTGCTGATGTTCGGCTTGGAAATGACGTATCAGAACCCGCTAAGATCCACAAAGGTGTGCGACAAGGTTGTTTGCTGTCCCCTGGAATGTTTAATGCCTTCGCTGAAACTATAACCAAGTGGTCTTTTAAAGGTTCTGATATGGGAGTGAAAGTTGGTGGAAGACTTATCCATAATATTAAATTTGCTGATGATCTGGCATTACTTGCAGTAAATCCGCGTACATTAAAAACATGTTGCAATGTTTAAATGATACAGCTACAGAATACGGAATGAAAATCAATTTTAAGAAGACCAAGATTCTGGTGATAAGTAAGCATCAACACCAACTAAATATAACCATAAATAAAGAACCAGTGCAGCAAGTCAGACGATTTAAATACCTTGGTCAGTTCTTCACAGAAGACCTACGATGTGAAGTAGAAATCAGGAGCCGTAAAGCCATGGCCAAGCAGGCATTCCGTGAAAAGCATTCTCTAATTTGTCAATGCTCGATGTCCCTGAGTCTTAGAAAACAACTGGTTAAGACCTACATATGGCCAGTTGCAATGTATTGCAGTGAGACCTGGACAATGAATAGAGGTGACATCAAACGACTAGAAGCGTTTGAGATGTGGTGTTGGCGCCGAATGGAAAAGATCAGCTGGGTAGAGAAAATGACCAACATAACGGTGCTGAATCGAATAAAGGAAAAACGGCAAATGATCCGCCAGATATATAGAAGGAGATCCACCTGGATTGGCCACAGGTTACGACATGGTGACCTGATGATCGACATACTAGAAGGCAAAATACCTGGAAAACGCCCTCGCGGGAGGCCACGGAACACTTTCATGAGATCTTTCCTAGTTAGCTCAGGACTACGAAGTTAAGAAGTGGTCAAAAGGATAGCACAAGACCGAACAACGTGGAAAAGACTCATTGTAGGGGCAGACCAGTCGCTTGACTGAAAAGCATGATGATGATGATGATGTTAACTCCCATTATCTAGGGCACAGCAGTAGTTGTTTGCCATAATTCAATAGTTATTACATTATTTTAGCTTGTATAAGCATTTATATTTGAGGATGAGTTTCCGTGGGAAACTCATACATAAACCTTTTTAAATATGAAGTTATTTACGTAAATTTTCGAGTTGTTAAAAATGTAAGATTTTTAATTGATATTAGAATTTTTATATCGTGTATACGTGTCATTAATAAATCGACAGGCACGTGTCTTAGGTTTTTCTGACAGTTCTATAGAACTCAGCAATTCTTCTAGGTTTGTGCCGTGTCTTGTGTGGGGTTTCGCCTAGGACTCCAAGTTGGCTTATCGGTGGGCTCTTGGTGTCCCCACCCGGCCCCCACAGGAGTGACAAACTGCGCGCCACCTCCCTTTATATTAGGTGCAACTGCACCACTTGACTGCGAGAACTAAAAGCTCAAGCAGCCTTAACCTCCATATGATGGCTTCCAAAAAGATGGTATATTGGCTTTCACGGCCGGTGAATTAAATTGGCCGTGAAAGCCAATATACCATCTTTTTTGGAAGCCTTCATAGGGAGGTTAAGGCTGCTTGAGCTTTTAGTTCTCGCAGTCAAGTGGTGCAGTTGCACCTAATATAAAGGTAGGTGGCGCGCATTTCGTCACTCCTGTGGGGGTCCGGGCGGGGACACCAAGAGCCCGCCGATGAGCCAGCTTGGTGTCCTAGGCGAAACCCCACACAAGACACGGCACAAACCTAGAAGAATTGCTGAGTTTTAATTCACCGGCCGTGAAAGCCAATATACCAGTTCTATAGAAATTTGGCATTGTCTTTTGTAGATTATTGGTAGTGGAATGTGCTATAGGGTGGAGGTTTCTCCAGAGACCTGATCCTAATCTTTACGCCCGAGATATTTTTTTGATTCTCGTAGTCCCGACTAGTGTTTAGAACCCTTGTGTGTGGTAGTTAAATTACTATAGCACATTCAGTTAATTCCCCTGTCCCTTATCCGGAGTGTATTCGCCAGTAGCACAGTGTATTTTTTCTAGCCGGGGACTTCAAGATGCTACGATCCATTTTTCAGTTGTGGATTTTGGTGGATCATTCCAAGAATACGGGTACAGTACGAAACCACCCTTCTCAAACATCAAAGGAAAAAGGTAGAAATATGGGATGACTTTTACACCACGGACGCCATGACCAGGGAGGATCGGAAGGGAACCAACTACACCTTGAAGCATCTGGTGACCAGATTTGCAATACATGCTTCCACAAACTATGTAACAACGCTCGTTTCCATGACCTAAACGAAGAGTACAAGTGTACCGGTATCCCATTTGATCGAGAATGTGGTAGATACTATGTGATGGATCCTAAAAACCGTTCGCTATCACGAATGCAGTTTTGCACAAGTGAGGAGTAATGATGCCCGTTGCACATTCAAATGGCATTTGTATTTTCTTAGTATTTTAATAATGGGCGTTTGGCTGAAAAAATTAAAGTCATAATGGGTATTTTGGGTATTTTGTATAATATATGTTATTGAGATTTACGAATTAGTTACAATACACAGAGAAGTATTTTGGTGTAAATAGCTGGAAAATGCGTGAAATAATTGTACAGTTGTCATCTCCAAATTACAATAAATGATTGAAGATAATCGTAAAAGCTTGGTAACTTTTGAGAATAATGTAGTAGTCGGTAGTGAGCCGTCATAACCTATAGACCTCGTGCGAATGAACGTTGCTGCGCTCTGGCGGCAAGCCACTCAAATATTCTATAGGACTTGTGTGTGTGTGTGTGTGTGAGTGGAGCAACGTGATTAGATCATGTTGCGGAAAGATTTCAAGTTCAAGATGGTAAAAGTTGCACAGAGAGTAGAGCAAATCGTTCTGTGGTTGAATGTAACTACACATACAGAAATATCCACCTGGAACGTAATTCTTCTTATTCAGAAACAAAAAGCAGTACATTCGTAGAAGGAACGCCTCCTTAATTGTGGTATATGCAGTCGGCATTTTTATAAATAGAACACTGACAAGAGGTCCTGACAGACACAGGCACTGTCTTATATGAAACCAAACTAATCAGATCAGGGTGAACGAGGGGAGGGTAGCAGATTAACTGCGCGAAGAGAGGTTGAAATGAAGATGGCAGGGAGTAGCTCAGCACAAGTGGAAATCATGCCATGCTCAGCTGGTGTCCCGTGGTCACAAACCCACGTCATACTATTTATGAGCCGCTGGGGAAGATTCACCGTTTCATGAAAATGAGGGAAGTGAAGGAAGTGTGTTTAAATATGGATTATTATGTAACGCGAGTAGATCGACAAATATCATGACTAGGGCACGGATGTTGATGCCATAAAAAGTTTAAAAAATGCACTTAAAATTTTCAAAAATGACTAATAAATGACGTAAGTTAAAAAAGTTTAAAAAATGCACTATAAAATGGAGAAAATGATCTTATAATAATAGACTAAACTCACCAATATTCCAAAAATTCGAAAAATGCACTTTAAAATTGAGAACATGATCTTATAATAATAAACTCACCAATATTTCAAAAATGACTTCTGAAGCTCAAACTGAAAAGTCAATCAAAATATATTTCTAGCACTTAACAAAAGGTTTATGTTCATAGCTACTAGCTTCTTCTTAACTCTGTGAGACGTAACTCCTTCATAGAAAGCTGTGACATGACTAAATTGAAAAAATAAAAACCTTAAAAGGCTGATTTCTCTAAAATATGACCCAAAAAAAACTACCAAAGTTTTAAAAAAGCTCTTAAAATGGAAAAATAGCACCAAAAAAATGCAAAATTAAAATTAAATATTTGAAGACGGGGTGGCCCGCCCGGAGTTTCTATGTACTTCAGCATTGTTTTAGAAAGCTCAGTAAAAAGATGACATGTCTTCAACATCCGGGCCCTAATCATGACCATAAATAGTGATAAGACTGAGGTGAGCTTGATGTCCCACAGCTAACATTACACGTGTTGTCATCAATCACAACATGAATAAGGGCAACCAATCTCCATAAGAGACAGTCCTGACATCATGACCATAAATAGTGATAAGACTGAGGTGAGCTTGATGTCACCACCACAGCTAACATTGCACGTGTTGTCATCAATCACAACATGAATAAGGGCAACCAATCTCCATAAGAGACAGTCCTGACATCATGACCATAAATAGTGATAAGACTGAGGTGAGCTTGATGTCACCACCACAGCTAACATTACACGTGTTGTCATCAATCACAACATGAATAAGGGCAACCAATCTCCATAAGAGACAGTCCTGACCTAGCAATATTCTCTCCGGGTTGCAGTAGCATCAAGGTTGTTTCTTTTAGAAATCCAGCTCTCCTACGCAGTAGGCCTATTCGTGCAATAAACAACTCCTGAAGTGTCCTGCTCATATTTGTGCCCATGTACTTGCGTGTGTGTAGAAATTGTTTAAAAGTCTATGTTAAAAGGAATCATCCCGGCATTTTCCTGGGGAAACCAAGAAAAACAAGTTGGTCTGAGGTGGGAATTGAACCATCCTCCTCTCAGCTTTATTTTTATTTGTTTTATTGCGGTCAAACGGCCATACATTTAGCCTCACAAATCTGAGTATACCGTGTTCTAACCCTTAGATTCTCTCGTTTACAATATTCCACGACAACGTTCTTAGGTTTTTCCCACTGTTGTAGGAAGGAAGACTTCAAAACATCTCTCGTTATGTGTTTAAAACATTTTGAAACCTACAATGGATTAAATGTTGAAAGACATGGTTTACATCCACTCTCAGGGGATTGATATTTTAGTCGTTTACCCTCCAAGTTGGTGGAACCCACAGACTCAGCGAGGGAACTCACCACTACCGCCTCTATGGGCAGTGTCCTAGAGCTGGGAACATCGAATCGGAAGGGATACAACTGGTGAGGTGGGATTGGCACCTCGCCAAGGCGGCCTCACCTGCAAAGCGAACAGGGGCCTCATGAGGGAAGGTAAGGTATGGTTAGGATGGATAGGCAAGGAAAAGGGAAGGAGGCGGCCGTGGCCTTGAAGAAGGTACCATCCCGGCATTTGCCCGAAGGCGAAGTGGGAAACCACGGAAAACCACTTCGAGGTTGGCTGAGGAGGAATCGAACCCCCTCTACTCATTTGGGCCACCCGAGGCTGAGTAGACCCCGTTCCAGTCCTCGTACCACTTTTCAAATTTCGTGGCAGAGCCGGGAATCGAACCCAGGACCTCCGGGGCGGCAGCTAACCATGCTGACCGCTACGCTACGGAGGCGACTACGTTGATAATACTATTCTAAATTAATATATATGATTAACAGTGCAAAAGGTAAGGCACAGCAACTCAAATTTAACAGTATGAGATGGTTGATTAATTCTAGTATCTCGCGAACACACACTGTATAATTATGTCTTTTATTTCACAATGAACTTTCCGGCTTTCTTAACCTGAGAGGCTGTGAAATACGACATATCCCTCGAATATTCCCTAAACCCTGATACATTTCCATGGATGATGACATTTCACCATTAAATACCTTATTTTACTGTCCTACTCGGTTCTCCAGCACACGCCATCACACACACTATTCCTAAGGACTCAGTGAGCGAGTTGCCGCTAGGGGCGCCAACTGCTAAAATATCGCCATTCGCACGAGGTCTATATCTGAAGGGATTCCCCTGTAGAATTATTTAAAACAATGTCAAAACTTTGAGTGAGTATTATTTAATGATTAATAGCCTTGTTTAATTATTTAAATATTATTCTGTACTGTTTGTCAAACAGCACCCTGTAAATGTTGCGGGATGATTGTAAAATTAAACGGCTACCGGTATTCTGTAAGGTTAATATATTTGAAACTTGAAACAGATTATATCTGCCCTCAGCTGCAGAGGTTAACTGTAGGTATGTACATTTGTACAAGTAGGTGCCAGTTTTACCGTAAGTTAGGCCTATATCATATTCCAAGTTTTTTTTAAAGAGGTTACTGTTGAATTAAACCATGAGGCAGTGAAGGTTAGGTATTTTTTTTATAATAGGTTATGATCTGGTTACAGCACGCGTGGCACAAAATCATCGGCTTGCAAAAAAAGCTATCATGGTCGAGCTAAGGAACAAGTATATAATGCATTGGCACTGGTAGAGGATTAGCCTCTAGCACACTTTAGTCACCACCTCGTGGTGTAGCAGCTAGCATTCATTACTGTCGCCCCGGTTGTCTGGGTTCGATTGCTGTCTCTGTCAAGAATTTTCATTCTGATCTGAGGGCTAGAACGAGGTTCACTTAGCTCCGTGAGCCAAAACTCAGAAGAGGTGGGTTCGACTCCCATCTCAACCATCCCGGAAGTGGTTTTCCGTAGTTTCTCACTTCCGGCTAGTAGATCTGTCGCAATATGTACGACGAAATCACCAGCTAGAAATGTTTCACACTGTTACATATTTAAGAAACGAGTGCTGCTGATGTCAGCTGCGAGAGTGTTGGTTGATGGAAGCAACTGGAACATTGCGGGATGAGGAGGGGAAGAGAGTGATGACGAAGTACAGGGTCCACATAGTGACACAGATCATTCAAACGTAACATGTTTTAATAGAAAGATTCCACTCCAGGAAGTACAACATAATTATGTCAGTGTTGTTTAAAATATGATTTAACTTTCTAAATAACATCAGTAAGTTTTACCTTCGAGAACCAATGTGGTGTAAATACTGCTTTTAATCCACTTAACCAATCATCAGGTTGATAGCCAGCAGTAAAATCATCGAGCCTAAAATATCTTGTTTAACACCAGAGTGTTATATTGTCCACGTATTCACGTCGGAATGTTCACAACCATCGCTACGACTTAACTCTGTTTTGTGGCACTTTTTCTTCTACTGGCTTATGAACTCGGCTCCAAAACCTTCGATTTCTTCCGAAGTGCTGCGCTTCATGCAGAGTTTCTGGAAGTTTCTCGTAGAGCGTCTCTGGGAGAAGCGAGGCCATAATGCTCCCCATCAGCGTGATGCAGCCCAAGATGGCATATGGATACCTGACATCTTGAGAAGTGCCCTGAAACACACAAGAATTGCAGTAGTTCTTGATCTACTTGAATAACTACAGTATTTGACTTGCTTCATTTGATGGGTGTGCTATTGTTTCTTTTTATTGTTTTAAATGGATTGCACAACATCTTCTTACTATGAATTGATATTGTATAGACCAAACGTGTTAGCTACGCACGCTAAGGGGCAAGGTGATGAGGGTCAGGTTGCTTCGGGCCTTCTTAGATGAGTGGGTTCGAACCCCACCGGCGGCCATCCTTCAAATAGTTTTCCCTAGCTTTTCCTTTGCATGTTGTGTTTGAGTGTTCAGTCTTTTGACTAGTTTGATGCATTACTCCATGTCTCCCTGACCTGAGCTAAACGTTTCATCTCTACATAGCTACCACTCCTTACATCCAAGACAATTTGTTTAACATATTTTAACCTTGGTCTACCCCTACAGTTCTTGTCCTCGACCCTTCCTTTCATAACTAAGTATGCTATTTACGGATGTTTTAGTACGTATCCTACCAAGCTATCTCTTCTCTTCATTAGCAGTCGCCAGAAAGATCTCTACTCACCCACTCGTCTTAATACCTCTATCAGTTGCATCCGCCACATATAATGCATAGTATCCCATCCCCAACTCCGTAGAAACGGGAACGATAAGGGGTATACATTATATATTTCAGTATTGTGAGTGAAGAACATTATATAGGATCAATTATTGGTTCATTGTAATGTTAACTAGTTTTATAAGGGCGAAAAAACTGTCAATTGGCACTGATATATACTTTTATATGTTCTGGGATAGTATTTGCTCTAAAATAGTGAGGAATCCTTAGCTGACTTCTAGATGGAGCAATTCAATTATATTTTAGTTTAAAATAATGAGAATGTACCAGGTAGACGATGTAGGGCCCAACGATGGCCAGACCGCCTGCTGCTACGTTCCCTACAGCTGTACCCGTCTGTCGGATGCACGTGGGGTACATCTCCATGCTCTGCAGGTACCCGATGTAGTTAACGATCGTGGTGCAGAAGCGGATAAACACCACAGTGACGATAGTGAAGTTCTCGATACCTGGAACTGAATTCGAGCAAACATGACTAAACGAGTACGACAATAAACTTCAGAAATCTTACAGAATAGTCATGAATAGAAATCTTTGAAATAGTTTACAGTGTTACCCTAATTGTAATTAGTCAATTCATATCTGTAAGCACAATTATCGATGTAATCGGTCGTATGCAATCAGTGTTGAAAAATCAATCACACGTAAAGCAAGAAAATCCAGTAGATTTTAAATGGGCAAAAATACGTGATCACCGACTGAAAAGATTGGCAGTCACCCCTGAGGTTCGGGATCGATTCCCAACTTTGCCAATAAATTTAATTCTAGTCGGAGGAATGGAACGGGGTTACACTTATCCTCGGGAGGCAAAAATGAGAAGAGGTAGGTTCAATTCCCACCTCAGCTGCCTTAAAAGTGGTTATCTGTGTTTTCCCTCTTCTACTCCAGGCAAATGCAAGGATGGTTCCTAGCTTAAAGACACGACCGCCTCTTTCTCAATCCTAGCCTCAATTACAAAGGCTGTGTGGCGCAGCTGTGCCCAAGGTTGCAGAATCAAATCCTGGCGCAGTCAGTTGGCATTTGAGGGTGCGCAAGGGAGCCGTGTCAATGGATTTACTGGCACGTTGAAGGCCCCCTTCGGGACTAGTTTCCGGTACCCTGGCGGTACTTGGTAATGCAGTAAGTCAGATTCGCATTAGGCTTTACTATGTATTAGTACGAAATTCATTAAAATAATAGGTTGAAGATACCAATCAAACATATTAAAACATTGAAATAGATTAAACCTAACTGAGAAATTTTCACGAAACTTGCCAAGTAAGGAATTAAATAACTGGAGAAATGACATAGTTAACGCACATCTCTGTAAAACTGAACAGTACGTACAGTATAGCCACCTCTTCGAATATTCAAAATATAAAAACTGCTTAGTCAGCACCTACTAAGGCAACGAATACGAAAAGTGGCAAGTTTCGTACAGGAGACTTGGAAAATTAAAGTCTAGTGCATCAATATTAATTATACGTGAACATCAGTTTTCACTACGCGTTGCTGGCATATAAGGTAGAAATTTGATCACCATAATTGTACTGAATCTTACTTCTCAAGAAGAACAGAAGATAAAAATAAAATCATGTATTTCAAAGAAAGTATGCTATGTGTACAGATGGAATATCTTGTGGTCACATTTTCAAGTCTTCTCAACAGCTATGGTAAGGTTGCTTCAAGAGTAACTTAAATTATACTCACTGGTGATGGTAGCCACAATGATGAAGTTGGCGGCAGAGACAATCATGAGCACCCCTGTTTGAGTCCAGCGACGTCCAAGTTTGTCCCCTAAGAAGCGGCCCAGTATGAATCCCGGCAACTCCACCATCGACTGCCACAAGAAGTTGAGGAAAGGATTGCCAGACATGTTACTGACATTCAGGACAAGCGTGTAGTACGTCAGCACGCCGATAGTCCTGAAACACCACACTCATCTGGTTTCGTTTCTTATGCTCAATACTGGTACGTACGGCTCCATGGGAAGAGGGACATCAGTATAGCTTTTATGAGATAGGCGTCTTAATAATAGTTGATATTAGTTGTTCATGGTGTCATTAATCTTTACCGACAAGGAAAATATAATTTTCATTCTGCATTGCATAGACTTAGAAGATTTCATAGAAACAGAGCGTGGGGAAAGATTTGCGGCCCATATGAGAGAAAGAGCCTCAGCAGCAATATTAGCGATGGCTGGCATACCTCACCTCAGTCGTTTATCTTTAGTGACGGCAATAAAGCTCGTCAGGCTCAAGATCGTTCCAATTCTACAGTATCTCATGGTCTAGAACTCACATGGGAATACCTGCTGAAACTGGAACAAGTAAAATCTCTATACCTAAAGAGGGTCTTATGTATCTCCAAAGATTCCTCAGAAATATTAGTCTACGAAATGGAACGGGAACTCTTCCTCGTTGAGGAATTAAGATGCCAACTGCCGTTGCAACATATCCGGCAAAGTGGCACGGGCATAGCTGCGGACCCTAATTGAAAATAAAAAAAACACATTCCGATATATTTTAACGCAACGGAAGCAATGACATCCAACGACTGGAAAGATGCCCACTCTGACCTGAGACACACGATCACACGTGTTGCCATCCACTGTTTCCACCATAATTACGGTGTGCATAAATAAAAAGTTTCATGACCCAACAATTGATTGACGGTGTGAATAACGTAGGCTATCTATCTTATACGTGGGAATCCGTGTGAAGAACACTCCACTCCCTAGCGTGCCCAAAGAGATCTATATCCATACAGCAACTATGCAGTGTATAACTGCACTGAATCGTAGTATTTTAATGTTTCATGCACGTTGATCTGAATTACAGCTTGTAAATTTGATTGACTAATGTTACGTTTACTCTTTGCACATTGTGCGCAATAAATTATTATTATAGAAACAGTAGAAAGAAGAAGAGCTAGAACATGCATAAATAAAAAATATCAGAAAGATGGACAGTGGCGGATAGTACCAAATGAAGTGGTATACAGAGAACTGGAGCCCATCACTGATACTGTTCGGATGAAATGGATTTCTTTTTTTTTTTGTCACATCATGAGCACACCAGAAACCAGGTTATATAGAAAAATTGTAGTGAAACTTTGGAATATGAATCAACAAATAGGATGGATTAAGGAAATTAGAGATGATATGAAAGAATTAGAAATAACCTTGGATGACTTGCAATACAAAACAAAAAATAAATAAAAAACTGAGAGATATAAAAATAAGATTTCAGGCTAAAATAGACAAACGTAACACAGTAAAAAGAGTATTTACAGATGAGGAACGCCTGAGAAGATCAGAGCGAATGAAAAGCTACTGGGCGACTCGGAAAGGAAACTTACTGAAGAAGAGGACCAAGAAATGATTGACTGAAGTGGTCCAATGAGGCCGTAAAAACAGAAGAAGAAACAGAACATACTTTTATTGGGCATTAAAAGAAATAATGTTTAATTTATTTTGGTGTCAGCATACATACTGTGTGAGCTTGGTATCAGAAGGAAGAGTCAGGTTCATAGAATCCATGGTTATTTTTGCTTGCACATGTAATCTCATACCTGGTTTCATTTCCCATGGTGACGAAAGGTTCCTCCACAATAGCTACTAATTCGAAGATGTAACATTTAATCATAAATTTATTTCACCAAAACTGAATTAAGTGTTAAACACTCGCTACTTCGTGGCTAGCTAACACATTGTTATGGCATTTCTAACACATAAATTCCCTGCTGTAACTAAGTCAACTTTGCCACAGATTGCAGTAGGCCTATAGAGGATAAGGTGCTAGAACACTATTATCTAAAAAACATTTTTGAGCTACCGTACCCAAGTTCAGAGCACACATTATGTTTAATGATTTAAACAATATTCATAACTATCTCAATTTGGAGGGGGGGGAATCTCCTTGTGTTTAAATGCACTATGTAGGCCTACAGGTATATTACCGTATACGTTACATGAACAACTTGAGAGATTAATGTACAATTACAAATAACACTATAGACCCAGCAATTTTTCTAGACTTTTACCGTGTCTTATGTGGGGTTTCGCCTAGGAACACCAAGCTGGCTCATCAGTGGGCTCTTGGTGTCCGTGACCGACCCTTTCTTATTGGTAACTAGTGGATTAACTGTTTCCGCGTTTGTAATTGCCGCTTGATTACGTGGTTCTTTGGATGCCTTTTTTGCGTATGACACTGAGAAAATACGGGAGGCCATCTATATATCACCATAAGAACGTCTGCCCAGCATTCTAGGAGACTAAAAAGGATCCAGAATGGCATACACTGTTGACTCTACTTATATGTAGCCTACACTATCAGATTATCATACACCATGTTGTTGTTGTTGTTTGAGTCTTCAGTCTTTTGACTGGTTCGATGCAGCCGTCCATGCCTCCCTGTCCTGAGCAAATAGTTTCATCTCTACATGGCTACCACACCCTACGTCCGAAGCAATCTGTTTAACCTTGTTCTACCCCTACAGCTCTTGTCCTCGACCCTTCCTTCCATAACTAAGCTTGCTATTCCTGGGTGTCTTAGGAAGTGTCCTATTCTTCTCTTCATTAGCAGTCGCCAGAAACATCTCTCCTCTTCCACTAGTCTTAATACCTCTTCTTTTGTAACCCTATCTACCCATCTGATTTTCATCATTCTCCTGTAACACCACATTTCAAACGCTTCAATTCTCCTCTTTTCTGCTGCATCAATAGTCCAAGATTCCCTTCCATAGAGCGCCACATTCCAGAAAAAGGCCTTCAAAAACGACTTCCTAACACCTAAATCTATATTCGATGTCAACAGATTCCTTTTCTGTAGAAATGCTTTCCTTGCCTGAGCTAACCTACTTTTTATATCCTCTTTGCTCCCTCCATCACTGGTTATTTTGCTTCCTAAGTAACAGAAGTCTCCTACTTCCTTTAGTTTTTCACCTGCCAATTTGATGTCCATAGAGGATTCTGATTTATTTCGGCTGCATTCCAATATTTTTGTGTTACATTTACTAATTTCATCATGAATTCTTTCCTCAAGACGGAGTCCATACCATTCAAAAAAGTGACATTCAGTCTGAAAGACTAGACTTTATATCATTTTAAATGCTACAAATGCTGAAAAATGCTAGAAAGGCTGGTCTCTTGACATGTTAGAAAATCATCTGCATAATACTTATCTTGCTTTATAATACTTTACCTTGTTTCAAATTACTCGCGAACGGCAAGTACAAACCAAGGGCAAAGCAAGGTCAAGCGCGCGGAATGCCGTCACGCTCACCAGAGCGCGCGGGGACGTGCCCCTTCCATCCAGTCTAAAAACACTTATAGTGGGCGATGTATTGAAGATAGAGATATGCTCTCGGTGACTTTTTTGTAGAAGTTATGCTGACCAATTCTTACGCTCATAGTATATTGATATTTTTAACAGTTTTCCCAGCGTAAGCTTAAGAAGCGCACGGACGCCAAGTTTGTTTTCGACTTTTTCACTGAAATCGTTACTGCTTGGCTTCCTTTGATCATACATAAATTATTTTCTACAGAATATTTCCTCGAGATACCTTTACAGAATGGTGAAAACCGCATCAAAATCCATCCAGTGGTTTTCGCGATTACCCGTGACATCCAAGAATCGGGAATTTTTGTCTTATACTAAGTAGAGATTGTCGGGGGAACACATGCACCAAGCGGTACTATGACGTCACACACCTCAGTACATCTGGGTATATTTCATCCCGTCACCGTAACGTAACGCCAGACCCAAGCGTAGCGACGGAGTCGACAAGATCATTTAAAATTATAAAACTCATTCAAATCCGCTGGCGTGTCGGCCAAGATGACGATGTCATCGGCCAATCTCGGAGTAGAAATTATTTCTCTTTGAATCTTCACTCCCACTTTAAATTTATCTCAAATTTCCTTAATTGCTTGTTCAATGTACAGATTGAAAAGTATGGGTGATAAGTTGCAGCCTTGCCTTACACCTTTCTGAATACCAGCTTCTCTCTCATGTCCTTCAGCTCGAATGACTGCTGTCTGGTTTCTGTATAGATTGTAGATCACCCTCCTATCCCTGTACTTTATTCCAATCGTTTTCGAATTGTCAAACAATTTAGTCCAATCAACGTTATCAAAAGCCTTTTCTAAGTATACAAATGCCTTGAGCGTTCTCTTATCTTTCCTTATTCTACCTTCCAAAATCAGCCCAAGACTTAATACAGCTTCCCTTGTTCCTACATTTCTCCTGAAACCAAACTGGTCTTCACCCAACTCCGTTTCTATCTGGCTTTCCATCCTCTTGTAAATTATTCTTGACAGGATCTTTGAAGCATGAGTAATCAAGCTCATTGTACGGTAATCTTCACATCTGTCAGCTCCCACTTCCTTCGGTAAAGGGATGATAACATTCTTCTTGAAATCAGAGGGTACCTCACCTGTCTTATAAATCCTACACACCAAGTGAAATAATCTGATCAGACCTTCATCTCCTATGCAGCGTAGCAACTCAATTGGTATATCATCTATGCCTGGTGCTTTGTTCCTGCTTAAGTCTTCCAATGCTCTTTCAAATTCTGATCTCAATATTAAATCTCCTTTTGCATCCTCATCAATTTCCTCCTCCCTTTTCATTACATGATTCTCAATCTCCTTTCCCTTATACAAACACTCTATGTAAGCTTTTCATCTCTCAACCTTTTCTTCCCTATCTGTTAAAGGCTTTCCATTTGTGTCCTTAATATTACAGCACTTAGTATTCTTTTCCCCAAAAGTATTCTTAATCCTTCGATAAGCTGTGTCTACTTTTCCTAATTTCAGACAATTTTCTATACCTGCACATTTCTCTTTCAACCATTCGTCTTTCGCTTCCTTGAACTTCATGTTAACCTCATTTCTCAGACGTCTGTATTCTGCTTTCCCCTATTCATCTCTTACATTCTTGTGTTTCCGCCTTTCATCCATCAATTCTAGTATATCCTGAGTGATCAACGGTTTTCTACCTTTTCTTTCTTTCCTACCAATGTTTTCTTCTGCGGATTTTGTCATTTCATTCTTCAAAAGTGCCCATTCGTCTGCAATTGAAGTTTGTTTAGGGTTTCTCATTGGTCCTTCCTTTATACTCTTCTTGAAACTTTCGTTTACATCCTTCTCTTTCAGTATGTCTATTTCCCACCTTTTTGGCTTTTGACTTTTCTTCAGTTTCTTCAACTTTAATCTGCATTTCATAACAACCAGATTGTGGTCAGAGTTTATGTCAGCACCGGGATATGTTTTACAATCCATATAAATGATTATAATTACAGTATAGTTGTTGATTCATTGAGGGGCGTTTTGACATCGTGAAATTTGTCTGATAATCTGTGTTATTGTGGTAGCTGTATTAGAGTGTGTGAAGTAGCAATTCATTTGGGAAGGAGGTGGCGGTGACCTAGATTTAGGAACCATCCAGACATTCGCCTAGAGTAGAAGTGGGGAGACCATGGATAACCACTGACAGGATGGCTGAGGTAGGAATCGAACCCACTTCTTCTCATTTTTGCCTCGTGAGGCTGAGTGTACACCGTTCCAGCCTTCAGACCAGAATTAAATTTATTAGCAGAGAACCCGAACCTTCAGGGTCACAGCCCAAAAAAGCTAGCCGCTTCACTAGGGAAAGCTTGTAGTTTAACGTGACCGTTAATCTTGAGATCATAAGCCACGGGACCTCCTTTTTACGTGGAATCCGAACCACAGGACATGGCATTTCACTTCGAAAATCTCTCATGCATTGACCGGGAATCGAACCCGGACCGCCTTGGTGAGAGGCATACATCTAGACCGCTGAGCCACCCCTCCCCCCCCCCCCGCTTCACTAGGAGATGGACCAATAGAAAGAGGAAAAGTGAGGTGGGGAGAGATTTTGGACATAAAATCGAGGCGTCTGACAACCCACCTGCAGGTGGCTAGGAAGAAGGTGTTAATGACAAGTCTCCAACTGGTAAAGAGCGACGCTATGCCATACACCTGCTCCTTTCGCTTCGCCAGCCTATTCAAGATGGTCATGGTGTCATGCGGCAGTGAAGTTCCATTCACTTTAGCGATATAACGAAGTACTTTGAGGCACTCCTCTGGTTTTCCCATTGCTGCCAGCCACCGCGGGGACTCAGGAAACATTCTGAAACATAAAGTTCCATGTAAAAAAATTGTAGAAACCAGTTTTATGTAGCTTTCGTAATCTAGCAAAATGAATTGTTTTCGATTGGTCAACACGATAATGTGCCCAATCACATTGGGCGTGGAATAAAATTATCTAATAACCTGGAAACATGCCTGCCTGCCAAACCTAAAAAAAAAGGCTTTAGGTGAATAGGACCTGATGATGTTCGCCTGACGATCGAAACATGGCGTACAATTAACCCCCTTTTTTTTTTCGAGGTGTATAATTAATTCCTGTATTTTTTTCAGGCTAGGGGTCATACACAAAATACGTGCACGAAAATGACACAAAATGTAACCCCCTCCTCCCATTGTACTAGATAACAAACGTGAACGTCCAAAATAAATTAAACCCCCTCTTGTCTGGGAAAGCGTAAAAATCACATTTAAAATAAAACTGAATTTTATTTATAATCAATATATTCTGTAACATTGGATTCTTTTGAATCAATGTAATCCCAAACAACTGGAAAACCATCAAAGTCAAGTCCACTTGGATTTTGCAAATCAGGTAATAACGAAGAAAATCTGACGAAATTTCTTTACATATTTTCAAATAGATCTCCCTCCCCAAGTTATTGTACACTTTTGACACATTCTTGTAAGATACCCCCGCCCCCGTTCAAGCGAAGGTATTTTACGGATGACCCCTTAGTACGATAGATATGAGTAGATAAGGTTAGTTTACGCCTAATTTAACTGGGCACACTGTCGTGTTCACCGATTGAAAAGCAATTGTTTCACTCAAGTTTCGTGGTTATACCAAAGATTCTCTTCAAGTTAGACATGCTAAAATACCCTTCACTTCTACTCTAGGATGATAAGATACGGGGGAACGTGCATCGACAGCTATACTGGCCACCCCTTCAAACTGCAATGAACGACTTGCTTAGTTCTGTTGGCAGCATCTCACGTCTGATATGCATCACCCCTGCCCTAAGTATAAAGATGGAGAATCAATGCCTTCTTGATCCCCAGCGCACTGTAGCCAACGCTACAGGGACGGGCTGTTAACGAAAAACAGTATTAAAAGGACAAATTATTTTAATGAGGAAATTTGAAGCCATTACTTTCTTCAGTGTTGCCTATACAAATTGTCTTCGTTTCTTTTCAGTCGGTCAACACGATTGTGCGCAATGAATTGGATGGGGTACAAAAATTATAAATATGTAAACACACTCCTGGAAAAAAATTACATGTATTAGTTAGTTAACACTAACAGGAGTGTGTTTACATATTTATATATTTTTTACACCACCCAATTCATTGGCCACAATCATGTTGACAGACTGAAAAGCAGCAAAGACAAATTATTTTAAAGCTATAAGCTGTAAGTTTGTAAATCTTGGATGAAACCGATCAGCTGTAGGCAGGTACCTAAATCTGTAATTACGACTCAACATGCATCCAATAATATAGCTCTGCACTAGTTATGACGACTCATCAGCAGACAGGACTGTAATTCAGTACGCTAATAAATTTACACCCTCAATTCATCAATCTGCAAATGTACAACGTCCGCTGTCACGTTATAGCACATTTGACAGAACGCTTACATTTGACTCGAAGGGCAGCATAGACACGTCGTGGCAGGGATTTCACAAGGCAATGATACGTATTCACGTGGATTTGGACAGGAGACGGCCGTGGCCTTAATTTAGGTACCCTTCCGGCATTCACCTGGAATAGAAGTGAGGAAACCACCATTTTTCAGTTCTGTCTCACGAGGCTGAGTTAACTTCGTTTCAGCCCTCAGACCAGATAAAAGTTTCCGCGACGAAAGAGGTTGACAATGTAATTTATATTGAAAGTTATATCAATGTTGGGCGCATTTTCTAAAATGCGGGGAAAAACACAGCCAGTCGGAGATCATGCTTCTACTGCCCACATCCCCTCCTTTTAGTGATATACTGTAAATGTTACTTTTAATTGCGCCAGTTATTTTTCTAGCTGTGTACATACCGGTGTAAGAAGATGAAGAATGCGCAGGGTATGGATGTTATGAGAATGAAAGACATCCATTCGCCAGTGGCCCAAGCGATCATAGGCATGATGCACATCCCGGTAGTCCAGCCCAGACACTGCAGCATGGCAATATGGGCTCTCTTGTTACTGTCCGATACCTCCATACCTGAAACAGTCACCAAACAAGCCAAGGCTCCATAAAATAACACATTAATAATAATAATAATTGACCAATTCCTATTCTTCGAAAAGTTCTTCAGGTCAACAAATTACGACATCCTGGACTTGTGTAACAAACCTAGCGGGTGCCATTGGTACCTAAGGTTATGTGAGCCGACGCGAGATAGCGTGGCATGTATCTTCTGTGAGTTTGTATCGTATTGTCATATATCGAATTACGTTCGATTGCTTCGACCCGTTGCTTCGGTAACAGTTGTTGACAGCAATAATGAGTTGAGATTTTCCATCCGCAGAGTGAAGATGTGAATTGACAAAAACTATAAAAGGAGAAGTTTAGGACGGCTAAGGCCGCGCCTACAGCTTTTAAGTCTTAATTTGTACTCAACATCATGCTTACACATATTATCTACCACCGTTAGAACCCTGTTTCATTCTGAAAACTTTAGATATCGTATGATACGTATGGACATTTTATGCATGTGGCGAAGTTATGTCCTTAAGAAGAATTAAATATCATTATTTTATATTTACCAAAAGATACCTGTATTTGGGAGCAGATAAGGTATGTTCATATGTTTAAATGTGGAGATGAAAAGGTAGTTGTGTTCGTGAACCTTTGTAATGTAAAAATGTTGGAATGATTGCTGTGTTACGTTGGCAGGATATGTGATTGTATGGATCATATGCGTTTAGTCTAACATGTTTTAACCTTATGGTTGATAGTTCGCTATTCATGATTCTGACTTCGGCTAATGGGTTGATTTAGTCAAGGATTGGTATGACATTTATGGTGTTTTGTAGGGTTTTATGTATTGGTCTCACATCTTATCCTACTTCTGGTTTGTAATTCATTTACTGGTGACGTAGACCTTATTTATGATGGGTGTTTGGTTGGTATATGTGTATGAAGTGGTATGGTATGTTTGTCAGTGTGGTTGTTATGTAGTGGCCTCGCATGTGACCTTCGTGGTCTGCAATTTATTGTCGTGACTTTGGCCACACATATTATTGGTGTCTGATCGCGTGTATGTTGTAGGTTATGTATGACTTGGTATACATTTGGTTCATGAAAACAGTTACCTTCATCTCTCTGGTTTCTCTTGTAAAATATGTTCTCCTGTCAGAGGTTTTTAATTTAATAAGCTGATCCAGACACTCTGTTCTGCGATACCAGTGATCATGTTGTTTGTCCATGGGATTTTCTCTACTTAATGTTTTTTATTTCAATTACACTCTCCCTGGACTTTAGTATATCCACTATTGATTCTGTGACGTGTGTCTACTGACACTTAAATTATTATTATTTATTTTACCCTCGATTCGACTCTGCCCACAGTCTGTAATTTTATTTTTTATCCCGTTTTTCACGATTCCATCTTCTCTGATTCTCAACTTAGTTTTGATTTTTCCTTTACAATGAAATGTTTTTATATCTTGTTGCATGCATGTATTTTTACATATATATTTTTAGATTATATTGTTTTCCCTGAAAATTACTACTCAGTGTTCTTTCTTGACAGGAGATATTAGTGTATTTAGTCTCTCATTTAATCTGGGTTATGGAAGGTAGTAGTTCAGCACGCATTCCTCCCCAAGTATCTTGTCCCCCTTGTGTTACCTTCTTATGTAGATTGTATTGAGTGTCATTACCTTTGTTGGCCTAGGTGTCAATTGGTAGCAGAGCGTAGTTCAATTGACACCTAGGCCAACAAAGGTAATGACACTCAATACAATCTACATAAGAAGGTAACACAAGGGGGACAAGATACTTGGGGAGGAATGCGTGCTGAACTACTACCTTCCATAACCCAGATTAAATGAGAGACTAAATACACGAATATCTACTGTCAAGAAAGAACACTGAGTAGTAATTTTCAGGGAAAACAATATAATCTAAAAATATAAATGTAAAAATAGATGTAAAAACATGTCATTGTAAAGAAAAATCAAAACTAAGTTGAGAATCAGAGAAGATGGAATCGTGAAAAACGGGATAAAAATAAAATTACAGACTGTGGGCAGAGTCGAATCGAGGGTAAAATAAATAATAATAATTTAAGTGCCAGTAGACACACGTCACAGAATCCAGTGGATATACTAAAGTCCAGGGAGAGGGTAATTGAAATAAAAAACATTAAGTAGAGAAAATCCCATGGACAAACAACATGATCACTGGTATCGCAGAACAGAGTGTCTGGATCAGCTTATTAAATTAAAAACCTTTTGCAGGAGAACATATTTTACAAGAGAAACCAGAGAGATGAAGGTAATTGTTTTCATGGACCAAATGTATACCAAGTCATACATAACCTACAACATACAGGCGATAAGACACCAATAATATGTGTGGCCAAAGTCACGACAATAAATTGCAGACCACGAAGGTCACATGCGAGGCCACTACATAACAACCACACTGACAAACACACCATACCCCTTCATACACATATACCAACCAAACACCCATCATAAATAAGGTCTACGTCACCAGTAAATGAATTACAAACCAGAAGTAGGTTAAGATGTGAGACCAATACATAACACCATACAAAACACCATAAATGTCATACCAACCCTTGACTAAATCAACTCATATGCCGAAGTCAGGATCATGAATAGCAAACTACCAACCATAAGGTTAAAACATGTTAGACTAAACGCATATCATCCATACAATCACATATCCTGCCAACGTAACACAGCAATCATTCCAACATCTTTACATTACAAAGGTGTACGAACACAACTACCTTTTCATCTCCACATTTAAACATATGAACATACCTTATCTGCTCCCAAAAAACAGGTATCTTTTGGTAAATATAAAATAATGATATTTAATTCTTCTTAAGGACATAACTTCGCCACATGCATAAAATGTCCATACGTATCATACGATATCTAAAGTTTTCAGAATGAAACAGGGTTCCAACGGTGGTAGATAATATGTGTATGATGTTGAGTCCACATTAAGACTTAAAAGCTGTAGGCGCGGCCTTAGACGTCCTAAACTTCTCCTTTTATGGTTTTTGTCAATTCACATCTTCACTCTGCGGATGGAAAATCTCAACTCATTATTTCTGTCAACAACTGTTACCGAAGCAACGGGTCGAAGCAATCGAACGTAGGTCGATACATGACAAAACGATACAAACTCACAGAAGCTACATGCCACGCTATCTCGCGTCGGCTCACATAACCTTAGGTACCAATAGCACCCGCTAGGTTTGTTACACAAGTCCAGGATGTAGTAATTTGTTGACCTGAAGAACTTCTCGAAGAATAGAAACGGGTCAATAATAATAATAATAATAATAATAATGACTAATTAAGGCACCATAAAACAGTGAAACTTCCAGAAGCAACCTACGCAGCCGAAACGACGGTCATTCCAAAATTAAGGACATAGAAAAGCAGGAACGAAAATTTCTATGGAGTATTTACGGGGACAGTCAATAAAAACGGCATTTGGATGAAGAGACCTCAGAACGAACTCTATCAAAATACCAACACAATGACTGAAGAAATCAGAAAAGTCTAGCAAAGTCTTACACACACATCTACAGGTTGGAAAACTCCAGAACGGCACAGAAACTACTCAACTTCACAACAAAGAGTAAATGCAGCACGGAATGGCTGAATGAGATCCAGATGAACCAACAACAGATCAACATAGAAAATCTCGAAGACCGCACCGAGTGCCGGAATAAGATCACAAATGTTACGTTTGAGCAAACAACATAACGACAACCTGAAAAAAAAAGACAGCTGAGCGGAAGATTGAGCATTCCGAGCGGATGAAGAGATTTGGGGAAGAAAAGAGGGAAAACGCCTGAAGATGACATCGTGAATTCAAGTTTTATTGCTCTCCTAAAGGGGAACAATCAATAAAATAAAATATAAGAAAATAAATAACTATTTTGTAAACAAGAAAACGAAGGGACCTTGGTTCACCGAGATTGAAAGAGATCTTCTAGAAGTACGGATCACGTTCGAAAACATCCAGGAACCTGCTCCTCTTCAGAGAATACTTGGAACACACCAGCGATCCTCGGAAAAGCCAAAGCTGAAAACAGGAAAATAGTGGTCTGATGAAGGAAAGGAGGCTCACAGATAATTCATGTGGGAATACTGGGATAGAACTAAAGCTCAGGGATGGAAGCGATTGAAGTAACGTGGTCCATAGTTGGCCGGATCGAATAATACTAAATATCTAATGACTGTGTTTTAGATTCTTTGAGACCATCTCGTGGTGTAGCGACTATTATTCTTAGCTGTCACCTTGGAGGTCCTGGTTCGATTCCCGGCTCTGCTAAAAGGAAATTCCCACTTCAGCCATCCTGGAAAGTGTTTTTCGTGATTTCCCACTTTTAGTCCAGGAAAATGCCGGGTTGGTTCTTAACTTAAGGCCACGGCCGCCTCATTCCCGATCCTTTATTGAATGCATACATTAATACTGCCATCACAATAACACAGGTTATCAGACATAAAATCCACACTCATCCAAGAACAGGGGACTAAGTGACCGCGATGTCCAAGCCTCTCAAATGAAACAATAACTCAGATTCTTTGTTTACATCATTCTTTTATTGAAAATAAACAAGATATTTCCCATCAAAATGAAACGAGATTAAGAATGTTGCATCATTCCTCCTCACACTAACACGTGTAGTGGTTAGCATTTTGGCTGCCACCCCGGAAGGCCGGGTTTGAATCCCGGCTCATCCAAAAATAAGTCTTGTTTGAGAAACTGAAACGGTATCATTAAAATTCAAGTGATCATAGTGTTATCAATTTTGAAGACATGCATCTGATCAGAGGACTTCTTTACTACTGTATATTATAACAGTAGCAACCCGCCCCGGCTTCGCCCGGAAACTGAAGCATTATTTATATAATTTATGGAGGAACCATAATTCATAGCAGAATTCTCTTTATCGGACCACAAACCATGAACATTTCTTCCCTGTGTCATAGGAACTTTGCGGATGACTCCCTTTATCTTTGTGAATTCTTTCTTTCTCTCTCTTGTGACAATCGAGACATTATTTGTTGCTCAGTTTCATTGTTTCGTGATAAGCGTATTTTTTCGATTTCAATGAATTACGGCCTATCCCTTTCAGCCCTGAGACATTTTTCTCTGAAAATTTCATTGCAATGCATGTTTTTACCCATTATTTGACATCAGGATTCCAGGAAAAATAATTAAAAAATTCTCAAGTTTCTACTTTTTTCAAAAACTCACTAGCACAATTGTGCTAGTTAGGTTTTATTTAATACTATTTTATCCTCTTAGCTACATCATCATAATATATATTCACTTAGAAACAAAATACAATTCAGTTTACAAATACATAGAAAACATAAAAAATTCATAACTTAAATATAAAATTGAACCGTTATTGATACAACCCCCTCCCTCTTCCAACCCTTCCCCCCCCCCCCCCTCCCCCGCCTCCTCCGCCCCCATCATTCACTTTGAATCAAGATACAACACAGTTTACAACTACATAGAAAACATTAAAAATTCACAACTTAAAAATAAAATTGAACAGTTATTGATACAACCCCCCTCCCCCTTCCACCCCTCCTCACCCTCCCCCCATGCCCCCTTCATTCACTTCGAAACAAGATACAACACAGTTTACAAATACATAGAAAACATTAAAAATTCAAAACTTACAAATAAAATTGTACAGTTATTGATACAACCCCCTCCCCCTTCCACCCCCCCCCCCCCACCCCCTGCCTCCACACACACACAACCCCCTTCCACCCCTACACCCATCATTCACTTAGAAACAAGATACAATACAGTTTTCAAATACATAGAACATATTAAGAATTCACAACTTACAAATAAAATTGAACAGTTATTGATGCACCCCCTCCTCCCCCCTCCAGACACCACCCTCTTACACCCCCACCCCCTTCCGCCCCCATCATTCACTTAGAAACAAGATACAATAGAGTTTACAAATACATAGAAAACATTAAAAATTCACAATTTAAAAATAAAATTGAACAGTTATTGATACATCCCCTCCCCACACCACCCCCTTCCATCCCCATCAATATAGAAATTTAAAGAAAAATGGGAGAGAAAGGAAGCAATTCACTGACACTTGAATCTTGTGCCATCGTGCAGCATTTTACTTCGTATGGAAGAGCCTGAAACAACATTTATCCTTGGAATGGCACAAATAGACATCACATTTTATACAGCGGTTTTTAGTTCTGCTTTTACATGCTTCATACTGACATGAGCGTGGTGAAGACAGGTCATCTACTTGAGGCCAGTGATCATACCCATCGTATCTTTTCTCAAATACAGGCTTCGGAGTTGGCGTGTAGATTTTCATCTTCTTCTTTGCAGGTTCAATTTCTTCTTCTTCTTCATCACTCTCATCTACTTCTCTTCTCTCTCGGTCTGGAGTGGCCAACAGAGCTTGCCCAATTGCCATTCGAAAATTGAGAAGATCTAATATCTTGCACTTTGGAAGTTTGTTGGCTCGACAATCCTCCCGGTATTGTAGCCAACTATTGACGGTGCTTAAATCAAGAAAATGGAGAATCATTTTCAGAGTCCATTTCTTTGTCTTGAACCACGTGCGGTAGCATTCCAATTGTTGGTTGCAAATGTCGACTCCCCCCATGTGCTGATTGTAATTCTGAATCACAGAGGGGCAATCAACTTCAACATATCTCTTCTCCTTCTTGCACCACCTTTTTACATTGGCCATGGGTTGTATTCCTGCACAAGTAGAGGCCACAACAACTCTTTGTGAATCTTGCCACTCTACAACCACAATGGCATCGTCTGAACGCACATACTCATTGCACTCACCTCTTTGCATTCTACCTTCTTTCAATTTCACACCCTTCATGCGATTTACCATTATAGTTCCTGTAGCTTCAATGCCAGCCTGCCCTAAAGCCTCTAGCAATGGTAATGTAGTAAAATACCGGTCAAAGTATACAAAACTACCCTGTGGCAAAGAGCGAACAAGTCGCATGACAAAAGCTGGTCCCAGACCTAGTTGCCTCTCAGGTAGTGGAGTAGTGTCAGCCTGATAAATTTCGAAGTCCAAGACCATACCCTTAGATGAACAGATGACAAAGTTTTTTAAGCCTACAGGCCTTGGTTTGTTCTTAACATATTGCTTTAAAGCACAACGCCCAGTGAATGGAATCATCTGCTCATCTATTGAGTAATAGTTATGGTCCCTTGGCAACTTTTCACATTGACTTCTAACTGCATTTATCACAGGCTCTACTTTCCACAGTCTATTTTCTCCGCCAGGGGGTGACTGAACATCTACAAAATGTATATTCATTCTTAGGGAAAGGAATCTGTCCCTAGACATGCAGTCACTTACCAAGGACAAATTAATTCCTTTCTGCCAATACATCCTTAGCCTAGGATAAGGGATACAACCCATGATTAAGTTCATTCCAAAAAACTTCTTCAACTCCACTGTAGTGGTACCCAAAGATTTCCCCTTTGTAAAAACACTGTACAGATTAGTACAATCTGCTCCCTTTTCATACAAGTGGTCATCAAAATAGTCCGTAAAATATTGCAGAGGTGTTCGGATTGCAGGCAAATTCTGAAAAAATAATAAGAGAGTGATGTAATAAAATCTAAAATTTTTGAAATACTTTTACATTCATAGTCTTGATTGAGTTTTATTATTATTATGTTAAACTTAGAGTCACCTACCTGAATTGTATTGTAATCTCCAGGAGCGGGATGCGGCTTGGCAGCAAAGTCTTGTTTTTTGAACAATAATCTTCTGCTCGTACCTGGATTTCTAGTTTCTTCTGTTTCCACTGCATCATCATTAGACTTAGCTTCATCATCATCAGTGTCACTCTCATCATCTGGTGCTAAAGGAACAGCTGTTGACACCGTGGGTACCCAATCATCATCATCATCATCACTTGACAAATCACTAATGTCAGAGTTGTCCAAGCATGTTATAATTCGGTCATCAGATAAGCCTGGAAGTATAAATTAAACTTATGCTGATATATATATTGTCTAAATATAAAGCATATCAAATTATCGTAAACAATGACGATTTTAATTAGTTGTTAGAAATCCCGCCATTCTCAGGTAAAGCCTGACTGCCACAATCGTGCTAGTTCAACTTTGATGCTAGTTCAAATACGTAGTGATCAATTTATATCATTTTCAGGTTCATAATATCAATAATCATTCTTTTTGCAAACATTACATAACTAATTATCCCATAAAAGCACCGAATTACTAAAAATATAAAGAACTTACCTCGTGAAGACATGATGAGTTTGCTGAATCGATATTAACAAGTCGCTGCTACTTCCTGGCGACAGATAGATGAACTAAAAACAGTTCAAATAGGTAGCGCGGAACCCGCACGATCGTTGTAGTCCGGCACGACACGGAAAAGGGAGTTTGTTTAACGGCGAAAAAAATAAAACCGAAGTCGCACGATCGTGTGACCTAGGACTGAAAGGGCTATATCCTATCCCCGTATCGGCATGATGGGTTAAAATCACTGACTGGACTATTAATTGTATTGTCATGGAGATAGCATGTGCAACGAATTCTTGTCAGACGTAATTTAAGAATGGCGAGGTGCATGAATCACAAATCCCCCTTCCGTCCACTCTAAACTTGACTGTGTATTCTGTGGAACGAAAAGTTCACAGGCGAAGTAATGAAACGCCGAGTTGCACTTCCAAGGAAACTCCAAACACATCAACTCTTCTCTGAAGTCTTGACACGACTCGACAGTGTCTGGGGTGATAGACCCGTTCGCCAGCCAGCTAGCTCGTAAACTGTCTCGAAGCTAGTAATTGAATGGAGATTGCTGAAAAAAATAAAACGTAAAAACACTTATTGTGGGCAATGTATTGAAGATAGAGATATGTTCTCTGACGTTTTTGTAGAACTTTCCATGGTAAACAATTCTTACACTCATAGTTTAGGCCTAAGCTTAAAAAGCGCACGGACGCTAGGGTTTTTTTCTACTTTTTCACTGAAATCGTTACTGCTTGGCTTCCTTTGGTCATAAATAAATTATTATTAACAGAATCCTTCCTCGAGATATCCTTTACAGAATGGTGAAAACCGCATCAAAATCCATCCAGTGGTTCTCGAGATTACCCGTAACATCCAAGAATTGGGGACTTTGTTTTATACTAAGTAGAGATTAAAAGCAACCATTACAAGTGTCATGGCGCAGAGTGAGTAACACGACTAAGGATCGGCTCGTGGAAATTGTGTACTTGGCAGGTGTAAACGCAGTGTAGAGAGGAAAAAGAAGTATGGTGTGAATCAATTCAGTATATAAGTTTTAGCTGGTGAGATTATTTCACACTCATCATCCTTTAATTTACATAAATCGTAAAAACCAGAAAGTGAAATGTCTTCTAAGAAGAGCAAGCAGCAGCAACAGCAACAGCAGAAGCATCAGACAGGTAACGACAGCTCCAGTTCTACCAACTCCATAGAGGAAGTAGTACGGCGTGTGATGGAGGATTCCTTGCAGTCAAAATCATTTGTGGACCTAATTGTAAGTACTGTAGTGGATAAGATCACGGAATGTGTATTAAGTAAACTTGAGGAAACGATCCAATTCAACGTGAATCTTTGTGAGGACCTCAAAGTTCAGATAAAGAAACGGGATAAAGAGATCGAAGATCTCAAATCGGAAAGCAACTCCAAACACGATGAACTGGAGCAATACCAAAGGAGGCAAAATCTCCGTATCTTCGGTGTGCCAGAGCATCCTAATGAGGACACAGATAATTTAGTGCTGAAAGTTGCCGGAGACATTAAGGCAAACGTCGCTCTTGCGGACATAGACAGAAGCCATAGGTTAGGCCCCAAGATTGGGACCAAACCCAGGCCAATCATAGTAAAATTGGCGACGTATCGTGCTTGGCATGAATTGTTTAAAAACAAGAAACAGCTCAAAGGTACCCCGGTGACAATCAGGGAAGATCTCACAGCCACAAGACTAGCGATTTTGAAGGCGGGAATTGCAAGATTTCAGCAATCCAACGTATGGACTTCAGGGGCGGCTCTAGGCGTAGTGCCACCGTGCCATGGCACTGCCCTCAACGAGAAAACTAATTATTCATAGTCCTGAAAGAATAATTTCAAACGTCTACAATTTAATACTGGTATTTAATTAGTTTCAAATTACTTAGTAGTTTAAATATTCCGTCCGTAGAGTATGATCATTGATTCCATCTTCCCGCCTGTGATATGTCGTGGTACGGTCTAAGCGGCACGGTTGACGCATGCGCAGTTCAATTTACGATCCTTTTCATAACCTCTCCCGTCACTGGCTATGGGGAAATAAACAGGACGCCGTGCCGAATGCAGCCTGGCTCGTGGCAGCACAGAAAGTAAATTGCAATGCCATCTACCGGGCATTAAGAGGTACTGCACCTTTGCTAAACCTGTCTGTCACGAGGGGAGGAGCAGAAGAGGGTGTAGACCAATGGCCTGGAAGTAATTTAACACTCATTGGTTATTGGCGTGGGGGGTGGGTTCGTTGACACAAACTGACAACTAATCGCTCTCACACAAAGAATATTAATTCTAGGCTTCTCTAAAAGAGGGCTCTGCATACAACATTCGAAATCTATACTTGACCTAATAAATAGTGAATATAATATGTATTTAATAATTCCTTCTCTGGTAAAGTGAATAACTAAGGGAATAAAAGAGAAAAAAGTACGATCATGATTACATGTACAGGCTTCACGGATTAATCTCGGTAGCTAAAAATGAATGGTTGATGAACCACCTGCACCTGTCAGGTCTGGAAGATTTCGCGCGAAATGCAGTATGTTGGCTGTCTTCAGTTCTTGACGGTTCGTGGTTATTTTTAGTGAGTTATTAGAAGGTGTTAGTGAGTTTGTGTTGTAGGCTATTGCGCGCTATTCGTGAAATCGTGAGTGAATGGTTCATGGTTGAGTAGTGGAAATGTTTCTTTTTATTTTCTTATTGTATATATTATCGGTAAGTCCCGATGTGAAATGTTGACTATCAAGATTAGTGTATATATCTGTTAATAGTCAAACATGAATAAGATTAGTGCTTTGTTGAATAGACCATTTTCTTCATTGCCGTATGATGACAAAATTCAAGTTAAACAATTAGGTAGACCAACCCCAGACTTGACTATCAATTACGTACAAAAAAGTGCCAAAGTTCATAGGTCCAGGAAATTCAACAAAGATTTATATAACAAAAATAAATGGCTGTGTGGCTGCGAGGAAAAGGGTGCGCTATTCTGCTTCCCATGCGTACTTTTCGAAGGCGAATTCAACTGGTCAAAGGGTGGTGTTACAGATATAGTTCACATATGGGAAAAGATGAAAGCTCACGAGAAATCGAAAGACCACATGAACAATGTAATGAGTTTGTCCATGCTAGGCAAGGTAAACATTCAAACCCAATTGAGTTCGCAGTATAGGGAAGCCATTGCTAAACACAATGAGCAAGTTGATAAGAACCGCTATGTTTTAAATCTTATAATTAATTGTATACGATTTTGCGGCGCCTTGGAATTGGCCTTAAGGGGGCATAATGAAAGCGATGAGTCTCAAAACAAAGGTATTTTTAAGGAGTTAATTCAGTTCAGTGCCGAGCTAGATCATGACCTCAAGGAACACCTCGGTCGTTCTCAATATACCGCATCTGCTACGAAATACACATCAAAAACAATACAGAACGAGTTACTTGGATGCATGTTAGAAGTATATCACGAAGAAGTTCTTAAAGAAATCAAAACTGTTGAATACATAGCGGTCATTGCGGATGAAACTACTGACGTGTCCAATCAGTTTCAATTAGTAATCGTGCTACGATACATAGTTAAGGGAAAGCCAGTTGAGAGATTCTGGAAATTTATTAACCCCGATGGACATGACTCAAATGCAATCTCAAACTGCATACTACACGAACTACAATTAATTATTGGAAATGACTGTAATAAGCTAATTGCTCAAAGCTTTGATGGCGCGTCCGTTATGAGTGGTGGTTTAAATGGCGTACAGAAGCAAGTAAGAGACAAGTACCCATACGCTAATTATATTCATTGTTACGCCCATCAAATGAATTTAATTATGTCTAAGGCAGCGTCAATCAATCGTCAAGTACGCATTTTTTTTTGCAAATCTATCAGGTATATGCTCATTTTTTTCAAACTCTTCGCAACGCACACAAATTTTAGATGAAATTGTCCAGAGAAGGTTACCTCGAGCTTCTCAAACACGATGGAACTTTCATTCTCGTGGAGTGAGAACGGTGTTTGAACACAGGAAAGATCTCATTGATGTTATGCAGTCGATAGGAAACCGTGATGACATAAGAATGCAATCTACCCTCGCTCAAGCCAGTGCTTACGAACTACTGCTGAATGAAGTAAACTTTGTATTTTGGCTAACGTTTTTTCATAAGGTAATGCCACACGTTGAGATACTTTTCAACCAGCTACAAAAGAAGAAGATTGACCCAGTGAAAGTGCGTCAAAGTCTGCAACACTTTGAAGCCTGTATGCAATCAATACGCCAACAAATTGACACACTAATCGAAGAAGTCGAGATTGAAATTCGAAATGATAGCGAAACCGTTCCACTAAAGAGAAGACGTACCGACACTGTGCTTTCTGACAGCAAAAAAAGGGAAGCTGTAGAAGTATGCGATACAATTTTATTGGAAATACGATCTCGATTTCAGTTTACGGGACATCTGGTTGCAACGAACTTGTTTGATGTTGCCGAATTTGATTCATTTGAACTAAATTTTCCTGACCTACACCTCTCTGAAATGGTCAAAGCATACCCGTTTCTAGAAGAGAAAAAACTTAAAAGTGAGCTACAGGTCTGCTTCTCCAGGCCAGAACTGAGATCTGTTTCTGGTGCTGTACCATTTCTCATGTTAATTCTGGACGACGAGTTAAGTGACACGTTTCAAGAAACTGTTAAACTGTTGAAACTGTTAATTACCATGCCGATGACAACTGCAGAAGCTGAACGCTGTTTTTCGCTGATGAAAAGAGTCAAGACGTTCCTGAGGAACACCATGAAAGAAGAAAGACTGACAGCATTAGGCATGCTGTCCTGTGAGAAGCGTTTTGTCAATAACATTGACAATTTTAACAAGAAAGTCATGGAACGATTTTCAAGTAAAAAGGATCGCAGAATGGACCTGGTTTACCGCTCATTTTAAGTGGACAGTGACGACGTCTTAAGATCATTCATTGCAGCAATGGGTGAGTAAGATTTTATCCAACTGTTATTTTATTTTGTTTTAAATATTGAAGTGTGATTAAGACTTTCACTGCGAGAGACATCGTTCTACCATTATTGTGAGAGTTTTCGTACGCCGATCGCGATACAGAGCTAGTTCATTTTCATATCTATACCAGTCAACAGCACAGGGTTTACCACACCTAATACTGCCCATTCCCAATGTTGAATGGATTTATAAGTTTTACCTATGCAATTTTATACATCGGAAATCGAACCCTTGGTGAGAAATGAGCAAGTGGACAGCTCTGCTATCATGTTATGTAAATACCTATATTTTCGTATTTTTTTACTTGGCACCACCCCTTGTGTTGGCCTGGAGCCGCCCCTGATGGACTTACGATGGCGAAATTTACGTGAAGAAAACAGATGGCAGCAAGCACCGTGTTACAAAGATGTGTGAGTTACCCAAAGCTTAAAGTAAGGCCACTTAACATATAGCAATAGATTGTTTTAGTAAGCAAAAGTTGGTACACCCTCTAAGATAACCCACACCACAATATGCGATGTACTGTTATCCAGGGGGATGAAACTACTATAGATCCTTCGCTTCCAAGGCCTCTCTGCCAACTGACAGGTTCACTGCCTGAGCACTCGCTGCGCTGTCATAGCGCTGCGGTCAACTCGATTGCTATTGGTTGAAGCTCATGCGGGGTGGATACGCCGGTTACATTTAAACATGTCGCTGGCAACTGGCTATCCTACTCATGATCGTGTGTGTTTGTGCTTTTGAGGCTTCCAACATGACATTCCTTCGTAGGATATTGCATTAATACGGTAGGTATTTATTTCAATAGTTACTTCGCAGTTTTGCTGCCAGGATATGATTTTAATATCTACCCATTATGATAGTGTTTCTGTTTACGAATTGTGGGCTTTATTGTGATTACTTCGTTCAGTGTAGTATTCTCAATTCAAAATGATTTTAGCTAGATGGCATATTAGAATGATTTTGTGAAGTATTGTGAACTTTATGAATGGCTTTACATAGCTTAACCCTACTTTATTGAAACAGAGCTAGGCCTACAGTATGTGCAGAATGGTTGTGAACTGGTTACCTTATTGTGTTTCTTTTCTCTTCTCAGGTAATGAGGCACTTCAAGGAAAGCAGATTATATACTACATTTGTCCAATAGCCTATAGACAGGAGTTGCCTGATTCTGTTGTCCGAACAGTTGTTTACTAATCCTATTTCAGCAAAGGTAAGTTACCATATTGATGAAACTTTGATCTATTAATTTTACACCAGTACCGGTATAGGGTAGGCCCAGGTGTTATGTAGGTTTTGATTAGCAATACACTTAGTTCATACCCCCTCTGATAAATTCATATAGCCTATTGCACCCTGGCATACTGTTAGATGTGTGAGAAAGTCACTTGAGGAACTGGAATGTGCCCTACTTCTTTTGATAGTGCATGCCACGTGTCCTTATCTGTGAATGGCACACAGTAAACCTAATTGGAATCATGACACTATTGCAGGGAGATAATCAAAATATACAGGTGACGTTATTAGGAATAGTTGCAGTCTTTGCTTCATTTAGGGCTTTTAGACATAGTGAACATCAGCCTCGTATACTGCTTGATTGTGTGTAATCTGCCTGATAATATGTGTAATTATGATGAGATAAAGACTAGGTTGGAAATGAAATGCTATATGAAGCTGTTCGTATGAGCAGACTCGGATGGGTCATGCAAAGAGAATGGGGGAGAGAGATTACCTAAGAGGTTAATGAGCTCGGAGGTAGAGGATACGAGAAGCAGAGATAGACGTAGGAGGCTATAGTTAGTTAGTTTCAGTGTTTAACGATTTATTAAAGTGAGAGGTGTAGAAGCAGGGGATCATAGAGGTGACTTGTTTGCAGACTGGACTATAAAAGGCTACATGTACAGTATATAGCCTATATAACATTCCAGTGAATATAATGACTAGGCCTATCGGTTCCCCTTAAGTCAATCACAAAATTGAATTCAATGCATATTGCATCAAGAAATGCTTCAATCGGTTTACTGATTGGTAGGCTATTTGTGTAACAAATGAATTAATCCACAAATTAATATTGTTCATTTGAGATTTTTTCTTTTTTTTTTCTTTCTTCTATGGATGTTTTTGGATGGGCTATATAATATCACAGTAAGTGGGGGGCATACACATAGATCTTACTGCTTACTGTGCTTGGGGTAAATTGTGAACTTCCGAGATGGTGGATTTGTTCTGATGTAAGTTACTGGCTAGTGGCATTCTCCACTTCAAATAACATCTAATATTAGTTCCAGTTTATAACTTATATTTATTCTAAATGCACTTTTGTGCATTCATTAAAGCAGCATTATCCTAATATCAAGGCTACAGTGGCATTCACCCAGGGGGTGAGGCCTGTTACACACATCCAGGCCAATTAGGAAAGTAATAATATTGTATTATTAGTATTAATAACAATGGAATTAAAGTGATCGGGTAACTTAGTTTATCCACACTACACTTGTCCCCTCCTTCTATGAGCAGCAAAAGTTCTATATGTGCATGCTTAACATTGCAACCTAGAGAGTAGCTGTTTACTGTCCTTGTCACAAGTTGTTGCTTCAACATCTTTATTATGAGATGTATGTGTAACGACTATTTAGGTACACAATGTAATTTGTTGTAAGGAATTCACCTTCTGTGGTCTCGGGGTATAGATGTGCCGTGCGAGCCATAGAGTAGCAGCGCTGCACTGTCAATTGGCTACACCTGTTCATATTGAAACTTCATATCCCGAGGTCCTGGCTCCATTACAAATACACACACCTACTGCCATCACAATGTCATGGGTAATCAGACATATCCCATATACACTTTCCAAGTACCATAAAGCCACATGACCACGATATCGCAAAGCCCCTACAACATTATTAGGATTTTAATTGTATTTTTCTCTTACAGATTTGCAATATGCGTGGCTCTACCATGTGATGACAATTATCTACTGGGACAATGACCTGATGAAATTAAATATTACTCTTTTCATGAAAATGTTCTGTGGATTTTATTATCTGTAAAAACTAAGAAAGAAGAATATAATATGAACATATAAACACTTATTTTTGTCCTCATTTTTTCCTTCAGAATTCTGTTTCCTTCCAGTATCGTATCTCATTCAACAGCGGTTAATAAGTTCATATTTTATAGGGTGTGCATGGTTTGTATTGGTTTATTACATTCTTCTTAGATTACTGTGATCCCACAACACTGGTGGCAACTAAACCTCTCTTCTACCTGTCTGATATTATAACTTATAGTACTGTGTAGTAGGTGAATGACTTTCTAGTGTTACAAGGCCATGGGTTCAAAGGCCGAACTCAGCTGAGACTTATGGAAGGAAATCCCAAGGTCACCAGTTCATCTCGCACGACATCCTCTGCAAAAGTAACCTTTAAGCACTGCCATTAAAAAATATAAACTATAAAAGAAATGTTAATGATAGAAAAACTATCATGAATAAAACATATAATACTAGAAAAATTAAGAGAGGGGACATGGGGAGAAAAGTGGGGGGAGTACTACGCAACTGCCGTGGTACAGGTTTCAAATAATAATAATAATAAAGGATATCCTGCGTCCTATCCTTCCCCCTAACCCTGTATCCCTCTCTTGTAACTACATGTAGTAATATGATTAATGTCAATAAAATGTATTTATTCACTGTTCCTATTGTTCTGTTTTACGCAAGGTCAGATATCAAAACTAAAGATTTCAGGCTGGTATTTCTACTATATTAATAGTAATAATCCATTATTATGAGCCTTTGTTTTGATATTTGCTCTTAAATAAAATAGAACAAAAGGAACAGGAATAAATAAAATACGCCGACATATATCATATTACTACGTGTAAATACAAAGGGAGCGGTACAGGGTCAGGGGGGGGGGGTAAGCGGTGGTACCAGTACGCGATTAAATAAAATTCAAATCGCCCGCGCTTAAATTTTAGTACACTGCCTCACCGCTACCGCTAAGTAGCAGGCTAGGCTGGTTGATGACGTAATCCTGACGGTTGTAGTTGGAATCAAATTTTAAGCCTGAGTAACCTTTCTCCCCTATATTCTTTGCTGTTATCATTAGCATTAGATTTGTCTTCTTCTTTTTCCTCTAATGTTGAGAGCCGAGAGAGAGGAAAACACCAATGTCACCAACTGATTTCTGTTTCTGTTGTAAACGTCCATGGTGATGAATTATCAACTTGTAAATGTAATATAAAAGAAATCTCTTCTCCCATGTCTCGTCGACCATCGCTTATATTGTTCGACATGTCATATGGCACAAAGACATGTTCTGCTTGTGGTCATGTGTGCTTGTGTTTATTAGCAGATTTTGATACTCATGAGCTTTATTGTTTCATTCCGTTGCAGTAATCTTAATTCAATATATCTTTTAGCTAGATTATTAGAATAGTCCGGTGAAGTACTCTTGAGAGCCCAACTTAACCTATAAGAATGGGACAGGCTTTTTTAAATTTATTAATTGAATTAATGCCTAATACTAATAATACATTAAATTTACGTATGGTACATTACGAACTTTGGGCTAAGGCACCAATTAGTTAAATGGTTGAAATTAATATATATTTCATATGTAACACTATTTACATACACTGAATCCTCTGTGAGTGTGGTCTTTGAGGTTTAATATGCGAAGTTCTTAACCATGCGTAAGAGTGGCGAAATGATTCGTGTGGCCGGTCTCAAAGACCGGCTATTTTATTTTGTTTATTTATTAAATTGTGAATTGTAAGAATAGATCAGATTTCACACAAAATGTATTTATTCAAACTCACAGATGGAAAACAGACTTGCAAGTAAAATCAGACCCATAGAGATAACATAAACAAAGGAAAAAATCAGAAAAGGGAATCCCAAGTAAAATCAAATTATTTAAATAGCAAGAACTACAAAAGAAATAATTTGATACAAATATATCATACTTATAGTTGTGTCAGTTTTGGAAATGTGGCACATAATAAATCTCGTCTAAGCCTGTGGCTTATGAAGTAAGGTCGCCCGTAAACATTGCACATTTATTTTGAAAATTCATTCACAGTCTTTGCATAATACTTCTATGTGCCCTAGGCACATGAACTTATTGCACTATCTACAATACTATTTTGTTTTTCTGTTCTGCTTCCAAGTACACGTTTGACATCGTCCAAAGACACGTACAGGCCAATCATCTTGTACCCTTTCAAGCTTGCAGACGACAGCAATCCTCACACGCAGAAGGTGGCTTTGTAAAATGCTCATTCCCAACCCTGTGATACATTTTCGCCGTACTACACTCGCCGGCAATAAAAGCGAAACACTACAAATTTCAGACTAAACTCAATGTTGGACCGTTCCAAACCTTGTATTAATCAAATACTATGGCATTACAACAATATAGCAATGTATGTTAAGTTATTTACCTTAATTAGAACAATAATTAACAAACATTATTGTTCAAGACAATCACAACAGTGCACAAACACAAATTTGGAAATGACGAAACTGTAACACTGTATGATTACGAATGTTGTAGACAAACTGTAATGTCCACAAAAATACGCGACACGAGAATTCACAGCAATAAACCTTAAGACAGCCGTTTGTGGTTATTTTTGTCCAAAGGCGGGAAACGGTATCATTAGTGTCGTGATTGTCCCGATCAACAATGTGTATCAATATTATTGCGCTGAAACTTCTCAGATGAGCTAATTAACTCATGATTAACTCACGACACATTGCCATGTCGCAGGAAAGTTACAACATTCATTTGATAACAGATAAACATTTGCGTTTTGTCCGAGATTCGTAGTGTTTCGCTTTTTATGCCGGTGAGTGTATATTCTGGGTTGGTGCGTTCTGACTTATAATAACTTGACTGTTTGTGCCAGCAATGTTTATGAGAGAATAAAACACCACAATGATAGGCCAACGTCTTGTATTTCTGGCCCAGCATAATTTGCAGAGAGCTGGTCTACGACATCGACACTGCTTTTAGTTCTATTGTAGTCCAAAATCATATCTGATTTCTCTGTTTCTTCATCGACGAAGTCATCACCGTGCATCGATAAAATTAGTAACACATTCTTTCGTTTGTTAGGAATATATGACAGACGAGTACAATCTTCATGAAATCCAAAGATGTTGGATGGGGTAGGCCTGGACTGTCCTTGAGTGAATCGAGGTGGAAGCTGGCGCTTGATTTTTCAAATGGTGCCTAGCAGCATGAGTTTGTACTGACTGGTCAAGATTTCACAGAGCTCAACGCTGGTGAACCAGTTGTCCGCTGTAACGTTTCATTCTCGTCCCGGAAATGGCTGTATTAGTCTCTCCATTGCATTCTTCGGGCTGTTACAGCATACTGTGATCCTTCTGGCTGTTTTCCAACGTAGACTTCCATTTTTTAAGTATAAAATACCTTTGCATCACAAGGCATATATACCTTGATGCCGTATTTGTTAGGTTTCGAAGGTCTGTACTTCCGGAAATCAGCCTTTCCCTTGAAACCTAATAGCATTTCATCAATTGTAACAAACTGACTCAAGCTGAAATATTGTACACACATGTGAACAAATTCGAACAGATCACGAATTGGAGCCAATCTATCTGACAGTAGCCTCTGCTGCCTGGTCTCAATATTGTCAAAACGTATATGGCCAAGTAGGAAAAAGAAACATTGCTAAGACATAACTAGCCGAAAGATTTCTGGGAAGTTTCCATCTGTAAAGAACAGTTCTTCTAAATTTAACCTATTGGACTTCTTTACTCCACTCAAAATTAGAAGGCCCAAGAGAGCTTCCATGTCATTACTGTCGACCTCACAAACGTGATATTCTTGATTATATTTTCTTTTGCGTGAGTGATAATATGTTAGTTTGTAAATTTTACAATAATTTCCATTATCTCTCGATCAAAGAAATGTCTCCAAACCTCGAGAGGATAGGTCTTTCCTCTAACTGATCCTCTGACACCTGGAAGGTGCGTTATAATATTCTTCTGACTTTTTCTAATATTTTTGGGAGGGGGATAAATTTTCCGCTTTGTGTAATCCCTGCCATAATAAAAGTAGAGTCTTCACATCCGTGATAATAATGACGTCGCAAGGATTCTGCATCCTCATCAGGATTCAAATCTCGTTCACCTTCCGAATTCTCTTCTCGAACTTCCAGCACGTCCTCTTCGTCATCTTCTTAAGAATCATCATGTTTCCGGTTCAGAATCAGTGGAAACAGTTTCAAGTAGCCTTTGCAATCGTTTTTGTTCTCTTTCATAGCCCATTTTACCTAAAATACAGTAAAATATAAGCTTGAACAAATAGTTCGATAACTCTTCAATATGAAAGCAAAAATCATCTCAAGAAATAAGCCATAATAAAAATATACTAATTACCTCATAGGTACACTGAACGTAACGCAAAAAGTGTTGCTGGTCTCGGGAACCATGTCGTAGTGAGTTGTCACAATGGTCAATTTCCCATGACTGGCAATATTAGTTGCACGTGCGGGGTCGCAACAGAGGAAGGTACAACAAAGTACAGCTTCTTAGCCTCAACAGTCGGAAATTTAAATAGCATTGTTGTGAGGCCCGGAACAAGAGACCGTGCCACACTTATGCAGGGTTAAATACAAGAAATACAGAAGTCGTTTACTTTGACGTAAATAGCAGTATGTAATCTCTCCAGCCCTATCTCTGGTTTTTACATACCTGCCAACTCTCCCGATTTAGGCGGGAGACTCCCGATTTCAGACCATTTCTCCCGCCCTCCCGCTTAACGTATTAAATCTCCCGATTTTTCAAAAATCCCACGCGTAATTTCGGATTGAATGTGTGAGATGACACTCCACTCGTCGATCGAACGGATCGACTTTACGTGTTTTGAAGTTATATCCCGATACCGCAGTTTCGCTCTGTATCGATAATCGACAACTGCGTACTAACTCCCGCGTCGCGTTCTGGTGTTATCAAAAGTTGGCTTCGAATACGTCTGTGTTTGAAATCGTCGAAGGTTAATTCAGCGCTTGTTCCTAGATGTTTTACATAATAACCAGTGGGTGAGAGGTAGTTGTACGCTGCGGAATATTGTATCTGTTTCACACGTGGAATTATATGATTTGTGCATAACTTGGTTAGATGTTGTTGGCGTTAATATGCCGGTAGGCTATTGTGATTTTTCGATCTGAGTGATTGCGTCGGTTCCTCGGTAATATGGCGAAGAAATATGATGTGACATTTAAAAGTGTGTACACAGATAACTTTCCGCATATAACTGAGTCAAGAAGAGGCGCAACATTTGCATTTTGTAGTGTCTGTAGGTTTGATTTCAGTATCTCGCATGGTGGAAAGGGGGACTTTCAAAACATGTGCTCTCAAAGAAATATGAAGACAATGTACAATGTGTTGGGAAAAACAAGAAACTTGATTATTTCAAGTGTAAGGAGGAAGACACTGACATAACATGTGCAGAAGTATTGTTCACATCGTTTATTATTGAACATAACCTCCCCGTCAATTGCTCCGATCACGCTGGTCCTTTTTGACTGTGGTTTGGTAGTGGGACATTCAACTAGTCTCGTTGTTGACAATCTCAAGCAAGAGGATAAGTGTTCCTTCTTCAGTTCTGTTGGGAAGTCTTTTTTTTACTTCATGTGACCATATGATCAACAATTTCCCTTTCAACAGTGATCTTTTATTGAATGCGGAAGTGGTGAATATGAACAATATTAGTGAAGCATCATTTTCCAAAATCAAGTTTTTTGTAGATAAATTTCCTAGCATGTTAACAGACACTCAATACAATTTTAATGAGGAAGTGGATGTTTTACATTCCCAATTCTGTAACTTCCAACTTGAGGATGTGACATCTATTGAGGAAGAAGACAGAATTGATGTGAAGTGGGCACTGGTAGGCCAAATGAAATGTAGTGGTGGGGTACTCAAGTATGACAAATAGTCTAAAGTTCTGCTTTCCATTCTGACCATTCCGCATAGTAATGCAGAGTGTAAGAGGATGTTCAGTCTTGTCAGAAAAACAAGAACGCAGTTCAGGTCATCTCTCTCCGACAACACTTTGGATAAACTTATAACTCTGAAGTCGATTCAGAAAGGGAAGTGTTTTGAGCAATAAGAAGAGGGCAAAATCAGCCACAGTCACCTGCAACAACGACCAATAATATGATCTTCGATACGTCACTAGTTTTGTATGCCTGAGTGTGGTCGAAAGAAAGCTATGCTTGTTTGATAGACTAGTTAGAACTTAAAATCACTCAGTCTTAAGTATATTTGTAAACTGGGATGTCATATCATGTTAGTCATGTACTGTTTAATAGTGTAACTTATATATTTTCTGTAATGTCTTAGCCTGTGTATGTATTATGTTGCATTCTCTCCCCCCCCCCCCCCCCCCCCCCCCCGCCCCCCTCGCCCTCGCCGCCGCGTCGAATCTCCCGATTTTTCATTTTGAGAGGTTGGCAGGTATGTTTTTATAATCCCTCTGAAGTGATGTCACATATCTACATGAAATTCCCTACCTCTTTGTTATTGTCATGGAGAAACCAATATGTTGTTAAATTCAAGGATAATTTCAAGGCAATTCCTTGCCCCATGATTATGCTTCTAGAACTGATAGTCATTAATAACAAAAGCATTGACATCACCATAGACCAGCAGAAGCACTGCTGGAACAGATATAGAGGGAATTCTAAGCAGTTAAATTATTCATACATGTAAATTTTACATAATATGATAGTATTGTATGCTTAATCACTTATTTACATAGGTCCCAATGAGCCAGAGCTCAAGTACTGGGAGCAGCAGAAATAACTCTCGAATTTCAAACATAAATAACACAGCAACGCAACACGAAATGTACAAATTTATTGCGCAGTTTAAAAGAGGAATGTTTGCCATTTATGATATCTAGCACCCTTATTGGCCACAGCGCTTAAGCAGGTATTATTGTCGATGTGCGTGTGGCCTTGGAGAACACGTGCATCACCTCGTCTCATCAGTCGCTAGCATGGCGTGTTTGAAAGGAACTGGTTCGAGTGTTAAAGCGAATCCATGTGGTAGGCCTCGTGGCATCAGAGAACATCCATGCAGTGAGGCATTCCCTCCTCAACGTAAGCACGCACGTGCTATGCGACTCTCAGATCGCACCGTACGGAGACTTTTACACACCGCTATGAAGTTCCGTATAAAATGGTGGGTGTGCAGGAACAATGTGATTGGGCCAACCGCAGAGCGTGTTGTGAGACTATCCTGGAAGCTGTGTCAACTGACTCCAGGCTACTGGAAAGTGATGAAGCGCACTTTCATTTGTCGGGCTACGTTAGTAAACAAAATTTTCGGTACTGGTCCGCAACCAATCCTAGACAGAACCTCCACAGCGAATGTGTGACTGTTTGGCGCGCTGTCCTTGATTTTAGAATTGTAGACCCTTACCATTCTGAAGAGAAGGCCAAAACTGACAGTAACATCTGCACGTTAAGTACGACTTATGGAATCCTCCTGTGTTGTTTCAAAAAGATGGTGCCACTGCACCTGTGTGCACACTGCCGCAAAGGTTTCTGAATTAGAAAAACCATTTGGTAGTAGGTAGCATACGAGTAGTTTCAATAAATGATTGTCGGCCAGCGAATCGCTTCAGGAGAGTCCTGTAAGCGTTCATATACAATTCCGCCAATTGCGATGAAACTTTGGTGAGTTGTTGTGCACACTCCCACCAATTTTTCTGAAAAAGTAAATCCATTTTACATTAGATGGCACACGAGTAGTTTCAACAAATGCTCACATGGTCAGCTGTATGTGGCATGCTCATGCGTCGGGAAACCTTCGGATTTATTTATATATGCACCAGACAGAAAAACAAAGAATATTGTTTATCCGACGGCACTCCAGTAAACGTAATTGCAATTCAAACGCTTATTCTTATTCTTTCTTGGGCTGGCTGTGTGGCTCAGCGGTAATGTTCTCGCCTGCTGCGACCAAAGTTGCAGGATCAAATCCTGGTACAGCCAGTTGGCATTTGAGGGTGCGCAAATGTGAGGGGGCCATGTGGGTAGATTTACTGGCACGAAATTCCATCACCCCGGCATCTCTAAAAGCCGCAGTAGTTAAAAGAGACTTAAAACCAATAACATTATTATCTTCCATTCTTTCTATCTGTCTGTGATTGGCATCGCAATGCATGCCGGGTATAGGCTAGCCAGTATAATATAAAAATAATTTTGTGAAAATTACATATTTCTAAATAGTTGGTATTTGTATATTCCTGTAAATTAGTCTAAAATATTTTTCTTTAAAAACATCTTGATATGGTCTATGAGATGAATAAAGGCTCTTCGCGGAGTGGTTGGAATATGTACTCTATTTATCTTCTTGCTCCAATGGAAATTTTGAAGTGATATGGAAATGTTTACGGTCCTTGATACTATTATCTATGAACAACCTCAACCTCACAAAGATACTCAAACATCCTGTAAGAAAATTACCTCTAGCTCTCAGTCATCCATACAGTCCCAAATGTTCAAGAAACATTAACATTATTTACAGAAAATTAAAAACTATCTACAGTAAACAGAAACCTGGAGACACATAAAATGTGTACAAAAGGGAAAAAATATACAGTAAATGAAAAGCTAGAAAAAAGTACTTCCAGAAATGGGAAAAATTATACATGCGGAAGTGACATTCGAGGATCTAAAAACAAAAGATTGCATTACTTCACTCGCTCTTACATTCAATCGAAAAATCAATCAACTATTCATTCTTCCTCATTTTCAATCAATATAACAACAAACCAATCAAACTCAAATAGAAATGAACACAATATGCATTACAAAATATTACAGCTCATCTTCTCATATCAGTTGACGGAGAGCCAAAGTGAATATTAGCAGTCCTGTTACTCTTGATCAAACTGTATGTTGACTGCAAGGGGATGAGACATGAATTTTTGTGAACATTAATTCTCAATCTGACCCTATCAAACTTCTACTTCTGTTTTTGAAAATCTCACATGCATTGACCAGGAATCGAACCCGGTCCTCCTTGGTGAGAGGCAAACAGCTTTGATTGCTGCACCTCCATGCCCTCGGTATAATTTTAAGGTGGTCTGTCTAATATCACAGCAAGATGGGGTGCACAAGGACCTTTCTGCATATTGTGCTTGCATTAAATTATGGTGTAGGCCTATTTGTTCTAATTTAAGTTAATGACATTCCCCACTTCGTGGCATTCTTTTTCTTCTTCTACTTCGCCTTTTGAGACACATAGGATCACTTTAACCAACCATTCGTTCGTCGACTTGTAGGAACTGTACGAGCCTTGCGGTCCTCCCAGTACTTCTTCATGCGTATTGATCGTCTTGCCTTTTCTTGGGCGGAAAATATTCTTGTTGGAATTTTCTTTCTTTGTGAGTGGACAATGAAAAGTCATATTTTTCTTCGTGGCATTCAATATGAGTATCTAAAATCAAGGCTTCAGGTGCATTGAGGTGACTGGTAAGGCCTATTATACTCCTCCAGAGCAATGAAGAATGTATTATTATTATTAAAAATAATTCATATTCTGCCTTCTGTGTACGTATTGAGACTTTAGATCCAGATGACTTGGCTGTGCCAAGACATATAATATGGTCTGAGGGCTGAGACTAGATAAACTCAATCTCATGATGCAGAACTGAGAAGAGATGGGTTCAGTTTCCATCTTAGCCAACCTAAAAACTTTTTCCCACCTCTACCGCAGGTAAATGCTGGTGTGGTTCCTAAATTAAGGCCATGGCCACCTCCTTCCAAACCCTAGCCTCCAATAAAAATTTACTTACAGCCTCACAATGACACAGGTTGTCAGACAGATTACACACCAACTACATGGGGTTACATGATCACAATGTCGCAAGGCCCCTTGATGAATGAACAATATTATTAAGAGTGGTATGTTAACTTAATATTTTTCTCTCACAGGTTTGCAATGCACGTGGCTCTACCATTCAATGACAGTTCTCTACTGGGAAAATGACTTCATGAAATTCAATGTTGCTCTTTTTATGAAAATGTTATGTGGATTTTATTTCTTTAAAAAAATAGAAAAGAAGAATATAAACTATGTGTAATACAGCATATTCACTTATTTTTGTCCCGATATCATTCCTTCAGAATTCCTTATGCACATCCTGATTCCTTCCAGTATCATATTTCATTCAACAGTAGTTAATTATTTTATGCTGTATAGTGGTTCACGGTGTAGTCACGTCCTAGTTCGTGAACCATGGGCAACAGCTGAGTAGCCTTGTAAGGGGTCCTGACAGTCTGGATACCAGTTACTATGGAATGAGTGGGCATCTTGGACATATTCTGAGTCATGGCCCTCCTTGTGCTTAGGTGGCTAGACTACCCAACTCCCTTGTTTATTCCCTGAGGTGAAACTAGTGAGGCCCTGTGTAAGTAAGGCTAGCAACCTGCTTCACGTGTACTTCTTAAACCTGCTAAAAATGTCTTGAGAATGCCTCGGACCTAAGGGAGTGATCAGGGACTCCTTGGAAACGAACGAGCAATAGATCGGGTATTCGATGAGGTGCTATTAATATCGACGGGGCTTATGGAAGGAAGAAAGTAAAGCTAACTGAGTCAGCAATTAGGAAGGGATTGGATATCCTAGGGATTAGTAAAGTTCAGATAAAGAGAGCTAGAGAGGAGGAAGTAGGAGATTACAAGGTGTACCTGTCAGGTGTAAAACGAGACAGGGCAAAGTAGGGAGTAGGGTTGTATGTCAAGAGAACCTTAGAGTGTAACATAGTTTTTGTGAGGTATGTAAATGAACAATTAATTTGGATAGATTTGGAAATGACAGGATTGTTTCAGTATACGCTCCAAATGAAGGGGCTGAATATGACGAAGTAGTCAGATTTTATGAGGCTCTGAGTGATATGGTAGTGAGAGTTGAACAATAAAGATAGTGTAGTACTGATGGGAGATTTCAATGCTAGAATAGAAAATAGGACCGAGGGGTATGAGCAGGTAATGGGTTAGTGGGGTGATGATAGAGAAGCGAACACCAATGGAGAATATTTACTAGACTTACGTGCTAACATGGGGTTAGCTGTTGCGAACTCATTCACGAAGCACAAGGAGATTCACAGATACCAAGTCGATAATACACTATATCATTACTGACTTTCAATTTATAATGTAATGAGAGCAGCCAATGGCCAAAATATACATAATCAGTTAGTACAAAGTCGTAAAAGAAATCTTCAGCACTACTGCTTTTCAATACAAAGTTCTCAGTCTTTTGTGCAAAACACTCTTGGGGATTCTCCTCGTTTATGACTCTTCATTTTTATTTTTATATCGTATGGCCTCGGGTGCCTGGTGCAAGCTTTGTTAATTGACACCCAGAGGGTAGCTCGCATGTCGAATTTCGTCGTTCCTTTGAACGCTATGAAAGTCAAGGAGGTTAGATATCTAAACTCCTTGACACTACAGCGCTTTCAAGTAGAGAATGGAGGAACTTTGTATGACGTGATATCTTTCACATTTTTCATTGCACTTTTCACATTCGCAGTCCTTGGCAGGGTTTTGGTAAGTCTTCTTTCGACATTGTAATGCAAACCATGGAGCCTGGTGGGCATGTGTCGCAACTCATAGTTTGCCCTACTCCAGCCTCTTGACGTCATGACAACTGACTTTCAATTAAGAAATTGTTAAGGAATTGCAGGGTATTTTTTACTGAAACAGACCACAAACTGATATGGTGTGATCTATTTGCAGATGGATTATAGTTGGAAATCTTCGGGATAAGGAACTTGGCAGAAATATATTGATATGATTGATGAAATATTCCAAAGAGTAGAGGGTAAAGAATTACAACACAATGAAAACGAGAGGTCAGAGAACAAGGATGTCTTGGGAAAATTGGGTAGAGACAGAAAAAAGCACACATCCTGGTGAAATGGTATAGTGAATTTGGCTTGTAAATGTCAAAGAATGCTTAAAAAAATGGCTCCGAACTAAGAATCCAGCAGACAGCTTTATGCAATAGAAAGGAACAGACCAAACAAATAATAGTACAGCTAAAAGGAAATGAGGGGGGAAATTCTAGGCCAAGTGGCAGGAAAGCTTTTTTGGAGTGTTATAAAGAATCTTAGAAATGGAAGGAAAAGAGAAGTGAAAAGTGTCAGGATAATTCAGGGGAACACTTCGTAAATACTAAGGTAGCATTGGGAGGAGGGGGGCAACAGTACCTTGAAAATTTGCTAAATGTAAATGTGGCAGATTTTGAGATTATGCAGGAGGAGAATAAGAACAGCATTCACGGTTGTGGAATTAGGGAGGGTGGTTACAAAGCGGCAGGGATCTGCAAAATTCAGCCAGAAATGGCAAAGTATAGTGGGAAAGCAGGGATGAAATGGTTGCATAGGATAATAGAATTGGCATGGGAATTTGGAAAGGTACCCTCTGACTGGACAAAATCAACCCAATTTAAAGCAAGGTAACAGGAAAGATTGCAACCATTATAGAGGCATTTCTTTGATAAGTGTCCTGAGCAAAGTGTACACAGGTATTGTAGAAAGGAGAGAGTGATAATTGGACGAGAGTAAGATGGATGAAAACCAGTGTGGCTTTAGACCACAACGAGGATGTCAAGATCAGTTTTTTAATATGTGCCAAGTTATTGAAAATGCTATGAGAGGAATAGACGTTTGTGTTTTGTAGATCTAGAGAAGATGCTGAGCATCCTGAGGGATTATGGTATCGAGGGAGGGCTGCTACAGGCAATCAAAAGTATTTATATTGGTAATCAGGATGCAGTGAGAGTTTATGGTAGGATTAGTTATTGATTTGAAGTTATTACAGGAGTGAGGCAGGGCTGTAACCTCTCACCTCTACTGTTTATTATGGACCATTTGCTGAAGGGCGTTAACTGACTGGGCGGGACTCAATTAGGTGGAAACCAGGTAAGTAGTCTGGCTTATGCTGAAATGTAGGGAAAATGACATGGAAATCAGCATTTCAAAAACAGGTTACGTCTGTAGGGAAGAAATGCAAAAAATAGAATGAAAAATGAAAATCCACAGCCTGCTTCCAGTCTCCGACCGGGTCAGGAATGGAATGAATGAAGCCCCCATCTAGCGGCGAGGATATGAACTGTGCCGGCTGCCGAGGCCTGACGCACTCCTCTGGGGCAATGATTAAATGAATGACAGAGCAAAAAATAGAATGCTAGATAGGAATTAAATTGAAGTAGGTAAACCATTTTAAGTACTTGGACTGTATATTCTCTCAGGAAGATAGTATGGTGAAAGAAATTGAGTTGAGATGCAGAAAAGCCAATGCGGTGAGTTCTTGGTTGCCATCCACAGTATTCTGCAAGAAAGAAGTTAGTAGAGCTATGAAACTATCCCTATATCGCTCAGTATTTAGACCGACCTTGCTGGATGGAAGTGACAGCTCATGCATAAGCTAGAGGTAACTGATATGAGGGTAGCACGAATGATTGATAGGACAAATGTGAGCATTGGCAGGGAGGTACTCATAATTAAGAGATAAAGACTAAGCTAGAAATGGACACGCTAAATGAAGCTGTTCGTATGAGCCAACTCAGATGGTGGGGTCATATGAAGAGAAGGGGGAGAAGAGTTCAGCTGTTGAGGGTAAGTGAGGTAGAGGTAGTAGGTGTGGTTAGATTCAGTGTTGAATGGTGTAGAAGCAGAGAATGTCACAGTGTTAACTGCTAATAGGGGATCTTGGAGGTGACATGTCCGCAAACAGAGGCTTGCAGGCTAGACAGGATGCTGAAAGGCAAAACAGTTTCAAATTAATGTGTAGTATTGGCAAGGGCTTTAGTTTGCTGTGTGCTCCTTTCTTGATATGCTGATAATACAGTGTAATAATGTAATCTGTAAGTTTCGTCAATACCTGAGGTGACCTAAACAGTTGTTTACTTGAGGCCATTTATGTTCTCGTACCATTGGATTAAGGGATTGCATATCTTATATCCCTGCCAACGGGCTAGAAGCAATCTCACTACTGCTAACACTGGTGGCAACTAAACCACACTTCTACCTGTCTGGTATTATAATATAACATACTACTATGGAATAGATGATCGACTTACTTGCAACTAGTGTTCCAAGGCCATGGGTTCATAGCTCGTCTTCAGCTAAGACTTATGATATAAAGGAACCTATTTGAACCCGTACAACATTTAAAAGCCTCTTCAATGGCATTTGTCAAAATCCAACCTCCAAACTATAATAAAGAAAAAGTAATTTTCTGTCACATATTACGATTACCAGGGACCAGGATACTCAGATAGCTATTCCAATACTTTTGGAAAAGTAAAACCAAAAATCATTGGTTCAAAGAAGTCCTAGATGATCTAGATCAAGGCCATCCAGTCATTGTGCTCTGAGAGCGTGGCCGCGCTCGGGGAGCACTGAGCAATCAGACTAGCACTCCTCCCCCTACCACCACTACACTGTGGCAGCGAGGAGGCATGAGACAGACGGGCGCTGACTGAATATGTACGTAAAGTCGTGCGACCGACGCCATTTGTGGGATTGTTGACATCATACTGATACTGCTCTTTTGCCACTAAAAAATATACCGCATGTACAAATCTAATGGCACTCCGATGTATGGAATGTGCAGGAAACGAACGCAAGTGTTAAGTAAAGAACATTGTGATCTATTCCAAACTAAAATTCGAACATATTAGAGAGGAAAATTCAACAACATTTTACCAATATGAACAAATAGTACAGACCTTGAGTGACTTTTTCTCCGTCGTTTTTACGAGCTTTTAGTTTTGGAGAATACAATCTTCTCCAATTTGGGTACAATATTTCTGGACACAGCTATTCGTAAACATTTGCGCTAGTTTCTATCGCTCAACGTCACACGATGCTTACGTTTGGTAAGCTTAAGAACCGCAAAGAAACGCCCACAAATGTAAGTTGAGCCGAACATTGACAGAACTTAACATGCATATTTATAAAAAAGGGGGTATTCTTCTTGCGGAAAGCTGCTGCTTCACCACTCCTTTTTTTTTTGTATGATGTTCATTAATGACCACTGCAAAACTGATTTACTTACACGCCGTTAACAAAGTGCATTGGACTAGACTGATTCAGTGAACACTACCGACTGATGGATCGGCTGCTCACTTTGGCGCGACGGGCAGACCGCTCGCTTAGCCAAGCTCCTCCCACCACAACCGAAACTACCATCCACCAAAGCTCTCGGAGCACTGGCTTAGAGCGCGGCCGGAGCCCTGTGTGGATGGCCCTGATCTAGATGAATTAGGCTTGACAATGCAACAAATTGAACACTGGGAAGAGAAGAGGATCCTGAGAAACAAAGACGTGAGACCTAGTCTAAAAACTTCTATACGCAAACAATACACCATAACGGATGAAGAACGGGCTGCCAGGTCAGACAGAATGAAACAGTTTTGGGAGGAGAAGAAGAAGAAGAAGCCAAATTTGTAACTAATATTCCTAAGACTTGACTGTATATAGATTGATTATAGTGCTCCAATCACTCCCTAGGGGTTGCATGACTTTGACGTGGTGGGAGTGCTTGCGTGATCTAATGATCCTTTGGGCAATGCCGGTGGTAGCATAGCTACTGGTAGGACCTTCCTTGCCGGACAGGCAAGATCCAGACTAAAAAGCAACTCAGAACCCTCAAGTCCTCAACAGCAACGAAGGCGGAGAAGATGGTCTTCGGTACGGCGGTGCTGACGGAAGAGGCAGCCCAGCTGACCAGGGTTAAGAGGTCAGGACCTCCACTGCCTTGTGAACAGAAGTGGGAACTTCAAAGTCTAAGGGAAGAAACCCTGACAGAAAATCAGTAGGCCTGGATACTTAGAAGGCAGCCCCTTCTCCAGGCTTTGGGTGCTGAAGGCCAATAACCTACAAACCCGAGATTACCCTTATTACAGAAACAGAAATGAATAGAAGCAGGATGGATAAAACGGATTGGACCTTTAGCATGAAATCAGACACAAGAATTGGAATTTGGAATGTACAAATAATGTGGGTGACAGGTAGACAGGCCGAAGTATCTAGGGAGATGAAGCGCTACAGGTTGGACTTACTAGGTTTGAGTGAGATGAGATGGAGTGGGTTCGGGGAGATAAGGACCCAGGAAGGGGACACGTTGTTGTAGGCCTACTCAGGATCAGAAGGAGAACATAGAGAGGGTGTTGTTTTACTGATCACACAAAAGACAAGGAGGAGCTTGATGGAGTGGTATCCAGTCTCAGAAAGGATAATAGTAGCCCGATTTGCATCAAAAGTTAGACCAATCACAGTGGTGCAGTGCTATGCAACAACAGAGACAGGAGAAGAAAGAAAAGAGCAATTTTACGGCCAGTTACATCGAACCTTGATAAAAGTGAAGAAAATGGATATAGTGGTCGTGATGGGAGACTTGAATGCGAAAGTCGGAAGTGATAATCAAGGAATAGAAAATATAATGGGGAGATATGGTATAGGTACTAGAAATGAGAATGGCGACAAACTTATAGAATTCTGTAGCAACCATAGTTTGGTGACAGGAGGTACAATCTTTCCTCATAACAACCGCCATAAAGTGACTTGGTTGTCCCCGAACCATATAACGGAGAACCAGATTGACCATTTCACTATAAGCAAGACATGGCGAACTTCCCTGTTGGACATGAGGAACAAGAGAGGAGCAGATGTGGGAAGTGACCATCATTTAGTGATAGCTACGCTCCTATTGAAGATAGCAAATATTAGGCACATTCATCAAAAGGGGAGGATAAGGTTCAACCTCGATAAATTAAAGGATAAGGAGGTGCAACAACATTTGTCACAAGAGTTGAGAAACCCATTTCAACAGCTGAGAGAGGAAGAAGAAGGAAAGGATATTGAACATAACTGGAAGAACATAGAGACTACCTATATCAATACATGTGAAAAGGTTTTAGGCAAGAGAGAGAGGAAGGGAGGAATGGGTTACTTCTGAGACATGGGAAACAGTGAACAGCAGGAAGGAATATAAGAAAAGACTTAACAATGCAAGGACACAAGAATAGAAAGTACAAGCTAGAACAGATTTCAACCAACTTAACAAAATAGTGAAGAGGAGTTTTCGACTTGATAAAAGAGTATTTATCAATAATTTAGCAACACAAGCAGAGATGGCAGCACAAAACAACGATAGTAGGACCCTATATCACATAACCAAAAAATTAACAGGAAAGTTGGGGCAGATGACCTCGTAGTTCCACCCCTTAAAACAAAAATATCTAACTAACAGGAAAGTTCTCTAGTTTTGATAAACCTGTGAAAGCCAAAGATGGGAGATTACTGTCTACACAAAAGGAAGAACTAGAAAGATGGAGAGAACATTTTCTGGAGAAGAGCAGGAATATAGGGCTATAAGCACAGAACCACCGTCAAGAACAGAGATACAAAAGGCAATAAACAACTAAAGAACAGTAAGGCGGCAGGTATGGACAACATTCCATCGGAAGCCTTGAAAGTAGATATGGACACTACAGTTGAGATTTAGCTCCCATTTTTTTGAGAAGCTCTGGGAAGAACAGAAGATTCCTACAGACTGGAAGAAAGGACTATTGATCAAGCATCCGAAGAAAGGAGATTTATTGGAATGTGACAACTGGAGAGTGATTACTCTCATTTCAATCCCAAGTAAGGTACTCTCGCAAGTAATTCTAGAAAGGATAAAACAGAGAGTTAATTTAAGGCTGAGGAAAGTACAAGCAGGATTTAGAGAAGGCTTTTCTTGTAGAGACCGGATCAATACGCTGCGCATAATTATAGAACAATCAACGGAACTGCAATCGTCACTGTACCTACTATTCGTTATTTCGAAAAGGCGTTTGATAGTATAATGAGAGAGAAGATTTGGCAAGCCATGAAAGAGTTTGGGATTCCAAAGAAAATTATAAAGATTACTCAAGAAATGTATGAGAATTACGACTGTCAAGTTTTACATCAGGGGATGTTGTCGGAGCCCATTCCAGTAAATACAGGAGTTAAACAAGGATGTTTGCTGACTCCAATACTGTTTCTCATGGTGCTGGATCTTATCAAAAAGAAAGCAATGAATTGCCGAAGAGGTATCCAGTGGGGACTAACAGACAGGTTGGAGGATCTGGAGTTCGCAGACGACCTGTGCTTGCTTGCCAGCAGTTACAAAGATATGGAAGCAAAGCTGAATGATTTAAGAACTGAAGCATCTGAGGTGGGATTGAAGATCAATGGAAGGAAAACCAAGGAGATGCGCCATAATCATCGAAATAAGGTATCATTATTTCTCGGGAATCAAGAGATCGATCAAGTCAAACAGTTTTGCTACCTGGGAAGTATGGTCACCACTGTGGGAGGTACTATGGAGGATATAGGAAATAGAATAAATAAGGCTAAAAGAGCATTCGCAATGTTGAGACCAATCTGAAAAAAAGGGAACTTAACACCTATACCAAACTTCTCATCTTCAATTCAAATGTCAAGTCAATATTGTTAGAAATATGTAACCCAACAGGTGATCTATGGTTTAAATTAAGTGCCATGAAGCGCAACGCCATTGGTGACGGTTCTATTTACGAGAATGTTCTCGTTGATTCATTTGTCTGCTTTTGTATACATACGCCTGTATGTTACCTAGTCGTTCAGTTCGTATTAAATGTTCATCCTGAATATACGCCCAGTCTTCATTCCCCTGCCATATACTTCTACAAATTTTGCTCTACGGGTGTGAAACTTGGAAGACCAACAAACAACTCATTAACAGACTCTAAATATTTGTGAATAGATGCTTGAGGAATATCCTGAGGATATAGTGGCCACAAGTTATCTCCAATGAAGAGCTATGGAGAAGAACACAGCAAACACCCATTTATATTGAGATGCGTCGTAGGAAATGGAAATGGATTGGGCATACATTACGACGAGATGGAGACAACATAGCAAAACAAACCCTGGAATGGAATCCACATGATAGTAGGCGAAGAGGCAGACCAAGGAACACTGGAGGAGGAGTGTAATAACAGAAAAAATGGAGAAAGGAGTGAAGACCTGGAACGAGATTAGGAGGATGGTGCAGAACAGAGTCTGATGGCGGAAATTCATCGATGCCCTATGCTCCACTTAGGAGATAAAGAAAATAAGTCAACGAAATCAGTAAGTCATAGTGCTCCAATGTGGGCATAAAATAAATGAGGAAAAAAAAAGTAAACTACTTGCTATCAATAAAATAAACATGATGTCTTCACTATGGTTACTAAGAGGTTCCAATGAAAAAAATAACAGAAGGAAGTTGAATATACACATCCAAGGATCACATTATGCCTATTTTTAATTTGTAAAACCTTTCATTGCCATTAAGTCTACATCAAAAAAATGATGATAATCTGTAGAATTATTATTCTTGTATCAGAAGCATACATATTAAACACAGCTATATTATTTTTGCCCGCCACTTCCAATGCTTTTTCTGTTCCTTGATGAAAATCGTCTTCTGTACAGGAGGCTGGATATAGTCGACATTGAAGCCCACTCCTATCTTGATCTGTGTAGTTTACCAAATTATTCTGTGGAATGAAGTGCAAGTAAAGTACAGTAATGTCACTCATATCCATTTATGTTTTATGGGTCATATACCAAGTCATCATCATCTACCTCGTTATGACAAAAGTACTGTCCGCGCATTATATCTCTGCCGGCGACGTACGTCATCACTTCCAGGAAAGGTCTATCGACTGTACTAGCCTCAGCAAAAACATTTCTAAAATCACTATTGTATTTATAATTATTATTGACATCGCCATGAACAGTTCTCCTTAATACGTACTGGTCAAAGTCGTCGTAACAGTATTACTTCTCGCACGAGTTTTATCAGGAGTTGCAAACGAGTTCGATTCTCCTTCATCAATATCGCCCAACTCTCTCTTTATAAACAGCACCGTTCTTTTAGATACACCTTTTAGATAGCCTGTGCTTGGTTAACAGGAATATTGAAATCACAGCAAGCCGCTTCATTTTCCATGAATTTTAGTACATTAGCCACCATCTCCCTACTTTGGCTGTTCAGTTTCTTGGTTTTAACTTTAGAGATGACAGGTGCCATCTTTAACTTTACTTAAAAATGTAACTTAAAAATATAACACCAGCTTAACACATTAAATAATAAAAAAAAAGTCAACCCCTGGCACTATCCAGCCCATGACGGGCTAAGGCCGACCAAGCGACCGCTGCCCAGCCATACGGCCTGCAGATATTGGGGTGACGCGTGATCAGCGCGTCGGGTCCCCTCGGCCGTTAATCTTGGTTTTCGTGATCGGGGCGCTGTCTCACTGTCAGACAGCTACTCAATTGTCCTCACGAGGCTGAGTGCACCCCGTTCTAACCCTCACGTCAGTTTTAAAATCCCTGACGGAGCCGGGGATCGAACCCGGGGCCTCCGGGTGAGAGGCAGGCGCGCTACCCCAACACCACGGGGACGGCACATTAAATAATGCAAAAAAATAATTCAACGGTACTGCCGAACTACATACACTGACAATAGTCTGGCAAGTACGAGGGCTGTTTTTTAATTAAGGGCCGTTTTTTTATATAAAATTAACCGAACATTTTATTTTGAGACCACATTTATTTTTAGGTTTTACAGACCTTCCTCTATTTTTCTACTTGGTTGCCTTGTTTATTTTGGCACTTGTCATACCTTAAAACTAAGTTCTAAAATCCCTCTGCATAAAAGTTTGCCGCCTGCTCTGACAACCAAGAATTCACACTTGAGGAAAATCCATTGATAGAGTGGTTATCATGAATCTTCGGTCCTCGTGAATTTTCGTGTCAATTGCAGTCAACAAGTCATCTGAGATCACAGACCTGAGCGTTCATCGTCATGAAGTATCACAGATGGTACCTCACAAGCGGCGGGCGAATCAATAATCTTGAACATTGTAAAGATGCACAGTTCAGCGTACAGGTTAGCTACACAGTTGCAACTGACGCCTGCTTGTTCGCCAAGGATGCCGGGAGGATGCGTGCACGCTTGTTGCGGAGTGCGTACTGACTACGGGCTTTGAAAAAAAACGGCCCTTACTTAGAAAATAGCCCTCGTACTAATGAAATGTGCTGACTGCATCAGGCTAAGTCGGCCGAGTATACCGTATTGTATCGTCCAGGCGCGGATTCAAGGGGGGGGGGGGGTCACGGGGTTCATGACCCCCCAAACGGGGACCAAATTTTTTTTGCAAACTCAAAAAACAAAAACACAATAATCAGACAAATAAAACTTAACGAATTTTAATTGAAAAACAGGTTTATTTTTCATTTTATACAATACTGAAAATATCTTGATTGCAATTATTATGTTCTGTTACAACTGTACATATTTACAACTTCAAACCTGTTATATAAAAACGATTATTTATATAACAAAATCAACTCTTCTATTTTGTTGAGCAAACCTTGTGATTACCGAATCGATGTCTATAGTGATGTCACGATGAATGTACAGCAATGCACGGAAAGGAATTTGGGGCTTTTTACACACCAAAAAATTTTGCCCACGTCCAAACTGCAAGCTTGGTTGGCAATTTAAGCTATGACTTTCTCCCTCTGTCGGTACCAACTCGACTTGCCGAAACTCTAACGTACCTTGATACTTTTCTCGAAGCTCGATGTAAAAGTCGCAAAACACGCCGTTGCAATTTGTACGAATATTTTTGGTGCACTAAATGCATCAAATTTCTATCCATGTAGCTAGCAAAAAAATTGGTCTGGTTTTGTACGTTTGGTTATTTTGTGATTGCGTTCGTTGTTAGTGATACCATTTTTCTGAACAATTTCGATTCTGTGCCCCCCTTCCCCAAAGCCAAACTCTAGATCCGCGCCTGGTATCGTCAAAACTCCCGAGCCCCAACATGAGGGGTAATGTCACGTAATAAATAGGAGTAGAGAAATTGACAGGTCGATGACACTTCATATTCTTAGAAATACAACGGTCGTCAGAGGCAGAGATATAATGCACGGATAGTACTGAAGTTAATGAACAATTTAATAATTTGTAAATACATTTAAATTATAAGTGTTGATCATGAAGTTGAAGTTTGTAGTTTTACGTGACCGTTAATCTTGCGATCATGAGCCACAAGGCCCTCTTTTTACGTGGAATCCGAACCACAACACATGGCATTTAAACTTTGAAAATCTCACGTGCATTGACTGGGAATCGAACCCGGTTCACCAAGGTGAAAGGCCAAGAGCTTGACCGCTGCGTCACCACACTTCTTCCCCACCCCTCCTTCCCCTTGCCCCACCCCCTCCTACAGGGAGTATTCTCCTGAAAAAAGAAAAAAAGACATTTCTAGGAGACTAACTGTGGGATTTGAACCCTTCTACCTTGCACATTAACGAGCCATCAGTCCAGGTCAATAATAATATCTAGAATAGTAACACTGTATATTGTTTTTTGAATGGAAGAAAGCATATTTTATTGAAAGTATTTTAAAATATTATTTTGTATCTAAAATACATTTTGGGAGTATTTTGCCTATCTCTGACTATACTACCGGTATGTTAGTAGCCTGCAGTGGGCTTTTTATTCCAGAATTGGATTTCCACACTAAGTTTGACTACGATATAATGACAACGGTTCAATGATTGTTACCTGTTCGAAGCAAAGTAGGATACATTTTCTTATTGTTTATTTAGGATAAATGAATACATCCACCCTCTCGTTGGGCTTGGTGTGGTAGCTATGTAGAGATAAAACGGTTAGCTCAGGAGAGGACGCCATGGAGATCTGTATCTAACCAGTCAAAAGACTGAAGACACACACAGCAAGTGGTAGTGTAGTAGTCATTATGCTGAGGGTTAGGAAAGAGGTGGATCCGGGCTTACGTTAGGAAGCATTCTGGCATGCGCCTGGAGTAGATGTGGGAAACCACTGAAAACCACTTCCAGGATGACTGAGGTGGTAATCGAACCATCCTTTCTTCAGTTTTGCCTCTCGAGGCTGAGTATTCCAGCCCTGATACCAGAATTAAAATTTCTTGACAGGGCCGGAAATCATACCCAGACCTCCAGAGCGACAGCCAAGAATGCTAGCTGCTACAAGTAGGGCGGCAAAAATCTACAGCAAAGTTGTACGATGTCGGATCGTGAAAGATCTCTCGTATTACATTTGGTGATTAGGGTCTAAAATTAATTAAATCTCAGTCACATGTAGCTCAGTAGAATTCAGGTTTTCACTACCAGATGGCAGTGTTAAACAGAACGTTGACATTGGAGTTTAGAACACCTCAATGGATTCAAGTCAAAAGGTCTACAACAGGTAGCTGAGACCATAGGATAATGATGATTATTATTAGGAGTAGTAGTAGTAGTAGTTGTCCTTGTATGAGTAATCCGCAGCGTTTCATTGAACTCCATTACCAGAAGGAGGAGCTGGATGTTCAGAGATCGAAAGTTTTAATCCCGCCACTAACAGAGGCATAAAAGCCCGGCACAATGAAGTGGAAGGAATGCCGTGCTTAGCTGTGGTCCCCCGGTCACCAACCCACGCCCTACTATTTTTTAGCCCTTGGGAGATATACAAGAGATATGAATGTGGGAGATGTGTAGGAAGTTTGTTAGGATATGGATCTTTTAAAGACGCGAGCATACTGAAATACCTTGACCGTAAATAGTAATGAGATTCAGGTGAGCTTAGGGCTTTTCACGATATGGTATGATTAACGGTAGAATAACTATTCTCCCAAAGAGTGAGTCAGTCCTGACCGTCCTGGCCTATAAAAATAGCAATATTCAGTCCGAGCTGCAGCTGAGACAATTCAGCGGCCCTACGCTGCAATAAACAGAACACTGGTAGTGACCTACTCTTTATCTCTGCTATAATACAGTACATCTCAATGTAGAAACAACCAATTGGGATGGCAGTTTATAGAAATTCTACTTTGGGGAATGCCAAGATCGTTATGTGTAGTGTTTGTCCAATAGCATATGTTATTCTTGTAAAGTTTTGTAGTGTGTGTGTGTATTTGTAACTGAGGCTAGGAGTTAGGAATCATCCCGACATTTCCATGGAGTAGAAGTGGGGAAACCATGGAAAATCACTTCTAGGATATCTGAGATGGGAACGGAACCAACCTTCTCTCGGTTTTGCCAATCAAGGTAGAGTGTATTTCGTTCTAGTCCTCAAACCACCGGTTTGAGGCCTGCTTAATAGACTTGGTGTTTGTCTTGTTCTTATTATGTAAGATTGTTTTTGTACGACCTTTATCATAATACCAATAGAAAATTGAGGCTGGCTGCGTAGCTCTGTAAGACCTGATAGCTAAATTACTGTATCTCTATAGAAATGAATGTTACCTGATAGTATATTAGGTATTGACGGTTTCTGAATAAGGAAATCCACTCTACAATAGATGGCGCATGAGTCTTTTCAACAAATGATCTTTTCTGAATTGCGCGCACACCCGCGAAGTAAATCCATTTCATAATAAGTAGCATGCGAATCATTTTAACAAATGAGTGTAGGCTATTTCATACAGTTTAGCGGCAGTTTCTGTGTTTTTGTTGTATGAAGGAAGGAAGCTTGTAGTTTAATGTGACCGTTAATCTCGCGATCATAAGCCACGGGACCTCCGTTTTACGTGGAATCCGAACCACAGGACATGACATTTCACATCGAAAATCTCACATGCATTGACTGGGAATCGAACCCGGTCCGCCTTGGTGAGAGGCATACAGCTAGACCGCTGAGCCACCACGCCCCAGTTTCGTTGTATGATTTTCTCAATGTGTTCCAATACCAACCTCCGATTGCGATGATACTTTGGTGAATTGTTATGCTCATGCCCACAAAGCTTTCTGAGTTAGTAAATCCATTTTTCAATTGGTGATGCACGAGTCGTTTCAACAAGTGAGTGTTGCTGCGCAAATTATTCCAACAAATTAAATTTGGTGAGTTGTGGGCAAGCACGTGAAGTCTTCTGTATAAGCTGGGCCCGGATAATTTTGTGCTTAACTTTTCGTAAATATGTATTTATATGCTTAGTGGAAAATATATGATAGGGGTATCCAAAATATGTTTGTAAATTTGTCATATTTATGTCCCCCAGTTACTCAAAATAGTTGAAACGTACAGCTGCTTGAATAATCCAGTCGACAGTACAAATATTCCCACTTAACAGTGTACTGTGTCAGAGTAATAGTTCTTACGCAGTGTTGACTCATCAGGGAGAGGAAGTTCGACGTAGGCCTACATTTCTAACGTACCATGTAGTACTGGATGCTGCAATTTATTTAGTGGTATATCAGCCGCAAGAAATGCATGACAAATATCTTGTTAGAACTGGCTGTTTGATGGACCATGTCTCACATCTCGCAGTTTGGGAAGCAAACGTTGTGTCGCTTCTTTAACGATGCACATTTCACGTTTTGCTGTGTAAATTGCAAACGCATGTCTGCCGCTACAGGTTCCTCACAAATGTTACAAAATAATACAGTTATGTCAGTCCCATGAAGGGCCTAGGCCTACCAAGCGACTAGCCATTTGGCCTCAGATATTGGGGTGATGCATGATCAGCACATCGGGTACCCTCGGCCGTTAATCCTGGTTTTCGTGACCGGGGTGCTGCCTCACTGTCAGACAGCTACTCAATTGTCCTCACGAGGCTGAGTGCACCCCATTCCAGCCTTAATGTCGTTTCTGAAATGCCTGACGGAGTCGGGAATTGCGCGCTACCCCAACAACACGGGACCGGCCTAATTTTATTTTATTGTTACATACCGAATTTGATCATAATGACATTTTGTTTTTACATATTTTTGCCTTTTTAAATGTAAAAAAATACATATTTTGTCTCTTTATTTTACATATTTGATCACAATGAGATCTTCTTCTTCTTCTTCTGTTTCTATGGCCTCATTGGACCACTTCAGTCAATCATTCCTTGGTCCTCTTCTTCAGTAATTCCATTCCGAGTTGCCCAGTAGCTTTTCATTCACTCTGAACTTCTCAGGCGTTCCTCATCTGTAAATACCCATTTTATTGTATTAGGTTTGTCTATTTTTGCCTGAAATCTAATTTTTATATCTTTCAGGTTTTTTTTTTTTTAATTGTTTTGTTTTGCAAGTCATACAAGGTTATTTCTAATTCTTTTATATCTTCTCTAATTTCCTTAATCCACCCTACTTGTTGTTTCATATTCCAAAGTTTCACTACAATTTTTCTAGATAATCTGGTTTTCAGCTCATAATGAGACCAAAAAAAGAAATCCGTTTCTTCCGTATAGTATCTGTATATCACTTCATTTGGTACTATCTGCCACTGTACATCTTTCTGATATTTTTTATTTATGCATTCTTCTTTCTACTTTTAAAATTTTGTTGATTCTGTTTTTCTGAGTAACTTTAAAAAGAGTTTCACTTCCATAGGTCACCTCTGGTTGAACCACCGTCTTGTAATGTTTTAATTTTGTTGCGATTGATAGACATTTTCTTTTATATGTAGACCATGTTAATTTTTGGGCTTTTATCATTTTATTAGTTCTTTCTAGCCATGCAGGTTTCTCATTCAAGTCGTAAGTTATAATTTCTCCTACGTATTTAAATTCCTTCACTATTCTAACTTTCTTGTTATTTACTGTTATGTGATTGATTACAAGTGGATTTGCTACCATTATCTCAGTCTTTTCAAATGATATCTGAAGTCCAATTTTTTGTGCTATATTTTGTAGGCTTATTATTTGATTTCGGAGGAGTGTGAGAAGCATGTTATGGAGCAAGGTTGTCCCTCAGAACAGCAAAAAGATCATATATCGGACGTACTATGTCCCTATCCTGATGTATGCCTCGGAGACCTGGGTTATGAAAGGAAGGGAGAAGAGCAAAATACAGGCCAGTGAGATGAGGTTCTTGAGAAGCAGTATTGGAGCTACAAAGATGGACAGAATAAGAAATGAGAGGACCTGAGAATTAATGAAGGAGGAACCATTACAGGATGGTAAGGTGAGTTGGGGTAAGTGCATACCCAAAAAATGCAAGTGCAACTTTGAATTTTAAATGCATCTAAACTAGTTGCAATACCAAAACAAGACTTTTCTGCATATTGACTGGTTAATTGTGTGTGACTGATGCATCTTGAATGTTTGCTTCGAGAATGTATATTCCATTAGGAAATTAAATATCACTATAATGTCCAGGGTATGCACTTGCCCCGTGATATGGGGCAAGTGTAACTCTAGCCTATATTCTTCCATTAAATGTTTCACACATAATCGCGGGGCAAGTTCGTGTTCTCTACTTATTAAGCTATTAGATGCATATTTCATAATTTATAAAGTTATGTTTTCTATTAAATTCTTCACCTTAGAATGTTGGGGTGTGTAAGATGCAAAATTACAGCCATTGGAAAACATCACAAGAATATAAAAATTAAAGACAAAAACTGGCGTTTACTTACATTTTATTAGTAGGTACGTTGCTTAGGGTTCAACACAATTTATTAACTTAACAGTAACTAAAAACAAATTGTAAAATCAAGTTAAGTTATACCAAATAAGTACAAGGAAAATAAATGTCGACAGAAGATACACTGTATCAAGGCACATTAAAAATTGTTTATCAAATTTTTAAAATAAAGAAACGAAAATTAAACATTGTCACTAACAGTAGATATTCATTTAAATAACAACATGATGTGTTTAAATCTCCTTATTAATAAATCAAAAGTAAGTTTCATTCGTGGTCCATCATAAAAAATCGTCAAATTAAGTTTCACTATTACCCATTCACTGAATGTTGTTCTGAGTAAAGGAAATGGGAAACAACAGTTTTCCCCTGCGGTCTACAGATGGCGGAGGGATAATAGACACTATTTCGTCTTCTAAAATATCACTGATATCTTCATTGTCTGGATACGCACTTGCTCCGTTGGGCAGGGACGAACTTACCCCGCATACTTGTTCTGACGGGGCAAGAGCAACCCCTCATGTTTTTGTAATTAGTTACGTGGTATTTCTATGATTAAATATGTTTATGAAAAGAGTATACTTATAACTTTAGGAAAAAGAACTCTACAAAAAATAACTAGGTATGGTTGGGGAGACAGAAAGACAAAGACAATGATTGATCTTATCCTGGTGGAAAAGGATAAACGAAGACAACTGGTAGATGTGACGGCTATGCCAAGAGGAGATTTTGAAGGAGACCATAAAGTGGTGATAGTCAAATTAAGGCTGGGAAAAATCACAAACCTTTTGGAAAAGAGGGAAAGAAAAATAAAGGTGTGGAAGCTAAAAGGGTGGGAGACAATGGACAAGTTCCAAGAGGATTTAAAAAAGGAAGTTCCCAAAGATGAAGCAAAAAGTGTAGAAGAGGAATGGGCATGTTTTAGGAATGGTTTTGTGAAGTGTGCAGTAAACACCTGTGGAAGATTATCAGGGAAGAAAAAGGAAAGGGAGACTCCTTGGTGGAACGACAGGGTAAAGGAAGTTGTTAAAGAAACGCAAATGGCATGGAGGAAGTGGATAGGCAGTAAAAATGCAGAGAAATTACAAAAATATAGAGAAGCAAAGAAGGCATGCCAAAATATTGTACAAGAAGAAAAACGGAAAAGTTGGGAAGGATTCACAGAAACTTTGAAGGAGGATATCCAAGGAAGTAAGAAGGTGCTATATGGATTGGTGAAAAACAGTGTAAAAGGTAGGGAAAATACAAAATTTGTAAAAACTGAAGCAGGGCAGATATTGTAACAAAGAGATGATATATTAAATAGATGGGAAGAATACTTTTCAAAGCTACTAAATGTGAAATACATTGAACTGGAAGATGAAAGGGAACAAGAAGAAACAATGGAGGAAGAAGTAGAAGAAGAACAAGAAAAGGAGATAACTATGCTAGAAATAGAGGAAGCCATACAGAAGATGAAGAGTGGTAAAGCAGCAGGAGTGGATGAGGTGACCACGGAAATGATAAAAGCAGCGGGACCAATAGGGGTACAGTGGCTGTATAGATTATTTAGAATAATTTGGAAGAAGAAAGAAATTCCAGAAGAATGGGGGAAGGGTTTAATTATCCCGATTTTTAAGAAAGGCGACAAAAAGGAATGTAATAACTACAGAGGGATCACTCTTATTGCTCATGCAGCTAAGATCTTTGAGAGAGTATTGGAGGGTAGACTGAGGAGGAAGATAGAAGGAGAGTTGGAAGAAGAACAGTATGGTTTCAGGAAAGACAGATCAACATTTGACCTAATCTTTACATTAAGGCAAATGATGGAGAAAAGATGGGAATTTGGAAAAGACATGGTGATGACATTTATTGATATTGAGAAAGCATATGACAGTGTGCCTAGACAGGTGGTTTGGGATGTATTAAGAAAAAGAAGAGTTATAAGAGCAGAAGTCCAAATGTTAAAAGCTATGTACAAAAATTGTGTCAGTAGCGTGAAGACCAGTATAGGAGAAACAGAATGGTTTAAAGTGGAAACGGGTCTCCGACAGGGAAGTGTATTGTCCCCATTACTATTCATCATAGTCATGGATGAAATCCTCAAGAATGTCAAACAGAGATTGGGACAAGAAGCAACAAAGGCCATGCTGTTTGCAGATGATATAGTTATATGGGGTGAGGATGAAAAGGATGTACAAAAACAACTAGATGTATGGAACCAAGAGATAGAGAAATTTGGGATGAAAGTAAGCACAGAGAAGAGCAAGATAATGGTAATGTCAAGAGGAAGGAAGAAAGGAAGAGGAAAGATAGAATTGAATGGCAAAACTCTAGAAGTCGTTAAAAGTTTCAAGTATTTGGGAAGTGTGATCGCAGAAGATGGAAAGATAACTGAGGAAATTGGAAAGAGGATACACCAAGCGAACAGTTTTTACCAGAGTGTAAGGGGTATTGTGTGGAACCGAGATGTCCCAAAGAAATGCAAAAAAGTATTATATTCAACCGACTACAGACCCATACTAACATACGCAGCTGGAGCGTAACTACTACAAAAAGAGAGGAGAGTAGAATACAAGCCGCAGAGATGAAATTCCTAAGAGGTATAGAGGGCAAGACCAGAAGAGATAGAGTTAGAAATGAAGAGATTAGAGAAAGGACAGGAATATTGAAGCTGCAGGACAGGATAGAAACAACAAAGTTAAAGTGGTATGGACATATGATGAGAATGGGAGAGGAGAGAGTACCAAAGAAAACTTCCTGTGAAAAGATGACAGGGAAGAGACCACGAGAGGAAGGCCCCGGAAGAAATGGGCAGATACAGTGTGGGAGTGTGTAGAAAAGAAGGGAGGAAAACCCGAAGATGTACTAAAATCAGGAGAGGAGTGGTGGAGAGACAGGCAACGATGGAGGTCCTTAATTCACAACCCGACCCAGGAAGCTGGAAACGGGAAATGAAGATGATGATGACAAAAGAAGTTATTTCAATGAGCGATGGTCCAGATACAGCGTGGATTCGGGAAGCACGGTGAACTTGGATGCTTCGTTGACGGCATTACTTTCGGAACTGGCCTATAGTCGACTTCACCCGCGACATCTAGTGTTAAATGAACGCAAGACAACTTACCCTAACTCCCCAAGAGATGTCAGAACGAGTTTCAAACGGACAAATATATCATGGACCAGTGATGCTCTTGCCCCAACTCACCTTATAGAGAAATCTAGACTTAGATGGTATGGACATGTAAAACGAATGGAGGAGAAGAGGATACCCAGGAGGATACACGAGATGAAGTGGGAAGGAAAGAGACCGAGAGACAGGTGGCTGAAGGGGGTGGAAGAAAGAGTGAAGAAGAGAGGAGAAGACTGGACAAGGGTGGAGGCTGAGAGATGGTGGGAAGACAGAAGACGTTGGAGAGGCTTGTGTTCCAAACAGACCCGGCCAGTGGCTGGAAACTATGCAAGATGATGATGATGATTATTTGATTTCTGGCTTCTTGAATATTATCAGCCAGTAACGATAAATCATCTGCGAATCCCAAGCAATTTAAGTCTATTTGATCTTTCTTGGTTCCAATTCTTATGCTCCTAGGATTTTCCCTGTACCATTCCCTCATTACATATTCCAAAGCACAATTGAAAAGTAGAGGCAATAAACCATCTCCTTGTCTTAATCCTGTTTTAATCGTAAACGGTTCAGATATTTCTCCTCTGAATTTTACTTTAGATTTGGTGTTTGTTAGAGTTAGTTTTATAATTTTTATTAATTTGGGATGAAGTCCGAAATTCTCTAGTATTTTCAGCAGTGAAGATCTATGTATACAATCATAAGCTTTTTCAAAGTCTACGAAGGTTATGACTTGCTGTTTTTGTCTACGTTTGTAGTAATCCATTACTAACTTTAAGGTGATTATCTGATCAGGGCAGCTTCTCTATGGCCAAAATCCACCTTGGTATTCTCCTATTTTCAGTTCTAATTGATCTTTACAACGATTATATAGAATTCGTGACATGATTTTATATGTGATATCCAAAAGGGAAATTCCTCGATAGTTGTCAGGATACGATTTTTCTCTTTTCTTGTGTAATGGATGTATTACAGCTGTAGTCCAATGGTCTGGCAGTTCTTCTTTGATCCAAATGTTCACTATGCATTGGTGTAATGAAATCTTTACTGGTTCTGCTGCATATTTCCACAATTCTGCAAATGTTTGATCTTCTCCACTCGCTTTGTAGTTTTTGAGCTCTCTCAGCGCTTTGTAGACTTCTTGGATTGTGGGTGGATTTATGTTTTCTGATGGTGTTTTAATAGTCGTGTCTGTATTTATTTGAAGCAGTTCTGGTGGATCTTCGCAATTTAACAACTTGTTAAATGTTTCTGCTAAAATTTCTGTATTTTTTTACTATGAGCTAACTCACCATTTTTGTCTTTTAACATTAATGGTGGAGGTTCATATCTTTGTAGTTGTTTGCTAAAAATTTTGTAGTAATCTCTTGAGTTTGTTTTCGCGCTATTTGTTTCGATCATCAGAAGTATATCCTTTTGGTATTGACGTTTAACCCTTCGTATTATTTTTTGAGTTATCTTCTTTTGTTTTATGAGTTCCAAGTGTGATTCATCTGTTTTTTGACTCTGATACCGTAGCCAGGCTTGATGTCTATCTTCCACTGTTTTATCACACTAGAGGATACCCAGGAGAGTACACGAGACGAAGTGGGAAGGAAAGAGACCGAGAGGAAGACCGAGAGACAGGTGGCTGAAGGGGGTGGAAGAAAGCATGAAGATGAGAGGAGAAGACTGGACAAGGGTGGAGGCTGAGAGATGGTGGGAAGACAGAAGATGTTGGAGAGGCTTGTGTTCCAAACAGACCCGGCCAGTGGCTGGAAACTGTGCAAGATGATGATGATCGTTCCACCATTGGTGTTTCTTCCTTGGATTTATTGGGGCTACTTGTTCAGCTATTTGTTTCAATTGGGGAACTACTTCCTCTAGATCATCTGTTATTTTAATATATTTAGTTTGTTTGTTGTATCCCTTATTATTTATTAGTTTATGAGGGTCGTATGTTCTCTTTCTTTTGAGGTGAGTTTTTTTCTTTGTCAAAGGGGTGAATTTAATTTTAATCTTTATCATGTAATGATCCGATCCAGTATCGGTTCCTCTCAGAACTTTCACATTGTAGATCTCCCTGTGATAGTTCTTATCCATACAAACATGATCTAGTTGCCATTCACCTTTTTTCCAATCTGGATGTTTCCAAGTTTTGAGTTTATTTGGTCTTCTCTTGAAGTAAGTCGATTTGGAGATCATATCATGGTTCCTGCAAAATTCCACCAGTCTTATGCCATTCCTCTGTTTGTTCTTCTCTGTGCTGGCCATTTTCCTATTATGCCTCTATATCTTTTTTCCCTTCCTAACTGGGCATTAAAGTCTCCAATTAAAATTTTGATGTGACTTTTATTTATGTTTGTTGCTGTCTGATCCAAAAGCTCCCAAAATCCCTCCACATCATCTTTGTGTTCTTTCTTATTATTTTTATAATTAGTTGGGGAATGGGCATTTAGTATGGTATATGTTCTATTTGCAGCTTTTAGAGTTAGTGTCGAGAGCCTAGGGGATAATGCTTTAAATTCTATGATGGACTCAATTATTTTGAGATTGACTACAAATCCTGTTTCGAATTGTGGACATTGCTTCATTACTCTTTTTCCTGGTATTCCCTTGTAAATTCTATTGGTTCCTGATCGGTGTTTCTCATTTCTTGAAGCCCAGTTATTAGAATCCCACTGCGATCCATTTCGTCTGTCAAAATTTTGAGTTTCCCTGGCTGTATGATGGAATTTATATTGTGTGTTGCTATATAGTTTATCTGTCGTGTCTTCAGTCTAAATTTGGGTTTTCTATCTGTTTTTTCTATTTTTAGATGCTCCGACTCATCTAGGGTATCTTTCAGGTGACTGCCCACCGTATCCGAATGCAGACTGCCTTGGCAATTGCAAGGCGGTGGAATATTCCTTAAACGATTTCCTTCCATGTTTGACTTTCAAAGGTATGGAGGAAGCTCCGAGTTACAACTGCGGTTGCTAACCGTAGAGGTTGTTGTGTGTTTGGTCCATGAGAGCTATTTTATTTTGTTCAAGTCCGTCACCTGGGACGCGCCACGCCGGAGTATCACCTCACCGCCTACTACGACACATATTTTTACTTTTTTAAAATGAAAAATTACATTTCTGTCTCTTACTGTAAAAAATGGGCTGTTTGCCATTTCTTGATGAATGCAGTACATTTGCATTTGTCTGTTGGCACAGGCTAGAGTAAAATGTGACTTTTCACTGATGTCTCAGTCTCATGGCTGTGATTATACGGAAGCTACTGAGGTATGGGTGGTGCTTAGTAATGACAATCAGGGCACAGTTGGTGCCTGTGAATGCTGTGAAAGGTTCTATTCAAAGGGTTAGTACTGCTGTTCTAACTCAGTGAGGAAAGTAATGACAAACTACCTCACTCCTCTTCTTGCCTAGTATGCCTCAGTATAGTGCTGCCTTGAGTTTTTGTGGGTATCTACCCACATAACCTAACGGCGGTACTTTTTGAGGATCTAACCAGCCTTCGGGCTGACTACCTAACAGACAGACTGTAAAAAATACATTAATTAATGAATCGATTATTAACAGCTGTACAAAACTATAGATAGATCGATAGTCTCCAATCGATTGTTGCAAATTCGGAGATTAATAAAATATAATAGTGCAACTAGTTATTTATTGACTTAAGGTTTTAATTTACTCAATATTTTAAACTTCTTCAATAAGGACAAGGGCAGCCATGGTCATATTATTGGCTTTTCATAATAATAGTATCAATGAGAATGAAACACGTACTCCAGAGTGTGCATGATCGCTTTTATAAGATATCGATTATTACCATATTCCCTGCTATTCATTATTCTTTGTCGCTATTGGTTACGCGTTCCAATATGGCGGTACTCTGGTTAATTTGAATTTGCTGTTGCCATCAGCTGTTAATATTAATGGTATAAAGGTGATATTTCGCAGGATTGTTCTTTAACAAGGTAAGAATTCTTTCTAATATATATTATTTGAATAATAGAACCAACTTGTACTTCAGTGTGATGTTAAAAAATGCTAGTAATGTGGTTGTTCAGTCCTTATTAGATACTGTAGTTTACTAGAATATTATGGGGCAAGCAAAAACAATATATAGTAGCCTGTTTCTTTTTGCTCAACTGCAGTGCATTTTCTAGTCTATCACAGTTATTCAGCAGTGCCATCTGATACGTGCTGTATAATGTACCCACTTTTATTGAAGGTACCGGTAAGTTATTTTACATTTTTTTTTGTAGGTTATGTAAGAGCCCTAGTGGCAAATTGTTAGATTCACAACTAGAAGGACTGGGTTTGATTTTTGCCAATGGTGGAGATTTTTACACTACCCTTCACTAACAGGTAAACCCTGGTCAACTCAGCCAGCTGTAAAATAATGAGTAGCCTGAGGGATTTCCTCGGAGCTTAGCCTCCAATAATAAAAAGCCTGGCCAATAGCCTCTGGGAGCTGTCCGCCCTGCAGATGCTATGTTTGCCGATAGAGGCGCTGAATACCTCCCTACATGATCAGTTCAGTTGGCAGTATTTATACGCATTGTGTACGCACGACTCGAGTTATGTTACTGAAATAAGGTTATTGTATTATGGTGGTATACTGTCGCGTGCCGTTTAGTAAACAAGGCTATAGAAATAATGTTACTGGAACTAGTTTTCATGAATTTCTTTTTCGAGAGCCAACTAGGAAATTATGGATTAAAGCAATAAGCAGACAAAGTATGTAGCCTATGCTGACCATGCGACTGAAAATTAGGTGATCTTGTATTATTGCTCCAGTTCTGATGATGATAATCTCCTGACCACCTCGTCAAGTAGTGGCTAGCATTCTTGGCTGTCGCCCCCAGAGATCCATGTTCGAATCCAGGCTCTGCCAATAAATTTCATTCTGGTCTGAGGGCTGGAACGGGGTACACTCAGCTACATGAGGTAAAACTTAGAAGAGGTGGGTTAGATTCCCATCTTATCCTTCCTGGACAGGTTTTCCGTAGTTTCCCACTTCTACTCCAGGCAAATGCCGGGATAGTTCCTAACTTAAGGTCACCTTCCAAATCATCACCGGATTTACAAATGCACATGCCGCAATAACATGGGTAGCAGACACGGGGCTAAATGACCAAATTTCTATGACGAGAGCTGTCTAGTCCGCCTCGTTGCATAGTGACTAGCATTCTTGGCTGTCACTGCGGAAGCCCGGGGGGTTCGATTCCTGGTTCTGAGGGCTGGAATGGGGTACACTCAGTCTCATGAGGCAAACCTGAGAAGAGGTGGGTTCGATTCCTACCTCGGCTATTCTGGAAGTGGTTTTCCGTGGTTTCCCAAGTCTACTCCAGGCAAATGCCGGGATGGTACCTAATTTAAAGCCAAGGCCGCTTCCTACCCAAATTTTACCTCAATTACAAATACACACACTAATACAGACATTACAGTGAGACAGGTTATCAAACAAATTCTACACACACCTATGAACATGGGGCTACATGACCACGACGTTGCAATGCCCCTAAAGAAACAATAACAACGAGCTGAAGACCATAACCTATCTATATCATGCCAAGACATGGTGTCCACAGGCAGGAAAAGTCAGGAATTTTGTTTTTGATCAGGAAAAAGTGTGAAAATATAGCGTGAGTCAGGAAAAATGTCTAAAAGTATTAGAAAGTCAGGAATTTTATATTAACCATAATAACTCTTCAAGTTCTACTTCAGGAACTGTGTGTGACATCTGTAGAATCTTTCTGTTATAAAGATGAAGTCACAAGTGCCGAAATAAAGTGGGCCCTTAATGTCGTCCAAAATAAATTCTCTTAATTCTTGTATAAATATTTCAGAAACCTTCAGGGAAATGTTTCCTGATAGTGCAATTGCAACAAAATTTCAATTGGGGAACACGAAATGTTCTTAGGTCATCAATTATGGATTAGCTCCATACTTTCATAATTTACTGCAAGATGAAATTCTTTCATGTGATAATGTTATCTGTTTTGATGAGGCATTGAACAAAGTTAGTTAGTTATTGTTGTTTTACGGGACGGAACTACGAGGTCATCTGTCCCCATTGAACAAAGTTGTTCAGCGAGGTCAGATGGACCTATTTGTGCGTTAACTTGACATCAACTGCAATGAAGTTAACACCAGATATTTCAACAGCATCTTTATGGGACACGCAACAGCTCAAGACATTTTAGAGGCTTTCAACCAGGGAATCTCTCCTCTTGCTAGAAAGATGGATGGACCGAATGTTAATTTGAGTTTCATAAAAAAGTTCAGTGGCCAAATAATATAAGATAATGCAGATGGCAAACAACTCGTTAACCTTGGTGTTTGCGGCCTTCACGTTGTCAATGGAGCCCTACAAACAGGAATGCATTCTGTAAAGTGGGACCTTAAATTATTTTTTAGAGACATGTATTATGTATTGAACGACTGTCCTGCACGCCAAGCAGAGTACTTGGATTTATGTATTATTGCATTATAATTTACTTTATTTTGTATTTTAAATGAATAAAGAGGTGAGCGTTGAGCAGCTATGGGGATGGTGGAGGCTGCAAATAAAAAATAATATTTGTTTGCTCAATAAACCTTTTTTCCGATATTACGATGACTTCATGAGTCAGGAATTTTGTTGAAAAATGGTCAGGAAAAGTCAGGAAAATTGACATTGAAAATTCTGTGGACACCATGCAAGAGTCCTTGATAAAATTAGTAGTATCTGGAGTTAGTTAGGTATTGTTGTTTTAAGGGACGGAACATCGAGGTCAACTGCCCTTCGGTATCCAGAGCTCATCTCCAGTAATATCACTAATAAAACTCAAAGACAGAGGTGGTCTCCGGTATCATAAGCCAGGTTTTGTTTTGCTGGAATTGAAGTAACGGACAAAATGATATCGGTTATGTCGAGCAGTCCAGGAATAGCACAAACATTAACTAGAACACTGTTGCCACAGGTTGCTAAAAATCATATTCTATAGTGTGGAGTACGTGATCATCCTGAGTAACTGAGGAGGGTAATATTGCAGAAGTTTCTGCACCCGTCTGTCACTAACTACACCATTGACTACGTCTTGAGAAGAGAAACAAATTGTGAGAAAAAAGAATCACAATAATTAAGAAAAGTCGTTCCTTTTCATTGGAACTCGATCATGGTACACTAGTAAAAATATTCAGTGGAACCATATACAGTACCTTTGTGCATACCAGACTGTGAGCGTGCTATCTAATAAGGAAAATCTGCAGTTGAAACAAACTTCTACTATTAAAAGATGAACATCTCTTATATTTTACTTCATTCTACTCAACAATTTATATTCATGTACTGTATAGTGTATAGGTACATTTTTGCTGGTTTTAGCTTGCGATAGCAATGCTATTAAGTTACATGTTAGGTGGTTACTCAGTGCTGCAGTGGTCAATAAGCGCACTGCTATGAGGACAGTGTTGATGCAGAGAACGCCATGCAGGCTTTGTATTATTAGAGGCTAAGCTCGGAGTAAAGGCTGGTGTTCCCCATTCGTGAACTCAAGCGACTGTGCTGCCGTTATCTGATGGAAACAAACAGGTGCTATAATTTTATTAATGCAGCCAATGGCCATGTATTTTTCTTTTCAGGACGGGTCAGGGAAAGGATTATGAAAGGAAATCGGCCGTGAACCTATTGAAACCATGTGATTTGAGTTGATGGGTGTGCTATTCTTTAGTTTTTTCAGTTATTTTCATAATAATTGAAGCTAAAAGATGAGTAATATAATTACTCAATTCCACTGCGCTCTTCAAATTCAACATTTGCCATGTCAATGCACTACTTCCACAAAAAGAAAGCTTTTCAGATGGAATGGAGTCGATTACTTCGTGTCGCAAAACCGATTTCGATGTATATGATCGCATGTGGCTGGCATTATACAAAGGAGAATTATTTATTAATAAATACTAATGAATTTCTTACAATAACCAGTACCCTACATTCTGCCCTGCACTACAAACTAGGCAACTTAAATGCAGGGTCGATTTGACAGCTGTTCTTCCCATGTGGCAAAAATTACATTTAGGGGTCGCTTTATCGTAGGCCTACAGGTGGTTGTCTTTCTTTAACTTGCCCCATTGCTACTTCAAAACTGAGAAGCTCAGTTCTTCTAAGTTTATAATCAGGTGCCTATTAAAAAATTAAAACATCTTGAGGCTATAGTCAACTTGTACAGTCTTTGATTTATTGACTTCAACAGTATTAGGCTATATCTTCCAAATTTAAATATATGTATAGCAATATACCAACTACATGCTTATTAGATTCCTGAACAAATTATTTTTATCTCGGTAACTGGTGACCGAATTCCATTTTGAATCTGAATTGAATTTTTCTAATTACTAGTTTGTAAGGTCTCCCACAAGTCCAACCCCTTCTCCACGTGGTGGGAGACGGGCAACGGCATGAAGTAGGGGATTGCCTGTAGGGGTGAAGTACAGTGGGGACTTTGTGTGCCCCGGGACCGCTACGGTAGCTGTGAAGGCTCTATGGGAACCCTGAAAAGTGACGGCTGACGGGGCTCTGGGCTCTGGTGAAGCTACGATAGGCCTAGCAAGCCAGTAGTGGATATCATATTTGCTTTCAAACCAGGAACAGGCCTCGGAAAGGACGGATGCAAACGACGACGACCCGGATATGCTAATGGACTACGAGTTGGGACATTAAACATACAGACACTGACAGGAAAGGTGGAGGAGATTGTAGATGTGATGGAGAGAAGAAAACTGGATGTACTGGGCTTGGCAGAAACAAGATGGAAAGGAGAAGGTCGCAGAGAACTGAGGAAAGGGTACCGGTTGTACTGGAGTGGGAACAGTGAAGGAAGGAGCAGCGGAGTAGGAGTAGTTGTGAGAGATGGAATGAAGGAAGAGGTAAAGGGAATAAGTGACAGGATCATGAAGATCAGAGTAACTGTAAAGGGAAGAAGCCTGGAGATAGCCCAGGTATATGCCCCTCAAGTTGGATGTACAGCTCAAGAGAAGGAAGACTTTAAGGAGGAGCTACAACAGCAGTTGAATGGTCAGAGCATCATTGTCATGGGAGATTTGAATGCACATGTAGGAAGTGAAAGGCAAGGATATGAAAATGTATTGGGAGCAGAAGGATGGGGTAGCAGGAATGAAGAAGGGAGAAAGTTGCTGGATTTTTGCAAGAGAAACGGTTTAGTGGTAGGCAACTCCTGGTTCCGGAAGAAAGAATGCCACAAGGTAACGTGGTACAGCAGTGATTTAACAAAGAAATCTTTGGTAGATTACATGCTGTACGACTGGGAAATGAAGAGAAGTGTCAGAGATATAAAGGTAATACCATCAGAGGCCTTAGATAGCGACCACAGAATACTTGTAATGAACCTGGGAGTTGTTAAGGATAGCAAGAGGACAGAGTACCAGGAAAGGAGAATCAAAGTATGGAAACTCAAGGAAAATGAAGTCAAGGAAGAATTCCAGAAGATAATAAGGGAAAAGATGCCAACAGACAATCCTAAAACAGGGGAAGAGGAATGGAAGCAATTCAAAAACACAATGGTGGAAGCTGCAGTGGCAGTATGTGGAAGAACAAGCAACAGAAAGCGGTGTAAAGAGACACCATGGTGGAATGAGAGAGTAAAAGAAGCTGTGGGAAGGAAGAACAAGGCTTTCAGAGTGTGGTTCCAGGAAAGAACTGATCTGGCAAGGGAAGATTATAAGATAAAGAAGAAAGAAGCAAACAAGATTGTTGCAGAGGAGAGGAAGAAGTGGATGGTAAAGTGGACAGAGATGATGGAGGAAGACAGCAGAGGAAATAAGAAAGTACTTTATGGGATGGTCAAAAATAAGAGAAGAGGTCTGCGAGAGGATGTGGTAATGATGGACAAAAACGGAACTGAGGTACACAACAAAGAGACACTCAAGACAGTGTGGAAAGAGTACTTTGAGGATTTGCTGAATCCAAATGGTCATAGGGAGGAAGACAATGTATTGGAAGATGGAGAAGACAACACAGGAATGGAAAAGGACCTGACTTGGAGAGAACTGGAAATGGCTATAGACAAGATGAAAGGAGGAAGGGCACCAGGTGTGGATGAAGTGAGTGTTGAAATGGTGAAGGCAGCAGGGGAGGTTGGGAAACAGTGGCTGTACCGTGTGATGAGGGTGATATGGAAGGAGAAAAAGACCCCAGAAGATTGGAAGAAAGGATTAATTGTCCCAATATTTAAGAAAGGAAGCAGAAAGGAGTGCAGAAATTACAGGGGAGTCACACTCATACCTCACTGTGCCAAGATATATGAAAAGATATTAGAAAGTAGAATACGAGCCAAAGTGGAGAGAAAATTGAGAGAGGAACAGTATGGATTCAGACCCGGGAGATCAACAGTGGATCTCATATTTTCAGCGAGACAGCTCCAGGAACACCACTACGAATTTGGAGAGGATCTGTTGATGGCCTTCCTGGACATCGAAAAGGCCTATGATAGTGTGTGTAGGGAGAAGGTTTGGAAAGCAATGGAAAACATGGGAGTGGAAAAAGAGACTGTAGGCAGAGTGAAGGAGATGTATTGTGGAAGTGTGAGTTGTGTGAAAGTTGGAGGGGAAAGAACAGACTGGTTCAGACAAATGAGTGGCCTGAAACAGGGTAGTGCACTGTCACCCCTTCTCTTTATTGTGGTTATGGACGAGGTAATGACACGGATAGCAGGAAAGATAGGAGAAGATAAGATGAAGGCAATGGTGTTTGCAGATGATCTCATGGTCTGGGGAAACAAGGAGGAGGAAATCCAGGAGCAACTGAAGGCTTGGGAAGAAACAGTGGGAGAGTACGGATGGAAGTTCAACATCAGTAAATGTGAGGTCCTGTTAACGACCAGGAAAAAGGACAGACCAATGAGTGGGATAACACTTGGAGGTGGACAGCTGAAGAAGGTGGAAAGTCTCAAGTACTTGGGAAGTATAGTGGAGGAGAATGGGAGAAATGACAAAGAGATTACGGAACGTGGCAGACAGGCAGAAGCATTTCTGAGAAGCATTAGGAGCTTAGTGTGGAATAAAGATGTCCCACAAAAAAGCAAGGAAGTGTTATACAGAAGCTACTATATCCCGATACTGACCTATGCTTCAGAAACGTGGACAATGAAGAAAAGAGACATAAGCAGAATACAGGCAGGTGAAATGAAGTTCCTGCGAAGTAGGATCGGAGTAACAAGAAGAGACAGGGTGAGGAATGAAAAGGTCAGGGAAATGGTGAAAGAGGAGCCCTTGCAAGTTAGGATTGAGACATCAAGACTGAGATGGTATGGACACTTAAAGAGAATGGATGAGAAGAAGATTCCCAAGAGGATACATGAGATGCAGATGCAGAAGAAACGACCAAGGGGAAGACCAAGAGATCGATGGCTGAAAGGAGTGGAGGAATGTGTCAAGAAGAGAGGCGAGGACTGGACCAGAGTGACAGCGGAGAGATGGTGGGAAGAAAGAAATAAGTGGCGAGGCTTATGTTCCAAACAGACCCAGCCTGGGGCTGGAAACTGTACAAGATGATGATGATGACTAGTTTGTAAGCATAAATCTTCAAGTCTCATAAAATCTTGGTGTTTTTAGCACTTTCCCCACACATAATTATATGTCTGGCATCTAAAATTGCCTGTCCTTCAACACGAGCCCGCCTAGAATTGCGGACAACCTTCAATACATATATGGAATGTAATGGCTAATGACCACATAGAGTTGCATGCAAAATAGATACACTGAATACAAGTGCATAATATTCATGACCAATGTTACTGCAGTTGTCTGTCATGATTTTTCCTTTAGGGATGTACTTTGCCATGTTTGGTTACACTACCTTTTTTCTCTTGCAGGTCTGTAATGTGCGGTGGCATTGCAATGGAAAGACAAATCTATGTTGAAATGATAATTTGATGAAATGAAGTAGGGCCTACTCTAAATGTAGGCTATGTACGAATGAGAAATGTGTAATAAATATACCACAGTATATGGACTTGATTTTGTAATTTTTTTAAATTCCAAGTTCCTTATTTACATCCTGATTTCCTTGAAGTATTCAATTTAGTAAGGGCAAAATTTTGGTGTGTTTTGTATTGGCGATGGTTTTATTCATACTTATTTATTTCCTATGTTTTTTCTTAATCTATTTATAACAGTGTAGGCCTACTGTATATTAACTTGTAGGTCAATAACCTAGATGTTAGGTCTCTTAAAACAATTATCATTAACTTTTATTCCTCACAGGCAAGGGCCAAGTTGTGTAAGTTTGTTCTATAAAGCCAAAATAAATAAATGGGATTGATACAAATCATCAAAATGCTCATTCTCTGGAGGAGGGGAATAGGGAGCCGCGGAGGTGCAGGTTACGGTTCAAATTTCCCGCGCTGAAACTTTCATGTGTTTCCTATGCATGCGTAAGCGGTGCTCGTTATCGGAATTAAATTTAAACCGTTCTTACCAATATTCTTTGGTGCTGGAATATATTGTGATTTTCAATGATTATTTTCAACGTTTAAAAATGTTTGTAGAAAGCCAAGACATTTATTCTCCGAGTAGAAAATCTGCCCGGACGCCCTTTCTATATAAATAAATAAAAATTATCGTTATATAGTTAAATAGTTATATGTTCTAGGAAAAGATGTCTTGTGGTAATCTCGTCCGATACCACTAAATTTACACGACAAACTAATATCAATTTCAGTACGCTCCCGTATTAACTCGTATATAGTGTATACTAGCAGAAGTACCAATTCTTCGAACGGTCATCGGTATTAATAACCAGGCGTAATCAATTGAGCTACTGTTGCAATGGTTAGAGACTTGGAACCTGTTTCTCGACAAAGAAAAATGATTAGTTAAAATATGCTCTGAAACTAAATTTACCTAACGTGTACTTCCCGACGTGAAAAAAAAATGAAAACCTCGTAGACGAAACGCAATACACGTCAAATAAAACTGACCTTCACTGTTGTGTCCAGTCCCCATCCAGAGGAAGACCCCTTTAATAAATTATAAAGGCTTGTGGTGCATGAAAATTCAGGTTTTTTAGACTCCAATGGCCCAAATTCCTAAAAGAAGAAAAGAAAAAAACCTACCGTATTTCAATTCAGGAATTTTTGAAAATAATGTTTCTGTACGACATAACGCACATTTAAGTCGTGTGAAAAAAATCTAGGGTGCCCCTTGACCCCCTTAAGCGCATTGATGAATTTTACAGTTTTAGTTGATTCCGTAATAACCTTATAGCCATTTGCAAACATTCACAGAAATTTCATAAATGGAGTGGCTTTACTTCTTGCAGAAATAGATAGAAAGTTGTAGGTCACCTTTTCAGATATTGTTGTCATGGTTACTGGCTTGCATTCCTTCATTAGTTTATTAAATGAAATTAGTTTTCTGGGAATATCTCAGAAACTGATGGTTTTAGAGCCTTAAAATGTACTTTTCGGGGACCCTTTACTGCTATTTAGGGGCACTGAGTTTTGTTTCTGACACCAAGGGGTCGAAAATAAGCTTTGTCTCGTCGTTGTAGGCCGTAGTATAATAATTATAATAATAATATGACAATATAGGGATAGGAATATAATAGACCTTCCGTACCACACCCGAACGTGTAAATCGCGTGAAAAAAATATCTAGAGTACCCCTTGACCCCCTTAAGCGCATTATATGGCATTGATGAATTGTACAGCTTAATTTGGTTCCGTTATAACCTTATAGCCGCTTGCAAACTATCTCAGTAATGTAATAAATGGAATTGTATTGCGTCTTACAGCAACAGATGGACCTGTGAGATTCCGTTGCCATGGTAACCGGCTTGCATTCTTTCGTTATTGTATTAAATGAAGTTAGTTTTCTGGAAATATCTCAAAAACTGTTGGTTTTAGGGCCTTAAAATGTGGTTTTCGGGGGCCCCCGAGTTTCGTTTCTCACATTGAGGGGCTGAAAATGAGCTTTGTCTCGCCCGTCTACGCCTATTTCAGCAAGTATTTTAAGGGGGTAGGCCCCCTTTTATGAGAGGTACAGAGAAGAGTTACATCAATGATTAGTGTCGTGCCTCTGAAGAATATATGTACCAAATTTTACGTTGATCCACCCAGGCGTTCTCGAGTTATAAGGGAACAACCACTTTGTAGACAGACAGACAAAAAATTTATTTTCGCGCGCACCCGTCATAAAACAGTCTGAAACGCGTAAATAACGCAAATTTCCGTAGAAATTCAGAAAAAACAGACAAACAATATATATAGAGAGAGATTATGGGGGTCAACCCCAAATAATATTTAATATTGAACAGCCAATCACAATTTTAAAGCAGATTAGTACAAAAATGTAACTCCAGAGTACGCATCATCGCTTCTGTCTAGAGCTATGAGAGCTGCTGTGTAGAGCTATGAGAGATAATTGAGTAAGTACCGTTGAGTTGGTAGCACTGCTCCACCGCACCTTCAACTATCTTTCATCATTAGATCTAATTTTATCAGTACTACACATCACCACAATCTGTCTGTCTCTCTCCCGCATAACTGTTCATTGCATACCTCCCCTGCCGTGTTGCTGGTGCTATTTCAAACTGACCTTTCACTTTCCTCCCCTCAACAGCTGAATTCCACTCCACCCCTCCCTCCAAGATATCTCACAATAACTTGACCGCTAACACTTAACACTTTTCCTCATTCAATTGTATGAACACTTCTGAGGAAACATCCAATACAGTAATTAGAATACCTTACTAACAGATCTCAACAGCTGACTAATTGTAAATATCCTGTTTCTGTCAAATATTTCTGTGTATGACTTTATTTAATGATGACTTTGTAAGATATCAAATTCATACAGAAGTAGGTAGAGGTATTGATCAATGTGTGTCTCAAATACTTAAATTTAAGAAGGTAAATAACTTAAGCATATTTCACACAAATATTAGAAGTCTATCTAAAAATAAAATAAATTTAGATGCCGAGTTAGAAGCATATAACCATATATTTGATGTCGTTATACTCACAGAAACTTGGAAATTAGGTAACTTTAATATATGCAAGCATTCGAACTATAAAACATACTATAACGAAGGATGCTTTAATAAATGTGATGGAGTTGTTTTTATGGTGAAGAATTCTATTGACCACGAGGTAGAAACTGTGAATTACAATTATTTCAAACTCCTTAGGCTCAAAATAAATTATGGGAACAATAGAATTGCATTGACAGGCATATACCGTTCGTCAAAATACAATAAACAACTATTTATTAATAATCTCCATGATTATGTCCAGCAAAAATGTACACTAGAAACCGAGGTGATTCTAGGCGACACTAACATAGATCTATTTGATGAGTACGACTCTAATGAATATTTAAACTTACTGCATGAGCATAATTTTAGATCGTTGATATATGGCACCACTAGAGAAACTTCAACGAGCAAAACCTGTATTGATCATGCACTTATTCGTAGCGGTATTTCTAATGATAACATCTTACCCATTATATCACAGAGCAGAATTACAGATCACTATCCTATATTAGTTAGTATAAATCTTGAAAATGGCCGTGACTTAGAAGCAGCTCAGTGTAACATACGTGAACATAGATTTAAGTTAGATAGTGAGATGCTTAAAAATAAATTGAGCAATATCAATTGGGATACAGTATTAGGGAACAACCACTTGGATTCTAAAGTAGATAAATTTATACAAACTATCCAAAATTGCATAAAAAATTCTTCAATACAATTAAATTCAAAGCAACTAAAGAGAAAGGAGTGGATCACGCACGCGCTAATTAAGTCCATTCACACCAGAGATAGGTTGTATCAGGAATGTATAGCAAATAAAGAGAACAATGCCATGAAGGAGAAATATAAGCGGTATAGAAATAAATTGAACGAATTGCTTAATAAAGCTAAAACTGACCACTATAAACAATTAATCAATTCCAATTCTAATAATCCAAGAAAAGTATGGGGCATTGTCAATGAAATAACACAAAGAATAAGTCATAAAGAAAAAATAACAAAAATAAGATCTCAAAATCATGTTTACGATGATGATTTCACTATAGCTAATACATTCAATGATTATTTTATTAACAAAACTACTGACATGTCTAAAAATATTAAGAACAATCCAGATTTTTCCTTGAAAATCAACAGAAATACATATTCCTGTTTTTTTAATTCCGATTACCGAAGCGGATTTACATAAGTACCTACACGAAATAAGCGACACTAAAGCAATGGGAATAGATAACATCTCAGCTCGAATTATTAAGCAGAATTTTAATTCTTTAAAGAATCTTTTACTAACAATAATAAACGAGTCACTTTCAGTTGGATACTTCCCAAAGCAATTAAAAATTACAATTGTAAAACCGCTACATAAAGCAGGCAATCCTTCAGAACTAAAGAACTATCGACCGATATCGTTAACGACAGTCATATCAAAATTATTTGAAAAATGTATAAAAAATCATATTTATCAGTTTTTGAAGAAACACAATCGACTATCAACTAGACAATTTGGCTTTATAAAAAATGTCAGCACCACTGATGCTATTGGGGAATTAACTAGGCGAATTTATGAAAATATGAACAGTATGAAACCGACCTTGGGCATGTTTCTCGACTTAGAGAAGGCTTTTGACACCATACCTCACCATATTCTCCTTCAGAAGATGGAAAGATATGGCATCAGAGGCATAGCACTGAAATTGATAGGAAGCTATTTGACTGAAAGGATTCAATACGTTAGAATAAATGGAACTACAAGTCTACCTTTAAGAGTGAAAAGAGGAATACCACAAGGCACAGTGTTGGGTCCATTATTATTTTTGATTTTTATCAACGATATTGAATCATCTATACATGGAATTGAAAATGTTAATGTCATATCATACGCAGATGATACGGTAGTTTGTGTTGAAGGTAGAACATGGGGAAATGTAAAACAAATTGCAACTGCGGCATTGAAAATGTTAAAGGTATGGTTAGATGGTAACGAACTATTTTTAAATGTAAATAAATCAAAGTTCGTAAGATTCAGTTTAAAAGCAGTTGAAGATGATTTTAATGAACTAAAAATACACACTTTGAACTGTAATCAGAACTGTGACTGTCCTAAAATAGCTAAAGTAGATACAGTTAAATATCTGGGATTATTTATAGATAGTGACATGAAATGGAAAAGCCAATGCAAACACCTTACAAGTAAAATAAGAAGAACAATCTATATATTTCACAATTTAAAACATATTGTCAATTACAAATTAATAAGAGACATCTACCATGCTCTAGTCCAGTCAGTTCTTACATATGGTATTCTTGCCTGGGGAGGCGCCTATGAAAATGTACTAAAAAGTGTTCAAATAGTGCAGAATCTCATATCACGAATAATGTTGAAGAAAGATAGATTATATCCGACTATGAGACTGTATGCTGAGACAAGGGTCTTCAACATTAAACAATTGTATGCTTTTGAAATATATAAATACATTTTTAAAGATAGAAAAAGAATTCAAGTTGTTAGCCACGAGTATGAAACCAGAAGTATTACAGAGAATCGCTGTATTTTATATCAACCTAAGTTAGGTATAGCCAAACGTAACTTTCTGTATTTCTCACCAAAATTATATAACATTCTCCCAATTAAATTAAAAGAATTTAAAGGAAATCATGCAAACCTGAAGATGCAAATAAAACATTTTCTCAGAGAAAACAAAATTAAAATTGAAAATATAATTAGTTGAGCTTACAAGTTTATAAAACACAAATTCAATTTTCCGTCTTATTCATTTTTTTTTATTTTTTTTGTGTATACACCATTTACATAGAACGTGTTATTCGGCTAAGCCATTATACAATTTTTAGAAATAGTAATCAACGATATGCAAGCCACACACAAGGTTGCACTTTTTAGTGGCATATGTGATATCTCTTCCTGCTCTGTATGAATTTGATATCCTATTTCGACCTGTCTTTATCATATTGTAACAATATAATTTAATAATTGTAAATTTACAGGTTAAATAATGAGTAGGAAGTGCAAGAAAATTCATAAAATGTGTACAGATATTATGAATTTTGTAAAATGTATGTATTTGTAACGATTTAATAATAATAATAATAATAATAATAATAATAATAATAATTTGAATTAGCTACCAATAAACTAAAAACTTCAACAATTGTAGAAAGATTAAAAATTAAATGTTGGCTGATTCATGATTGTACTTTAATGCATTAAATTAAGGTGCTGTTTACCACTCCTAAATGTATTGGACATCTACCTGTGCATTAATAAAATATCATCTACTAACAACTTGAAAGATGTAGCAAATTTTAGACTGAAATGTATGATTTCCATATACAATAGAAATAGCGAGTATCTCTGAAATGCATTGTAACCTGTGCTTAATTCGTGTTAGTGAACTTAAATTATTATTATTATTAGTAGTAGGCCTATTATTGTTATTAATCCATACACATAACACATATCTGGTACATCACAACATAAGTACTTGAGCTTCAATGAACCAAAGCATAGCCTTGTCACCAAAACAGCTGGTTCAAACCTTGAGACTCGAAATCGCTACACATGAACTTCCGGACGATTCCAGTTGTAGAGATACCCACTGCCTTCTGCATTAGTTTGAACTAATGAGTATTCAGATCCAGTTATTTAAGGATTTGGAGCAAGGTACTTGAGATCACACCTGCACTCAAGACTATGATTAGTATGGTGTTCACCCGTTCTGCATTCTGTCAAGAGGGCCGACCAACTCACTATAATTACTGATCTCAGTGTGCTTTATTTGGTTATTATTATTATTACTATTATTATAATTAATTCATTAATTAATTACGATTAATCGCACAGGGGAAATGTACAGGGCATGCGAGATGAGCCATGTCTTTCCCTCAGTGAGACTAATAGGATTGAAGCTAGTAATGTTTGAACCTTTCTTTAAACGTCCCCTCTTCTATTTTTCACTAATCAAAACATTATATAGGCCTACTGACTATTTTTAAATCATTTTTGCTCTTATCAAAGTTGTAAAAAATTACTGTCCCTATATTCAGCCGTATCGATTTGATGCACGAGCAAATATACGGTCAGAAATCAAACAGTATTTTTGAATTGAGACGAAAGGAATCTTTTCTTTACTTCTATAGTAATGTAAGCTCGTGTTGCCCACTAGTCTGGTGCACATCTTAGAAGCTGACACCAGTTGATTGGCTTGCACGCCAACCATACTACTCCAGTACCTCAAATCAAAAATTAATTTCTTGGGAGAACCGGGAATCGAACCCGGGCCTCTACGGTGACATGGAAGGAAACTTGTAGTTTTACCTCGCAATCATGAGCCACGAGACCTCCATTTATACGTGGAATCCGAACTACAGGACGTGATATTTCACTTCGAAAATCCCACATGCATTGATCGGGAATCGAACTCGGTTGAGAGGCAAGCAACTTGACAACTGCACCACCACGCCCACTCCACGGTGACAGCCAAGAATGCTAGCCACTACACAACGAGGCAGACCCACAAGCAATAACCACACAATTAATTGAATGTATGTACTCACTGAGTGCGAGGGGCGACTGGAAAGCCGCAGCGACGGCAGAGCTGCCGAAGATGGATATTGCTAGAAATGCGGGGTACACTGCAGCGCTGGTCACCAGCAAGCAACGACCAATGGATGTCACTATGATCGAGATGAAGAAATTAGGACGCCGGCCGATGCTAGAAAATAAATAAAAATCATTGTTACAAACAAATGTAATATACAGATAATCCACAAAATATGTAGGCCTAGTTATTTGTCTCGAAATATTCTTGCGATAGGCTAATGAGATTCGTAATGTGAAGTTTTGAATCCATTCTTTCAGTGTTGCCAATACAAACTGCCAGTTGTAACTCTTCGGTCAACACAAATTTGCCCAATGACTGGACGGGGTACAATGTATGTACGAGTATATAATAAAGCAAAGCAAAGCCAACTCCGTACAGGCCATGGAAGCCCTGAGAGTAGGGGAAGGTAGAAGCTTCCACTTTTTGTGACAACGGCACTATCCACGCCCGGCCGTCTTTGCTCCCAGGAATTACCCTGGTACTCATTTCTGGTGTAGGCTGAGTGAACCCCAGGGCTATTTGCGTTTCCGAAAGTGGTAGTTTTGTTTCTAAAATCCACTCCCTTTCAGTTGGAAGCCTCTACCGACTGAGCCACGCAGCCCCCGTATGTACTGTATATAATATGCCTATAAATAATAAATAATTAAATAAACACTCGTGGGAAAAATGCATGTAGTAGTTATAATTACTATTATAACGGGCCATTTTAGTATTACTCATCCGTTTTTGACTGACTGCGTGGCTCAGCGGTAACCTTCTCGCCTTCTGTGCCCAAATTTGCAGGATCGAATCCGGGCGCAATCAGCTGGCATTTGAGGGTGCGCAAATGCAAGGGAGCCGTGTCAGTAGATTTAATGCCACGTTAAAGATCCCCTTCGGGGCAAAACTCCGGTACCCCAGCGCCGGCGTCTCTAAAAGCCGCAGTTAAGAGGGAAGTAAAGCCGATAACAGTATTATTATCCTCCCTATATTATTCTGCTAAGGTCCCATTACGGTTTTGTACCGAAAATAAGGTCCTGTTAACACCAACCTACACATATGGGGTACCTACAGGTTCCGCATAACCTCATGTGTGCCCGAAATGCACTCACTTCCTCTTTAAATGCCTCACAATTAAATAAATACCTTAAGAAATGTACATTTACAATAGGAGCACCGTAACCTGGCGAGCCTGCCGTTAAAGCGCAGGGCAGCGCGGGGGCGGCAGCCATAGCCATCTGGCGGGAGCGCGGCGTACTGCTAGGCCAGCCTGCCACTAGAGCGCAGGGCAGCGCGGCGGCGGCAGCCATCTGGCTGGAGCGCGACGTACTGCTAGCTGAAGAGTCTCTCAGAAGATGGCTCCAGTGTGGTCTCGCCAAGACTTTCTCTAGGGTCCAACCCTTTGCAAATGTAAAAATTGCTGTAGAAGAAACTCCCGAGCAAGCAATAACCGATGAATTCGTTGTAACATCGAATATTGTCTACAAATTGGTGTTGTGACGAGTATAAAACACTGTTCTACATAATTCTTTGTGTTCTTCTCATGTACGTAAGCCATTTAACAACAATAAATACATTTCTTCATTATTTAAAACTTCGTTCTCCCACATTCTTCCCTACTACCCCATTAACCTACATTCACGTTGCGAAAGCTCGCAACTACTTATTATTATTAGTATTATTATTATTATTATTATCATCATCATTATTATTACTTACCCGTTTATCAGGGGCAGTTCCACAACATAATGACAGTCAAGCGATCATCATCAGATCCCGATCACTGGGGTTAAGGTGGTCTAATTATTACAGCTGTCGATTTAATGGGACCAATTAACCGATCACTCTAAAATACGATTAACCATCAATGTGCTTTAGTCGATTAATCGAAACGATTGAAATAGTAGTGTGGTGTAGGAAAAGTAATTGTGTTGCGTAGCACCCAACCTGTGTGTTGTATTATTTGCCATTAGGCATCAGCTAATGACATCTCATTATAGATAGCTGATGCTCATGAAAGATAAAAGCGATAATATCTCCTTAATTGCTTTCTTCTAAAGTGAGGAATTTGCCCACCGCTTTTACAAACAAATACCGGATAGGCTATTAATGTCTAATTACTGAAGTTTACAAGTTGTTGGTGGAACCTAGAAAATGACTTAGATGACCGTCTACAATGGTGGAAAATACTGTACATTCAGCCCAACTTACACATCTTGCATGCCTAGCGAAAAAATCACTTTGCATTCCAGCTACTTTAGTTCTGTGACGGAATATCGACGATAAGCCTCGTCGTAAAACTTGTCAGATTCGGAACAGGAGGACGCCAAAATTTCCAGGCTGGAGGGCGCACCGGGATATGTCCCGGTGTTTCGGCGACCAAGCACGGGCCTGGTTCCGTCTGAAGAAGTGTTTAGTGACGCTGGAAATAGTGTTACTAAGAGAAGGGCAGCCCTTAGTTCTGAGCATGTCAAGTTACCGACATGTCTGAAATCCTGGAGGAAAGAAGTGTGACTGTAAGTAACTGTGAACTTCAAGTTTAAACTTTTGTGTCATTAAAAAGTCAATATTAAAATATATTTTAAATAATATTATTAACTTAAATGCTTATGAATGATTTTTTTTGCCAGCACGCCGCCAATACAATAAAATATATCTTCCTCATAGCAAATGGAATTGTGAAAAATGAAAATCCACAGCCTGCGTCCAGTCTCCGACCGGGTCAGGAATGGAATGAATTTTAAAATATATTATTCAAAGGTTTCTTTTTCTTGAACTGGTACTGTGTGAAACCGAATAAAATTCGATTAATCGACCGATTAATCGATTAGAGGCATTCGGTTAACAGATCAAAATTTTTAATCGATCGACAGCTCTACTAATTAGCCTATACTTCCTATAATCAGTCTAGTTGATGTTGAGTCTAGTAAGCCAATTTCCAGACGCTGGCATTTCCTACACGGATGGTTCGAAGGTTGGTCGGTTGGTTGATTGGTTGGTTGGTTCCTCAGTTTAGGGGCTGCAACAACGCGGTCATGCAGCCCCGTGTACTTTGGGTGTGTGTAGAATCTGTCTGATAACCGGTGTTAATTGTGATGACTGTATTAGTGTGTGTATCTGTTTTCAATTCAAGTAAGGACTGTAGACTTTGAATTTCAAGTAGTTCCTACGTTTGCCGGCAAACGCTACCGTCAGCGACTACTAATTCAGAACCTGGTTACCAGAGGCCACTGCAGTCGGCTCCCGGCGACGAACGTCGGAACCTAAGAGCGTTTGTGAAATGTTTAACCTAACCTAATTTAGTTTAACACAGGTGTAATTTAGTGGAAGGTTCTCTAACATGCCATAAATCTATGACATGGGACCGCCGGCTTTACTTCCCCTCCAAAGGAAGGCATACTGAGGGATTTTCAACTCTCTTAAAAAATCCGACAACTTCGGCCGGGTTTGAACCCGCGATCTTGGGCATAGAAGCTCAGCATGCTACCAACTACGCCACCGAAGCCGCCGGTTCGAAGGTTGACGAGAAGGTAGGTAGTTCTTACGCATCGATGGTGCAAATATCAAGGGCTCCTTGCCTCAGACCTGCAGTGAATTTATTGCGGAGCCTGTTGCCATCTATGACGCTCTGCGTTATGGATGCACGAATCCACTTTATCATGTGTACTGACTATTTGAGTACATTGCAATCAATTGCTTCATGTTTCCCGCAACACCCTTAGTGCAACGACCTTCTAGCCGGGTTGTGCAGCCCTGACACTCGGATCAACTTTCTGTGGCTTCCAAGCTACATGGGAATTGCGGGAAATGAGTTAGTGGATCAAGCTGCAAAAGACGCGGTATCAGTACCATCTCGGCCAATGGAGGTACCCGCTAGAGATATTCGCTCTTAGTTACGCCGACACGCCGACAAGTACTGACATTCTGGGAGAGTCAGTGGCTAACTGACTCAATGCCCAATAAATTGAGAGTTTTAAAGGGAACTACTCGCGTGTGGCAGAGCTCTTTCAGGTCACGGAGGGAGTCCGTCATTTTGTGTAGGCTAAGGATAGGTCATGCAAGATCCACCCACTCGTACTCAATAAGAAGGGAAGACCCCCACTTTGTACCTATGGAGCCGTCTTCACAGTGGCCCACATTTTAACCCGATGTGTGGGTCTTGCTGTTCTACGAAGAATCCTTGGTTTGCAGATGACACTCGATCTTATATTAGCCGATGACGTGGTGGCTGCTGATTTCGTCATTCGCTTTCACTTATAGAGTTAGGGGCAGCAACCTAAATTCTCTAGTGTGTATTTACTCAAAGAACTAGTTCTTTTTTGAGTTTATGACTTGTTATTTCCTGCATATTTATGTTTATTATTATAATTACAGTATTAGTTTGATTTTATATTTTGTTTTCTTATATTTAAGCTCTTTTCATATTTAAATTTTAAATTTATCAAACTTTACAATCAATTTTTCCGTGTTAAAAGGGGCAGATGATCTCGATGTCCGCCCATGAAAACCACAACAATCAATCAAGTATGCACTTATGGAGTATTCCATGGAATACGCGTTTTATCAGAGTTAGCAGTCACTGCCCTTTGCTTATCTTTATTTTTCATTAGTTCTTTTATTTCCCTTCTCGCAGCACTAACAGCGACCTTTCATGTATTCTTGGTTCCTTGGAACGCTTGTTTACTCTTTTTAAAGTCTGTTTCAGATGTTCATCTTCCTTGCAAAAGCTTACCTTACCCCTTGATTCCAGTCATCTCAAGAACTACTACTGCAAGTTCTACACCCGTTGAAGCTTCGAACTCAGCAATTTCAAGAATGAATTCAATCCATGCAAGCAGATGTCGCCCTTGTGGTTATCAGCAAGCTCCATGAAGATTTTGTTCCATGTATCTAAGCTGTGTAGTGCATACTTTTAATTTTTGTTACGTTTTCTACAATGTATATCTTCTCTTGTTCCCCCGCCCTTACTCGCTTCCTTTGGCTCTCCGTGTGATCGAATCCTTCAGCCACTTCCTATTTGGTGCTACGATGAGATAGTTCAGTTCTCTTCCCAGGAGAAGCTACCGCTTTCAACCACGTGTTGAATTTTTAAAACAGACGCCATGTCTTAAAGTTTGGTGTAACGGCTGCAGGAAATAATATCATATCTACAATGAAAGTTAAGTAACTACCTACAGATTTCAAACCATGTTTTAAAGGTTTTAGATAGGATGCAAAAGTTTTAATGAATTTTATAGGCAGTATTTGAATTTTGCAATATTGTGCAACATTGTTCAATCTTCTAACTGTCCTTCTAGGATTGTCTTTGTCTTGCCAAGCTAACTGAGCTCGCTATTGAAGCATGAAATCTAGTACCTCCTGTACGAAATAAGGGAGATACATCTCTCCTACGTGGGATTTTGCTAAAACTTATAGCTAGCCTGAAAACACAACTTTGCTTCCTAGGGAGGATCTCTGCGACTTTATTCAACTGTAATTACATCTCTATAAATTTCCATTCGCAATAGACTCTAATCTGTGAAAAACTATATCAACTGCAACATTAAAACTCTATAACGTCAGAAACTTGTTAAAGTTCAACTCAGTGCATCTACATAAACTGCAATAGTGACAATTTATAAATGTCCAACAAACTTAAGTGCTACAAAACAGTGTCCGTTGAGCGATCCTCCCATCTTCCCATACTTCCCGCATTCCCATTTTCCTTTACTAACAATTTGGGGTAATTTAAACTATTTTCTTGTAACTCAACGAGGCTTAGTCTAAATAGGCTCTCCCCCCCCCCCCCCATTTTTCAGGTATCACACTTCGTAATTACTGTATAAATAATCGATGTGGTTATAAATCCACATTTTAAGACGCCTTTGCGTTTTCCTGCTGCGTTCAGGAATTTTGAATTTGTTATTTTCCAATTGTTAAAACGCTTGTATTTACTCTTATGTAATCCAGGTTTCACTAATGTGACCAGTACTATTTGAATTTAGCATCTTCTAATTTCTGCATAAATAATCTAAGTGGTTATAAATCCACTTCTTAATCCCTTTTTTTTTCATCTCCTGCTGTGCCCAGGAATTTAGAATTACTCACTTACTCACTCACTACAAAAGCATTCTTATAAAGCATTGGTATTCTGCCTAACCAGTCTAAAGAAATATTTACGTATTTCTAAACGAAATATCCACCAATTTTTTAAAATTATTGTTATTACAGGTTCAAGACCTCTTAATTGTATGTATTATTCGAAAACCCTTGTGAGGGTCTTTAGTATTTTTGGCATAGGTCTAAGACCTTCAAATTGTTTTAAAACACTTCTTAATTGTAAAAATTGTTCAAAATCTATCGTTGTTGAAGCAATTAGAATTGCAATAATTTCTTGGAGTTGCATTTTCTTGTTCTAAGACTGTTAGGCATGACCTTCCTTTCCCTATCTTTTCTTTCGAATTACTATTACATTCAAAGAAACAATCAAAATTACTGAATGATAAGTTTACTACAAACTCAATCACTTGTTGCGTTTAGAGCAAAACTTCTCCTAACATCGCTCAAATGGTTTACTTTAGCTACTTTAGGTAATTCTCGTGAATTATTAAAGGCAAGTATAGCTTGTTCGGCCAGCTTCCTACTTGAAGCGATTTCCGCTTTGTCCTGCGACTCGCTGTTTAGAATTTTGGTTTTGTTCAAGTTGTTCAATTTTTAGTCGGCACTCTGCTGGGTAAGAGTTTAGCCTTCTTTAAACGCAACAACTGGTGCTTTCTAATAAATTCTACTACTAATAATAATAATCTTACTGAAAGCTCTGAAAACGCTTTATCTCAGTCCACTTTGGGGGCATTTGGTCTCTCTCTCAGGGATCCGACCGTGGTGGGAAATAAAATTATTCCTGTTCATATCAATATTTTCAAAATATCAGAATTTTCCTAAAAACATTTCCTTTCAGAAAAGAAAAGGTATAACTCAAAATTCCCTGGTTTGTTTTTCCTCACAAGCGAGCAGTGTACCTACCCATCCTACATAATACCTAATTTCCTGTCCGGAGGAGGGGGCATTCAGCGCCTGCCTACCGGCAACCTCAGCTAGCGTTTCTCGCACTAATACGCTCTCTCATAGGAGTTCGCTTTCCCGCCTTGCGTCAACAAGCCTTGATCAGAACTCTACTGTTTTTAATTATCTTACTATATTACTTCTTTTGTCTTGGATTCTTTCCCTTCAGCCGGAAGATCTTTTCCACTCCCAAACCTTTTCCTTTTTTTTTTTTTTTTTTTTTCAAATCATCTTCCCTCCGATGGTGTCTAAGCTCAGGCTTAACCTACCAACTAACTTAATAGTCCTCTATCACCATACAAAATATCAGTTTGAGTGCTTAAAATGTTTCAGAGATATTGTGAACCGGTGAAATGTATCGCATGGACGCCATGTTGGAGTGTTTTATATAAAGGCCATAGAATTATACGCCAACAGATGAATATTATACATTTATATCGCTTGTTTAGGACACGAGCAATGAACACGTGATTTTAAAAATTTGCATAGCTGCCATTTTTAGCTTCTCAAAAATGGAATTAACGTGCCATGTTTCACAGCACTCGGATGATTAAACAACAAGAAATATCTAACTTATTTAAATTTTAAAATTTGGTGTCGTCGCCATGTTGGTTTTGAGCTCATTAGGTTAATGCAAGTCCTATAAGTGAACTGATTATAATGGGCTCTATCACCATACATATTTTCAGTTTGATTGCTGTAATAAATTCATAGATATTAAAAACCGGTGAATAATTTCGGATGATTTATGCAACGAACTGGAAGACATAGCACACGATATCCCTAAGAAAAGTGAACATTTGCATTGTGTTTAAACATTTAACACCCCATAACTCTAAAAGTGAAGAGCCAAACGCTATGAAATGTACTGTAGCGGAGAATGCTGTATTATATGTAAGTACTCACGAAATAATGCATACTATTTGTTTGCTCTCAGGGAGAATATAATTATATAATTGTGTTATTTCCACAGTTGGCAAGAGATTTTAATTTATGTTTAGGTTGGCAGCAGTTGCCTAGGGACAGGGAGTGAAATAGCCATCATGGCTGAATGTGTTTGCGTTTCGGAGCAACAGCTCCTTCGCATTTCAAGTGTTGTGTCTTTTGTATCATGTACATTTTTGTAAATACAGTCCACTGGTGTTAATTCGACATTTTCATTTATCCCCTGATGTTTCATCTGGGGCACGTATGTCGCATACAGACATATGTTTTGGTCCTACACGGGCAGGATTCCCGCTATATCACCTGAGGCCATGTGGTCCCGACAAACGCTAAAACTGCTGTATTTAAGTGAACCAGTGCGAAATACGTATGTAGAGACAATACTAGTACATTATTGTGAACAATGCAGGCTCAATTGTAATGTATTTATCAATGTTTGTCTGTTCGATCTAACTTATTTGAAAATTGAGCACAATGGCTACCAAATAATGCCAACACCGAACCCATGTGCTATGCCTTCGTGTCGCCTCGGCTAGTGTCGTTTAGCTTCGGTACTGTGCTTGATCGCAGCCGGGCACGTAGCGCTCGCCAGCCTGCATGATTCATGTTTACAACTCAGCTGTTGTATTACAATTTTAATATTTGAATAAGTTAATTCATGCAGCGGGACTTGCAGAATTACACAATCATGATAAATATTGTATATTCGTTAAAGCATATCCAGTATTGTGAACGTTTCGGTGTGCAGTTGAAAGCATCAATGGACGCATGTTTGAGGCCATGCGTGAGTTCTCGCGACTTCCATTCAGCAGTGCAGCCTTCGATTCCTGACGGACACAGTTCCATTCAGTAGTGCAGCCTTCGATTCCTGACGGACACAGTTCCATTCAGTAGTGCAGCCTTCGATTCCTGACGGACGCAGTTCCATTCAGCAGTGCAGCCTTCGATTCCTGACGGACGCAGTTCCATTCATCAGTGCAGCCTTCGATTCCTGACGGACGCAGTTCCATTCAGCAGTGCAGACTTCGATTACTGACGGACGCAGTTCCATTCAGCGGTGCAGCCTTCGATTCCTGACGGACGCAGTTCCATTCAGCGGTGCAGCCTTCGATTCCTGACAGACGCAGTTCCATTCAGACGTCCTGACTTCGATATCCAACCGTTGGGTGAGGACGCAGACTGAAAGAACCTCTACTCCAGATAAGTTAACAAAGGCATTTCATAGCAATTCCTTCCCATACCCAGCAATCCTTCCTGTGCATGAACCATTTTAAGCATGTCTACTGAATGTGAGATAAAGTCATTGACCAAGCGCAGAGGTGTTCTCCGAGCATCCCTCACGAGACTCCATACCCAAATTAATGAATTTAATAATGAGACTCCTAATGAAGTATTAAATGTGAAGAATGAACGTTTATTAGCTCTATTGCCAGAATTTAATGAAATTCAAAGCAAATTGGAGGATTTGGATGAAAAGAATTCTCATGAGCAGGTCCGGTGTGAATTCGAAGATGATTATGATGAACTTAGGGCTAAGCTACAACAGTTACTAAATACCCAATGCACACATGCCTCATCTGTCTCTAGCAACGGTAGAGAATCTACAAGTAGTAATACAGGTTCGTACAGTTTGCCCAAGATACGGTTACCAGAATTTTCAGGTGATGTTACACAATTCATGCATTTCCCTGACCTGTTTGATTCATTAATACTGAAGAATCAGTCTTTGGGTAATGTTGAAAGGTTCCATTATTTAATGTCAGCACTGCGTGGCAATGCTCATCAACTCATTCAAAACATTCCTCTTACTGCAGATAACTTTGAGCTAGCTTGGGAAACGGTCTGCAAGCGATACCGCAATTCAAAGGTAATAGTAAATGCACATATCAAATTACTGTTATCTCCAGATATCGTCCAAAGGGAATCATCTTCTAGTCTACGCACACTTTTGAATCAAGTACAGTCCAATTTAAAGGCTGTTGAGTCTTTGAATTTGAATATTCCCCTACATGAAATCATAATAGGTCAAATCATACTTGACAAGTTACCTGAAGCCACACGTAAGCAATGGGAAATAAGCAACAAATCCAAGGAACTATCTACACTTACGGAGTTGTTAGAATATCTTGAAAGGCGGGCTCAAACCCTTGAATTAATTGATTTTTCACCTACTAAGGGTCACAGTGATAAGATCAGCAGATTGTATCAAGATAAAACTTCTAAGCATGGTTTCAAGCATGAGAAACAACCATTTACAAGTAGTTCATACATTGCAATTAACAATAATTGTGAAGCCTGTAAGGGGAAACATCCAATCTTCAGATGTGATAAATTTTTAGGTTATGATGTTAATCGTAGATACAACCTAGTTAAGCAGCATAAGCATTGCTACAACTATTTGCATGAATCACACGCTATAAGTTCTTGTCCTTCGAAGTCAACATGCAGAACTTGCAACGGCCGTCACAACTCACTGTTGCATTTTGATTCTGGGAAGCAGCAATTCAATGCCAACTCGTCTAAACAGTCTCAGCAAGGAGATATCAGCAGATGTTCAAACCCCGAGTCCAACCAGGCTCACAATGCTCAACTTCGTGGTAACTCCTCCAGTTATTGCACTATGAAACTCAAACCACAAACTCAAGTTCTACTTTCTACAGCAATAGTAAAGGTAAAGGATAGTGCTGGTAGGCTACACTTAGCTCGTTGCTTATTGGTCAGTGGCAGTCAAAGCAATTTTGTAACCGAGAGTTTGGTTCAAAATTTGGGCTTAAGAAAGGCCAAGAATCTCACACCCATCGAAGGTATTTCTCAGTCCATGTCTGAAGCCAAGTATAGTGTGAGCGTTGAAGTGCAATCTTCCATAAGCAACACACGCCACAATGTTGAATGTCAGGTCCTATCCAAAATTACAAGCGACATGCCTAGTCAGCAGGTACCCTATGAAGAGTGGGAGCTCCCTAATGATATTCAGTTAGCAGATCCGAGGTTTTATGCCCCAGCCAAGATAGACATGCTTCTCGGTGCTGATGTATTCTTTAGAATTCTACAGAGGGGACACAGGACGAGACCAGGGAAGTTTCCAGTCCTACAAAACACAGATTTTGGATGGATTGTGTCAGGTTCATATGAATCCACCTCGAGAAAGAGAGATAATACAGCAGGAACGTTTTTCCTTCGTAACGATGTTCACCTTCATAACCAAGTACAACGATTTTGGGAGATCGAAGAACTTTACAAGCCAGTCAAGTCGCAAGAAGAGATTGAATGTGAACAGCATTTTTCTGATCATGTGACACGAGATGCATCTGGGAAATACATAGTCAGACTACCATTTAAGCAGGATCCAAGTATATTAGGCAATTCTTTACAAACAGCAACTAGCAGATTTCAATACCTTGAGCGTAGGCTTAACAATGATAAGCAACTGAAGGTAGATTACGACCAGTTTCTCACTGAATACCAGGAACTAGGTCACATGGATATTGTTAATATTGTTAATGGCAACGTCGGTAGCATACTACATGCCGCACCATCCGGTATTCAAGAAATCCAGCACTACTACAAAAACTTGAGTTGTCTTCGACGCTTCTTGTAAATCGAGGTCAGGAAAGTCACTTAATGATATTTTAATGACGAATCCTACTATCCAACAAGACTTATGTTCGATTGTTGCTAGATTTAGAACTCACGCCATAGGCTTTACAGCTGACATCGAGAAGATGTGCAGACAAGTTAAGGTTGATTCCAGAGACAGCAGCCTTCAACGCATCCTTTGGAGAGCTTCTCCTAATGAGCCTATCAAGCAGTACCAACTTCAAACGGTCACATATGGCACATCATCAGCTCCATTTCTAGCAATAAGATGTTTAAGGCAATTGGCATATGATGAGGGACAACAGTATCCGCAGGCAGCATTTGTCCTTCTTCGTGATTTTTATGTAGACGACTGCATTTCAGGAACAAGTAAGGTTGACAATGCATTACTCCTCCAACGTGAACTGATCCAATTGTTATCCAAGGGAGGCTTCAAGCTCCGCAAGTGGTGCTCTAACCATCCAGCATTGTTAGAGGCGGCTCCAAAGGACTGCAGAGAGACGCAGCTTCCCCTTCAGATTGATTCTGGAGAAAATATAAAGACTTTAGGTCTACTTTGGCATCCAGCGACAGACAAACTACAGATATCCAGTGGTGTGCAGAAAGAACAAGGAAGTGGATCTCCAGTTACCAAACGCAAGGTGTTATCGATTGTGTCGTCAATTTATGACCCTATTGGGCTAATCAATCCTATTGTCATCGCATTCAAGATGTTTTTGCAGCAACTATGGCAAGAGAAGATAGGATGGGATGATGAACTTCCAACGTAACTTCTTACAAGATGGCGTACTCTGCATTCTCAAATACCCTTGATTGACCATATATATATTAACAGATTTGTGCTTCAAGAAAATTGTACTCAGGTGCAGTTGCATGGCTTCGCTGATGCATCCTTGAAGGGCTACGGTGCATGTTTATTCCTACGCTCGTCAACAGATCAAGGTCACGTAATAACACATTTCCTGTGCTCCAAGTCCAGAGTGGCTCCACTGAAACAGATCACGCTACCCAAACTAGAGTTGTGTGCAGCAGTACTATTGTCACAAGTGGTTAAAAAGATGTGTCATGTTCTCAATATTGAATTCCATAGTATTCATCTGTGGACAGACTCAAAGATTGTTCTCCCATGGTTAGCAGGAGAACCGTCAAAATGGAAAACTTTTGTTGCGCACCGTGTGGCTGAAGTGCAAGGCAATACTTCAGTCAAGGATTGGAAGCACGTAGCATCCTGCAGATCTAATTTCTCTAGGAACTGATCCTACAAACCTTTTAAATAATCATCTTTGGTGGCACGGCCCTGAATGGCTACAGTGTTCGGAACGGAACTGGCCCACTTCCAGTGAACTACCTGAATCAGAGATTCCTTAGCAACGCAAGATAGTGCTTACTGTCGACCAGAGTATTATGTGCACTCGAGTTTGAAGGTTGTTTGTGAAGTAACCAATAGACCTACATAAAATCCAATAACATCATTATTTTCGTCGTTCTATTGTACGTTAGCTCATGCCAATAACATCATTATTTTCGTCGTTCTATTGTACGTTAGCTCATGAAGGTTTGGAATTTTTAATTTATATTTTAATATTTTTTGTCGCAGTTGGAGCACAAAAAGTGCACGTTTTTAAGGGTGTTTGAACCAAGCGTCACATTTAAGAATTATTATCTCAAAAGCCCGTCATCAGATCGAATCCAAATTTTAACACAATATACATTGGAATGTTGTATAACTGGTTTATTAATTTTGAAATTGTGTATGTCCAAGAAACAAAGTTGTTATCATTTTTGTAAGGTAACTTTTTCTTGGCTCAGGGTGGTTGGAAAATGTAGTTCTTGATTGCGTTGTAATCGTTATACATCAAAAAGTTATGCTGTGTGACTGTGAAATACGTAAATTAATTCACTTATTTTATATCGGTTTGTATTTGTACGAGAAAATAACACATGGTTCACCAGCTAGCCGCTCCGCGAACAGCTGTACAGCGTTGCCGAAATGGAGCCCATCACGCATCATGGCGTGCCTCGCTCGGAAGTGCATGGTGGTAAAGACAATGTGGTAAGAGTGGTTTCAGTGAAGTGCAACAGTGGTAATTTTAAACGACCAGTTTCCGATATAAAATAAGTGAGATAATTTACGTATTTCACAGTCATACAGCATAACTTTTTGATGTATAAGGATTACATCGCGATCAAGAACTACATTTTCCAACCACCCCAAGCCGAGAAAAAGTTACCTTACAAAAATGATAACAACTTTTTTTCTTGGACAAGTAAAATTTTGAAATGAATAAACCAGTTATACAACATTCCAATGTATATTGTGTTAAAATTGGGATTCGATCTGATGACGGGCTTTTGAGATAATAATTCTTAAATGTGACGCATGGTTGAAACACGGTTAAAAACGTGCACTTTTTGTGTTCCAACTGCGACAAAAAATATTAAAATATAAATTAAAAATTCCAAACCTACATGAGCTAACGTAAAATAGAACGACGAAAATTATGATGTTATTGGATTTTATGTAGGTATATTGGTTACTTCACAAACAACCTTCAAACTCGAGTGCACATAATACTTTGGTCGACAGTAGTTGTTCAGTCCACTCTAATCCTGCAGAAGTGCTCACAAGATTTTCTTCCCATCTCAAGCTACAAAGAGTGTTAGCATACTGTTTAAGATTCGTGCACAACACTAAACACAATCCTTCAGAACGGAAACATGGTCCATTAACAATAGAAGAGTTGCAGCAAACTAACATGACATGTGTTAGACTAGTCCAGTCAATAGCATTCCGCGAGGAAATAGTTGATCTTTTGAAACACAATGCAGTGTCAAGACGTAGCAAACTTCAAAGTTTAGTACCATTTTTAGGCAAGGATCAAATCCCGAGAGTTGGAGGAAGACTAGAGAACTCCAATCAAGACTACGATTTCAAACATCAGATGATTTTGCCCGCTAAACATCAGTTCACTGATTTAATAATCAAGAGGGAACATGAAAGACTCCTACATTCAGGAAACCAGTTGACTTTAGCATCCATCAGACACTGCTACTGGATCATCAATGGAAAGTCAGTGGTTCGATGAATTATTAACACTTGTACAAAATGCTTCAGGTTCAAAGCCAAAACTACACAGCAAGTAAAGGGACAGTTGCCCTCAGTTCGTGTGTCTCAAGCAAGACCATTCCGCAACACCGGCACAGACTTCACGGGCCCTTTCTACTTGAAGATCGGCAATCCGCGTAGCAAGACCATTGTCAAGGGTTACATATGCATTTTCATATGTATGTGCACCAAGGCCATTCATTTAGAAATCGTTTCCGACCTAACCACTCAAGCTTTCCTCGCAGCACTCAGGAGATTCATCGCAAGAAGAGGATTATGCAGTAACATGTACTCCGACAATGGTACAAATTTCCAAGGTGCTAGTAGAGAGCTCAAGGAGCTCAAGAAGTTGTTCACTCAGGAACGGACTAGAGAGGAGATCAGTAACTTCGCCAGTAGTTGTGGAGTTAAGTGGCATTTCATACCTCCTCATGCCCCTAATTTTGGAGGGCTTTGGGAGGCCGGAGTAAAATCCCTCAAACATCATCTAAGAAGAGTTCTCGGAACTCTTCATTTCACATATGAAGAATTGGCTACATTAACTGCGCAAATTGAGGATTGCTTAAACTCACGTCCCCTTCTAACCCTGTCAAATGATCCTTCTGATGCATCTACCTTGACACCAGGTCACTTCCTTATAGGCGAACCCCTCACTACTCTTCCCGAACCCGATTTAACATTATGTAAACGGCCTTTGTTAACTAGATATAAGGCTCTTCAACAAAGACTCCAATCCTTTTGGAAGAGATGGTCATCAGATTACCTCACTCATCTGCAGCAGCGCAGCAAATGGACGACCACCTCCTGCAACGTATCACCAGGTACTGTGGTGCTGATACGGGAAGACAATGTTCCCCCACTCCAGTGGCCCCTTGGTGTTATCACAGAAGTGCATGGTGGTAAAGACAATGTGGTAAGAGTGGTTTCAGTGAAGTGCAACAGTGGTAATTTTAAACGAACAGTTTCCAAGGTAGCTCCGCTACCAATTGAGCAGACACATAATTTTGACTGTTAATAAATATGTCAGTGTTTTAGGTTAGTGAATATTTTAGTGTTTCATGTCCTTGTCATTGGAACATTTCAGTGTTTCCATTTCATATTATTGAAATCCATGTATTTCAAGGTGGGGAGTATGTTTGCTCTCAGGGAGAATATAATTATATAATTGTCTTATTTCCACAGTTGGCAAGAGATTTTTATTTATGTTTAGGTTGGCAGCAGTGACCTAGGGACAGGGAGTGAAGTAGCCATCATGGCTGAATGTGTTTGTGTTTCGGAGCAACAGCTCCTTCGCATTTCAAGTGTTGTGTCTTTTGTATCATGTACATTTTTAGCCTATTTTCAATTTTGCAAAAAAAAAAAATAGGCTAATGAGATCACCTTTTGTCCGTGTGTGTGTGCGTGTGTGTGTGTGATTCGTGTGTGTGTCCCCCCCTAATAAAATCTAAACGGCAGGAGCGATTTCAATGAAACTCGGAAAGTTCATAGCACTATTCCCGGCGACCTCGACCGTGCCCTTCAAATTTTGTTACGACTCACCAATCCAACATGGCGGCTGTGCGAAATATTTCACCAGCATTCAATATCTCCGAAACTATTACCGATATTACCCTGACATTTTCTATGGTGATAGAGGGAACTACTATAAGTTCACTTATGTGACTTTTGAAAACCTGGTAACTACAAAATCAACATGGCGACCAAGCGAATTTGCGACTTTTAAATAGACGTTTCTCGCGATTTGACCAACCAAACGCAATGAAACTTGATACAGTAAATGTTTATATACATTGTAATGCACCGACATCTAACTTCGTTCAATTGTTTACATAATCACAAGATGGCGGATGTGCGAAATATTTCACCGGTATTCTATATCTCTGAAACTATTAGCGGTATCTCCCTAAAATTTTGTACGGAGATAAAGGGCACTACTGGAAGTCCATCTATAAGATTTTCAAAAACCGGTTAACTACAAAACGAACATGGCGGCCAAGCGAATTTGAACATTTTAAATAGACCTTTCTCGCGATTTAATGTTCCAATCGCACTGAAACCTGGTACAGGAAATATTTATACACATTTTAATCCACTGGTATCTAATTTATTTCAATTGTTTACATAACCTCAAGATGGCGGCAGTGCGAATTTTAAAATTAAGTTTTTATTTCTTGTGATGTAGTCATGCGATCGAAGTGAAAGTTTGAATAATGAACCTACGCAATCGTTTTCCTTTAATGGTACATGACTCTATGGCCTATACATTTAACAATCCAACATGGCGACCATCCGATATATTTAGACGATACTGAATATCTACGAATCTATTTTAGCAATCAAACTGCATTTTTTAATGTTCATAGGGGCTATGAACTTAAGTTCACCTATAGGACTTTAAATAACCTGGTGATCACAAATCCAACATGGCGGTGACGCGAATTATAAATATTCACATGGACGTTTCTCGCAATTTAACCATCCACGTGCAGTGAAACTTGGTACAGTAAATCTTTATCCGAATGTTAATCCACTGGCATCTAATTTATTTCAATTGTTTCCATAACCTCAAGATGGCAGCTGTGAAAAAATTTTAAATCTCCTTGTTTTTTCTTGTGTCCTAATTATGCGATTGAAGTTTGAATACTACACGTTCACAATAATCTGCATGTAACAGTACATAACTCTAGGACCTACATATATAAAATCCAACATGGCGACCATCCGAAATATTTAGTCGGTTCTCAATATCTACGAATCTATTACAGCAATCAAACTGAAATTGTGTATGTTGATAGTGGCAATTAATATAAGTAGGATATATGATAATAGGCTGTATAGTTCTTCACGGAACTACTTGTTGTAAATACAGTCCACTAGTGTTAATTCGACATTTTCATTTATCCCCTGATGTTTCATCTGGGGCACGGATGTCGCATACAGACACAATTTTTGTGGCAAAAATTTAGTTTCTAGGTGTTGAATAATTTTCAACATTTTACCTAGATTTCTGTACATACTTTCCTAGTTCCCGTAATGTTTCTTACCAGGCTCATAGCAAGTTAAGTAGAAGCATTCAGACGCACACCCAACGAGTGGTTGGATGTTGCAGATTAGTTGTGATGATTTCCATAATGACCAACGCAATCGCACAAATTGTGTAGTTCCAGAACCCAGTAGTATGTTGTATCAAGTCTCTAATAATATTTGGTTTCATGTCGTAATCCAAGATTACATTAGGTCATTATATTTATGAAGTCTTGCCACGGTGGGTGAGTGGTTAACGTTTCGGTCTACTAACCCTAAGCTTGCAAGTTCGCTCCTGGCCGTGGTAAGTGATTTTTGGAAGGCGGTAAAAATTACGACACACATGTCATACGATGTTGGCATGTCAAAGAACCCATTTGAATTCAGTAGGCCGTGTTCATAATGGCAAAATTAATCTCGAGAGTTTCCGCCAACACAACGTTTCTCATTTCTCTACTAGAAAGCGCTATAGTGTTCAAGGAGCTTAGATATCTAACCTCCTTGACTTTCATAGTGCTTCAAGGAACAACGAAATTCGACATGCAAGCTACCCTCTGGGTGTTAAATAACAAAGCCTGCACCCGGCACTCGAGGCCATACGATATCATTATTATTATATTTATGATATTAAATTAATATTCTTTACTAAATCAAGTTTTGTTAAAAGAGCAGATACATTGAAATGATAATGATTACTATAAAAGTTGGTTGAAGGTTCAGCGTTGGCTTGCCTTTGAAGTGGCGTTAACTGAATGGTTGAATAAAACAGTTCAGTTTCGTAATATTATGAACATTATGAAAATTTATCAACATTTTCCTTTATAAGATAAAATAATAGTCATTCATTGATACCAATATTACAAATAATGAATTTAAAAAAAAATTATTAAGAAAACGGTACATTTATGACTTAACTATTAAAGTTAAAGGGTTGAAACTAAATACAATTGAAGAAGATTTTATGGCTGCAATCCAAATTAGAATCATGTGCATCAAACTTTATATTTGTAAATGTTTCTTTGATAAGTTTAAAAAGTTCGAAACAATGGATTTGTTCTCAAATTACAGAGACATTGCAGCCATTATTTTATATCAGATTAATGCACATGTGAAAATAAAGATACTGTTGAAACGGTTCCTTTTCTCAAGGAACATATATAGTTCGAAGCATGGCCACCTCTTGCTGGGACACTGCAAAGGGTTTAGTACATTTGCCAACTAGATTCTTTGTGGTGGTCCAGCAATGGGTAACAGGAGGCATTGCTCTTTAATGGAGTTTCATTTCTGTATATATTCTTTTTATGATAGTCGGTTGTTCAGATTCTTCTTGTTGAAATAATGAGAGAGGTTATCTGCTTGTTGAGAATGGATTGGATTATGTAGAGATATGCTTGTGTTGTATGAGATGAAATGTATAAATTACATGGGTAGCAAATGTGAAGTAAATATATATAAGCCAGAGTTATGTTTTACAAGGAATTGATTGTGTTCCCTGTGTGTGCATAACACGAAACGACCCCAAATTAACCCCACTTCCCCCTAGAAAAGTTACAAATGGCACCCCAACGTCGGGCACGGACAAGGATGAGTAATATAACTTGAGTACAGTGCAAGTAGAAAAAGAAACGGTGGAGGATATAAATCGGGATGTGTTACTAATGCTGATCAGCAAGGTTACAGAGATGAAAGAGTCTATATGTAAGGCCTCGGAGGAGTATACTAGTTTATTAAAGGAGTCTACTAGTTCATTACAGGAGTCTGTTAGTTTATTAAAGGAGTCAACTAGTTCATTACACGAGTCTGTTTGATCAGACATTAATGAATTAAAGAAGTCTGCGAAGCAGTGGAATGAGTCTATAAGTAAGGAAGTGAAATTAAGGAGCAGGAAAATTATCAGAGGGGTGGGGGGCGTTCATAAGATAGTAATAATGAGGAAGAAAATGAAGAAGAAATGAAAGGTGGGCAAAAGAGAGTACAAGGTGAAAAAGGACAAGGTCAAGTGGAGGAGGAGAAGAGATAGAAGACAAGGTGAAGAAAAGGGTGGAATATAAGATAAAAGAGGAGGAAGTGAATGAGATGAATGAAAAGAAGATGGTAATGAAGAGGAAGAAAACGAAGAAGAAATGAAAGATGGACGAAAGAGAGAGAAGCAGGAATGGAAGGCAATGAGAAGGAGTAGGAGGAGAACGAGATGCCATGCAGATAGAAATATGAGAGTGAAGGATCAGAAGATGAAAAAGGAAAAGAAGATAAAAGGGACAAAGCGAAAGAGGATAGAAAAGATAAGAAGAAAGTAACTGTTGAGCAAGATAAGGCAGATGAGGAAAATGTGGAAGGGAAGAAGAGATAAGCGCTTGAGAAGGAAGACAACGAGGACAACGAGGATGAATAAAAGGATGAGATGGAAGACAGGAGAAGGAGGAGGAAGACTAAGTGAAGAACAGAAGAAAACAAAGAACCTGATAAAGGAAAAGATGATAAAAGGGACAAAGGGAAAAAGGAAAGAAAAGATAAGAAGAAAGGAACTGTTGAGCAAGATAAGGCAGATGAGGAAAATGAGGAAGAGAAGGAAAGGAAAGCAGGAAGGGAAGGCGATGAAGAAAAAGAAAGAAAAGAAAGCCGAAGGAGAAACAGAAGAAAAGGAAGAGCAAGGAGGAAGGTAAAGAAGGAGAGGAAGTGGAAGAAGGTGAAGAAGGAAAGAAAGTTGATGATGGAAGGAAAGGGGTAGAAGAGAAAGGAAAAATGAAGGAGGAAGAAGGTGAAATGGAAGAAAGTGAAGAAGGAAAGAAAGCAGATGATGATGGAAGGAAAGGGGTAGAAGAGAAGGGAAAAATGAAGGAGGAAGAAGTGAAATGGAAGAAAGTGAAGAAGGAAAGAAAGCAGATGATGATGGAAGGAAAGAGGTAGAATAGAAATGAAAAATGAAGGAGGAAGAAGGTGAAATGGAAGAAAGTGAAGAAGGAAAGAAAGCAGATGATGATGGAAGGAAAGAGGTAGAAGAGAAAGGAGAATGGAAGGAGGGAGAAGGTGAATCGGAAGAAGGAAAGAAAGCAGGGGATATGGAAGAAGCTGAAGGAGGAAAGGAGGTAGATGAAGGAAGGGAAAAAGTAGAAGAGAAAGGAGAAGCGAAAGAGAGATAAGAAGTTGATAAAGGGGAAGGTAGTGATGCTGATATTGAAGATAAAGTTCTCAATCTTGATAACTGCATGTTTTTGGTTTCTGTTGGTGGATATCGAAGACGTGATAATGATGATGAAGAAAGAGGAGGAGGCAGCGGATATCGAAGGCGTGATAATGATGAAAATGGTACTGGTGATACTCTGCGTTTTAGAAGAAATGATGGAGACAGGCCCTGAAGAGGTCGAAAAAATGATGAGGATGGAAATGGTGACAGTGATAGAGATGAAAATAAGTCTGAGAAGCCTCGTGTAGAACTCTATATTCTTCTAGAGTCAACTGAAGATGATAACGTTATGTTTGCTGGCGGTATTTGTTCCGGTGTAAATGTTGACAAATACGACAATATTCGAGTGAAGGTTACTGGAGATGACGTGCTTCAACTTATTGAGAGATTTGAGAACAATGGGTTACGGCATTTTGTACTCGATAATGTCAAAAGAGTGGATATCTGAAACCTACCCCAATTCAGAAACATGTAATTCTTATCGTAGTCCAGAGAAGAGATGTTATGGCATGTACTCAAACAGGCTCAGGGAAAACAGCGGCATTCCATCTTCCCATTATTAATGTGTTGTTGAATGATCCAAGAGAATTGATAGTATCATCCGATCAATGTGAACATAGTATTTATTGGTAGTTTTAGTGTATTTGTTGATGTTTTGTAATTTGTGCTCTGTGATTTTTTAGCCTACTTTCGATTTTTGCAAAAAATGATCAACACAGGGCGAAAAAAGTGTGTCTGTCTGTGTGTGTGTATGTGTGTGTGTGAGTCTGTGTATGCGTGTGAGTGTGTGTACTCTGAATGTCTGTCCCCCCCCCCCCCTATCAATTCGAACACGGCGAATGCGAATTGAACGAAATTTGGTACAAAGGTAGCACTAGCAAAGGAAACCTCAGTGTCATGTTTTATATCGCCGCCATCTTGACGGAAACGTAATGGCGGCCACACAAATGTTCAAAGCTTAAATCAAATTACGATTAACCTAATCATCCGATCTCTACCAAATTTTGCAACAACATACCTTTATAGAGGAAGCATCCTTTGACTAAATGAATAGGTCATTAGCCTAATAGTTTGCGGATGGCGGCCATCTTTGTGTGAAAATCAATTCCCCCTATTAATTCAAACACGGTGAAACCGAATGGAACGAAATTTGGTACAGAGGTAGCACTAGCAAAGGGCATCTCAGTGTCATGTTTTATATCGCCGCCATATTGACAGAAACGTAATGGCGGCCACACAAATGTTCAAAGCTCAAGTTAAATTACGACTAACATAACCATCCGATCTCTACCAAACTTTGTAACAACATACCTTTATGGAGGGAGCATCCTTTGACCAATCTAATAGGTTATTAGCCTAATAGTTTGCGGATGGCGGCCATCTTTATGTCAAAATTGATTCCCCCTATTAATTCGAACACGGTGGAACCGAATGAACGAAATTTGGTACAGAGGTAGCACTAGCAAAGGGCACCTCAGTGTCATGTTTTATATCGCCGCCATCTTGACGGAAACGTAATGGCGGCCACACAAATGTTCAAAGCTTAAATCAAATTACGATTAGCCTAATCATTCGATCTCTAGCAAATTTAGCAACAACATACCTTTATGGAGGGAGCATCCTTTGACCAAACTAATAGATCATTAGCCTAATATTTTGCGGATGGCGGCCATCTTTGTGTGAAAATCGATTCCCCTTATCAATTCGAACACGGTGGAACCGAATGAACGAAATTTGGTACAGAGGTAGCACTAGCAAAGGGCACCTCAGTGTCATGTGTTATATCGCCGCCATCTTGACGGAAACGTAATCGCGGCCACCCAAATGTTAAAAGCTAAAATGTAATTACGACCAACCTAATAATCTAGTCTCTACCAAATTTTGCAACACCATATCTTTATGTGGGAAACATATTCTGACCAAACTGCAAGAACATCAGCCCAATAGTTTGATGATGGTGGCCAAGTATGTGTGCAAATCGATTCCCCCTATCAATTCAAACACGGTGAAACCGAATGGAACGAAATTAGGTACAGAGGTAGCACTAGCAAAGGGCACCTCATATTCATGTTTAATATCCCTATAGCACGTTGTATTTCAACAAGCTACTAGAACCAACATTCAATCATACTCCTTGAAAAGGACAAAGAGTTATAACAATGCCCATGCATTTAGGAGAAAGTAGGCTATATGTTCTTTCCTGAACATCTTGTTTATATATGAGATCCTCACGTGTTTCTCACGCGAGAATCACATATATAGGGTGGCGAATTGAAACGGTTCTTTGCAAGCCATTTCTTACAGCGTTTCATTTTATGCAAATAAGGTACCTTTATCTCAGAAATTACTGAGCCTATCTACTTGAAATTTTCACAGTGTAACGATTCAAGGGGTAGTGGGCATGGCCACCTCTTGCTGGGACAATGCAAAGGGTTTAGTACATTTGCCAACTAGATTCTTTGTGGTGGTCCAGCAAAGGGTAACAGGGGGCTTTGCTCTTTAATGAAGTTTCATTTCTGAATATATTCTTTTTATGATAGTCGGTTGTTCAGATTCTTCTTGTTGAAATAATGAGAGAGGTCATCTGCTTGTTGAGAATGGATTGGATTATGTAGAGATATGCTTGTGTTGTGTGAGATGAAATGTATAAATTACATGGGTAGCAAATGTGAAGGAAATATATAAGCCAGAGTTATGTTTTACAAGGAATTGACTGTGTTCCCTATGTGTGCATAACACGAAACGACCCCAAATTAACCCCAGTACCCCTTGAATCGTTACACTGTGAAAATTTCAAGTAGATCGGCTCAGTAATTTCTGAGATAAAGGTACCTTATTTGCATAAAATGAAACGCTGTAAGAAATGGCTTGCAAAGAAATTTCTGCAAATGAAATTGAATAAGGACTTGGTAGATGTTTGCCATAGTTGACAAACTTCAAAAGCCCGGAAATAGATTAGTGTTTCAGCTCTAAATAAACGTCCTCCTATTTCAATAAGCTGAGAACCCAAAAAAGAGAAAATTGAATGTTTCTAAGTTAACCTAAGTTAAGTTGGTTGAAATAATCACAAATGAATAACAATATGTAATTTTCCATCTTCATTGAATGTTTGATTTAATAACAAAGTACAATTAGCCTAATGGGGCATGTTTTGACTGCTTTATATATTATTTGTCAGCTAAAACATATAACGTTCGAAACTTAAAAGACAAACATACTGTGCCCGTCAGACGAGATTGCCAGGGTACCACCAACCGACAGATGGTATTCCGGACAACCCCATCCTACTCAATGGTCCCAAGGGATCACGTCTTTCGTACGGAAATAAGTCAAAGACGCCCAAAGAAACGCACCCTCAAACACAAAACTAAGGAATAAAAACAATAACACTTAGGTAAAATTCGTGAGTTATTTATTCAGAGAACACGAACCCCTATCCTAAGTCGGAGGGTTTTGAAAACGGCTGAAAACAAACAATTGATTCATTGATGTTACGTTAGCAAAACGCAAAAATGTTAGTGTTTATATATTTTAATGTTGGAAACATTTCCTAGCTGACAAAGTAGCGATCCCCATCCAAGCAAAACAGTAACAATAAGCAATTTACTCAATTGTGCCATACGTTGAATATCTAAAGGTCCCTAAAATGTTTCAAATTGTGAGTCTTACTTTCGAACAAAATATTATGTGCACTCAAGTTTGAAGGTTGTTTGTGAAGTAACCAATAGACCTACATAAAATCCAATAACATCATCATTTTGCACCAAATTATACAAAAGTTTACCGGCGTCATGGTGCGCCTCGCTCGGAAGTGAAAGGTTCCATCTCGGCAACGTTGTACAGCTTTCCCGTATCGGCTAGCTGCTGAACCATGTCTTATTTTCCCGTATAAATACAAACCTATATAAATTAAGTTAATTAATGTACGTATTTCACAGTCATACAGCATAACCTTTTGATATATACGGATTACAACGCGACCAAGAACTACATTTTCCAACCACCTCGAGCCGAGAAAAAGTTATCTTACAAAAATGATAACAACTTTGTTTCTTGGACACACAACATTTTTAAATTAATAAACCAGTTATACAACATTCCAATGTATATTGTGTTAAAATTTGGATTCGATTTGATGACGGGTGTTTGAGATAGTAATTCTTAAATGTGACGCATGGTTGAAACACGCTTAAATTTGTATTTTATTTTTTTATTTAGTCAATTTACCCTCTAGGTTGGTGGTTCCCACGGACTCAGCGAGGGAACTCACCACTACCGCCTCTATGGGCAGTGTCCTGGAGCCTGGTTCATCTGGTCAGGAGGGATACAACTGGGGAGGTGTGATCAGCACTTCGCCCAGGTGGCCTCATCTGCAAAGCGAACAGGGGCCTCATGAGGGAAGGGAAGGGATGGAAGATTGGGATGGATAGGCGAGGAAGAGGGAAGGAGGCGGCCGTGGCCTTAAAGTAGGTATCATCCCGGCATTTGCCCGAAGACGAAGTGGGAAACCACGGAAAACCACTTCGAGGATGGCTGAGGTGGGAATCGAACCCCCTCTACTCATTTGGACCACCCGAGGCTGAGTAGACCCCGTTCCAGTCCTCATACCACTTTTCAAATTTCGTGGCAGAGCCGGGAATCGAACCCAGCCAACCATGCTGACCGCTACGCTACGGAGGGCACGCTTAAAAACGGGCACTTTTTGAGTTACAACTGCGATAAAAATATTAAAATATAAATTAAAAATTCCAAACCTACATGAAATATCGTAAAATAGAACGACGAAAATGATGTTATTGGATTCTATGTAGGTCTATTGGTTACTTCACAAACAACCTTCAAACTCAAGTGTACATACTATTTTGATCGACAGAAGTGTTCCTTGGTTCAATAACCCCAGGCGTTTTTTTGATTTTTTTTTTGAATAATCTTCACACCGGAAGTAGTTATAAGTGAAACTTTGAATTGACTCTCACTAGCGCTCGTAGTGGTAGAAAAGGCAAACCGCTAGTCTAATCGGCCGGATATGGTTGAGTTTCTTGTGAACAATCATCAGTCTACTACGTGTCATAATGCCGGCACCTCGTAAGAAACGTTTAGTGTGTCCTTGATGTTTGTAAAAGAAGAGAACACAATGAATATTAATTACAAATGCACCAACAATAAAATTCAGTGATGAGCTGGGTTCGAGTCGGCAATCGCACGAAAATGTATTGTTATCGACAGTCAAGAGATAGTGTCACGAACGAAGAGAAACTTCTTAATAAACGACAACGTAAAGTTTGTAGCCAGAATAAAGTTATAATAGTACATTATGCAACGAGCCTATAATGGCATTAATTAAGGCTCGATTATGTTTATAAGCCGAACGAAGAGAGTTTCATAATTTCCATACGAGTGTCTTAATTTCCATTATAGGCGAGTTGCATACGACTGTTTATGTTCGACGATAATTATAACCTTTTTTATGTTCGAACATAAACATTCATAAATATCTGTCGAGATTTCTCCAGTTTTATGTACTGAACAGAGCGCATGGGACGCAGAGAATACCTTGTATTTGACCATGGCCTCCTCAATTACCCCACTATGACACTAGCTAGCCACACAATGAAATTTAAAATAGGAGACCGTGGAAGTCAGCGCAGATGCGATGCTATCCTTACCTAATTGGTCACACGACTGTTTCTTGAGCTCTGATTGGTGGGAGAAACTGTTTCATAATGAAAAATAGTGTTATAATGACCTTCATTATGATACAGTTTTCTGACATACAGTATAATATTTACATTTCGACATCGTCGAACATAAACGTTTATAAAAGACGAATGGAGTCGTTTAAACAACCATGTCCCCTAAAGGAATAGTAGGGGCGTGATGGCATAGCGGTCAAGCTGTTGGCCTCTCACCACGGCAGACCGGGTTCGATTCCCGGTCAATGCATGTGAGATTTTCAAAGTGAAATGCCATGTCCTGTGGTTCGGATTCCACGTAAAATGGAGGTCCCGTGGCTTATGATCTCGCGATTAACGGTCACGTAAAACTACAATCTTCCTTTTTTTTAAGGAATAGTGTTCATGGAAGATCTAGTCTATGACATTAAAGGATGTATACAACATTGAGTTGCTTGCCTGAAGGGCTGTTGTTGTTTGAGTCTTCAGTCTTTTGACTGGTTTGATGCAGCCCTCCATGCTTCCCAGTCCTGAGCTAATCGTTTCATCTCTACGTAGCTCACACCCTACATCCGAGGCAATCTGTTTAAAATATTCTAGCCTAGGTCTACCCCTACAGTTCTTGTCCTCGACCCTTCATTCCACAACTACACTTGCTATATCTGGGTGTCTTAGTATGTGTATTACCAATCTATCTTATCTCTTCATTAGCAGTCGCCAGAAACATCTCTCCTCTCCCACTCGGCTTAATACCTCTTTATTCGTAACCCTATCTACCCATCTGATCTTCGTCATTCTCCTGTTGGCGTCTCTAAAAGCCACAGTAGTTAAAAGGGACGTAAAACCAATAACATTATTATTATCATTCTCCTGTAACACCACATTTCAAACGCTTCAATTCTCCTCTTTTCTGCTGCACAAATACCTGAAGGGTTAGAACTGTAATTTTTGTTCAAGTGTCTCGGTAATGTCACTTTAATATGAGCAGAACAGCGGTGTTGAGCGGGACCGTTTGCAAGCACAACATTTATCACTCCAGTTGTGGCGCCAAGTACAAAATGGTTTATTTGAACAGGGATATTTTTTTTGACTGGGGGTCAAGGCAAATTTGCGTCGACTGGCAGCGTGGCTCAGCGATAACGTTCTGTTCGTTAAACTCACATCAAAAAAAGTTCTGCATAACACTTTTTACCATATTGCAGAGCGTATGTGGGATTGTGGGCGAGGTTATTACAAAAGAGACGGCATTCTGACAGATCCTGCAGCCCTTATTCATGTGTGAAAAGAAAATTACAAACAGGAAGACATTTGGCCTGTTGAACAGGGACTGATATGCGTTGTAATCTTACCATCCTGTGGCGTTTCAATAAGGAACATGGCCACCACGAGTGTCCAGCAGGGCTCTAACTCGGCGTGGCATACCACAGATCAAGTTGTCCAGGGCCTCTTGAGGCAGGCGATTCAGCTCTTTGTCGGCGGCCTTCATGATCTCTTGGCAAGGTATGGGAGGGCGTGGACGCTGTGCTATAGCACGCTTCAGCATAACCCAGACAAGTTCGATACAGTTCATGTCCGGCGACATCGCGGGCCATTCCATTCGTGCAATAGCGGACTCCTGGAGGAAGTTGTGTACCACCGCCGTCCGATATGGTAAGTATATGCAAAACTTTTTTTGATGTATTTAGGTTTTAGACTAAGCTATGTTCTTCTTTCCATCAATCATTCAGTGTTTATTAGGCTGGTAAATACATGTTATTTTTCTTTGAGAATATTTTTACCGAAGGATCAGAAATGCTATTTCTTGTCTCATATTCGCCAGCTTATTTACGCGCATATATGGACGGTGCACTTTCCATGTCGGTAATTTATATAGAAGGATGCTGTGTTCATGTCCGACATGTTGGATTTTGAGCGAATGCGCGACGGTATCCTTACCAAATTGGTCAATGAATGAGCTTGGATTGGCTGGAGTAACTGTTCCACTTAATACACTAACTTCGTTCCGTCTTTTCAATACTATTTAAATTAAAAAATGCTGTCCTAGTACATGTTTCGGACACTTCTGTGTCCTTCTTCAGCTAGAAAACATGTTAAAACCTTATAGCTAAAAATATACACTCAAAACATTATGATTCATTAAAAAGTCATTAATGTGGACACAGGGTGTCTCATTGTCCATACACTGGGAAATGTCTGTCTCTTTCTATAACTAATTAAAAACATGTCAATCTAGTGATTGGCATTAGTCACAAATTGAGCAGCTCAAGTGCAACAAAGAGGCACAGTGCTTGAAACAGGAAGAATTTGACTAATGCCAATCACTAGATTGACATGTCTTTACTTAGTTGTAGAAAGGGAGTCGCCACCGTAGCGTAGCGGTCAGCATAGTTAGCTGCCGTCCCGGAGGTCCTGGGTTCGATTCCCGGTTCTGCCACAAAATTTGAAAAGTGGTATGAGGACTGGAACGGGGTCTACTCAGCCTCGGGTGGCCCAAATGAGTAGAGGGAGTTCGATTCCCACCTCAGCCATCCTCGAAGTGGTTTTCCGTGGTTTCCCACTTCGTCTTCGGGCAAATGCCGGGATGGTTCCTACTGTAAGGCCACGGCCGCCTCCTTCCCTCTTCCTAGCCAATCCATCCCAATCTTCCATCCCTTCCCTTCCCTCATGAGGCTTTGCAGGTGGGGCCGCCTGGGCGAAGTGCTGATCACACCTCCCCAGTTGTATCCCTCCTGTCCAGATGTTCCAGGCTCCTGGACACTGCCCATAGAGGCGGTAGTGGTGAGTTCCCTCGCTGAGTCCGTGGAAACCACCAACCTAGAGGGTAAATTGACTAAATAAAATAAATAAATAAATAAATAAATATAGAAAGGGACTGACATTTCCCATGTGTATGGACAATGAGACACCCTGTGTCCACATTAATGACTTTTTAATGAATCATAATGTTTTGAGTGTATATTTTTTAGCTATACGGTCTTAACATGTTTTCTAGCTGCAGAAGGACACAGAAGTGTCCGAAACATGTACTAGGACAGCATTTTGTAAATTAAATAGTAATAAAAAGACGGAACGAAGTTAGTGTATTAAGTGGAATTCTATTTCATACGGACCAATATGGATAATAAAAAAAATTGGAGAACCTGTATCATAATGGAAACAGTACTATAAACACCATCATTATGATACAGTTTTCTGACGTATAATATTCACATTTCGACATCGTCGGACATAAATCCCATTATGTTACTTTCTTAGGTACTGACTTGTGTGACCTCTTAACCCTAGAACGGCAGCGCTAATTGCAACGTTATTATCGGTAGCGCACCGGCGGAGACGACTACGATTCTAGAAACTGATAATAAATACCACTTGCGTCAACTTTTATTTCACTATCTAGGCTACCTGGCTGAAGTCGCATTTTTAAGAGCGTTGAAATCCCTCAGTATGCCTTCCTTCGGAGGGGAAATAAAGCCGGCGGCGGTCCCATGTCATAGATTTATGGCATGATAAAGAACCTTCCACTAATTACACCTGTGTGAAGCTAAAGTATAGGTTAAGATTTGACTAATGGACTAACGCTCTTAGTTCCAAAGTACGTCGCCAGGAGCCGACTGCGGTGGCCTCTAGTAACCAAGTTCAGAACTAGTTGGTCTTTGTCGGTGGCGTTTGGTAGCAAAAGTGGGAACTACTTGAAAGTCAAATGTATGCAGTCCTTACTTGAATTAAACACAGATAACACATACTAATGCAGCCATCAGAATTAACACCGGTTACCAAACAGAACACACACCCAAAGTACAGGGGGCTACATGACCACGTAGTCGCAGCCCCTAAAATGAGAAACCAGCTAGCCACGGTGGGTGAGTGGTCAACGTGTCGGTCTACTAACCCCAAGCTTGCAGGTTCGCTCCTGGCCTTGGTAAGTGATTTATTGAAAGGCGGCAAAAATTGCGACACCATGTCATACGATGTTGGCATGTCAAAGAAACCATTTGAATTCAGTAGGCCGTGTTCATAATGGCAAAATAACCTCGGGAGTTTCCGCCAACACAAAGTTCCTCATTTCTCTACTAGAAAGCGCTATAGTGTTCTAGGAGGTTAGATATCTAACCTCCTTGACTTTCATAGTGCTTCAAGGAACAACGAAATTCGACAGGCAAGCTACCCTTTGGGTGTCAAATAACAAAGCTTGCACCCGGCACCGAGGCCATACGATAAGAAAAACTGAGGAACCATCAAACCAACTCTCTAGGCTAGCAGAATGGAGTCTGTTCTTGATTTTTTTTATTTCTTTTATTTTGACTAATATTTTATGTATTTATTTATTTATTTTGAACTTTTAAGATGCTGTTCATTAATTTTGGCGGCTTCGGTGGCGTAGTCGGTAGCATGCTGAGCTTCTATGCCCGAGATAGTGGGTTCAAACCCGGCCGAAGCCGTCGGATTTTATAAGAGCGTTAAAAATCCCTCAGTATGCCTTCCTTCGGAGAGGAAGTAAAGCTGGCGGTCCCATGTCATAGATTTATGGCATGTTAAAGAACCGTCCGCTAATTGCACCTGTGTGAAGCTAAATTGGATAGGTTAAGAATGTAAACAACGGTCTTAGGTTTCTACGTTCGTTGCCAAGAGCCGACTGCGTTGGCGTCTAGTAGCTAAGTTCTGAACTTGGCCTAGTAATCGTTGACGGTGGCGCTAAGCGGCAAAAGTAGGAACTATTTGAAAAATTCTCAGTTGCAGTACTTAAATTTTAAAAAATCCTCTCGGCACGCCGGAAGGCGGAGGTAGATTTCACCGGGCAAACTAGGGGATAGGCTATAATATGGTGATGGTAACCTTCTTGTCATTTGGGGTTAATTTTTATACTTGTGGTCACACTGTCCTTACGCAAGGTTTGGAACTGATGTGTAACTATCTGACAGTCTGTTACTTCTTCACGCAAAATTTTATCTCCCGCAGAGATTTTTGTTGGTTCCTCAGTTTAGGGACTGCGACAACGTGGTCATGTAACCCCGTGTACACTGGGTGTGTGTAGAATCTGATAAACGGTGTTAATTGTGATGACTGTATTAGTCCGTAATTCAGGTAAGGTCTGCAGACGGTCAATTTTAAGTAGTAATTCCTAATTTTGTACCATATACTAACGTCAACGACACCTAGCTGTGAACTTAGCTACTAGATGCTACCGCAACCAGCAACTTGCAACGAACGTTGGAACTTGCCCTCCAAAGGAAAGCATGCTGATAGATTTTTAGCGCTCTTAGAAAATCCGACGACTTTGGCCGGCTTTGAACCAGCGACCTTGGGCTTATAAGTTCAGCATGCTACCAGTTAGCCGCTTCCCACAGAGTCAGATAGAACAAGTAGTTCCGTGAAGAACTATACAGCCTATTTTCATATATCCTACTTATGTTAATTGCCACTATCAACATACACAATTTCTGTTTGATTGCTGTAATAGATTCGTAGATATTAAGAACCGACTAAATATTTCGGATGGTCGCCATGTTGGATTTTATATATGTAGGTCCTAGAGTTATGTACTGTTACATGCAGATTATTGTGAATGTGTAGTATTCAAACTTCAATTGCATAATTAGGACACAAGAAAGAACAAGGAGATTTTAAAATTTTTCACAGCTGCCATCTTGAGGTTATGGAAACAATTGAAATAAATTAGATGCCTTGTGGATTAACATTCGTCTAAGGATTTACTGTACCAAGTTTCACTGCACTCGGATGGTTAAATTGCGAGAAACGTCCATGTGAATATTTATAATTCGCGTCACCGCCATGTTGGATTTGTGATCACCAGGTTATTTAAAGTCCTATAGGTGAACTTAAGTTCATAGCCCCTATGAACATTAAAAAATGCAGTTTGATTGCTAAAATAGATTCGTAGATATTCAGTATCGTCTAAATATTTCGGATGGTCGCCATGTTGGATTGTTAAATGTATAGGCCATAGAGTCATGTACCATTAAAGGAAAATTATTGCGTAGGTTCATTATTCAAACTTTCACTTCGATCGCATGACTACATCACAAGAAATAAAAACTTAATTTTAAAATTCGCACTGCCGCCATCTTGAGGTTATGTAAACAATTGAAATAAATTAGATACCAGTGGATTACAATGTGTATAAATATTTCCTGTACCAGGTTTCAGTGCGCTTGGAAAAATAAATCGCGAGAAAGTTCTATTTAAAATGTTCAAATTCGCTTGGCCGCCATGTTCGTTTTGTAGTTAACCGGTTTTTGAAAGTCTTATAGATGGACTTCCAGTAGTGCCCTTTATCTCCGTACAAAATTTTAGGGAGATACCGCTAATAGTTTCAGAGATATAGAATGCCGGTGAAATATTTCGCACATCCGCCATCTTGTGATTATGTAAAAAATTGAACAAAGTTAGATGTCGGTGCATTACAATGTATATAAACATATACTGTACCAAGTTTCATTGCGTTTGGTTGGTCAAATCACGAGAAACGTCTATTTAAATGTCGCAAATTCGCTTGCCCTCCCTGTTGGTTTTGTAGTTACCAGGTTTTCAAAAGTCACATAAGTGAACTTATAGTAGTTCCCTCTATCACCATAGAAAATGTCAGGGTAATATCGGTAATAGTTTCGGAGATATTGAATGCTGGTGAAATATTTCACACAGCCGCCATGTTGGATTGGTGAGTCGTAAAAAAATTTGAAGGGCACGGTCGAGGTCGCCGGGAATAGTGCTATGAACTTTCCGAGTTTCATTGAAATCGCTCCTGCCGTTTAGATTTTATTAGGGGGACACACACACACGAATCACACACACACACACACACACGCGCACACACACGGACAAAAGGTGATCTCATAAGCCTATTTTTTCAAAATTGAAAATAGGCTAAAAATGAATGTGATCTCGTGCGATGGCGTTGTCTTGGCAACCTCTGATAGCTCATCCCTCATCAATTAAGAAGCGTTGTCATGGTAACCTCTGATGGCACTTGGCATTTTCTTTAATTCCGAAATCATTTTTCTCATCCCTTGGCGTAATGTAGGTCAGATCAAAAATTCTTTGAGACAAAGTTTTTGGTAATTATTAGGGGAATATTTTCCATTTTGTACGGTTTTGATATTGTACCTATTAAGAGAGATATGATTAATGTTTCCCGAAAAAAAAAACACTTTTTTCCACCCCTTTGGTCAATGTCTGGTACTATCAAAAACTTTTCAAACATAAATTTTTGGCACTTATCCGACACATATTATGAACTTTGAATGGATTCGATATTTCACGTATTAAGAGAGTTATAGCGATATTTCACTTTTTCGAGAAAAAAAAGCCCCCCCTTCAACCGATTTTGCCCATTAACAAGCTCGACCGAGATTTTAAGGGTATACATATTATGCAAAACATTCAAAGTGATTGGTGCAAAATTACGGCAGTTATCGTGTCCACAAGAAACTGATATATATGCATATATATACACATATATATATAAACTTTTGAACTGACGGTGGTTTGGGGTTCTGGGGGATGTGAAACGCGAAGATATTGAACCCTTTACCCTATGTTGGTTAAATGATTCTCCTTTTTATTTCTTCGATTAATAAATATTTCAACCAGCATCATGAAAGTAGCCAGACAGCGATGAGGAAATTTCAAGCATTTGTTGGAGACAGTAGGGACATACCTGCAACAGTTTAACAAAAGGCTAATTACTTGAGCTATGAAAAGAAATAGCAGAGCGATGTATCATAAGGACAGGTGTGGCTACCTCAATTTTAGAAGCGACGCGCGGTGAGACATGGTTCTGGTATGTTCATTGTGATATTCGCGCCTAGAAGAAATATGATGCAGTAACGTGAATGGCTGATGAAGAAAATAGACACTCCCAAGACGCCAAGATCTACTAGAAACCGCCAAATTATTAGAAATGGAGAACCAATGAGAAGAGAATGCCTACTTGCGCGCCAACTCCGGCTGGGGTACGCGGTGGCTAGTATTCACGCGGGAAATCGCCTAGACAAAATCTCTACGATCGATTCTAGGATTAATGGGCATATTCTTGATCTGTGCAATATTACGAGTTCAGTGATATCTATTTCATTCCTGTGCCACAATTATTTCGAGAAATTTTTACATAAAATCCCCCTCCATCTAGACCCAAGGGCCAGTTCATTTATAAGTGTGTCGAAGAGCCAAGACATTGACTTTTATTTCGTGCGTCTACGGACGTAGACTTTTATTTCGTGCGTCTACAGACATGACTATTATTCTGTGCGTCTACGGACGTAGACTTTGATTCTGTTTATCAGAAGAGATAGACTTTTATTGTGTGTCGAGGAACACAAGATATTCATTGTAAAGTGTTAAATTCAGTGATAGATAGTCATAGTACTATAGTTATAGGGGCAGTAGCGTCGATAATTCGCCAACGAACAGTGACAGGGAATTTAGTACCTGAACAAGCGAATTTAGTAGTCAGACATAAAGTGTATAATAACCTAATTTGTGTATCAGCGCAAGGATGACATCGATGAATGCAGAGGAAGTTTGGAATTCTCAACAGTCCGTCCAGATGGCTGCTATGAGATAAAGAACCATCCAGTTGGGGAATGGCGTCTGATGTTCTTTGACGGGTGACTACAAAAAGAGATGAGTACCTAATAATATTTTATTATTTGTTAAATTAACGTATGGTTTATGGGACATATTTTTTTGTAAATACTTTGCTTGTGTGATTAATGTAGTATATTTAGTTTTGATCTGACACACTTTTGTTTGGAAGCAGCTCGCACAAATTGTAGTTAATGGAAAGTTCTTTTCTTTGTGTTGTGTTAACTAACGTAGCTATGTGAACGGCCGTGTTCGCCTATGTTACGAAGTGCGGTTAAAAACGTCTCTCGGAGATATGTCGTGTTTCAGAAGTAGGACTGAATTAATATAATTATATAGTAGATTGGAGGGTAATTAAATTTTGTTGAGATTTATTATTGATCAGATTCAGTGTGATTATTGCCTTTGGAGCAATGTAATTTGTGACGAAGAGTATTCAGCTCTATCGTAGGTTTTAAATGTTGTGTTAAATGTTTGCGAGCTCTAATTCAGCAGACCCATGTGAAAGGCGTTATGTCAGTCCCAGATGTGTGTATTGTGAGTATATATTTTATGGTATTACAAGCGGGAATTTCAGCTGAGACTGATTTCTGTCAGCTTGGTACCAGATTCATATTGTATCCTTGCGAGGACAATTATGGATATGTGATTATTGTCTGACCATATGTTGAGTTAGAGGAGATGTTAGTTGCTGTTGATTCCTTGAGATAACAGTTCAGCTGGTCGGCTATTTATATACACTGGAAGGGGGACATGACTGGTATATGGAATGGGTGAGTTGTTGTCACAAGGGCTGGCTGAGTTTCGCAAGCAAGCTCATTAAAGTGGAGTGCACGTCTGGCTCCCAATTACTTGAAAATAAATATAAATGTGAGAAACTGATCAATGGTAAAATTGTTTAAATAAATGGGAGTTGCCTACGAAACACGATAATCTTCGAAGCGCTTTCCTTAACATGCGATTTTGTTAATATAAAGTAATCTTAACCACTCAGGTTGTTTGTTGTTGTAGGGGGCGTGGTGGCGCAGCGGTCAAGCAGTATGCCTCTCACCAAGGCGGACCGGGTTCGATTCCCGGTCAATGCATGTGAGATTTTCGATGTGAAATGCCATGTCCTGTGGTTCGGATTCCACGTAAAACGGAGGTCCCGTGGCTTATGATCGCGAGATTAACGGTCACGTTAAACTACAAGCTTCCTTCTTGTTTGTTGTTGTTGGTTTATTCTATGTCTATTTTCCATGTCAGTGACCCGTGAGTCACGTGCGGCGCTGTGTTTCCTTGTTGTTGAGTATCTGGCCATTGTGGCAGCTCATTTGGTTAAGTGTGTCACCACACTAATAAGGGTCTCAGAGAGATGCCTGTAAATAGTAGAGTTGTAATATGTGTGTCAGAGTTAGATTTAAGGATTTTTATTAATGTTATGCCCATATCCATAAACGTTGATTTACGAGATGATTGTTCGTGAGCACCGTGGCTGTTAACCCGTTGTGAACGAACGATCATCCAAGTACTCATTTCTCGTAGATAGTCACCACGCGAACATAAATTCACATGCAAGATAGTGGAACTAGGATCCACATTTTATTAGAAAAGGGGAGATCCATCTGACTCCTCAAAGTGATAAATATTCCTGTCAGGGAAAAATTCAGGGAGGATTTTGTTTATTATTGTTTGTTTTATTCTTTTATGCACAAATTAGTTATTAAATCTTGTTATTATCTTACGCTTTGTCTCCTTTCTTTCTTAGTTATAGTTTTCATCCTATAACCCTTGCCTCAGAAAAGCACGTAGTTTGGCGGACGTAAACACCACACTATGAACTGAACGCGACCCCTTGATCTAAGATTCTTGCATAAAACACTGCTATTCTGAAGGGTTCAATATGTCGAAATTTTCCGGAAGTCGAAACATGGCACCCATTGCAATGGTTAGCTTTCTGATGAAATCTACCTAAAATAGGCTACATAATTAAAAATACTACCATCAACGACACCTAGCTGTGAACTTGGCTACTAGATGCCACCGGAACCATCAACTCGCAACGAACGTTGGAGCTTCCCCTCCTAAGGAAAGCAAACTCAGTTTTTTTTTTAGCGCTCTTAGTAAATCCGACGACTTCAGCCGGGTTTGAACCCGCGACCTAGGGCATAGAAGTTCAGCATGCTACCAGTTCCGATACCGAAGTCGCTTCCCACAGACAGCTGGAAAACTGAATGTTATCTCGTGCAGTGGCGTTGTCATAGCAACTGCAGATGGTTCATCCCTTATTAATTAAAAGTAAAGTTGTCATGGCAACCTCTCTTGGCACTTGGCATTTTCTTATAATTTAAATCATTTTGCTCACCCCGTGGCGTAATGGTGGGTCATATCAAAAATTCTTTCAGACAAAAGTTTTAGGTAATTATTGGAGGAATATTGTCCATTTTGTACGGTTTTGATATTGTGCCTATTAACAGAGATATGATTAATGTTTCCCGAAAAACCCACTTTTTCCCACCCCTTTGGTCAATGGTTGGTGCTATCAAAAAACTTTTCAAACATAAATTTTAGGGCCTTGTCCGACAAATAGTATGAACTTTGAATGGATTCAATATTTCAGATATTATATAGCGATATTTCACTATCTCGAAAAAAGCCTCCCATTTTCACCCCCTTTGACCGATTTTGCCCATTAACGAACTCGACCGAGATTTTATGGGGATACATATTATGTAAAAAATTAAAAGTGATTGGTGCAAAATTACGGCAGTTATCGTGTCCACAAGAAACTGATATACATACATAAATTATATATAAACTTTTGAACTGACGGTGGTTTTGGGGTCTGGGGGATGTGAAACGCGAAGATATGTCGAAATTTTCCGGAAGTCGAAACATGGGACCCATTGCAATAGTTAGCTTTCTAATGAAATCTACCTAAAATCAGATAGCACACACTAATACAGTCATCACAATTAACACCGGTTATCAGACACATTCTACACACACCCAAAGTACACGGGGCTACATGACCACGTTGTCGCAGCTCCTAAACTTAAGAACCAACCAACCAACTTCATTAATATTGACTAATTGTGATTGTTTCCTTTTGGAATCTTGATTGTTTGTGTTGTTTTTTATACTTTTTGAGTTTTCTCTTTAATTGACAAATGTTGATTGAGTTTTGTGGTTTTAGGAATTCTGACTAACTTGCTTTGTATTTTTGGACTGCCAAACACTGGTGTGGATTGGACAAAAGGGAGAAGTGGGGGAAGCAGGAGTGTATCCCGTTTTCGTCGCGGAGACGAACGTCACCATTCTAGGGTTAATAGTTATGTTCAAAAGTTAAAGTATACATTATTCTTACCAGTGACAACTCCAAATAAACAAAGTGAGAAAAATAAATAACTAAATGAATCACATCACACTAAAAGCCATAGAAGGTTCAGCAGTTACTGTAAGTATTACTAACACGTCTCCGAGTTGTCCAAAGATGAATGTACCGACCACTTCTCCCACCTGGCCGAAGACGAAGATGTTGGTGACGTAGAGCTCCTTGTCACACACCCAGTCCTCCTGGGTAGGAGCTGTCATATGGTACCATGTCTGGTCGTACTCCCAGCCGTACTGACAGTCTGTAACAAAAGGTAGAGTTAATATCTTACCAACCACCTAGTGGTGTAGCGGCTAGTGTTCTTGGCTGCCACCCCGGAGGTCCGGGTTCGATTCCCGGCCCTGCCAATAAACTACTGGTGTGAGGGCTGGAACGGAGTACACTCAGCCTCGTGAGGAAAAACTCAAAACTGAGAGGAGAGTCAGCCATCTTGGAAGTGGTTTTCTGTGGTTTCCCCAATTCTACTCAAGGAAAATGCTGGGATAATTCCTAACTTTAGGTCACGGAATGCCTCCTTCCCAATCCTATACCCCAATTTACAAATACACACTCTAGCACAGCCAACACAATAATACAGGTTGTCACACAAATTCCACACACACAAAAATACACAGGGCTATATGACCGCGATGTCACAGCCCCTAAAATAAACAACAAATATAATCTTGTACTTGTATCTTGCTACATCCAGCATGTGGTTCTTATGGCAACATGAAGAGTCCAGCAGAAAACCGGCTGAAGCGACAAGGCCTTGCCTTTAGTAAATGATGATGATGACATCCAGCATGATCCACGAGCCAAAGCAGGGGTTGTTTGAGACCAAATTCGAACCCGTGCCTTTCACGTCATTGTTGCCCCCTGCCAACAAACCGTTTATCTCTCACCCTACTCAAACCGTCCATATTCACCCAGCCCAATTCCGCATTGAATACGCGTTATTAATTTTGCTGATGCCAATATGTCTGAGAGATGCCAATAACGTTCATTTATCTGTGTCAATAACTTACTGCCTTGTTATTTGAGTCTTCAGTTTTTCTACTGGTTTGATGCAGCTATCCATGCTTCCCTCTCCCGGCACAGTGTTATTCATAAAAATTTCAGATCGCATTCATGTACTGTACCTAAAATGTTTTGGTCTATGTATTATAGCCTATTTCTATGTCAGACAGTCCTTTTATGCAAGAGATGTTGCTTCGAGTACGGGGTAGGGTTATCTGAATTACCACCTCCAGCTTCTTGTGTCTGAAACCTGTGTTATTGTGGTGCACATAGTAATTATAATCTATGATGCCTCGGGACTTAACATATGGTACCAACTCAACATTTCTTTACGAACGTTTGTAAGTGTATGTATTACCCCCGGGGAAATACACAGTTAGCACCGGGATTCAATCTTGGACCTCCGAATGGTACAGCTGACCAATACTCTCGTGGAAAGTGGCGTAGTTAACTCGGCTAAAGAAGTGGGCTCATTTATTATTATGTATTTCTGTAGAATTCTTATTTATCTAATGGCTCTTTCACATGCATGTTTGTGACTCACAGCGATGTTAAGTGCATATCGATTCGGGAGAGTTGAAGGGAGAAGCCCCATGATGGCATGTAATCCACTCCTGCCCAGTTTTGTCCAGGAGATTCCAGGAAGAAACTAACGATCCATTTTGTATTTAGACACGTTCTGACTTGATCCCGGCCCTTCAATGACTCAGGCAATCAGAAGTTAGCCTTTTATCTCTGCATCTCGATTTCCAAGCTGGGTTGGTGAATGTAAAATTTATGCTGGACAAAGTGGAATTCTGACAGGTTTTCTCCGGGATGTCCAGTTTCCCCTGCCAAATCCTTTACAGTAATACTCCACAGTGGGATGTAAGGTGAAGTGGACACCAGTACAGGAACAGCCGCAAATCAGCTCAGTCTAAAAAACCACAGTGTCAACTCAGTTACATTTTGAAGTGTTTGTCTTACTAACCAACTAGAGAAGCTCACTAAGCAAATAAGAAATTTGAAAAGTAACAGTGTATAACAGTCTAGATCGCAATCACTTCAATAGCTCTATACGGTAGGGTTCTCACTTATACACTTAAAAAGTACCGTACTAACAAAAAGCAACACTTTAGAAGCGTAATAGACTAAGGGAAGAAAATATAATTGGTTAAAATTCAAAATCGTTACAAATTTTAATTGAAAACGTATGTGGCTTAATAATCGTAAAAGGTGTTGTATCCCCACTTCGGAGGAGAAGTAAATTCATGTAAAAGAACCAACCACTACAACTGGTAGCGTGTAGCTAAATTTGTAGGTTATTTGGTTTGAAACGCTCTATCAAGTTCCAACGTTCAGCGCTAGGTGTCAGTGACAGTGGCATCTCTAGTAGCCAAAGTTGGAACTACTTGAAAATGAACTTGATGGGGAGCCTTAAGTCGTTGGCCATTGGCTCAATTCAAATATAATAATAAGTGTTATATACATATCCTCCCTAAATTAAGCCTACGTGAACAAGATCTGATGACGTTGGCTTGACGAACGAAACTAGTCATCCAGTTTAGCCCTGCATTTCTGTGAGAAGTGTTTCATTAAGTGTATTAATAATTCATGTAATTAATTTCAGGCACCAGGAAATTAATTATAACTCCCTGCCTAATGTAATTCGGCACACTCGTGTTGACCGTCTGAAAAGTTTCTAATAATAGATGTAATACTCCTTGATCATTCGTTTTATCCTCTTCAAACCCAGGGTACACATATGTGCATCTTCGCTTTTTAATAATTTTATCAGCAGCAGTTGGTATTATGTTTTTAGCCTACTTTCGATTTTTGCAAAAAATGAAAGTAGACTTATGAGATCAACACAGGGCGAAAAAAGTGTGTCTGTCTGTGTGTGTGTATGTGTGAGTGTGAGTCTGTGTGTGTGTGTGTGTGTGTGTGTGAGTCTGTGTGTGTGTCTGTGTGTGTGTGTGTGTGTGTGTGAGTCTGTGTGTGTGTCTGTGTGTGTGTGAGTGTGTGTACTCTGAATGTCTGTCCCCCCCCCCCCTATCAATTCGAACACGGTGAATGCGAATTGAACGAAATTTGGTACAAAGATAGCACTAGTAAAGGACACCTCAGTGTCATGTTTTATATCGCCGCCATCTTGACGGAAACGTAATGGCGGCCACACAAATGTTCAAAGCTTAAATCAAATTACGACTAACCTAATCATCCGATCTCTACCAAATTTTGCAAAAACATACCTTTATGGGGGCAGCATCCTTTGACCAAACTAATAGGTCATCAGCCTAATAGTTTGCGGATGGCGGCCATCTTTGTGTGAAAATCGATTCCCCCTATTAATTCGAACACGGTGCAACCGAATGGAACGAAATTTGGTACAGAGGTAGTACTAACAAAAGGCACCTCAGTGTCATGTTTTATATCGCAGCTATCTTGACGGAAACGTAATGGCGGCCACACAAATGCTCAAAACTTATATCAAATTACGACTAACCTAATCATCCAATCTCTACCAAATTTTGCAACAGCATACCTTTATGGGGGGAGCATCTTTTGACCAAACTAATAGGTCATCAGCGTAATAGTTTGCGGATGGCGGCCATCTTTGTGTGAAAATCGATTCCCCCTATTAATTCGAACTCGGTGCAACCGAATGGAACGAAATTTGGTACAGAGGTAGTACTAACAAAAGGCACCTCGGTGTCATGTTTTATATCGCCGCCATCTTGACGGAAACGTAATGGCGGCCACACAAATGTTCAAAGCTTAAATCTAATTACGATTAACCTAATCATCCGATCTCTACCAAATTTTGCAACAACATACCCTTATAGAGGAAGCATCCTTTGACCAAATGAATAGGTCATTAGCCTAATAGTTTGTGGATGGCGGCCATCTTTGTGTGAAAATCAATTCCCCCTATTAATTCAAACACGGTGAAACCGAATGGAACGAAATTTGGTACAGAGGTAGCACTAGCAAAGGGCATCTCAGTGCCATGTTTTATATCGCCGCCATATTGACAGAAACGTAATGGCGGCCACACAAATGTTCAAAGCTTAAGTTAAATTACGACTAACATAACCATCCGATCTCTACCAAACTTTGCAACAACATACCTTTATGGAGGGAGCATTCTTTGACCAATCTAATAGGTTATTAGCCTAATAGTTTGCGGATAGCGGCCATCTTTATGTCAAAATTGATTCCCCCTATTAATTCGAACACGGTGGAACCGAATGGAATGAAATTTGGTACAGAGGTAGCACTAGCAAAGGGCACCTCAGTGTCATGTTTTATATCGCCGCCATCTTGACTGAAACGTAATGGCGGTCACACGAATGTTCAAAGCTTAAATCAAATTACGATTAACCTAATCATCCGATCTCTACCAAATTTTGCAACTACATACCTTTATGGAGGGAGCATCCTTAGACCAATCTAATGGGTCATTCGCCTAATAGTTTGCGGATGGCGGCCATCTTTATGTCAAAATTGATTCCCCCTATTAATTCGAACACGGTGGAACCGAATGGAACGAAATTTGGTACAGAGGTAGCACGAGCAAAGGGCACCTCAGTGTCATGTTTTATATCGCCGCCATCTTGACTGAATCGTGATGGCAGCCACACGAATGTTCAAAGCATAAATCAAATTACGATTAACCTAATCATCCGATCTCTACCAAATTTTGCAACTACATACCTTTATGGAGGGAGCATCCTTTGACCAATCTAATAGGTCATTCGCCTAATAGTTTGCGGATGGCGGCCATCTTTGTGTCAGAATCGATTCCCCCTATTAATTCAAACACGGTGAAACCGAATGGAACGAAATTTGGTACAGAGATAGCACTAGCAAAGGGCATCTCAGTGTCATGATTAATATCGCCGCCATATTGACAGAAACGTAATGGCGGCCACACAAATGTTTAAAGCTTAAATCAAATTACGACTAACATAACCATCCGATCTCTACCAAACTTCGCAACAACATACCTTTATGGAGGGAGCATCCTTTGACCAATCTAATAGGTCATTAGCCTAATAGTTTGTGGATGGCGGCCATCTTTATGTCAAAATTGATTCCCCCTATTAATTCGAACACGGTGGAACCGAATGAACGAAATTTGGTACAGAGGTAGCACTAGCAAAGGGCACCTCTGTGTCATGTTTTATATCACCGCTATCTTGACGGAAACGTAATCGCGGCCACCAAAATGTTAAAAGCTAAAATGTAATTACGACCAACCTAATAATCTAGTCTCTACCAAATTTTGCAACACCATATCTTTATGTGGGAAACATATTCTGACCAAACTGCAAGAAATCAGCCCAATAGTTTGCAGATGGTGGCCAAGTATGTGTGCAAATCGATTCCCCCTATCAATTCAAACACGGTGAAACCGAATTGAACGAAATTTGGTACAGAGGTAGCGCTAGCAAAGGGCACCTCATATTCATGTTTAATATCCCTATAGAACGTTGTATTTCAACAAGCTTCTACAACCAACATTCAATTATTCTCCTTGAAAAGGACAAAGAGTTATAACAATACCCATGCATTTAGGAGAAAGTAGGCTATATGTTCTTTACTGAACATCTTGTTTAACCTGTATTCCTCCTACCCCATTTCTACAGGGACTGGGACAAATTGAGATGAGTTTTCTATGTGGCGAATTGGGTTTACGACCCCATGCCCTCCTCGATCACTAGATCATCAGAAGGATTAATTACAGGGGAAATAAATGGTCATAAATGAAACAGGTAAAGACGTTGGAAGGAAACAGCCGTGGCCTATTATAAATCACAGTTCCTTTTTTTTTTCCCTTTCTTCTTGGAATTGAAAACGATAAACTGTGGAATACCATTTCAAGGACATCGAATTGTGAGTTTCAACCCGACTCGACTTCCCAGCCCGAAGAAAACGCTGCTCCAGCGCATTACCGCACTCGGTAATATTGTTGCCTGCAAATTTAATATTTCACTAATAATGTGTCCTTTGACTTCAAATATATGTTACTTGTGCCGTTATTTAATACAAAATACTGAAATAGCTAGAATGTTTGTCCTGGGCCTGAAGAGGTTATAACATTCCCAGAGGACCGCAACACGCTGTCATTCCTTGGTAACCGAGGTTGGGCATCAATTCTCTGGCCCAGGAATTGGCAACAGTAACGGTGTATCACTGGCGAATTCTATGAGTTAGTTGGGATTTTACAACGCATCATATTTTTATTATTACTTCTCATTGGCATTCCATATTTAAAGTCAACATTTCTTACAGTCTAAGATCAATATTTGTCTGTATTTAATTCACTTCAACTGAACGTCATATTCGATAGGTCTACCCCTCTCTCAAACCAAAAGCTTCGCTGCAGGGTTGTGCTAGCGTCGTGTGTGCTGAGCGGGTGGCTGGAGGCCTGGAGGAAGGGATCCACTCCGTTCTCGCAAGCGGTGAATGTTTCGCTATTCAAAAAAGCCAGCAATAACAAGATGATAACTCCTGCTGGGTTATAACACAACACAACACAGGGGACGACCTTCCAACTTCTAACTTAGCCAATAAAATATTCTTTCATAATTTTTATATGGCTTTCGTGTATTACTACTGTCGAATACATAGAATACGATGTGGTGGACTGTATAAAGAAATATATTTTACACTGTATGTACATGATTAAACACTGAACAAGTACAGTAGATATTACATGCGTGCTATGACACCATGTCCGGTAGCCACTGCTACCTGCTTGCAAGTGAGTCCTGCTTGACGCAGGTAAGAAAACGACCCTTCCTCTTAATGGGTCAACAACCCTCCAGCAGGGGGACCAACTGTCATTAGAGTATGTACAGTGCCAGAGTTACCAACATACTCCCCCCCTTGAAATAGCAAATATTTCAAACAACAATTAAATACTGTCACTTTGTTCTATTAACTGGAATAAGAGTTGAAATAAACACTATGTACACAAACATTTAAACAATTCACTTCTCTTCACTCAACAATGGGCAAAGTCTTGACACTGCTCTTTTCAAAAGAGCTCCGCTGGGTGTTTTGATGGTAACAACCCTCGTAACTCCGTCGGTTCCTAGATGCACTGCTGCGACACGGCCCAGTTTCCAATGAAGTGGAGGCACGCCCTCTTCCTTCAGAACAACCAGAGTGTCGATTTGTGGGGATTGTCCGGGCGACCGCCATTTAGAACGCTGTTGGAGTTGTCCGAGATATTCTTTGGACCATCGACGCCAAAATTGCTGGAACATAGCCTGAAGCAGTTGCCAGCGCTTCAGTCTATTCAAGGGAGTCTGAGACACATCTTCTTCCACAGGAAGATGAAATGAGCCACCGATCAGGAAGTGGGATGGGGTTAATACTTCCGGATCATTGGGATCAGAGGATAGTGGGCAGAGGGGGCGCGAATTCAAAACTGCCTCTATCTGTACAAGCACTGTAGTCATTCCTTCAAACGACAATGCAGCATTTCCTACTATTCTCTTAAGGTGATACTTAGCTGATTTAACTGCAGCCTCCCACAACCCTCCGAAGTGAGGTGAACCAGGAGGACAAAAATGCCACTGAATCCCCTTCTCAGTAGCAAAGCTTATGAGTGACTGCTTGGTATTCATATCATTAAAGAATTTCTTTAGCTCACGTGATGCACCTACGAAATTAGTTGCGTTGTCAGTGAATATGTGGGTGCAAGTTCCTCGTCTAGCCATGAATCTTTTCAGTGATGCTAAAAAAGCAGCTGTAGACAGATCGCTTACAAGTTCAATATGTACAGCCTTTGTGGCAAAACAAACAAACATAGCTATATATGCCTTAATCCGAGCGCCCTTCCTGGAGGAAGGCCGTAAATATACTGGGCCACAGAAATCTATTCCTGAAGATGCAAATGGTCGACTGGGGACTACTCTCCTTTCAGGTAGCGATCCCATTATCGGTTGATACGGCCGAGACGAGAATTGAAAACACGTCTTACATCGATACACTGCTTTTCGAGCACCGTTCCTCCCACATAGAGGCCAGTATTGCTGTCGCATCATTGTCAATAAAGTCTGAGCTCCAGCATGAAGAAAAACAAAATGAAAATGATCAAATAACATTATTGTAATGCGATGATTGCCAGGTAATAAAATAGGATGTCTTCTGTTGACCGATAGTTTAGTACTTTGCAGACGGCCTCCTACCCGTAACAGACCCTGCTCATCCAAATACGGTGCTAATCCATGTAATTTGCTTCCCTTGGGTAGTGGCAAATTTTGTTTGAGAGCCTTTATGTCTTGTGAAAATTCAGAACCTTGCGCAATTTTACACCATAAATACTTAGCCTGCTCTAGTTCTACCGGATTAAGAGCACCTGTTTGTCTGTCTGTTTTAGTTTTAAGATTTTTGATAAATCTGAGCACGAGAGCTGTTATTCTAATCAGCTTGCTCCAGGAACAGTATCTGTTAATCAGATTCGATCCAAGGGATTCTGTAGATGACACTAGAACGATTTTAGTTTTCCTAACTTCAGGTAATTCTTGAGAGCTATGCCTCTGCTGTGAAGGCCATTCGTCTTTATTATCTGAAAGCCAAGATGGTCCCGATAACCAAAATGATGAATTTAACAGCTTCTCCGCGGTAACTCCTCTCGAGATCATATCTGCTGGGTTATGATGAGTAGAGACGTGCTGCCAACAATCAATATTTGTCAACTGTTGAATCTGCGACACTCGATTAGCGACGTATGTTTTCCACTGGTGTGGATGGCCCGAAATCCATGCTAATGCTATTGTGGAGTCAGTCCAACAAAAACACTTGTCTTTAGTTACGTTTATGGATCTCATGACTCTTTCGACCAACTGAGCAAGTAATACAGCACTGCATAGTTCTAATCTTGGTAAAGTTACCGAGCCTAATGACGCAACGCGAGACTTGGAACACAATAAGTGAACTGTTATTTTACCATCTCCTGTCTGAGATCTTACATAAACACAAGCGCCGTAAGCAATCTGAGACGCGTCACAAAATCCATGAATTTCATACTCCACAAATTCTACTGCCCTAACATGACGAGGCACTTTGAACTCCTTCAATTTAGCAATATCCTGCATATAACGAATCCATTTAATTTGAAGTTCTATTGTGAGAACGTCGTCCCAATTTAAGTTCATTTGCCACAGTTGCTGGACGAAAATCTTACCCTTAATCAATACTGGGGCCAAAAGCCCTAAGGGGTCAAATATTTTAGCCAGGTCTGATAGAATTATTCTTTTGTTTATCTGTGTCGAACTGAAATCACTTCTCAACTCAAACTGAAAAGTGTCTGTGATGGTTTTCCAAGATAGCCCCAACAACTTCAAGTCTTCACCCTCATCTACCTTAATAATGTACTTGGGATCTGTTTCGTGGTTAGAAATGCTCGATAGTACATTGGGCTCATTCGAACACCATTTTCTTAAGGTAAAACCCGCACTGGATAAAATATCTGAAACACACTTGTGAGTGGTTCTTAAGCCGTCAGTTGATTCACAACCTGTCATTAAATCGTCAACATAAAAATCCCGCCGTATTACATTCGAAGCTTCAGGAAATTCCTCCTTAGTGTCATTCGCCAATTGAGAGAGGCATCTTGTGGCCAGGAAGGGTGCACATGACGTGCCATATGTGACTGTTTTGAGACGATAATGTTTAAGCTCGTCCTTAGGGGACTCCCTCCACACGATACGCTGAAAGTCAGTATGTGCAGGTTCTATGAGGACCTGCCGATACATTTTTTCTATGTCAGCGGTCAATACATAGCGATGCATGCGAAATCTAGCCAATATTGAAAATAAATCATCTTGAACGATCGGTCCTACTAATAACAAATCATTGAGGGATAATACAGAATCGCCCTTCGAGCTGCCATCAAATACCACGCGAGTGCGCGTTGTCAATGAATTACCCTTAAATACACAATGATGCGGAAGGTAGTACTGTAATGATTTGTTTATCTCATTACTGGGAATTTCCTCCATATGATCCAGGTCAGTGTACTCTCTCATAAACTGTACGTACTCCGACTTGACTTGGGGCTGCCTTTCAAAACGCTTCTCTAGGCTGTGAAACCGTCTAATTGCCTCATTAACATTGCTACCTAGCTGACTCGGGTCCTCTTTAAGGCGTAGTGGGACTATGAACCTACCCTGTGGATTCCTTCTGTGACCGTCAGTAAATAGCCTCTCACTAATCTCTTGCTCAGAATGTCCTTGGCCAAGCAGTGCTTTCCCCGGCTCATTGAATATCTTACCTGACACAAAGAGGCAGGAAGAACTGTTATCTGCGTGCTTTTCAGACAAACCAACACTACCTGCTGCTACCCAGCCAAGAGCCGTGTTGCGAAACAACGGTAGTTTGTTTGAGAAACTGTCGAGCTGAAATTGTTCTGCGCCGATAAGATCGTAAAAGAATTCTGCTCCAATGAGAATGTCTATGGATGATGACACATTAAATTGAGGATCCGCAAGGTTTTCTAATATAAACTCTGGAATACTCCAATCTGTGATGTTGATATTTTTAGTGGGTAAGTACTGACCAGTAATTGAAGGTATTACGTGAAATGTCATAATTCGTTCAAAGGAACCGAACCGCGAAGAAATCTTTGTTCTTACCACCGACCCCACCTTGATGGTAGTGTTATGCAACCCATGTATCGGAATATTAGTCATTGTCTTTAACAATCGTAATTGATGAGCTAATTCCCTGGTTATGAAGTTGAGTTGCGAGCCGCTGTCTAACACAACCCGAGCATGACGGGTTTTTCCCTCTGAATTGTTGACATTCACTACTGCTGTCGACAACAATACATGAGAGGAAACATCATTGTTGTGATTGTGCAATGAAACAGCATTACTACTATGTTGCTCATTAAGGGGAGACAATGAAGTATTATTGGACACAATACTCTTGTTTGAAGTTTGACTATTATTGTGGTTCGGTGACCCTTGGTCCCTGTGAAGCAAGGTGTTGTGTTTATCCTTGCACAGCTTACAACATGAACGAGTGCACTCGTTAGCGAAGTGATTTCCAGACAGGCAATTAACACAGCGCTTATGCTTCTTGATCTCCCGCCATCTGTCATAAACACCCATAGAAGTGAAGGTTCTGCATCTAAATATGGGATGTTCCTCCGTGCAAAGCGGGCATTTCTGATTTTTCTGTGAAAGGAAACAATTTTTTCCTGGGTTCGTGAATGGCCTCGGTTTGAAACCAGATGCATTCGGTTTAGATGAAACGCCCACCTGCTTCAGCTGTTTTGTGCGATCACAATTCTTAGTTTCGATCGATTCCAATGCATTACATGTTTCGAGTAGAAATTTGTCCAGTGTCTGATACGATGGAAGATCAAAGGTTGGTAACGAGGTCTCCCATTTTTTTAATGTTTCAGCGTCAAATCTGTTTGTTATTAAATGTATCAAAATGGCATCGAATTGTTCTTCACAAGACAGACCAAGCGCTGATAGCGACTGTATGTGCCTTCTGAAGCCGTCATACAAGTCTCTTAATGCCTTGGAAGATTCTACTTCTATTTTGTTAATCTGAAGGACCGAATTAATGTGGGAGGAAACAATTGCTCGCCGGTTATTGAACCTTTCATTTAACAGGTTCCACGCTATGTCGTAATTCGCTGCAGATATTTCTAGAGACTGTAACACGTCTGCCGCCCTGCCTGATACCACTGATTTTAGGTAATGAAATTTCTGTATTTTTGACAAATTTGCATCTTCATGAATGAGATTCTTAAAGGTATCGGCAAAATTGGGCCATTCTAAATAATCACCTGTGAATGTAGGTAAACTTATTTGAGGCAGTTTAACTGAACGTGTTTGCGAACTGGAAGTTGATTCACCAATAGAATCACTTAGCGAAGTTGCTGACTTGGAAATTGCACTGTTTATGGATCTTATAAGACCAGATGTTTTGAAGTATTGCTCCTCAAAGTCGGAGCGATAAGATTTTTGTTCTGCTTGAAATGATTCATCCTCTTTCAAATCCTCTATTTGTGATTGAACTGTTTCATATTCTTCCCAGATTTTTGATAAGTGAGCCCGTCGATCTTCCAACTGATCTACGTCCTTAGATTGAGAATCTAATTCCTCTACGAAGCCTTGTATGCGAGATAAGCTAGCCTTTAACCTACCCCTTTTGCTACACAGTGATTTTATCTTTTGTTCCATTTTTCACTAGCAATTCCCAATAAACTGCTGAATGATATAAAATCACAATAGACCAAATGCATATACGTAAAAGAATGACAAAACGAAAAGACAAATACCTAACATGTTTACATAATACAAAGATGAACTCCTGGTTTTGTTTCAAAGAGTTGCGGGAAAACTGCGTACAAATAACATACAGTTTTACGGACGAAATCATGTGTGATCACTAGCAATACCAATACATTGCAAGTACAAACGAACAGTTTTGAATGGAGAAACAAAGGAATGCATATGAGTCACAAGGAATAATTAAGGATGATCGGTGACTTACCAGGATGATGAATTCTGTTGTCCAGTAGTCGCCATGCCGCCAGCAACCCACGGCATTCGTGCGAAGCCATGCTGTCTTGGGATCACAGAGTTCAATTTTCACTGTTTTCCTTGCCATCTAATCGTGCCCGGAGGACCAAAACTTATGTCGAATACATAGAATACGATGTGGTGGACTGTATAAAGAAATATATTTTACACTGTATGTACATGATTAAACACTGAACAAGTACAGTAGATATTACATGCGTGCTATGACACCATGTCCGGTAGCCACTGCTACCTGCTTGCAAGTGAGTCCTGCTTGACGCAGGTAAGAAAACGACCCTTCCCCTTAATGGGTCAACAACCCTCCAGCAGGGGGACCAACTGTCATTAGAGTATGTACAGTGCCAGAGTTGCCAACAACTACCATCATTTGTTCTTATGAACATTATTTATTGAGTGAATTTCAATTGTTATTTTTAAATGTTATTAAATAAACAATTGGCCTTTAATTTAAAAAGGATGTTTCTATTGGTTGAATGTTTAAATAGATATGTCACTATTGTAAAATAAAATAATAAAGCTAACCCAAGTGTTCATGGCCCACTGATCTCAGACTTTCAGAAAAAAATGATTGAAATCCTACGATCACATTCTCAGAAAAAAATATTCTCCTTAAGAGATGAATTAAATCGAATAAACAAATAAACAATGATAGACTGACTAAAGCAATTCCTATCCTTGCTCTCTCACTAAAATCCAAGAACAATTAGGTGTCGAATTGTCTCCCGAGTGCTATTTTTGTTAAACTTACAACTCAAATCCGTCAACGACGAGCACGCAGAACTCGTATCTATACATAGTATAAAACAAAGTCCCCGATTCTTGGGTGTAACGGGTAATCTCCAGAACCACTGGATGGATTTTGATGCGATTTTCACCATTCTGAAAAGGATTTCTCGAGGAAGGTTTCTGTAGTAAAACAGAAAAGAAAGCCGAGCAGTAACGATTTAAGTGAATCGAGTCAAAGAAAAACCTGCCGTCCGTGCGCAATTTAAGCTTACACTGGGTAAACTGTTAAAGATACCGGGCGAAGCCGGGACGGGTTGCTAATACAATGTAAGAATGGTTCAACATTTTGATCGCAGTGACACCTGCAGTGGCACGTGTCCTATCGTGAAAACAAGCCATCATTGATTCCTCCCCATAATGCCTGATTTCATAGAAGACTGAATAATGAACAACAAAATACTGTATATAACCTACTGCGACAAAGATGGACATGTAATTACAGTTGGAATGACGACTAATGTCAGGTGTATCCCAATATCCAAATTCATGATCATTTTTGACAGACATTGAAGTATAAATCTCCATGTATCACATCTCTATATGGGGTTGGGATATAATCTAGACTATCCTAACGGCAAGGTATTGATAAGACGTCTACTCTGCAAATGGCATTAGATTGGGTGGGACCATTTAGGCGTCAATCCCAAGCAATAGACACTGAATGTTTATATTACATAAGTCTAGCAACCCGCCCCGGCTTCGCCCGGGAACAGTTATGCATGCATTACGTGATAAGCGCTCTTTCTTTCGATGTCAATGAACTACGTCCTCAAATTCTTGTCAGACGTAGTTCAAGAATTGCGAGGTGCATGAAACACAAATCCCCCTTTCGTCCAATCCTAACTTGACTGTGTATTTTGCGAAACGGAAAGTTCACAGGCGAAATGACCAAAAGCCGAGTTGCACTTCCAGCGAAACTCCAAACACAACCACTCTTCTCTGAAGTCTTAACTCAACACGACTCGACAGTTTGCTGCTGGCTGTATCAGCCACAAGCTAGGTTATAACTGGGGTGATAGGCTCGCCCCTAGCTAGCTCGTAATCTGTCGCCTCAGTAATTGAATGAAGATTGTTGAAGAAATTAAAACGTAAAAACACTTATAGTGGGCGATGTATTGAAGATAGAGATATGCTCTCACGGACATTCTTGTAGAAATTTTCATCATCATCATCTTCATTTCCCCCTTTTCCAGCTGACACTGGGTGGGGGCAAATATGGTTCCTCTCCACTTTGTTCTGTCGTTCCATCATTCCTCTTCCGACACGGTGTTCCAATCCGGGTTCTATTTTCTAATGCTATACTTCACCGAGTCCATACAACGCATTCTTGGTCTTCCTCGTCCTCTCTTCCCTGTCATCCGTCGTTCCAGTACTCGTCTTGATAGCCTTTCTTCATTCATCCTTTTGACATGTCCAAACCACCTCAATCTGTTTTGCTCCAGTTCGTCATTTAGTTTCTGTACTCCCAGTTCTTTCCGTATATCTTCATTTCTCACTCTATCTCTCCTCGTTTTCTGGACCATACTTCTCAGGAATCTCGTCTCAGCTGCCTGTACTCTGCTCTCATCCCTCTTAGTCTTTGTCCAAGTTTCTGCTGTATATGTCATTATACGAACATAATATGCTTTGTACATAACTTCTTTAGCCTTAATTGGTATATCCTTGTTCCATACCTGTACCTGTAGGTAGAAAGCACTCCCGAGTTGTATTCTTCTGCCAATTTCCAAATCTAGTCTTCCATCTTCAGTCAGTTCACTTCCCAAGTACCGGTATTTGAAGCGGTTTAACACTTCCAATTCCTTATCTCCGACTTTGATTACTCCTTTTCCTTCATTATTAGCTCTACTCATCACCACTGTTTTACTCATCTCCACATTTATCTTCAATGCCCATTGGTTAATCTTTTCATTAATTAAGTCTAACTTTTCTTGTACCTCCATCTCATCCTCGCCCCAGATCACAACATCGTCTGCAAACAACATTACCTTCATCTTTGCCCTACTATAGTCTTTCATTGCTGCCTTCATGATGTCCCATCACCATTAAGAACAATAAGCGTGACAACACACTTCCTTGCTTTAGTCCAGTGTCAATTTTAAACCATTCCGATGTCCCGACTCTAGTCTTCACACTACAGTAGCAATCCATGCACATTCCATTTATCATGTCTCTCAGTTCCTTGCCTATCCCCCTATTTGTTAAGCTTTCCCTAACTTTTTTTCAAGGGATGCTATCATAGGCCTTTACTAGATCAATAAAAGTCATTACCATATCCTTCCCATATTCCCAACTCTTTTCAATGTTCTGTCTCAGAATGAAATTTTCATGCTGAACAAAATTCTTACACTCATAGTATATAGATATTTTTAACGGTTTGCCCAGTTTAAGCTTAAAAAGCGCACTGACGCCAGGTGGGTTTTTTCGACTTTTTCACTGAAATCATTACTGCTTGGCTTCCTTTGATCATAAATAAATGATTTTCTACAGACACTTTTCTCAAGATATCCTTTACAGATGGGTGAAAACCGAATAAAAATCCATCCAGTGATTCTCGAGATTACCCGTGACATCCAAGAATCGGGGACTTTGTTTTATTCTAAGTAGAGATAAAAGAACAAGTGGTGTTTGAGCTAGTAAACTCAATTATCAGCTTCGTTTTCTTGACATGAAATTAGTGAAGATCGACTGCCAGTACTTTCAATAGGCCACTTCGTGCTGTAGCGGCTAGCGTTCTTGGCTGTCGGCCCGGAGGTCGTGTTTGATTCCCGGCTCTACCAAGAAATTTTAATTCTGGAGTGAGGGCTTCACTCAGCCTCGTGAGGTGAAACAGAGAGGAGAGTTGTTTGATTCCCACCTCAGCCATCTTGGAAGTGTATTTCCGTAGTTTTCCACATCTACTCCAAGAAAATACTGGGTTGGTCCCTATCTTAAGGCCACGGCCACCTCCTTCACAATCCTATTCCCAATTTTCAAATACACACACTAGTAAAGCCATCATAATAACACAGGCTATCACACAAGTTCCACATAAACTCAAATACATGGGGCTACAAGATCACGATGTCACGGCTCCTAAAATAAGCCACAACAAAATATGCTTTCATTAAGAAAGCATACTAAAAATTGTTTTTGTTGTGCTGTAAAATAATAATAATAATATATTTTCAATTTGTATACCACCTCGCGATGTAGCAGCTAGCACTGTTGACTGTCACTCCCGGAGGTCGAAGTTCGATTTCCTGCTCTGACAGGAAATTTAATTCGTTTCTAAGGGCTGAAATGGAGAACACTGAGCCTCGACTGGTGAAACTAAGAAGAGGTGGGTTCGATTCCCACCTAAGCCATCCTGGAAGTGGTTTTCCGTTGTTTCTTCCAATTCCACTCCAGGCAATTTCTGGGGTGGTTCCAAACATAACCACTCTCCCTTCCCAATCCACACTTGAATTACAAATACACACACTAATACAGCCATCACAATAACACAGGTTATCAGACACACACACACACACACAAGTGCACGGGGCTGAATTGCCTCGATACCCAAACCCCTCGAATGAAAGAACAACCAGTTTGTATGTTTTGCGTATGTCCATTAACTTACCAACTTTGCTCAGAGAGCCTTCTGTAGTGTTGAGTCCGTCCTCCGACCACGTGCGGTTGTACATGTGGCACTTGCTGAACATGGGCACCTCCAAGTTGCCCTCTTCCCTGCACACCAACCCAAACAGGTATTAGTGACGGTTGAATTCATTCCAGGGAATATTTACCCACAGTTAAAATTGTTAAAGTTTAGTGGGAATATTTAAATTAGTAGATAAATGTTTTCCAGTCGATCAACACAATTGTACTCAATTGTAATTGATATTATTCCCTAAACCTGAACAAAATGCATGAGATTAATACATTTTCCTGTATTATTTTTCAGGTTTGGGGGAATAACGCCCATTACAGTTGGGTACGTTCGTGTTGATCGACTGAAAAGCATATCAAATGTAATTCACTGAGGCAGTGCTGAAAAATGGCCTCCGACACGTAATGTTAGAAGAAACTGAAAACTCTGAATATTGTTAAATTAGTAGAAACTGAAAACTCTGAATATTGTTAAATTATTAGAAACTGAAAACTCCCAATAGTTTAAATTAGTAGAAACTGTAAAATCTGAATATTGTTAAATTAGCATAAACTGAAAATTCGAAATATTTCTTCACACCCAAAATACAGAAAATCAAATTTCCTTTCATTTATATTGTGAGCAGATAAAATTTTGCAATAAGAATCGTTGAAAGTGTAACATTTACTGTTTTTTTTTTAGCGTATGGCTTTTTTTAGTGCCGCGAGTGAACGAGGACATGTTCGGCTCGCCAGGTTTGTAGCTGCTTCGAGACGGACACCCAATGGGTGAGCTACAAGTACTGTTGGGGAGGGAAGTTGGAATGTAAGGACGAGGAGTTGGAAGGTAGCGGCTGTGGCCTATAGTTAGGGACCAACCCCGGCATTTGCCTGGAAGGAAGATGGGAAACCACAGAAGACCATCTTCAAGGTTGCCGGCGCGGGGATTCAAATCTCCTCGCCTCCCGGATGTGAGCGACTGCCAGCAGTCATGCCGTAACGACCACGGCTAACTCACGCGGTACATTTACTGATAGTATTGAGTAATGAAACCAATTTTTACAAGATCTGAAACAATAACTCATGTAGGTATTTTCTCAATTATATGGTTGATTAAATCATTACATTTTGAGTCTTTCGATATTACATCGAATCACTCTCATGGACTCACTTTTTACCGGCAACACCACTTCATCAGGAATATCTGTATCTTCCTCCATGTGGGTATGTATACAGTGTCGGTGTCAGTGTGTAAATGTGAGGCTGTCGATGGGATTGGGTATATTATGGCTTTCACGGCCCGGAATGCTTGCCACGGTGGATGAGTGGATAGCGTGTCGGTCTACTAACCCCAAGATTGCAGGTTCGCTCCTGGCCGTGGTAAGTGATTTTTGAAAGGCGGCAAAAATACGACACAAATGCCATACGATGTTGGCATGTCAAAGAACCCATTTGAATTCAGTAGGCCGTGTTCATAATGGCAAAATTATTCTCGGGAGTTTTCGCCAACACAAAGTTCCTCATATCTCTACTAGAAAGCGCAATAGTGTTCTAGGAGCTTAGATATCTAACCACCTTGACTTTCATAGTGATTGAAGGAACAACGAAATTCGACATGCAAGCTACCCTCTGGGTGTCAAATTACAAAGCTTGCACCCGGCACCCGAGGCCATACGATATTATTATTTATCACGGCCCGGAATACTATTAGAATTATTCATGCTTTTGGGATATTGTCGTGTGAAAATAAAATTTAAATATGGCGGGATTTTTTTTTTTAAGATTTTGGACATTCCGGAGTTTCAATGATGATAATATATTATCACCGGTATCTGCCCCTAGTGTTGCCTCGCGGGAATATTCACAATCCATGGGAAGTAATTTAAATTTGTAAAGATTAACCTTCTTTCGAATATCCCAAAAGCATGCATAATTTTAAAGATTTATCTGGGGTTACTATATCCTCCCTTTCTTCAGAATAGTTCAGTTTACAATTGTGTGAAATAGATGTTAACTTCCCCAACCCTAACTGAGGTCAAAGCTAGAGTAGAGTAAAGAAATACTGACAAAATTAAAAATTCCCAGTCTAGGAATGTTCACTAATAATACGACCGAGAATATCCCCACATAAATTACTTCCCACGGATTGTGAATATTCCCGCGAATCAACACTAGGGGCAGATACCGGTGATAATATATTATCATCATAGGAACTCCGGAATGTCAAAATATTTCAAATATATTTTCGCGCCAAATTATCCCTCTAACGATACATTTATTTTGTTCACATTTCATTCCTGAGGCTACTTTTCTTATACTTTCCAGGAATCGTGCCTTCTTTTAGTAAACCCACCAAAGTACATTTTATTAACCTATTTTAAATTTTGAAAAAATAGGCTTATGAGATCACCTTTTGTCCGTGTGTGTGTGCGTGTGTGTGAGGAGTGTGTGTCCCCTAATAACTTCTAAACGGCTTGAGCGATTTCAATGAAACTCGCTAAGTTCATAGCACTATTCCGGACGACCCCGACCGTGCCCTTCAAATTTTGTTACGTCTCACCAATCCAACATGGCGGCTGTGCGAAATATTTCACCAGCATTCAATATCTCTGAAACTATTCCCGATATCACCCTGGAATATTTTACGGTAATAAAGGGAACTACTAGAAGTTCACCTATGTGACTTTTGACAAACTGGTATGTACAAAACCAACATGGCGGCCACGCGAATTTGCGACTTTTAAATAGAAGTTTCTCGTGATTTAACCAACCAAACGCAATAAAATTTGGTACAGTATATGTTTATACACATTGTAATGCATCGACATCTAACTTGATTCAATTGTTTACATAACCACAAGATGGCGGATGTGCGAAATATTTCACCGGCATTCTATATCTCTGAAACTATTAGCGGTATCACCCTGGAATTTTGTACGGAGATAAAGAGCACTACTGGAAGTTCATCTATAAGACTTTCAAAAACTGGTTAACTACAAAACGAACATGGCGGCCGAGCAAAATTGAAAATTTTAAATAGACCTTTCTCGCGATTTAATGTTCCAACCGCAATGAAATCTGGTACAGGAAATGTTTATACACATTGTAATACACTGGTATCTAATTTTGTTCAATTGCTTACATAACCTCAAGATGGCAACTTTGCGAATTTTAAAATTAAGTTTTTATTTCTTGTGTCGTAATCATGCGATCGATGTGAAAGTTTGAATAATGAACCTACGCAATAATTTTCCTTTAATGGTACATGCCTCTATGGCCTATACATTTAACAATCCAACATGGCGACCATCCGAAATATTTAGACGGCTCTGAATATCTACTAATCTATTATAGCAATCAAACTGATTTTTTTATGTTCATAGGGGCTATGAACTTAAGTTCACCTATAGGACTTTAAATAACCTGGTGATTACAAATCCAACATGGCGGCGACACGAAGTATAAATATTCACATGGACGTTTCTCGCAATTTAACCATCCGAGTGCAGTGAAACTTGGTACAGTAAATCCTTATACGAATGTTAATCCACTGGCATCTAATTTATTTCAATTGTTCCATAACCGCAAGATGGCAGCTGTGCGAAATTTTAAAATCTCCTTGTTACGTCTTGTGTCCTAATCATGCGATTGACGTTTGAATGCTACACGTACACAATAATCTTCATGTAACAGTACATAACTCTAGGACCTCCATATATAAAATCCAACATGGCGACCATCCGAAATATTTAGTCGGTTCTCAATATCAACGAATCTATTACAGCAATGAAACTGAAATTTAGTATGTAGATAGAGGCAATTAACATAAGTAGGATATATGAAAATAGGCGATACAGTTCATCACGGAACTACTTGTTTTTATTTATATTTGACGGTAGATCAAAAAATATTTTTCAAGATAGGTTGGTTGGTTAGTTTAGGGGCTGCGACAACGCGGTCATGTAGCCCCGTGTACTTTGGGTGTGTATAGAATTTGTCTGATAACCGGTGTTAATTGTGATGACTGTATTAGTGCGTGTTATCTGTTATTTTAATCAAGTAAGGTCCAACTTTCGCCACCAAATGCTTTCGTCGACGACACCTAGCTGTGAACTTGGCTACTAGTAGATGCCATCACAACCAGCGCCTGGTGACGAACGTTGGAAGTTAAGAGCATAAATCAAACCTAACCTACAAATGTTGCTTCACACAAGTTTAGTTAGTGGAAGGTTCTTTTACGTGCCATAAATCTATGACATGGGCCGTCCGGCTTTACTTCCCCTCTGAAGGAAGGCATACTGAGGGATTTTTAACGCTCTTCAAAATTCCGACAAGGTTAGCCGTGTTTGAACCCACGGCCTTGGGTTTAGAAGCTCCGGTTTTAAGAAAGAAACCGCGTTAGAAGCAAAGGCAAAAGGACATGGAACAACAGCAAGCTGGATCGTAGTACTTCAAATGGAAGAAAATGAAGATGTTCTAAAAACCTGAAAAATCTTTTATTCCAATGTCTCGCTAAAGTGTTTCCTAGATATAAAATTATCCTTTTTCTCGGAACTTTATAACATACAATGCTGAAATCCTTAATTTAATTGCTCCTTATGTTTTATATTTTAACACGTCCGTTTTTTTAATTGCCTTTAGTTTAATTTTGCCAAATGGAAATGTTCATGAAAGTGCTGTTAAATTATGCAGTTTTAAAAATATACTGGCCATCGTAGCCGAGAGCGCTCGTGCCTCACTGGCATCGGGAGAGCGTAGGTTCAAATCCCACCTCGGCTGTCCTGAAAATGGTTTTCGTGGTTTCCCATTTTCACCACCAGACAAATGCCGGGACGGTTCCTTTCAATAGGTCCACGACCGACTTCCTTCCAATACCCTTTCCCTGGCCCGTCCTGGAAAAAGAAGTATATGGCCATTGGTTGCATTTATAAAAATTAAAAGATTCATAAATATTCAAAAATACATTTATTTTCAAATAGACCGAGTCAAAGTAACGAGACAGTCTTAAAGAACATTCCCTAAAAATTCGATTAGCTCCATCTGTTAATAGTTTCTGAGGAAATGTAACAACAAGATGGAAATTAACATGGGCAATATAGGCCATTCCAGAGCTCCCCTCCAACGTCCAATCTGTTAAGTCAAAATTTAAAATGAGACTACATCAGGATTCAAATCGAACCCGAATCTCTTGCCTTCGAGACTGGCACCTTAGCAAATTGTATGATTCTAAAAATGTCAAAGTGCTGTCTATCTGTAGCACATTTGGAGCTCTGGTGCCACCTGTCAACAACTCGGTTATATCGTCTATATCCAGTGGGTCGCTTTGCAGTGCCCTCTTCATCTAACGCTCGCGTGGGCCGTGGCAGTGTAAGCGATTAATACGCCTGCCTAGAATATAGAAGAATCAGATTCATATCTCAACTGCCGTTCCTCCCATTAAAACAAGAATAATCTTAGAGATTAGTTCAGAGTACATCCTCTAAAGACGGATATACTTTGAAGCGTACGATTTGAAAACGAGACGGCAGCACGATTTGAACCAGAATTATCATCATTCCCGGCAGATGTGCTAAGTCACAGCACCATAGCAAGTCACACCCGCAGAGTGATATCGCCTAACAACACCCATCGTCGATATCCAGTGAGCCATTGTTACTGAAAGTCTTTGGTGGCGTAGTTGGTACAATGCAGAGCTTCTATGACCGACAATGCGGGTTCAAACACGGCTTAAGTCGTCGGATTTTTTAAGAGCGTTAAAAATCCATCAGTATGCCTTCCTTCGGAGGGGAAGTAAAGCCGGGTCCCATGTCATAGATTTATGGCATGTGAAAGAAAGTTCCACTAACTACAATTGTGTGAAGCTAAATGTGTAGGTTAGATTTGATTAACTCTCTATTAAAGTTACAATGATCGCAGACAGGTGCTGGAAGCGGTGGCATCTAGTAGCCAAGTTCCCATCTAGGTGTCGTTGACGGTAGCATTTGGTAGCAAAAGTAGGAACTTCTTGAAATTGATCGTCTACAGTCCTTACCTGAATTACAGATAACACACTAATAGCCTACAGCCATCACAATTAACACCGGTTATCAGACAGATTCTACACACACCCAAAGTACACGGGCCTACATGACAGCGTTGTCGCAGCCCCTAAACTGAGGAACCAACCAACAGCCTTGTTACACATAAACGTAAAGGAACGAATGGCTGACATTGCAGCGTCACCTAACTTCGTCGGCAACCCGTCAAACACGGATTCAAGACGAGTTGCAGCAAAACCGGAACTATACAAACGAGCATGTCTGGCGGTTGATAGTATCTATTGTACCCGATTGTCACCATGTGGACCATGTGTTCGTATCCCAACTAGCTCACGGTCTTTCGAGGTATGGGACGTTCCTGCCCACAATACGACCACATGCTCAGGATTTGAGTCTACCAGGTAACTACTTCTACAGGAAATACACAACATTCCTAAAAATAAGACATTTACTGGTCTAAAATCATGGCTATACAATAAATACAAATCAAAGGACAAATTACATTTAATTCCCACAAATAAAACAGGGTTATTCTGTGAGCTTTCTTCTTAAAAATAGTGCTACACTGCACTCAAACCTAATTCTAACATCCTGTCAATAATAGTTCAGTTTACAAGGTTTCCATAGTGTTCATCATGTGACACAATTTTAGTTAATGGGAGTATCTTAACACAAAATCACATGTCACATAAAAATGATATTATTAAGACATTATTCCGCCTCTTATGGCATTTACTTTATCTAGCAAAAATTCATTATTTTCTGCATTACTAACAAATATTGTTGTGTCGTGCGAATCATCTTCCTTCTTTCCATCCCTATGAACGATCTAGGACAGTGGTACACGCTCCTTAAAAAAAATGGATAGAATATTTTATAGTTTCACCATATAACGATTTTTCTGGGTCTTGTCGGGCTTACCATAGTTACAACTGTGTCATGTTCTGGGAAAAACACATACCCGTATGCATAAATTAGCATGAACTGGCAAAATGCACTTTAAAGAAGATGCCTACATTATTTTGGTTCAGCTTTCCTCCTCAGAGGATAACTTCGCCAAATATTATCTGATTTCTATGATCCAACAACGTATGTGACTTGCCACACGCCATTTAATTCAATTGGCATCATTATAATACTCATATCTTAATTGCATATTTAAATACCGAGATTCCTCAGTGTCCTACAGTGACTGTAAATGACAAGGGATCGGTCGACGGACCTTTCTCCCCCTCAGCAGGTCATAAAATTCGTTCCAGCTGGCTAACCAAGATGGCCGCCACGGAAATGGTCCACACTACCTTTCTCTCTCTATCGTCAAGGTCAAACTTGTTTACAATTATATAACAGTACAGATACGCTAGGCGTGATTCCTAAGTAATTGAGTCATTTAATTAATTAACACCTATCTTTATAGTGTATTTGGGCTCAAACTGGCTCCTTAATAAACATTCATGGCTGGTGTGGAATTCTAGTGATAGCCTTGTCGTTCTATGTTGATTATGTGGCTTTAAGACGCGCATCATAGTGAAACCCCACGGTTTTCACCAGCAGCTGTCAGTAATATATCAGGAAATCTGCGTTCCTAGACTACGAATATGATCCTACCTATCAGGGTAGACCATTGGTACAAATGCTCACTGCGTCTCGACGGACGTCAATAGTGGCCATAATTCATGCAAGCGTTGGAAATAGACAGGATCTATCCAAATCGCTGCGTATAATACAGTATGCACAAAGGCGATACTCCTCGAAGATTCAGCCAACTTTTCACCTAACACGCAAGCTATTCTAGTCAACCCCCGCGATTATCTTACGTAAATCACTGGATTCTACGTTAATCTGCACGCTATACATGCGGCTCAAACAATATTTCACATAGATGACTCCATTATTAAGGCATCTGCGTTCTCTCTGTTATACTACTTAAGCCAAAGCTTTACATAGCTCCTAACACAAATGTATAAATTTACTGGCTTACTTTAATTTAATGGTCCTCAAACATAATCCTAAGGATTGACCATATCAAATATTCATTCAAATTTTCACTGACACTGAAAAAGCTCTCGTATTTCACTATATTCCACGTTACATTTTTACTGTTTACCAAATTACAGTATCTTTAAATTAGACATGACACTATTTGAACATTATTTAGGCCAAATTTGCCCATTACATTATTGTTGCCGACCCCAGTTATTATTATTATTATTCATTTACCGTTACCGTTAGATTCATCACTATTTTTGACCTAAAGGGTCCTAAACAAATCACCTTCCAAGCCATACTTTACTCAAGACGAGTGGTGAAAACTCGTTCAGTAAGTGACTATTACATCTTTTAATCTCAAGGTGATAAATCGTTACATGGTGAACTATTCAGTTATAAGGATATAATTGCATGTGTACTCACTTTTTTCCTTCTTGCTGGAAAATGCCAGCTCTTCAGCTTAAGCACTACCATGATGTTTGGTTTAAGCCATCATGATATTCTTAACACAACACTGAGATTCACACACTTGCCACATGATACACATATTTTTATAAGTGGCCTTTACCACTGCTATACACTGAATATTAACCATTAGACACATGAACACTTTAAATCATTATTTCACAATTTATGTACACTTCATCCATGACTTCACATGTTGATCCTTAATCCGGACTTCTCCTACGCTTGATCTCAGAGATGCGATGCAATTATGACAACCGCTGGTCTACGTGAAATCTAGTAGCGTTTTACGGATGTTCGATCCTCGTTCCCTGCAATCACGTTCAGCTCACTATCCTGGTTAGGTGGCAATGACTTCCACGCTCCCATCACTGTAGTGATCCTGATGATAATGTCATACAATTCTGATAATACCTCCCGGTATAAGAACTGTTCGAAAACATTATAAGTTCCTTTTCGCTGTAGCGAATTTATATCTGCGTCAGATAATAGATAACTATCTGCATTACTTTACTTTCGACGCACTTCATGATTATTTCTGAAGCTTATAACTTGCTTCCATTGTCTTCAACGGCGGCGCGTTGATATTTTAATACTTGGCGTGCTTACTGCAGAGCGAATGTAGACAAAGGACTAACTTCCAACTGCTGTAGGTCAACTAACAACTTTCAACTCGAGCGACTGTAGATCAACTGACTTCGCGTGGGCTGCTCCCCCTTATAAAGGTTTCTTGCACAAAATAGTTCACGGGACATGTGAGAGCGACTCCCTTCTTGAAATAATCCCTCTTCAGCCGAAATGACATCTGCATCTTGTTTATTTAGGTGTGGAGGTTTCAAAAACATTCGCGTGCCGGCGATCGCTTCGGCCAATTAATTACAATTAATTGCCTTAGTTCAGCGCGTTATGACGCCACGGTGGGGGTTCCCCGCTGGCTGGTTACAATATCCCTGCTCTTGAGCGTGAGTTAGGTTGTAATGCGGTCATTTGGAGATATGGGCATTAATTTAGGTGAAAAACCACTTCTAAATTACTTCTCCGTGAATATATTCCTCTGTGTGTATATTTCAATGCATTACCATGTTCCATTTAGCTGGAATTAATTAATTTCCTTGTGCATGCAGTCCCGCTATAGCTTGCCCCGTTGTCGAATGGTGGATTCCCGGGTCATTAATTCTGAGCTGTCTCTCCGCCCCAGACGTAAGTAGTGCGGTTGGCGCCTAGGCTACTCCACCCACTCGCTAAGGGTCATTTGTAAACTGCCAAACTCGCCCTCTCTCGTTTTCGTATGCTCTGAAAACGTATATTTCCTATGCATTTGGCTACAATTCCTCCTTTTAATTGCTATGATTTTCACGTATAAATCGTGAAATCACGCTAGACTAATATATGTCAGTATATCTCTCATTGCTCTGTGGGTTCCCTATAATTGCTCCCCCTTAGAGACCAATGGTTCGACCCTAGGCATAACCATGTGCCTGGTCTTCTCTGATGAGACCTGAGTTCGATGCCAGACTGCCGTGACTAATTGGGCACATCTTTCTCCTGCTAAGTTCGAAAAATTCATTTCATAAGTGAATTTTTCGGGCCTATCAGCTGGCATCAACTCCATGCAGTATTTACTTTAAGCGGTCATTGCTCTCGGCAATGGGCTTTCTCGTTCCCCACTCCACTCTGTCTGGTGTCTCGTAGACTCTCGTTCTCCCTTCTCAATTGTTCATTCATCCCCCTCAGCTTCACAGCGGCTTCCCTCAACTGGTCATAAAGTTCCTGCAGTAGACAGCTGCATTCTTCCCTCGTGTCCGCTGGGTTGGTGAGCTGGTTGTTTCGCTGCGACCCTTCTTGAGCCTGCAAGCTTTTCTCAAGAATCTTTCCGTGCATACGTAATGATTCCCCGTTCACTTGGATGTGCGTAGCTTGCTCCTCTCTCGCATCATAGTCTTCTGGTGGACTATATAATTTCAAGTTAGCTGCGTTTACCACAACTTCTCTACCCGTTGCTTCATCTTTGATCCGATATGCATTATTTTGCAGATCCATTATAATCAGGTAGGGTCCGTGGTAAGCATGCTGAAATTTCTTATATTTCCTGCTCTCTGGATCTGAACTGGCGGGTTTCTTCAATAAGACGTATTCTCCCACGAGTAACGGTCTGTGATACCGTTTCCTCCTGTTTCTTCGCTGCCGTTTATCAGCTTGTTTCTTGAGATACTCGAACGTTCTCTGGATCCTCAACTCACGTCCAAGTTGTGCATCGATGGGTGTCTGGATGACATTATTCCACGGCCTCTCTGGTCTTCTATCGAGATGTAGGCTCACTGGCACCTCTCCTGTCGCTTCGTGCACGGTATTGTTGATACAATATTCAATAATCTCAAGTACGTCAATCCATCTCCAATTCTCAGTAGAGCAATATATCTTCATGTATTTTTGCAGTTCCCTCATAACTCTCTCAGCGGAATTCGACTCCGGGTGTCGAACCGTGGACAAAATCTGTCTTATGCCCAGATTTTCCAACTCCCTGCGAAATTCTACGCTGGTAAAACAACTTCCATGATCAGATAAGATGTTTTCTGGCTGTCCTAATATAGGAATGATTCTTTCCTTCAGCCTCTTAAGTACCTGTTTTGTACTGGTTTTCTGAATTGGACACAGGACTACCATTTTGGAAAACACGTCTAGTGCAACTAGGATGTGTTTATTTCCTCTTCTAGCTCTAGGAAAGGGTCCAAAGTTGTCCAGCGCCAGGAGCTGACATGGCTTCTCTGGTAAGAGTGGTATCGGTTTCTGCCTCATTAAGTACGAGTTAGGCTTTACTCGTTGGCACATATCACATGTCCTGATAGTATTTCTGACTGTTTCTCTAAGTTTTGGCCAAATAAATGCCTATTTAAGCAGGGCAACAGTCTTATCTACACCGGAGTGTCCAAAAGCTCGGTGTGCTAGCCATACTAGCCTTCTCTGCAATGCTGGTGGTACAACAATCCATGGTTTGGTGTGGTCAGAGTCGCTCCATTTATGTAGCATCTGGTTAAACCATAGATATTCCGCTGATAGTGCTTCAGCTTCCACATACATCGGGGTTCCTCTATCCAGTTTTCCCTCGAAGTAATTAATCATCAACCGTATCCAGGGATCTTCACGTTGAAAAACGGTGATGTTCCTCAGATCATCTAAGGTCTTCTGATCTCTATCTTCTATCTCGATAGCTAGAGCTTCTTCTTCCTCTGCTGTAGGGTATCTGCTTAGCAAATCAGGTATGATATTGTCCTTCCCCGGGCAATATTCTATTTCCACTTGAAATTGTTGTATGTACAGGGACCACCTTGTCAGTCTTTGACTCGACAAGTCAGTTTTCAGCAGGAACGTTAGGACTTTATGGTCTGTTCTCAATATAATTCTCAACCCATAAATCAGCTTGTGCCAATACTGTAAGGCATACAGTATCGCAAGTAGTTCGATCTCCGTGACCGTATAATTCTTTTCATTAGGTGAAGCCTTCTACTGATAAATGCAATATAAGTTTTCTCCTCTGGCCTGTCCATATTTTCCTGATATAACATAGCTCCAATGCCTATGAAGGATGCGTCAGTCTGGATAATAAATTTCTGAGTGTAGTCAGGATATCCCAATTTTACATAATCTAACAGCATCTGTTTAGATTTCACGAAGGCTTCCTCGCATTGCTCCGTCCATCGCCATCTTCCTCCCTTCTTAAGTAAGTCTTGGAGTGGTGCTACAGTCTCGGTATACTTCGGACAATGGTTTGAAAAGAATCCAATAACGCCTAGATATTGCCTGACGTTCTTTACCTTCGTTGGTCTCGGGAAACGTTTAATGACTTCCAATTTTCCCGGATTAGGTCTGACTCCTCGTGCATCTATTACGTGACCTAGAAATTTAACTTCTCTCTGAGCAAAGTTAGACTTCTTTATATTGACCTTAAAGTTAGCCTGACTTAGGTCATATAACAATTTGCGTAGATCTCTGACATGTTCTTCAACTGTTTCAGAGGTCAGTAGTATATCATCTACGTAGCATATGGTTGTAGCTTTTACTTCTTCGGATAGGTTCCTATCTAGCGCTCGTATCAACGCTGAACCTGCTGTTTTTAATCCAAATGGAAGACGTACGTAAGAATACGTGTGCTGGTCAAATAAAAATCCGGATAATAGACTTGTTTTCTCTTCCAGAGCAAGATGGTGAAAACTTGCAGTCAGGTCAAGATTTGAGAACACAGTCTTTCCTTTGAACCTCCTGAGTACCTTTTTAATGGGCGGTACTTTATCAAATTCCGGTATGACCTTGGAATTCAAATCTCGTAGGTCCAGGCATATCCTCACACTTCCATCCTGTTTCGGTACAACTACCAGTGGGCTGACATAAGGTGTGGCTGTCTTTACAATGACGCCTGCTTCTAGCATTTCCTGTATCGCTTCTTTGACCTTTAAATAATGTTTCTCAGCTACAGGATACGGCTTCTGTTTGAATGGCGTCCAATCACTGACTTGGAACGCATACTGGAAATTCTTGATCCGGCCAGGTCTCGAATCGAAGACTCCTTTATACTCGAATAGCAGTTCCCTTAGCATTTGTTTATATTCTGGACCAAATTTAGCTTCCTCAATCTTCTCTTCCAGGCATTCTTCAAATTTTGGTTCGAGATCCTTTTCAATGTCTGCGTCCAGTGTTGCCAACTCTTCCTCAATGTCTTCTATTGTCGACACTGCATCCCCAGTCATATCTCCGTATGTATGCCATACGTATTCTTCTTGTCTCGTTTCATTATGCCTTAATGAGAGTTCTAACTCTTCCTTTCCCTCACTTGCGCGAAACATCACAATGTCTTGCGAGAGATCTATAATAACTTTATACTCTCTTATGAAATCCATCCCAACAATGAGGTTATACGGCAGCTTATTCACAAGTAGGAAGCTCTGTGAGAATGTCGAGTTCCCTATCTGCAAATCTAAAAATACTTGGTATTTGCATATCATAACTTTATCTGGTATGACACCTTTTATTTTCACGCTTGAAATAGGTATTTTCAATACGTGGATTTTACTCTGGATTTCACTGTATAATGCCTGGGTTATCAAACACATTGTAGACCCTGTATCAATGAGACTTCTTACTTTCATTCCCGCAATGTTCACAATAATAATAGGTAGTTCCCTTCTTACATTGACCGTTCTTTCATCGAGGTCTTCGATAAGCTCCTCAGGTTTGGCAATCCAGTTAACAACATTCACTGTATTCCATCCTGAACTTATCTCTCTTTGGTCATTTAAAATTGGTGTTTTTTTTTTCAATTGCTCCATTCTTTGTGGAGTTTTTCTGCCTGTCTTCATGCTGTTGAAGTTCCAGACTTTTGGCACCGTCATCATTTTGATATATGTCGGGTGACCTTCTATTCCGAATCGCTTCATCCCAATGAACTCGCGATTGTCTCGGATCATCTCCGCGCTCTTCCATGTATCTTAAAGATGCGTGATAACGTTCTTCCGCCTCTTCATCGAACCCGTGACTCTGCTCTTGGGATCTCCATCCTTGGTTGTTCCCAGTTCGGCCGTAATTTCTTCTGTTATCCAGCTGCTGGTCTCTGGTACCACGCTGATTCCAGTTTTTCCTTCCTCGATTACCACGGTTCGAACCTCCTCGATACGCTGGCCTCCAATTTTGGTTTTCGCGTCCTTCGCGCTGCCAGTCGGATTGTTCTGTTTCGGTGCTTGTAGATTTGCTCTTTGTCTGCACCTTCGTTGGCTCCATCGGCGTACTCGTCATATTAACTTGTTCCACATTTCGACTTTGTCTTGCGTGCTGCACTGTGGTTAGATCGAGTTGTCTCAGCACTTCCTCCATATCGATTGCAGTTTTGGCGTTTGCTGAGATTAGCAGACGCTGCACTTCATACGGTAGCTGCTTGGCTATTGCTATGCATAAATCTGACTCTTTAAGCCCTTCATCAAGCTCGCGAAAACGGCATAATTGATTCACAAAAAACTCTCCGTACTTAGTCGGATTACTAGTACTGTAACGCCTGGAATACAAGTCCAGTCTGAGGTTTTGTTGTACGCTCGCGTTCCAATATCTGCTTAAAAATGCTTGGCGAAATTCGTCAACGGTGTCGAACGTGTACCGAAAACTCCTAAACCATAGGGCGCACTCCCCTTCGGTTAGTTTTTCAATCGCTCTCAACCTGCGCTCTGGCGGTACTTTCGCATCATTCAAGTACTCGGAAACTTCTTTAAGCCAGTACTTGGGTGTCATATTAGAATTACTCCCCGAGTATTTCTTTGGTTTCTCATCACTAGCCCTTATAACTGTGACTATTTGGTTTTGTACAGCATTTTCATGCGGTGTTGACATGGCCATCGGCATACCAGGTGTGGCATACGGGCTGTCACTTGGCATGGCTGTATTCTTTGGAGTAGGCTGTATTTCTATCTCTGCCCATTTATTTCTCCTATTCTCGTCTATACTTCCTTCGCTAGACCTAGGATTCCGCAACATGGATTCCTCCTGCACTATCATTCTAGTCTCAATTTGGCTGTGCCTGTTTTCCGCCCTTTCCAAACGAGCTAATACCTCTCGTTCTATTTTCTCTAGGCGATCTCGGTTTCTTTCTGCCATAGAAAATACCTTTTCCTTATCATCCTTAAGGTTTTCCTTCAGGTGGATAATTTCCCCTGCTAGACTTTCTCTTACTTCGGCAAGAGTCTTATCGCTGGCTTCAGTCTTTAAGCCCTCTCGAAGCTCTAATTCTTCGCGTAAGCCTGTAACTTCCCTTTGAATGTGACCTTGTATACGAGAGATTTCAGTCCTTATTTTCGTGATTTCCCCTTGGTCTTCGTCCTGTCTTTTATGGATAACTGCTAAGTCACTCTGAGTTTGTTCCAACTCTTTCTGCACTTTTCCGACTTGTCTCTTCATATTAGACATTATCTCCTTATTCTCTTGATCAGAAGTTTTTATTTCCTGAATTTCCTTACATTGGTCAAGGATATTCTGATCCTGTTTTCTTAAGGCTTCGTCTACTGCCTTGGCGTAACCTGCCATTCGCGTATTCCATTTTACGTCATTATCCTCGAACCTATGAGCCACGGTCTGAGTGAACGTGTTAAATTGCTCTAACTGACGTTTAGTATTAGCTTCATTCTGACTTTGAATGTCTTTAAGCTCCCTGGACATACTGTTTAAATTATCGTTAATTTCACGCTGTGACTCTCTGCACATTTGCAGATTGCTCTCTAATTTTAATTCAATAGACTCAAAGCGTTTATCATTATCATCTTGCATTTCTGAGATCACGCTAACAATATTTTTAGTTACCTCACGCTGGACAGACTCTTTAACGTCGTCCATTTTCTTATTAACCTCTATTAGGTTTAATTCTAACTGCGTGTTTACATTAGCCAACATCTGGCTTACCTCAGTTTGATTAGCATCCAATCTATCCGCTATTTCATCTTTAAATGCCTTGGATTCTTCCTTACTCTTAGCATTAATAGCATCGAAATGTTCCCTTAACTCAGCAATACACCTGAGTACTTCTTCCGTTCCGGCCATCCTGTATTACTTAATTTGAGATTCAGGTAGGCCGCAGCTGAATATGCTGGCACGTTCAATTGGAAAGAAAAGATTCCGATCCCGCGACAACAACAACAACATATTATAAAATGTCAAAACTAACTATGGAATGGGTATTGACCCTCGTACCCGTCGGACAACAATGTCTGACGTCTGAACATCATCTAGAAAGACTCACAATCGCTCAAACAAAGTTTGAGGAAAAATATTATTTCTATGGTTTTCCCCATGAAAACCATGCTATTATTATGGGTTTTTTCTGAATCCCATAAGCCATCCACGTACGGGCGCCATGTTAATAATACTTGATGGGGTAGTTATGGCTATGGTTATTGTAAGACATCGGCCAACTTCTAATTTATTATTAAAACTGTTCAGGGAGTGGTTTTTTTTACTGCCGAATGCCCCACTTGGGCCATGCCATGTTAATACTGTTGCACATTGCTCATGCTCCACAGGTGGGCGACATGTTAATTAATCTTGTGCTGGGGTTACATGCTTAAGTGGAGGTTACCTGTATTTTAAACTTCCCCACGTATCAGCGTCATGTTAATAATGTATGTTGACCTGATAATTAAAGGGGTTTGGTGAAAGTTACATATATAAAAGCATGTCTTATGGAGGATAATCAACAATTATTTTTAAACGCGATGGCTTATTAACAAATGGGACGCGGCCTTTCCTATTTTGTCCTAATATCTATGCTGTACTTGCTTCTACCATTAATATCTCGGCCGACTTTAAGCAATACCTGTGACTCAATCCAAGTACAGAGATAACTCCCCCATGTACCCGATTGTCACCATGTGGACCATGTGTTCGTATCCCAACTAGCTCACGGTCTTTCGAGGTATGGGACGTTCCTGCCCACAATACGACCACATGCTCAGGATTTGAGTCTACCAGGTAACTACTTCTACAGGAAATACACAACATTCCTAAAAATAAGACATTTACTGGTCTAAAATCATGGCTATACAATAAATACAAATCAAAGGACAAATTACATTTAATTCCCACAAATAAAACAGGGTTATTCTGTGAGCTTTCTTCTTAAAAATAGTGCTACACTGCACTCAAACCTAATTCTAACATCCTGTCAATAATAGTTCAGATTACAAGGTTTCCATAGTGTTCATCATGTGACACAATTTTAGTTAATGGGAGTATCTTAACACAAAATCACATGTCACATAAAAATGATATTATTAAGACATTATTCCGCCTCTTATGGCATTTACTTTATCTAGCAAAAATTCATTATTTTCTGCATTACTAACAAATATTGTTGTGTCGTGCGAATCATCTTCCTTCTTTCCATCCCTATGAACGATCTAGGACAGTGGTACATGCTCCTTAAAAAAAAACATGGATAGAATATTTTATAGTTTCACCATATAACGATTTTTCTGGGTCTTGTCGGGCTTACCATAGTTACAACTGTGTCATGTTCTGGGAAAAACACATACCCGTATGCATAAATTAGCATGAACTGGCAAAATGCACTTTAAAGAAGATGCCTACATTATTTTGGTTCAGCTTTCCTCCTCAGAGGATAACTTCGCCAAATATTATCTGATTTCTATGATCCAACAACGTATGTGACTTGCCACACACCATTTAATTCAATTGGCATCATTATAATACTCATATCTTAATTGCATATTTAAATACCGAGATTCATCAGTGTCCTACAGTGACTGTAAATGACAAGGGATCGGTCGACGGACCTTTCTCCCCCTCAGCAGGTCATAAAATTCGTTCCAGCTGGCTAACCAAGATGGCCGCCACGGAAATGGTCCACACTACCTTTCTCTCTCTATCGTCAAGGTCAAACTTGTTTACAATTATATAACAGTACAGATACGCTAGGCGTGATTCCTAAGTAATTGAGTCATTTAATTAATTAACACCTATCTTTATAGTGTATTTGGGCTCAAACTGGCTCCTTAATAAACATTCATGGCTGGGGTGGAATTCTAGTGATAGCCTTGTCGTTCTATGGTGATTTTGTGGCTTTGAGACGCGCATCATAGTGAAACCCCACGGTTTTCACCAGCAGCTGTCAGTAATATCTCAGGAAATCTGCGTTCCTAGACGACGAATATGATCCTACCTATCAGGGTAGACCATTGGTACAAATGCTCACTGCGTCTCGACGGACGTCAATAGTGGCCATAATTCATGCAAGCGTTGGAAATAGACAGGATCTATCCAAATCGCTGCGTATAATACAGTATGCACAAAGGCGATACTCCTCGAAGATTCAGCCAACTTTTCACCTAACGCGCAAGCTATTCTAGTCAATCCCCGCGATTATCTTACGTAAATCACTGGATTCTACGTTAATCTGCACGCTATACATGCGGCTCAAGCAATATTTCACATAGATGACTCCATTATTAAGGCACCTGCGTTCTCTCTGTTATACTACTTAAGCCAAAGCTTTACATAGCTCCTAACACAAATGTATAAATTTACTGGCTTACTTTAATTTAATGGTCCTCAAACATAATCCTAAGGATTGACCATATCAAATATTCATTCAAATTTTCACTGACACTGAAAAAGCTCTCGTATTTCACTATATTCCACGTTACATTTTTACTGTTTACCAAATTACAGTATCTTTAAATTAGACATGACACTATTTGAACATTATTTAGGCCAAATTTGCCCATTACATTATTGTTGCCGACCCCAGTTATTATTATTATTATTCATTTACCGTTACCGTTAGATTCATCACTATTTTTGACCTAAAGGGTCCTAAACAAATCACCTTCCAAGCCATACTTTACTCAAGACGAGTGGTGAAAACTCGTTCAGTAAGTGACTATTACATCTTTTAATCTCAAGGTGATAAATCGTTACATGGTGAACTATTCAGTTATAAGGATATAATTGCATGTGTACTCACTTTTTTCCTTCTTGCTGGAAAATGCCAGCTCTTCAGCTTAAGCACTACCATGATGTTTGGTTTAAGCCATCATGATATTCTTAACACAACACTGAGATTCACACACTTGCCACATGATACACATATTTTTATAAGTGGCCTTTACCACTGCTATACACTGAATATTAACCATTAGACACATGAACACTTTAAATCATTATTTCACAATTTATGTACACTTCATCCATGACTTCACATGTTGATCCTTAATCCGGACTTCTCCTACGCTTGATCTCAGAGATGCGATGCAATTATGACAACCGCTGGTCTACGTGAAATCTAGTAGCGTTTTACGGATGTTCGATCCTCGTTCCCTGCAATCACGTTCAGCTCACTATCCTGGTTAGGTGGCAATGACTTCCACGCTCCCATCACTGTAGTGATCCTGATGATAATGTCATACAATTCTGATAATACCTCCCGGTATAAGAACTGTTCGAAAACATTATAAGTTCCTTTTCGCTGTAGCGAATTTATATCTGCGTCAGATAATAGATAACTATCTGCATTACTTTACTTTCGACGCACTTCATGATTATTTCTGAAGCTTATAACTTGCTTCCATTGTCTTCAACGGCGGCGCGTTGATATTTTAATACTTGGCGTGCTTACTGCAGAGCGAATGTAGACAAAGGACTAACTTCCAACTGCTGTAGGTCAACTAACAACTTTCAACTCGAGCGACTGTAGATCAACTGACTTCGCGTGGGCTGCTCCCCCTTATAAAGGTTTCTTGCACAAAATAGTTCACGGGACATGTGAGAGCGACTCCCTTCTTGAAATAATCCCTCTTCAGCCGAAATGACATCTGCATCTTGTTTATTTAGGTGTGGAGGTTTCAAAAACATTCGCGTGCCGGCGATCGCTTCGGCCAATTAATTACAATTAATTGCCTTAGTTCAGCGCGTTATGACGCCACGGTGGGGGTTCCCCGCTGGCTGGTTACAATATCCCTGCTCTTGAGCGTGAGTTAGGTTGTAATGCGGTCATTTGGAGATATGGGCATTAATTTAGGTGAAAAACCACTTCTAAATTACTTCTCCGTGAATATATTCCTCTGTGTGTATATTTCAATGCATTACCATGTTCCATTTAGCTGGAATTAATTAATTTCCTTGTGCATGCAGTCCCGCTATAGCTTGCCCCGTTGTCGAATGGTGGATTCCCGGGTCATTAATTCTGAGCTGTCTCTCCGCCCCAGACGTAAGTAGTGCGGTTGGCGCCTAGGCTACTCCGCCCACTCGCTAAGGGTCATTTGTAAACTGCCAAACTCGCCCTCTCTCGTTTTCGTATGCTCTGAAAACGTATATTTCCTATGCATTTGGCTACAATTCCTCCTTTTAATTGCTATGATTTTCACGTATAAATCGTGAAATCACGCTAGACTAATATATGTCAGTATATCTCTCATTGCTCTGTGGGTTCCCTATAATTGCTCCCCCTTAGAGACCAATGGTTCGACCCTAGGCATAACCATGTGCCTGGTCTTCTCTGATGAGACCTGAGTTCGATGCCAGACTGCCGTGACTAATTGGGCACACTATACAGGATCGGCAACTGTCCCACACAAGAATTTGCTCAGTTGTTTACTTGTCGCGCAGTGTTGATATTTATGGCAACTGGTTTGCATTCTTGGGAAATAAGCGGAGTGCTGTATTCACAAAGAATGGTAGGATGTCTTGAATCAAATTGGCGAATGCAACCAGAGTGCCTTGAAAGGGATCCTCACTCTGATCTCATCTGAAATAAAATGAGCGTGAGTGACCCGATCAGAGTCCGTGGTTATGACAAATGATCAGTAACCAGGTTTCCTGAACAAGAATGTATGTGCATAGGATAGCAGGTTCCTTTCCACTTCTTCTTGGCACAGTCAGCTGGCATTTGAGGGTGCGCAAATGCGAGGGAGCCGTTTCAGTAGATTTACTGGAACGTTAAAGATCCCCTTTGGGGAAAAATTCCGGCGTCTCTAAAAGCCAGAGTAGTTAAAAGGGACGTAAAACCAATAACATTATTATTAATATTATTATTTCTACATTCATTTCACCACATAAGTGGGACATATCAACATATCGTCGGCTTGTTTGCAAGACGGTATGGCTAATTCTCTTAAGGTGGCACATTGAGAAACGAGCGAACAATGGAACAGGCCTCCAAGATGACGACCTTCTGCATGGTGATATGTAGACCAGGATGTATTCCCAATATTTGTAGATTGCGAGCCAATGATTTGGGGATGATGCCGGTAGAAGAAATTACTATGGGCAGAACCACTACACTTTCCTGTCTCCACATTTGCCGTATTTCCTCAGCCAAGGGCAGATATTTGGTGATCTTATCACAGCAGGTTTGTTGCAGATTATGGGAACTGGGCACTGCAATATCAATGAGGAAGTTTCTTATTCTGCACCTTGTCCACAAGAACGATACCTGGCCGGTTTGCTGGTATGGTTTTATCAGTAATAACTGATCGGTCCCATAACAACTAGTGGCTAGGATTTTCCAAAACGGCGTCAGGAACATACTGATAGTAAGGCAAAATATTATCAGATAATAAGTGCTTTTGAGCAAGGTGTAGGTGCATTATTTTGGCCACTTGGTTGTGCCTTTTCATGTAATCAGTACAGAGGATTGCTTGGCAGCCTCCTGTGATATGTTGAATTGTTTCCGGTTCTAGTTGGCATCTTCTGCATTTATCATCCTGAATATTTGTCTTAACTATATATTTAAGATAGTTTTTGGCAGCCACAACTTGATCCTGGATTGCTTGCAACCATGAATCCTTCAGTCTCAGTGAATAGGTCAGCATGAGTCAACCAGGTGTTGGACGCATCAATGTCGACATGTTTCTGGTTGAGATCATACGGATGACGACCGTGCAGAGCTTTCTGCGTCCACTGCTGAAGCTTGATGGCTGAACATTCCTCATCAGTGGCTAACTGTATATTATTATTATTATTATTATTATTATTATTATTATTATTATTATTATTATTATTATTATTATTATTATCTTCTTCTTCTTCCACAGCATCGAAGAGGTATAGATCGAGCGCTAGTTCCTGGCCGGTCCGTATGCCGACAAGTCTAGTGGACGGGCCTATCCCCACCCTTCACAGTCTGTGGGTGGGACAGGAAGGTTTATTTCAGCAGGGTGGCAAACAGCGATAGGTGCTTACAAATAGGGGGAGGAAGACCATTAAGAAAGCCCCAACCAGGTCCAGTATATGGTCAGAACCATGAGGCGTTCCTCACACCAACTCGCTCTTAGCCTTCCGTTTGAAATGTGTACCGGTCAAAAACTAGTGCTCGATCTATACGTAAATACACTGTTGATAATGTATGGTTCGCAGTAACCCGTTATGTATGACAGAACCCTAAGTTAGTTTCATATTGCAACTAGAGTAAAGCATAGTTTCTTATGAAATCAATAACCTGTCTTGATTCTTTTCAAAAGGAGCCGGTTAACCCAGGGGCTGCAGTACACCTGCTCCTGAACGAGTACACAGCACGTAAAATTAAACATTTTCTATTGGAGGAAGTAGTAGTCGGTGGTCTCGATACGTACGCATATTATCTTCGGAATATTAATCTGACCATAACTCTGATCTCATTTTTTATGTATTTATTTATTTATTCTTCTTCTTCTTTTCGAATCACCCTCTTTGGGGTACGTCAGATCAATCACTTCTTAGATACTTGTGCTCTCCTTTTTTTTTCCAATACTCCCTCATTCTTTCCTCTTGTGATATCTGCATCGATTTTCTGGAGATGGCTCTGGCTTGGAACCTCTTGGTGTTGCCTTTGGTCACGGTTTTGGCTGAACCATTCATCAAAATTATTTCAGTAAACTGGAGCTCTCGCAGGTCCTTTTCTACTTCCGTAAACCAATTAGGTTTGATCTTATTTTTGGAAAAGAAGTCAAAGATTGTCTTGGTTATTCGGGCAGGATTCATCCGGTAGATGTGTCCATAGAAATCAATCCTTCTTTTCCTTATGGTGTCGTTCCTATAGAACACTTAAACAAGTAGACTTCAGGCTTCAGAAATGAAGTTTCTAAGAAGCATGCTTCAAAAAACTAGGAAAGACAAAATAAGAAATGAGAAGATAAGAGAACAAGCTGGAATAAATCAGTCCCTGAAGGAGACCATAACTAGGGCACGTTTGCGATCGTTTGGTCAAGTCAAACGTATGACAGAAGGAAGAATTGCAAAACAATGGTAACACACTGAGACAACTGGAAAGAGACCTGTTGGAAGACCTAGGAGGAGATGGCTGCACCAAGTGAAGGAAGATATCACATCCAAGGGAATCAACTGGGATGAAGTTCTGAAGGAGCAGTGGCACATGAATCGGCCAAAATGGAGAGCGCTCGTAAACCACACCCGGGAAACTGGAGTGGAAACTTGATGATGATGATGATGATCTTCCTCAAAATTTTTCTCTCTTTGATTTCCAATTTTTCCATTTGCCCTTGTCTCCTCAAGACTAGAAGTGTTTCTGCTGCAAAGAGCGCCTCTGGCTTAATTACGGTGTTATAATGCCTGATTTTAGTGTTCCAGGAGAGGGTTTTCTTATTGTATGTATTTTTGGTTTTCTGGAAGGCTAGTTCCATTTTGATTCTTATTTATTTATTTATTTATTTATTTATTTATTTATTTATTTATTTATTTATTTATTTATTTATTTATTTATTTATTTATAGTTTGCGAATAATTTGCATGAATTATGTCATTTTAGTAGCAGTTCACAGCGTATAATAATAAAGACAACAGTACTGACGTTACCTCGGTATGTTAAGCTCCATCCACTGGTCGTGTGTGAAGTTTGTCTTGTCCCTGCCAGGAACGTGGCACCAGTGGTTTGGCACAGCCATAGCCAGCACGAAGTTGAGGAAAGGCATGGCGACCAGAGTGGTGAACACCAGGTTGAACGTCAGGTTGAACCGAGTCTGAAACTTGCCCTGGGTGCCCACGTGTTTCATGATCTCGTCGAACAGCGCCTCCTCTTCCTCCTCGGGAACCGTCATGGTGCTGCCTGAAACACATGTATGGTTCGAATGTTGAGGATATCCTGGTTAGTATTTCATTCCTAAAGTTGAATTTATTTTAAATATATTGTAGATGTTAAATATTTATATATTTTGACAAAGCCGATATTCATAATTTAGGTCATTGTGCACATTTTTGCGATTTAAGGTCCTACTTAAGGTTATATTTGCGGGCATATTCCTATACAATCCACCCTCGATATCTCGAATCGTCTGGGGATGTCAAAATAAATTCGACTTATCGAAAATTCGAGTTATAGAGATAGATACCAAAGATGTTACATTTGCGATGTAGGCCTGCTGGTCGCAAAATACTGATAGTTGTCTAAATTTATGTAATAGAAATAGATTTATTTATTTATTTATTTATTTATTTATTTATTTATTTAGCGTGTGGCTTTTAGTGCCGGGAGTGTCCGAGGACATGTTCGGCTCACCAGAGGCTGTAGCTGCTTCAAGCAGACACCCATAGGGTGAGCTACAAATTCCGTTCAATTTCAAGTAGTTCCAACTTTCGCTACCAGATGCCACTGACACCTAGGGGTTAACGTTGGAAATATGATAGAGCGTTTCAAGGAAATATAATCTAGAAATTTAGCTTCACACAAGTTTAGTTAGTGGAAGGATCTTTTACATGCCATAAATTTATGACATGGAACCGCCGGCTTAACTTACCCTCCGAAGGAAGGCATACCGAGGGATTTTAATGCTCTTAAAAATCCGACGACTTCGGCCGAGTTTGAACCCGCGATCTTGGGCAGAGCAGTTCAGCCACCGAAGCCGCTATAGAAATAGATGTTTGTATTGATGACATTATCTAAGAAAGTTAAATTTAACAATACAAAATAACTTGACGAAATCAGTCATCATCTTCTTCTTGTGGAAACCACAAAGTTCTCAACCACATTCAGTGATGTGTGAAAAAAGTTGTACAATAAAAATACGTGAATGTTCGAGATAAAGAACAACTTTAAGTGACATGGATATAATTTGAGCTTCGAGATATCGAAATATTCGAGTTATAGAAATACGGCTCAAAGAAAAGAAATGCATGTTAACTATAGAAAGTTTGTTCGGGAAATAATAATTACTACGATTTATCGATAATTGATGTTCGAGATATCGAGGTTCGACTGTTTTCGTATATGCATAACTTTGGATTTAAAAAAAATGCAAAGAATTAAAAATTCTTCTTGTAGTATGAGTGTGTAGTTCTTAACATTTAAATGTCCAAAATTTTGCATTTTGAATTCCAACGTTAGCGTTTTATAGCATCCACGAATTTTACATAATCATTTTGTAGAAAAAGTGTTACAAAGGAGGATTTTGTGCTTTTGTGATATTGTGATTTTATCAATAATGTCTAAAATAATATACTGTAATTCAATAATATTATGTTACTCGTCATAATATTTACAACAAGAAGTTCCGTGACGAACTAAAGAGCCTACTTTTCATGCCAATGATTATTCTACAGTATATGAACCTATCTAGAATAATGACGAAATTAAGTTGCTAATATCGAAATTTCCAATTAGTTCGAAATACTGTATACCTGGCATAATGTAGCCTAATAGAGCACTACAGTTGGCAGCCCTGATGACTGAATATATTCTTAGTTCCATCTCTTAAGGTACAAAACACAAAATTTGGTTGAGGTCCAATGAATAGCATGGACGTTACATGCAGTTAAACATTGGATCTAACAGCGCGCGTAAAATCATGTTGGCAACAATGTCATGCATGCATTGGTCAGAAATAATCTGAAATAATACGATCTATTGTTGTGCCAATTTTGAATGAAATCCATTAGTTAGTATAGAAGTTACATGCATTTTAAAATTGGACCTATCAGGAGGCTTAGAATCATGTTGGCAGCACTGACGTATATTAGTTACTCCAAATTCGTCTAGAATGCCAGGTACTATACGTGTGCAAAGTTTAGAGCTATTGGCTTGCATACTTTTTGATATATTGATATTAGGGTAACAAAAAATAGGGACAGCACATATTAACAGTTGGCAACCCTGGTTGCTCCTTAGAATACGCATACTCATATCTGTTATGGACACATAGCACATACGAAATTTGGTTGAAATCCAAATGATAGTATGGAAGTTACATGTATTTAAAGTTGGACCTGTCAGCAGGCTTAGAATCATGTTGGTAGCACTGACGTATATAAGTTACTCCAAATTAATATAGAATGTCAGGTACTATACGTGTGCATAGTTTAAAGCTGTCGGCTTGCATACTTTCTGATATATTGGTATTTGGATAAAATAAATTAGGAGCATTTATTAACAGTTGGCAGCCCTGGTAGGTCTTAAGAATACGCTCAGTCATATCTGGTTATGTACACATACAACATACGAAATTTGGTTGAATTCCAATTGATAGTGTAGAAGTTATATGCATTTAAAAATTGGACCTATCTGGAGGCTTATAATCATTTTGGCAACACTGCCATGTTTGGCCTCCTGGAAATTAAACTGAAATATTATGATCTGTACGTGTGCCAATTTTGAAATAGCTCCCATTCATACTTTCCAAGATATCCAACATGGAGCTCAAATTTCAATTGCGATTTTTTAGCAGTTGGTAGCACTGACATCATTTTCAAATATGGCCGTGAGATATTCAGGTATAGATCTATACTCCTACCAAATTTTGTTTCGATTGCTGCAGCCGTTTAGGAGTTGATAGGGGTGGGGGGGGACACACACACAGCCAGACAGACAGACAGAAGGACAGACAGACAGGACAGACAGACAGACAGACAGACACACATTTGCTCGATCTCATAAGTCTACTTTTTCCTCATTTTTGCAAAATGTGAAAAGTAGGCTAAAAATACTGCAGAAAACTAATAACCGACAGCGGTACCTACGCATGCTAACGCGCAGCGCTAGGCCATGGGGTCTCGCAGGGACGTAAAACTCCTCGCAAACTTGGGGGGGGGGGTCAATAAACTGTGGTTGCCTACTACCAGGGAGAACCTCTTTTTTATTTTTTTTATTTAAAACTTGAAATTACTCGATACTATAGGCCTAACGCTACATTCAAAACAAGATGTTCAGCAAAAAACATATAGCCTACTTTCTCCTAAATGTATGGGTATCTTTATGACTCTTTGTCCTCATCCCTAAAACAATCACCCCAACCACAATGTATTGTTTGTTTTCTTTTATATTGATAATAAGCCAGTAAGTGTCAAGATCAATATTATAAACTTTATGATGATTGAATAACAAAACTACTAACTTATTGTAATGCATTCACGTCCGTTAATCTCTATATTAAGCCAGCCTGCAAAATTAAGAATCTTCCGCCCCAATCACAGTAGGTGGTGCTGCGACCTATCAGTGAATTAATCTTTATCTTGTACGCCTATGCACTGCCATCGTAATGTACTACGATGGCAGTGTTCTATGGGTGTTGAATGAGTAGGCAGTTTAAAGTAGCCAAGAGGGAGGCGATCCAGCTGGCAGTGTTATAGGTATTCGGAGCGCGATCGTGGCTAATAGTTGAACTACCAGTATTACAAAATTGCCATACTTCAGGAGGCCAGCTCAGGCATTTACACAGCGTTATGTTTGGAACAATATTACCCACATAACCCACAAGAGGACAGCACCGTACAGAGGCATTAAGAAGGCTGTGGTTAATGACAACGTGTATCTAGTTCTTCTATTCTCCTTTTTCTAATGTCTTCTGTTTATGTGCGATGCTGGGACTGTGATTTTATTAATATACTAGTGTATACTTTATCCTCTCCTTTGAGCTAAATGACATTTTATTCAGTATCTGTGGAAAAAGCTCGTGCACATCATTTGTAAAAGAATTCAAGAAAAAAAAACTAACTGTAGCAGTACTCGATCCCCAGTCAACTGCGTGTCAGACTAACATGCTAGCCCAGAGCTAACCGTATCCATGACGTCAAGTGTTCTTAACTGACATATTAGATACAAACTGTTGGCAAATAATGACTTTAAATAAACGATTTCTTCACTGCAGTACATCTTCATTAAAGATCATTTCATACAAAGTTTATATTATTGTATCAGTACGGTATATCACATACAACATACTAAAACTACTGAAATATAAGACAGGCACATGAGGACAGCTGCCATCTTGTCGTGTGACACAAACGGCTCAGCTCTTTTAAGCCACTCATACTGTATAATATTATAATATTAAATTATAATAAATAACGGATCACGACCTTCAGGATAGCTTAAACCCCCCTAGGCTCGATAATTGGAATTGGTGGGTCTTAAGCTATTTATTAAAATGGTTGCATAATTCACACGGCCACCATCCTGAAATGGCATGGCCGATGACCTTGAATATAGAGTTTTATTTGGGAGGGAGGGGGCAACCGGGAGTTTGGTGGCATGGAATAGTCCCCAAAGATGTGGGGGTCCGGGGTTCCTTTGTATAATTTGGTGCAAAATGATGAGTTTTAAGGCTACCTGGCATCACTTTTTCAACCAATTTGTTATGATGTTTTATGTTCGATTATTGTCAAACACAACTAAGACAATTTCATGTTACTTTTATTAATACAGTCATCTTGCTTATTTTATAGTATTTAGATAGAAAGGATGAACATTACTATTTGGATTTGGAGCACTGTTTTGATTTACAACTTACACTATAATATAAAGTCAAGGTTTCTTGAAGCATTGCCAAATTGGTTTATAACTTCATCATCAGTGATTTGTATGTCTCTGTGAATAGATAGCAATGCTAGACCTATGAGACTGTCTTCGGAAGTAGAATTTATTTAAGTATGTTTTCAGCCTACTCAAACTCCAATTCGATTTGGCGGTAGCTACAGAGACAGGCAAAATTACCAAAAGTTTGATAAGGGTATACAAGTTAGGGGGAAAAAAACTTTTGTCACACGCTTCAAGGGCACGTATTGCTGTTCCTGGTAGGTTCTTAAGAGCGAAGGCAATGGAGAGTAATAAGAGGTTATGTTGTGAGGTCAGAGCAAACTGATTGTCACACTGTTTCGAACATCACGCTACTGTACTTCGCTTTGCTACGTTGCCATATGTCGCTTATGGTACATTATAAGTATATTAGTTGTTAATGTTTTAATTCATCAACAAATATTATGTGAGACAGAATTTCGGGGGGGGGGGGGGAGAGGGGTGGACGCTCCTGGACTGCCGTCAATCTTTGTTTACAAACTCTTGAGCAAGACGCGTGTCATTGAGCTTGTCAACCATTTCCGAGTAGGTGGCTAGTAGAGAGCAATGATTCCGTGTTCCGTCTAATTTGTCACATCGTAGATCGGAGGTGGTCTCATCACCGAAAAACTTCTCTCTGCATACCAGCTTGAAGCAGGTACGCCGAGCAGATTCACGGTAATCACAGTGACAAAGTACAAACTTCACAAATTTAAACGAAGTAGACCTAAACAACAAAGTTTAGACAGAAACTGATGAAATGTTGGAGCTCCACCGATTTGGATAAATACGGCACAAGCGTTGCACCAAATGTCGAACTTCTGAAGTACGTGTATCATTGCTTTTCAGACCTTGTGCGGTGCAACGCAGGGCGCATGCGTAGGGTGTGCTTAAAAAGCGAGATGCGCCAGGGAAGAGTAATGCTATTTTACCTTGTTCATTTTAAACAAGAACGACGCGTGCGCTGTTGTTTCCGGGCAGGAGTAATGACTTTGTGTATCCCAGTACCTTACCTCGGTTTTAAATCAGGGCTCCGTAATAATAGTTCGAAAATGTACCTTTTCGGATCGTCGAGGTAAGTGGGCAAAGCTCAAAGGGCCTCGGCTCTCGGCTCAGTTGGCGCCTCGGCGGGAAACGGCAGAGGGGGAAAAAATAGGCTGTTTGTTCGGTAGAATAAATAAATTACGACTAGCAAGGCAAGATGACTTTTCCCATTTAAAGCCTAACGTAGTATTAAATCGTTTATAGAATACTTTCTGTTTTATTTTGAGGGTAGGCTACTTAAAAAGATTGCTTTGCACCTAAAACTGGGGGGGGGGGGGGCATTCCCTCCCCCATCCCCCCCCCCCCCTGTGTTTTACGCCCCTGGGGTCTCGGACTCGGTAGACGTGCGTTCAAGCCTCACCGTTGGCCGCCCTTGAAATGGTTTTCCGTGGTTTCCCCATTTTCAACTCCAGGCAAATGCTGGGACGGTACCTTCTGACAGGCCACGGACGCTTTCTTCCACATCCTTGCCCAGTTTCATTCACCATCATTCATTCCATCAATCATTGTCTCCTCTCATGAGATTGGTGGTATATTCTCTGGAAATTTACACTTTATGTTAGCTTTAATAGTTTACTCTTTGATTTTTCTTCATTTAATTTCGTTCTTTCTTTAGCTTTCCCTTTTTTCGTAATTACCAAAAGAGACGTTCTTGTTTTCTGTTTTCTCTGTGCATATTCTTATATTTTTTGAAAGTCTGTTTCGGATGAGTAAACTCTTTTGTGTAAGATTCCTCTACAGCACTCCATGCGGTAACCCGTTGAAGCCTTGGATCCAGTCGTCCCAAGAATTGGTTCTATACATTTGAAGTATATGGCATCATTGTCGATCTCTACATGTTCCATGAAGACTCCAACTCTGCTTTAGTTAATAATCATTATGTAGCCTATAGGCCTAATTTGTTTTTTGTATGTTGCCTACATTTGGTATCCCCACTTTGTTTTTCCCTCCCTTCCCCTCTTTTCCTGCGTTCGTTCGTACGCTCGTTTCGATTGCCCACTCTTCTTTGTGTGCTTCGGTGTGACAGTTCGCCCTCTTCCTAGGAGGTGCTCACCTTCTTTAACCATGTGTTAATATTCAAATCTATGCCATGTTTTAAACCAAGTTTTAACGGCCAGCCGTGATCTCCAACTGCTCTGCAATTAAAAGATAAGTACTCAACTACAGTAAGTGGTTTTACTATCAAGTTTTATTGGACTTAGGAAAATTTAAATCCCAGCATTTTAATGAAGGAAGAAGGAAGATTGTAGTTTTACGTGACCGTGAATCTTGTGATTATGAGCCACGGGGCATTTTAATGAACACTTTCTTCAAAATAAGGGATTTCACATACTTATGTAATCTAATAACGGCCCATCCAGGGATATTGCCTTGCTTTTCTAAAGCTTCTTCATTAAATGGTGAAGAAAGCTTTCTAGTATTTCTGTGTCAAACAAAGGGGGATACTTTCTCTCCACCGTGGGAATTTGGCTAAGCTTATAGCTTTTGAAAACATAGCTTTGCTTCCTTCGAGGGACCTTTCTACTTGCCCCATTCTACTCTACCTACACATCTCGAAACTTCCATTTGCAATAGACTTTAAACAGTGAAAAACTATACTAGCTACCACATCAGAACTCTATAACGTCAAACAACTGCTAAATTTCAATCAGTACAAATCACATCAACCGAAATAGTGACAATTTATAAATGCTCAACAAAACCTTTAGTGCTACAAAATAGTGTCCGTTTAAAGCTCTTCCGCGTCGCGTATCGTATGGAAAATAAAATAAAGTTGGCTAGACTTTGAACCCCATATTTCCTCTATCCCCATTTTCCTATTACTAACAATTTAGAATAGTTTAAATATTCCTTTTTTCTTGTACTTTTTTCCACTCTATGAGGCTTAGTCTATAAAAAAACTCCCTCCCATTTTTCATGTATCACTTCCGTAGCTCTGTATAAATACTCCATGTGGTTATAAATCCACAATTTTAATCTGCACATTCATTTTCCTACTGCTTCCAGGAATTTTGACCTTGTAATTTCCCAACTGTTAAAACATTTCGTAATTTTTCTTAAATAATCGAGGCTTCACTGAGGTGACCTCTACAAATTTGAATATAGCATCAATTAGTGTTTGTTTAAATATTAGTGGTTATAATCAACTTTCTAATCTTCTTCCTGCTGCGATCAGGAATTTCTAATAGTAACTATATATTTTGTCTAAAGCTCTTTTCGCTTTATTACGAAAGCACTCTAGTCCAGAATTTGCTTACTACCCAATTCATTAAACAAAGCATCTATACCCTTAGAAAGGGTTCCTTATTAATTGTGTTATAGGTCTAAGACCTTCTATTTATAATTGTCTAAAACAACCTTGTGTTAGCTCAATAAAATTGTTCCTATTTTTCGAGTTGCATCCTATTGCCCAAAGAGTATTCCAATTGCTCCATTTTCTTTCCCAATCATTGTTATTATTTACTGTACTTTCAGAAACGATTGCAAACAACTCATATCAATCTCTCAATTAATTCAGCATTTGTTGCGTTTATGGCAAACCTTTTGCTAATATTGCACATAAAGTTTACTTTAGTTATTTCTTGTAAATTATTAAAGGCGAGTATAGTTTGCTCGGCCAACTTTCTACTCGAGGTGATTCTGCCTTGTTCTATAATTTACCTCTTTGAAGTGTAGTTTTGCGTAAGGTTATGTTTGGGTTTCTTACCCTTGCTAAACTTCTAGTCGGCACTCTGCTGGATAAAAGATTAGCCTACTTTAAACACAACAATTGTTTCCTTCTAGTAATTTCTACTAATTGGTCGCCTCCGTAGCGTAGCGGTCAGCATGGTTAGCTGCCGCCCCGAAGGTCCTGGGTTCGATTCCCGGCTCTGCCACGAAATTTGAAAAGTGGTTTGAGGACTGGAATGGGGTCTACTCAGCCTCGGGTGGCCAAAATGAGTAGAGGGGGTTCGATTCCCACCTCAGCTATCTTCGAAGTGGTTTTCCGTGGTTACCCACTTCGTCTTCGGGCAAATGCCGGGATAGTTCCTATTGTAAGGCCACGGCCGCCTCCTTCCCATTTCCTTGCCTAACCGTCCTACTCTTCCCATCCCTTCATCAGGCCCCCCTGTTCGCTTTGAGGTGAGGCCACCTGGGCGTAGTGTTGGTCACTCACCCCAGTTGTATCCCAACTCAGAGTCTCAAGCTCCAGGACACTGCCCTCAGTGGCGATAGAGGTGGGATCCCTCGCTTAGTCCGCGGGAAAAGCCAACCCTGGAGGGTAAAACGATAGCGAAAAAAATTACTAATTACAATATTCTGACTACAAGCTCAGAGGGCTTTCTATCTCTGTATACACTGAATGCGATCAGTCTTTCGCTCAGGGATCCATCCTAGGTGGGGAATAAAACTATCCCTGTTAATTCAAAACTCTCCACCATTACAGAATGCTTCCTAAAACATTTCCTTTTAGCAAGGAAAAGAAATAATTCAACTGCCCCTTGTTTGCATTTTATCGCCAGTGAACTGTGTACCTACAAAATAACCGATTTTCTTCTCGGGAGGGACAGATTAGCGATCTGTCTTTTAAGATTAGGACAGATCGCTGATCTGTCCCTCCCGAGCAGTACACTTAGCGACTGCCTGCCGGCAATCTCAGCCAGCGTTGTTCGCATCATTTCACTTGTTTATAAGTACTTGGTTATACACACTCTTGGTTGCTCTATGCGTAGGCAAGACTGTGTTCTCTTTATTAGTTTTATTCTTCAAGTTTTTGTAGTTTTTCGATAATTAATCAATTTTTGAAAAATGCCCTATTTACACTCACATTTTTGAGGCTGGTATTTGCTTTCCTATCTTGCACTCACCAGCTTTGATCCACCAACCATTTGACACTATTTTTTTAATACCTAAAATAAAGTTATTTTTTGCGGGTTCGCTTCCTTTTTGTCCAAAGTTTGTTTCTTTCCTAATCCTTTTTCATATCATCTTTAAGCTTAGGCTTGACCTACCAGTTGGCGTCAGGAAAGGCATCTGCTCGTAAAGACCATTCGCCACAAAGCCTTTCATCGCATCTCATCGCCGACCCCGTTGGAAAACGGGAATAATGATGGGTCGATATACAATGGCCTATTGCAGAAAGCTAATAGAAAAGTTTGAAGTATAATAAGTCATTTTTCAGTGTAAATAAAGCAGCCCAATATGTTAACAGAATTACTTTTCAGTCGGTCAACACCATTGTGTTAAATTAGTTTGGGCGGGGAATAACAAATATTTTATCCCCCTAACCTCAAAGAAATATTTCACCACGAATGTGCTACGGCGAACCTATAAACTTATACTACGCAAGCAAGATTGGACTTGTAATTATTTCATCAAATATCTAGCATACAAAATAATTTACGAGAACAAATATCGAAAATAGCGTAATTGAACTAAATATTAAGAATATAGCAAACGTTTCTACGAAGTTTGTTTTAGAATTTTTTAAAATCCAATTCTGTCCAAAATTAAATCAAATTATTTGTATTTTATACCTTACTTAGTTCTCCAACTGTCATATTTTACTTAACATCCTTGATCTACTTTTGTAGGTTTAATCATGTATTTTCCTAAACATTACATTTTGTTGATTTTTAAATATGGGTTCAAAATGTGGGCCCCAGAAAAAATATTCAGAAATGGGTTAAAATAAAGTAAACAAATGGAAAATAGGTGTGTGTAATTTTACAAAGATAGCAAATATAACAGATACGCACATAGTCTATGTATTCAAGTGCGACAAAAGTCACATATACAGTATGTAAGCATAATTTCTGCCCCAGCACATTCTACATGAGCTCAGAGTGAACACATCACACACATCACCCGCTTTTAGAACCCTCTGATAATTTTACACTGCAAAACCCACACTCTGCATGTTCTTCACCAAAGAGGGAAGATAACCCTCGTGGAATTTACATTCCAGAAGAGTCTGAGGAAATGTCGTTCGAGTCTTCATCAGAACCAGAACTGGATTCTTCCCGATGTTTTTGATGTGTAACATCTTTCCACTCGGTTGATGGATATTTTTGTGGGAGTGATTTTGAAAAATGAGACGGAAGTGGATCGGACGGAAGTGTGGAATGTATATCACATACGGATTGCTTGAAGGTTTGGAGGCGCCATTACAGATATTTCTACAATAAATCATCTTCAAGTTGTCGTTCTTTGGTGTAAAAATATTCATTACATCATATTTGCTGAAAACAGTTATGATTTATTAAGAGACTGTTTTTCAATCTCAGAATAAAAGTGATGGGCATCCACTCCCCGAGTAACTTTGCTCAACACTTTCATACTGAACGGTAAACGCTCATGCGAACTCTGGTGTCAACTGATTGAAACACAAACCACATGTTAAAAGTCTTCGTATCAGTATTCAAATGATGATATGCTTTAATATGAAACTTTCAAACTAGTAGGCAAAGCCGGTATTATGTTTCTGCACAATAGCTATTCAATTGCGGCAATGCAGTTATCAATGTAATGTATATCGATGTTTTTATACGGGAACTGGCCTATCCTTTCATGGACTACTATAGGAATTCCCTCCACTGTCAAGTCATAACTACACACATCAAAAAAAGTTTTGCATCACCTCGGTTCCAAGAGTTCCGGAACCTTTAAATACAAAGGGAATAGAGATCAACACAAACAACATTTCAGCTCGTTTTATTGCTCATGAGACCCACACATTGCATGTTGTACCATCATACAGCTAGACTTTCAGCATTTGTGGTCCAGATTGCAGTACACACCACTACCTCTAATACCCAGTAGCACGTCCTCTTGCATTGATGCATGCCTGTATTCGTCGTGGCATACTATCCACAAGTTCATCAAGACACTGTTGGTCCAAATTGTCCCACTCCTCAACGACAATTCGGCGTAAATCTCTCAGAGTGGTTGGTGGGTCAAGACGTCCATAAACAGCCCTTTTCAACATATCCCAGGCATGTTCGATAGGGTTCATGTCTGGCGAACATGCTGGCCACTGTAGTCGAGCGATGTCGTTATCTTGAAGGAACGCATTCACAAGATGTGCACGATGAGGTCGAGAATTGTCGTCCATGAAGACAAATGCCTCTCCAATATTCTGCCGATATGGTTGCACTATGGGTCGGAGGATGTCATTCAGGTATCGTAAAGCCGTTTCGAAGCCTTCCATGACCACCAGTGGCGTACGTCGGCCCCACATAATGCCACCCCAAAACATCAGGGAACCACCACCTTGCTGCACTCGCTGGACAGTGTGTCTAAGACGTTCAGCCTGACCAGGGTGCCTCCAAACACGTCTCCGACGATTGTCTGGTTGAAGGCATATGCGACACTCATCGGTGAAGAGAACGTGATGCCAATTCCGTGGGGTCCATTCAGCATGTTGTTGGGCCCATCTGTACCGCGCTGCATGGTGTCGGGGTTGCAAAGCTGGACCTCGCCATGGACGTCGGGAGTGAAGTTGCGCATCATGCAGCCTATTGCGCACAGTTTGAGTTGAAACACGACGTCCTGTGGCTGAACGAAACGCATTATTCAACATGGTGGCATTGTTGTCAGGGTTCCTCCGAGCGGCAATCCGTAAGTAGCGGTCATCCACTACAGTAGTAGCCCTTGGGCGGCCTGAGCGAGGCCTGTCATCGACAGTTCCTGTATCTCTGTACCTCCTCCATGTTCGAACAACATCGCTTTGGTTCACTCTGAGACGCCTGGAAACTTCCCTTGTTGAGAGCCCTTCTTGACACAAAGTAACAATGCGGACGCGATCGAACTGCGGTATTGACCTTCTAGGCATGGTAGAACTACAGACAACATGAGCAGCGTACCTTCGTCATGGTGGAATGACTGGAACTGATCGGCTGTCGTACCCCCTCCGTCTAATAGGCCCTGCTCATGCATGGTTGTTTACATCTTTGAGCAGTTTTAGTGACATCTATGAACAGTCAAAGGGACTGTATCTTGGATACAATATACACAGTCAACGTCTATATGCCGGAGATCTGGGAACCGAGGTGATGCAAAACTTTTTTTGATGTGTGTAATTTAAAACTCAATTCCGCGCAGGAACATTATCAAAAAAAAAAGCAAAATATTAATGGAGCATAAAAATACTTCCACTGCCGGCACGTGAAAATGAGTAACTGTCTTGTACTCTACATTTCTGTGGTTGTAATGGCCGCGTGGATAGCATCTTGATCTGCGAATCATCAGGTCTCAGGTTTGAACCCCAGTCCCGGCAATTATTTTTGCTACCGGATTATCGATTTAAACGATATCTATCATAACATTACGCGTCATTTTAACAGAATCTACGTGAAATTACGATTTATCTCATTGTAATTACAATAGTTTGCATCAAGCAGAAGTTGGGAAACTTGATTGTATTGAACATTATTCCTAGTAGCCTATAGATAGGCTAGAGACTATGGTTTCATTCCTCCTCTTAATTTACAATATAATATGTGATGTTTGTTCAAACAAGTGTGACACTAACATATCTCCTATTCAATCTATACATTCATCATAGTACCAGTATGATAACGGAGTGTAAATTAACATTTTAAGGATGTCCAAGCTGTGTAGTATACGAGTAGGATAACATGTGAGATGACTTCACCTACATTTCATCTCAATTTCATAGTAGGATAAGATGTCAGATGGTTCACATCATATGCGACTACTGTAAGGCTCGTATCTTTTTTGTTGAACTACAGACGTTTTTAAAATCCCTCCTTTCTCGGACGACCTCGACCACGTGCTGCTGTTAAGTTTGCAGGTTGTTTACTGACCTTAGATCCTTTAGCCGACCTACGTTCTTTAACATCCTGCTATTCAGATTTGTGTGGGGAAGAAGTTAGGATTGCGGAACTACCGTACACGCTTTACGCCCTCTTGTAGATGCCCTCCTCTTAAGTTTTGGTATGGGAATGGCTTGATATGGACATGTCTCGAAAGCCTTTTCATGTGATGTTCCTTCTTTCTCTGATAAGTTAAGCTTGGAGAGTTTAATCCGCAGAGGTGTCAAGCTGACTTGATACGCTCCAAATGACGTTGACGAAATAACATTCTGAGACGCTCAGGATGTGGATGGTTTATTAAGGTCTGACTGAATATCTTCGACTTCTTTACATGTCCCTTGATCTTTCTCTTCTTCTACATCTTGCTACCTCGAACTATTAGGCACGTTGGAGGCTTTAGTGGCTTATTTTTCAAGCCCATCTTATTTTTACGGAGAGCATCAAAAGCTTTTGCCACATCTGCAGAGGACCACGATCTTAACAGTTTAGTTTTCGCCATTAAGGCTGCAACAAAGTGCCCAATTTGCAAGCTGATTTATCAAAATCAAACACATTTTACTTTTATAAGACCAAAAAATAGGGAGCCCGTATTAGGAACCTTAGGAGGACTCGGGTTAAGCAGCGGCATACTTATACTCCAAATACCGCGAACTTTTTAACTAGTCAACGAAAATGTGTTACATTATCCTACATCGATAGCTTTTAATGTCCCCTTGCCAATCCAAGTTATTTAGGAGTAACATTGGATAGGTCTCTTACGTACAAACATCATCTGCAGAAAACCGCTAACAAACTAAAAAGTCGTAATATCATTCTCCAACGACTGGCTGGAACTTCTTGGGGAGCGGATGGAAACACTTTACGGACAACATATTTGGCCTTGGTCTATTCTGCAGCAGAATACTACTCTGGTATCTGGCTTAATAGTGCTCACACACAGCTAGTAGATTCACAACTTCGCCAAACCATGCGGATCATAACTGGTACACTTCGTGCTACACCGATCAAATGGTTACCGGTACTCAGCAATATAGTGCCTCCACATATCAGGAGACATAAGGCACTTTTTCAGCTGTGGACAAGAACGTTGAAGAGGAATGTTCATGAGGATATCAGACAGAAATGCACACGCCTTAAGTCTCGTCAGCCTTCTTGGAAGACGGCTGTGAAGTTAACATCCTGCTTTTTCAACTTCACTTCTAAGTGGTCAACAGAGTGATCTTTATCCCCACCTCAAGCAATAGTTGACATTAATAATCCATCTACAAAATAGGCAGGCTTCGATCTGCCACGCTGCACCTGGAGTAGACTAAATCGCATGAGATGTGGAGTAGTTTGAACAGCATCTTACACACATGGAGCTGGTCAGTTTCCCCCTATTGTGACTGTGGGGAGGTTCGCCAAACAATGAAACATGTACAGTAGTGCAGGAATGCCCACTCCGTGCTTTCACTGGCACCATGGAAGACCTCAACTCAGCAACACCGGAAGCAGTGAAGTGGGTGGCGGAATTGGACATCCACATTTAGTGAGACGCACATCACTCGCACTCAATGTGTACATTTTTTTTTTAAGCTTCGTAAATTGCTTTGACTGTATGGACTTGATAATTTGTATTTACTTTGTGTTTATCTTCCAGTGGATGTGTAAATAGTTTAAAGGTTGTCAATATTCATCATACGCTAAATAAATAAATGTCCCCTTCAAAATGATGTAGTTGTTAAGAAATGTACCCATTAAATCACGAAGTAAGGCAACTGAAAATGAGCAGGTGCAAGTAACTGTTTTTATCATTTCAAATGATCTTGTCGACTTCATCGTTATGCTACCGGGTGACTTAGCCGTGGTCGTTACGGCATAACTGCTGGCAGTCGCTCACATCCGGGAGGCGAGGAGGTTCGAATTCCCCCGCCGGCAACCTTCAAGATGGTCTTCTGTGGTTTCCCATCTTCCTTCCAGGCAAATGCCGGGGTTGGTCCCTAACTATAGGCCACAACCGCTACCTTCCTACTCCTCGTCCTTACATTAAAACTTTCCTCCCCAGACAACACTCCACACGCGACGGTACGTGTAGCTCACCCAATGGGTGTCCGCTTAGAAGTAGCTACAAATTGGCGAGCCGAACACGTCCTCGGGCACTCCTGGCACTAAAAGCCATACGCTTTAAAAAAATGTCGTTATGCTTTGGTCTACCGTTATGCATTACGGTTACGGCGTGTATGACGTCATCATGTTGTTCAGTGCATATGCACCGAGTCTGAGTTTACTCCTGGGGTCTGGCGTTATGCGATACGGAGACGGCGAGTGCGTGACGTCATGCAGCAGAGTGCACCTCCCGCTCTCCGTTCCCCGCGCGGGAAGCCTAAGTTAAAGGGTAATCGTGTCTGTTGAGTCTGAGTTTACTCCTGGGGTCTGGCGTTATGCGATACGGAGACGGCGAGTGCGTGACGTCATGCAGCAGAGTGCACCTCCCGCTCTCCGTTCTCCGCGCGGGAAGCCTAAGTTAATGGGTGATGGAGTCTGTTGAAAGAATCCTGGGGCTTCGAGCGAAGCGAGAAGCCCTCCTGAGCCTTTCTAACACGTGTAGCATTTATAGCATGCGTCATTTGAAATGATATAAAGTCTAGTCTTTCAGACTGACTGCATTTTTTTTATCAATGGCCGACTGATCAACGAGAATTGGAGACAACGACACTAGCGCTTGAGTAAGTTCTGGTCATCTAAGGACGTACTATTTCAGTACATTTACAATGGGTAGCAGCACCGTACAGAGCTGTAAGCATTAAGATCCGGTCCCGGACCGTTATGCTTTACCAAGCGCAACTAACAATATGGCTTACTAAACGACGAAGGGCTTGGAGGATGTATAGCTGAGTTTAGAAGACGAGTGCGCATAACACCAAATTATGAAAATTTCGCACAAACGTATCAAGATAATCCAGAAGGAGGCAATGTACAAAAACGGTTACGTAAAACTACAAGCTTCCTTCCTTCTTTCAGAGGCAAAATATTTTACAAATAGTTGCTGGTTTATTCAGTAATCAGTTTTTGTTCTGTTTTTCCACAAGTTTACATTTCGAGACCTACGGGGTTTCAAATACAGTATAACCGATTCAATATTATTAACTACAACTTACATTTGTTATAATTATGAACATGTATTATTGATGTCAGAACACTTTGGTTTGCTTGTGAATCAAGTAATTCGAGTAATCCAATTTGTACCGATGGTACAAACCACCACGGTATATTCAGGATATTCTTCGCCCTGAAAATAAAATATGAACTTCCTTTTTCCCCAAAATGAACATTCAGGAACTAAAATGTGTCAATTACCCAATTTCTCAATATTGTGGAATACAAATTGGTAACTAATTTTGGTGGCAGACTGTATCGCACGTGTTGACCTTGCCACGCGCTAATTAGAGAGGAAAGTTCCGTCAGAATTGCAATTTCAGCGATATCTAAGCGCTAGTGTTCCAATAGCATTTGTTCAAGTGCCAAGATACCAACGTGAAATTCATCTTTGTTCAAATTTGTGGTGGCAGACCAGGCTGGTCTAAAATGGAGAATGTCGGCTCAGTGAGGCAAACACTAAGACCATTGTCTTTGAAATCCACCAGCGAAGGTGAGTGGTCGTAAATTGGGAGGTGCCACTATGGCAGGCTCGGGTTCTTCCGGCCCCAGTGCTTCGATAAATCTAAGTGAAGATGACTTTTAGAACTGAATCATTTGTAGTGGTTTTTTGTGAGAACTTATTATTTTCATTTTACTATATTGGGATAATTAATAATGGGGTAAAGGGTTATTGGTGTTTGCACGTGGTCGATACGAATATTTAAAGTTTTAGGTTAAGTTTTATTTAATTGTTTGTATTTAATATTTTTGGGAGCTGAAGCGGTTGCTGGTGGAATGTAAATTAAAATATTGTTTACCAAAGTTGGACACGGGTTGTCCTTATTTGATTCGACCACGTGTGAACTCGTTGAAGAACACCAGTTTGAGTAAATGTTTAGTTTAGTTTGAATATTTAATTAAATATTTTGATTCTCGATGAGTAAAAGTTTTAGGTTGTTTGGTTAAATTCGTTTTGTTTTGTCTTAAATGTAAGATTTGTTGATGGAGGCTGCTTGGTTAATTTTGATTTCTTTTGGTCATAGTCGCTAATTTGTCGGCGTGAGGTTGGTGTGACCGCGGGTTGTATGCTGGTCTAATTGTAGTTGTGTCGGCGTGGTATTTATCAGTGGCGGCCGGTAATAAGGTTGCAGTGTTGCGCAACGACCAGATTAATTAATGAACACCAATACCGTAATGATATTTTAGAAAAAAAAAAGCTGTATGTTTCCTTTTATATGTATAGGAATTCATAATTCTGTTCTTTAATAATTCAAGAAATCTTACAGTGTGGTAGGTTACTGTGAACTGACTGAGAAAGCGAAGCGCGCCAGCCGTCTAGGAGCGCTCGTCCGTTTGGTCGTTGCCAGGCCTAAGCACCGACCAGATCTCAATAGTGGAAGGTATGGCAGAGATCCTAGACCGGGTAAGCCCTATCCCAACAGTTAACGCGCCTAGTCGTTGCCCGCTGACTGCAACAAGGAAGCTGAGGCGCGGACGGAGACGTCCGACATGCTCCGAAGTGCCGAAACCATGTGTTGCAATGTTTCGCGTACTTGTGAGACTCGCAGTTATCGCCCTCGTATATAACTTACGTTCTTTTGTTCTCGTGAGGTTTTTCATGTAGACTAACTTATATTCCATTTAATCCGATGACAATGTGATGTTCTCTGAACTGCGGCATTCGTTATGAATGAGGTACATCCGTTTTATCGCGCAATTGAATACCGTATTCTCCGATATCAAGCAGTTTTTTACCCTATCACCTCATGGGCAGGATGGTGGGGAGTGGGTGGGGGAGGGGGAGGACTGGGGGGGGGGGGTGAAAGGGGCCGTCCCGTCCCCCTGAAATCCCAATAATATTTCGATTGTTCATTGTCTCCCCAGTTAATTTCATCAATTGAAGTTACTGATGGTTTACTGATTTAGATGTAGGGATAATTCCACAGTTGTATTTAACTTAGTAATTTGGGATTATTTGAGAATATCTTCAGTTATTTAACAAATCGGCTAACTGGATTAACATTACCATTTTAATGAACTGCTTGATTTTTATTTTTGTCGATAGGCCTACATGGTGACACAACTACTTTTTTCCTGTTTTTAAAAGATGAACATTATGACGATGATTCACAAAGAAAAGCGAACTCCCATTGAAAAAACTCTGAACTAACGAAAAATCCCCCCATTCATGCCATAAAGATCATGTACCCGACAATTTAAGAGCAGCCAAATAATATCACGAAGCAAGTAAGAAGTGAAACGAACATTGCGGGGGGAGGGAGGTGTGTGTGTGTGTGTACGTCTTAATAACACCCAGTGACATGTAGGTAATGAAATGAAAAATATTTCTTGCATCCTCCCCCCCCCCCTAGAAAAAATCTTGCGGGTGCCCATGTACCACCTCCCCCCTCCCTTAATGAAAATAGTGCAACACCCAGAACAATTATCCGCCAGCCGCCACTGGTATTTGTTTGAATCTTCTGAGGTTCAAACAAATAAATGGTGGATCGCTGAGATCTAGGTCGTTTAATTGCCTTCAGGGGGGGATTTGTTGTGATGTAAGTGATAGGCCTTTTGTGAAGTGGTAAGTTTGTGAGGGGTCAGTGAATACCTAAGTGTTGAGAAGATAGGGAGGTTGACCGTCGGCAAGAAGCTTCGTGCTTTCTCATTTATATGTCCTTGTCGGGCGATATTCTCCCTAGTGTGTGTAAATGGTAAATGACTAAGTGAAGGGTCAGTGTAAGCCCTAAGTCTGAGAAGTAGGATTGTTTGACCGCCGTTAAGGAGCTTCGTGCTTTCTCTTTTATAGTACTTAGCGGGGCGATGACTTCCCGGCGTGTGTGTGTTATGTTAAATAGGTTTTCAGTGCGATTTTGAGATAGGCCTTTTATTGTTTTAATGTGCGGGATTTCTGTTATGACAAATGTGTCATTTTGATGTGAATGTAGCCTTTATCCCCTGTCGCCAGTTTTAGTTATTCCTTTACTCGGTCGCGTGGGACGTCTTCCTCTTGTTCGATTTTGGTGTTCCGTTATTTTATTTGCATTCGGGTGGAGGGGGTGTTTTTCCAGCTTGTTGGGTATTCCATTTCTTAGTTCTGTGCAATTAGTTTTAGTTCAGTTCACGGCTGTGTGAATGGGTTTTCTTTTTAGGTTAGGTTAAGTTTTGTGCCTTGTTTGCTTAATATCTTTGGTCGTCGAGGCTTCGTAACTAATGATCCTGGCATCGTAACGATATGTACAGCAAGAATATTAATAATCTAAATTAACTTACTATAATTTAAATGTAATTGGGCCCAACGTAATTTAAAGTCACTATTATTGTTATTCTTTTATTAGAATATATTTTACTATGATAAAATTGATAATCATCTTTTAGTTAGCGACAATCCCCAGGCAACCTGTCTTCCTCTTTCCGGACCTCTGAGATTAGGGCCCCCTCCACTTATCCCAAGTGATGGGGTTAAAATGGCAGCAGGTTGGTGTGTCCTCGTTGATAACCGCTACAGTAATGGTAGCAGAGCGTGGTTTCATTTTGCCACGCTAAGTTGTGTTCCTCTTGTCAGCTAATACAAATGTTAGCAGTATATCATGGTTCGTTTATTGTCTTCTTGCAGAAAACCTTGTGGTGTCAAATTCTTGTCATAAAATCGTTTGGCAAGTTGTCTAGGATTGTTAGTACTTTTGTTTTTGTCAAGTTGGTAGTTGAAAATCGGTTAGGTGGGTAATTAATAAGTTAGATCGAGAACCATAGAATGTATTTACTATAAGATGATTATGGTATTTGTTTTAATTTTGTTTTGTTTCCTTCTTTTTCATGCTTACGACTGCCCATAACAAAATGCATTGACTGTTCGAGTAATTCCAAGATGTGAATTTTGTCAGCTGAGTAAGTCCCAGTTCATTATTTTATTTAAAGTCAGTGTAGTTAATTTATTTTCATGAAGTTAAAAATGTTGTAACGTGAAAGGTTATGTTTCAAGAGTGGTGTTCATTTGTGTCCCCGTTGATATTAGTGTGTTTAGTCATCTGTCTATTTGTGAAGTGATATAATTTTCCAGTTGATTTCTAAATTTGGTTGTGTACTGTAAATATATTTACATTGATGGTAAGTTGCCTGTTCGAGAAAAACAGCTGATGGGAGTGGCTGGTTGAGAAAAACAGCTGATGAGAAGGGCTGATCGGGCGAACAGCTGGTGTCATCAGTGGTGGTATGCCGCATGGCAATGCGTTTACTTCGTGTGTCATCATTTAAGGTGTTCGTGTGAAATTGAAGATAAGTTATATTTGTCGTAACGTATGGTTTGGTAGGAATTTTATATTAATAGTTTTATATTAAGTAGTGTTTCCGTTGAGGTCAGGTTAGACTCGGTGTTATTTTAGGTTATGTGTGTGGTGTTTAAATTGTGATCTATTAAAAAACAAATCTTTGGTGCACGTGTAAGTTATATGGTTAAGTCAGGTGACTTATTTCTGTTGTGGATCTATATCGTTGTTGTTGTGAGGCCACGTTGGTAAATTTACTACAAGTTCTTTATGGTGATTAGGTTTCATCTACTGTTGTCATGTCAGTTGTTCGTATGTCTTTCATGCAAGTTTTAATTTTGGTAATGGTGGTTTCCATTTTCATGAATTTTCAATTATTTATGTTGGGAACTGTTAGTATCTGTTTTGATTTTAGGTTTGATCAGCTGTTGGGAAGGTTTACATTTTGTAAGAATGTGTGTAAAACTTTTGTGATTTAATTGGATTGGTTGTGTCGTGGAATATTTAAAATATAATTTCAATTATTTGAGCTGTTGTCTCCTTGGTGTGCTGAGTCATCTTGTTATGTTGTGACCAGCTGATAATCTGTCAGCTGTTTGATATGTTTGACAACGTGTGAATTGTAGTTCAATATTTAAATTAAAGATCGTCTGTTTTCTGATTATACTTTCTGGATTGTTGAGTGAAGATGTTGAAACTGGTAACGTCATTCGTGTGGATTTCTGAAATTTATTTCTTCTTAATGGTAACTTGTATTCGCTGTCGGAGTGGATGTCGTGAATTGGTCGCCTGGAAATTTCATTTAGCTGTCTTATAATTGGTTTGGAATGTTATTACATTACTAGGAGGACGTTCTGGGACGTGTTGTGTTTGAAGTGCAGTTTCATGTGCGTATGAAATTTAGGTTTGCGATTAGGTATGAGGGAAGGAATTAAGATAGGTTGTTTGTTTATTTTCTTGGGAGTAATGTTAGGTTGTTTTTATTTTGTCTTGAAGTTTTCTTCGTTGTGATTGATCTAGTATGTCAGTGTGTGCTTCGTAGAGGTAACTACTGCATGAGATAGATCAGGTTGGATTATGGGGTCCAATGCGATTTGATTCTTTTGCAAGATGTACATAGTTCTTACACGATTCGAGTTGTATTTAGTATGGGATGAAGAAACCAGCGATGAAAGGTTAGAAGTGATATTTTGAGGGTTTCTATGTTTGGTAAAGTATTTTTGAGGTTATATAAAAAGTATTTGGAAAGGATTTGTGGTCTTCTGTCGATGCAACTCCGAATGTTGTTTTATTTGTCCTCAGGCGAGCGTTTGTGGTTTTAGTGTTAGCTGTTATTGTATTTCAGCGACTCATATTTGCATACTGGTGTGTAATGAGAATGTTATTTGTTTTGGGAGGGAATTGATATTGGTGAGTTGTGTGATGTCTGCGTGATGGATGAATTATGGTGTGAGGAGTCCCGGTTCGATTCTCTGGTCTGGTCCTGTGTTTGTTTCTTGCATTGCTTGGTTATCGTAACTCTTCAAACGTTTTCTGTTGTTGGAGCTTGGTGAGAGATGTAACTGTACATGTTTTAGTAGAACTTACCTTGATAATTTTAATTTTGTTGCTAATGAGCTGGAGCGTACTTAAGTTGTTGGTATTACTGTAATTTAAATGTGAATATTTTCTTTTGAAATCTTGGCCACGGCAATTTGAGGATAAATTCAAGGGTTGAATATGGGAGGATTGATTTAAATTTATTTGATTTATTAAAGTATGTTTGTATTTTATTGTAAAGACTAAAGTAATGGAAAGGCTATGATTGTTGACTGATGTTTAAAGAAGTTGAATTTAATGTAACTTAAGTTCATGTGGAAATATAAATAAAAACCTGTGTGGTTGTGAAGTAACTTCAGTAATGAAAATGTTTTGAAGATTTTCAATGTAAGTAACGCTTGATTTGTAATGCTGTTCTTCTTTTATTTGAGGTTTGGTTTAATTACAGTAAATTGATAGGGAAGTATTAAATAAATTCAGTCCAGATATCGTGTGCGTGAGTGACTATAAACTGACTTTGTAAATTAAATAAATAAAACTGCAGTTGGTCAAAAATTATGGAAGCTAAATTAAACTCACATACTGGCGCAGTGCTACCAAGTATAAAAAAAAACAAGATGTTCAGTAAATAACATATAGCCTACTTTCTCCTAAATGCATGGGTATTGTTATAACTCTTTGTCATTTTCAAGGAGTATAATTGAATGTTGGTTGTAGTAGCTTGTTGAAATACAACGTGCTATAGGGATATTAAACATGAATATGAGGTGCCCTTTGCTAGTGCTACCTCTGTAAAAAATTTCATTCAATTCGGTTTCACTGTGTTTGAATTGATAGGGGGAATCGATTTGCACACATACTTGGCCACCATGTGCAAACTATTGGGCTGATGACCTTGCAGTTTGGTCAGAATATGCTTCCCACATAAAGATATGTTGTTGCAAAATTTGGTAGGAGACTAGATTATTAGGTTGGTCGTAATTACATTTTAGCTTTTAACATTTGGGTGGCCGCGATTACGTTTCCGTCAAGAGATCGGAAGATTATGTTAGTCATAATTTGATTTAAGGTTTGAACATTCGTGTGGCCGCCATTACGTTTCTGTCAATATGGTGGCGATATAAAACATGACACTGAGGTGCCCTTTGCTAGTGCTACCTCTGTACCAAATTTCGTTCCATTCGGTTTCACCGTGTTTGAATTAATAGGGGGAATCGATTTTGACACAAAGATGGCCACCATCCGCAAACTATTAGGCTAATGACCGATTAATTTGGTCCAAGGATGCTTCCTCCATAAAGGTATGTTGTTGCAAAATTTGGTAGAGATCGGATGATTAGGTTAGACGTAATTTGATTTAAGCTTTGAACATTTGTGTGGCCGCCATTACGTTTCCGTAAAGATGGCGGCGATATAAAACATGACACTGAGGTGTCCTTTGCTAGTACTACCTCTGTACCAAATTTCGTTCCATACGGTTTCACCGTGTTTGAATTAATAGGGGGAATCGATTTTGACACAAAGATGGCCACCATCCGCAAACTATTAGGCTAATGACCGATTAATTTGGTCCAAGGATGCTTCCTCCATAAAGGTATGTTGTTGCAAAATTTGGTAGAGATCGGATGATTAGGTTAGTCGTAATTTGATTTAAGCTTTGAACATTTGTGTGGCCGCCATTACGTTTCCGTAAAGATGGCGGCGATATAAAACATGACACTGAGGTGTCCTTTGCTAGTACTACCTCTGTACCAAATTTCGTTCCATACGGTTTCACCGTGTTCGAATTAGTAGGGGGAATCGATTTTCACACAAAGATGGCCGCCATCCGCAAACTATTAGGCTCATGACCTATTAGTTTGGTCAAAGGATGCTCCCCCATAAACGTATGTTGTTGCAAAATTTGGTAGAGATCGGATGATTAGGTTAGTCGTAATTTGATTTAAGCTTTGAACATTTGTGTGGCCGCCATTACGTTTCCGTCAAGATGGCGGCGATATAAAACATGACACTGGGGTGCCCTTTGCTGGTACTACCTCTGTACCAAATTTCGTTCCATACGGTTTCACCGTGTTCGAATTAATAGGGGAATCGATTTTCACACAAAGATGGCCGCCATCCGCAAACTATTTGGCTGATGACCTGTTAGTTTGGTCAAAGGATGCTCCCCCCATAAAGGTATGTTGTTGCAAAATTTGGTACAGATCGGATGATTAGGTTAGTCGTAATTTGATTTAAGCTTTGAACATTTGTGTGGCCGCCATTACGTTTCCGTCAAGATGGCGGCGATATAAAACATGACACTGAGATGTCCTCTGCTAGTGCTACCTTTGTACCAAATTTCGTTCAATTCGCGTTCACGGTGTTCGAATTGGTAGGGGAGGACAGACATTCAGAGTGCACACACTCACACACACACACACAGAGACTCACACACACACATACACACACACAGACAGACACACTTTTTTCGCCCTGTGTTGATCTCATAAGTCTACTTTCATTTTTTGCAAAAATCGAAAGTAAGCTAAAATGTGGCGTTGGTGTGCACATAGTACGTGGGATCTTGTTGCTGGTTGTGTGTTGAATGTTGCAGAGGAAAGGAGATATGGAGATTGATTGAACGAGCGACCAATGGCCACGGTCAGCTGTTCAGAGTTTGGTGATCTAACATCTGGTGGGGGAGCGTCCCTGGTATCCTGCTGGCAGACGTTGGAGATGTCTTGCCTAACACCGACCCTTGGAGCATTTGTCTGTCATCTAGCACGTGACCCCGGGACTTCGCCTGCCAACCTCCCTCAATGGATCTGGCGGGGGAGAATCAGCAATCAGTTTTTGTTTTGTTTTTCACAAGTTTACATTTCGAGACCTACGGGGTTTCAAATACAGTATAACCGATTCAATATTATTAACTACAACTTACATATTTGTTATAATTCTGAACAGGTAGCCTATCAGTGATGTTAGAACACTTTGGTTTGCTTGTGAATCAGGTAATTCGAGTAATCCAATTAACATTTAGTTTGGTTAAAATTAGAAAGAGCAATCACGGTAGGCCACTTGTGCCTTAACGAACGGTATGTGGTGAGGCTTCAAGGTCACGGTAGACGGCAATACGCCTTTCTTTTGGTTAAAAATAGCACCAGTCGCGATGTATGGCCTGGAAATTATTTGGAAACATCTTAGGCACAGATATCTGGCAACGCTGGAAAGGATCAAGGCAATGTATCTAAAAAGAGCCTTATGCCTAACCAAGGTCACGCCCTCGCGGCTTGTGTATGTCATGACAGGGGAACTACCCTTTATGGAAGAAGTCAGATTACAGATGCTCCTGCCACACACACCGGAATTTGGGGGGGGGGGGGTATTTACGTCTCATAACAGCAAAGAGAAATGACATTTGGCACGAGTTTTATACGACGGACGCTATGACTACACAGGACTGGATGCAAGGATCCTACGAGCTGAGACATATCTTGACGCGCTTTGCGGTCCATGGTTTCCATCACCGGATCTGCATGAGGAACATCTATCACCAACCAGACGAACTATGCGTGTGCAAGCTTTGTAAGGGTCCTTGCGACAGATACTGCGTGAGGACGTGCAAGTGCAGAGAGGTGTCTCTGACGAAATTCTGTGAAAATTAGAAATATATGGACACCCTTCGGAAAGAGGCATTTACAGTGACAACAACAAAATTTTGCATTAATGATGGTTCGTAAGAATAAATTATTTATTATTCAAGGTCACGGTACAGTATGAGTGGTGGGGAGCCGGAGCGCTGGAGGAGACATCCCTCGCGTAACTGCGCGCAGCTGACTTGTGAATATTTGGCATTAACACAGATGTCGACAGCACGGTGAACGACGAGTAGCTGCTGTCGCTGTGTCCCCACCACTGAAGCGTGGCTGGAAATCTATCTGCCCAGAGAGTGGTCGGCTTACCATCCGTACTCTACCTAACTGTTTCCTAATAAAGAATTTCTTTGAAGTCTGTCCACACGTTAATGTGCTTAAATTAAGTTGGGTGGAGAATATCACTTATCTACTCACATCTGCTAAACTGGAAAAAAATTTCATGGATTAATTATGCACTTTTGTGTTTGCATAACTATGATATAACCGCAGTAGTTAAACGAGTGCTATGAGTGGGCAGTGGTGTGTCACGTGCGCTGACAGTAGCCTAATCAGATAAATGGCTCACTTGAGTATTTATGTAACAGTAACAAGGTGTTTGCATGTTTCAACAGACCACCTAGTGGTGTAGCGGCTACCACTCTTGGCTGTCACTCCCGGAGTACTGGATTCGATTCCCAGCTCTGCAAATAAATTTAATTCTGCTCTGAGGGCTGGAATGGGGTACACTCAGCCTCAAGAGGTAAAACTGAGAAGAGGTGGGTTCGATTTCCACCTCAGCCATTCTGGAAGTGGTTTTCCGTGGTTTCCCACTTCTACTCCAGGCTAATACCGGGATGGTGCCTAACTTAAGGCACTTTTTTTTAAGTTACGAGCCTTACAGTAGTCGCATATGATGTGTAACATCAGACTTGTTATTCGAATAATTCCATATTACCTACTCGATTTTTTTTTTTTTTTTTTTAGAATGTGCCAGCAAACATGAAGGATTCCTTCGTGTTATTACCATCGGTAAGTTCTCATTACTATTATTTCTGCAATAACTACTTGTAAAACTCCAGTGACAAATCCTTTCAGCAAATATGATATAATATTCTGTATTTTGGCCGACAGTTCCTCGAGTGCTTACATTAAATAAGAATACAGTAATAGTATTAAGATTTAATAAATCATAATTGTTTTCAGCAAATATGATATAATGCATATTTTCACACCAAAGAACGACAGTTTGAAGATGATTTATTGTAGGAATATCTCTAACGTCACTTCCAAACCTTGAGGTAAACTGTATGCGATTTACATTCCACATAGCCACATGGCCAGCAGTACGTCGTTGTACCAATCTCTGCCACCGCGCGCTACTTGTAATACTCATGTGCCAAATCCTTTCAGCAAATATGATATAATGAATATTTTCACACCAAAGAACAACAACTTGAAGATGATTTATTGTAGGAATTTCTTTAATGGGGCCTCCAAACCTTGAATTAAACCGTATGCTATATGCACTACATATAGTGCTCTATTATTTCCGACAGTACCTCGAGTGCTTACATCAAATAAGAACACAGCACAAGTAGTAAGATTTAATAAATCCTAATTGTTTTCAGCAAATATGATTTAATGAATATTTTCACACCAAAGAACGACAGTTTGAAGATGATTTATTGTAGGAATATCTGTAATGGGGCCTCCAAACCTTGAAGTAAACTGTATGCCACTTGGCCGACAGTATGTCGTTGTACCAATCTCCGCCACCGCGCGCGTTCGTTATTTCCGTCCCACTTCCATCCCTTTTTTTTTTTACAAAATCACCCCCACACAAAAATATCCAGCAACCTAGTGGAATGATGTTACAGGTCAACAAATAACATAAGTGTAAAGCAGTAAAACTCATCCAAAGCGGAACGTACTCTATGTTCTCGGTATGTCTTTGCATGTTATTTGTTGCATAAACCGGAACCTCTTCAACGCGGAAACGGAAAAATAATCTATATAATTGTTCAAAACTTACAGTATAATGTGGAACTTATGCTTTTTCTGTATAGCTTATTTTGGCACATGCGATACTGTAGGCATTGCGCTACTCTAGTCTGAGTCTGGGGTGTGGGGTTTAGGTTTCCCAAATTCCTTGAAGAAACGGATTTACTTCCGCTAAGTCCCTCACGTTTGTGACGGTGAAGCAACTGGATTTTCTTTTCGTTCATATGCATTTCTGCCCATCGCGCATATGAACAGTTTTCGACCAATTTCGTGTCCTATCAGTAGATTTGTGCCAATTGAAAATATGGGACGATGACTATGATATTAATACTGAACGCAAAGGTGCAGCTTATTGAAGTGACGAAAGAGAAAAGTGATACGTGCGTGAATTAACTACAGTAGTATGTTGCGTTTTAGATGTGAGACGAACGGTGCTTGAGTAAGTAAACAAATATTACATCAAACTACATGTGTTTCTTAGATGTTACCAAAACTGAACGAAAGAAACAGGGGTAGCATTTTGTCTAATTTTGTTCAATCCCGTTTAGGACAAGTTGTACTGCATTTAATACAGGAGTGTTTCAGTAAGAGCGTGCCAAATGGATGCCGGTAATCCGCCTCACCACACTGAGCACATCGACATATGGAACATGGACTCCGAGGTCACCCAAAGGTGATATGGACGTAAACATGTATAACACGACAGGGCCCTATAAACGCCTGAAGTAAATATGATCTGATGATGCTCACCTGACGAACGAAACTTGTCATCAAATTATCCCCCTTTCGAGAAGTGTATCTAAAGTGTATAATTAATCCGTGTATTTTTTCACGTTATTAGATGTGAGTAGATACTGTCAGTGTTATTCCCCGTCCAATTTAATTAGGCACATTAACGTGTTGACCGACTGAAAAGCAGTCTTTTTTAAACTAAATTACGATGGCAAAACTGAAAATTGGATTCTAAACTTTCTATAAATGTTTCCTGACAAAAGTATGGCACCTCGGCTCATTTTTACTAATGACCAACAATTGAAGTACAGTACTTTAATAGTTTCAGTTTCCTTTGAACTTGTTAATCTTTCAAACAAATGGATGACTTTAATAACCGAGAAACTTATTCTGGAATTAGTTAGAAAGTCACTCAGCAATATTAAATGATGAGGGTGCCTCTTACTTTGTAATTTGAAGGGATGTAACGTGCCTCCCCTGCACCGAAGGCTGTGTTTATTAACAGAAATGAGCGCTAAATAGTAAACACGTATACTACTAAATATTCACATTCCGATGACATAAAGTGAAAATAGGCTATAACTGTTAAAAAGGCCAAGCTTTATCAATAAGGCTTTTTGACTCACGTAGCAAATGTAGAGATCTTGTATACGTACGACAGCTGTCTGTTGAATGCTCTACTTGGCATTAATCCATAAGCATTATCTAAGTCTTTTGGAGCCACATTACCTCAATTAGAGTGGGTTTGTACGTATATTCTGCACACAAGGTTGTGAGTGACTTATCCCCTCTCCTTTCCCTGTTTGTACGAGTCTCATTCAATGTGTGGGGAAAGATTACCCACTCTCGGATAAGTATTTTCAAACACGATAAATTATCTCGTCATTGTTCTCTGCATGAGCAGATGGTTCCAATGGAGTTAATTATCAAGTAGTTTGCAGATAAGATAGCTGATCTGACGTAATTTTTTGAGATGGCTTGATAACACAAACGTATTAAATAGAATATGAGATATGTTGATCAATATATGACTATAACACACTTACATGGTATCTTCGTCACCTTAATCATATTATGCTGTGCTTTGAATTTTAGCGCCTATTTTAGTTATTCTTCTTCTTCTTCTTTCGCTTCGGCCATCTAAGGACCACTTTATTCCAAATGTTTCTTGTTGCATCGAGCTTTAACATCCTCCCAGTACTTTCGCATTAGTTCTCGATGATGTTGTTTCCTTTCTGCAGTCCACTTCTTGCCAGTTGGAAGCTTTGTTTTTTCTTGGAAACATCGGAGTGCTGTTAGTTTTTGTTTAAGGGTAGCACGTTCTCAAATATCGTTGCCTGTAATTCCCACTTCTTGTAAATCTTTGTCCACCTCAGTGAACCAAGCTCCCTTGGTTTTCTTTTTGAGGAAGTAGGTGAAAATTCTATTTTTGTTGTTGTTGTTATTATTATTATTATTATTATTATTATTATTATTATTATTATTATTATTATTATTATTATTATTATTATTATTATTATTTTACATCGTTATGCCCATCTGTGGAGCAGGATAAAACTTACTTAGCTAATGATGCTTTTCTCTTCTCCCAAAATCTCTTCAACTGGGTACTGAAAATCTTTCGTTCTTCAGTCCTGGAAGTAATTTTCTCGGAGAAAAGATGGTTGTTGATTAATATTCTTGTGAACATTTTTCGCGGCTTCGGTGGCGTAGTTGGTAGCATGCTGAGCTTCTATGCCCAAGAACGCGGGTTCAAACCCGGCCGAAGCCGTCGGATTTTTTAAGAGCGTTAAACATCCCTCAGTATGCCTTCCTTCGGAGGGGACGTACAGCCAGCGGTCCCATGTCATAGATTTATGGCATGTTAAAGAACCTTCCACTACTGTAATAACACCTGTGTGAAGCTAAATTGTATAGGTTAGGAATGTAAACAACGCTCTTAGATTTCTACGTTCCTTGCCAAGAGCCGACTGCGGTGGCGTCTAGTAGCTAAGTTCTGAACTAGGCCTAGTAGTCGTTGACCGTGGCGTTTGGCGGCAAAAGTAGGAACTATTTGAAAAATTCAAAGTTGCAGTCCTTACTTGAATTTAAAAAAAAAACAGATACACACACTAATACAGCCATCACAATTAACACCGGTTATCAGACAGATTCTACACACACCCAAAGTACACGGGGCTACATGACCGCGTCGTCGCAGCCCCTAAACTGAGGAACCAACCAACCAACTTGTGAACATTTCTCTGTAATGCCAATTTCTTGAAGGTCATTTTCTATTTCACTAAGCGAGTTGTTCTTGACTTTCATTGGGAGAGCAAGGTTGAGAATCCTTTGGGTGAGCCTTTCATTGTTCATTCTGAGAATGTGGCCGTAGAATTTCAAATGCCTTTTTCTGAAGGTGTCAGTGACTTCTGTCTCATCCAGATTCCTTCGTGCAGACTGAACCAACGATTCTCCTCAATATTTTCCTTCCTTGATTATCTACGTCAGGCGTTCTCAACCTGGTGCTCGCGAGCACCATAATGCTCTTTAAATTACACTCAGCGCTCCCATCATACGAGCCAAAAAGTGCTCGCGAGCACAAACTCCCCTCAGATCCATTCTTCAATTCAAATTCGGTAGCACCAACCAGAATAACAGCGTGTTTACAAGTTTTGACAGACAAACATTCTATCATTTTTTGAAATATAAAGTCTATATAATTGGAATACCTATTTTATGACTTGGTTCATGCTGGAATTGTTTGATGACCTGTGTTTCTGTGGTGTCTTCTCAGGGGCGGATCTAAGGGAGGGTGAGGAGGGCGACCACCCAGGGCCCCGCGGTCCGGGGGGCCCCGTGCCATGGATTATTTTAAATTTAATTGATTAATTAATTATACTTTTCAAACTTTTCAAACTAATTTATAATTCATATTCTTTTTTTCAGTGCTGCAGCTATGACCTCCCGTGACCGTTTAGCAAGTTTAGATTTCAGTGAAATGATAGAAGACTTCAGCCGGGAAAAAAAGTCGCAAAGTAATATTTTAATATTTCATAGTTTATTTATTTAAAGCCTCCGTGGCTTAGGCGGCAGCACGCCGGCCTCTCACCGCTGGGTCCGTGGTTCAAATCCCGGTCACTCCATGTGAGATCTGTGCTGGACAAAACGGAGGCAGACAGGTTTTTCTCCGGGTACTCCGGTTTTCCCTGTCAACATTTCATTCCAGCAACACTCTCCACTATCATTTCATTTCATCTGTCATTCATTTAATCATTGCCCCAGAGGAGTGCGTCAGGCCTCGGCAGCCGGCACAGTTCATATCCTCGCCGCTAGATAGGGGCTTCATTCATTCCATTCCTGACCCGGTCGGAGACTGGAAGCAGGATGTGGATTTTCATTTATTTATTTTTATTTATTTTCATACAGAGGATGTCCTAGAGGGCAAGGCCCTATAGTAGGACTATACATTGTTATATAATAAGGAATATTAAATATTATTTAACATACAAAAACAAAGTTTCAGATTATTTTACAATGACAGTAAGTTACTATTCAAGGTTTTATTAATTTTATAAATTAGGAAGTATCAGAGTGTAGTTGTGAAGAATTGTTTGCAGGCTTTTTTGAATTTTAAGACAGGATTTATTGACTTTATATGTGCTGGGAGAGTATTATAATCCTTTATAGCCTGGTTAAATATGCTTTTGGTGCCGTATTTAGAGCTGTAGACCCTGGGAATTGCAAGGTTCTTGGAATTTCTGGTGTTATACTCATAGTTTTGTCCGTGTAGAGGAAACTTTATTGTGCCTTTATACGAGAGTTCTCCTCTTTTATGTATGAACAGAGAAGCAGATACTTTTATACAGGTTTCTAGAAGGGGGATTCCTGAGATTCGAACTAAATCTGCTGTATGGGTAAGTAAGGGAAGGGAATAAACTGCTTTAATTGCCCTTTTCTGGAGAGTACTTACTTGATTTAATAATGTGGTAGTGCATCTTCCCCAAATACTGCACATATATGTTATATGGTTATGTACTAGACTGTAATACAGTGTTTTTAATATATGAGATGGAAGAACATGTTGTAATTTGTATATTGCTCCTATTGCAGGAAGAATTTTTTGCTTAACTTTGTTTACATAATCTTCTTCAAGGGGACTTAAAGGTCTCTTTCATATTATTAAGAAATGTATTGTAGTGTATTCAAAATTTTGTAACTATTCTTTATTTTATTATTATTACAAAACTATTTTCCATTTGATTTGACTTTTTCCCCTGTTGTTGTGGGCCCCATATCGCCCAGGGCCCCGCAAGGCCTGGATCCGCCACTGTGTCTTCTGTAGTGTTTGTAGTTGTAACCACCGTGGTCTGGAGAGTGTGTAGAAAAACCTTGAGAAAACGTCACTTAAAATAGCTGCTGTCAGCTGCGAGATTGGAACCACCTATCTTGAAGCTCCCCATTGCAATCGTGGTGCTCGACTTAAAGCGCACGGCTACGCCGCTGGACCACTAATGTTTAAGCAGATAGACAGTGATGTGCATCTTGGCCTTGGAGTGTCTTGAAGAGGTCCCAGGCTGAGGCAGAGTATTTTTACCGGCTAACTGTTTGATGGGACGCGGAAATTCAATTTATTTAAGTGTCTGGAAGGTCATCGTAATGAGGACGACCCGTACGTGTGCACAGAGATCCATCACGGCTCGTCAGGACAAACAGCCCTGCTTAACGCACTGATCCTACAGTGCTAACTAACCTTAACTTACAAGAGGATCGTGCCTACTTCGTCATCACCGATTTCGTCAAAACTAGTTATATAGGCTATGTAGTGCTTTCGATAGATGAAAGTGATAGGTGTGGAAGCTCCATGTGGCCAAGCTTTTAGAAAAAAATAACAGTTTTGGCGTGAGTCGGGCGAGGCATGAGCCAAGTGGACGGTTAAGTACGATCCTTTCTTGGATATTTATTTGCAATCCCAAATGTTCCTTTGCCTTTCCTTTTATGCCTTTTCTGACAATTTTTTTTTTAGTCGGTTTACCCTCGGACTCATCTAGGGATCCCGCCTTTACTGCCTCCAGGGCAGTGTCCTGGAACTTGAAAGATCGGGTTGGGGGATACAACTGGCAAGGTGGGACGAGCACCTCGCCCAGGCGGCCTCACCTGCAAAGCGAACAGGGGCCTTGTGAGGGATGGGAAGATTGGGAGGGATAGGCAAGGAAGAGAGAAGGAGGCGCCCATGGCCTTACGTTAGGTATCATCCCGGCATTTGCCCAGAGACGAAGTGGGAAACCATGGAAATCCGCTCATTTACTCATTTGGACCACCCGAGGCTTAGTAGACCCCGTTCCAGTCCTCATAGCACTTTTCAAATTTCATGGCAGAGCCGGGAATCGAACCTTGGACCTCCGGGGTGGCAGCTAAGCACGCTGACCAATATGTTTTAATAAATTAAATGTCTGTTTTGCTTCTGTGAGAGCGTAGTGAAAGGAGCGAAGTATATCGATTAATCGACAAAGCAATTAATCAATTACTCGCCCAACCAATTAATCGTTTAAACGCACAATCGATTAGTTGTCATTTGTAGTAATTAATCGATTGTTCTGCTTTGATGAATCGTTTATTCGGTAACTGAAAGCAATCGATTAAAAGTAACAGCTCTAGTAGCAACGAACAAATTTGAGGAAAATATGAATTTATTAATGCATGTTAGATGTAGGCATAGCAAGCAAAACCACTCACTTTACTCTAACATAATTAAACAAAATCCTACACCCTTGCTTTAAACAATTGTTATTGTAACATTCCAGTCGGCAACACGATTGGTAAATGTAAAACAACCTGCACATAATTACATGTAATTAAAAGTTAATTGCACGGATTACAAGAAGAGGGAGAAAATACAGGGTGGCATGTTTCGCTCGTCAAGTGAGCATCGTCCGATCTCAAAGGTCAAATCTACAATACAAAACAGCTCTACAAAACTCTACCAAATACCACAATGTCAACCATGAATGGATACGATCCTCAAACACTAACACTTCTTATAACAATAAAAATAAATATAATAACCCCTGGCACTACAGCCCATGAAGGGCCTAGGCCTTCCAAGCGACCGCTGCCCAGCCATCTGGCCTTCAGATATTGGAGTGATGCGTGGTCAGCACATCGGGCCACCTCGACCGTTAATCTTAGTTTTCTTGACCGGGGCGCTGCCTCACTGTCAGACAGCTACTCAATTGTCCTCACGAGGCTGAGTGCACTCTGTTCCAGCCCTCACACCAGTTTCTAAAATCCCTGATGGAGCCGGGAATCGAACCCGGAGCCTCCAGGTGAGAGACTGGGGCGGTAACCCCAACACCACGGGACTGGCAGCACTAACACTTCTTGTAGTGACAAAATCTTACAACATACGACTAGTACTGCTGTTGTAAAATTGAAGTATTAATTGTTATTAATATCTACAAAGCTGGAAAATCACAAAACAACACTTAAAACGGTCACCATCCTCCAACTAGTCCGCGAAGGTTTGGCTATTACAATACTGTTGAGAATCACTCAAAGCGATAAGCCCCCAGAATAGAAATAAAACGTTAAAAACAAGTAAATGTCTAGAAGTGTGTTGAAAATTTGATATATATTAATTTTATCAGAAAGTGTTCTGTGGTTATTACTATGGAACACTTGAGGGGGAACATACAGCTTAAGGAGCCGTGTCTGTCTTAAATTTTTTACAACAATATAGACTATACATTTTCAAGGAAACACACACAAAGCAAAGCTTTAAATTATTAAATTCAAATCTTAACTACATTTATCCGTTTTTTCAAATTTGGTTCTTGCGTTGTGCTGATCTTTGCCGTTCACCTCGCATCTCTCATGTTTATTGAAATGTTTGGACTTATTATTTTAATTGGGTGTTAATCCTTCAGCTATACAAACAAAGTGGCTTTATTTAGTCTTTCTATGAAAGGTTAAAAATATTTTTTGAGTTTGCTCATACTATAAATGATAAATAATTATTATTTAATTAAAAATGTGGAAATGTGAGATTCATTTTGTAGCTGCAGGTTTAACACCCACTTTAAAGAATGAATGAAAGAAAGAAAGAAAGAAAGAAAGAAAGAAAGAAAGAAAAGTTCAAAAATTCTTATAGGCATGGGAGATATGAGGGAAACGGTGAAGGAAGATCAGCACAATGCAATAACCATTTTTTGTGGATAAAAAATAGTTACGAATTGAATTGTGAACATTTAAAACTTTGCTTTTAACATTAAGATGTGCGTGTGTCCTTGGAAATGTATATGATTGGTGTACACGATTTATGACAGACACAGTTATAATATTAAAATCTTTATTGTTTTGGCTGTATGATCCCCCTTAAGTGATAAACCCCCGAAAATAAGGAAAATCTATAATGTCAACACAAATAAGCAGTAAGTGTGAAAATGTTACAAAATCAATTCCTAATTAGGCAACAGTGACAAAGTGGCTTCTTGCTTTAAAACGCTAATTTATGACATAATGTACCGATAACATGTTATAGTGAATTGAATAAATAAAGAATTAGAGGACTGGCTGCATGGCGCAGCAGTAAATTTCTCGCCTGCTGTTCCCAAACTTGCAGGATCGAATCCTGACGCAGTCAGTTGGCATTTGATGGTACGCAAATGCGAGGGAGGCTGTGTCAGTAGATTTACTGGCGCAGTACAGATCCCCTTCGGGGAAGAATTCCGGAACACATTTTGATATAATTAACATACCATATCAACTTTGGAGGAACAGTTCGTTTGTTTATATTACGTCCAATGTGTTGGTCCACATTGTGTTTCACGCGTTTCTCCACGTGCCAGTACTTGAAGATTACGTGCTTAGCATTAAACATTCAGAAATATTGATCGGTATCATAGGAATCATTTAATACATTGCAATGTAGGTCACATTTTTCTTCTTTTCAATTTGTTTCAATTTGTTTTCATATTTACAATATGCTCAATGTTCGGTACGATTGTTTGAGAAATTATCAACCGGAGGCTGTTTCGCAGGTTATCGTCAAGACATCAGACCATATGACAAACATGCACCTAAGCGAACAGCTAAGGTCACTCTCAAAGCTGCTCCCTGGCTATCGAGCGGCATTAATCCGCAATGGCCGAACGTGACGCATTACACAGACGTTATAAGCATACCTTATCAAGTGACGATTTTGAAAAAATATCGTGTGCTTAGAATTCGTGTTAAACAAATGATTCGAAATAAAAAAGTATGCCTATTTCCAACAGCTAGCCGGTAACTTGAATGCTAGGAACACCTGGCAGCAACTCAGGCCGGTAGGTATTGGGAGGCGCACTACAAACTCCAATGCGCATGATATTAATCCCAATGAATTAAATGCTCACTTTGCTCGATAAATAATTAGTACTGATCCCCAAATAATACAAACAACAATAAATTCACTGAAATATCTCCCACTACCTCACCGACTGTTATTCAAGTTTCATAAAATAAATGTATCCGGGGCCTCATCTCGCAAGTGATGAGGAAGGAGGAGTAACACCTCGTTAAAAAACCAGGGTCCATCTGGCTCCGGATGGTAGCACCCTGTAAGGGCCCCAGCCTAGGGTTACTAGGTGAAACCTGGTCAACGGTCTCTCAAGGCGGAAGAGGTTTTATCCCAACGGTTTGGAGGGCGGAAGAACCGACTCCAAGTCTTACCAACTTGGCTTTATTCTTGGATAGAACAATACAGTAGTTCTGTCCCCCTGGTGTTGTTACACACAATCATGATGGTCGCAAAACGAACGGAAACTACCCCAGCCGGCAAAATCCGGGGCCAAGGAGTGAATCTCGGATCACATTGGTCTAGGGCACAGGATTCTGGGGGCCCTAACCCATCATGTTTGGATCAGTCGGAGGATCCAACACCTTGCAAAATCAGAACGAAGAAGAAACATTACTTGGGCTTCCTCAATCTGAACACCCTACTCAAAATTGGAAAACATATGGAATTGATTAAGGTTCTTGATGCATATAAGATAAAAATTTTGGCAGCTCAGGAAACCAGATTTATGTCTAAAGAAATCTCAACAGTGTGTAATTATAGAATTTTGAAAGGACAACCAGCCATAAAGGAAGGGAAAAACCAGGAGGGAGGAAATGCCCACTTATTTTGGGAACTGCTTTTTTGTACATAATTCGATTATCCAGACGATCCATGATTTTAGGTCCCCATTTCCTAGGTTATCAATACTTACCATTAAAAGTGGAAACAGACTTTATATGCTTCTCAATGCTCATGCCCCAATCAATGAGGACAATAAAAAAAGCCAGAGAAAGTTGACGAATTTTGGTCACAACTAGAGCAAGAACTATTTCAAGCTCCAGATAACTGTGTCAAAATCCTGATGGGCGACTTTAATGCTCAAATAGGGAAGGAAAAGAAATATAGGAAAATAGTGGGAAAATACTCAGGACATCAGAGAACTAATAAAAAATGGGGAGAGATTGATAGATGTTTGTGAATCTTTTGGAATGAAACTGATGTCAACATTCTTTAAAAAGAACCCCAAGAAAGCAAAAACATGGCGTTCACCTAATCCCAAATTAGGAGAGTTTCAAATAGATCATATTGCGACTACCAGTCCACGAGAGATAATGAACGTTAAGGTACAACGAGGGGCCAACTTTGATTCTGATCATTATCTTACTAGAGTCAAAGTGAAATTTCTACCAATGAGTAATAAAAGGACATCCACCAAGATCCTAAGTATCGAATCGATGAATTAAAAATCAACCAAACAATTATAGAGAACAATTGCAATGAATTGGAAACTTTGGATTCATGTAAATGGGAGGATATGGCTAAAAAAAATCAAGATGCTGCAAGACAAACTATACTACTAGCTAAAAGAAAAAAACATCCCTGGTGGAATGTAGACTGTGAGGAGAGCCTACAAGAGCGTTCAAGAGCCTGGCATAAATGGAGTTCCACCCTATACAACTTTGAGGATTTTCAGGTACAAAGGAGGAAAACGGCTAAGGTCTTCAGGAATGCAAAGCGACAGTATGAGAAAGAACAACTAAATCAAATAGAAAAAGATTTTCAGAGGAATAACTCGAGGAACTTTTATCAAACTTTCAAGAGTAAAATTAGAGGGTACACACCACGCAATTTATGCTTTAAGAATGAAGAGGGGAAGCTTCTCATGAGCAATAAGCAAAACTGTGAACACCTGGCAAAATATTTTAAAAATCTTTTGAATTGTGACCCTCCACGTGATCGATTGATGCTCTCTTCTCCACAGCACAAACTCCCTGACTCATCTTCGCCAACGCAGGACGAAATTAAAGCTATAATCAAACATCTTAAAAACAATAAATCTTCAGGGAAGGATTCCATCCCAGCAGAACTTCTTAAGTATGGAGGAGACAATTCGGTGGAACAACTAGAGAAACTCTTACGCGCCATTTGGGAAACGGAAACAATACCAGATGAGTGGAGGATTGCAGTAATTCATCCCTTACATAAAAAAGGGGATAAAACTAATGTCAACAAATATGGAGGTATCTCATTACTTCCTGTAGCATATAAGATATTGTCCAAAGCATTGTAACGACGAATAGAAGAACATCTTGACAAACAGATAGGCGAATATCAGGCAGGATTTCGAAAAGGACGATCATGTGCCGAACAGATCTTTATTCTCAAATCTTTAATAAAAATAAAACGCATGAGAAACAATAAAAAGGTGATCCTGACATTTGTTGATTTTAAGAAAGCATATGACTCAGTAGACCGTGAGACACTTATTGAAATTCTGAGAGAATTTGGAATCGACGAAAAATCAATATCTCTCATTCGCCAAACTTTGACGAATAGCTACTCACAAGTCAAGTATCTTGGAGAACTCTCAGAACCTTTCGAGGTCAGGACAGTATTGAGACAAGGTGATGGCCTCCCCCCCCCCCTTTTTTTGTTTAATTGTGTTTTATATAAAATAATTAGAGAATGGCGCAGGGTGACAAGTCAAAAAGGCATTCCTGAAGGAATTCAACTTGGATATAGAAATACTGGATTCAAAATAGACTGCCTCGCATTTGTAGATGATGTTGTTTTCTGTGCACAAGATCTTGAAACTGCAACCAGACAAATTGAGATACTCAAGGAGATAGCTGAAAAAACAGGTATGCAAATTTCCTTCGAAAAAACAGAATATATGAATTTGGACAACTGGGATCAGGTTCAAGAAATGAATACTGATTTTGGGACAATTTCGAGGAGTTATAAATTCCAGTATTTGGGTGAAATTTTAACTCCCAATGCAAATGAGAAATTCGCCATTGAAAAAAGCGCTAGGAAAATGGATATGGCATTTAGACTTTGCATCAACACTTTTTAACAAGCATGAAAATTGCTGAAATTGAGAAAAAAGAAAGGAAATTCTTACGAAATATTTTAGGTCCCAAAAAATTACCTGGGGAAGAATATAAATTCAGAATGCGATCTAACCAAGAACTGTATAACAAGTATGAAGGGATTTCTGTCAGTATAAGGAAAAGACGGTTGATGTTCTATGGGCAAGTTAAGCGATTGGGGAACGAGAGGTTGGCTAATAAAATTCTTAATCTGCAAGAGAAGTGGAAGGCAGGCCCGACGAGAGGGGGGGTCAGGCGGGGCTGCAGCCCCGGGGCCCGGCTCTGGGAGGGGGGCCCGGCCGGGCAAAGTATTCCTTTCATGACCAAAATATATCACAGTCAATTATTTGATGAAACTATCAACGTCTGTGCAAAATGGCGCAAGAACAATAACATAGGCTAGGTCAAATACTTTAGTCAGAGCACCCTGGAAACAGCTGAACCAGAGCACCCGAACGTAGTCATACAATACCGTAGTTCTCAGAATATGTACCTAAGGTGAGGGGCGCATACCTTGGTTCTAAATTTAACTTACTTGTCAGCCTTCTTTCGTTTGTATACCAAACTTGAAACATATTTCCTCATCATTACCTGTCGCAATTCTGAATAGTCTCCTCTGTGACTGTGTTTGGAGCGTCACGTTGCTTTGTTTCGAATGATCTTTGTGTGCCGTGCGCTCACTCCATTTGCATTGTCTAAGTAAGAAAATAGTTTATTTAATCTTCGTCTACACTGGAATTCATTTTCGCTCTGTATAAATGCCGGATAAATATGATGCGTGATGTAAGGTTATTTCCATTGCCGAACGTACATAAAATAGATGTGAACTAAGGAAAATGTTCATCTATAAAGAACTAAGAAAACATTATTATTATTATTGTTAGGAGGCTTGTATTTCTTACAACTGTAGCCTATAGGCAGTGAATCGATTTGAAGAAGTTTCGATCCGAAGATCCCCGGTTCGAATTCACGTCGCATCAAGACATTTTAACTGTCTGATTATCACTTTATGGCTTACGTCTTGTATCTAACATTACCTACTAACTGCGAAATCTCATTTGCTGCTATTATTATGATTATTAGTAGTAGAATTATGATTATTATTAATATTATAATTAGATGTATTATTATTATTATTATTATTATTATTATTATTATTATTATCGCCATATACTGTATGCTAAACAATTTTAGTGGAAACAAGCTGAGCTTTCGTAAGCCAACTGGCAGCATTAGTAGCATTGCAAAAATAGATCATCATTCATTTCCGTGTCCGGTCAACATTTCCAAAAAAATTGCAGCTGCGATGGCCTTGTTACTTCCTCTAAGAACATCTTCCATTGTGCATTGGTTGTCCAGGAGGGGGCAGATAAGTAGGTGGCTTGGGTCTAGTCAGCTCCACATTCACAAGAGGTGTCTGCGTCTGCTGGAAGGATCCCCCATTTTTGCAGGTTGGTCTTGCATCGAGGGACACCCACTCTTAAGCGGTTGAGGAACCTCCACACAGGATAAGGTAAGTCGGCGCCAGGAGCCAGTTCTTCCTTTGGTGACATGTCTGTGGGCAATGAGCTCCTCCATCTGTAAAGACGAGTTGCCTCTGGGGTTCTCTCCAGCGGCGTAGATAAACGCTGCGAATATGACGTATTCTAATGTGGACGCAGCACGCAGTTGTTAATGACTCCGGCTTGCAAAAGAGTAATTGACTTGGCCGAAAGAACAGCCATTTCCTTAACATGAGAACGAAGATATTCTCAAATTCAAAGTCATTACGATTTTCAGAGTGTGAATTGCTATTTAAGATCATCGTTAGTTTGATGATGGTTGTTGTTGTTGATGTTGATGTTTTAAGGGGGCGGAACAACGAGGCCATCTGCCCATAATCGTTAGCTTATGTGTTCCTTTCACTTATAAATATCGAATGCGGGCTACAAGGGAAAGAAGACAATAATTGAAGGAAGTGAATCATGATAGGTTTGAAGTCTTTGATTTGGAAATGCAGGTATAATAAATTACGCTGACGGATGTGACCAACAGTTGTCTAATATTCGGAAGGAGAAAAACATAAAGAAATGTTTGGATATTAAACTCTGGCTCTTGGTTTTATCTTGGACTAGTTCTTCGTACCCGTCGTTGTCGGGTTTGCGATTTAAGGGAAACAGATAGACTGGTGACAGGAGTTAGTGAAGTTACGGCTAAACTATCGAACCCTGTTTGGGCAACACCCATGTAATTTTGCAATTTGTATCCAGTCCACTGTTCTGCTTAGAATTAGGTAGTTTTAAGGGAGGACACTTGGGGTCACAAAAATGAACGTTAAACAGCTCATAAGAAATATAAGCTATCAACCTGCACGCAAATTCCTAAGAAGGATGTTTTTGAGAAATATTTGTTGGCTTTTGGCCTTCGTTTTTTAGCCATATGGCCAGCTTCAATGTAATTTATATTTACTTGTACTGTATTATGAGTCTTGTATAACGTAATAATGTTATTGTTTTTGCGTTCCTTTAAACTACCGAGGCTTTTACAGACGCCAGGGGATCTTCAACGTGCCAGTAAATCTACTCACGCGGCTCCCTCACATTTGCGCATCCTCAAATGTCAACTGACAGCGCCAGGATTCGATCCTTTAACCGTCGGCACAGCAGGCTAGAACGTTTCCGCTGCACTACGCAGGTATGATGAGGAAAGATGATTGTAATGTATATCTTATATCATAGAAATTGAATGGGCTTACAATTAATGAGAAGATAAACACATCCATGCCCGTGGCCGGATTCAAACCAGCAGTTGAGCTCGAGTTTCATTATGACCCATGCCAGCATAACATTTCGTCACTCCACTATGCTTTGAGGGTACTGTACACCCTGACATGTCAGGACATGTCACCGTGTGATATCAGATCAGCAATTCCTCACACCTGGGTTTGCGATGTCAAGAGAAAGATACAGATTGCGCAATTAGCTTGCTGCAGGGAATTGAGGCTTCCTATAACTCCCCTCATCCCTCTGTAAAAAAAAATTCAATTTGTAGCCTAGTTTTTATTATTGCTGCATTCTACTTACATACGAATGTTCATGCCATTCGCTCTAGTAGTATTGCGTCCAAACCAAAACAAACCAACATTCAAACTGAAGATGTATTTGGTCATTAAACAGCTCATCCGGGATAAATAAAAAGTTTCAGCCACATATTCCAAATGCTCAGAGATGATAACACATACTGACAAGCAATAGTAAATAAGAATATGATGGGCATGAAATTAGAGAGTATATTATTATTATTATTGAAAATGTTATTATTATTACTATTATTATTGCCGACGTGCCTGACTCACACTCGCCCCGGGTTCCATTTCCGGCTCCGTCAGGGATTTAAGAGGCGGACTTGAAGGCTGGAACGAGGTGCACTCAGCCTCGTGAGAACAATTGAGTAGCTGCCTGACAGTGAGGTAGTACCCTGGTCATGGAGATTAAGATTGACGGCCAGAGAATTACGGTACTGGACATTACTGTTTCCATGATATTTTTGTTACACGTTTCTGTTTTCTATGCATCTATCAAAGAATGGATAGAAAATTGACACTGAATATTAATGCAAATTTGGTGGATTAAATTAAAACTGTAGCCAAGATTTAAGCATTCGCTATTTCAATACATATAAAATACAGAACTGGAGAAGTATTTAATTAAACCGTAATCTTACCACCCTTAAGCATTTCATATAATGCATGTTACATAGGGACAAGACAGCACGGCTGTCCAGCTGCTTGCTTCTCACCCTGGTGGACCAAGTTTGATTCCTGGGTAATACACATTTCAAATTGTAGTTGAAATTCAAAACGTCAATAGTTGCCACTGTTTATTTAGTCTGATTTCTCCAGGAATTTAGGAAGCATATTGGCTGCAGTCCTATCAGCGCCACCTCTGGATCTGCCCCCTGTTAAAGTCAAATCAACAGCTACTTCCATGGTCGTCGCACTCACAAATACGGTATCCTAAAACATGCGTGAATGTGGAATACGGTATTATTATTCCGGTGGTTAACATACTAGGCTTAGGCCGAAGATTCCTGGGTTCGATTCCCGGCCAGGCTCGGAAGATTTTAATCTCCAGTAGAATTAGCTGACGTCTTAAACATTAAATTCATTCCCGACGCGCAGATCGAGCATCCCGTAAGAGCAAAATGACGAGCTCGTGATTTGTAAAGTGTTATTATAAGGATTTTGTTATTTTATGCAAAATAGGCGTCTGGTAATATTAAATTACTTTATGCAACTTTATAACAATACCAATAATAATATTAACAATAATCATTATTTTCAGCATTATTATTACTATTGTTAGTACAGTGTAACCCAGGATAATAGAATATGACTTATCAATGAGGGACAGAGAGAGAGAGGAAGGGGAGGGGGAGGGGGGCCCGGGCTGACTCCAGCCCCAGGGCCCGTGGCGGCTCTCCACGGCCCTGGTGGAAGGTACAACCCCCATGGCTTCAAGAGGTCTATCAAGTCCTAAAAAGGGGAAACATAGGATTAGTCGAAGTGTGGGACAGGACAGGATACAGATCTAAATTTGCAAGTGTGAAGGATCCTCCCGAAAAAAGACTCGCTCTTTCAGTGGAAGAACGATTGCGAAGGAGCCAACGAATGAAATATCTCTGGCAGGAATCTAAACAACAAGGCAGAAACACCTTGAAGAAGATGAAGGCCTGAATAATGGTTGTGTATTTGTAATCCATAGATGGCTGTATCAAAATAAATAAATAAATAAATAAATAAATAAATAAATAAATAAATAAATAAATAAACAAATAAATAAATAATAAAAGATAAAGAATATCTATCAAATCACAAGCAGTGGGTGTAAATGACATCCCCATTTCCCTTATCGTTAACCTGATAGAGGTAGTACTGCCAACAATATGGAAATATGCTTTAGTGTTATTCCAGTTCCGAAAAATTCACTTGCAAATTCTCCATCTAACTATCGACCTGTATGCATACTTCCCTCAATTTCCAAAATACTAGAAAACCTTATGAATGATCAACTGCTCCAGTATTTGACGCAGTACTCACTTCTTGATACGTTACAATCTGGATTTAAGAAAGGACATAGCACATCTACTGCGCTCATTAAGAGCACTGATGACGTAAGATAACCAATGGATGAGCGTAAAGTGACTATACTTATTCTTCTAGACTTCAGCAGTGCATTCGACATCATTAATACAGACATACGTATGGCTAAATTGCAATATTTCCATCTTAGCCCCGTTGCTCTCAAATTATTCGCATCCTATCTTCATAACTGAAGACAACGTGTACTCCTTGATGAAAAACAGAACTGAGTGGAAGTTCAAAATAAATGGAGTACCTCGGAGTTTCATTCTCGGTCTTCTTATATTCATTTTATACCTGAACGACATCTCATCGAAACTGGAAAACTGCAACTACCATCTATATGCAGACCACCTTCAGATATATTTCCACACAAAAGTAAATGACATAGATGCGGCAATTGAAAATATGAAGCTAAACTTAAAGTGGATAAGCCACTATGCAGCTGGAAATTCTCTTGTCATCAACCCAATTAAAACACAAGCTATCGTAATAGGACAGACTAAATTGATTTTCCATTTACACAGTAGACCACTTTCCTTAATTCAACTGAATGGTGTTGCTGTCCCGTTCCCGAAATCGGTATAAAAGTCTTGGAGCACTTCATCCACTTAAGATTCACCAGTCCGTTTACCCCGTAACTTGAAAGTAAGACACGTCCAAACCTTGATACTTCCTATATACTGCGATGTTGTATTACCCTCACGATGGTATCCTCATCTTGACGTGATGTGGGGGCTTGAGAGTCCAAATGATCCTGCGAGCTATGCCAGCGGGAGCGTAAGCTCCTGGTAGGGCCTCCCATGCCGGACAGATCAATGGTGATGGCTCAGACAAAGAGGTATACCCTGGTCCTCCAGGTTGGGGGTTGATTATGGGGCTAACAACCCCATATCGAAAAAATAGCCTGTTATGAAACTGCAATACAATAATAACCGACTGATGATAATACACGACCTATGCAAGGAAAAGGAAAATGTAAACGGAAAAATGACATGTACATAGCAACCTGGAATGTGAGAACATTGAACAAACCTGGAGCGTTGAAGGGCCTTAAGGAAGAGATGGAGAAATATAGTATAGTAGTGGCAGCGATCCAAGAGATGAAATGGAGAGGAGATGGTATATTGAGAAGTGATAACCATACAATAATGTATAGCGGAGGCGACAATGGAAGAATAGGTGGCACAGGATTCCTCGTGGATAATAGATATAAAACAGCAGTACTGAATTTTAAGCCTGTAAATGAAAGGATATGTACTTTGAGGATGAAGGCACGATTCTTTAATATCACCTTTTTATGTGTATATGCTCCCACAGAATAGGATGAGGATGAGGTGAAAGACACGTTCTACAGTCAGTTTGAACAGGAACTCGAGGGTATAGCAAGGCAAGATGTAAAAATCGTGTTAGGTGATTTCAATGCGTAGGTGGGAAAAGAAGAAGCATTTTTAGAGAGACGGTAGGAAAGGAAAGTCTGCATAAGGTATCAAATAATAATGGACAGAGACTCATCGGCTTTGCCATGGGAAATGAAATGATGGTGAAAATTACATGGCTTCAGAGAAAGGATATAAGGAAAGTAACGCGGTTCTCACCAGATGGAACCACATTCAACCAAATTGACCATGTGGTAATTGATAGAAGACACGCATCTTATATAAGGAAAGTAACGTGGTGCTCACCAGATGGAACCATATTCAACCAAATTGACCATGTGGTAGGCCTAATTGATAGAAGACACGCATCTGATATACTTTCAACCCCGTGCAGTTTTCTGCAGAGATAAAGAAGGAAATTTCATAGGAGGAGAAGAACAGATTTTAGATCGATGGGCTGAATATTTCAGCGAGCTGCTCAATGCTACTGCAGAGACGGTATTGCTAGAACAGGAGGATCAAGAGAATGACCAACCATGGTGCAAGGATAACACTGATGCAATGCCAGTATCCGTGCCGACGCTGGATGAGGTTAGTTTGGCAATTAAAAGCTTGAGGAATAACAAAGCCCCAGGAGGTGATAATATTTCAGCAGAGATGATTAAGTGTGGTGGGGAACATTTGGCAAAGCTGGTACACCAGTTGATTGTGGAGATATGGGAGAAGGAGGCGATGCCAGAACAGTGGAACACGGCCATTATTTGCCCAATCCATGAGAAGAATGATAAAGCAAAGTGAGAAAATTATCGTGGCATAGCACTGCTTAGTGTGGTGTATAAAATCCTAGCCAAGGTAATGGCTATGAGACTTACTCATCTTGTTGAAGAGAGACTTGGAGAATACCAGTGTGGATTCCGACAGGGTAGATAGACGACGGACCATATCTTAACAATAAGGCAAACAATGGAAAAGTGTTACGAATATAATGTGGATGTGCACCATCTATATGTGGATTTCAAACAGGCTTATGACAGTGTAAGAAGGAAAACTCTGTATCAGATCTTGATGGACATGGGATTCCCACCCAAACTAATCAGATAGGTGCAAATGACTCTTACTTGCACAAAATGTCGAGTTAAAGTTGAAGGAAGGCTCTCAAAAGATTTTGAGGTAAACCAAGGCTTACGACAGGGAGACGTACTGTCCGCGCTGCTATTCAATATAGTACTAGAGAGAGTAATGAGGAAGGTAGATATCAGCAATCCAGGAGGCACGCTGTTAAACCGTATGAGCCAAAATCTAGCGTATGCTGATGATGTAGGTATGCTGTCACGAAGACTGACGGATCTTGAAGAAGGGATGGGACGGTTAGAAAAAGAATCAGAAGAAGTAGGATTACGAGTGAACTACAACAAAACTCAATATGTATTATTATCTAGGAGAAATACTGTGGAGGAAGATACATATATAAATGTATTTATAAACCTAAATGTGGTGAATTTTGAGAGGTGTGAAAGTTTCAAGTATTTGGGAGTACTGGTTACTGAAGATAATAGCACAAGAGAAGAAATAAAAGCAAGAATTGCAGCCGGTAATAGAGCATATTGGGCACTGATAAAAATCCTCAAAGCGCGCATCCTCAGTACCGTCGAAGATCAAAGATGACAGTGTACCGAACTGATATAAGACCGGTGGTAATGTACTGCTCGGAAACATGGACTATGACTGTGACAGAAGAGGAGCTTTTGAGAAGATGGGAAAGGAAAATACTGAGGAAGATTTATGGAGCAGTGAATGAAGCAGGTAGATGGATAATACGGGAAAACAAAGAATTGGAGGAACTATATGGTCATCCTGATATAGTTTTGGAAGTAAAGAGTAATAGGCTAAGATGGCTGGGACATGTGGACAGAATGGCAGGTGATAGAGTGGTTAAAAAGAACTATAGAGGAAATCCAGGTGGAGGAATATGCAAAGGAAGACCTAGGAAACGATGGTTGGATGACGTGGAGGACGACCTACGTAAGATGGGAGGAAGAAGATGGAGGAAACGTTCAGATGATCGACAGGATTGGACAACGATTGTTGGAGAGGCCAAGGTCCTACACGGACTGTAGCGCCGAGGACTAGTAGTAGTAGTAGTAGTAGTAGTAGTAGATGTTGTATTAGTAGATGCTACTGGCGAACAAAACAAGAAACTTCAGAGAGCTTTAAATTCCTGCATTAGGTTTATTTTCTCCTTAAAATTTTCCTCACACGTGTCTCCTTTTCATGCTCTACTTTCCTGGTTAAAAGTAGAACAACAAAGAAACCTGCACATATGTACACTCATCTATTGACTTCTCAATGAAAGTACACCTCACTATCTCTCTTGTAATTTTCGTTTTCTTCCTTCCTTTCATGATCATCACACGCCATCTGGATCTATAATTGCAATTCCTCTACATCATTCATCTGCCTTCAGTAACTCTTTCCTCGTGTCAGGAACTAGAATTTGGAATAATTATCCTCGTGACGTGTTAGAAATTGTACATTCCTAACAACTTTCAAACGTGCATGTAAAGATTTCCTCTTGAATTCGTAGGTCAACTTGAACAATTTTTGTATGAATGTGTGAGTGAATGACCATAGTAAAACTTTGTTAGAACTCCATGTATTGTTATTTTTCCTTTCTTGATCGTTTAGGTCTACTTAGGAACGCGGGACTCGTATCTACTCTTCGGTAAAGTAGTTGCTTTCATCTTCTACCAATAGTCCCTCATTTTCTGTCTATGGGTCAGTCTTCTTTCTTCTGTCCACTTAGCTCCTGTAGTCTTCTTACTTGTAAGGGACGTTGGGAAAACGCCCTGTCGGATGACCTGACGGAACAGCAGACGGTCACGAGTTTGTTCCAGTGGGATATCTACAGTAGTTGTTCCATATCTGACTTAAATGACGCAATCAATTTTTTGTTCTTAGAAGCCTTGCCTCTTCCTGTTACAGTGAATATCCTGTTGGTGAGTCTTTCACAATCCAGACGTGCTAAGTGTCCATAAAACGTCAGGCGTCTTTTCCTTATAGACGTGATGATGTATGTAATTTGTATCATCATCATCATCATCATCACTGGCACGACAGCCCTCTGTGGGCCTTGGCCTTCTGAATAAGTTTTCCCCATTCTTTCCTGTTAAGTGATGAGCTCCTCCAATTCTTGATTCCAATTGTCTCTACATCCTCTCTCACTCCATCTTCCCACCTTAGCTTTGGTCTTCCGACTTTCCTGGTTCCTTCTGGCATTGCATTCAATATCCTCATTACCATTCTGTCATTAGCACGTATCACATGTCCTGCCCACTCCAACCTTCTGATCTTTATACATTTTACAATATCGGGTTTATTATTTAAATCATAGAGTTCATGGTTATATCTTCTTCTCCATTCACCGTTTTTGTATAGCTTAGTTAATATCACACAGTTGCCACTTTAACTCATAGTTTTCCTAGCATTTAAGTTTGGTAGGTTAAGAATAACATTATATGAGTATTCATGTAGGTTGCATTGTGTGTGGTTAAGTGTAAGAGAGGGCCTACGGCCCCAAACTTCACCACAATAAAGGCACCAATAATTAAAATAAATTTTAAAATAATTGAAAATCTTGAAGACTTTCAGCATTCCGGAACCTCCTTAAGGTGACACGCACTATAGATATATACAAAATGAAGAGAGTGGCTAATAATGTAGAGTAACATAATCTAACAGCCATAACCCACAAGGCAACTTAATTAGAGTTCTTGGCTGTGGCTAGGGATAACTAACCAGGGATCCTGAGCAGGAGTTAACGTGCGGTAGGGTGGCCAGTTCTCTTCTGTTGCTCCTCTTGCTACAGAATCTGGCAGGTGTATTTGTAATTGAAGCTAAAATTTGAAAGGAGGTGCCCGTGGCTTTGATTTAGGAACCATCCTGGCAATTACGTGGAAAGAAACACGGAAACCCACTTCTAGGATGGCTAACAGCCACGCCAGGCCGAGTGCATCCCGTTACAACCTCAGCTATTGATATTATACAGGTGATACCTCAGTACCTGAATCGCCCGCCTTGTGGCATAGTGGATAGTATTCTTGCCTGTCACCGCGGAGGTCCGGGTTTGATTCCCGGCTCTGCCAAGAAATTTAATCCTGGTCTAAGGGCTGGAACGGGGTTTACTCAGCTGGGTTCGACTCCTACCTCAGGCAGTGGCTTTTCATGCCTCCCCCCTCCCACTTCTACCCCCAAGAGAATGCTAAGATGGGACCTAAATTAATGCCACGGCTCCTCCTGCCCAAATCCTACTCCTATGATACATGCACACGCTAATACAGACTTCAACACACCCAAGTAGACAGAGCTGCATGAACTCGATGCCGTAAGCCCCTAATTGAATCATCACCAAGAACAGGACCTGAACCTACCATTCCACAGATTGTTGTTCCAGTCTTCAGTGTTTTGACTGGTTTGATGCAGCCGACCATGCCTCTCTATCCTGAGCTAATAGTTCCATCTCTACATAGCTACTAAATCCTACATCCGAGGCAATCTGTTTAGCATATTCTAACCTACCCCTACATATCTTATCCTCGACCCTTCCTTCTATACCTAAGTGTTTGCTATTCCTGGGCGTTTTAGTATGTGTCCTACCAACATTAGCAGTCGCCACAAACATCTCTCCTCGCCCAGTCGTGTTATGGTATCCTAGAATCTACTTATCGTTCGTCATGCCCGTTTAGCAACTCATATCGTCCCTAATGGGAGTTTGATAGGCCTATCCTGCCAATGGCAATACGCCAAGATTATGTTCCTGTATTTTTGGAACCAATGAAGATACGACTCTGATTTTTTACAGCTGACATTTCCACATTATTTAAGTGGACTGAAGCCGAATTAGGATATAAAAAACAACATGCAATACCTCGTATCTCACGCTGTTCTTTTACTTATGATTGGACACGTCTCCTAGCCGTATGGGGATGTAACCAGACCGTGCCCTTCAAATTTTATTACGTCTCACCAATCCAACATGGCGACTGTACGAAATATTTCACCGGCATGCTATACCTCCGAATCTATTACTAATATCACCCTGATATCTTGTACAGTGATAAAGGGCACCACTTGAAGTTCACCTATTAGACTTTTAAAAACTTGTTGACTACAAAACGAACATGGCGCCCAAGTGAAGTTGAAACATTTAAATAGACTTTCCTCGCTATTTAACCATTCGAGCGCAGTGAAACTTGGAACAGCAAATGTTTATACAAATTGAAATGCACTGACATCTTTTAGTTCATTTTTTTATATTACCTCAAGATGGCGGCTGTGTGAAATTTTAAAATTAGATTTTCATTTCTTGTGTCATCTTGCGATCGAAGTCAACGTTAGAATAATGAACCTACGCAATAATCCTCATCTAATAGTACATACCTCTATGGCCTATATATATTAAAATCCAACATGGCGATCCAAAATATTTAGACGGTATTCAATATCTATTAATCTATGACAGAAATCAAACTGGAATTTTGTATGTTAATAGAGGCTATAAGCATTAGTTCACCTATTGGACTTTCAATAACCTAGTGAGCACAAATCCAACATGGCGGCGACGCAAACTTTAAATATTTAAATGAACGTTTCTCGTGATTTAACCATCCGAGCGCAGTGAAACTTGGTACGGTATATGCTTATACAAATTTTAATCCACTGGCGTCTAATTTATTTAAATTGTTTTCGTAACCACAAGATGGCGGCTGTGCAAAATTTTAAAATCTCGTTTGTATTTCTTGTGTCCAAATCATGCGATTGAAGTTAGAACAATACACCTACACAATAATCTTCATGTAATAGTACAGTACATAACTCTAGGGCCTACATACTGTATATAAAAATCCAACATGACGACCATCCGAAATATTTAGACGGTTCTCAATATCTACGAATCTATTAGAGCAATCAAACTGAAATTTGTATGTTGATAGAGGCAATTAACATAAGTAGGATATATGAAAATAGCCTGTATAGTTCTTCACGGAACTACTTGTTCTTTATGCTCCTACACAGGAAAATGAGCCTAACGTGAATTATGCTGTTGGACGGCACATCCTCACACGGCTGAGAGGTGTGACCAATCATAAGGCAACTATTTGAAAAGAAGAGAACTGTCACATACGCGGTATTGCACGCAAATGGTCAATATATAATGTAAGGACCAAATAGTTGAAAGCCTCAATTTGTCGTCATAAATAAATATATGCTTTCATCATGAATTCAATAAAGAACTGGAGCTGGCTGCACAGTCTCATAACACCAAAAATAATTATTTAAAAGTAGTCACTATCAAAGTAGGCTATGCTATACGTACCTCAGGGACGTCTGCCGATGTCCTGTAGCACTCAGCTCACTGCTGGGAGTGCTGACTCTGCTCATCATCTAGCTGTTTTGCTCCACTTATCTCTATAGACATCACTTACGTACGAGCTTGTTAGGAAAATAAGACTCCTACCATGTGTGCCAGATGCGCAACTCTTCAGTCGGTCAACATAAATTTTCCCTGTATGACTAGGTAGGAGTACATTGTATATAAAACAAACACTCGTGAAAAAGTTATAATTTATATATTAGTTATAATCACTATTAAGTAATGGCCAATTTAGGAACCTATTTCCCATTAAATACTGATTATATCTAAAACATATATGTTTTTTCAGGAGAGTTTATTTTATATTATACAAGCAACTCACCCCGGTAACTTTAACAGTTTACCCAGCGTAAGCTTAAAAGGCGCACGGATGGCATATCCCAGACCCAATTAAGAAAAGCCGAGGTGAACAGCGAAAATACAAACACTGAAACACATATATACTCTTCTCTGAAGTCTTAACTCGACACGACTCAACAGTTTGATGCTGGCCGAAGCTGGGATGATAGGCTCTCTCGCGAACTCGTAAACTCGCTCCGAATCTTGTAATTTAAATTTCCACTAAATTGAGATTGTTGGAAGAAATGAAAACGTAAAAACACTTATAGTGTGCAATGTATTAAAGATAGAGATATGCTGTCACGGACGTTATGATCATAAATGAATGTTTTCCTACAGAAACCTTCCTCGAGAAATCCCTTACAGAATAATGAAACCCGCATCAAAATTCACCCAGTGGTTCTCGAGATTACACTTTACATCCAAGAAGCGGGGACTTTGTTTTATACAGTACTATGTAGAGATGGGCCTCTTATGTACATTGTACCCCACGCAGTGTTTGGGCAAATTCGTTTTGACCGACTGAAGAGTTACAACTGACAGTTTGTATTGGCAACACTGAAAGAACGGCTTCAAAACTTTACATTACGAATCTCATTAGCCTATCGCAAGAAGATTGTGAATCATCTGTTTTGTTTGAGAAAACGAACCAGCAGCAAATTGAAATCCAGATAAAAGAGAGAAAGTGGCATTGAATTGGCCACACTCTGAGGAAACCTACTGGAGCCATCGAAAAGGCTGAACTGGATTGGAATCCACAAGGGGCGCGAAAACGTGGTCGCCCAAAGAAGACCTGGAAGAGGACAGTTGAGGAGGAGTGTCTATGAATGGGAAGGACATGGAGCGAGGTGACGAGAATGACCAGCAACAGGACCCGATGGAGGTGTTTCACGGAAGCACTACAGTATGCTCCAAGAGGAGCAACAGGAACTAAGTCAAGTCAAGTCATGTAGAGATACAGTACATTGTACCCCCAATCATATAGGCCAAATTTCTGTTGACCTACAACTGACAGTTTGTACAGGCAACACTGAAGAAATGGCTTCAACACTTTACAAAACGGCGATGGTGCCTGTTTTAAGTCCCCGGGGCACTTACAACAATAACTTCTTACTCTAGTAATGTTGAAGTAGGCTATTAAAAGCCTTTTTTCAGTGTTGCCTACTTCTATTATAGAATGTTTTCCAGTCGGTCAACCCAAATTGCGCCCAATTACATTAGGTGGGAAAACAATTTAATCATTAATATTGTGACTTTCAGTCGGTCAACATAAAAATTATTCCAATTACTGGAATATGTGAAAAGTAACCTGAAATAAAGTACATGTAATTAACATTTATATATATTGCTGCTGACTATTGAATTAAAAAAACTAAGGGATGACATGTTTCGCTCGTCAAGCGAGCATCATTAGATCTAAATATGCAAGGCAAATGGCTCTACAGAACACTACCAAACCTACAGTGACACCCACAGACAGTCTCAGCCCTCCAAAAACAAAATACGAGAAAGACCTCAGTAAACCTACTAAGTGTGGTAATTACTTTCTTCGGCTTTTCCCAATTAATTGGGGTCACCGGAGCCAACCAGGCTCATTTTGGTTTTGGCCGGGGATTTAAGGCCGGATGCCCTTCCTGACGCCACGTGATTTTTCAGGCGAAAATTCCACCCCGCTGTCACCGGGATTCGAACCCCGGCCGTCCGGGTGAAAGACGAGCAGCTAAGCCACTGCGCCATCACGCTCCCCTAAGTGTGGTAATTATTGCTGATAAATATAAAGACATTAAGCACATTATGTATTTAATCGCCTGAAAGAGATACGGTATTTTATTTAATATTTATCACAAGATAACACACTTTTACGTACAACCAAATATGAACTCCAAAAATATTTTATCTAAAATAAAAGTTACTTGGAAAATCAATTTTAGCTGGTTCAGAAAACTAATATCATGTGTATATAAGGGCCATTCCAAAACCAACGATCCGGAGGCTATAAAATGAAAACATGTACCGTTCTTTCAAAATTATTGCCCAGCACTGTTGAGGCACTTGACCCACTGCGACGCAAGACGGTGAATGGCCATCTCGTAAAATGCCTGGGGCTGCGTTGTAAACCAGTTCCGAACGTATTGCTTGGCGTCGTTGTTCGAAGTGAATCGTTTCCCTCTCAGAGCCTTTTTCAGCTTACCAAAAATGACATAATCGCAGGCAGACAGGTCCGGACTGTGTGGGGAAGTCATGAAGGTTGATATGGACTCCACAGCAAATATGTTGCTGCCGCTATTTGAGAAGGTATGGACAAATGGATAACTGCCGGTGGACTGGAGATGTGGGTTGCTGGTGAAGTTGGCAAAGAAGGGAGACACGTCCAACTGTAATAACTGGAGAGGCATTACACATCTCTCAATCCCTGGCAAAGTCTTTGCGAGGGTTCTGCTAAACAGAATTAAAGAATATGTTGACCGAAGGCTCCGACGAGAACAGGCAGGTTTTCGTCAAAATCGTTCGTGTGTCGACCAAATAAACACCTTGAGGATAATTCTGGAGCAGTGTGTGGAATGGTCACCTCGCCTCTATGCAGTGTTTGTTGACTCTGAGAAAGTCTTCAATTCGATGAATAGAGAAGTCATGTGGAAGGAAGTGAAGCGCTATGGAGTGCCGTCACAGATTATTAGTCTAATTCAAGAAACATATTGGGAGTACGCATGCAGAGTCATTCATGACGGCCGTGTATCCGAGCCTATATCTGTATGTTCAAGAGTACGCCAATGATTTGTCCTGTCGCCAACCATGTTCTTGATTGGGATTGATGCGGTGATGCAGAATGTGACTAGAAATGCGAAACGTGGTGTCCAATGGGGATTTACCAATAGGCTGGAAGATCTGGATTTTGCTGACGATGTGTGTTTCCTGTCTGAGGCACGTGGTGAAATGAAAGCAAAGCTTGAAGACCTGGTTGTAGAAAGGGAAAAGGTGGGGCTAATGATAATCTCAAAAAAGACCAAGGCCCTAAGAACTAACACCAACAAAATTGACCAATTTGTCTTCGAGGATGAACCTATAAAGGAGGTGAATTGCTTTACATACCTGGGCAGTGTGGTGTCCAAATATATAGGAGCGGCAAAGGATGTCTCCCAACGTATCCAAAAAGTAAACGATGCCTTTGTAGGGCTCTATCCGGTGTGGACGAGCAGCAAAATATCCATGAAGACCAAACTTCGTATCTTCCCGAGTAATATCAGGTCCGTTCTGATATATGGGTCTGAGACTTGGAAGGTAACTAAAGAAATCCCCTCCCGAGCTTATATGCCAAAGTCGTCGGATTTTTTAAGAGCGTTGAAAATCCCTCAGTATGCCTTCCTTCGGAGGGGAAGTAAAGCCGGCGGTCCCATATCATAGATTTATAACATGTTAAAGAAACTTCCACTAATTACACCTGTGTGAAGCTAAATTAATTATAGGTTCAAACAACGCTCTTATGTTCCTATGTTCGTCGCCAGGAGCCGACTGTGGTGGCGTATAGTAACCGAGTTCCGAACTAGTACTCGTTGACAGTGGCGTTTGGCGGCAAAAGTAGGAACTACTTGAAATTCAATGTCTGCAGTCCTTACTTGAATTAAGAACAGATAACACACACTAATACAGACATAACAATTAACACCGGTTATCAGACATATTCTACACACACCCAAAGTACACGGGGCTACATGACCGTGTTGTCGCAGCCTCTAAAACTAAGGAACCAACCAACCAGGCTGCAGAACTTTGTCAAACGCTGCTTAAGAAAGATCCTAAGCATCTACTGGCCGGAAGTAATCTCCAACCAAGAACTTTGGAGTTGGACTGGTGAAACTGAGATGGCCATACAAATAAAGCGACGGAAAATGGAAATGGATCGAACTTACCCTGAGGAAAGAAAATGAAGCCATTGAGAAAGAGGCACTGGATTGGAACCCACAGGGTACGAGGAGGAGAGGGAGACCCAAACAAACGAGGCGCAGATCTGTACACTTGGAGGCTTTAGAGGAGGGTAAGACCTGGAGTGAGGTGAAGAGGTTGTCTGCTATCAGGACCAGATGGAGATGCTTCTTTGATGCCATATGTTCCACGAGGGACAATACGAACTAAGTAAAGTACGTCAAAAACTAATATCTTGTGTAAATAAGGGCCATTCAAAAACAAACGAGCCGGAGGCTATAAAATGAAAACCTGTACCGGTACCGTTCTTTCAAAAGCATTGCCCAGCACTGTTGAGGCACTTGTCCCACTGCGACTCAAGGCGATGAATGGCCGTCTCGTAAAATTCCTGGAGCTGCGTTGTGAACCAGTTCCGAACGTACTGCTTGACGCCGTTGTCCGAAGTGAATCGTTTCCCTCTCAGAGCCTTTTTTAGCTCACCAAAAATAGCATAATCGAAGGAAGGCAGGTCCGGACTGTACGGAGATTGACTGAGGACCTCTAATTTGAATGTCTGCAAGAGCTTCTTGACTGCGTTGGCTGTATGGGGTCTTGCATTGCCATGAAACAGAATGATCCGCGGGTGAGCTGTCCTGGTCGTTTCGATTTGATCGCTATGCGAAGATAGGTCCAAGTTTGCGAGTATCGCTGCGCATTCACCGTTGTCCTATGCTGCAGGAAGTCCTTAAGAAGGGGGCCCTTTTGGTCAAAGAAGAAGCTGAGCATAACCATCCCCGTACTCGTACGGACGGCCTTGCACTTTTTTGGTGGCGGCGAGCCTGCATGCTTCCACTGGCGACTTTGTCGTTTTGACTAGAGTTCAAAGTAATGGCACCATGTCTCGTCTCCTGCGACCACCCATGCCAGGAACGCGTTCTCTTCCTTGGCAAAGCGCAGCAGATGTTCCAGAGAGTGTCCCATTCGATATGCTTCCTGCTGGTTGAAGACTGTGAGACACATATTGGGTTTTTGCGAAATTACAATCGGTCCTTAATGATGGCGTGAACACTTCCGACACTCACTCCGACCTCTGCGGCAATGACTGCTACCGTAACTCACCGGTCTTGCAATATGAGGGCATCCTACTGCTGGACAATGTCATTTTTCTCTGAATGTCTGTTCCCCGCACTCCTTCCGCTGTCAGGAAACGCACTATACCCCTTTGCTCTTCTTTTGAAGCCTCCGTGTCACTGGTTTCCGCACGACTGAGTGCAGTGGACGGTCGACGCGTGTGCTTGTTCGCTCTGTCGTCACATGGGTGTGCACCCATGTTCCTCTAGCGGCGAGTTTGGTACATCACCGCTCTCATCAAGACCGCATCGTCACCCCCAGGCCAGAGCATTACGACCCGTTTAGCGGTTTTCATTTTATGGTATCCGGCTCGTTTCTTTTTGAATGGCCCTTATAGCTACCAGTGTATATTAATTTAAAATCACAGAACTCATTCCTGGTTTAATGTTTTGCAAGCTCAGAAAACTTTTTTTATATAGTTCAGAGTATAATAAATTATTAAAGAAAAGTAAAGTTTTATATAGGCTATAGTTCAGAGAATAATAATTACAGAATATTTTTTTGGCTGAATCGTTTCCTAGCTCAGAAAGCTCATGTTTTGTATATACAGTAGTTAGGCATATACTATTTTGAAAATTATAGAATATATTTCTGGCTTAATTGTTTGCAAACTCAGAAAACTTGGTTGGTTGGTTCCTCATTTTAGGGGCTGTGACAACGCGGTCATGTAGCCCCGTGTACTTTGGGTGTGCGTAGAATCTGTCTGATAACCGGTGTTAATTGTGATGACTGTATTAGTGTTTGTTATCTGTTTGCAATTCAAGTGAGAACTGCAGACATTGAATTTTGTCAAGTAGTTCCTATTTTGCCGCCAAACGCCACCGTCAATGACTACTAGTTCAGAACTTGATTACCAGATGCCACCGCAGTCGGCTCCTGGCAACGAACGTCGGAACCTAAGAGCGTTTGTCGAATGTCTCAGAAAACTTATGTTTTGTATATACTTCAGAGTGTAATCAAATGATAATTACAGAAAATATTTCTGCCTTAATGGTTTGCAAAGTAGCGACCATGGTATTTAAAGATTCATGCACTGAAACATATCCTTTCAAAGAATCGTCATTATGTCCACCTTAGTCTCATACCACTGTGTTATTGGGATGGCGTAATAATGTGTATATTTGTAATTGAGATGAGTATTGGGAGGGAGACAGCCGTGTCCTTGAAGAAATCATCCCGGCATTTGCTTCGTCTAAAACTGAAAAATCACGTATTACCATACCCAAGATGGTTGAGATGGAAGAGGCTGAGTGTACCCCGTTCTAGGTCACAGACCAAAATTAAAATTTCTTGGCAGAGTTGGGAATTGAACCCGGACCTTCAGGGCGACAACTAAGATTGCTAATCGCTGCACCGAGGACTTCCATATATCAAGACGAGTTGGCCCTTAACAAAATTGAGTTTGACAGAACTGCTCTACTATGATTGAATTGTATCTTCCCTGCAGCTCGTGACAGTAGATTTGCGCCATGGATGGATAGGGATATCCTGAACTAGCACCAACAGAAATTATTCTTCCGTGCGCTACCGAGTACACAACAATCGCAAATAGCACACTTTGAATGCTTTCAAACGGCTTTGGGATGAAGAATTATTATTAGTTTGTTACCTTATAAAATATAAACGCATGGAAAAGAGTTTTGCCTTACAAAAGTTTCTAAATGATGAGAACCCTAGAAAACAATGGATACTTGTAATGAGACAAAAATCATTAAAGAGATAAGCGTCACTTAAGAATGTTCGGTCCATTTTAAATAGAATTTTCAATTCAAATTGATGGCTGAATAAAATACTGTTGTTGTTGTTTAATTTGAGAAGCTTGAACTTCGTAGTCATTTAGCCCCGTACACTTGGATGGGTGGGTATATCTATCGATATATATAAAGGAAGATGTCCTGACTGACTAATAATCTTCGCTCAGCAAAAAATGCTGGAGATAATTGCATGAAACTTTATAGATATGTTCCTACCGTAGTGTAGATGCGCACTAAGAAAGGATTTTTAAAATTCCGATTTTAAAGGGGTGAAAAGGGGTGATTTTACATTTTTGTTATACTTAACTGGGACAAAATATCGAAGTTGTCGTATAAAGACCGGACATAGCTCATTTTGCGCCCCTCGATGCGAGAAACAATACTCGGTAGGTCCCTACGGGACACAGAAAACCACATTTTAAGGCCCTAAAACCAATAGTTTCAAAGACATTCTCAGAAAACTGTCTTCGCTCTGATTGATGAAATAATCGCAAGTCCGTTTCCATGGCAACACTACCTCAAGGTGGTAGGTTTAGCTGAGGAAACACTACCCGAGGGAAGTTGAGAAAAAAGTAAAAGAGGAAGCGGGTTTCAGCACGAAGAAAAAGTATTGATAGATAGGACGGAAATTCAATAACAAACATAAACTTAAACGAAAGGGAGTATTCAACACCGTTTCTACCTCACAAGGTCTGTGAAACACCTTAAGTGGGTATGGACCTGGAAACAGCTAACGGGAAATGCTGCTGTAGCTTGGGCTATTTGCAAGCAAGCGACGATCGTACCTTCTCTCCCAAGCTTATACTTTACTACTATGGGGAAGGGTAGTAGTCTGGCAGAACAAGGTGTGTTAAGAAACACAGATTTGAAGTTTCTCCTTTCAAAGGAGTTAGGTTTAATCAAATGTTTGGTGAGACTGAAATAATTTGAATTCGCCGTGATAATTTTAGTTCTTGGAGCTGTAGGATTTCCAGCCTATAACAGAGTGCTCCCAGGAAGGGTGGCGATAACGCAGTAACAATTCTTTTTTGAATAAGTTCTTTGTTTTCTTGGAAAGTTTTGGCAAGAATACAAATTGTTGCACTTGAAAAGAGCTAAGCTTTTACCCAGCAGGGTGCCAACTAAAAGTTTAGATCAGAGAAAAACTTTCACTTGAAAACAGACCATAAGTTATAGAGAAAATCTCAACAAGCAGGAAGCTTGCTGAGCTAGCTTTACTTGCCTTACTGGCTCATTAGAATTAGCTATGAAAGCTAAAAACAAAAATGTTTTTACGGAGAGTTATTGTTCAAATGCTACGAATAGTGAGAATCTTTTTGATTGTATTCTTGATTTTCTTAAAGAGGGCATAAGCCGATGGGAAGAGTCAGGGAAAATAGGGTCCTGCCTAATCGTTATTCTATAGAAAAGGATAAAGCGAAAAAGAAATATGGTTTTATTTTACAATAAAAAGGATTTGAAGTAACAAACCATATAAAGTTGATTTAGATTTCAATAATAACAATAAGTAGTTTTAACATACAACGGTCTAAGACTTAATGCTAACAAATTGGAAATGTTTTGACAATGCTAAATGGGACGCAAGTTTAAAACTTGCTTCGAGCAACATATCTGGATAAGATTTTAAAAGTTGAGCTAAAAGTCGAAAACATTAACATTTATAACAAAGATTACAAGTAATTAAAGCTTCAGTAATTGTATCAGGTACAAAGTGAGCACTTTTGAATTCCTATTGGAAATCCCAAAGGCTATGAAAAATTACAACAACAAAAAAGGGAAAAATAAAGAAGAAGTTTCTATAACTTCATATATTTATACAGTAATTACGGCCGTGCTAAATTCAAATAGGACAGGTGAAACCTGAAGAGAAAAAAAAATTAGATGACTCAATTATGAGTAGAAAAAGTAGAATTCCCCCATTTAGAAGGGAAAAGAATTAGAATGTGGACTAGCCACTGATTTATGCAGAAGTTAATTCGTGAAATGCGAAACTAAGTTGGGAGGACACTTTTTGGCAAGTGAGGCCTCGTTGATTAATAGCTAGGTACATCAATTGACTTAAATTTAGAACTTAATTAGATTAAGTTAGTAAGGTGTTTAGGGAGGAAGAATTGGGAACTTTAGGAAAAAGTTTTGGTCATATTTATTGCTCTCACAAACGGGACGCGGTTGGTAGTTAAACGGCACTGTGTTGCACTATAGTTTGTTGATGGATTTGAAAAGTTCACTATTGCTGCACAGGAAGTTTATGGAGAGAGAAATTATTTCAGTTATGCGGATCACCAGTAGAATTTTTTCTCTGAAGAAATGCATTGCGTTGAAAAAATGTGTAGGTTGTAGTTTAATGCAAAAAGAAATTACCCACGAAGGAAGACAAAATAAGTGCTGATCAGCGGCTTTTATAAAGAAAATTCCTTAGTTAGGAAAAGTATTCCCAATGTGAGTGGAAAATACTGGAAGGTTTAGCTTGTAGATGGATCGTTAGACATGGAAAATTCCAGAACTATGATAACTGTTGAATTGGGCAAAAAACGTCCCGCGGTGGAAAGAGGTAAGGTTTCTATAGACAGTGGGTAATTTAATGATATCCCACGTTGTGAGAAAGCATCTCAGTTGTTTTGTACATGAAGCACTGTTTCAACTTATAAGGCTAGATTTGATAGGCAAAGCCTGACATCGAAAATCCGGCGAAGATGGTCATTGCACCTCATTTAGCAATTTCTCACTGTCTATAAAATGGTATTAAAAAGCATTTAGCTATTTAAAAACAATTAAGATGTGTTGAAGAACATTCAAGTTTGTACTTAGCTCATTTTGAAGAAAGGCGATGGTTCGTCGGTGACGGTTGATTTTAAAGTTCAGACATGGCGTCTGATTTTAAAAAGTCTCAAGAGAGCAGGAGACCAGCCCGGGTGGGGTTTGCACTGTACTCGACGGCTGAACTAAGAGTGAGAGTAGCTTAACGAAGCACGAAGGTACCACGGAGAGAAGGTGGGTGGGGGGAAAAGGACAAAGGAGCACACATAAGAATTCAAACTTAACAAAAATTAAATCTTTTCTTAGATAGGAATATCTTGATGGAGTTGTCTTCAAGGAGTTGATAGCAGGCGCCTATGACGAAGCCTGGTGGAAGGGAATGGTGAAGAAGTCCTCTTGAGCATGGAGATGTTAGCTAGCGATAACGACGACATCTGGTGGCTTGCTTAGTAAGGAAGTCCTCTTGAGAGCGGAGATATTGAGGAACTTCAGTGGGTAGCTGCTAGATGCCGCTAGGTTGATAATGGAAGATATATATCTAGAACAGACTTACAAACAAAGTAAGCAAAGTGCACAAATAAACCAAAACGTAAAGAATCCCTCTTGGCGTTTGCAAACTAGGAAGAAAAAATTAAAGCAAAGAGCAGCGAAAGCTAACTCTGTCTTACCGTGTATTCCAGAGAATACACCAAGCTGGGGGACAAACACCAACAGAGAGGAGGAAACACAATATTAAAGATTGAGAGGAAGGGGAGCAATTAAAGATAGGGGTCTTGTAATATGCCTATTTGCGGTCAAGATTCTAACCACCCTGACCCTTCCATCCCTCCCCGGGTAACACTCGGTCACTCTACCGGAAATCCACACCAAAGGGGGGGGAAACGTCTCTAACAAGGACCAGGTCACCCACCCTGATGTCAGGGTTAGAAAGAAGCCACTTCTGCCTCCGTTGCAAGGAAGTTAAGTATTCCAATTTCCACCTCTTCCAGAAAGAGTTACGAAGGGCCTCAAGCTTACGCTAAACGATCGGTAAAATAGAATCTCTATAGGAGTTAGGAAGAGGGGGAGGGGCAGAGAGAGAGGTACCTATAAGGAAATGAACAGGTGTTAATGGAAGAAAGTCATCAGGATCATTGGAAAGGGGAGTCAAAGGGCGAGAATTTAACAACACCCTTAATCAGAATAGACAATGAGTTAAACTCTTCATAAGTTAGAATACGACTACCTAAAACCTTTTTAGATGACGTTTAGTAAACTTGACACAAGATTCCCACCTACCGCCGTAATGAGGGGCGTAGGGGGGTATAAACCGCCACTTAAAGCCTTTTGAGTAGGAAAAATTAGAAATGTGTTCCATGGCAGGAGAAGATGTGAGTGCTTTCTTCCACAAGGAAGCTGCGCCTTGAAAAGTGGAGGCATTGTCGGAAAACATTTCAGAGGGAACGCCACGCCTAGCAGTGAAGCGAGAAACGGCTGACAGTAAGAAGTAGAGGCATTTGTTACTAATTCTAGATGGATCGCTCCAGTAACCATGCAAACAAAGAGAGAAACATAGAGTTTTCCAAACAATTTGCGTTTAGCTTCAGGGGAATTGCGTTGATATTGAAATGGACCCATATAATCCACACCAGTCAACGCAAAGAGACGAATAGGGGATGAGTGGAAAGAGGGTAGATCGCTCATCAATTGAGTCCTAACCTTAGGTTTCACCTTAAAGCAAGGGATGCATTTGTGAATTACAGAAGAAACTTCATGAACTCCGTTTATGATCCACTACTTTTCCCTTATTAAACAAAGCAATGTACGAGTACCAACATGTACGTTGCGAAAATGAAAGTCACGTATGATTAAGAATGTTACGTGATGCTTAGAAGGCAAAATAACAGGATGCTTTTTGTCTTCAGAAAGTGAAGAGTGCGAAAGCCTACCACCTACCCTGAGTAACTCGTTGTCATCAAGGAAAGGGGCTAAGGCGAGAAGGCGACTAGATTTAGGAAGATCTTTCTTAGCAGAAAGTAAAGACAATTCAGAAGAAAAGACTTCTTGCTGTGTTAGTTGCAGAACTTTTATGGTGGCAAGATTTAATTCGTGATTAGTCAGATGCGGTTTAGGTAGAACGGGTTGGTCAACAACAAGATATTTCCATCTGAGGAGATAGGCAAAAATTCGAATCAGTTTATGAAAGGAAGAGTAACGTGACAACAAGGGAAACGAAACGTTGGAAATAAGACACGAAGCGGTAGATTTAGATACTTTAGCATCAGGCAAGTTGGAGTTTGTGACCGGAGGTTTAGTAGGCCATCAAGAAGAGTCTTCGATTAACCACGAGGGCCCATACCAGTACAACTGAGATGCTGCCAATTGAGAAGGTGCTCAACCACGTGATATGATGTCAGCGAGAATATCAACGCTTGGCACATGTCTCCATCGACATCCAGAAGAAAGGGTTTGAATTTTAGCTACTCTATTTGCAACAAAGGTTTGCCAGTAGGTGGGGTTTTTGGCGATCCAAGAAAGCGTGATCATGGAATCGCTCCACAGATAGGTTTGCAAAAATTCGACCTTTAAGACTTTCTGCAGTTTTTTGGCAAGTTCTGCGGCCATGAGTGCAGCACACAATTCGAGCCTAGGCAAAGTGATAGTTTTAAGAGGAGCTACTTTAGATTTTGAACAAATAAGTGAAGATTCATTTAGCGAATTGCGATAAACTAAATATGCGCAGCAACCATAAGCTTTCTCAGAGCTGTCGGCAAAAACGTGAAGAAAGAAAAACGTGTTAGGAGGAGCGTTAATTAAAATTCTAGGAATTTCAATAAGAGAAAGATCAAGTAAACTGCTACGAAAAGAGAGCCATCTATTAAGAAAAGAGAGGGGAACAGCTTCATCCCATTCACATTTAAGAGACCATAGCTCTTGCATGAAAAGCTTGGCTATAACAATAACCGGCGCAAGAAATTGGAGGATCGAAAATGTTTGCAATTTCGGACAAAATTTGCCTTTTTGTGTTAGAGAGCTCTTCGGAAAGTGAGACATTATAAATGAGAGTATCAGTGCGAGTGCACCAGTGTACTCCACTTATGAAGTGGGAATCCTCCGTTCTTCAATAATGCCTGAAGTTCTAGCGATACAAAAGAGGCTTCCTCAAGAGTGGAAAAGGATTGGAGGTAATCGTCAACATAAAAGGATGTATTTAGGGCTTCAGAAGCTTTAGCATCAAATAAATGACCCTCATGAGAGGCTAACATGTGTAGGGATCGGATAGCTAGGAAAGAGGATGGTTTCAGACCATAAGTGACTGTTTTCAAGCGAAATATTTTAATAGGTTAACCAGTTTCATCACGACATAAGATTCTTCGTAGATCTTGCTGCTCAGATTGAATCAACACTTGACGGTACCGATACATCTGTTTGATATCCGCGATGACTGCTATGGGGAACAAGCGGAAATTTGAGAGAATGGTAGATAAATCAGACTGAATAGCGGGACCATAATAAAGAGTATCGTTGAGGCTGTTGCCGTTGGTATCAGGTGATGACCCATTAAACACGACTCGGATTTTATCCTTTACAAGAGGGTTTTTCCACACAGGATGATGATTTAAAAATACAGTTTCAATTGGGGGGTGCAGTTCGTCATCAGATTTGCTGACAACTTCCATGTGATTCAAACTTTCGTATTCATCCATGAACTCTGTGTATTGTTGTTTAACGAGGGGTTCTTTCTTAAATTTGCTTTCGTTGGCAAAGAGAGCTTTTCGAGCTTTAGGTTGTGAATTGGAGAGTTTTGGAGGGTTGAGTAATCTAGGCATTTAAACAATGAAACGGCCTTCAGGTGTACGAGCAGTAGTGGAAATGAAGAGTTGCTCACAGAATTCGTTTTCTGAAGAGCTTAAGTTAGGAGAATCAATGTTTTCAAGTTTCCAGAACTGCGAAATAACATTGAGATACGGGTTGGGGAGAATAATGAGGAAGTTAACCAGTAACAATCCAACCAAAATTGGTATCTCAGGCGAACACGTTTGAAGATAGCTTACGAATTTGTTTACGAAGGCAATTCCAAAAAACATTGGCACTGAAAAGTATGTCGATGGGCATTTGAATGTTAAACAGAGGATCGGGTAACCTTAAATGCGAGGGAATATTTAAATCTGCAATATCGACGGAGTGACTTGGAGTGTCTTCTCCGATGCTGTTAAGAATGAGGCAATTAAGTTTTAGAAAATTATTTCTGTGACAAGTGTCTCTTATGGTTAGTTTTGAGAACTGTAAAGCTTGTGATTTTAAGCTGTTGATACCTGACACATTAATAGAAGTAAGGTTTACAGGTAGGCCTAGTTATTTGATTAATGAATTAGAAACAAAATCATGGGTTGCCGCCGAATCAAGAAGACGGCGTGCACGGACCCAGTTGCCAAATTTATCCTGGACTTCGATTTGGACAATGGGCAATAGTACTTGAGCACTACGCAAGGATTTAGCGTTCTGAATGAAAGATGAAGCATTAGGAGTGCCAGTATTATCATTCTCTGAGAAGTAGATGCTGCTGATGACCTCGGTTGATCATGACGATGCAGTAAACTGTGATGCGGTTTTTCACAATGGAAACAGAGTCTGGAAGACTTACAATTGGAAGCAGAATGCTTGGGTGAGAGGCAGTTGAAGCAATGTTTATTCAGGGAAACTAATTTTCTTCTGTCATCGACTGACAGTTCTTTAAAGGATTTACATAAATATAGAGCGTGGGAATCTTTACAAAGTATGCACTTTAACGGTTCATTAAAACTTTTACGAGAGTCACTTTGAACATTTAAGGCAAGAGAATTTGCAATGTGGCGTTCACTAGCCCTAGTTTGGTACCCAGTGGCGTGTGACTTTGATTTGGAAGAGCTAGACCCAGGTTTTTGGGAACTAGACGCTACGTCTTCGCTTTTAGATTTAAGTGACAATGATTCTAATTTAGAACTAGGAGAAGAGGGTTCACATAGGTTAGCTAAAGCAGTTAAAAGTTGGCATCTAGCATTTATGAAGGTGACTAAATACTCATAAGAATAATCATCGTTGTTGGAAAGTTCCATTTCCCAAGCTTTGAGGGTAGCAGTATCAACTTAAGAGACCACTAAATGTATTAGGAAAGTATCCCAATGGTCAGTGGGTTGATCTAATTGAGATAAAGCTTTTACGTGAAGTTGTGTCGTATCAATGAGAGTACGCAAAATAGTGACGTCATTGAGCTGTGACGCAGCCAAATTGAATAGGGGCTTCACGTGGCGTTGATTACGTAACCGTAAATTACCGTATCTTTCTTTCAATAAGTTAAAGGCAATGGGGTCGTTTTCGGCACTTAATGGAAGTGCTTCAACTAACTGCAGGGCTTGTCCACGGAGAATGGATCGCAAGTAATGAATGAAACTTGTAGATGACTTGAATGTCTTCAGTGTCAGGAACAAGGGAGCAAAAAAGTTCGTAAAAAGAATCCCAAGTAGATTCGTCTCCAGAGAAGTGAGGCAAATTGATTTTGGGTAGAATTGGTTTGGGTTAGTGTGTGCCCTCACGAGACGAGGTTTGTTGTTCGTGAAGGGAACCAAGAACGGAATCATCTTTTTTCTGTTCCTCTTCAAGTTGGCGAATTATTTTAAAGGCAGAGCCTATACCTTCGTAGTATTGGTTTTCTACTTCTACTCGATCATCTGTCTGATTGAGCATGCAGGTTTCAATTTCGGTTTGGATATACAATAATTTTCAAAAGAACGTTCATTAAATCTAATTGAGCTTCTGAAGGATTCAGCTCTCTGATGTATTTTCGAAATCGAGTAATTTGTCCTTTATAAGACGCTCGTTTGGAAGTAAGTTTTTCATCCTTACCGTCCTTATCTTTATCTGTAGGTGCCATGGCGAAATGGGTAAATTGAAGTATAACTTACGGAAAGGTGGAGTTTTGGAAATGCTGACAGGCTGGCAGCAGCGAACAAGTTGAAAGAGAGGGACACGCCAAAGGAGACAGGAGTGACCTCTTTCCCCCTCACCAGCCTTGCACAGTGAAGTTATAGCTGGAAAATTCGAAATAGATGTTAATAACTTGCAAAATATTGACAAATGGATTCTGGCAAATGGATTGGCAAATGGATTGGTTCCCGGGTTTCCGGTACCAAGTTTTGGTAGGTTTAGCTGAGGAAACACTACCCGAGGGAAGATGAGAAAAAAGAAAAAAAGGCCTCTCGGCACGCCGGAAGGCGGAGGTAGATTTCAACGGACAAACTTGGGGATAGGCGAAAATAGGCAGAATATGCAGGTTTTCGTAGAAGGATCAGACCTCATTTATTGCGAGAAAGTATTTTATAATTGGAGATTAATTAACTTTGTTTTTCGTCATTTTATGCATATTTTAAACATGTTATTGTCTTATGATGACGGTAACCTTCTTGTCATTTGGGGTTCATTTTTATACTTGTTGTCACACTGTCCTTATGCAAGGTTTCGACACTGATGTGTAACTATGTAACGGTCTGTTACTTCTTCACGCAAAATTATATCTCCCGCAGAGATTTTGGTTGGTTCCTCAGTTTAGGGGCTGCGACAACGCGGCCATGTAACCCCGTGTACTTTGGGTGAGTGTAGAATCTGTCTGATAAACGATGTGAATTGTGATGGCTGTATTAGTCTGTAATTCAGGTAAGGACTGCAGACGGTCAATTTCAAGTAGTAGTTCATAATGTTGCTACCAGATACTACCGTCAACGACACCTAGCTGTGAACTTGGCTACTAGATGCCACCGCAACCAGCAACTCGCAACGAACGTTGGAACTTCCCCTCTAAAGGAAAGCATACTGAAGAATTTTTAGCGCTCTTGGAAAATCCGACGACTTTGGCCGGCTTTGAACCCGCGACCTTGGGCATAGAAGTTCAGCATGCTACCAGTTACTTCACCGAAGCCGCTTTACACTTAGTCAGATGAAAATCTGAATCTGATCTCGTGCAAGTGCGTTGTCATGGCAACGTCTGATGGCTCATCCCTCATCAATTTAGTAGTGTTGCCATGGCAACCACTGATAGCTCTTGGCATTTTCTTATAATTCCGAAATCATTTTTCTCATCCCTTGGCGTAATGGTGGGTCATATCAAAAATTATTTCAGACAAAAGGCTTAGGTAATTATTAGGGAAATATTTTCCATTTTGTACGGTTTTAATATTGTGCCTATTAAGAGAGATATGATTAATGTTTCCCGAAAAACCCACTTTTAGGTAGATTTCATTAGAAAACTGCCTCCGTAGCTTAAGCGGCAGCACGCCGGCCTCTCACCACTGGGTCCGTGGTTCAAATCCCGGTCACTCCATGTGAGATCTGTGCTGGACAAAAAGGAGGCAGACAGGTTTTTCTCCGGGTACTCCGGTTTTCCCTGTCAATATTTCATTCCAGCAACACTCTCCACTATCATTTCATTTCATCTGTCATTCATTTAATCATTGCCCCAGAGGAGTGCGACAGGCTTCGGCAGCCGGCACAGTTCATATCCTCGCCGCTAGATGGGGGCTTCATTCATTCCATTCCTGACCCGGTCGGAGACTGGAAGCAGGCTGTGGATTTTCATTTCATTTCATTAGAAAGCTAACTATTGCAATGGGTCCCATGTTTCGACTTCCGGAAAATTTCGACATATCTTCGCGTTTCATATCCCCCAGACCCCAAAACCACCGTCAGTTCAAAAGTTTATATATAATTTATGTATATATGTATATCAGTTTCTTATGGACACGATAACTGCCGTAATTTTGCCCCCAATCACTTTGAATTTTTTACATAATAAGTATCCCATTAAATTCTCGATCGAGTTCGTTAATGGGCAAAATCGGTCAAAGGGGGTGAAAATAGGGGGCTTTTTTCGAAAAGGTGAAATATCACTATAACTCTCTTAATACATGAAATATCGAATCCATTCAAAGTTCATAATATGTGTCGGAGAAGTGCCAAAAATTTATGTCAAATAAGTTTTTTGATAGCACCAACCATTGACCAAAGGGGTGGAAAAAAGTGGGTTTTTCGGGAAACATTAATCATATCTCTCTTAATAGGCACAATATCAAAACCGTACAAAATGGAAAATATTCCCCTAATAATTACCTAAAACTTTTGTCTGAAAGAAATTTTGATATGACCCACCATTACGCCAAGGGATGAGAAAAACGATTTCGGAATTAAAGAAAATGCCAAGTGCCATCAGAGGTTACCATGACAACGCTTCTAAATTGATCAGGGATGCGCTATCAGAGGTTGCCAAGACAACGCCATTGACGAGATCACATTCATTTTTAGCCTACTTTTCACACTTTGCAACAAGTAGTTCCGTGAAGAACTATACAGCCTATTTTCATATATCCTACTTATGTTAATTGCCACTATCAACACACACAATTTCAGTTTGATTGCTGTAATAGATTCGTAGATATGGAGAACCGACTAAATATTTCGGATGGTCGCCATGTTGAATTTTATATATGTAGGTCCTAGAGTTACGTACTGTTACATGCAGATTATTGTGAACGTGTAGTATTCAAACTTCAATCGCATATTTAGGACACAAGAAGAAACAAGGAGATTTTAAAATTTTTCACATCTGCCATCTTGAGGTTATGGAAACAATTGAAATAAATTAGATGCCAGTGGATTAACATTCGTATAAGGATTTACTATACCAAGTTTCCCTGCACGCGGATGGTTAAATTGCGAGAAACGTCCATGTGAATATTTCTAATTCGCGTCGCCGCCATGTTGGATTTGTGATCACCAGGTTATTTAAAGTCCTAGGCCTATAGGTGAACTTAAGTTCATAGCCCCTATGGACATTAAAAAATGCAGTTTGATTGCTAAAATAGATTCGTAGATATTCAGTATCGTCTTAATATTTCGGATGGTCGCCATGTTGGATTGTTAAATGTATAGGCCATAGAGTCATGTACCATTACAGGAAAATTATTGCGTAGGTTCATTATTCAAACTTTCACTTCGATCCATGACTACATCACAAGAAATAAAAACTTAATTTTAAAATTCGCACTGCCGCCATCTTGAGGTTAAGTAAACAATTGAACTAAATTAGATACCAGTGGATTACAATGTGTATAAATATTTCCTGTACCAGGTTTCAGTGCGCTTGGAACATAAAATCGCGAGAAAGGTCTATTTAAAATTTTCAAATTCGCTTGGCCGCCATGTTCGTTTTGTAGTTAACCGGTTTTTGAAAATCTTATAGATGGACTTCCAGTAGTGCCCTTTATCTCCGTACAACATTTTAGGGAGATACCGCTAATAGTTTCAGAGATATAGAATGCCGGTGAAATATTTCGCACATCCGCCATCTTGTGATTATGTAAACAATTGAACGAAGTTAGATGTCTGTGCATTAAAATGTATATAAACATATACTGTAGCAAGTTTCATTGCGTTTGGTTGGCCAAATCGCGAAAAACGTCTATTTAAAAGTCGCAAATTCGCTTGGCCGCCATGTTGGTTTTCTAGTTACCAGGTTTTCAAAGGTCACATAAGTGAACTTATAGTAGTTCCCTCTATCACCATAGAAAATGTCAGGGTAATATCGGTAATAGTTTTGGAGATATTGAATGCTGGTGAAATATTTCGCACAGCCACCATGTTGGATTGGTGAGTCGTAACAAAATTTGAAGGGCACGGTCGGGGTCGCTCGGAATAGTGCTATGAACTTTCCGAGTTTCATTGAAATCACTCCTGCCGTTTAGATTTTATTATGGGGGGACACACACACGAATCACACACACACACACACGCACACACACACGGACAAAAGGTGATCTCATAAGCCTATTTTTTCAAAATTGAAAATAGGATAAAAATGAGGAAAAAGTAGACTTATGAGATCGATCCGGGAAAATGTGTCTGTCTGTCTGTCTGTCCTTCTGTCTGGCTGGCTGTGCGTGTGTGTGTCCCCCGTTATCAACTCCTAAACGGCTGCAGCAATCGAAACCAAATTTAGTATGAGTAAAGATGAATACCGGAATATCTAAAGCCCATATTTGAAAAAGATGTCAGTGCTACCAACTGCTAAAAAAAACCATTAGAAATTTGAGCTCCATGTTGGATATCATGGAAGGCATACATGGGAGCAATTCCAAAATTGGCACACATGTAGATAATACTATTTCAGTTTAATTTCCAGGAGGCCATACATGACAGTGTTGCCAAAATAATGTTAAGCCGTCTGATAGGTCCAATTTTTAAATGCACATAACGTCTACACTATCAATTGGATTTCAACCAAATTATGTATGTAATATAAGCACATAAGCAGGTATGACTGAGCGTATTATTAAGAGCCACCAGGGCTGCCAACTGTTAATAATTGTTCTCACTACTTTTTATCCAAATACCAATATATCAGAAAGTATGCAAGCCGACAGCTTTAAACTATGCACGCGTCTAGTACCTGACATTTTACATTAATTTGGAGTATCTTATATACGTCAGTTCTACCAACATGATTCTAAGCCTGCTGATAGGACCAATTTTTAAATACATGTAACTTCTATACTGTCAGTTGGATTTCAACCAAATTTCGTATGTGCTATGTGTAATATAACAGATATGACTATAAGTATTCTTATGAGTAATTAGGGCTGCCAACTGTTAATAAATGGTGTCTATATTTTTTACCCTAATATCAATATATCTGAAAGTATGCAAGCCAACAGGTCTATACTTTGAATACGTATAGCACCTGACATTCTAGAATAATTTGGAGTAATTAATATAAGTCAGTGATGCCAACATGATTCTATGCCTGATGACAGCTCCAATTTTAAAATACATATAACTTCTATACTAAAAAATGAATTTCATCCAAAATTGTCACAAAAATATATCATAATATTTCCGATTATTTCTGACCAGCATACGCATGACATTGTTGCCAACGTGCTTTTACGTGTGCTGATAGATCCAATGTATAACTCCATGTAACATCCTTTGGACTTCAACCACATTTTGTATTCTGTACCTTAAGAGATGGAATTAAGAATATATTCAGTCACCAGGGCTGCCAACTGTATTGCTGTATTAGGCTACATTATGCCTAGTATACAGTATTTCGAACTAATTAAGACATTCCGATATTACCAACTTAATTTCGTCATTATTCTAGATAGGTCCATATAGTGTAGATTAATCAATGGCATGAATCTTAATTTTAAGAAAAGTAGGCTCTTTAGTTCCGCACGGAACTTCTGTTCCATCTGACTATGTGGGAAACGGCTAACTGGTAGCATGCTGAACTTCTATGCCCAAGGTCGCTGGTTCAAAACCGGCCACAGTCGTCGGATTTTCTAAGAGGGCAAAAATCCCTCACCATGCTTTCCTTCGGAGGGGAAGTTCCAACGTTCATTGCAAGTTGCTGGTTGCGGTGGAATCTAGCAGCCAAGTTCACAGTAGGTGTCGTTGACGGTAGTATTTGGTACAAAATTAGGTACTACTACTTAAAATTGACCTTCTGCAGACCTTAACAGAATTAGAGACTAATACAGTCATCACAATTAACACCGTTTATCAGACAGACTATACACACACCCAATGTACACGGGGTTACATGACCACGTTGTCGCAGCCCCTAAACTGAGGAACCAACCAACATCACTGCGGGAGATAAAATTTTGCGCGAAGAAGTAACAGACTGTTAGATAGTTACACATCAGTTCCAAACCTTGCATAAGGACATTGTGATCAAAAGTATTAAAATGAACGCCAAATATGACAAGAAAGTTACCATCCCCATAAGACAATAAAATTTTAAAAATATGCATAGACGAAAAAAAGGTTAATTAACCTCCAATTGTAAAATACATTCTCGCAATAAATGAGGTCTGATCCACCTATGAAAACCTGCATATTTCGCCTATTTTAGCCTATCCTCTAGTCTGCCCGGTGAAATCTACCTCCGCCTTCCGGCGTGCCGAGAGGACTTTTTTCCCACCCCTTTGGTCAATGGTTGGTGCTATAAAAAACTCTTCATACATAAATGTTTGGGCTTTATCCGAAACATAGTATGAACTTTCAACGGATTCGATATTTCACATATTAAGAGATTTATAGCAATATTTCACTTTTTCGAAAAAAAAAAGCCCCCCATTTTCACCCCCTTCGACCGATTTAGCCCAGTAACGAACTCGACCGAGATTTTATAGGTATACATATTCTGTAAAAAATTCAAAGTAATTGGTGCAAAATTACGGCAGTTATCGTGTCCACAAGGAACTGATATACATATATACATATATACCAGGTTGTGCCCGTTTAGACCGGAGTCCGCACGACCACATATGCATTTTACCAATAATCAGTCAGCACGAGAGTCAAAATATCCCGGAGCGCCAGATGGGTTAAAGCAAATCGCAAAAACGACATCAAATTAAAAAAAAATGCTTTGCTGATTTTTGGCTCAATGCAACAATAAGGATAGAAGGAGATTCAATTGGGAGTAACACATCCTGTAAAATTATCTCAGTTTATTTTGAAGTTAAAATCTGACTGCAAGGATGCTCAAAGCAGCATCATCCACGTGTGGCGATCCACACTCTTATTTACACACAATATACAGAAATTTTCCAAACACATTTGACAATCTTTTTGGAAACACAAGTCCGATTAATAGTCCTGTAGACTGTGTTCCAAAATTATTAATATTTAATTCCAGTTCAAAGTTAATTGTCTCTACTGGAAATATCGTAGATCACTGTTTGAATATTTACATGATATTAACACTCGTAGAATAAATGTTCATAGAATTTTTAAACTTTCACTTATTTTTCCAGTTTCAAAAATATATCGTCGAAAAATATTATCATCATCGAAGCAACACAAATTATTAACACATATTAATAACTTCTGAAAAGTATTTGACCATTTAGCATAGCATCGAAGAACTGTGCGAAGCACAAAAACAATTAATTGTTCTTCTGACATTAAACATTCGAGAAGTGACTCGATTATGAACTTCAAGTTCCAAACAAAATATATGATTTCTGAATCATCAACTTGATCAATAAATGGTTGAACCATTCAACTACTCAATTATCCACTTGGAATCATTATGAAAAAAATATTTATATTCATGGCCATTTCTAGTAACTTTTACAACTTGCAATTCTTCGACAGAATGCGGAAATAAGAATTGTAGTTTTATAATGAATTCATTTAGTTCATGGCACTAGGATTGAAAATATCCTTCAAATTATTCGTGGTTAAGAATTATTTTTAATTGGCAGTGGCCCATTCTATTATTTGTGTAAGAACACAATATTACAACAACAACGGCAAAGGTCTTCCTCTGAAGAAGAATAAACTACTATCATGACAAATCCGGGTTCTAGCAAAATCAAAGTCTAAATGGAATTCGTAAACAAGGTTGAAATAAGAACTGATGGTTTCAAGAAATAACCTTCGGGTCATTCATCCGACGAAATGTGTAGTTCCAACACTCCTACTATAAACCTGAGCCATCGAACCTGCTATTTGATTGATGCTCGAAAAAACCTCTTCATTCCTGCGACTTAACATGCGCACATGGGAATGGCATTTCAACTACTCCACACATATAAATTATCTTCCCAAAATTTATACAATAAATCAAGCCTCTGCTTGTTATCAACACTGGAAGATTAATAAACTTACAAGTTTATTTTATTTTACCATTCAGTTCAACCCGTGAATTTACCATACTTATGAAAATCTTTATTTCACTTTCGAGTGTATTTACGTCATGATTTTATATAAATACAAAAATATCCTATTTGATACAAATATCATTTGCTTCCCGTTTCATGCCTCTCCGTGTTATCTGTAAAATGTACTTTGCTCAATGCAAATATCAACTGTTCAACCAGAACTGACATGTTGGTTGAATGCGGGCTTGCGCTAACCACTTTCCTTCGGAAAATCTCCTGTTCCAAACTAGAAATGATTAAACTACTTCATAGGCTCTTTCTCAATACATATGATTATTAGAAAATATAATATCCAAGAATTATTTAGAAAAATTATGAAAATTATTATTATTATTATTAGTGGATTTTTATTATTATTATAATTTGTTATTATTTTAAATATGTTTAATTATCATCTCATTATGTGAGAATCCACATGTTCGAACCTTCGAATATGGAAAAAATATCCATTCCTCAACAAAAATAAATTTAACTTTTACAGTTACATCGGTTGTTTTCCGTGGTTTCCCAAAAATATGAAAAATTCAAATAAATGCTCGAAATGCTCGGTCATCGATCCTAAACTGTTCTGAGTGCTGAAAATGCTCAGAATAACTCTAATAAGTCTTGCGTAAATCATTGCAAGCTTTAAATACGAAGAAAAAAATGTGTTGGTCATCTGCAGAAAAATAGTTTGTTCCAATTAGCTAGGCATAAAATAATTCAAATGTGGCTTACATTTCTTGATGGTCTTGAAGTGTAGTAAACCTGGTCTGTACCAGATTTATCCATAGACATGCCCTATCGGACAAGCATGTACAATCCTTGTATCCGCCGCCATCATATACCCACAATTCGTCTAGTCAGACATAGTGGTAGTATCTTTTGACGTTTGAATAAACTGTGGTTCCATTTTAATATGGGCTTCTATCAAAGCCATAACAGTTTGTTTAAATAGGGTCAGATCTAAGTGATCTCTTCTTAAATATGTCAGTTGTAACATAACTCACGGTAATCTTATCAGTACAAGAAAAACACTGACAGTCTAAGCAATTAACGGCTGTTCTGAAGATCGTTCCCTGGGCATGGTTTATTATATCACCATCTACCATGCGCTAGGCAACTTGTAGTTTCCCTTGCGTAGACTAATGAACGCCACAGTTATAGACTAGTCTTCAGTGTACTGACAGATCGAAGTGGTTAACTAGTTACAAAAATGAAAACTGACTTGAAATGGATTTAAACATCCAAGTATTAAGTTATTACTGGACTGTGACAAAATACTATTTTCTAGACAAAGTCTAGCATATGTCCTTGTAGAAATATAAATATTTCCACCAATGTCTGTAGAAAAATCAATCACCTCAGTGATTCTCCTCACCAGAAACTTACTAAGTTCCAACTCGTAGCGCAGCACTTTTCGTGACTATCACGACTTGAAAAGAACTTCTGCGTAGATCCGGCAACCATGTGCCTTGGCTCAGCGTCGTAGCAACTTGCTCTGCACGTGCTTGTGTTAGAATGAGCTGAAGTTGCTTCGGCCAGCTGGCTTTTATTCAAAACTGTCAGGGTCACGCGTCATCACCTGATATCTAGAAATCCTCATATCTCTTGAATCCCTGGTCCGATTTACTTGATACTAATTGCATTCTCTTTCATTTGGCCGTGCCAGTAATCTGATCCCAGTCTCAAGTCTCTACTCCATAGTTAACTATTTAATCAATAAATAGCCTCCACCTCTGCTATTACTCGCTACGTCACTTGACATCCAACTATCGGTAAATTCTTTCTAAATGCTTCTCGAAGCAATGTAGCGCGATATTCAAATATCTGAACTTTCAAAAGCGGCTACAGCCTTTCCCTTGATATCTAGGTGTCTGAATCTTGGGATACCCATTCCCAGAGTTGGGCACATCCACCCCACACCTAGCAATAATGAAAATTGAAAAATTTTTATTTTTCCTATCTACACATTAAATCATCTGGTTCTTGAATAATAAATCTTCAAATTCGATGCATTATAAGTTCCCACGACGTTACCAGTTCGTGTATTGGCTACTTCATAGCTTCCATTATTGTTTACTTCCACAATACGATAGGGTCCAGCGTAAAGGCTTGCAAATTTCGAGTACACTCGATTTTGCACGTCAGAGGGTGTAGGTCTTTTCACTAAAACAAGAGTTCCTACGCACAAGGGTCTGCGAAAACGCTTTCCTCTCACTCTGCGCTCTCTCTTCTCAGCTTGACTCCTTAACTTGTCTAAAGCTAGAGTTTCCCTCATCTGACGACTTGGTTCAATCTCAGGTGGAATAGAGATGATTCGATCCCATAATCGTGTTGGTTTAATTCCATGATGAAGCAACATGGGAATCTGTCCAGTACTCTCATGAATAGTAGAGTTGATGGACTCGGATGCTAAAGAAAGAATATCCATCCATTTCCAATGCTCATTTGGACAATAGAGGCGGCAAAATTTTGCTATTTCAGCCATCACGCGTTCCGCTGGATTGCTCTCTGGATGTCTAATAGAACAAAACAATTGTCTAATCCCAAGATTATTCATGATGGTTCGAAACTCCAAAGATGTAAATTGAGGTCCACGATCTGATAAAAGGAATTCCGGTTTGCCTGCTTCCGGAATTACGCTATCTCTTATTCTCTTCGCACAATATTTTGCGTTTGCCTTCTGAATTGGATGTAACATGGTGTATTTGCTGAAAACATCCATAGTCACCAAAATATATCGGTTACCTCTTTTAGACTTTGGGAGAGGACCATATAAATCAGTCGCGAAGATTTCGCAAGGCTTAGAAGGAATAATAGCCCTTGGTAATTCTCTCAATAATCTAGAATTATGTTTACTCCTTTGGCATAAGTCGCATTCTCGAATAGTGTTTCTGACAGTTTGTCACATTCGCTCCCACGAAAATTTCTCTTGAATCATGTTGACTGTCTTATCTACTCCAGCATGACCTGCGATTCTATGTGCCATCCAAATAATGGGTTTTTGCAATCGTGGAGGTATCACTACTCTCAGCTTCGTATGGTCGGGATCTGCAAACTTGTAGATTAAACCATCTAACATCATAAAATCTCTTGAAATTCTTTCAGTTTCCACAAAATCATCATCATTTGGATCCATGTTTCCCTGTAGAAAACGAAAAATGTTTCTAAGACGTCGGTCTCTCCTCTGGGATAAATGCAATAACCTTAACCTTCTCAAGGTATCTTCATCTTCCTGCGTCAGGTTAACTTGAAAAATCTTAGATGTAGACTCCACTGCTCTACTCAATAAATCAGCTCCCACGTTCAACTTTCCAGGAGTGTGTTCAATAACTAGGTTGAATTGCTGAATAAAAAGTGACCATCTAGTTATTCTATCGCTGGCAAAGTTTGTTCTCAAAATAAACTCCAATGCGTGGTGATCAGTCCTCACAATGACTGAATGTCCAATTAACATTTTCTTCCACGACTCCAATGCGAATATTACAGCAAGTGCTTCTAAATCTGTGGTGTAATAATTCCTCTCTGATGGACGAAGTTTCCTGCTAATGAACGCCAGGTAATGTATCTTGTGGTCTTCATCTTCTTGAAGTAGAATAGCTCCAATCCCTACGGTGGATGCATCAGATTCTATGATGAAATTCTTGGTAAAGTCAGGATACTCCAATTTCACACTGTTTACCAATAACCTCTTGGCATCTTGAAATGATTGTTCACAATCTTTATCCCATTTCCATTTATTTCCTTTCTTTAACAATTCCTGCAATGGCGCAACTGTCTTGGTGAAGTTTGGACAATGCCCTGCAAAGAATTGGCATGTCCCGAGAAAACTGCGGACATTCTTCACTCTAGTAGGTCTAGGGAAATTTGCAATTGCTTGTATCTTCGTCTCAATGGGACGGTATCCTTCTCCATCCAAAATGTGACCCAAAAATTTTATTTCCTTTCGAAAGAACTGACATTTTCGAAGGTTTACCTTGAAGTTCGCTTTTCTCAAATCTGCGAATAACATCTGAAGATGTAACAAATGTTCCTCCTTAGTCTCAGATGCAATTAAAATATCATCAATATAACGAATTGCTATCTCTTTTACTTCAGGACTCAAATTTTGTTCCAGTGCTCTGATCAAAACGGATCCAGATGTTTTGACTCCAAATGGTAAACGGCGGAATACATATGTCTGCTGGTCAAACATAAATCCTGTAAACTTCTTAGAATCTTCACTAAGCCTAATATGATGGTAGGACGAAGTGAGATCAATATTAGAGAACCAGACCTTGCCTTGGAATTTCCTTAACAGTTCCCTAATGATTGGTGGTCTGTCATACTCTGGCAGTAATCTTGAATTCAAATTTCGCGCGTCTAAACATAGTCTCAGACTTCCATCTTGCATAGACACTACTGCTAATGGATTGACATAAGATGTAGTGTACTTTTCAATCACATTGTTGCTTTCCATCTCCTTGATAAGCATTTTTACTCTTTCTCGATGCTTTTCTGCAACTGGATACAATTTAGCATGAAAAGGTGCATCATCATTTACACGAATATGATATTCAAAATCTTTAATTTCACCAGGTTTAATATCAAAAATATCGTGATACTCCTCCAAAATTTTCCCTAGCTCTGGGGACTCCTTCTCAGTGTAGACTTCCCTTCCTTCAGCTTCATGAAAAATCACAGACCATTGAGCATCTCCCTCGATGTCTTCCTCTTCTTTTCCCTCGAAGTTAATCTCTTCGGTATTCTTGAATCTGATCGTCTCTGTCTTCATATCTATCACTGCTTGATATTTCTGAATGAAATCCGCTCCCAATATCATGTCAAAAGCCATGTCCTTCATTACAACAAACACATGTCGGAAATCATGTCCTCCAATCGTAATACATAAGTATAATTGTGTTTTACACAGAGATATTTTATTGGGTATTATTCCTTGGATCTTAATTCCTGATACTGGAATCTCCTCTAAATTCTCTTTGAGCTTCCACAGAATATAAAGCTTCTCACTCACCAGACAAAGCATAGCCCCAGTATCGATCAAAGTATCGACAGGCATACCGAATACTTCGCATGATATGATTGGCATTCTAATTCTGGTACCCATTTCTTTTCGTTCGTCATTCTGTTGAATTAAGTCATCATCCTCTGCTTGCCATTTAATAATTCTGGAAGTGAAAGTGTTCAAAATTCTATCTTCTACTGTGAATTCGAAGTTTTTTTTTTTCATTACCATTCCCCCGGGATTGTTGTGTTCCCGATGGACCTGGTTCATTGGGCCTCTGCTCCAAAAATTGCAAGTTATCTTGGTGTCTTGCTTCCAAATTTTTCCTCGTCTCCTTGTTGAACTCTTCATTGGACTGACGATCATCCACATTCCCTCTGTTATTGTAGTTATTTCTACCATAGTATCTTCTTTCCTGGTACCTTCCTTGACTATCTCGTTGTCTTCTCCATCGAGTATTGTATCGATTACCACCATCCGGTCTCGCATATGGCTTGTAACTGTATCTGTTACTGTACTGATTCCATCCTCTCTTATTTGGATCTTCCCTCGGCGTTTTCTCTTCTCGCCCTTCTCGAATCTCTCGAGGTGTTTGAGAATAACTATCAGCCATAACAGCATACACAGCGTTGTTATTCTTTACTCCCTTCTGATGGAAGAATTGAGCGTTCGTATGATCCAGCTTCTGTAATACTTCATCAAATTGTTCCATATTATAGATATCAGCAGCGATCAAAGTCCTCTGGACGTCTGCTGGAAACTGACGTATCAATGCAGTAATCAACTCGTTATCTGGCATCGGCGGATCTAAATGTTGAAGTTTAGACAGCTGTCCAGAAAAGTACGTAGAGTATCGAGTAGGTTGTGACGTCGAGAATCTCTTCGAATATAACTCTGCTCTGACTTGCTGTTGGGTTTCCGGGGACCAAAACTTTTTCAATAGCCCACGAGAAAACTCCTCAAAAGTGGTTAGAGTGGATCTAAAAGCTCTGAACCAAAGAAGTGCAGGACCTTCCAAAAACTTCCCTATCACTCGGATCTGTCTTTCTTTAGGGATTTTAGAATCTTTCAGGTAATCACCTGCTTCTCTCAAAAATTCCACGGGTGTTACAGAATCTCGCCCTGAAAATTTAGAAGGCTTATCTTCTATATTCTTAAATACAGTTATGGGGTTGGATTGAAATACTGTCCTGACCTCATCCTGTCTTTCAGTCTCTCTAGCTGCTCCTAGATTTATCTGCATCTGTTCCTTTCCCCTTACATTTGGCATTTTCAACAGATGATCAGACTGTTTCTCATCCTTGATTTGTGTTTTCATAGCCTCAAGTTCCTTCTGGTTTTCTTCTGCCATCTTCTTAATTGCTTCAGTTTCTTTACAATTGTCCTTAACATCAATGGATATCTGGTTCATAACAGCCTCATGACTTTTCAATGACCCTGTCATATCTGATATGTCCTTCTGAGTTGCTTGGATATCTTTGGCAATTACTTCAATATGGGATGACAAAGATTCCCTAATCTCCTTGATTCCCTCTTGGTTCTCCAGCTTGAGTGTGTCTTTAATTTCATTGACAACTGTGGTTTTGATTTCATTTTGCAACTCACTAATCACACCTTCTCTTATTTCTCCCATGACAAGTTCTTTGAATTGTTCCGTTAAACGTTGAACAACTAGAATTCCCATCTCATTACTCTCCTTCTTCACTCTGACTTCCAGGTTGACCATGTCTTCACCAACTTTCCTAAGACCATGTTCTATCCTTTCAGCTAAGCTTTGAGTTCGAAGATCGGCATCGCGAAATTTATCGTCCATTAAACTTGCGTTAGTAGCTAATGAAGTTTCGAGCTCATGTGTTTTTTCGCATAATTTATTCATTTTACTCTCAAGTGTCATTTACAAAATTTCAGAATTTTCTTTAAATTTACTTTCCATTGAATTAAATTTACTATTTAAATTTTCCTTTAAGTTATCTTTTAACCTGCTTTCTAACAAATCGGAATTTTCTTTGAGTTTATCCTCTAAACTTTCTTTTAAGTTACCTTTTAACCTGCTTTCTAAAGAATCAGAATTTTCTTTAAGTTTATTTTCCAAAGAATCAGAATTTTTTTAAGTTTACTTTCCAAAGAATCAGAATTTTCTTTAAGTTTATTTTCCAAAGAATCAGAATTTTCTTTAAGTTTATCATTCAAATTTTCTTTAAGTTTATTTTCTAAAGAATCAGAATTTTCTTTAAGTTTCTTTTCTAAAGCCTCAGTATTTTCTTTCATAATGGCTGCTACACGCAGTCCAGCTTCTTTTGAACTCTCCTCCAAACTCCTCATCATCCTCATCATTTCTTCCATAATTTCAATTACTATTAAAAACTTAGGGTATACAACAGTGGCAAACACAAGCTTATAACTAGAACAAGAAATATGAATAGCTAATTGGAACACTATAATAAAATGAGATTTATCCTAATGTCGACGTGATGGAAAAACAAAATTCTCTACATTTACGAATTACATTTACCATAATATCACAAGAAAAATATGCAAGTTCTCAAATATCCTCCACCTGGATTCTAATAATGTGTATGTCCAGTCATCGAACGTTTACTACTGAATTTACTTGACGCCCTAATGGTTAAGCCATTGTCAAAATTATCAAACCCATTCTAATTATTAACCAGTTAAATTTTTAATTTTCCCCACTAATTGGGTTTCCTACTAATTTATTCATCCAAACCAGACATCTCTCAACTCCCTAAATATTTCTATAAAAATTATCACAATTTCAAATCGGCATGCGATTGACCATGTCTAAATCGGGACCCACGTTCGAAGCCATTTCTCTCTCTATCTTATTTTATGTGCCCGTTTAGACCGGAGTCCGCACGACCACATATGCATTTTACCAATAATCAGTCAGCACGAGAGTCAAAATATCCTGGAGCGCCAGATGGGTTAAAGCAAATCGCAAAAACGACATCAAATTAAAAAAATGCTTTGCTGATTTTTGGCTCAATGCAACAATAAGGATAGAAGGAGATTCAATTGGGAGTAACACATCCTGTAAAATTATCTCAGTTTATTTTGAAGTTAAAATCTGACTGCAAGGATGCTCAAAGCAGCATCATCCACGTGAGGCGATCCACACTCTTATTTACACACAATATACAGAAATTTTCCAAACACATTTGACAATCTTTTTGGAAACACAAGTCCGATTAATAGTCCTGTAGACTGTGTTCCAAAATTATTAATATTTAATTCCAGTTCAAAGTTAATTGTCTCTACTGGAAATATCGTAGATCACTGTTTGAATATTTACATGATATTAACACTCGTAGAATAAATGTTCATAGAATTTTTAAACTTTCACTTATTTTTCCAGTTTCAAAAATATATCGTCGAAAAATATTATCATCATCGAAGCAACACAAATTATTAACACATATTAATAACTTCTGAAAAGTATTTGACCATTTAGCATAGCATCGAAGAACTGTGCGAAGCACAACAACAATTAATTGTTCTTCTGACATTAAACATTCGAGAAGTGACTCGATTATGAACTTCAAGTTCCAAACAAAATATATGATTTCTGAATCATCAACTTGATCAATAAATGGTTGAACCATTCAACTACTCAATTATCCACTTGGAATCATTATGAAAAAAATATTTATATTCATGGCCATTTCTAGTAACTTTTACAACTTGCAATTCTTCGACAGAATGCGGAAATAAGAATTGTAGTTTTATAATGAATTCATTTAGTTCATGGCACTAGGATTGAAAATATCCTTCAAATTATTCGTGGTTAAGAATTATTTTTAATTGGCAGTGGCCCATTCTATTATTTGTGTAAGAACACAATATTACAACAACAACGGCAAAGGTCTTCCTCTGAAGAAGAATAAACTACTATCATGACAAATCCGGGTTCTAGCAAAATCAAAGTCTAAATGGAATTCGTAAACAAGGTTGAAATAAGAACTGATGGTTTCAAGAAATAACCTTCGGGTCATTCATCCGACGAAATGTGTAGTTCCAACACTCCTACTATAAACCTGAGCCATCGAACCTGCTATTTGATTGATGCTCGAAAAAACCTCTTCATTCCTGCGACTTAACATGCGCACCTGGGAATGGCTTTTCAACTACTCCACACATATAAATTATCATCCCAAAATTTATACAATAAATCAAGCCTCTGCTTGTTATCAACACTGGAAGATTAATAAACTTACAAGTTTATTTTATTTTACCATTCAGTTCAACCCGTGAATTTACCATACTTATGAAAATCTTTATTTCACTTTCGAGTGTATTTACGTCATGATTTTATATAAATACAAAAATATCCTATTTGATACAAATATCATTTGCTTCCCGTTTCATGCCTCTCCGTGTTATCTGTAAAATGTACTTTGCTCAATGCAAATATCAACTGTTCAACCAGAACTGACATGTTGGTTGAATGCGGGCTTGCGCTAACCACTTTCCTTCGGAAAATCTCCTGTTCCAAACTAGAAATGATTAAACTACTTCATAGGCTCTTTCTCAATACATATGATTATTAGAAAATATAATATCCAAGAATTATTTAGAAAAATTATGAAAATTATTATTATTATTATTAGTGGATTTTTATTATTATTATAATTTGTTATTATTTTAAATATGTTTAATTATCATCTCATTATGTGAGAATCCACATGTTCGAACCTTCGAATATGGAAAAAATATCCATTCCTCAACAAAAATAAATTTAACTTTTACAGTTACATCGGTTGTTTTCCGTGGTTTCCCAAAAATATGAAAAATTCAAATAAATGCTCGAAATGCTCGGTCATCGATCCTAAACTGTTCTGAGTGCTGAAAATGCTCAGAATAACTCTAATAAGTCTTGCGTAAATCATTGCAAGCTTTAAATACGAAGAAAAAAATGTGTTGGTCATCTGCAGAAAAATAGTTTGTTCCAATTAGCTAGGCATAAAATAATTCAAATGTGGCTTACATTTCTTGATGGTCTTGAAGTGTAGTAAACCTGGTCTGTACCAGATTTATCCATAGACATGCCCTATCGGACAAGCATGTACAATCCTTGTATCCGCCGCCATCATATACCCACAATTCGTCTAGTCAGACATAGTGGTAGTATCTTTTGACGTTTGAATAAACTGTGGTTCCATTTTAATATGGGCTTCTATCAAAGCCATAACAGTTTGTTTAAATAGGGTCAGATCTAAGTGATCTCTTCTTAAATATGTCAGTTGTAACATAACTCACGGTAATCTTATCAGTACAAGAAAAACACTGACAGTCTAAGCAATTAACGGCTGTTCTGAAGATCGTTCCCTGGGCATGGTTTATTATATCACCATCTACCATGCGCTAGGCAACTTGTAGTTTCCCTTGCGTAGACTAATGAACGCCACCGTTATAGACTAGTCTTCAGTGTACTGACAGATCGAAATGGTTAACTAGTTACAAAAATGAAAACTGACTTGAAATGGATTTAAACATCCAAGTATTAAGTTATTACTGGACTGTGACAAAATACTATTTTCTAGACAAAGTCTAGCATATGTCCTTGTAGAAATATAAATATTTCCACCAATGTCTGTAGAAAAATCAATCACCTCAGTGATTCTCCTCACCAGAAACTTACTAAGTTCCAACTCGTAGCGCAGCACTTTTCGTGACTATCACGACTTGAAAAGAACTTCTGCGTAGATCCGGCAACCATGTGTCTTGGCTCAGCGTCGTAGCAACTTGCTCTGCAAGTGCTTGTGTTAGAATGAGCTGAAGTTGCTTCGGCCAGCTGGCTTTTATTCAAAACTGTCAGGGTCACGCGTCATCACCTGATATCTAGAAATCCTCATATCTCTTGAATCCCTGGTCCGATTTACTTGATACTAATTGCATTCTCTTTCATTTGGCCGTGCCAGTAATCTGATCCCAGTCTCAAGTCTCTACTCCATAGTTAACTATTTAATCAATAAATAGCCTCCACCTCTGCTATTACTCGCTACGTCACTTGACATCCAACTATCGGTAAATTCTTTCTAAATGCTTCTCGAAGCAATGTAGCGCGATATTCAAATATCTGAACTTTCAAAAGCGGCTACAGCCTTTCCCTTGATATCTAGGTGTCTGAATCTTGGGATACCCATTCCTAGAGTTGGGCACAAGGTGGCCCACCTGGGCCGTGCAATCTACTTATAAATGTCCCGCATGTACTAGTGTTGAACGGGAGGTCTAATAACTGAATTGCTAAGGGGTAACCTTGCATACAAGCAGGTTACGTCAGAATGCCAAGAGAAAACAACCAGACGGCCGCACGCTGAATGTTCCTCAGTGCTCCCGTCTAATGCGCCCCAAAGCGGTGAGAAGTCTCGCTGGCGAGCGCAGAATAGTAGCTTTGCACGTGGCACAGCAGTATTAAAGTTGCTATCAACACATCGACAATGGCTGAGGTATTCACCAAAAACGAGCACGCACACATAATTCTAATCTATGGAGAATCTGGTCACAATCCCACCAAAGCTCGCACATTAATGCACAGGAGATTCCAAATAGACTCCTGCCTTTTGTACATGAATTTCCCCGAACAGAGCTGTAATTAAGTGCTAATGGATTGAAGCACATACAGGCATGGCTAGACCCATCTGCAACAATTCTGATGTTGTGCAGACTGTACATCAGCATTGTGATCGATGCCTTCACACGGTACGTTGAATTTCACCGTACTGAAATAATGAGTTGTTGAATTTCAGGTGCTTTACAACACAGTGGGCATGTAGCTCCGTGTACTTGAGTGTGTGAAGAATTTGTCTGATAACCTGTGTCACTATTGTTATTTTATTATTACAGTCTAGTGTAGACATCATAGTGACAATAATAATAAAAATAATAATAATAATAATAATAATAATAATAATAATAATAATAATAATAATTGGAATCTTGTTACAGTACTTGTGTAGTAAAACTACTGCTAAATAGTTGCACAGCATGCAACATATTGTATACCACGCTATAACGCTCCTTTGCAAACAACGATTTCTTTAATGAAGAGGGTTCGTTTCTAAATACGCCAAAGATGCAGAAAAGAAAGTTTAATAACACATTAATTTGTACATGTAGGCAACATAAATTCCACTCTACAATAGCATTGCTTGCTATGTGGACAAAAATATCACATATTATTACATCAAAGCTTAGAAAATAAAATAAATTAAAATGTCACATTTGGACAGCTATTCATAATGAATATGCTCAAAGGCATGTCCCTGGTGGCGAATACAACGCTGAACACGTCTCGCAGTGTCTGCATGGACACGTCGTAACATTTCAGGTGTCACTGCAGCACAGGCCTCACTAACACGATGTTTTAATTGATCAACATTTTCTGGCGCCGTTTCGTAGACTTTTGATTTTAGTTAGCCCCACAGAAAGAAGTCCAGACGGGTTAGATCAGGTGATCATGCTGGCCACTGCCAGGGGCCTCCACGATCTATCCACCGTTCAGAATATCCTGCATTTAGATATTCCATAATGGCTCGGAAGGTGTCAGGTGTAGCACTATCATGCTGGTACCAATGCTGTAATGAAACATGGAGTGGAATATCTTCTAGAAGGTTTTCCAGAGTCAAGTCGGTTTGAAGAAATTCAAGATAATTCCTACCTGTGAGTCTGGGGGCTATAAAAACAGGCCCAATTATGTAGTCTCCCAGAATACCACACCACACATTAACTCCCCAGTGGATCTGAACGTGCTGTGTTCGAACCCAGTGGGGGTTCACTGGAGCCCAGTAATGAAGATTGTGAGTATTGACGTTGGCATCATTGGCGAAATAGCATTTATCACTCCACAGAATATTTCTGGCAAAATGTGGATCTTGTTGTAATGCAGCGACCATTCTTCGGCAATATGCTACCCTGCGATCCAAATCATTTCCATACAGTTGTTGGTGTAGGTGCGGGTTATACGGATGCCATTTTCGCTCCTTCATGATCCTCTGTATTGAAGTTCGTGGCACTCCTAGCTACCTTGCTGATCCTCTTTGCCCTAAGCAACAATAAATATGTGCACATTGTAACGTAGATGGTTCGTACTATTATTCTTATTATTATGGTTTCAAGAGACTAAATAATCTTGCACCAGCACTATTTAATGAACTACTACCTCGATTGTCCAATATGAACAGCTAACAACTAGCTATACGTCGCATACAAAATTATTACCTAGATAAACATTAATTTATAACATAAACGTATTATTGTATGCACTCTTGTATTGAAATACAAACCATATAATGCTGTGAAAAATAATTAATGTCTCACAGATAATCTCTACTGAATTTGCCGTCAGATTCCTGAGACATATTACAAATGTATTATCAATAGTAATTAATAAATAAATTATAATACAAAATTCAAATTATTATTGTTATTATTATTACTATTATCAGCAGTAGCTCAGTAAGGTGAAGTGTAACTGACCGTGTGTAGGATTCCGTTCGAAGTACTCTTGTACATTCCGTACAAATTCAGCATTACCGCAGACGGGTCTAGTCCCGCTGGTATGTGCCTGGAACATTCCATTCGTTCGTAATTGCAGCTCTGTTCGGCGAAATACTTGTCGAGACGGCAGACGTCTATCTGGAAACACCAGTGCATACCGTCTACGAGCTTCAGCGGCATTACGACCAGCTTCTCCATATATTAGTATAATGTCCGTGTACTCTTCGATGCTGAATACACCAGTCATTGTCAATATGTTGCCAGCAACTGTCGTGTCGTTCTACCACATTTTATGAGTCTATTGCGCTCTCAAATGCGAGGGTCGAAAGGGCTATGGGGTGCAATAGACGGGTAGAGCTGAGGAACATGCAGCTAGCGGCTGTCCGGTTGTTATTCCTTCGTATTCTGACGTATTCGGCCAGCATGCACTGTGACCCCTGTGGAAATCAGTTATTAGGCATCCCATACAGCACTAGTGTATGCGAGACATCTAAAACTAGATTGCACGGGGCGAACGGGCCACCTGGTATATATACATACATAAATTATATATAAACATTTGAACTGACGGTGGTTTTAGGGTCTGGGGGATGTGAACGCGAAGACATGTCGAAATTTTCCGGAAGTCGAAACATGGTACCCATTGCAGTAGTTAGCTTTCTAATGAAATCTACCTAAAAGGAAGCGGGTTTCAGCAGGAAGAAAAAGTATGGATAGATAGGACGGAAATCCAATAACAAACATAAACTTAAACGAAAGGGAGTATTCAACACCGTTTCTACCTTGCAATGTCTGTGAAACACCTAAAGTGGGTATGGACCTGGAAACAGCTAACGGGAAATGCTGCTGTAGCTTGGGCTGTTTGCAAGCAGGCGACGATCGTACCTTCCCTCCCAAGCTTATATTTTACTACTATGGGGAAGGGTAGTAGTCTGGCAGAACAAGGTGTGTTAAGAAACACAGATTTGAAGTTTCTCCTTTCATAGGAGTTAGGTTTAACCAAATGTTTGGTGAGACTGAAATAATTTGAATTCGCCGTGATAATTTTAGTTCTTGGAGCTCTAGGATTTCCAGCCAATAACAGAGTGCTCCCAGGAAGGGTGACGATAACGCAGTAACAATTCTTTTTTGAATAACTTCTTTGTTTTCTTGGAAAGTTTTGGCAAGAATACAAATTGTTGCACTTGAAAAGAGCCAAGCTTTTGCCCAGCAGGGTGCCGACTAAAAGTTTAGATCAGAGAAAAACTTTGACTTGAAAACGGACCATAAGTTATAGAGAAAATCTTAACAACCAGGAAGCTTGCGGAGCTAGCTTTACTTGCCTTACTGGCTCATTAGAATTAGCTATGAAAACTAAAAACAAAAATGTTTTTACGGAGAGTTTTTGTTCAAATGCAACGAATAGTGAGGATCTTTTTGATTGTATTCTTCATTTTCTTAAAGAGGGCATAAGCCGATGGGAAGAGTCAGGGAAAATAGGGTCCTGCCTAATCGTTATTCTATAGAAAAGGATAAAGCGAAAAAGAAATATGGTTTTATTTTACAATAAAAAGGAGTTGACGTAACAAACCATATAAAGTTGATTTAGATTTAAATTAATAACAATAAGTAGTTTTAACATACAATGGTCTAAGACTTAAAAAAATAGGAAATTTTTTGACAATGTTAAATGGGACGCAAGTTTAAATCTTGCTTCGAGCAACAAATCTGGATAAGATTTTAAAAGTTGAGCTAAAAGTCGAAAACAGTAACATTTATAACAAAGATTACAAGTAATTAAAGCTTCAGTAATTGTATCAGGTACAAAGTGAGCACTTTTGAATTCCTATTGGAAATCCCAAAGGCTATAAAAAATTACAACAACAAAAAAGGGAAAAATAAAGAAGTTTCTATAACTTCATATATTTGTACAGTAATTACGGCCGTGCTAAATTCAAATAGGACAGGTGAAACCTGAAGAGAAAAAAAAATTAGATGACTCAATTATGAGTAGAAAAAGTAGAATTCCCCCATTTAGAAGGGAAAAGAATTAGAATGTGGACTAGCCACTGATTTATGCAGAAGTTAATTCGTGAAATGCGAAACTAAGTTGGGAGGGCACTTTTTGGCAAGTGAGGCCTCGTTGATTAATAGCTAGGTTCATCAATTGACTTAAATTTAGAACTTAATTAGATTAAGTTAGTAAGGTGTTTAGGGAGGAAGAATTGGGAACTTTAGGAAAAAGTTTTGGTCATATTTACTGCTCTCACAAACGGGACGCGGTTGGTAGTTAAACGGCACTATGTTGCACTATAGTTTGTTGATGGATTTGAAAAGTTCACTATTGCTGCACAGGAAGTTTATGGAGAGAGAAATTGTTTCAGTTATGCGGATCACCAGTAGAATTTCTGCCCGAAACAAATTCATTGCGTTGAAAAAATGTGTCGGTTGTAGTTTAATGCAAACAGAAATTTCCCACGAAGGAAGACAAATTAAGTGCTGATCAGTGGCTTTTATAAAGAAAATTCCTTAGTTAAGAATAGTATTCCCATATGTGAGTGGAAAATACTCGAAGGTTTAGCTTGTAGATGGATCGTTAGACATGGAAAATTCCAGAACTATGATAACTGTTGAATTGGGCAAAAAACTTCCCGCGGTGGAAAGAGGTAAGGTTTTTATAGACAGTGGGTAATTTAATGATATCCCACGTTGTGAGAAAGCATCTCAGTTGATTTGTACAAGAAGCACTGTTTCAACTTATAAGGCTAGCTTAGATAGGCAAAGCCTGACATCGAAAATCCCGCGAAGATGGTCATTGCACCTCATTTAGCAATTTCACGCTGTCTATAAAATGGTATTAAAAAGCATTTAGCTATTTAAAAACAATTAAGATATGTTGAAGAAAATTCAAATTTGTACTTAGCTCATTTTGAAGAAAGACGATGGTACCTCGGTGACGGTTGATTTTATAGTTCAGACATGGCATCTGATTTGAAAAAGTCTCAAGAGAGCAGGAGACCAGCCCGGGTGGGGCTTGCACTGTACTCGACGGCCGAACTAAGAGTGAGAGTAGCTTAACGAAGCATGAAGGTACCACGGAGAGAAGGTGGGTGGGGGGGAAAGGACAAAGGAGCACACATAAGAATTACAAACTTAACAAAAAATAAATATTTTCTTAGATAGGAATATCTTGATGGAGTTGTCTTCAAGGAGTTGATAGCAGGTGCCTGGTGGAAGGGAATGGTGAAGAAGTCCTCTTGAGCATGGAGATGTTAGCTAGCGATAACGACAACATCTGGTGGCTTGCTTAGTAAGGAAGTCCTCTTGAGAGCGGAGATATTGAGGAACTTCAGAGGGTAGCCGCTAGATGCCGCTAGGTTGATCATGGAAGATATATATCTAGAACAGACTTACAAAGTAAGAAAAGTGCACAAATAAACTAAAACGTAAAGAATCCCTGTCGGCGTTTGCAAACTAGGAATAAAAAATTAAAGCAAAGAGCAGCGAAAGCTAACTCTTTCTTACCGTGTATTCCAGAGAATACACCACAATGTATGACATCCGATTTTCTATATATCCCTGTAGCAGGCAATGCCAGTCATACTTATATCTTTTTCACGATATATATATCGTGAAAAAAAAAATACCCTGTTCTTATTGTGTTTATATATATATATATATATATATATATATATATATATATAAACACAATAAGAACAGGGTAGCGCGCCTGCCTCTCATCCGGAGGCCCCGGGTTCGATTCTCGGCTCCGTCAGAGATTTTAGACACTGACGTGAGGGCTGCAACGGAGTGCATTCAGATTCGTGAGGACAATTGAGTAGCTGTCTGATAGTGAGGCAAGATTAACGGCCGAGGGGACACGATGCACTGACCACGCGTCACCACAATATCTGCAGGCCAAATGTCTGGGAAGCGGTAGCATGATATATCCTAGGCCCTTCATGGGCTGTAGTGCCAGGGGTAAACAAATTAGGGGAAGCGCCTTCTAATACCACCTTTAATTTTTAAACACTACAGTAGCGGCTACTAAATAAAGGTAGCTATATAGCTACGTTCAATTTCATAAACACTGGGCTCACATATCCCGTATAGTTAGTTACAAATATCAGTCTGGTCGTTATGTCAGTAGCAACGATGCTCTGTGGCAGCTATATCCGTTTCCGTAACACTTAAGGCATCCCGCCGTCACATACCTCAATGTGCACTTACAAAATTGTGAACCAGTCTATTTTACTAAAAATAATTTCTACGAGCGAGTATCCACTTCGCCCAAAACCACACTCACTACCTTTTCCAAAATGTACCCAAGACGGGATTTTGAAAGCACTCTTCTGTATGTTGAGGTACAGAGATATACCACATGGAAAGATACAATAAAATGTTGGCATATCTGAGTTCAAGGAACTGCTATTCAGAATAGGCCTTGTGTTAAATCTGCAGAAGCTTTCGGTACAGCTTATGCGGCCCATGTTCGTAATATGGAATGATTTCCTTTGACAATGCATCTACACCATGTGCCAGGGCAATGCATTTCAAAGATCTCTAAAATCACAATAATCAGGAAATTGGAGAAAAGTAAAAGTGGGAGTGAAGATAATCAGAAGATTTCCTTAGTTCCGCCTCGTCAAGACAATTTAATCAAATTTTCGTGATATAATTACCTGTCACTTAATTTACATCGGTACATGTTTCGATGCCTATTTGCATTGGCATCATCATCAGCCTTTCAATGTATTGGCAGCACTTAAAAATCACTTTGTCCTGTCCCCGATAATCCGGATAGTAGGCTGTCAGATATCCTCCCCCTCAATCGGATTGCCAATAATCAATCGCACCGGCACAGCTACATCAATGAAAATGGCACTGACAGATACTACCGAGATTAGAGCACAATAGTTAACAAGAAATTATTGTGGAACACACCAAAATATACGGGGGTTCATACTTACCTTTACTTACCTATTCAAATTAATCTCGGGTCTGGGTTGCCAACTGGATCACTTAAAGTATGCCCTCACAATAACCTCCACCACGATATTTAAAATGAACCAAGACGGAAACAAGAAACTTTAAACTGTACAATAATTTATTTCACATAAAGAAATAATTTAACAAAAAGTGAACAACAAAATAAACGTGGCAATCAGAAGCCATTGTCAATGTAATCATGTCCTCCTGTAGGACTTGTAGACTTTGCATACAAAATTTCAGCTTTCTAGCTCAAAAGAACGTAATAATAATAATAATACATTTGGAATGGATAAGGGAGTTGGGACGAGACATATAGCAATTGTTTTCCTTTTTCATAAACATCACATTTTATTTATAACCGCAAGCCTGCTATGTAGACGACCTTGGCCTCTATCATACAGTTGTCAGGCCACCTGCACCATGTCGCATGCTTGCATCGTCAAGTGGACCCACCTGTCCAGCCAACGTTAGCATATGCTAGTTACATCAGAGCCTAGCTCCTTCTCAAAACACTTTAAATGTTCACGTCTCAGCTCAAATATTATCACGCAAATCTTTTAAATGCTCCATTCAAATCTCAGTGGATTACTCTAATAATCCCAAAACTTGTTTAATGGTATAATCCAATTGTTTAACTAGCGTTGTTTAGAGTATAATAACATTTTAAATTGTTTATAACAAATGATCATTAAATATTTATAACAATTTAAATTGTTTATAATATTGTCAAACGACAATTGAAAAATTTATACACGCCTCTATTAATCCCTTTCATATTAAATTATTATTAAAGATATTTACATAATTATTTACAATATTTATATTATTAATTTTAGAAATACATTAAACCACACGTCTATCCGGTTGATAATTACTTTAATCGTGGTGATATAATGGACCAATGAAGGTTAGTTATATTTAAATGTTAGATTCAGGTTTAATAAGGTTTAATAATAATTATTATTATTATTTGTGACGGTAACCTCCATTCAAAATCGTTATCTCAAATTATTTAAACACTCTTGTTAATTATAACAGTAATTTCACATGATTAATTTTCAAAGGACCTGGACAATACACTCAGCGGAAAAATACCACGCTCCAAAACGCACAAAATTGCACAAAATAGGCCCAGAATTCATCATATATCTCAATATATATGGCATCAAAATCTTCCACAATACATACAAAAAACCTCCACTTATAAACTCATTAACTTCATTCTTATTACTGTGGGAACCTGCTTCACTTATTCAAGGGCATATTCATCAGCGACTTTTACACGTCTACTGAACTAACGATTATACATCCATAGTTCCACTTTAAAAATTCTTATATTCATTAATTGTTTCAAAACTGTTATTACATTTAACCTTCGTGGGTTTCATTCATGAATCGATATGAAGTAAAAATTTGCCAATCACAAATAAATTTAATAGCAAATACGATTAGACACGCCTCTCTGGTCTATCAAAATTGAGATTAATATCTTCAAAGTAACGCAGTATAAAAATACTATCTTCAACCAAAGTTCATCTAAACTGCATAAATAATCGAATAGAAAACAATTAGACTGTGGAATGCAAACATTATTGTTCCAATCTAGAATTGAGAAAAACTCCTATCAAGTGTTCATTACTATAGTGTATTCAATAAATCGTAATCAAAGTTCATCTTCCATAAAATTGTCTATAATGCAATGGTATTTCATAATTGACGATAAATGTCTATGTTGCAATCATGTTCATAAAACGACTAGTATTTCCAAGATCGTCGATACAGTAATAGATTTTAACGCTCTAAAATCTTTTAATTATTCTTCTATCTTGAGTATGACAGAAAATTGGTCAAAGTAATTTACTGAATAGAATTACTTTAATAAAGTGACACGCTGTCTGAATTCAAATTTGCCATAGAAAATCGTTAACTTTACAGTCAAATCGTGACTACAAAAAAAAATATGCAAATTACTGAAAGAATATTTATTTTATCAGTCTCAACTGATCCAAAATTATTTAAATATGCCAATGACATAACAATGTCTTAATAAATCGTCGAAAAAGGCATAACTCAACAAAGTGTACTGAGTACAAAATATCAAGCAAGAATATGGGGCAAAATATATGGGACAGAAAATATGGTAAAAATGGTTGCTCAGATGTCGCTAAATGACTCAAATAAAACAAGAAACGTTCACGACTACCTTATCTGTTGATTGAAGTTCTAGAGGAAAATTTCCAAAGAAGACTGCTGATAGTTCCATTTCACCAACGTAAAGATGTGCTCCGACCTCGAACCTGGAACCAGCGCCCTCGGAGAATAGAACTGCTTCCTCCTCCGGAAATTGCACTGCTCCGTGTAGACGATAGACATCCTTCTGGCAAAACTCTTCTTTGTGAGCCGGGTCTACCCTGGCCTCTCTTGATAGTTCCCTGAAGTTCTGGTAGAAATTCGCCATGAAGTTTATTGCAATTATATCCGCAGAAATATTCATAATCGTGGAGAATGAAAATATTTCCACTGCCATTTGATATAATTCAGCGTTGGACTACGATGCATGAGTGTAGTTGGATATTCACTACATGCTCGCTTTTGTACAAAGACGATTAGCGAAGTTCCATGCTGCTATTTCACTCCATTGATATATGTCCCAATTGCATTAAAGTCCTTGGCCTTCCATCTCCATTTCCGTTATGATAATATTTGAAAGAACTGCCAGATTATATTGTTGCATTGTAGAACGTAGCGTTGTATCACCAAATGCAATATGTAGTATCACGGTTGCAATACACGTGTCAGCCGTAGCGTAGAATGTGATATTATCAAAGTGCTTCTCAGGTGGCGAGAAAATCACTTTTGTCTGCCGTCTTAAAATGCCAATATCTTCCAAATTATAATCGTGAAAATGTTCAACTTTACTACACACTTTAATACTGTAATGCACAATAGAATTAGCATACAGGCATTAGTCAACTCTTGATATATATTCTGGTAGACTCCTTTATGTGTGCGTTTCAACTTCGCCTAGTTTCAATCACCGTAAAATGGAACTGCTGCACTGCTCCGTGCTCGTTCGATGCGGTGGGCTCTACCACGCGCTAATGACGACTTGCTTCACTGAATCACTCGAAAACGACTATGAGACAAGAGAAAATGAGACATGAGAGCTTCTCTCTGCTGTGCAAGACCTTTTATCAACTTCTTAAGGGGCGTATCCATCCCTTCCATCGCTTGTTCCTCCGTCATTTCTAGAAGTTCTAACTTTGGCTATACTTGACGGATTTTCAAATTTCAAAAACTCAAAATTAATTTCTTCAAAATTCCAAATCAATGCCATAACTGAAAATAGATTTCCACAATTCTGCATTCCAAAAGTAATAAAATAAGGTAGTTTCAGTAATCTCCGTCTCCCTCCAAACTATCATTCATTGGTTCGAGCCTTTCCTCCAATAGCGTAACTTCTTCCTCAGCACAATTCCATGTTTTCCTGCGACTGCGTCGTAAATCTCAGATCTTTCTCGAACAAATCCTGACGTCACCAAGAATCTCAGCTCAAGCAGCCTACTTGCATGAAGTCTGCGTCATCCGTGCTTACGTCATGAATATCCACGTCACAACTATGACAGCCATAACTTTCTTCACAAATGCCAATACAGCCACCGTGGTCTCAATATAATTCAATTTACGGGGGCATTCTCCCTTCACCACGTTTTAAAAACAGTTGCAAATTGTTTTTAAACTCTGTGTTATAAATATCTGAATTCACTTGAACACGAAATTGAATTATTATTGGCTTACTCTTGGATAATATTTCTTCAAGTTTCCAGCATTGAACTTGCCATATACGACATTATTCTCATCATCGTTGAGTTCATAACAGTTGTTTCCATAAGCATTCGTAATTCTGAACGGACCCATAAACACTATTCCAAACTTGGGATAGATTTTCTTACATCAGCCTTGACAGGTCTGCGTAGTAATACCAGATTTCCAATTTCTAAGGGAGCACCAAAACGTTTTCCAGCTACTCTTTGCAGTCGTTTTTGTGCTGCTTTCTGGAGTTGTTCTTTCGCTCTGTCTATTCTCTGCTGCCTTCCTAGGTCGGGATCTTTAGGAACGTGGTTAAAAAGATTGTCCCACGGCCTTTCTGGGGTTCTTCCTAGATGAAGTCTCATTGGCACTTCTCCTGTGCTCTCCTGCACTGTAGAATTCAGACATTCCTCAATAAGGGGTACAAATCTCACCCAACCAGAATGATCATTCGGACAGAAATTCGACAAAATTTCGAAAATTCAGCCATATATCTTTCTGAAGAATTCGATTCTGGATAGCGCACGCTTGAAAATATGTGCTTAATACCAAGCCTTTCCATATCTGCAGTAAATTCTAAGGATGTAAACTGAGCTCCATGATCTGATAGTAGATATTCTGGTTTACCAGCTTTTGGAAATACAGCATGTTCCAGTCTGCTTACAACGTTCCTCGTGTTAGCTCTTTGCATGGGACTCATTGTTACAAATTTCGAGAAGACATCCACGGTAACCAACAGGAACTGATTACCCTGGTATCCCTTCGGACAGGGACCAAATATGTCCGTCGCCATGAGTTCATTTGGTTTAGAGGGAATCATAGCTTTAGGTTTTCCTTTTAATAGAGCGGAAGCATACTTTGCTCTTTGACATTTATCACATGAACGAATGACATTGGCAATGCTGGAACGCATGTTAGTCCAAATAAACCTCTCTTTAAGAGTATCAAGAGTCTTATCCAGGCCCGCATGTCCAGTTGCATGATGAGCTACCCACACTAAATTGACAACAAGTTTAGGTGGCACGACTATTCGGAGCTTTGTATGCGCAGAGTCAGCATACTTACATACGATGTCTCCACTCAAGACAAAGTGTCGTGAATCTCTCTGTGTAGCTGCATAGTCAACATCAGTATTGTCCATATAACCCTTAAGGAACCTGTACATTTTCCTGATTGGAGCGTGTCTCTTCTGTGACACACCGATTCGGGCTAACCTCCTAACGGTCTCTTGATCTTGTTGCTCCAATTGTACATGGTGTATCTGCACATTTTTGATAGGGTTACGTGATAAAGCATCAGCCAGTAAGTTGTCTTTCCCAGGCTGATGGACGATAGTGGCGTTAAACTGTTGGGTGAACAAAGCCCAACGTGTCAATCTATCACTAGACATGTCAGTTTGCAGCATAAACTGAAGTGCTTTGTGATCTGTAATAATGATAACCTTGTGTCCCAGCAGCATTTTCTTCCACGCTTGCAAAGCTGTTACAAAAGCTAACGCTTCTAGTTCTGTCGTAAAGTAATTTTCCTCGAGTTTCTTTAATTTCCGACTAGTGAACGCAATGTAGTGCTTGTTGCCTGCCTCGTCTTTTTGGTATAAGACTGCACTAATGCCTATTCTTGATGCATCAGACTCAATATAGAACACCTTCTCAAAGTCTGGGTACTCCAGTTTAACGTTGTTTCTGAGCATCTCCTTTGCTTTCTCAAAAGCCTCGTCTGCTGCGGTACTCCATTTCCATCTATTATTCTTCTTGAGTAAGTCATACAGAGGAGCCATAATTTCAGAGTATCTCGGACAGTGGCTGCTGATGAATTGGCATGCGCCTACAAATTCTCTGACTTGTTTCACCTTAGTTGGCTTTGGGAACCTTGTGATCGCATCTACTTTCTGCATGTTTGGATGATATCCATCCTTATCAATAGTATGCCCCAAGTAGTTGATCTCCTTCATCAAGAATTGACATTTTCCAAAATTGACCTTAATATTGGCCTCCCTTAAATTTTCAAACAACTTTCTCAAATGCACTAAATGTTCTGCGGCGTTGGGTGAAGATACAATTAAATCGTCAATGTAGCAGATTACATTTTCCTTTACTTCGTCAGTGAGCTTGCTATCAAGTGCTCGAATAAGTGCTGGTCCACTGTTGACCATTCCAAAAGGCATTCTCACAAAGACCCATGACGTCTGGTCAAATAAGAATCCAGTGTACTGCATACTTTCTTCTTCCAGTTGAACTTGGTAAAACGAAGATGTCAAGTCAAGAACACTGAAACATGCTCTCCCTTTGAACTTTCTAAGCAGATCTCTAATCTTAGGTGGTCGGTCATTTTCTGGAAGAATCTTCAAGTTGATGGTCCGAGCATCGAGACAAAGACGTATCTGACCATTACTTTTCTTGACTACAGTGATGGGGTTTATATAAGACGGCGTCTGTTTTTTAATAATCCCGTCTATCTCCATTTTTCTGATCAACCCTCGTACTTCTTGATAGTATTTCTCAGGTATGGGGTATATTCTCTTTTGGTAAGGGGTTTCATCGGTCAGCCTTATCTTATACTTATAGTCTTTAATCAATCCAGGCTTTTCATCAAAAATATCTTGGAATTCCTTTATCAAATCCTCAAATTCCCCCTGAATTTCTTCAAATCCTTCAGTTTTTCTACTGGGTATTTCTGTTAGATTCTCCACTTCATCGATAATGGTATTGAAAATCTCTTCCCTAAGGTCTGTCTCCAGACTGTTTTTCACGTCCTGTTCTTCTATCTCTTCTGTGATCATGTACCCATCATTAAAGCTAATAATCCTATTCTTCATATCAATAATGGCTCCAACTTTCGATATAAAATCGATTCCTAGCACAATATCGAAATGGATCTTGTTCACCACAATAAAGATCTGTTCATAATTTCTTCCATTAATTTCAAAGTTCAACAACACTTGGATCTTGCATTTCACTGCCTTGTCTTGGAAAATTCCTCTCACTTTGACGGTAGAAACAGGTAAAACTGTCATGTTTTCTCCTTTTAATAGATTTTGATAGCATTCATCAGAAATGATAGAAATAATTGCGCCAGTATCCATAAGAGCTTTGTACTGTTGGCCATCTATCAGTACAGAAATAATAGGTAAGGCACATGGTCTTTCCTCTTTGACGATTCCACTCTCTTCTAATAAATCCTCATCAGTTACTTCGTAAATTTCATTAATGGTAATTAGGTGTGGTGTGGCAATGTATTCATAGTTTCTCACTGTCGTTGAGAAATCGGTGTTTTTTTGTGTGTTACCAATCTCGAAGTTCCCTTGCTGGCTTGTAGAAGGACCAGGATCGATCACTACATCCTGTCTTTTCTTTTGGTTTTCAGCTTCCTTCTCTCGTAATTCCTTCAGATACTGCTGACTTTCTTTCTCTCTCTCTCTTGATACTTGTCGGGTGTCATAACCTGACCTTGAGAATTCTGATTCCGATTCTGGTAATTTCTATTGTAGTTCCTATTGTAACCCTGGTTATTGTAGTATCTACCTCTTCCATTATTATAATTCCCTCTATTGTTGTTCCAGCCTCTTCTTTGCTGATATGGACGGTAACCTTGTGATCTGTTGCGAAAATAATTATTCCTATGAGGACCTACATTTTCAGTTTTCTCTTCCTCAGCAGGCTTATCAGTTTGCTGAACTTGATCCATATAGACTGTATTAATGTCTTTGAATTCGTGCCTCTGTCCTTTTTGTACCACATTTGGCATTGGACTCGTGTAGTCAAGCCTTCTCAGTAATTCGTCCATACTGGTCAAATCCCTGATATTTGACGATATGATAAGTCTTCTCACCTCCACAGGCAGCATACGAGATATAGCATCTATCAACTGCTCTGTCGACAATGGGGGTTGCAAAAATCTCAAGCGCGATAACTGGCTCGTGAAGAAATCAGCGTACCGTGTTGGAAGAGTACCTGAATACTTCCTCGAGTATACCTCAGCTCTTAATGAATTCTGTGCTTCTATGGACCAGAATCGTTTTATCAGTGCTTCCGCAAATTCGTCGAAATTACTGAAAGTGTACCGAAATTATCTGAACCATTCAAGGGGTCCTCCAGCTAGAAATCTTTCTACTATTCTCATCTCTCTTTCTCTGGGAATAAGAGCTTCAATGAAATAGTCTTTCAGGTTCCTGATATATTCTATCGGTGTTAGACTATCAGTATTACTAAACTTTTGAGGTTTGTCCTCAAAGTTTCTGATGACTGTCACATTTCTCGGATATGGATCCATATAATTCTTCCCACTATCACGATATTTCCATTCCGGTTCAATATTCCTATCCTCTTCTTCTTCCCGAAATCTGAATATACGTTCCTCAGGACTAATATCTCTCTCTTCTGTAGCGAGGTTGCATCTTCTGACGTAATTCCTATCATCTTCACACGTCAATCCTTCTGGATCCTTATCTGCGATTTCCGTGATGACTTTCCTAATTAACTCTTCTTTATAGGTTTCCATCATGCTAGCTTCTCCTAGTTTCAAATTCTGAAGTTTGCTCGTAGTTTCATTGACATCAGAGACAACCTTATGAATTTGTTCCTCTAACGCAGTTTTCAATGCTTGCACGTCCTGACCTATTTGAGTTCTATCCTCTACCTGCTTTTCGGATAGCGAATCCATCCTTATACTCAAATCCTTTCTAATTTGAACTACTTCATTATTAATGTCTACTTGTGTACTGGCAAGTTTTCGTTCAATTCGCTCCTGAATCTGAGTGACATGTTCCCCACTTGACCTGTTCCATTCATCTTTCCAAACCGTTACATTTGCAGTTAACATTTCCGCAATATCTACTTCAACGTCTTCCTTAAGTAAACGATTATGATCTAAGACTTGGGTTCTCATGACCTCTACATCATATTTTAATCCAGCCAAAGAAGCTGTTGTCCTAACAGACTCGTCAACCAACCTAGTTGTTAAAGCACTAATGTTACGAGTACAAAGCGTTTTTGAAGTTTCAATTTCTTCTCTAACTTTATTAACATCAGTTTGAACTTTGGCAATGTCTACAAAAACTGTATTTACTTCTACTTGTATCTTATTAATGTCGCTTTGCATCTCATTTACATCAGAATGAATATTATTTATGTCTACTTGAACGTTTGACACATCGGTTCGAACATTTTTAATCTCTCTTTGAACCTCTTCTACCTTATCTTGTACAGTAGCAACATCATTCCTAACAACAATTACTTCAGCTCTAGCACATGAAATATCACCCCGGACATTAGCAACATCAAGATTCAACATAGTAAGATCTTTCTGTACTTTAGAAACATCAGTCTTAACATCTGAAACATCTTTATGAATGTCACTTACAGCATTCTCGATTCCCTGGGTACTGATCTGTAAACGCGACATATCATTTTCTAAGTTTGCAGAACTGGTCTGAATAACTTTCAAATTTTCATCCATCCTAGTAGACAAATTACTAGCATTCTCCTTCATCATCTCCTGCATTCGACTAGTATTCCTAGCTTCCGTCTCCTTCATGCTTGCTTTCAAATTAGCAGACATCTCCTCCAACATCATCCTCATACTTTCATCTGCCATCTCAATAATATTTCAATAATAGACTCCTTTAGGGACATACATCAAACAGAGCAAAATAACAACATCTGAGCAACCTCTTTCACCATATATAAATTTGAGCAATTTTCTGTCTTAAATCTAACTTATAATTACCTTATAATTAACTTTCGTAGACACTTCATGTTGAAACAAACTCAAGCACATGTTCAAATTTCTTTGGTTCATTTTAAAATATCCTAACACAAATAATTTACATTTACAATCCAAATAATTTAATTTTATCTTTAATATGACTAAACATGTCATAAGCCGGTCAAATAAAATAAGACTCCAGATCATAGGCGATTTTTCTAAGTTTCCAGCCTATTTAACCTCTCTCAAGTTGTATAAGATCTGATCTTTTCTGAGTGTAATTTTCCTAATACATCACAACATTTAATCCCTATATAATCACACTCTCAAATTCTACAATTGGCCAAGACATCTAACAAAGAATCAACCTCTTTATTTGAGTCTTCACAATCCCATTGACATCGATAACTTGGTAATCCAATGTTATTCGAACACTCCACACGAATTTGCGGTGCCAATTCTACTCCAATAACTTGGTAATCCAATGTTATTCAAGCATTCCGAACTTCGATTGTGCCAATTCTACTGGCGTTCAACCTGGTAATCCAGTGTTGTCAATCGATCCCCACCGAAATGCGGCGCCAATCCTACTGTCCCCGATAATCCGGATAGTAGGCTGTCAGATATCCGCCCCCTCAATCGGATTGCCAATAATCAATCGCACCGGCACAGCTACATCAATGAAAATGGCACTGACAGATACTACCGAGATTAGAGCACAATAGTTAACAAGAAATTATTGTGGAACACACCAAAATATACGGGGGTTCATACTTACCTTTACTTACCTATTCAAATTAATCTCGGGTCTGGGTTGCCAACTGGATCACTTAAAGTATGCCCTCACAATAACCTCCACCACGATATTTAAAATGAACCAAGACGGAAACAAGAAACTTTAAACTGTACAATAATTTATTTCACATAAAGGAATAATTTAACAAAAATTGAACAACAAAATAAACGTGGCAATCAGAAGCCATTGTCAATGTAATCATGTCCTCCTGTAGGACGTGTAGACTTTGCATACAAAATTTCAGCTTTCTAGCTCAAAAGAACGTAATAATAATAATAATACATTTGGAATGGATAAGGGAGTTGGGACGAGACATATAGCAATTGTTTTCCTTTTTCATAAACATCACATTTTATTTATAACCGCAAGCCTGCTATGTAGACGACCTTGGCCTCTATCATACAGTTGTCAGGCCACCTGCACCATGTCGCATGCTTGCATCGTCAAGTGGACCCACCTGTCCAGCCAACGTTAGCATATGCTAGTTACATCAGAGCCTAGCTCCTTCTCAAAACACTTTAAATGTTCACGTCTCAGCTCAAATATTATCACGCAAATCTTTTAAATGCTCCATTCAAATCTCAGTGGATTACTCTAATAATCCCAAAACTTGTTTAATGGTATAATCCAATTGTTTAACTAGCGTTGTTTAGAGTATAATAACATTTTAAATTGTTTATAACAAATGATCATTAAATATTTATAACAATTTAAATTGTTTATAATATTGTCAAACGACAATTGAAAAATTTATACACGCCTCTATTAATCCCTTTCATATTAAATTATTATTAAAGATATTTACATAATTATTTACAATATTTATATTATTAATTTTAGAAATACATTAAACCACACGTCTATTAGGTTGATAATTACTTTAATCGTGGTGATATAATCGACCAATGAAGGTTAGTTATATTTAAATGTTAGATTCAGGTTTAATAAGGTTTAATAATTATTATTATTATTTGTGACGGTAACCTCCATTCAAAATCGTTATCTCAAATTATTTAAACACTCTTGTTAATTATAACAGTAATTTCACATGATTAATTTTCAAAGGACCTGGACAATACACTCAACGGAAAAATACCTCGCTTCAAAACGCACAAAATTGCACAAAATAGGCCCAGAATTCATCATATATCTCAATATATATGGCATCAAAATCTTCCACAATACATACAAAAAACCTCCACTTATAAACTCATTAACTTCATTCTTATTACTGTGGGAACCTGCTTCACTTATTCAAGGGCATTATTCATCAGCGACTTTCACACGTCTACTGAACTAACGATTATACATCCATAGTTCCACTTTAAAAATTCTTATATTCATTAATTGTTTCAAAACTGTTATTATATTTAACCTTCGTGGGTTTCATTCATGAATCGAGATGAAGTAAAAATTTGCCAATCACAAATAAATTTAATAGCAAATACGATTAGACACGCCTCTCTGGTCTATCAAAATTGAGATTAATATCTTCAAAGTAACGCAGTATAAAAATACTATCTTCAACCAAAGTTCATCTAAACTGCATAAATAATCGAATAGAAAACAATTAGACTGTGGAATGCAAACATTATTGTTCCAATCTAGAATTGAGAAAAACTCCTATCAAGTGTTCATTACTATAGTGTATTCAATAAATCGTAATCAAAGTTCATCTTCCATAAAATTGTCTATAATGCAATGGTATTTCATAATTGACGATAAATGTCTATGTTGCAATCATGTTCATAAAACGACTAGTATTTCCAAGATCGTCGATACAGTAATAGATTTTAACGCTCTAAAATCTTTTAATTATTCTTCTATCTTGAGTATGACAGAAAATTGGTCAAAGTAATTTACTGAATAGAATTACTTTAATAAAGTGACACGCTGTCTGAATTCAAATTTGCCATAGAAAATCGTTAACTTTACAGTCAAATCGTGACTACAAAAAAAAAAATATGCAAACTACTGAAAGAATATTTATTTTATCAGTCTCAACTGATCCAAAATTATTTAAATATGCCAATGACATAACAATGTCTTAATAAATCGTCGAAAAAGGCATAACTCAACAAAGTGTACTGAGTACAAAATATCAAGCAAGAATATGGGGCAAAATATATGGGACAGAAAATATGGTAAAAATGGTTGCTCAGATATCGCTAAATGACTCAAATAAAACAAGAAACGTTCACGACTACCTTATCTGTTGATTGAAGTTCTAGAGGAAAATTTCCAAAGAAGACTGCTGATAGTTCCATTTCACCAACGTAAAGATGTGCTCCGACCTCGAACCTGGAACCAGCGCCCTCGGAGAATAGAACTGCTTCCTCCTCCGGAAATTGCACTGCTCCGTGTAGACGATAGACATCCTTCTGGCAAAACTCTTCTTTGTGAGCCGGGTCTACCCTGGCCTCTCTTGATAGTTCCCTGAAGTTCTGGTAGAAATTCGCCATGAAGTTTATTGCAATTATATCCGCAGAAATATTCATAATCGTGGAGAATGAAAATATTTCCACTGCCATTTGATATAATTCAGCGTTGGACTACGATGCATGAGTGTAGTTGGATATTCACTACATGCTCGCTTTTGTACAAAGACGATTAGCGAAGTTCCATGCTGCTATTTCACTCCATTGATATATGTCCCAATTGCATTAAAGTCCTTAGCCTTCCATCTCCATTTCCGTTATGATAATATTTGAAAGAACTGCCAGATTATATTGTTGCATTGTAGAACGTAGCGTTGTATCACCAAATGCAATATGTAGTATCACGGTTGCAATACACGTGTCAGCCGTAGCGTAGAATGTGATATTATCAAAGTGCTTCTCAGGTGGCGAGAAAATCACTTTTGTCTGCCGTCTTAAAATGCCAATATCTTCCAAATTATAATCGTGAAAATGTTCAACTTTACTACACACTTTAATACTGTAATGCACAATAGAATTAGCATACAGGCATTAGTCAACTCTTGATATATATTCTGGTAGACTCCTTTATGTGTGCGTTTCAACTTCGCCTAGTTTCAATCACCGTAAAATGGAACTGCTGCACTGCTCCGTGCTCGTTCGATGCGGTGGGCTCTACCACGCGCTAATGACGACTTGCTTCACTGAATCACTCGAAAACGACTATGAGACAAGAGAAAATGAGACATGAGAGCTTCTCTCTGCTGTGCAAGACCTTTTATCAACTTCTTAAGGGGCGTATCCATCCCTTCCATCGCTTGTTCCTCCGTCATTTCTAGAAGTTCTAACTTTGGCTATACTTGACGGATTTTCAAATTTCAAAAACTCAAAATTAATTTCTTCAAAATTCCAAATCAATGCCATAACTGAAAATAGATTTCCACAATTCTGCATTCCAAAAGTAATAAAATAAGGTAGTTTCAGTAATCTCCGTCTCCCTCCAAACTATCATTCATTGGTTCGAGCCTTTCCTCCAATAGCGTAACTTCTTCCTCAGCACAATTCCATGTTTTCCTGCGACTGCGTCGTAAATCTCAGATCTTTCTCGAACAAATCCTGACGTCACCAAGAATCTCAGCTCAAGCAGCCTACTTGCATGAAGTCTGCGTCATCCGTGCTTACGTCATGAATATCCACGTCACAACTATGACAGCCATAACTTTCTTCACAAATGCCAATACAGCCACCGTGGTCTCAATATAATTCAATTTACGGGGGCAGTACATTGGATAAAATGTTAACATAAAAACACACTCAAATCAAAGTTCAAGGCTTTTGTAATGAGTGTCTACCAAATGTTTTAAAACTTTTAAAAACTTTTAAAAAACTTTTTAAGTAATCTTGTGTATAAGTGATTTGAAACACGTACCGATGTAAACTAAGTGACATGTGATTATATCAGGAAAATTTGATTAAATTGTATTGATGAGGCGGAACTAAGGAAATCTTTTGATGATTATAGCATGTCATTACGGAAAAATGGGTGACTCTATGAGTCAAAAAGATGGGAGTGAAGATTCAAGGAGAAATAATTTCAACTCTGAGATTTGCTGATGGCATCGTCATCTTGGAAGATAAGCCAGAGGATTTTACGAGTTAGGTATTTTTCATTAGAAAGCTAACTATTGCAATGGGTCGCATGTTTCGACTTCCGGAAAATTTCAGCATATCTTCGCGTTTCACATCCCCCAGACCCCAAAACCACCGTCAAGTCAAAAGTTTATATATAATTTATGTATATATATATGTATATCAGTTTCTTGTGGACACGATAACTGCCGTAATTTTGCACCAATCACTTTGATTTTTTTTACCGAATATGTATACCTATAACATCTCGGTCGAGTTCGTTACTGGGCTAAATCGGTCGAAGGGGGTGAAAACTGGGGGGCTTTCTTCGAAAAAGTGAAATATTGCTATAACTCTCTTAATATTTGAAATATCGAATCCGTTCAACGTTCATACTATGTGTCGGATAAAGCCCCACAATTTATGTTTGAAGAGTTTTTAATAGCACTAACCATTGACCAAAGAGGTGGGAAAAAGTGGGTTTTTCGGGAAACATTAATCATATCTCTCTTAATAGGCACAATATCAAAACCGTACGAAAAGGACAATATTCCCGTAAAAATTACCTAAAACTTAAGTCTGAAAGAATTTTTGATATTACCCACCATTACGCCAAGGGATGAGAAAATTGACTTCGGAATTATAAGAAAATGCCAAGAGCTATCAGAGGTTGCCATGGCAACACTACTAAATTGATGAGGGATGAGCTATCAGACGTTGCCATGGCAACGCACTTGCACGAGATCAAATTCAGTATTTCCATCTGACTAAGTGTAAAGCGGCTTCTGTGACGTAACTGGTAGCATGCTGAACTTCTATGCCCAAGGTCGCGGGTTCAAAGCCGGCCAAAGTCGTCGGATTTTCCAAGAGCGCTAAAAATCCTTCAGTACGCTTTCCTTTGGAGGGGAAGTTCCAACGTTCGTTGCGAGTTGCTGGTTGCGGTGGCATCTAGTAGCCAAGTTCACAGCTAGGTGTCGTTGACGGTAGTATCTGGTAGCAACATTAGGAACTACTGCTTGAAATTGACCGTCTGCAGTCCTTACCTGATTTACAGACTAATACAGCCATCACAATTCACACCGTTTATCAGACAGATTCTACACTCACCCAAAGTACACGGGATTAGATGACCGCGTTGTCGCAGCCCCTAAACTGAGGAACCAACCAGAGGTAGATTTCATTAGAAAGCTAACTATTGCAATGGGTACCATGTTTCGACTTCCGGAATATTTCGACATATCTTCGCGTTTCACACCCCCCAGACCCCAAAACCACCGTCAGTTCAAAAGTTTATACATAATTTATGTATGTATATATATATATATATGTATATATATATATGTATATCAGTTTCTTGTGGACACGATAACTGCCGTAATTTTGCACCAATCACTTTGAATTTTTTACCGAATATGTATATCTATAAAATCTCGGTCGAGTTCGTTACTGGGCTAAATCGGTCGAAGGGGGTGAAAATGGGGGGCTTTGTTCGAAAAAGTGAAATATTGCTATAACTTTCTTATAATGTGAAATATCGAATCCGTTCAACGTTCTTACTATGTGTCGGATAAAGCCCAAAAATGTATGTTTGAAGAGTTTTTTTATAGCACCAACCATTGACCAAAGGGGTGGGAAAAAGTGGTTTTTTCGGGAAACATTAATCATATCTCTCTTAATAGGCACAATATCAAAACCGTACAAAATGGACAATATTCCCCTAATAATTACCTAAAACCTTTGTCTGAAAGAATTTTTGATATGACCCACCATTATGCCAAGGGATGAGAAAAATTATTTCGGAATTATAAGAAAATGCCAAGAGCTATCAGTGGTTGCCATGGCAACACTACTAAATTGATGAGGGATGAGCCATCAGACGTTGCCAAGGTAACGCACTTGCACGAGATCAAATTCAGATTTCCATCTGACTAAGTTTGAAGCGGCTTCGGTCACTTAACTGGTAGCATGCTGAATGTCTATACCCAAGGTCGCGAGTTCAAAGCCGGCCGAAGTCGTCGGATTTTCTAAGAGCGCTAAAAATCCCTCAGTATGCTTTCCTTTGGAGGGGAAGTTCCAACGTTCGTTGCGAGTTGCTGGTTGTGGTGGCATCTAGTAGCCAAGTTCACAGCTAGGTGTCGTTGACGGTAGTAGCTGGTAACAACATTAGGAACTACTGCTTGTAATTGACCGTCTGCAGTCCTTACCTGAATTACAGACTAATACAGCCATCCCAAAGTACACGGGGTTACATGACCGCGTTGTCGCAGCCCCTAAACTGAGGAACCAACCAAAATATCTGCGGGAGATATAATTTTGCGTGAAGAAGTAACAGACCGTTACATAGTTACACATCAGTGTCGAAACCTTGCATAAGGACAGTGTGACCACAAGTATAAAAATGGACCCCAAATGACAAGAAGGTTACCGTTCCCATAAGACAATAAAATGTTTAAAATAAACATAAAATGACGAAAAACAAAGTTAATTAAGCTCCAATTATAAAATACCTTCTCGGAATAAATGAGGTCTGATCCTTCTACGAAAACCTGCATATTCTGCCTATTTTCGCCCATCCCCAAGTTTGTCCGGTGAAATCTACCTCCGCCTTCCGGCGTGCCGAGAGGACTTTTTTTTTTTTTTGAATGGTATGGACTCCGTCTTGAGGAAAGAATTCATGATGAAAATCAATAAATGTAAAACAAAAATATTGGAATGCAGCCGAAATAATTCAGAAACCTCTATGGACACCAAATTGGCTGGTGAAACGCTACGGGAAGTAGGAGACTTCTGTTACTTAGGAAGCAAAGTATCCAGTGATGGACGAAGCAAAGAGGATATAAAAAGTAGGTTGGCTCAGGCAAGAAAAGCATTTCTACAGAAAAGGAATCTGTTGACATCGAATATACATTTACGTATTGGAAGTCATTTTTGAAAGCTTTTGTCTGAGCCTGGAACTATAAGGAAGTGAAACTTTGACTGTTGGTGCAGCAGAAAAGAGGAGAATTAAAGCGTTTGAAATGTGGTATTACAGGAGAATGATGAAGATGAGTCAGATGGGTAGATAGGGTAACAAATGAAGAGGTAGTAAGACGAGTGGGAGAGGAGAGATGTTTCTGGCGACTGCTAATGAAGAGAAGAGATAGGTTGGTAGGACACATATTAAGACACCCAGGAATAGCAAGCTTAGTTATGGATGGGAGGGTCGAGGACAAGAACTGTAGGGGTAGACCAAGGTTAAACAGATTGCCTTGGATGTAGGGTGTGGTAGCTATGTAGAGATGAAACGATTAGCTCAGGAGAGGGAAGCATGGAGAGCTGCATCAAACCAGTCAAAAAACTAAAGACTCAAACAACAACAATCAGGAATTTTAATTACATAGAGAGGTATGTGAGGCAAAAGGGTTGTTGGAGAATTTCAACCCCTGGGACGTAACACTGGAAGAGACTGAATAATGTACATCAGCGGCCAAGGTGAGAGATATTTTACTATAGGTCTATTTATAGCGACATGTTGACGTTCAAAATCAATAATTGTGGCAAAATTACACCCTGAATAGATTAAGGAAAATGCTTAAAATTCCCCATATTCCGATAGATTTGTCATTCCAAAGTGCAAGAATGCAGTTCCCTCTTCAAACAATATTCGCAATTTCTATTAACAAAGCGCAATGACACACACTTAACAGCTGCAGGTGTACATTATACAAAACCATTTTTTCCCATGGACAACTGTATGTGGCGTGATCATGAGTATAAAAAAATCCACAGCCTGCTTCCAGTCTCCGACCGGGTCAGGAATGGAATGAATGAAGCCCCCATCTAGCGGCGAGGATATGGACTGTGCCGGCTGCCGAGGTCTGACGCACTCCTTTGGGGCAATGATTAAATGAATGACAGATGAAATGAAATGATAGTGGAGAGTGTTGATGGAATGACATTTTGACAGGGAAAACCGGAGTACCCGGAGAAAAACCTGTCTGCTTCCGTTTTGTCCAGCACAAATCTCACATGGAGTGACCGGGATTTGAACCACGGGCCCAGCGGTGAGAGGCCGGCGTGCTGCCGCCTAACCCACGGAGGCTTAGATCATGAGTATCCTGACAGCAAAATCGTTATGTCTCAGCAGAAGATGGCAAAACCAAAACCGTAATTTTCAAATGTTTTCACATAATGTAACATCGTACCCTGCAGACTTTCTCAACTCTATGGAATTTCCACTTTGCTTCTCATATCAATATACTGTATGTATCAGAATTTATAGAATTAGAATCACCCACCTGTAGCCGCGATTGCTGTAATAGAATAGACCAATTATTCGCAATGATGCATCGTCCCCATTGTCTTGATCGCGAGCGAAGCCGCGGGTACCTGCTAGTATTAGGCCTATATATACACACAAATAAACGAACAAGCGATTTGTCTGATAACCTGTGTTATTGTGGTGTCAGTAGTAGACTAGTAGTAGTAGTAGTAGTAGTCGTAGTAGTTGTAGAAGTAGTAGCAGTACTAGTTGTAATAGTAATATTATGTATTTGTAATTTGGGTGAGGATTGGGAAGGAGACGGTCGTGGCCTTTAGTCAGGAACCATCCCGGCATTTTCCTGGAGTATAAGTTCAGAAACCCTGGAAGACCACTTCTAGGATGGCTGAGTTGGGAATTGAAACCCACCTCTTCTCATTAACTAAAGTTGTAAAACTGTATAGGCTACATTGTAAATATCTTCGCTCACATACAGAGTCTTTCATATAAAGTAAGAACGGCAAGCGGCAGTTTTGTTATTCGCTGGTATGGAGGCCTTGGCCGAGCTTGTGGCGCGCCATAGCCCCCTGCTGTACTATTGAAAGCGCGCGCATAGTACATACGAGGGCTGAGTTTTTTTTTCAAGTTCCGATGGACTGTATAAAAATAACAGATTGACATACTATACTGATTTTACTACTAAATGTTTGCTTGTTTTGTTCTCAACATAATCGCCAAAACGATTGAAACATTTGTCGTATCGTTACACAAGCTTTCCAATGCCCTCGGCAAAATATTCTGCCGCCACTGAGGTGGGTACGTCTCGAAAGCCTCCTGGAGTTTTTCCTTTTTGATGAGGCGTTGCCACCCAACCATACCTTCAATTATCGAATAAGGTGAAAATCATTCACGACCACACTGTACCAACGTTACTATAGACTTTTACGAAGAATTAAAGTGGGAAGTTTTGGACCATCTGCCGTTTAGTCCAAACCAGCACTGAATGATTTTCATCTTTTTTCGGGAATTGAAGGTATGGTTGGGCGGCAACGCCTAGTCAAAAAGAAAAATAACTTCAGGAGACTCTCCAGACGTACCCACCTCAGTGGTGGCAGAATATTTTGCCGAGGGCATTGGAAAGCTGGTGTAACGATACGACCAAATGTTTCAATCGTTTTGGCGATTATGTTGAGACATACGAATAAGACACGCAAACATTTAGTTGTAAAAAAGTGACAGTCAGTCTGAAATACTAGACTTTGTATCATTTTAAATGCTAATGCTGAAAATGCTAGAAAGGCTGGAGGCTTCTCGCTTCGCTCGAAGCCAAAGACTCTTAACATGTTAGAAAATTATCTGCATAATACTTATCTTGCTTTATAATACTTTAGCTTGTTCCAAATTACTCGTGAACGGCAAGTGCAAACCAAGGGCAAAGCAAGGTCAAGCGCACGGAGGGAGATGGCTGGATGACGCGCCCCTTCCATTCAGTCTAAAAACACTTATAGTGGGCGATGTATTGATGATAGAGATATGCTCTCGCGGATTTTTTGTAGAATATTTCATGCTGACCAATTCTTACGCTCATAGTATATTGATATTTTTAACGGTTTGCCCACCGTAAGCTTAAGAAGCGCACGGATGCCAAGTTTGTTTTCGACTTCTTAACTGAAATCGTTACTGCTTGGTTTCCTTTGATCATACATAAATTATTTTCTGCAGAATCTTTCCTCGAGATATCCTTTACAGATTGGTGAAAACCGCATCAAAATCCATCCAGTGGTTCTCTAGATTACCCGTGACATCCAAGAATCGGGGATAGAGATTGTCGGGGTACACATGCACCAAGCGGTACTACGTCACACACCTCAGTGCATCTGGGTACATTTCGTCCCGTCACCGTAACGTAACGCCAGACCCCAGCGTAACGACGAAGTCAACAAGATCATTTAAAATGATAAAATCAGTTTGGTATGTACAGTCCATCGGAACTTGAAAAAAAAACAGTCCTCGTATGTACTATGCGCGCGCTTTCAATAGCACAGCAGGGGGCCATGGCGCGCCACAAGCTCGGCCAAGGCCACCGCACCAGCGAATAACAAAACTGCCGCTTGCCGTTCTTACTTTATATGAAAGACCCTGTATTCGTAGACATTGATTTTAAAGCTTGAGTGCATGGATCTGATGACGATCGCTTGATGATCGAAACTAGAAATCCAATTGAATTTATTATTCTCATGTATTTTTCAGTTTATGGAATAACACCCAATCACACAATCATGTTGACCGACTGAAAAATATTTTAAATTTTCATAAACCGAGATCAATTCAGGGGGATACGTAATTTCAATAAATTAACAATCATAACTGCTTATCTAGATTAATATCATCATTTTAAGTGGTGGGAGCCCGAGTGTTATCTTCTATATATCTTCTATCTATATACATAAAGCTCAATGTTTGTCTGTCTGTCTGTCTGTCTGTCTGTCTGTCTGTTATGTATACAAATCCACACCGTTTCACCGATCTGAACCAAAATTTGTATACTTACCCTTCGGAACCCTGCGGGTAACCCTGTCCACTAGAAAATTTCCGACAGACCACCCCATTCCCTGCATTTAGGCCCTTTGGCCCAAATCTACACCGTTTCACCGATCTCAACCAACATTTGTATACTTACCCTATGTAACCCTGTGAATAACACTATCCACTTAAAATTTCGGACAGACCACCCCATATCCCGCATTTAGGCCCTTTGGCAAACATCTACACCGTTTCACCGATCCGAAGCAAAATTTGTATACTTACCCTTTGCAACCCTGCGGGTAACCCTGTCCACTTGAAATTTCGGACAGACCACCCCATTCTCTGCATTTAGGCCCTTTGACCCAAATCGACACCGTTTCACCGATCAGAACCAAAATTTGTATACTTACCCTTTGGTACCCTGCGAGTAACACTGTCTGCTTGAAATTGCGGACAGACCACTCCATTCCCTGCATTTAGGCCCTTTGGCCCAAATCTACACCGTTTTACAGATCTCAACCAAAATTTGTTATTTACCGTCTGGTACCCTGCGAGTAACACTGTTTGCTTGAAATTGCGGACAGACCACTCCATTCCCTGCATTTAGGCCCTCTGGCTTAAATCTACACCGTTTCACCGATCTGAACCAAAATGTGTATACTTACCCTTTGTAACTCTGTGAATGTCACTGTCCACCTAAAATTTCGGACAGACAACCCCATTTCCTGCATTTAGGCCCTTTGGCAAAAATCTATATCGTTTCACCGATTCGGACCAAAATTTGTACACTTACCCTTTCGAACCCTGCGGATAACCCTGTCCACTTGAAATTGCGGACAGATCACCCCATTCCCTGCATTTAGGCCCTTTGGCTCAAATCTACACCGTTTCACCGTTCAGACCCAAAATTTGTATACTTACCCTTTGGTACCCTGCGAGTAACATTGTCTGCGTGAAATTGCGGACAGACCACTCAACTCCCGGAAAGAGGACAGGGTACGTCCCAAAGGCAATGGAAAATAGGTGTAAAACCGGACCCGCTCAGGAAACCCTCAGGGTTGCCAGCTCCCGAAATCACCAGCCATGAGTCCTTGAGGAATTAGCACTATCCAGGGTGCACCAGAAGTGGAGGGGCTACACACACCCTGCCTTCTTGAGGGTCTTGAGCAGAAGACATGAGATATTAAGAAAAGAAAAAGAAGGCTGACACCTCGAAGAATGAGGCTATCAGGAATGATTAGACAAGGGCCAATTAAGGCGGGAAAGTGAAAGAGTCGCTAGGCCTCGGATACCCTGATACCATCGGGGTCGGAAGGGAACAAGAGTTTGACCAAGGGAGGCTGACAGGAAAGAGAACTGAAAGGAGCCCGGCACCAGTAAGTAGAAGCAATGCCGGACTCAGCTGGGGTCCCGTGGTCGCAAACCCACGTCCCACAAGTTGTGAGACCCTGGTGGGTGGAGGGGGGAGGAGGGGGCAGGTGTGAGAATAGCTTGCTGATTCATCGCGAGTTGACATGAGAGGAATGTCCAGACCCCGCCGTGTTACCTGGTATTGCTGACTATGCTGATGTTCATACAGGGTCTTTGCTCAAACCACTGTAGTGTTACGAAAGAATGAGTGATTCACCGGTCAATGTGAATAGGACCGGGAACCCCCTCAAACGTCTGTCATCATATATCGTCATCATCTGCGATATTCTCAGGTTCGTGCAGCTTGGACCCGAGCAGTACTCGATAAGCTCTTTCACTACACGCATCGAGTATAGGCCTAAGCCATAAAATAACGTTCAGACTTTGGAAGACATCGAAGGTAGAAATCTGAATTACCTATATCAGATTTAAAATTACACCATGTTCGTTTAGTAGTCATTTTTCATTACCTTATTATTATCATAAGGGCAAATGACCTAGACGTTACGCCCATTATACCACTAATCACCACACACAATAAGTCTTCATCGCCTGTGAATTTTGAAATATTTCTCTCTATCACGGTAGTTTGTAAGTTTTGTCGTGTCAATTCAACAGTAGTTTTTATTACCATCCTCATCAAAAGGGCAAATGGCCTAAATATTACGTCCATTATACTATAAGTAACACCACAGCCTTCATCGCCTGTGATTTTAAAATGTGTATTTCCATTAGTTTGTAAGTTTGATATACCCGTTCAGTAGTAGTCGTCTTCATTATCATCCTCATCAAAAGGGCAAATGACCTAGATGTTACGTCCATTATACTAATAAGCGACACCAGAGTCTACCTAGGCTGTGATTTTAAAAAATTGTATTTGCATTATTTTGTAAGGTTGATATACCCGTTCAGTAGTAGTCGTCTTCATTATCATCCTCATCAAAAGGGCAAATGACCTAGATGTTACGTCCATTATACAGTACTACTAAGCAACACCACAGTCTTCATCGCCTGTGATTTTAAAATGTGTATTTCCATTAGTTTGTAAGTTTGATATACCCGTTCAGTAGTAGTCGTCTTCATTATCATCCTCATCAAAAGGGCAAATGACCTAGATGTTACGTCCATTATACAGTACTACTAAGCAACACCAGAGTCTACCTAGCCTGTGATTTAAAAAAATTGTATTTGCATTAGTTTGTAAGGTTGATATACCCGTTCAGTAGTAGTAGTCTTCATTGTCATCCTCATCAAAAGGGAAAATGACCTAGATGTTAAGCCCATTATACTACTAGGCAACACCACAGTCTTCCTCGCCGGTGATTTAAAAAAATGTATTTCTATTAGTGTGTAAGTTTATTATACCCGTTCAATAGTAGTCGTCGTCAGTATCATCTTCATCAATGACGTTGAATGTTAAGGAGACTGAAATATTATCATCATTCCACCGGGCGAAGCCGGGTACTACTGCTAGTTCCCTGATAAAAATTGTATTTCAATGAAAAACGTCGAAGTTCATGGCATAATTTCACGTCTTCCTTAAACAGACAAACACCGGCAAATGAAATATCGAACGTCATTAAAAACGCTGCAATGCCCATTCATCCATCCCTCAAACTGAGCTTTTAGACTATGATACTATGATGCATTATGCAACAAGCCTATCATGGCAATAATTAAATAATTTCCATACGAGTGTCGTAACAGTACATTATGCAACGAGCCTATAATGGTAATAATTAAGACACGAGTATGTTTATAAAACGAGCGTAAGCTAGTTTTATAATTTTCATACGAGTGTCTTAATTAACATTATAGGCGAGTTGCATACGACTGTTTATGTTCGACGATAATTATAACTTTATTATATGTTTTAACATAAATATTCATAAATATCTATTGAGATTCAGTCACTAGAATTTTGTGATCAGAAAGCAAACGCTGGGTCGGATATCTCTGTTTTTCAAATGCTCTGACCGACCGACGCAAGCGCTCTGTGTGCTTGGCAATGTTTACAGTCTGTCGATGTGCATCTGTATTCAGTCAAACTGTCACTAAAGTCGTTTGAAAGCAATGCGCTGTGTTGAAATTGGCGTTGGGGATATTAAGGTATATACAGTGCTATTTCTAGTCTCATATTCGCCAGTTTATTTACGCGAACATATGCACGGTGCACTTTCGGTAATTTATATAGACATGTTGGATGTTGAGCGCATGCGCGAAGGTATCCTTACCTAATTGGTCAAACAACTGTTTCTTGAGCTCTGATTGGTGGGAGAAACTGTTTCATAATGAAAAAAATATGTTATAATGAGCCTTATTATGATACAGTTTTCTGACACATGATGTTCACATTTCGAAATCGTCGAACATAAATACCATTATAGGCGAGTTGCATACGTCTGTTTATGTTCGACGATAATTATAACTTAATTTTATGTTCGAACATAAATATTCATAAATATCTGTCGAGATTCCGTCAGTTGGGTTTACTGAACAGAGCGCATGCGCTGGGTTACCAGTTAAGGATCAAAGACCTTGACAATGTCCAAAGCTTTGAAACATTGATTATTGTGAAGTGAATTCGCGGGAATGTGCCATGTGGTTGTGGAATATTGGATGTAGATTGATGTTAATATGTGTTTTGTTTTTCTACTGAGTTTAATATTGTGTTGAGGACTTCAATTTTATTGTGGATTGATTCTTCAATGTGTCCTTCGACCACAGAAGTGGATTTCCAGCCTCCATGACGTTTTAATGTAGATATATCACCACCAGCATCCACTAAAATTGTCGCCAAACTCCTACGAAAGCAATGGCCTGTGTACAAATTGGGGTTGGGAAGATTAAGGTACAGTGCTATTTCTTTTCCCTTATTCCCCAGTTTATCTATGCCAATATTTTGGACGGTGCACTTTCCATGGCGGTAATTTATAAAGAAGGATGGTGTGTTGCAATCTTCTGGACGTAGATTCATAAATTTATTGCATATTTCATAGCATTTTTTACCTTAAAGGTTCGTGCTGAATTTGTCTTTGTGTTTGGGATTGTAACTACAATGGTTGATCCGATATCGTTTACATTGTCAACTTTCAAATCATGTAATTCATGTCCAACATGTTTGATTTTGAGTGTGTTGAGCGCAGGTGCGATGCTATCCTTAAGGTACGGTTTGGCTACAGCGATGATCGCCGGCGCACATCGCTGGCGATGATCACTCGGCGCACAAAGTCACAAAAGCGGTTTCCCAAGCCGGCGATCATCGTCCTTCGTCCACTGCCTCCTACAACAGGATCACTTTCACTTCTCAACAAGGGGAGTGGTGGCTCAGCGGTCTAGCTGTATGCCTCTCACCAAGGCCCGGGTTTGATTCCCGGTCAATGCATGTGAGATTTTCGATGTGAAATGCCATGTCCTGTGGTTCGGATTCCACGTAAAACGGAGGTCCCGTGGCTTATGATCGCGAGATTAACGGTCACGTTAAACTAGTACAATCTTCCTTCCTTCACTTCTCAACAGCTCAGTAGCCTACTCTTTGCTTATACAGGTTTGTGGGGTAAATAATAATCAGCTGATTATAGTCTGCCAGAATGACCAGCAGAATTACATCAGCGTCAACATTGCTTCTTTTAGAGGAGGAACAAGGGATGATGATCGAATTAAGTATATGTACATGGAGCAAAAGGGACTCAGACTAATAGTGGTGAGCGATGTTTGTAAAGGGTAGTCCCCCCTTGAGCTACATTCTGTACCCAATAAATAAATAACATGTACAAAACTAGGCGTACCGTACAGAAGGAAGTTTTAATGCACTGATTCATAGACATCTGCTTAAATAATGACCAAATACAATTTAAGAAATACTTAAGGCCAGTTGCGTAACTACGGGAGAAGGGGGGGGGGGGAGGGTTGATCAGGGGGACCAATACCCCCCGAGCCAACTAATGAAACTATTAAACTTATGAAGTATTTAATTTTGAATAACCTTTGGATTGATGACATCTATTAATAAGGGCTATGAAGTCATCATACCATGTGTCGATCCTAAATAGCATGTGTTAAAATACATTTAACCACGTTTCTGTGACAAGCAACATAATTTATTAAAAAATAATCAGTTTATTTTGAGAAATTACAAAATACTGTCTGTATTGAACCTATGATACTGTTTCCCAAAGAGATGAGAGCTTTATCGTTATTCTTTTGTTCACATAATGGCCAGCGATCATCGCTGCCGAAATGCAATGAACTGACGCCAGCGCAGATCGCTGTAGGGAAATCAGTCCCATTTGTTTACATGCGTTCATAAAGCAACGAAGATCGCCAGCGATGTGCGCCCGGCGATCATCACCGTAGCCAAACCATACCTTTACCTAATTGGTCAAACAGCTGGTTCGTAAAGACAATCTTAAGCTCTGATTATTGGAGAATCTGTATCATGAAAGTTGAAACTATAATGAGCCTCATTAAGATGCAGTTTTCTGGCATATAATATTTATATTTCGGCTTGGTCCAACATATATTTGACCTTTTGTTTGCGAAAACCTGATGGATTTGAAGCAAGCGCGCTTGCATGAGCCGACCTTGAACCTTCGTGCGCATGCGTGAAGTTTATCCCACCTGTCAATAGCGTCTCTTGCTGGCAAGCAGCATTTGTGTGAGGTTGTGTGCTGTGCTCTCGTCGGTTTTTAATTGGAATGAAAATGACAGAACGACTGGAGCAGCGCTACTGCATAAAAATTTGCCAGAAACTGGGCGACAGCCGTGTGGAAACCATTCGGCTTTCGGTGACGATGCTCTGAGCATCACACAGATAAAGAAGTGGTACAACCGGTTTAAAAACGGTCGCGTATCGGAGGAGAGCGAGCCACGCTACGGTCGGCCATCAGCATGCCGAAATGACCAGGTCATTGCCAAAGTGAACGCTATGGTGATGCGGGACCGTCGTGTGACTATCCGAGAAATTACGGAATAGGTGGGCATTAGCACTTTTTCGGCACATTCCATTGTCACCGAAGATTTGGCCATGAAGAGAGTGGCGGCGAAATTCGTGCCGAAGCTGCTGATGGCAGAGCAAAAGCAACTTCGTGTTGAAGTCTCACAGGACATGCTGGACTCCACAAACAGTGACCCCGACTTCATGAACACCATACTCACTGGTGACGAGTCCTGGGAGTACGGGTACGACCCGGAAACCAAATACCAGTCGTCACAGTGGAAAGCATTCCTAGTCACCAAGACCAAAGAAGGCCCGCCAAGTGCGCAGTAACGTCAAAGTGATGCTGACTGCTTTCTTCATTTCCGCGGTGTGGTACACCACGAGTACCGGTACGCGCCACGGCGTCAAACAATCACTAAAGAGTACTGCAGGGATGTCCTCCGTCGCCTACGTGCGCAAGGGACCGGAGTTGTAGTCAACATAGCCCAGGCAAATTAGACATATGCTTCCCGAAAAATCGTCCAAAGCTGGGGGTCCCAAATAAGAGTCCTGTGAGTTTGCGACGGATTCAGACTGGACGGGGTTACTCCTCTGACAGAATGCGGTAGGTTGTTCCACAGTCGTGCAGTAGAAACTACGAAGGAGTTAGTATAGCGTACCGTGCGGTGTATAGGTATGAGCATGAGTGAATCATTTTTTGACCGTGTACCAAGACTATGTTCGTGTGAGAGGCAGTGAAACTGAGAATGCAGGTAAGCTGGAGAGGAACTCATTGTCGGAAAAGACATAAAGAATGAAGATCGTGGCGTTGATTTAGTCGTAACCAGCTGAGTTGTTCGTACGCAGGGGTGACATGGTCGTAATACCGTAAGTTGCATATGTAGCGTACACAGGCATTTTGTTGCCTGAAATAATCAAACCAACGCCATAGAGATACAACTCCATAAGACCTCTCGTGGAATTGTCTAAAATCTCGGATACAAAATCACATCGAATTAGTTGATTGAAACATGCAAAGAAGTCGTCGTGTGGATATCAAAACATATGGCGATTTCCACACACGGGACACGATAATACGTTACCATTTAACCCATCAACCATTCGCTTTTACCATTTGAAATAGTTGTACGATGGAAATAGTTGATTTAGTATAGGAGGTAGGCAAGCACCATTTCCCTCTTACGGAATTATCGCGGCACGCCAGCTCGCAATATAAGTACATCATTGGCAAGGTACTCATAACACTTTATCACACACACCCTAATAAAAATAACTTGGAAGCTGTAAGAATCACAAAAGTATAAATAATGACGAAACACAATAATTGAGTTCACAGTTTAACACAGCGGAAACATCTTCCTTAACCAATAAAACAAAAATTCACTGTATTATTTGTCGTGTATACTGTACCCTTATTGGGATCGGTACACGTTCGAATCCTTTTTTTCTTTGGAATAAAATATATGGATTTAAATAGAAATCATGCTAGATGACCAGACCTCCAGTGGAAGTTCTGGATGTCGCCACAGAATGTAATCAGGCAGCTGCAGAGATGATGTCAGGATGTGAGAAATACGCACGTGAGACCTGTGTGCCACCCCATAAATTTGATAAGGCAACCAGCTCAGCAGTAAAGCTGTGAGTCAGGAAGCATGAGATAGAAAGGGAGTTCCCTTGGCTTAGCGACATCGGCAGTTTAACGAAGGTTGGTACAACCGGAAGAGTACACAGTATTGTGAAATCTGTGCAAAAATTGGATCAATGCAAAATTATGAGCAAAAAAGCACATCAATGTGAATAATTTTGGAAATAAGGATTTATCAGGGAGAAATTTGAAGTAATTAACGTACAAGAAAGAAGTGCAAGATCAGCACTACGTCATTTGAGGAGGAGCCAGGACGGCCGAGGAAATTTTATGTCACCCGCACAGTCTGGGAGCATTTGGAAATTAATATTAAAATTCGCAACGATCGATTCTCAAAAAGAAGTATATTTTTGAGACATTGAGATCACAAGGATTCTGGACATATTATTTTAAGATTGTGGAGCCATTATTTTAGAAGATAATTTCAAGAAGGAGGGCGTCTCTTGATTTTGTTCAGAAATGAATAAATAGCGAGCTCACTCACCAACAATCATGCAGTTATCATCAGACCACGTACGGTCGCGCTGCTTCTTAGTGCATGCAGTCATCATCAGACCACGTAAGGTCGTGTTGCGTCCCATCGCACACGCAGTTAACATCAGACTTCTAAGTACAGAAGTGCTGCATCGAAATAATCAGTCTACCGTGGACGTGGAAACGTGTCACGCTGAGGGAAACGTATCAACTCAGACTTTACATATAATTGCAACCATTGTGTGTTACCAAAAGTAGACTGCGGAAGCTATCAAGTTTACAAAGGACTTGAGTAATATATCTACTGTGCGACGATAAATTAGTTCGGCAAACTGCGGACAAAGTAAACATTTCGCCAGTATGGAAGAAGTCAACAACACTAAGAGTGTGTAAGAAATCGTCTAAGACTAATGTGGGTCTAAAGCAAATACTATTCTGAATTCGTCCATGCTTGGAGATCAGAATATAGAAAACGATAGTCCGGAAGTCCAATACGAATAGGACCGATAGACATCAGTGAAGTCAGTATAAGACTTCAGAGCAATTCTAAGCGATAGGCTATAAAGAAATTCCGTGGCGGAACGAATAATAGAACACTGATAGGAATAACCGGGGTGAACAGCGACCAAGGGTAGCTGATTTAGAGACTTCCAAGCTGTTCAAGAGGACGTAGGACCGGGATAAGTCGTCATCAGGCCTGCATTCCTTGGAGAAGGTAGTAGGAGTGAAACGTGTGAAAACCACGAGTGATAACAAGCCAAAAAGGCTAAGCTTGAAGTGAAAAGCTCATAGTGTTTGAAAGTTGTTTTGAGTGTAATCTAATTCAGTGTATTATAATCATGTCGGGAAATCATCCCAGTGTAGAATTTAGTGAAATCAAAGTGTATGATAATATTAGAAAAGTGTTTTGTGAAATAAGTGCAATGGGTGATTACTAGACCCAAGATTGTGAGTGAAAAGTTCCAGCCACGAAGTTCGAGATCCAGCAGATCTAATGTGAATACAAAGTTTCAATTATGAATGTATACATTTTTGGGGGAAGCTCGTGAAAACCTAAAAATAGAAAAGAGCACAATATTAAGTGAGTTAGTGAAGGAATATGTGTAACATTGCAGAGGATAAATACGGATCTGAACATACCGCAAATAAATGTATAGAAATAATAATAATAATAATAATAATAATAATAATAATAATAATTCAAAGTGTTAAATGAATTATAAGTGGCTAAGAACCTTACTTTTCATTGTGAAAGGTATTATAAAATTGTTAATGGCAATGTCTGAACCATACAATGTTAAATTGAAGAGTAATTATGGGCTATAATGTATGGGATTTCAAAGATGAAAGGAATTACGGAAAACTTAAATATTATTGTAGATGCAAAGTCATGCATTATGAAAAGTTTGTTGATAGATTTATATATCTAATATCCAAGACCGGTTAATTGTGGTCGTAGTTGTGGTGAGTGCGATAATAGACGGGTCTAAGTAAGATAATAAAGGGTGATATTGTGGATACTAGAGAACCTGGTTTGAGTCCCCATTCTAAAAATTGTAAGACAGCGCATGAGGGACTGCTTAATACCGCCTCATTGACGCGAGTAATATTAATCGCTTCTGAAGATGGATTGGCCTAGGAAGTTACCTATTTGTAGACACGGGAGTGTCCTATGTTGAATGTGTGTGAGCCCCTTGGAAATAATATTGACCGCCTATCGACTCGGACAACGTGGATGATCACCAATTAACATCATGTCTTATAAAGTAGTTACAGGCTATAATGGGCCACGTTAAAGTAGAAAGGAATAAGATTTAATTTAAGTCTTCAGTATAGTTTGTTGTGGACAGCCTGAGAAGCTGCTTGTATTATAAAATCCCAGCCCATTGAAAGCGAGCGCCAAGCTCGGTTGACAGGTCGTATATATTCCAGAAGTGGCCAGTGTAGGTCAGGAACCTCTAATTGCCGGAGGGAACCACGAGACAGTTATAAATAGCGCATGTGGTAGGGCTTTGACAAGACATTGGCTGTTATAAAAGACGGGAGATGTACCCACAGTTACATGGGTTGGTTTTTAGTTTTGGCACAAATACTTCAGTGCCAAGTGGTAACAATGTTGGGCGCTGCCAATTTCACCGACGGTTGCTGCCCTGCATCCCCTCCCTCAGACCACATGACCTCGCCCGTCCTTACCACCGCTCGTGCGCAGTCGCGCCTGTTTGATGAGTAGTGTGAGACCAGTGCTCGCGAAAGACAGTCGCAATGTTTTCCAAGCAGGAGCAGAGAACGTGGATATAAATGCAGTGTGCTAGGGGTCCCAGTACTAAACAGTGTCACCGAGGATTGCAGGAAGCGTGCGGTGCAGCGGCGTTACCGTTCAGAACGGCAGCAAGATGGGTTGCAGCCTTTCGAGATGGGCGCGAACGTGTGGAGCACTTGCCTCGATCTGGTCACCCACCAGTAAGTGATGACAATGTACAGATGGTGTCCGCGTTAGTAGAGGTGGATAGGAACGTAACGATTCGTCAATTAGAGCAAGATACCGGACTGGCGCATTCAACTGTCCTCCACATCCTGAAGGACTTACTGAAAATGAGGAAGATTGCGTCCAAATGGGTTCCGCATGACTTAACCGACATGCACAAATGGCTGCGATATGATGCTTGTCGTATGCACTTGCAGCGTTATGAGCGCGAAGGAGAGGCCTTCTTACGGCGTATCATAACCATTGACGAGACGTGGGCCAGATCTCATGAGCCACAGTTAAAACGCCAATCAAACGAGTGGCGGCACCACGGATCACCACGGAAACAAACAGTTCGACCAACCCCCACCAATGTGAAGGTAATGTTGATTCTTGCCTATGATTGGGATGGTGTGATCATTCACCATATTGTTCCCCGAGGGCAAACCGTTACTGCGGCGTACTATTGTTCGTTTCTGCAATACCATCTCCGAGGAGCTCTGAGAAGGAAACGGCGCCACCCCATGTTTACACCGCCCATCGTTCTGCATGACAATGCTAGGGCACACACAGCAGGCGTTGTGTCGGCATTGTTGGATCGCTGGGGCTGGGAGGTCCTCTATCACCCCCCCCCCCCCCATATTCTCCCGACATCAGTTCCTGCGACTATGATCTCATCCCGAAGATGAAGATGACAATGCGCGGGGAGCGCTTCCGTACCACTGAAGACGTTAAGCAGGCTGCCGAGCGCTCTCTTCGTACCATCAATAGATTGGGCAGTGCCAACGGGATCCAACGACTTCCGCATCGCTGGGAACACGTTGTACGCAACGGTGGGGACTACATCGAGGGCCTGTGAAACTTGGAACCGTCTAAGTGAGTTATTAATCCAGTTTAAAAAAGGTGCTAAAACTAAAAAACCAACCCATGTATATTAACATGTGGTTAATTGTTGCAATGGATGTTCAGATCTCGTAAATTAAGAAAATGTATTAAACATTTGTAAGAAAATCTCATTGTATACAAATCCAAATGATGGTTTATTGTTTTATCAGAAATATTAAACAATCCGGGAGTATTGTTTAACTTGATCCTTTCAGTAGTTTTTGATATTCATGGAGTAGCGAACATCCCACAAATATAAAAACTTGTACGATAAAGAGAGAGAGATCATATTTGAACTAGCGTGGATCCCACAGAGATAATTGGTAATTGTTGTTATTATTGTAACGTTTCCACCCCTAGTGGCACTTTCGTTAACTGGATTACGGTGGGTGAAAGCACAACACAATAGTTCCTTTAACGAAATATTAGCTTTATTGCAGGCCAGGAAAATACACCACACAATAAGCACTGAATCTCACTTCATAAGACACTACTAGTCACTCTAGCTTCCACACTTAGCCTACGTTCACAATACTGTCCTCGCTATTAATACCTGCAACTCTGTCTTGTACACAAACAACAGTTATTTACGATAGCCAGTCACTCACCACTACACACTGCTTCGCTGTCCGCTGGCTAGGGAACAGCCCTCTGCGTTTCGCAATTCACCACAATATCTCTGTCGCACTAGGTAAGTACACACTCCCCAAAACTCAGTCCCTCCGTATGATTCACACTGCCTCGTTGTCTGGAGAATCAGCCACACTTGGGTGTCATAACTTCGCACGTCACGTCGCCACCCTACAGTCGCACAGGTAAAAACACGCACTAGCTCAAAAACACTGTCCCACCCTCGCTGGTGAGGCCGCTTTATAAAGGGAGGGTGGTGACACAATGGACGTTTCCAGAGTAGGAGAGTTCACCGCCCCTCCCGAGAGTTCCACCACCAGGCACGCCGGGAACATTCCAGACCATGTCTTTGTCCCGCTGCGTAAGTAGCCGGCCGACAGAGACGCAAGGTAGACTCAGGCGGCTGTGAGTCACGCGAGAGGCAATGAAGCAACCCCGCTCTCGAAACACCATTGTTATAAACAGATATGAGTACACATTATCAAGAACCAAATTAAAGAGTATAATCATGTTAAATGTATGTGTAAAGCTATAAAGTACTTATGGAGCCGTCAGGAGCTCAGAGAAAAAAAATAGTTGCATTATGGAAGTGAAACCTATATGAAAGGTTCAGTGGAACCTCATTTATTGATTATTTAGTGATTTGATTTAGTTGATTCCTTGTTATTTGAGAACAATTGTGAGTTATTATTATGTGTTTTTGAGTTATTTTATGTAGATTTTGAGTTTTGAAGCGCCTATTTTGAGTTTAATTAAATAGTGTTTTTATTGGATTTTTTGGTTTATTTCAAGTGTTTAACCTGATACTTATGATCCAAAATACGTGTGTCATATGGTGGGAATGAATGTACTACGCTCCGACCCCTGAGCTAGCGGATGTATGCTCACGCATTAATTGTTTCGCAAGGGCGCAATACAAGGCAGTGTAGATCTGCCAGACTGGTAAGGATTTACAGAGGCACATGTTGCTGAGCGTTCAAGATAACGTCAACGGGTTGGTCTAGCCGTAGATGCTCATTGCGTTTTCCCTTTACGTAGCCTACTTTAAGTACGACACTACTGAAGTGTACTAAGCTAACATTATATTGTCAACTAGAACATCATTGCGGTGTATATTCTGGAGTCACTCGTATTGATGCTTTAGTCCTAGGTACATCAACATCTTCAGTAAATGACCCAATGCCATCGGTCGACTGAACAATACGGTATTACGTTACGTATTTTGAAAACTTGCACAGCGTTATAAATAGTTATTGTATTTGTAATCTATATCTGTAAGTTCTTTTATTTTATAGTTGTAATTTCTGACGTGTCCTATATAAAAATGTATTGTATACATGTAATTGATCAAATGGATAAATACAAATCTAATCTAATCTAATCAATCCTCACACAAACGAATCATTCCATAATAAGCGCTTTATCACAAATTTGCATACGATTGCAGCACATTAACGCGAACAGACATACTGAAGACACTCATAATTATAGGTGTATTATCCAGAGTTGGAATCTGACAGTTCAGCGGAGAACTATTGAATTGAAGGCAGCGTTGCCACGAATACTGCTTGCACCACGTGCGTACTTTCACCCACCCACTCTTTTCCTCGTAATATCATTAGCACCGTTATTACATTTATTGCATATTTTACTCAGATGGTTTTCAAAGATTTTTAACGAAGCAATGCTTAAAACTGTTTGGTGCACAATGTAAATTAAAATAATAGCCCGTCAAATTGAGGAGAGGCCTAACATATTGTAATGAATATCAATAGCAATATTACGAATACTATCATAAAGCAAAAATGTTCAAAGCGAAACGACAACACGTGATTGTTTCCATGATATTTAGCTCTTTATATTTCCTGTAGATAAAAATTTTAAAACACAAGAAACACAACCCCTTCGACAATAAGTTTTTCAACCTCTGTCAAATTGAATGCTAAAGCATACGTATTGCTTAACTTGAGCCCAGCGCGCGACTGAATGGAATATGGTTCACCTGATGCTCGGATATTTTCACCCTTCCTTTCACAATAATCCCGCGCGGCGTTAATTATTTTCATTCCATGGCTTCGAATATGTACACCTCGACCAGATCTTTACAGTTCCCAAACTGTCCACCTCTATGAGAAGTCATCCTTTAGCCTATGAGCTCGAACCTAAGCTTAAACTGATGATGATGATAATTGTTGTTTAAAGGGGCCTAACATCTAGGTTATCGGCCCTAAGTGTTACGTTTCAATAACAAGTGTATCCATTTGAAACAGTGATTCTGCCTTTGGACGCTATCTAGCGAGTTATTTTCAAAACCTACGAGGCTTTATTCTTCCATGGCTTTACCGTCGAAAAATACTTGAAATTTAATTGGAATGCCGCCTACTGGCTGGATACCGTATTACAGGGAGTTTAGTCTTAATGTATTTTTATTGCTGCAGTAGGAAAAATGAAGACTTTAATTATAACTCGAACTCAACGGTCATTTATTATAGCAATACTTGCTCACTACGCTTAGTAACTTTCAATCGTGAACAGTAACAATCATTACAATGAGATGTATATTCTAACGAGAAATACAAGACCCTTGATTCCCGAGAGCGCCACCGCACGGCACGCGTCGCTGAAAATGGCTGCAACAGCACAATAGCAATGCACATTTTCTCCCACCTTGCAATTTCTAGAGAGTGAAACATTTCAACCTTTCTTTTTTCTTAGTCACGAGTCAAGCCTTTTAAGCATCTTCACACAGCGCCCGAGCCTTTGGTGTTATGGAGTCCTTTTCCTGGGTACCCATTGAAGGCGGTGTAGAATCTGGTTCCAAAAGCAGCTGCTCAGTTGTAGTGCGCACCTCCAGAGGATAAAGACGTTGAAAACGGTCTAATCTTCTCCCCGTGCACAGTCCTCACTTTAGCCACTCTTGCATTACCATCCGCTCCCGGATATATTTCCAAGACCAGACCAAGAGGCCAGTTGATTCTCTTTACTCCATCGGATTCAATCAGTACAATCTCTCCCACCAGTAACGTCTTCCTTTTGTTTCCTCTGATGTACCAACAAGGCTAAATATTCATTGCGGAATCGCTGCCGAAAATCATTTCTCAGCTTTTGAAGGTATCTCAATCTTCGGTTCAAGCTGGTGGCGTCAATAACATCCAAATCAGTGACTCCAGTGCTTGGCAGGCCCTGTACGAACATTGCTGGTGTTAATGGCTTCAGAGATTCATGTGTGTCTACCACAGAGGTCAAAGGCCGAGAGTTTAACGTTGCCTCAATATCACACAGGATGGTTTGTAGTTCTTGAAAACTTACGACTTTCCTGCCTAACATTCTCCGTAGAAGCTCCTTAACCATTCGGACCATCCTCTCCCACCATCTGCTGAGAAATAAAACCTTTGCATCATATCCCCTGGAAGGTAGGTCTGCAGGATTTAAGGGACCTGGAATGTAATGCCATTCAGGGGCGGCTGGCTCTAACGGGCCAGTGGGCCAGGGCCCTCCTTACCATTAACCTACATTAGTAATTCACTTTTTTAATCCCTAACGTTCCAAATATTGGCCGAGTTGTGCATTACTCACTATGAAAATGCACCAGCATATTTGAATAACGCGCCACATATCTTAGTCACGTAATTCGCCTTGCTGCGGGCTACTCGCGGCCCACGACTTACTGGGGCCAAGACTCCATTCAACTACAAACAAGGACAGGTCTATTGCGCGTGCGCGCAGACGCTGTTGAAACGTCGGCTATGGGCCCAGAGATTGCGAGCCCACGGTGACAAGGCCGAATAACAAAAGGAGCAGTTGTATGGACTCTGGAGAGAACGTTGGAATGCTGAACTACTACGTTCCACTCGAACTTACAACATCTATGGCCATAACCTGTCCCTTACCACCCCTTCTTCCGATGCTGTTTGATATGATTCGCAAGATGACCACTAGATGGCAGTGGTTATCGGGAGCAAACAGGACACCACCCTGGTGTCATTAGTTCGAAGTTATGTGACAAGTGTTACCAATGAAATAATTTTGATTTTCACCTAGGCCTAGAGTTTTTGACAAATGTCTCAGTGATAGACTATTATAAATTTGGAATTAAATAGCGATTTAGAGGGTTATTTAGATTATATTAAATGTTGAACATAACATTTTCCCTAATGAGACAAAATTTAATGGATATTGGCAAACACCTAGCGTGCTAGCGGGTAATTTTTACTGTGCATGATAATTTATTTTGTGTGTCCTCCCAAGCTCTAAGGCCACAAGCCGCCGCTGATGCCATTCCTTGGGAGATGTCTTTTGTCTAATTTCTCTGCATCTGTTGCTGACGAAGGCCTTCCAATCATCATCTCTCGTTATCCATGTGAGAACAACAGATGAATCACTCCAGCAGAATGTCTTACAACCTTCCAGTTCCAGGTCCTTCTTCACTTCACTGCATAGCCTTGATGCAATCACAGCAGCAATCAGTTCGAGTCTAGGAATAGACACTTTGTTCAACGGTGATGCTCTAGCTCTTGCCTGCACTAGACATACGGTTATTTTCCCTTTATACTCTGTTCTCAAGAAAACACAAGCCGCATAGGATGACTTACTAGCATCACTGAACACATGCAGGCTGACTGCTTCTGATTCAATCGGCATCTCTGCTAATCTTCTCTTTATTCGACATTTCCCAAGCCAATGCAGGTTTTTTAACCATGCCAGAAACGTATTCAATAAGTCTTCAGACAGCTCTGCATCCCAAGTTGTCTTTAATTTCCATGCTTCCTGCAGAAGCAGTTTTGGCACCATCATTGTTGGGCTAGCAAATCCAAGGGGATCGAAGACCCTTTGGGCAATGGAGAGCAGTATCCTCTTTGTAATTTTACTGTCTGCAAGCTGTCTAGAACTGACATCACAGTACATCTCATCCGTGTCAGTGTTCCACAACAGTCCAAGCAATGGTACTGTCGTACCTTCAGTTGAATCTGCGTTCGTTTTAAGTTTGGTACTGGTCCAACCACGAAGATCAAATTTTGCCGTAGACATAACCTCGGTTGCTTCTTTTACAAATTTCCTTAGCTCAGCTTCCGATTCAACACTTGTCACGCAGTTGTCAACATAGAATGACTTCTTAAGCTTCTAAGAGGTGTCTCTCAGTTCTTTTGGTGCCATGTCCAAGTGATGGCGCAAAGTAGCACTTAATAAGAATGGACTAGGCGTTACCCCGAACACTACCCTGCAATGCCTCAATATCATTATTGCTTGCGAATCCAAACTTTTCCACCACAGGAATTTTAAAACTTTCCTGTCCTGCTGTGCTACACTAATCTGCAAGAATGCCTTGGCTATATCAGCTGTAACACCCATAGCATTCTTTCTGAACTGGAGTAGCAAATTTGGAATTAGATCAATTAAATTTGGCCCTGTCTCCAGGCAAGAATTTAACGAAGTTCCACGAGCATCACGACATGAAGCATCAAATACTGGGCGTATCTTGGTTGCTTCACTGGATTGCTTTATCACTGCATGATGCGGAAGAAAATATCCTGGCGCATGTTCTTCAGATTCTTCAACCCTTTCCACAATGCCCTCCCTTTGCCGGTTATCAAATACGCTATGGTATTCTTGCACCTTATTAATTCTCGAGAGATGTCTGGTTACTGAGTGCAGCCTCCTCTCGGCAGTGACACGATTGTCCATAAGCTCCGGATGTCCCTCCTTCCAAAGTAAGCTCACTTGATACCTCTCCTCTTCATTAATGGTTAACTGCAACAACTGAAAGGCCTCCTCTTCTTTCTGCTCTTGGCATTTCGCTTCTACTGGATCTCGGATCCCTAGAATGTCTAGTTCCCATAGTTTCTTCAGATTGAAATTAACATTAGTGAGTCCAACCACTTGGTTACCGCTGGTATTAGTCGTACATCCCATGATGGTCCAACCTAACCGTGTTTCAATTGCCACGATATCCTCATCAATTTTCACGGTAGTTCCAGTCCTTAGTTTGCCAATGATGTCTGCTCTTAATAGGATTTCAATGTCTGGTACCTCATGACCTTGATCTGTGTGTAATGTTTGCTTCCCTCATCTGAGGGAATATCTTCTGCGTTTCCAGTCGGGGAACAAAATTACAAATGTTCTTCTGGTCTAACAGCGACACAGTACATTGAAATTTCCTATCTAAACCTTGTAATCTGACCTCATAAATCTTATGTGCCTGCTCCCGCGACTCACCTCCACCAAACAGGTTGTGATTTAACGTCTCTTCATCTATACACTTAAGGTTCAGTGCTTTGGGTACACAATCTAAAATATATGATCTCTGAGAACCAGAATCCAATAGAACTCTTGGTAAACGCGTTGTTTTGCCACCAACTATATTTACAATAAGTGTTTGCAACAATGTGTGTCCGCCTTGATGAGCTAATAAACTATCCGATCCATTACCTCGTGAATTTAGCCCCCTAGCTTTATTCACCTTGCTTTCTTCAGAACAAAACTGTGGGCACATTATTGTAACATGATGTTTATCACAAATCAAACATTTAACAAAACATTTACATCTTTTAGCACTGTGGCCTGCATTAAGACACAAGAAGCATCTTCCTTTCTGTTTCAGCAGTTTCTTTTTGTCCTCTCCCGTTAACCGTTTGGCCTTAAAACATTCCAAAGAAGTACGGTATGTGAAGATTTATCACACCATATACATGCATCATTACCCGAACGTTTACTCTCACTGGCTACTATACATGCAGCAGTGGGTACTCGACCAGTCTTAGAAGTAGAAACTTTTGTATCACAGCAATGACTGAAACTAGATCTGGCAAGTACGAAGCGCTCTTCACTCTCGACCTCTAACCTCAAAAATGTCAGTAATCTAGCAAGAACATAATGATCCTCTGACTTACTCGTTTTGTTACGAGCTCTTTCCCAAGCTAACATTACATCTTCTGGCAGTGAAGATTCCACCAAAGGGTATAACATGGCTGCATATTTTTCTCTCGTGACTCCTAATGTCTCCAGAGCACGTAATTGGGTTTCTAGTTTATCATGAAGAGTGCTCAACGACATACTTTCTCCCTTAGTGGCTTTATTCAGAACAAGAGATAAAAGTTCGCGGACATATATTTCAATGAGGAGCTCATCTCTTGCAAAACGAGATTTTGTTATAAACAAATATGAGTACACATCCATTCAACTGAGTACACAACTGTTCAATGGCTTGATGGTTATTAGCCCCTGGTGGAGGAAAACTTTCAACTAGCTCCCTAGCTTTTGAACCTGGTGCCATTGCTTGCAGAAAATATTGAAATTTATCTTATTTATCTAAAGTGGGATCGGCATCGATTTTCTTAAACTGACCCCAGAACCCAAGCCAATTCTTGATATTTCCATCAAATTTCTTAAGTTCAAGTCTAGGAAGAGTGAACCTTCTGTTAGGTAACCGAAGTGCCACGACACTATTCATCTCAGAGATCTGTTCGGCCGCTACAGTTTGGAAGAGATTGTCATACCTTGTTTTGATGAAAATCTACTCATCCCTATAACCTTCCGCATCTTCGTAATCTTTCCGGTAGGCTTCATCTTCATCGTCATCCTTAACTAACCAAGCTTCCCGGATTTCTTCATCCAGTCTAAAGAGACGATTCGCCTTGTCCTCTAGCATTTTGAACAACGCTTCCACTTTAATTTTATCTGTGCTATCATCACGTAGCTTTTCTTTAAGCTGACCGATAGCCCGTGTAAACAACCGTCTTATTTGTGTTCTTTCTTTCTTCATCTTTTCCCGTCCACTCACGGTCGCCATTATCTTAATGTATTTGTATTGCTGCAGTAGGGAAAATGAAGACTTTAATTATAACTCGAACTCAACGGTCATTTATTATAGCAATACTTGCTCACTACTCTTAGTAACTTTCAATCGTGAACAGTAACAATCAGTCAGTAAAATAAGATGTATATTCCAACGAGAAATACAAGAACCTTGATTCCCGAGAGCGCCACCGCACGGCACGCGTCGATGCAAATGGCTGCAACAGCACAATAGCAAAGCACATTTAGTGTTCGGCACGCACATAGGTGGTGTGCACTGTTCCTTCCTCGTGACATCGCCTGACTGCATTGGTTGTAGCAAGACCAACTACAATCCTCAGACCTTAATGAAGAAAAAACATGGCGGCGATGGTTGCCCTACGAATAGCTAAGATCGTGTCATCGGGCTTGTCACAGTTCGTGTAAATTATTATGTTTAATCACCTAGGAGCATAAAAGATATCACAAGACGAGACTAGGATCCGAAGAAATATGCATCAATAATTTAGACTTACCTGAATTAATTTATCTATATAGTGCTGACCTCGAATTATAGGTTTCGTCTTCACCCAAGGGGCAGCTACAGTAGTCTCACTGTTTCTGTGGTTGAATAAGAAGCTATATGACGAGTTATCTCGATTTGTATTTAAGTTCAATAATTATAGAATAATATTATTAGCAAAAAATCAAACAGATTCTGAAGTATGACTAGAAGTTATTGAAGTGCTGTCACAGCACATGCAGAGTATTTGTGTACACAATCGGAATGAGAATAGTTGACTGAAATAATCGAACCAACGCCAAGAAATACAATTCAATTAAGACCGCTCGTGGAATTGTCTAAAATCTCAGGTAAAACATCACACCGAATTAGTTGATTGAAATATGCAAAGAAGTCGTCGTGTGGATATCAGAATATAATTATGGAGAATACTACACACAAGGGACACTAATATGTTACATCTAACCTATTAAACATTCGCTGTTACAGTTGGGAATAGTTGTACGCTGGAAATAGTTGATTTAGTAAAGTACTATAGGTTGGAAAGCACCATCTCCCTCTTACGGAATTATCGCGGCACACCATCTCGCAATATAAGTACATAATCGGCAAGGTACTCACAACACTTTATTACACACATCATAATAAAAATAACTTGCAAGCTGTAAGAATCACAAAAGTATGAACAATGACGGAACACAATGAGTTCACTGTTTGGCACAGGGGGAACGTCTTCCTTAACCAATAAAACAGAAGTTCACTGTATTATTTGGCGTGTATACAAGGCAGTGTAGAACATCTGCCAGACTGGTAAGCATTTACGGAAGCACATATTGCTGAGCGTTTAAGATAACGTCATAGGTTTGGTCTAGCCGTAGATGCTCATTGCGTTTTCCCTTTACGTATTTAAGTTCGACTCTTCTGAAGTGTACTAAGCTATTATTATATTGTCACTAACTAGCAAATCATTGCGGTGTATATTCTTGAGACACTTCTATTATGCTTTAGTCTTAGGTACTTCAACATCCGAAGTAAATGACACAATGCCATCGGTTGACTGGACAATCATCACACAAACGAACCAGTCCATATTAAGCGTATTATCACATATTTACATACGATTGCAGTACATTTACGCGAACTGGACTTTACAGACATACAGAAGACACTAAGAATTACAGATGAGCGACAGTTTATCCCAACTTTCATCAAACGAAGCTAATCAAAGCTAAATCGTGTATCCCAGCAACGAATGTAAACAAACAATATGCCGGGGCTTCAGCATACGCCATTTTCACACTTTCGAGACCTGCATTAAGGTCTGGGTATTGTAGTTGGTCTTGGCAAGACCGACTACAATAAATCAGACCGCAATGCCACTATCGATACCGTAGAACATGGCGGAAATCGTAGGGGTTTGTTTACATTTGTTGAACCGACATTTTAGTTTGTCTGCTGCCAGAATTTCGTTCAAATGTTGCATATCTCAAGTGATTTCGTGCTGTTATTTATTGTAATAGTGTACCTTAAGTAGTGTAGTGCACTGTGAATGATTATAAATTCCGGTGATACCTAATGTGAGAATTATTGTCTGTTCATTGTTATTGTCTGTGAACCCGGCTGTAAATTTAATACTGCTGCAGATACTTCAATTTTTAAATTTCCTAAAGAAAGAGAAGTGGGTAAGAAATATTCTCCGGGATAATTTTCGAAGTTAAAACAGTTGTATGTTGTTTTTATGAAAATTCTCTAACCCCCTGATGCCATTCCAGTAGGTGGTGTTGGCCATTCTGCCAATTTTCACAAATCAACCGTCCTACCACACAACTCCTGTTTGTTAAAGTAGATGATGGTAGTTTTAATGACATACCATGAGTGTCAGTGTGTTCTAAAGTGCCAAGTTCTTTAAGTGTAATGTATTCTATAAGAATCGTGAATCAAGAATCTTTGTGTGCTTGTGGGCAAATTGAATTGGATACTACAGTCTGATGGAAGCAGTGATTTTAAAATGCGACAGGTATGTAAATAAAATTACTGTTAGTATCACAAGCAAGTGGACCTGGGGCGTTAACCCCAGATTAGGTTCGTTTTTGTATATAACACATTAATAAGATAGAATTTATGTCCGTTACTAGGTTAGGTAGGCCTACTGCCTGGCCGAAAATTACTGTTAGTACCACAGGCTAGGGGGTCTCGGGCGTTAGCCGCTGGTTAGGTTTGTTTTTGTATGTAAAACATTACCTAATAACATAGGATTTATGTCAGCTACTAGGTTAGGTTTTTATATATAAAGCCTTCAAGAACCAACTGATTTGCCTTCCGTTGGAATTCTATACACATCGAATTTGAAGAATGACAAGTTGATAATACAGTAAATTTTCATTTTAAAGAGTTTGTAACAGTCAATTGAGTGTTATTCGCAAATGCTATTTGAAATAAAGAACAATATGATAGTACCTGTGTGCCATCTGTTGGAGCTAGTTCAGGTTGCCCCTATCCTATACAAACAGATAGAAGCGAGTGCGCTCTAATAGCTCTCTCCGCTCAAAACAAACAACACACGACCGTGTTTACGGTATAAGTAGGGTTGGCAATATCTTATTTGTCAAATAAGCCACGCCTACAATGGCCGACACAACTGAAATTTCACTATATAGGCCTAAGTCGTGTTATAAATTGGGATGGTGGGTGGGTTATAGACAGCGGAGGAGACAACATCTATTAGCAGATCACTGTTGTTAAAAAAAAAAATGGCAGTCATCGGAACGCGTTAGGCTGTAACCATTGTCAAAATCCATTGGATTGGACAAATCGAAGGTTAGAATGGTCTGGTGCAGTTGCCGCTTTGACCGCTCGCAGATATTGGGGCAGGTTGACACAAAACCATTGATCTGGACGTGTTAGGCTGTAACCATTGGATTGGACAAAACGGAGGTTAGAATGGTCGGGTGATGGTGCGGCATAGTACCAAAACGGTGAGGTTGGCAGTACTGTTATGATGATGGTTGATGTGAATAATGGCATCCACAGCTGGAAATTCGTCTATAGCCTATAAAAATAAGGGATTATTGCAGCCATTGGCTATACATATAATGAATAAAATCTAAAAACATACAGTAAACTAATTGTTATTACCTAGGAATATCAAAGATTCATCCTGGCGCAGTCAGCTGGCATTTGAGGGTGCGTAAATGCGAGGGAGCCGTGTCAGTACATTTACTGGCACGTTAAAGATCCCCTTCGGGGCAAAATTCCGGCACCCCGGCGTCTCTAAAAGCCAGTGTAGTTAAAAGGGACGTAAAACCAATAACATTACATTATTATTATCAAAGATTCATGTCTTAATGTGCAGAATATAGCGTGGGATCTTCCACATTGTTCTCCACAGCGCTCACACAAACATTCGTCACACGGATGATGGAACTTTTTGGTGCGACACAGTTTATAACGGAAACCATGTATGGCAACGCGCGTGAGAATATGTCTCAGCCATTGAACTGGAATGCCGACTGTATGGGAGGAAAGTGCGGTTTGTTGGTGCGACTAGTTACTCCTGGTAGTGCATGTCAAGGAGGAGAATTTGACGTATACGAACGAAAGGATGATGTACGTACGACGAGATACAAGTAAAAGAGGTACTTTTGAACATTTAGGCGAACGGTAAACTAAACGGGACTTAACGCCGAAATACATATTTCAAAACATCATGTAGTAATTTGATACTTAAAATGGCTAGGAATATACGCCAACATAAAATATTATATTGCAGCCTGATAGTTCATCATTTTATCCTTAGATCAAAGGCAGCATACACAATAACTATAGGCCTACTGGCAAAAAAAAATACAAGCCGCACGTACATTAAAATAAAATTAAAATAAGGTTAGGCTGGGAATAACTAAGAATAAAGAAAAAATATGTTAATTGGTATTCAACATTTTTATTAACTCAAAGGCAGCATTCATATGTGTGTGAATATGCATAAGCCTACAACTACACAATTAAATAGATTCTTAGTGAACAAAAATACATAGCCTACTTTATTTATACAAAACACCCACTTGTTCAGTATTCTTCAAAGTAATGGGGCGTGGTGGCGCAGTGGTCAAGCTATTCGCCTCTCACCAAGGTGGACCAGGTTTGATTCACGGTCATTGCAAGTGAGATTTTTGAAGTGAAATGCCATGTCCTGTGGTTCGGATTCCACGTAAAATGGAGGTCCCTTGGCTCATGATCACAAGATTAACGGTCACGTAAAACTACAAGCTTCTTTTTCTTCAAAGCAGGTCGAAACTTAGACTTCACATAAGTCATACAGCAAACGAACAGGTCCTGCAGGGAAGATCCCGTAAGCCGAATTATTTTTATCGTCTCCAAGACTGACATCATAAAAGTATGCTGGAAAATGTGAAATTTTATGCCTATGCTGATGAAGAAAGTAACAGTAAATATTAGGCTACTTGTCGTTCAATAACTCTCGGTCTTTTCTTGGGTGGCTGAAGCCGATGCTGTGGGGAAATTGCAAATTGCAGGTACCGCATCGCATCGTCTTTAAGCAGTGGTTTGTTTCTATTTGAATGAAACAAGTAGCATGTTTATAAAAGTGTTCACAGCTATAACCCATTTCTTTAATAGGCCTACATATGAGCGTTTCCGTGGAAATCTGTAATATAAGTGTAGGTTATAATTCTGTGACTAATGACTTATAACCTACAATAGGGCCTACGTGTATTTGTCATGTGCTATTTAGGCCTATGTCAAAATTTGATGAAAGACGTATCCATAAACGCAGAATAGGCTACTTCATTACAAATCTCAATTCTGAAAATAAAGTAGACCGTAAACCTACCGTATTATTGGATAATATCATACATATAACGTTGCACAGAGGTACGTACGATCAAATATATGAAAACAATCACGACATATCAGCTGACTTGCAACCAAGAGTTAAATGGTATGACAGTTTTTGGTGCGACTAGTTACGCCTGGTAGTGCACCAGGAAGCAGTTTTCAGCGAGGGTTACCATGGGAGGAGTTGTTCCAGTAGTACCTACAGTTCAATGGTCTCAGCTCGTACCCCCCACTCTTCCAATCGTCAAAAATCATAGCGTCCGTGGCGCAAAAATCCTACCAAATGTCCTTTGACCCTAGTGTGTCCATGAGTTTTACATATCCTGGAGTAGAAGGTAGCAACATTTGAAGTCGGAGTTCTTCTACCTTATAAACCTCGCAAGTCACCTCTTACACCGGACTTGAAGGTGTATACTTTGATACACCCAAGGCCGTCTTTATGTAAGTTGCCTTCAGTTGCTCCATATTGTTCCAAATACTTCATATTTAAATGTGTCCAAATGCTCTCCAGTCCATAAGTCACAATACGGGTAACTTTTAACCGCAAAAGTTTTAGGGCTGTTTTTATAGATAGCTTAGTCAAATGTTTTGGTAGCGACGCTGGGTCTATCCTTGATGTGCAGTGTGAAAACATTGCCAGTTGACTGGAATGTAGAACCTAAGTAGGACTACTTGTAAGGTGATACACTCTCAAGCGGTTTTCCTGCAATGTGAAAAATTTCTGGCTTTCCCCCTTTCCTAAAGGTCATAGATTTAGTCTTGTTTCTGTTTAACCTAAGGTCATTGTGTAACGCCCATCATTCTAAAGCGTCGAGAGCAGATTGTAATTCTACCTGTGAACTTGAAGCGAGCACCATGTCATCTGCATATATAAATGAGATTACCCTCTCTGATAATATATCTGTGATATTATCTGCCATAGCAGTGATAAATAACAGTGGGCTTTATGGGTCTCCTTGTAGCACGCCTGTAGTCTGCTCTATTGGGCTTGATGTTGTAATGCCATCGTTAGTGACTATATTGTTAGAGCCTAAAATACTTTTGACAAGACGTTTCGTGTAGCTGTTAAGTTACCTCTCAATAGTCTGCCTAGTTTTTCCAATATTTTCTTCCTACTAATCGAGTCAAAAGCTTTAGAGAAGTCAATGAATATGGAGTCTAACTTTCCCTTCGGTACTGACAGGGTAGACGCAATCTCAGTTTGAAAACCTAGAATTGCCTGGATTGTGCATCTTCCTCTCCTGAAGCCAAATTGTCAGTCGCAATGCTATTTGGGATGGCTGGGTGGGTTACATACAGAGGAGGAGGAAGCATCTATTAAAACATCATTCCCTGATTTATTTCTCGTTGTTTGATAAGGTATTTTGGCTAATTCATGCACTATAGAGAATATTATCGCTCGTTCTACTTTCATTCAGTGCTACCATTCTGTTTTAGACCACCTCGTTGTGTAGTGCCTAGCGTTCTTGGCTGTCGTCCCGGAGGTCCGGGTTTGATTCTCCAGCTCTGCCAAGAAATTTAATCCTCAAATGAGGGCTGGGACGGGGTGCACTCAGCCTCTTGAAGCAACTTAGTAGAGGAGGGTTCAATTCCCACCTCAGTCATCCTGGAAGTGGTTTTCCATGTTTTCCCCACTTCTAATCCAGGCGAATGCCAGGATGGTTCCTAACTTAAGGCCATGGCAGCTTCCTTCCCATTACAATCCCCAATTTACAAACACACTAGTTCAGCCATAACAATAACACAGGTTATCACACATATTCCACACACAAATACATGGGCTACAAGACCATGATGTCGTAGCCCCTAATATAAGCAACAACCATTTATATTTGCATAGACCCTTCATGGGCTGTATAGTGTCAGGGGTTGACTTTGTTGTTGGTTGACTATTCTTGTAGTTCCATTTAGAAGTATTTGCATTTTTTTAACATTATGTCTTACCTCTGCTTCATTTATGTCTGTATTTTTAGCTACTGTCTGTTCGCGTTGCTTGTAGCGAAGTACGTCAGGGTTTCATATTGAATTTGTGCCTTGTTACATAAAAACCTGTAATTTCTGGTAGAATTTAATCAATTATGCGATTGTTTGTCTTCGAATTTGCCGCTATTTCGATGGCGCCATGCCCGCCAGTCGCTACAGCTGTTCCCCTACGATTTCCGCCATCTTGGATTTGATGTTACGGTCTGAGATATTGTAGTCGGTCTTGGTCTTGGTTGTAGAGGGTATTCATACTCTTATCGACCCGGATCGAGGAGTCGAATCGTTGCCGTGACGACATTTTTTGCTGGCAAGATTGTAAGATGGATTTTCTTGACATGAAGATGTGAAAACATAGGGGAAGGTGGGCCACAGTGAGACAGAAAAAATATATTTTAGTATACTGTCTTATTTTTTGATATATGAGAATGTCTTTATATACTGAAATATAAGTTGATTGTTGCTCATCAATTTCATACCCTTAGAATTTCCAAAACATCCACACGTTTCTGTAAAAATAATAAATTGTGAACATGTTGCAGCCGTCTCACTGTAGCCCACCCGTGGGCCACACTGAGACACAATGAAAAGAATTTATTTTGACTGGTTAAATACATAGATAAACACTAAAACAAATAATTAATGCCAGAAAACACTACAGCACATTCAGATTCCCAAAATTTACAGAAAATTTGAGATATGACTTTTGTCTATTTGTTTTGCCATATGCACAGGAAACCGGCCACAGTGATCTGTTGCCTTTCGCGGGGACTGAAGCAATATTTGCACCCTATGGGTAAAAAAAGAACTGCCTATCATTTTTGCTCTTTTTCTTAAGAATTTTACTTAATAATTTTCATCATCTAAATCTCATTTCACTTCCCCGATGCAAAATCTTGAGTGTTTCCCTGAAAACTCAACCAGAACGAAGTCACCTTCCTTAGGTTTGCGAGCAAGTGGATGAAATGTTAGGAGCTCGATTTCTTCGTTATCTGATGAGCTATCTGAATTAGAAGAATCATCAACATCATCATCCATGGTAATGTCTGTAGCTAGGGCTGCCTTTGTCTGAACAAATTCTTCTTGCAGTTCTTTAGATTTTTTAATTTTTATTTGTGGACTTAAAATCAAGTTTTTATTTCTTTCTGGGGTGTGAGTTGGAATGAAAGATCTCCCCTTTTCTCTCCTAGAAGTTGACTCTGCCCTCTCCTCAGCTTTGGGGTAACTCCATATATCTTTCTCACTGTCTCACTGTAGCCCACCCTACTGTGTCTCACTGTGGCCCACCTTCCCATACTTATTAAATGTCAGGCACATAAGATCTTCGTCGCCGTAAACTTATAAATTCTTTTAAGTACCTTATTATTTGTAAAAGATGGCCTGTAGCCTACTACGTGGCAGTTGAGATGTGTGTCATTCCCTTCAGGTTGGGATGGATAATATGTGAGGTTAATGTCTTCTTTTGAAATACGGAAAACGTAAGTAAGTTGGTAACTTTTAAGCATGTGTTTTTATTTGGGTAATGGGTTCTGTCATTTTAGTCGATCCAAGACAACCTGTCTTGTGATACGACATTCAACTTTTTAAGTACCGGTACTGTACCCGAAATACCTACCGTCAGCTTGTTGATATCCCTCGATGGTAGCTGGATTGTAGAACCTGAAAACCCCGACTAAAAACCCCCAGATTCCACTCAACAAGAGACGGGGATAATGGGGCACAAGGATCACCTGACTGAGGGAACGTCAAGAAAAACCATAGCAACAAAAGAAAAATCTAGCTCGATAGAACACAAGAACGAGAAAAAACTTAATCTCCAAAGCGTGGAATAATACTGAAATGCCTGCAATGGTTTCCTTAACGTGACCTCCTATCGCAGCTATAAAATACCATTCTAAAAGAATTAAAATAGAATTCTCCAAAATTTATTCACAAAGGCATTATAGCAGAAATTGCTATAACAATATTACAAGAAATGAAAAGCAACTGCAGCTTCAACCGGAAGCTCAAATCACAGTGACCTGAATACAACTTCTAGTCATTACTAGACACACTGTATTCTCCATTTTAAAAAAAGTTGAACACTCTTTAAGATAATACCCTACTATGGCACAAGGAATGCCTCAAAAGCATTATTGAAAATTAATTCCGCATTTGGGTAGGTCATTACTAATCCTACAGCTAGCAATATCATTTATGTACAAAATCTACATTGTATATATATATATATATATATATATATATATATATTGAATGGCACACTCCAAGTGTGTTTTTCTTTTTATTTCGCAAGCCTCAGTTTAACATTCTTCCATTAGAATAAGATCATTAGTTTCCTTTAACTGATTCGAAAATGTTTAAATTGGTCCTTTCCAACCAGGTGACAAAGCTTAATAGAGGTAATCTATCACTTTAATAATTATTGCACTCACCAAAATAACTGATCATGATAACTGTAAAACCCTCGTCAGCATGGTGATTAAATCCAGAATATTAAGGTTGACATCATTTAATACATGTTTTACTTTGTAGTTTGCATGCTTCTAAGCAACAACAAAATGCTTGTAGTAAAACGCTGAATTAGACTTGAAAATAAGTCAACTTATATTTGACTACTCAATCACAATTATCATGGGTTAGTTTCCATGAAATATCTTAATGTTTATTTCATTCTTTTACTGCCTTCACGCGGCTCTACTCGTATACATATGTACTCCCCTGAGTACTCTATTCAAAATTAATTTGTTACAATCATACATATTTTAACGTAACTGGATCACCCTCATTGCTTAATGACGAATTTCATTCTCAGCCGATTATTGTTGTTACTACATCGTTGTTTAAATTTATACATAGTTTACATTAGTTTTCAATGATGTTAGTTGAATTTTCTCAATAACAAAATATCCTTTTAGAATTAATACCTATGCTATGAGAGATTGCAATAGCATCGACTTTCCTTAATCAGAATTTATTTATACATTTATTAAATTTGGGATATACGCTGGTTAAAAAAGTGAATGATGTTTCAGAGATATATTATAGTCAAATGACTACAATTAAAAACAATGATAAATTCCATCGATCATGGATCTCAACTGTGCCTTCACGCGAGAGGCTAACGTGAATCCAAAAAGCAAGTTAAATAAAAATGAAGAGAAAGTTTATCATGCCAACGTTCGGTACACCCCTGCACGGATGAATTCGAGAAACCAAGTAATGTCTCTACACCACCGGACATGGTAATCATAACAATTAGCACAATTGTCTGGTTAGAAAACATTACCAGCCTCTGTCCTTCAACAACACAAAGAATGGTTCCTAACAAAAGCGAGAGATCGAACTCCTCTACATACATATATATAAGATAAAACTTCAAAAAAACTCATAACTTGCTATCAAAATCAGTCTTCTATTCATAAACCAATCACTCGGATGTATAATGTTCGAAGATGCAGTAGGAAAATGTAGCCCAACAAAAACACAGTCTAACGATGCGAAGAATGTCACAAATTGACATAATAAAGAGCTCACCACGTTGATAAACTACACTGAATCACAAAATGCCTATCGATGTCCTCTTCACTACCCTAAGAAAGCTTCATGAAATATTACTGAATTTAAGATGAAATCTACTTAAACATACTTAAATACAAGCTGAAAATGGGTTGCACTTCTTATGGAAGTCTAAAACCTGTCGATTATGAAATCAGTCATGATTAAAACGTCATGCCTAAATTCCACAGTCCGACATACTACTCAAAAATCAAGATGCTAAAAATAACGGCGTAAATTAACATTGAAATATCTACACTTAGCTACGAGAGACGAAGTTGTGTAAGCTGTACCTTGTTGATAGATGAATTTCCAAGAGCGAGCATTGATACGTCCTGCATATCACACCTTTTCCATATGTAGCTGTAACTAGCACTCCCCAGGTCGTCGGGAATCGAACCAGGGAACACCTTCTCAATCCGCACGTTCTTTCCGATTCAGAAGGCTATTACCCATCCTGGGTAAATTATCAGGAATTGCTACTTCACGTCTCCAACATCTTCCAGTACACAGTTCGTTTCGCAGTAGTATCGCGTTATTCATATCGGGCCGAAATATTAATGAACGAAAGACGATTGACTGCCCATGCGAATAGCATTCAGGATTACTAATGAGGTAGACACAAGTGGTCACACAATCAGAATCAGTCATCACTAGGGCCATGGCGATAATTCATTGAAATGTTCGATACAATGCCGGTCTAGTAGCGTTCATGCTGCTGCGTTTTTAGCCTGCCATTATAGAAGAAAAGTACAGCACTAAAATTATTCCTCTTGACATCTTGATTAAGAATATGTCTGTTCGCGATGAGGAATAGTGTTTAGAGTTTAATAACATTGCTGCGCACTCGATGTCAATGCAATGGAAACAGAGACTGCTTTTCAAAACGAAAGTTCACTGTGGTGACTGGCAGCTTGCTGTATTGAGATTATAGTTTCTAATACTGCTTACCCTTGTAGCGGTATAGATTGCATCTCGTGAAAACGAACAGAGTCCTTCGACACTGTCTCTGTATGCACTTTAAAGTGTTTGATATAAACATCGCGTCACATTGCAATAACGAAACGCGTTCTCAAGTTTCAAAAAGAGATATGTTCTCAAGCGCTCCGTAAAGTTATCTGCTCACAGCTGTCTGTGTGTCCATCCACCTAGCTTCAAGCTACCCCCACTCAGACGTGACAGTAATCGAACTGATCTCTCATTGGTGGATGTAAATCATAATTTATAATGTCTCCGACAGATACTAAACATGTATAGATAAAAAATACACATTATGCTCTGTACCAGGGTCTCGTATAATGTTGCAAATCTTGCATATTATTCTCCTTTCTTCTTATTGCTGATAAAAATTTAATCCTGGTGACCGATCAATAAACTGGGTCAATGGTCGCCATGTTGTAATCATCTCCGCTTGACTTCGTGCGTGCACGTCGGTACTTGGAAAATACCGTAATCGAGCAGCTGAATCCTGCTTCGGTTTGCAACTTGTGGATCGCGCCGATCTTCAACATATACTACAAACTGCACTATACATCATAACAATATGAGTATAATGGTACAGTACCAAAGGTGTTTTTCTAAAATACACAACCTTTATTTTATTTCTTCCTTTCTCCACCTTTCGTATGTAGTTTGATCTCTTAAAGATTCTATTTTACGTATCGTGATACGATACTCTTTTTATTTAAAATCATGGGCTCGTTGTCATGATAACCTGACTAGATTGTTAACAGATTGTTATTGTTAAACATAGTCAGTAGATTTTATTTTGTGCATTCGAGACAGACATCTTGAGATTTCGGAAGACCAACACATATTCATATTGTGCTCGTGAGATATTGGCTTCTTTTACCTTTCTGTTGGATTTTGGTTCACGTTTAATCTTTAAATATTATTGGCGATTGTTGATTTTCTGAAAAAGGTAATCGTGCCTTTATTTATTTTTCCCTTTATTTCTGTTGCTTATTTCCTCCTTCGAAGTTCGTGTCTCTATGCCTCACCGCTCGTTAATTTTTCCTTCTTTACTGTGATGTCAGATGATGCTTAATTAATTAATTTAATTGTTCTGATAAGGTATTTACTTATCCACTTCTTCTGATGTTCCAGATTCCTCGTTTATTTTAATGTGTTTATTTTTTAAATCATTAACTTGTTTCTGTTCTATGTTATTACCTTATGTAAAAGTTATTATTTTAAGATTATATAATCTGTAAAAATGGTTAGCAGACGTCCAGCTCGTATCCCTTCTAATATTTTCACTGAAGAGATGAGATACTTTGAGTGAATGATTAAATTATTGATCAGTTATTGAAATTGTCGAGTCTTATTTCTTGTATGTCACAAGTGGTAACAGAGCTTGGTTGCGATATTTTCCTCTTTTAATTGCTTTGAGAGGTTTTCGCTGGAGTTGTGGTTGGGTGGAGCACCGGAGTCGTTTTAAGCTTGTGTATTCAAGGAAAAATGTCTAATCTTGTGTGAATTTGTTTGTTTCATTAAAATTGCAAATTGATGGAAGAGCGACAGTTAACAGATATCTATAATCTTACCAAAGATGAGGTAAGATACGAGATTGAAATAAGAGGTGAATCTTCTGTCGGCCATAGAGAGAAAGACCTATTAATTTTGAAAAACTTGAATGATGCTCCTGTCCAATTACCTACCTTGGAGGATCTTGGTCTTGATAAGACGTCTGGTGCGTTAACAATTGTACCAAATGTTTTAACTTTAATTAATTTTGCTGATTATTTAATTGGGTGTGATCATCGTTCTGCTTCTCAAGTGTTTACATTTAAAACTCGGGCTGTGCATTGGTTTTATCGTCTGGGAGATCTGATTAATATTTTGGAGCAGAAGGATGTTGAATATATTTCTACTTAAAAAAATCTAGGTCCTAAGGTTGGGTGTGTTATTTAAAGATATTTCCTAGTGATAATAATTCTAAATTTGGTGAATATGTAGTGTGTGATGTTAATGCTGAAACAGAGGTGTGTGATTCGAGTGAAAGTATTGATTCTGAAAGGGTTGTCGATAATTTTTATTAAAATTTGGAATCTTTATCGGTCGTTCATTTAACTAAAAATATGAATAATTTGGAAAGTACTTCCTCAGCAAGTGATAGGAGACAAGTTGTGTCATCGTATGCTACTCGAATGGATTTATCGAACCTAGATGTTGTCTGAAAAACAGTTAGTATCATCGATCATTGCTGGTGTTAATCCTGAATGCCGTTCTTATTTGGTGTTGGAGTCTAAACCTACTACCTTGCTGGAACTGAATGAAATTATTAGGTCTGCTGAAACTGTCAGAAATGCTGACTCATTACGAGTAAACAACGTTCCTCTGCCCCTTAACTTGGCTAATGCAATGCCTCCTAGTTATTTACCTAATAACTATGTTCCTACGCCAATGTATTCTCCTAATGCAATTCCTCCTAGTATTTTAACTAGTCCCAATGTTTCTGCACCCATGAATGTTTTAATGTTATTCCTACTGGTTGTATACCTAATGCCAATATGCCTACACATATGTATACATCAGAGATAACTCCTCCGAGTTATCCAACTAGCAATAATTTACAGTGGAGAATGGTATCTTCTCCAAACGAGATTAGACCTAACAAAGTCAAAAGATGTGATTGTTATGGTCCCTACGACCACATTGCACATTGGTGTAATAGGAAATATAATCGTAGTAAATGATGGTATCTAAATGATATCTCGTCGGATTGTCATATATCGAAGGGTTATTCTAACAGAAATAAGGTTAAACGTTTAGGTAATCATGATTATGATAGGGATGTCAGTAGAAAAAATAAAATCTGTGATAGTATCATGTGTGCGTCTAAGGGAGACTGTCCCATTATAGAGATCTATCTTAACAACGAAAATATTTCGGCATTAATTGATTCGGGCAGTACTAATTCCTTTTTGGGTAGGAAATGGTTCGAAAGTATGAAATCTGTATGCAAGTTTGGTGAGTTAGTAGAGGAATCCAACAATATAATATCTGCTAATTCTACATCTCTTGATGTGTTAGGTTATGTAAAGGTCAAAATCAATATTTCTGATTTCTCTTGGAAATTTAATTTATGGATAGTAGACTATTTGTCCTGTAACGTTATTCTTGGGGCTGATTTTATTTCACATGCTGGTTTATTGATTGATTTGAGGACAAGATTATGCTGGTTTCAATTTAAACCTAATTTAAAGATAAAATTTAATCAGATGCCTAGTAATTATGTTGTTAACTCCACTCAAAAGTATTCTAAACCTATGACAGTTGATGATCTTGAGTTTAGTAATTTAAATGAGGATCAGGTAAAGCAAATTAAACTATTATGTTCCGAGTTCCCCGAAGTTTTGACTGACAAACTGGGTGTGACTCATATATAATAATAATAATAATATCGTATGGCCTCGGCTGCCTGATGCAAGCTTTGTTAATTGACACCCAGAGGGTAGCTTTCATGTCGAATTTCGTCGTTCCTTTGAACGCTATGAAAGTCAAGGAGTTTAGATATCTAAACTCCTTGACACTACAGCGGTTTCAAGTAGAGAATGGAGGAACTTTGTGTTGGTGGAAGATCCCGAGATTAATTTTGCCATTGAACACGGCCTACTGAATTCAAATGGGTTCTTTAACATGCCAACAACGTATGACATGAGTATCGTGATTTTTGTCGCCTTCAAAAATCACTTACCATGGCCAGGGGCGAACCTGCAATCTTGAGGTTGGTAGTCCGACACTTTAACCACTAGGGGCAGATGACCTCGTAGTTCCGACCCTTAAAACAACAATAACTAACTAACTAACTAACTGACTATAACCACTCACCCACCGTGGAATACGAGATAGAACTTTCAGACACCATTCCTGTACGTGCTTCCCCATACAGATTATCACCACCTAAGATAAAAGTCCTAAAAGAAATTATTGATATGTTAAAGGAAGGAATTATTAGGAAATCGACATCGGCCTAAGCCCAATGGACAATACAGACCTGTAATAGACTATCGAGCACTAAACAAAAAGGTGATGTTACAATCTATTCCTCTTCCGGATCTGCAATCATGCTTTGCATGGTTCCAAGGAGCAAATGTCTTTATGACATTAGATCTCATTCTGCCTACCTTCAGGTACCGTTAACTGAAAGATCTAAAGCTCTTATAGCGTTCACGACGGACTGGAATCTATTCGAGTTTCAACGACTTCCTTTTGGTTTATCTACGGGAGCTGCAGTGCCCAGTAGATTATTGCACAACGTTTTTGATTGGATTAAGTTCAAGTCAGTTTATCACCACCTGGATGACGTCGTTATCTTTAGCAAAACCTTTGAAGAACATTTGCAACATGTGAGAGAGGTCTTGTCAAGACTTAAAGGTGCTGGACTTACTGTCAAACTTTCAAACGTTTAATTTGCTAAGCCTCAGATTTCTTTCCTAGGGCACATTATTTCATCATATGGGATATCAGTAGATCAGAGTAGGACTCAGGCCATCAGCGAGTTCAAGCCTCCTGAAAGTGTTAAAGAAATAGCAAGGTTTATTGGCATGATCAACTACTTTAGCAAGTTTATACCTAACTTCGATCATCGAGCTGCTCCTATTAATATGCTGTGGAAAAGAGATGTAGAATTTAAGTGAGGATCTTCACAAGAAGCAGCCTTTGAAGATTTAAAGTTGGCTAAAGTAACGCTCCTATTTTGTCAATTCCGGATATTTCTAAAACTTTTATTATACAAACTGACGCTTCCAACCATGCCGTAGGTGCTGTATTGTTGCAGGAGTATGAACAGGGAAGATTGCCAGTTGCCTTTGCCTCAAGGACTCTGTCAGATGTCGAGAAAAGGTATTCAGTGTATGAATTGGAAGTGTTAGCGGTAATGTTTGCATTAGAAAAGTTCAGGCTATATGTGGAACATGCCCAGTACGAATTAGAGACGGATAACAAGGCGCTGAGTTGGGTCCTAGGAAACCCCAAGAAAACAGGACGAATAGCACGCTGGGCAAACAGGATATTATCCTTCAAGTTTACCGTACGTCATATTCGCGGTAGCGACAATGTTATAGCAGATTGCCTAAGTAGGATGTACTCTGATGATTTTGAGGCTGATGGGAAGGTAGAAGAGTCTTGTAACGAGAACCATGATCTGAATTTTTCTAATGTAATATTATCAAATTGTCCTATGCTTTTTAGGGACGTGTCTGAGTATCAGAGAGAAGATCCCAATTTAGATGAAATTATTAGAAACATTGAGAAAGGATATTCTGTCAAACTTTACTCCTTTAAAAATAAGATCTTATGTTGTTCTGCGAGGCATGATAGGTTACCTAAAATCGTATTACCTTCTATTTTGACATCTGAGGTATTCAGATATTTCCACGAATCACCAATAGGTAGACATCTAGGTGTCTTTAAAACCAGGCAAAAATTAGGCAACTTTTCATCTGGAAAGGTATGGACAAAGATATTAGAAGGTTAGTAAACAACTGTAATGCTTGTAGTATAGCTAAGCCATCCATCAATTCCAAAATTGGGTTATTTTCTTCTGAGGTTGCAACTAAACCTATGGAAAGGATCTTTGTCGACTTCATCGGCCCCATGCCTCTAAGTCAGGATACCGTTTTGCATTAGTGTGTACTGATGGATTTAGCAGGTTTAATTGGATTTTTCCGACCAAGACAGCAACTACCCAAACTGTCATTAAATGCTTAAATCAAATATTTACTTCCTTTGGTCCTTGCCAATTTCTTATTTCTGACAATGCCGAATGCTTTACGTCACATGTCTTTCGTAATTATTTTAATTTACTACTGCTCATGTAACAAGTACTGCATACTATCCGAAAGGATCATATTGTCCCCGTTAACCGGCATCGAATCGGATGACCCGGCGAAAACATCGCAATTCATGCCGATAACACAAGACATATATCAGATAAAGAATTTAAAAAAATGATTGAGGTCTGGGTTCGAATATCAAAAAAAATACGCCGGTGGGTACGAGAACTCAAGTAGTCTCAGGGGTGGTTAACAGGATGTAGGTGTAACAGGTTAAATCAACCCACTCCCAAACCTAAATCAAAGCAATAGCACAACAGAAATCAGAAGATAAGCACAATTAAAAAGATAAAAATAGGAATCCATTTATTGACAACTCATTGACCAATACAAATATAGTGTACCCGATACCTAGTTGAGGCTATTGGCTACGCCAGCAGACATTAAGCCGTAGTTGAGGTTTTGAGAAGAGTTAAGGAAAGATAGCGCTCAGATCGAGTCAAGAGGAATGTCAAGATGACGTAGTAGGTCTAGGATTTAGAAGGCGCTGACCGCAGTTAAGCAGATGGATTTATGAATGGAATTATGAAGCTTTATTAAGATCTATATGGAACATGGTATTTAAACATCTTAGAAGAGGAGATATAACATGCATTATATGTGGTAATAATTTGAAGGAAGACAGATAACCCTTATGTTATTTTATAACTTAATAGCCGAGATGATGGGGGTTCGAGATTATATTTGTGACGCAAGACCACGGTGGTGGGGAGAACGTCACGTGTCTGCGCCAAGCAGGTAAGGGTCGAGACAGTGCAGGAACTGTCAGTCTAGCTCTGTGAGCCAAGCAAGAAAGTCAAGCTGAGTAGCACACGCCAGGCGCATGGTATAGATCGCGCAGCGAACAGAAACTGTCACGGAAAGTGCAGGCGACAGTTTCAGCTTCACCGAGCAGCGAACAGAAACTGTCACGGAAAGTGCAGGGAACAGTTTCAGCTTCTCCGAGCGGCGAGCGACAAGTAGGTCAGTGGGCCGGGCGAACATCCGCAGCAAACAAGCATATGAGGCCGGGGTTCTTAAAACAGCATTGCGAGTAGTTGGAGAGCTTTATTCCAAGCTGCATTTCAACGTAGAACGACATGGTGAGGCTAGCTTTATGCGGAGATTATTATGGCATAGCAGTAGGGCCGTGCGGGTTAATTCCCATTATTATACGCAAGCATTATAACAGAAGCTGAACTTCATTATTACGTTGAGTTGGAACGTTTATTCAGCACTTGAATTATAAAGACAAATAGTTACGTGATACTGCAACTTTGAACTTCGAATGAACATAGTTTTTCTTAATGACATTACGACTATGCATTTCATAACGCAGTCCAAGTAACATTATCAATTTTAAGCAAACGGAATGTTGTAAGCATATGCACTTAGGAACATTAGCTCGTGCATTAATGCAAGTCAGTCTTAAGAAGTGTTATGAATTACCGAGTACGAACACAGATACAGGGTACTTCATAAACTTAGACACTCTGATAAAACAATTTTATTTTCTACAACTTAACCGCTGTGGAAATTGAACTTTCAACACTCAAACTGAACATTGTATAGAACAGTGGCGTAACGTAGAAGAGGAATAGGGGGTCCGCTGTTTCTATGAACTTTTTCGTGAGGATTTGGACAATATCCGCTATGGATAACCAGAAGTTTATCATGTCGGAGTAAACGCAGACAGAGACACGATGGCACCACGGAGCGATGGATTCGATTCCTGACGAGGAGGAGGTCTACCAGCTGATTCACTTGGAATTTCGAAGGCAATCGTCATTGCATGGATGGAATGATATTCACGCCGATCTTTCGAGAAAGTCATTACATAGGGAAAATCGACGATCTTTGAAGTTTAATAACAGCTGATTACGAGAAGGTACTGTAAGAGTTATAACTTCCTGATACGATTATTTTCATGAATACTGGGCACACGTGTATATTTTTCTAATAGGAGTGATACGATTGTTTAAGACATGGCTTTGACTTTATATGCTTCAAATTTTGCTAGAATATGGCGTGACCATATGATATGGCAGGCATCATTATACGAAATTCTCACCATTGGTTGGCTTTATTAAGCAGATGTTTGGTCTTTTAGACATTTTTCCAGTAAGGATATTTTTCATGAATAGTTTTTTTGTGTAACGAGTATTTCGAACTCGTGATCTGCAATTGATTATCTATATTACTTCGTCAGTTCATTGCATACTAACGAGTGTGTATTATTCATCAGTAGGGACTTTTTCCATTGGATTGTTTGGAGATATTAAGATGTTATTCACTTTAGTGAATGAATATCGCTTTTATATGACAACTAGAGACTTGTTGATTCCTATCTGGTACATTCACTCATATAGTCTTCGTGATGGGGTCTTTCGTATTTATACGATTGTATGGTGGTTACTCATCTTACCCATCGCTTAGGGCACTATCATGATTAGTCAATGGGGCGAGGTCTTTCGTATTTATACGATTGTACGGTGGTTACTCATCTTACTTGCCATTGAGGGACTCATTTTTATCATCCGAGTGTACATGAGATTGTAAGTGAATCAAACAAGAAACTACTAGTCACATATCAGTAGAACTTTTGTTAAATAAAGTAACGATAAATGTCAACAGGGTTACATTTGTAATTCTTGTTTGCCAATCCAATATTTTGTTGCTATACTCTTTTGAGAGTAATTTCAGTTTAACAGCTGTTACAGCTGATGCTTTTGATGATTTTTATAATTGTGTTGGATACCTTTGAGAAGGATTTAAAGTAATTGAATCTTGTAAGATGAATCATTAATGGTTAGATTTATTTTAAGGCAGATCAGTATTGCAGATTTTGATATGAGAGATTATAGCACATTGGTGTTTTTCTGTGATGTGAATTATGAGAATTGTAAGAGAATTTATGCTATTTGAAAGCAAATCTTGAATTACTAAGGTAATATTTTTCCAATTGTTTAAGAAGTTGTCTAGATGTGATCGGATTAATTACAGTTATTGGAGATTGTGTGCGTTGATAATTTGAAGCCAGTTATATATTTTTTGTAGATCATGCAACATGGTTAAGTGAAGTTTGTGATAGGCATTTTGTGGAAGTTGCCAAGTGATAGTTGCAATGTTGCTAATGCATTTTGAAGCAGACATGAGGTTGTCGAACCCAGTCTAGCGTAATTGTTGAGATTCATGCTGTATGTGCTGAATATTTATGGAGTTTTGTGGAATAATTGTTGTATTCAAATGTGATATTTGAAGAATTGAGGATATATAATGTAGTTGTGGATAGTCAGATCCAACGTGATGTCGTGAAGGCAATAATATTTTTTGGCATGAAAATTAAATACGAGATATAACTTGGAAGTAATAAAACTGTAAGACAACGTTCTATAACCCATATTAGACAATTTGTTAGGAAATTAAACAAATAAATAAAGTTGATAATACAAGATTTTCTGAGAATAATAATTAATGAAATAATAATCTGAAAATTAAGCATATTAATGATCTGACCTAATGAAATAAAAATCAGAATGACTAGATGAAATAATAAGAATCTAAATAACCAGAAGAATGAAATTTAAATAAATTGATAAATTAAATTTTGGAATAAATCAATGAATTAAATAAATGGATGAATTAAAGATTGAATAAATAAACTGATTTAAATAAATTAATAGATGATTGGATAGATGATGAATAACTGAATTAGAAGGTGATAATTAATTAAAGAAGCTGATGATTAATGAATTTATATGGAATTAAATAAGTTTAATTGAGATATAATTTGAGGAATTGCAACATGAGTTGAGGATTTAAATGATTTAATGGTGATGAGTTAATGATTCTGACAGGAATATGTTGAATTTTGAGATGAGAATTAATGTGAGAAATATTTAATTTTGATGATGATGATGATAATGATGACCAATGAGAAGTGAATTTTCTGTAATTCACAAACAAGTAATTTGTAATGGCAATGTAAATACTGTAAATTGATTATTCGATATTTAGGAGCATTTGACTAACATGTTCAACATTTAAATTATGCCATGCAAGCCATAAAATATGTGATATTTAAAATATGTGATTATAATATGTGTATGTTTAGACAGATTAATAACTTTTTCAAATCCACATTCATGATGTTAAATTAAAGAGAAATTAGGTCTCAGGTATCACAAATGTCAGTGACGAAAGACATAGTGCTACAGTGATCCTGAGAACCCAAGAGAACTTTAGAGATTTTTCTGTTTTATGTGGATGAAATATTTTTGATTAGAAAAGAGATGGTTCGATTTTTGGACAATGGCAATTTAACGTTGGCATTCGACCATACTCTCAGGTAGGAGGTATATTTAAAATGTCTGTCTGACTATCAAAGTGAAATAGATTTGTTTTTATCTTAGTTGTGATCTGATGATGGTGTGATTTTCCTTTTTCTTTCCTTGTCTTGAGTAAGGCTTAACCAGGAAAGGAGGTGGTTTGCTAGGAATTCAGTTGATGGCGCACATTTATATTTGCATTTTTTTATTAAACTTAAGCCCGTAACGACCCTAGAGATACTTTGTCTCGTGTTACCCAACTGCTTTTTCGATAATTCAGCTGAATTTCCGACACATTCCTTATTTGACTAGAGGTTCATTTAACTCCGCTCTGTCCTGGAACTCCTGGAATGCGATGTAATAGCAGATGGGTCATCGCATCCCCAGGACGAACGGGTGCAGAGAGAGAGGGAGAATTGGCGCCCAACGTGGGGCTTCGATTTTGTTTATTCTATGAAATCACATCAGATTTAGATTACTGAGAGATTGATCTCAAGTTCATTTAATTGTGTTATAAAATTTATTAAACTTAGTCAGACAATATACTTGTGTGCCCATTCCAGTGTTCATGTTAATCGTATTAGTATTATATCGTGTTAGTTATAAGTCATTTTTCCTATACCCAAGTGAATGCAGGAATTGAGACATTGTGATGTGTTGTTGTCTAACGTCTCTGAATAAAACGTCTATTGAAAATATAATTATGTTGCCGGAAGATTTAGCTAAGGTGTTAGGAGAGTTGCAGAGTGGTATGTCTGGTATTGCAGAAACTATTTCTAAAATGGAAACGGAAGTTAAAGAACAGATAAATAGTTCAGAAGCTAGGTTAGAAGCTAGATATAAAGAAAATGTGCAAGCATTACAGACTAGTAATGAAGAAAATTTAAAATCATTACAGATTAGTAACGAAGGCAATCTGAACGACAGTTTAAAGTCATTAGAAACTAGATTACAGACTAGTACTGAAGCTAACTTGAAGGATAGTTTTAAATCATTAGAAGAAAGATTACAGTCAAATAGTGAAGACAATTTTAAATCATTAGAAGAGAGATTACAGTCAAATAGTGAGGATAATTTTAAAACATTGGAAGAGAAATTACAGTCTCGTAGTGAAGAAACTAACACAGAGTTAGAAAACAAGTTAACTAGGTTAGAGAATAGATTAACTGCAAAGAATAATGAAATGCTTAAGACTTTACAATTGGATATAATTGCAGTAAATATGAAAGGAGAGGAAAATGTTCAAATATTAAGAAAGAATATTATTGAATTAGAAAGTAGGGGAGAAGAAAACATTCTTACTTTCAGAACAGACGTTATGTCTATACAGAAAGACATTAAATCGGATGTATCGAAGTTGAGATTCGACATCGATGGTTTAGTGGCAGATGTAGGCAAAATTCAAGAGTGGTCTACCGAAGTATCTTTCGAGACTAAAATCAAAGGTCTAGAGATGAATCTAGGTAATGAGATTAAGGATTTAAAGTCAGTAATTGGGACCATTAAAGAGGATGTCTTAGGAGAGGTTAATTCTAATTTAAAATCATCAGAGAATCAATTGCAGAAAGATATTAGGAAGATGGATGATGATATAGAGCAAAAGGTTAATGAAAACTTAGCTTTATTCAAAAATAGAGTCGGTGCAATCGTGGAAGAACGGTATAGTGAGGTCGATGCCGAAGCAAAAGAAAAACGTGCAGGATTAGACGAGAAATTAATCGCAGGTATGGCGAACTTAGAAGCGAGATTTACTGAGAACAAGGAAGCGATGAAGATAGATTCAACTCTATTTAGGACAGATGTTGATCTGTTAAAGGAACAAGTCGCGTCAGTAAAGAATACATGCGAAGACAAAATAGACAAGTTGAAAAACGATTTAGAGGAGAGTAACAAAACGCAGAATGTTACGTCGTTAGATGAGTTGAAGACTCAGGTCAAGACCGTAGAGAAACTGGCAGAAGATAGGATGACTAAACTAGAATCTATGATTAACAGTTTCACCAGTCAAAATACTATATCAGGGGAAATATCGATGAATCAGACAGCGATAGACCGCAGTATGGGTAATCAAGAAGTTAGCATGGGAGAAGACCGTCAAACGCAACCGAATGTGACATTCGAAAGGGCAAGTTCAACCCCTCAGGATAATCCAAGTTTGAATAGTAGTACGTTGGGTACAAATGAACGATACTCAGGTCCAGTTACCATTATCAGAAATCTGGATGACAAGCCGAGGAAGTTTTCTGGAAATACAGGGGTCACACCAGTCGAATTTCTGCGAGATATTCGAGACTACATGGCGGAGCATAGAGTAGCCAAGGAAAGAGAGCTAAGGATAGTCGAACGCGCCTTAGACGGGTCTGCGCTTACTTGGTTTAGAGCATTCAGAAGCAATTTTGCGAATATGGAGCAATTTGCAATAGCATTCCTAAGGAGATTTTGGAGTGCAGAGGATCAACTGAACGTGAGAGCAGAAATGTACTCGAAGCGTTATTCTACGTCACATCCGACGCATTATGCCAATTATTTTACGTCACAGTTGGCTAAATTGCAGTTTCTGATTCCTCCATTGCCAGAAGAAGAGCTTTTGCAAGCTATAGCGAGACAGTTACCGATTGAGGTACAGCGATCACTCATAGCGTCGGGAGAAAACACACTTGAGCACTATGACGACATTTTACGGCGATTGGACTATACAAGCGCTCAAGTTACGCCTAGAAATACAAGAAACGACAATAGAAACACGCAAGAGGTGAATGCGGTAGTCGTTGATAACGCAGCTCAAACTGACAGAAGAGATTCCTGGGAAAACAGAAGGAACGAAGGAAATCGAGGAAACATCCGTAACGTTCGTGGAAATGATCGGTATAGAGGACCATATGAGAGGCCATACGATCAGGAAGCAAGAAATAGCCGATATAGAAATTATAACCAGAATTCCAGATATCAAGATCGGAATCGATACAACAATAGATTTCGTGGTAGAAATAACTGGAGCCAAGGTCAACAGTATAATCGGAACGACAGGCAGGATGGCCGAAGAAACGATCCTAATGAAGGACGAGATAATCGTGAATACGAGAGATCGAGGCAAGAAAATAGACAGCCTAATGCACCACTCGAGGAGACAGTCAGAGATGTCAATCGAGCAAGCACGAGTGATGAAGGAAGAAACAGACGTCAAAGTAATACAGAATCAAGATGCTAATCATTGGAAGTCAATCATCATTGTTGAGAGTCAGAAAGTACCATCATGCTGAATAAGGGAATTGTAGAGCTATCGTGTACATGTGTTATATATAGAATGCCTGAGAGTGTATTTTTTTCTCAATCCTGATAAAAAAAAGGAGATGTACGGGAGAGATGTACCCGATACCTAGTTGAGGCTATTGGCTACGCCAGCAGACATTAAGCCGTAGTTGAGGTTTTGAGAAGAGTTAAGGAAAGATAGCGCTCAGATCGAGTCAAGAGGAATGTCAAGATGACGTAGTAGGTCTAGGATTTAGAAGGCGCTGACCGCAGTTAAGCAGATGGATTTATGAATGGAATTATGAAGCTTTATTAAGAGCTATATGGAACATGGTATTTAAACATCTTAGAAGAGGAGATATAACATGCATTATATGTGGTAATAATTTGAAGGAAGACAGATAACCCTTATGTTATTTTATAACTTAATAGCCGAGATGATGGGGGTTCGAGATTATATTTGTGACGCAAGACCACGGTGGTGGGGAGAACGTCACGTGTCTGCGCCAAGCAGGTAAGGGTCGAGACAGTGCAGGAACTGTCAGTCTAGCTCTGTGAGCCAAGCAAGAAAGTCAAGCTGAGTAGCACACGCCAGGCGCATGGTATAGATCGCGCAGCGAACAGAAACTGTCACGGAAAGTACAGGCGACAGTTTCAGCTTCACCGAGCAGCGAACAGAAACTGTCACGGAAAGTGCAGGGGACAGTTTCAGCTTCTCCGAGCGGCGAGCGACAAGTAGGTCAGTGGGCCGGGCGAACATCCGCAGCAAACAAGCATATGAGGCCGGGGTTCTTAAAACAGCATTGCGAGTAGTTGGAGAACTTTATTCCAAGCTGCATTTCAACGTAGAACGACATGGCGAGGCTAGCTTTATGCGGAGATTATTATGGCATAGCAGTAGGGCCGTGCGGGTTAATTCCCATTATTATACGCAAGCATTATAACAGAAGCTGAACTTTATTATTACGTTGAGTTGGAACGTTTATTCAGCACTTGAATTATAAAGACAAATAGTTACGTGATACTGCAACTTTGAACTTCGAATGAACATAGTTTTTCTTAATGACATTACGACTATGCATTTCATAACGCAGTCCAAGTAACATTATCAATTTTAAGCAAACGGAATGTTGTAAGCATATGCACTTAGGAACATTAGCTCGTGCATTAATGCAAGTCAGTCTTAGGAAGTGTTATGAATTACCGAGTACGAACACAGATACAGGGTGCTTCATAAACTTAGACACTCTGATAAAACAATTTTATTTTCTACAAGTAAAACTTAACCGCTGTGGAAATTGAACTTTCAACACTCAAACTGAACATTGTATAGAACAATGGCGTAACGTAGAAGAGGAATAGGGGGTCCGCTGTTTCTATGAACTTTTTCGTGAGGATTTGGACAATATCCGCTATGGATAACCAGAAGTTTATCATGTCGGAGTAAACGCAGACAGAGACACGATGGCACCACGGAGCGATGGATTCGATTCCTGACGAGGAGGAGGTCTACCAGCTGATTCACTTGGAATTTCGAAGGCAATCGTCATTGCATGGATGGAATGATATTCACGCCGATCTTTCGAGAAATTCATTACATAGGGAAAATCGACGATCTTTGAAGTTTAATAACAGCTGATTATGAGAAGGTACTGTAAGAGTTATAACTTCCTGATACGATTATTTTCATGAATACTGGGCACACATGTATATTTTTCTAATAGGAGTGATACGATTGTTTAAGACATGGCTTTGACTTTATATGCTTCAAATTTTGCTAGAATATGGCGTGACCATATGATATGGCAGGCATCATTATACGAAATTCTCACCATTGGTTGGCTTTATTAAGCAGATGTTTGGTCTTTTAGACATTTTTCCAGTAAGGATATTTTTCATGAATAGTTTTTTTTTGTAACGAGTATTTCGAACTCGTGATCTGCAATTGATTATCTATATTACTTCGTCAGTTCATTGCATACTAGCGAGTGTGTATTATTCATCAGTAGGGATTTTTTCCATTGGATTGTTTGGAGATATTAAGATGTTATTCACTTTAGTGAATGAATATCGCTTTTATATGACAACTAGAGACTTGTTGATTCCTATCTGGTACATTCACTCATATAGTCTTCGAGATGGGGTCTTTCGTATTTATACGATTGTATGGTGGTTACTCATCTTACCCATCGCTTAGGGCACTATCATGATTAGTCGATGGGGCGAGGTCTTTCGTATTTATACGATTGTACGGTGGTTACTCATCTTACTTGCCATTGAGGTACTCATTTTTATCATCCGAGTGTACATGAGATTGTAAGTGAATCAAACAAGGAACTACTAGTCACATATCAGTCGAACTTTTGTTAAATAAAGTAACGATAAATGTCAACAGGGTTACATTTGTAATTCTTGTTTGCCAATCCAATATTTTGTTGCTATACTCTTTTGAGAGTAATTTCAGTTTAACAGCTGTTACAGCTGATGCTTTTGATGATTTTTATAATTGTGTTCGATACCTTTGAGAAGGATTTAAAGTAATTGAATCTTGTAAGATGAATCATTAATGGTCAGATTTATTTTAAGGCAGATCAGTATTGCAGATTTTGATATGAGAGATTATAGCACATTGGTGTTTTTCTGTGATGTGAATTATGAGAATTGTAAGAGAATTTATGCTATTTGAAAGCAAATCTTGAATTACTAAGGTAATATTTTTCCTATTGTTTCAGAAGTTGTCTAGATGTGATCAGATTAACTACAGTTATTGGAGATTGTGTGCGTTGATAATTTGAAGCCAGTTATATATTTTTTGTAGATCATGCAACATGGTTAAGTGAAGTTTGTGATAGGCATTTTGTGGAAGTTGCCAAGTGATAGTTGCAATGTTGCTAATGCATTTTGAAGCAGACATGAGGTTGTCGAACCCAGTCTAGCGTAATTGTTGAGATTCATGCTGTATGTGCTGAATATGTATGGAGTTTTGTGGAATAATTGTTGTATTCAAATGTGATATTTGAAGAATTGAGGATATATAATGTAGTTGTGGATAGTCAGATCCAACGTAATGTCGTGAAGGCAATAATATTTTTTGGCATGAAAATTAAATACGAGATATAACTTGGAAGTAATAAAACTGTAAGACAACGTTCTATAACCCATATTAAACAATTTGTTAGGAAATTAAACAAATAAATAAAGTTGATAATACAAGATTTTCTGAGAATAATAATTAATGAAATAATAATCTGAAAATTAAGCATATTAATGATCTGACCTAATGAAATAAAAATCAGAATGACTAGATGAAATAATAAGAATCTAAATAACCAGAAGAATGAAATTTAAATAAATTGATAAATTACATTTTGGAATAAATCAATGAATTAAATAAATGGATGAATTAAAGATTGGATAAATAAACTGATTTAAATAAATTAATAGATGATTGGATAGATGATGAATAACTGAATTAGAAGGTGATAATTAATTAAAGAAGCTGACGATTAATGAATTTATATGGAATTAAATAAGTTTAATTGAGATATAATTTGAGGAATTGCAACATGAGTTGAGGATTTAAATGATTTAATGGTGATGAGTTAATGATTCTGACAGGAATATGTTGAATTTTGAGATGAGAATTAATGTGAGAAATATTTAATTTTGATGATGATGATAATGATGACCAATGAGAAGTGAATTTTCTGTAATTCACAAACAAGTAATTTGTAATGACAATGTAAATAGTGTAAATTGATTATTCGATGTTTAGGAGCATTTGACTAACATGTTCAACATTTAAATTATGCCATGCAAGCCATAAAATACGTGATATTTAAAATATGTGATTATAATATGTGTATGTTTAGACAGATTAATAACTTTTTCAAATCCACATTCATGATGTTAAATTAAAGAGAAATTAGGTCTCAGGTATCACAAATGTCAGTGACGAAAGACATAGTGCTACAGTGATCCTGAGAACCCAAGAGAACTTTAGAGATTTTTCTGTTTTATGTGGATGAAATATTTTTGATTAGAAAAGAGATGGTTCGATTTTTGGACAATGGCAATTTAACGTTGGCATTCGACCATACTCTCAGGTAGGAGGTATATTTAAAATTTCTGTCTGACTATCAAAGTGAAATAGATTTGTTTTTATCTTAGTTGTGATCTGATGATGGTGTGATTTTCCTTTTTCTTTCCTTGTCTTGAGTAAGGCTTAACCAGGAAAGGAGGTGGTTTGCTAGGAATTCAGTTGATGGCGCACATTTATATTTGCAATTTTTTTATTAAACTTAAGCCCGTAACGACCCTAGAGATACTTTGTCTCGTGTTACCCAACTGCTTTTTCGATAATTCAGCTGAATTTCCGACACATTCCTTATTTGACTAGAGGTTCATTTAACTCCGCTCTGTCCTGGAACTCCAGGAATGCGATGTAATAGCAGATGGGTCATCGCATCCCCAGGACGAACGGGTGCAATAGGAAACCCCCAAAAGCCTATCTTGCCTCGGAGATTCGATCTAAATGAAAGCTTGATGTGGACCGAAGAAAAAGAAAAATATTTAGAGTCCAAATAAACATAATTAAGTTTTAAAGGGTCAACGAATCTCCTTGGTCCTATCCTTAAGACACAAATAAAATTAGGAGATATTCGAAGAAAATAAAATAAAATATAAAAAAATAGATTCAAGAGTTTAGTGCTTTTCAGTCGGTCAACACGAATGTACCCAAAAGAGATGGGTTATGCCCTAATCCTGAAATAAATTACATGAGATTAATTAAACACTAGGATGACCAGTTTCGACCGTCAAGCGATCATCATCAGATCCATTACACTCAGGCTACAAAATCTATGTTTGAAATACAGGTGAAAATATTTACAATATGTACAATTATTTAGTTGCAGTATTGGTACTGCAACTGTCTGTGTATGAACTTCTGGAACCAATCTTCATTCAGGACCATCTCCTTCGCATTCCAGAACCGGCAGGATTGCATCTTCCACCATCTTCTTCCTCGCCTCCTCCAGGAATCGAACCTGAGACCTTCACGTTTCATGGTGGCTGCGTCCTCCGACTCCCACGGTGTGGTTATGTCATGGCAACATCATGGCCTCATCTTGATGTAAATGTCACTCCGTCCAGTCCCCTCACGTATAAGCTTAGTGGCACATATTTTCACTGACTAGTTCCATTTCAAAATTCTTCATTGACACTTCAACAGCACAGGTTATAAAATGTCCTAGTTCCATTCTGGAAACTATAAGTTCTTGCGCCTCGAACAATGTAGACACAATTCTTACTCTCAGCAAATTGCCACCGGCTTTACGTAAGCAGTAATTCAATAGCATTCACAGCTGTTCGGTTGCATCTACAAGTTCTCCATCGATGATAAGAGCCTCGTCTATTCTCGAATGTTCATTGCACAAACTATTCCGTATTGTATCTCACGTCCAAAGCTAGTCGCAAAGGGCTAGTTCTCTCGTTATCAAGCCAAGCATGGGCCTGCACGATCGGGGTTATACACGCTGGACTCGGCCGTCTGATATAGCAATCGCGCCCGGCATAACAGCGGTGATTCGTAATTATATGGTCTCTCAGGACCCCGATAAAATCACACCCGATACACAGCGACACTTAGACCTGTGGTGGCATAGCACACACGGCCCTCCACGATCAAAATCGAATGTAAAAATCACTCTTGCCACACAACGGAGTACTGTCCAGTCCGCGCTCAAAACGCATGTGTCTGCGCCTCTCAATGTGACCAGTTGCCGAAAACCAGAGCTAACCACGTGGTCCGAGACAGCGCGCTCTGCCGGAGATAGTAGACAGATGTGCGTGACGTCACTCAACCTTGTGGTCAGGTCTGCGAAGATAAAATGTGGAGTTTTGGGCCGTGATTTACGCAGGGTTGCCAATCTGTGCTAAAACTGGAGTATTATGTTGGGCACAATATGCCGAGAGAGTTAGTCGTAACCTACGTGCAGCTCTTATAGCATTCCATCACAATGAACATAATTTATGGGATACTTGTATTCCATGGTTGGCGTACGTTTTAATACTGCTGTGCATGAATAACATAAAACTACACCTTTCTCATTAATGTTTTCCTTTGTACCTTACTCTCCTATTTCGAACCTATGGTCAATTGAACAATTGTTACCAGATCAATATTCTGTGAAAGATATTAGTTGTTGTTGGAAAAAGACTAGAGTAAACGTGAAGGTAGCACATGATCGACTTGCTAAAAGGTATAACCAAGGAAGAAATCCAACTTCACTTAAAATTGGGGATGTTTTCTTTGTAAGAAATGTGTCTCCTAAGGAGCCTGGTCCCAAAGAGTCAGGAAAACTTACGGCTAAGTTTCGAGGACCCTGTTCTGTCGTGAGTTTCCTGACTCCGGTAACATTGCTGGTAAGTGATCCAAAAAAGAAGAAAATATTTAGGGTTCGGCAGGGGGCGTCCCTGCTGAAACTACTAGTAAGCCTATATAATAGATGTTTAGTGATTTGTATCGTTGATTTTTCAAAATTGTTCTGGATCTGTGTGTGGTGTGTAAATGTTGTCTGAATATGTGTGGTAATGTAGATTTGTGTTTAGAATTGAAGGGTGGGATAATTTTAGGTCTGTGCTGTTAATGTTAAAGGTAAGGTTAGGTATTGTATTTTATTTATGGGGTATTTTGAGTGTCTTGTGTGATAAGTCAAGTATGTAAGTAAATATTTCGTTGAGATACTAACCAATTTGAGTTCAATTAGTCGTTGTATGGGCAACTACTGGTTGAATAAAAGTTGGTTTTATTGTAAACCTTCCGATTCTAATATATACTGGCATGGAACAGTGATATGCGATGTAAAATGGAGATCTTGTAATTTAAGGTAAGTTTTATGGTGGTTTGCCAAAAGATCCCCAATGTTCTCTTGGAATACGTGCTAATGGTTCGTTTATTTTCCTATTTGATCCGGGATGGCAACTATTGTAGTAAGTATTGAATGTAATTGGTGTATGAAGTTTCTTGTATGCCCAACATGATTCTCAAGGAATGCGATCTTATGGTTCGTTGTATTTTTTTCTTCTTGAATCTGGGTAAATAAGGATGTTTATGAATTTTAATGTTATTGATGTATCTGGGTCCGTTGACGACTGTTTATTTTACATAATTTGCATAATTTGGGGAAATTATTACTGCGGGTGGTTAACTATTGTACCCATTTGATGGGTGCAGGGTTCGAACCTACGTTATTATAAACCGAGAAATGTAAAATAGCTGTAAGACTTTCAGTTACGCATACGCTAGCCATGAGGAAATAGGAAGTGATTCAGGCAATGACGCAGAGCATTGACAGCCTTATCTGAAGTCATAAGATGCAACCCGTGTATGAATCACAAGTACAGTCATGCTGTGAGGAAACGATCAGAGCAGGTAGGCAGGGGAACCACTGCGAAGGTTTGATTATCAGCATTCTTATGGCAACCCTGGATTGCATCCCAACACCGCAGAATTATTAAATAAACCGTTTTCTTGCAAATAACGCAAAATCACATAAATATTGTTATGTCAATCAGAATAATCCAGGGAGTTACGAATTAATCAAGATTAAAATCGAGTAATTTAGGCACAGGGAAAAAGTGCTTATGAAGCAGTTACGTCATTAGGCGGGGCTATGAAAAGGTCCTGGAAGGAGAAAATAAAACCAACTCGCCCACGCAGCTGAGGAGCCTTGTAAATTTAATTTAAAAATAGTAGACGATCGATTTTTTGGAAAACAAGATGAGAATGTAACTTTTAGATTATAGGGAACATAATGGTTATTTTTTCAAAACGTGCGACGTCTAGTTCAAAAGATAGCTCCGAGAAGAAGACCAAATTAGTTTATTTTTGCAAGTTCCCAATATATAGCCGAGTCTTCAGGCAGAATGTATGCAGTCTACAGTGGACTCCAAGTGCAGGAGTGCTGCATCACATCGTACGCAGTCTTTCAGTCCGTTGGGACGGAGGTGCTACATCACAGTACGTGCAGTTTTGTCTGTCCATTCGGACTTGACACTGGATCACAGTATCTAGACCGCCAGTACGAATCGTCAGTGAGCCAAGTTGGGCCATATCAGCGAAAAGAACAATTTTCAGTATATTAAGTCTACCGTAGGCGCCAAGGAGCACGGTACTGGTTCACAGTATTCAGTTGGTGTCCGCCGTGGCGGGGTAGTTCAGGACATCGAACACAAAGACATCAGGGAAAGTTACGTAGCTTCGGAAAGAACTATAAATCTTCAAGAATACAAGTCAGCTGGTTCGAGACCAGGCAGAAGCTACCGAAAGTAGAAAGAACTCCACCTATATAAAATTGTGAGGATAGATGAACAATATGCAACAGAAGTGAAAGTTAGGTCCGAACACGATGGCTAAAAACAAGTATCGCTAGCATCATCTATGGGTTTTTAAATAAAAGCCAGTAAGATAACAGGACCGTGTATCGAAAGTAAAAGTAGAGTCGCGTTTCAGTTTAAAATGAATGCGCAGTAAAAAGTGGAAGTACCGAACATTGTCAAATAAAAGGAACATTTCGAGCCTTGTTGAAATAAAAGAACAGGTCGATAATTACATCGTTTCACAACATAACGTTGTTAAAAGAGAAGCCAGGTTAAGTTAATAAACCGGTGAGTTTAAACCGTGGATAAACTACAGAACTTTGATTCAAGACCTAGGGGTCCGAGCTAGAAGTCATCGTAGGACAGATCGTGCAACTAGATCGAGATGAGAAGTCGCCATCAGGGGACTAATCGGAAGTCATCGCTTGCGTTCTGAGATGCGACAAGAACTATTACACAGTGTGTAAAGAAATTGTAAATAGATATTAAAATAGGACATAACCCAAGGGTTAACACGTGTGAATTGTCACAGAGTAAATAAGTGATAAAGTGAAAATATGTAAAAAGGTATAGGGTAATTGTTTAAAAATTAATATAAATTCTGTGAAAGTGTTTTAATCAAGAATCAGTATGTGTAGAAATATTAATATGTCACATCAGGTAAAAATCACGTGTGTTATGTTTTGCCATATTGTTGTGAAAATGTATTAGTCACACTCATGTGGGTGAAATTCTTCACAACGGCAGATCCTGGGTTGGTGAGTACCAAAATGAATTAAACATATTGAGCCATTGTGGACCCATAATTTGAAATGTATTGTTGTGAAATGATTAATGATAATGTGATAACGGTGAATAGTGCTTTAAAGTGTCACTTTTTAATGAGGAAGGCCGTGAAAATGAGGCCCAGTAACGAATTAAATATTGTACGGAAAATACCCAAGTGCGTGTAAGCATATAAAGTAATTAATAAAGGGGTGGAACCATAGTATTGTCGAAGGAAATAAACTAAGTAATTGAAATCAGTGACGTGCGTTATGCAAAGTAAACGCAATAGAAGTTGAACACAACTTAAGTTAATGCGAAAGTAAATAATTAGGAAATTGAAAGATTATTTAATGAAATTTAAAGTAATTCACTGAAAATCCAAGTCAGTGATAAAATAATAAACAAACCTTATACGGTTAAATGATATAAATTAAAAGTAATTGCAAATGACCTCAGCATCACGAGTAAAGGCAATGAAAGGCCTAACGAAAATAGGAGTAATAATAAAAGACCCCAAAATAACGAAAGGGAAATAATATGAAAATGTAATAATGAAAAGTAAATTCATTTATCCTCGCCAGGATATCTGGACCACATTAATAATGAATTGAGTATCCAAGAAATATTATTGTCGCAAAAATGGGCTAGACCAAATGTAACCTAGGGCTTGAAATATTGAATTAACGTGCAAGTATCGGATAATTGTTATAGTCTATGGGAAATTCGTCGGTTGACTAAGGTAAAGTCATATAATGTGTTCAAGTGAAAGAATAAATGCTCACTCAAGTATTGTGTAATTCTCATGTATGCCAGGGAACACATGAATGAAAAAGTATCGTAAGACTGGATAGATGATTTTTGTCTAGGCGGGTAGCCGGAGGTAGGGTGAAATTGATTCCCTCTTGCGAGCTATACCGACCTCTGTAGCCAGGCAGGAAATGGCGTCCCTGGGTTGGTTAACATTTGTATTTGGAATACCTATCACTGCAGAGTAATATTTGTCATCCTAATAGCAGAGAATAATTATCCCAAAAAGAAGCGCGAATAAATGTGAATAATTAGACTGAAGAATGAAGTATGAAGAATAGACTAAAAATGCTTGGAATCTCAATGGAGAGGTGGTCTGTCATTGAATGTTAAAACATATGGGTAAAGATTGAGCTAGGTCAAGATACGGAAGGGAAGGCTAGGTTTGTTTATAAGAGGTTCGTTGTCTCGCTCGAGGCGAGGGGAGACTAATGACGGTCGCGCCACGCGCAGGTCAAGCCATTAAACTGTCACTGTGGTAAATAATATCTTAATGAAGACCTCGTGGTTTTATTTGAAGGATTAAAATGTCGCAGAAGTAATACCTGCCAAAGATGATTATTATTCATGGATTGCTCATCCTGAATGCAAGTAATAATAACAATAATGAAATGATGAATATAAATAATAATAATAATAAATGCATTTTTGAAAATGTCAGATTTTGGTTTCATACTCTTAAAGAGAAGAAATACGGGTAAGATAAAAATTATAGAATTGGACTTCGGGGAGTGCGGGCTCCATTGAACATCCAATTCTCAGGGACACAATGGCTGCAATAAAATATAATTGGCATGGAGGTGGAGAAGTAATTGGTACTCATATGTAAATAATGTTGTTTGTGTTTTGGGGGGATAATTTGTGTTTGAAATGTGTGGAAAAGAGTTTTTAAAAGGATAAAATAAATGTGAGGAATAATAAGTTCAGATAATAGCCAAATGAAGGCATTGTAAGAGTAACAGTAAATATCCTGAGTTGGAGCCTGACCAGGCGGAACTCAGTTGAAGTGACTGAAACCCCTTAATTTTGGGAATATAAGATTTAGAATATCTAAGACTAAAGTATCAGTGTAAGCAGATGGATCATGACGAATCCATTGGAAATGAAGCAAGATAGACTAAGGGTCATTATATTTCTTTATTATGTTTTAAGGTAATTTCAACCAATATATTAGTGTTGTGACTTTATATTTGGAAATATTTGAGTAAATTAAATATATCAATTTAAAGTAGTTGGTGTTATAGTCCTTTTGTGCTTGTCCTTCCTATAGTTCACATTCTGAGTACATGGTCAGACAGTGGGAATAACTGTACACGCCCTGAGCTGAGTATTTAGTCGGATGATGACCTGTATTTCCGTTTTCCTAAACGGGCACACTATTTACTTAGGGAATTGTATGTGTGGTCGTATTGTGAATGAATTGTAGAATGTATGTGATCCAGACAAGTGCCTGTTCATCATTTGTAGTGGTGTTGGGGTAATTAGATTTAGTTCTGATCTCCTGTGAATTCTGAGAGGTATTTTGGTTAAGATTCGTTGTTACTTGTGAGTCTCTTCTTCTTCTTGCTTTATTTTCTCTGATTTGGGGTTGTTTCCTTGTAATGTTTCACCTCAATTTGATTTTATTTGATTAACGTTAACTTGGGGTTCGTTTTGAAGTTTCATTTTATGGTACAATTATGAGCTAATACCAACGTCAATTCTTGTTTTCTCTGTATATTTTTGTTCATATGGTAAGATCTGGAAAGTTGATAACAAGTTTGATCTTCACATTATATTCCTTGTTGCATAACTTTGATAACAAGAAAGGGAGTGACCTCTCTAATACGAAATTGTGAAAATTTGATAAATTCAAAATTTAAAAGCGAGGAATCTTTAATTTGGGTTGATTTTTCTTTTCAATGTAAAGGTAGGCCTATATACTGTTGGCCATTTTGTGTTTGTTTGAATTTAATTGGTTAGGGATATTATGTGTCGAGTTAGTGATGTCATCATTAGTAACTGAGAAGAACGGAGAGAATATTTCTGTCGCAGTACAATCTCATTTCAGATTAAATATGACGGAGACACTGACATCGTAGCTGATTGTGGTGACTGTTGCTGATATCCAGAGCCCGGATATCGTGATGGAAGTCATATTATTCTATGAAACCGTGCCTTTTTTATCGTCCTTAAGAAGACTACTTACATGTTTATTATTATACTGTGGTAAAAAAAAAAGCTAAAACCAATATTATGAACTGTTCCAAGTAAGTCGTTGGATTTTAAGCATGCTTGGTGACTGGTTTAACTCATCGACTAGTTGGAAGTAACTTCGTGCATGTTATTGAATGTACTTTGACATACTGTTCTATTCTTCCCCTACTCTTTGAACATTTGGTGCTCAATTAGTTAACCTATTGAGCACGGTTAAAAGGGGGGGGGGATTTGTTACGTTTCAATCAAATTTCTATCCATTTGAAACAGTGATTCTGTCTTTGGACGCTATCTAGCGAGTTATTTTCAAAACCTACGAGGCATTACCGTCGAAGGATACCCGAAATTGAATTGGAATGCCACCTACTGGTGGATAACGTGTTACGGGGAGTTTAGTGTTCGGCACGCACATAGGTTTTGTGCATTGATCCTTCCTCGTGACATCGCCTGGCTGCATTGGTTGTAGAGTGGATTCAAGACCAACTACAATCCTCGGACCTTAATGTAGAAAAACATGGCGGCGATGGTTGCCCTACCAATAGCTAATATCATGTCATCGGGCATGTCACAGTTAGTGTACATTATTATTTTTACTCGCCTAAGAGCCTAAAATATATCACAAGACGAGACTAGGTTCCGAAGAAATATGCATCAATAATGTAGACTTACCTGAATTAATTTATGTATATAATGCTGGCCTCGAATTATAGGTTTCTTCGTCTTCGCCCAAGGAATAGCTACAATAGTCTCACTGTTTCCGTGGCTGAATAAGAAGCTTTTTGGCGAGTTATCTCGATTTGTATTTAAGTTCAATAACTATAGAATAATATTATTAGCAAAAAATCAAACAGATTCTGAAGTAGGAGAGAAGAAAGTACCCGGTTATTGAAGTGCTGTCCCAGCACATGCAGAGTATTTGTGTACACAATCGGAATGAGAATAGGTGCCTGAAATAAACGAACCAACACCATAGAGATACAATTCAATTAAGACCTCTCGTGGAATTTCCTAAAATCTCGGGTAAAACATCACACCGAATTAGTTGATTGAAATATGCAAAGAAGTCATCGTGTGGATATCAGAACATAATTATGGAAAATACTACACACAAGGGACACGATAATATGTTACCATCTAACCTATTAAACATTCGCTGTTACCGTTTGGAATAGTTGTACGCTGGAAATAGTTGACTTAGTAAAGTACTATAGTTTGGAAAGCACTATCTCCCTCTTACGAAATTATCGCGGTAAACCATCTAGCACTATATGTACATAATTGGCAAGGTACTCACAACACTTTATTACACACATCATAATAAAAAAATAATTGCAAGCTGTAAGAATCACAAAAGTATGAATAATGACGGGACACAATGAATTCACTGTTTGCACAGGGGGAACATCTTCCTTAACCAATAAAACAGAAGTTCGCTGTATTATTTGGTGTGTAAGCATGGCAGTGTAGAACATCTGCCTGACTGGTAATGATTTACGGAGGCACATATTGCTGAACATTCAAGATTATGTCAACGGTTTGGTCTAGCCGTAGATGCTCATTCTATTTCCCTTTACGTACTTAAGTTCGACACTACTGACGTGTACTAAGCTATTATTATATTGTCACTAACTAGCAAATCATTGCGGTGCATATTCTTGAGACACTTATATTATGCTTTAGTCTTAGGTACTTCAACATCCGAAGTAAATGACACAATGCCATCGGTTGACTGGACACTCATCACACAAACGAACCAGTCCATATTAAGCGTATTATCACATATTTACATTCGATTGCAGTACATTAATGCGAACTGGACTTTACAGACATACAGAAGACACCAACAATTAGAGATGAGCGACAGTTTATCCCAACTTTCATCAAATGAAGCTAATCAAAGCTAAATAGTGTATCCCAGCAACGAATGTAAACAAACAATATGCCGGGGCTTCATCATACGTCATTTTCACACTTTCGAGACCTGAATTAAGGTCTGAGTATTGTAGTTGATCTTGTTGGATTCAAGACCAACTACAATCCTCAGACCTTAATGTAGAAAAAACATGGCGGCGATGGTTGCCCTACCAATAGCTAAGATTGTAACGTGTTTTCGAGGGGATTTTACGCCACTGGCATAAGTCAGTAGGAAGCCTTTCTATATTTATTTACGCGGCAAATTATTCAGCCAAGAGAAGTTTTCATGTTAATTTATTATTATTATTAACTTATTATTATTACTATTAAGGTATTTTTTGGAGCATTTTTATAAAATTATAAGCATACAGATAGGTTTTCTATGTCATAGAAAACACTATCAAGCAAATTATTACGAACAACATTATCATAGAAAATTATATGATTACGGAATTTTACGGAGTTTTGTCAGTTAGGGTATTATGAGAGAGATGAGTCACGGGGAATTCGGCTACAGGCTTATTCTTGTCAAGAAGCATGACGCAAGCCTGGGTTGCTGCTTCAAGAAAAGGCGAAATAGTCTGGAACGGTAATCGACATCATCCTCGCGCCGAGTGTAATGACCCTGAGGAGAGGGGTAGCGCGTGGTGGCCCAGCCAATCAGAGGAGTGCGGGCGAGGAGAAGACGGGGTCCGGAGAGGGGATGCGACGAGTGCATTTATGGTTTGCGCGCCGTTGAGGCAAAGCGACTATCTTTGTAAAACTTAACCAGTGTGGTTGTACGTGTGATTGGCTCCGATGTTCGGACCATAAAGTTATCATATCTACAAGTATCTCATCAACTTACGAAGTAGATGACGACGTCCAGGAGGCTGTGGGAAGCTCTCTTCAACATGCAGTACGAGGGAAATGCTTCGGCAATTTCCAGTGGTAAGCGCGAATGACTCAGAACTACGTAATCTCTCGTCTTTTTTTTTTCATTTTCAGTATTTCAGTAACTTCATAGCTTGGGAATAAGAGTAAAATCAGTAATTTATCCGACTCCGTTTTCACGTATTTTTCTAGCGGTAATATTCAAATCGCAACGCTTCAATTTAAATTCAAACTTATTATTATTATTATTATTATTATTATTAATTTATTTTGCAATACTTGTTTTATATAATAAATTCATTTCTTTTAACCATGCAATCTTTTCTTTCAGTAGGTAGCATTAGATATAGACCAATTCCTTCTCCTGATATAATTGTTTGTTGGGTTAATGATCAAATCATACCACGATCGGAGTGAATAGATTCTTGAAGGTGTTCTACCAGAGCTAGGTGTTGTTAAATATAAATTTAGATTTCAACATAGCGTTGAGGTCTTGGCGCCCATTAAAGCAACATATCTTAGGCAGAGTAAATATTTCAAAGTGCAAGGCAGGGCCAGTAGAAGCGTTACATTTGTCACGCAAAAGTGAGGGCTAAAGAAACCGTTTCACTTGTACGCTCAACGTGGAGCAAAGGAAACCGTTTCACTTGTCATCCCAACAAGGAAAACCGTTACAATTGTCATCCCAACGTGGAGAAACCGTTAGAATTGTCGCTATCAACATGGGGCCGAAAACCTAATAACATTTGTGGAAGGAGAAGGGTATATATTTCTGTGCCTGTATTTTGGGTCTTTTCATTTTTTCGGTGTGTATCTGCATGGGTAGTGTTGAGGAGGAGATGAAGTTGCGTAGTGGTCACCAGTTGGATAGTGAAGATACGAGCAGTATGGCTAGTCTTGGAAATGAAAGCAGTACAGGGATGTCGGAGGTAAATCCCGATACTGAGGGGGGTAATCAAAACAGTCAAGCAGGGTTAGAGAGTTTGCTTCTTCAGTTTATGCAACAAAATAAAATAAGTACAGATGCTTTAAACGCTAAACTTGAACAAAATAGTAGGGAAAATAAAGAGAGTAATAGGGAATTGAGCGATAGTTTAAATGCTAAACTTGAACAAAACAGTAGGGAAAATAGAGAGAGTACTGAAACCTTAAATACTAAACTTGAACAAAATAGTAGGGAAAATAAAGACAGTAATAGGGAATTGAGCGATAGTTTAAATACTAAACTTGAACAAAACAGTAGGGAAATTAGTGATAAATTTGAGCTGATTAGAGGTGAGATCAGAGGGATGATGGAAGAGAAGGCTAAAGAGATTAATGCAGATGTAGACAGAAAATTTGGAAAAGTACAGGAGGAGTTAGAAATTAGAATCAGTACACAGGCTGAACATTTAAAAGAACTAGTGCAACTTGAAACACAGCAGGTCAAAAAGCAATTGGGGGAAGAAATTGACAAAATTCAGGTAGCAACTAAAGAGGTTAAAGAACAGCTGGGGGGAAGAATTGATAAAGTACATACAGAAATAATCACTGAAGTTAATGCTTTAAGGGAGAGGAATAAGGAAAGCATTAATGAGATTAGTGAGAAACAAGCTCAGTTAAGTGGTAAAGTTGAAGCACCGGAAGGGAGCATTAGGTTAACTGTAACTAATATTGAAAGAAAAGCTGAGGAGAAAATTGCTGAATTAGAACAGAAGTTGAAAGCTAGAATTAGGCAGGAAAATAGTCAGAGTAGGCCAGTTTATGTGAATAGCACACACAGGGAAATAGAACTAGGCAAATTTAGTAATCGGCAGGGTTGTCCAATGGAGTTCATGAATACAATAGAAAATAAATTCGGGGAGAGGTTGGAAGAAGGTAGTGTTGAGTGGTGCCAGGTAGTTGAAATTTTAGAGCAAGCGTTTGTAGGGGAGACAAGAAACTGGTTTGCTGTCTACAGAGACAATTTCGAGAATATTTCAGATTTTAAAGTTAAATTTTGTGAGAAATTTTGGAATGAGGTCATTCAGTCTCAGCATCGTGAGGGAATTGTGTGTGGGAAATGTAACCCGAGAGGCAAGTACACTATGACCGAGTACTTTTTAGGACAGGTATTAACGTGCAAATATCTGGATGGTTTGAAGGAGGAAAGTGATGTAGTCAGGCTATTACTAAGACATTTTCCATATAGAATCAAGGAAGCTGTCTGTATCCAAATTGTTAAATCTATTTCACAATTGGAAAATTTATTGAGTACATTCGATGCTCTGGGAAGAGGTGGCTACGAGGAGAATTTCGGTAGGAACCAGGGTAACAATAATAACAGGCCTAATGAGAATAGGAACCAGGACGTTCAAGGGAACAGTGGCGAAGGGGCCAACGTTCAAAATAGGGGGAACCAAAATAATAATAATAATCAGCAAAACTAGTACAGAGGAAATGGGTATTGAACCCGCTGAGCTATGGTTCATGTGATATTTTTTATGACAGAACATTTATGATGAGATGTTGTACCTTTGAACACACCCAGGAAGCCACGTGGAGCTGAGAGCTCACGCGATACTCTTTGAAGTAGCGTTGAATCGCACTTTTGACTTTGGTGAGAACTGCTAATTATTTATCTGAGATCTTATTAATTAATTTTATTCTTTCTCAAGACTCAGAATATTCCATTTCGTCATGCTGCATTATTAAAACATTTTTGAGAATGTTATTTTAGCTTAAGGTAAGGTAATACCCTTGCAGATACGCAAATAGGAACGTAAGTAGTCGCTCAACGACTTCGGTTTGACGACCTACTTCCTTGAGACACCCAGTGCCTTGCACTACGTCTGGAGAATCCGCCCTGTGTAGGCGTGGAATCATATCCGTCTTGTACGACGTAGGAAATATCCGCTGTTTAGCGAGGAAATTACAATTAGTTGCCATCGAGCACGAATAAACAACGATACAAGTTATAAGTAAGAATTATAGTGAGTTACTTGCACTACGTCTGGAGAATCTGCCCAGTACAGGCGTGTAATTGTTTTTGTCCTGTAAGACATAGAAGAATATCCGCTTGTTAGCGTTGAATTGGTTATCAGGTGCCATCGTGCACTGACATATTGTAAAATACTGGTATTTATGCACAGTGAGCCACAGAAACATACTGAAGATAATTATTGGCAAGTATTAGTGAATTATATAATTTTACCGGAACACCACATTTTAGTACCCACGTGTTTGTGGAGGGCCAAATTCCTTGTGGAAAATATACAGGTAAACGTGTTGCAACTACTTCAAATAAGTGTGATTATGATAGTGTAACATATTTGGATTGCCAGAGTGAAGTTTTTATTTCCAAAACGACGTACATTTTACCGATGCTGCATGATAGAAAAGTAGCGTCATTAGCACGTGCAGAATCATAGAGCAGTGCTAGCTCACGTATCTGTTCACATCCACGAAATTAAGGCTGTGTTATCAATTACTATCAAAGCCTACAACATTTACGACGAACATTATATTTTTGGAAAGTGAAAGAATGAATTTCATAATTTATTTCACCGTCAACGTGACCAGACTATTCCACACCATGCTTGAATCAGTCATCATGGGCTAATACCATCCTGGTATGAGGGTGATGTTTCTACGAGAACTAGCATGATGGTGGAGCTTGCAGAACCGAGGACGAGAAGGAAGGAATCCAAGATGCCATTTCCAGGCATATCCAGCATATCCACGGAGTTGTCGACAGGGACGAATCGAACCCTGGTCTTTGGAGGAGTCCAGATGGGAATCCTGATGAGGATAATACCGTTCCAGAGATCCAGAGAGGAATTTGTACAACCCTGGTTATTGAATAGAGGGCTGAGTGATAGCTTCTCCATGTCATGAGTTTTTGGACATCCCTTCTCTTGTTCTAGTTCTGGTGGTATATTAGATTTAATGTAGTTTGTGAATCAACCACACTCTGTGTCAGCCATTTTTCTAGGTAGGGATTGTATCTAGTTTAATTTAATGTCATTTATTTCAGTATAGTGAGACACCCTTGGGTCTGACATTTTGGTTAACCCTGGTGCAGCTTGATGAACGTCGTAGAACGTCGAAGCCTATATTTTGCTAGATGTGACCGTAGTCATTCGAGGCTATTTTGTACAACCCTATTTGGGGTGATTTTTCAAGTCTTTGCTGACTTTAGTTATGACAATCAGATGTCATGGTTATTTCTTTAACTGCATTCTTAGTAGTCAGTTTTGATACACCCCTGACTTTCGTTAGAACAGTCGTATCAGTTAGGCAATCGACTGTAATTGCCAGTTTTGTAAATGCATTATATTTTCATTTTGAATAAGCTCAGAAGCTATTCTTGGTCAAGTTTGAACCTAACGATTAGAAGGAATGTTTCGTTGCCTAGCATCGAACTCAGTTCCCAACGTATCATTAAGCAGATCCTTGTATGGAATCTGCGCCACAATTATCATTTTGCTTGTGTCATGTAAGACACGTTTTTGTTTGATGTTGTACTAGCAACTAGTGAATTGTATTTTGAGAGCAAAGAGCTCCAGTAATTGTAAGATTACTATCATTTAGACGTCTTTGGTAGAAAGACGGAATTATATTATTCTATTCAGATTTATTGCGTGTTTTTTATACACGGATTCTTTAGAGGTTCATAACCCATGGTAAAGTTTTTTATGAACAGGCCAGATGTATAGTTTTATTTTGATTAAATCGCCGGCCTTGAATAATGTGTGTTTTGTGTCGACCGAACGCAGGAATGTGGTAGCCTGCTGGTGACATAAACTGGTTTTGTAATCCAGTGCCCTTGAGAGCACGCTTCATTTGTTTGTGAGACAGGACTACTTTGACAAGAGACAGAATGCAATTGTATTCGCTCTTTCTTTCATTGCAACTTAGCTTATGTAACCCAGTTTTCAACCCTGTCTCAGATCACATGTTTTATAGATTGCTTTTTGTTAGTTGAGCGCACTTCTTGCGTGTACCGTCTTGACGTGTACAATTAGGTCAGGTTTTCTATAGTGAGTTGCAGGCGACCTTGTTAAATGCAGGAATTTATTGTATGAAGGTACTTGTGATTACCTTGTCCGGGAGGGTTCCCGTTGACCAGATGTTATTGGAAGGTAACTGTTGTGGACAGGCCTATCCCAGAGTTATTGAATGCGAGTTTGCGCCGCTGGTAACCCGTGTTATTGTGTGTCCGAGTTGTTATTGCTCGTTGATCTTATTCCGACTGTTGAGTCGAGGCTTTTTGGTGGAGAAGGATCTCAGTGTAGACACTCCGTGCCCGAGCTATTGTCAGTATTATTCGCCATAAACCAACGATAAACCTAAACCGACATCTTAATAATAAAACGCATAACTTGAATCCCAAGGGTACAGAATCCTCAAAGGAAAAGTCGGTCAGCGAGTAATGAAGAACGTACCCCACTTAGGTACAGGATTTATAATCAGCCATAAGATACTGGATTCAGTCATCGACTTTAGTTCTCCAAGCAGTCGTGTATCTATCCTCTCTCTCTCAAATGTGCTAACAAGGGCTACACTTTAGTCAATGTACACGCCCCAACCAACCAGGACAACAAGCGCAACCCAGACAGAACTGACAAATTCTGGGAAGACCTAGAAGATATTCTCTCTAAAATCCCAGACCGACATACCACCATACTGCTTGGTGACTTCAATGCCCAGTTAGGAAGGGAGAAAAAATACAGAAACATAGTGGGCAACTATCCAGCGCATAAACGAACTAATCGCAATGGAGAACGATTGGTGGAACTGTGCAGGGCTTTCGACTTGGTTATGAAGTCTACAGCATTTAAACATCTGCCAAGAAAGCAAAAGACTTGGATCTCTCCTAACATCAACCTGGGTGAATTCCAGATAGATCATGTGGCCATCTCAAGAAAATCCCAAAAGGAAATACAAAACGTGAAGGTATTAAGAAGCGCCAATCTGGACTCAGACCACTACCTCTCAAAGATCAAACTGCGACTCCAACCTAGAAACAATAGATTACACAGAACCTCCAAGATGGTCAGATTTGATATAGAGCGACTTAAGAACAATCAAGAAGTCAGTCGAAGACTGAACAGTGCAGATCTTAACAACTGGGACCAACTGAAAGAAGCTCTTGTCAAGACGGCTAGTGAACTTGCTCCCCTCACTAGAAGAAAGAAACATCCGTGGTGGACTGAAGACTGTGACAACACAATAGCTCAAAGACAGACAGCCTGGATGAAATGGAACTCTAAAAAGACTAAGGAAAATTGGGAGAACTACTTGGAACAAAGGAAGCTTACAACCAAGATAATCCGAGGAACCAAACGGGCCTTCACACGCAACCAACTAACCCAAATCGAAGAGAACTTCGCTAAAAATAACACCAGAGACTTTTACAAAACATTCAAGCAGTCACTCGGAAAATACACTCCACCAAGTCTCCACTTCAAAGACTCACAGGGCAAACTGACTTTTAACGACAAGGACAACTGTCGCCTCTTAGCTCAGTACTTTAAGAACTTGCTCAACTGTGTTCCACCCAGCGAAGACTTTGACTACATACAAACAACACCAAACCCGGACTCGCTGCCTCCTTCACTGGAAGAAGTTCGTGAAATCATTCAACTTCTTAAGAACAACAAGGCAGCTGGAGAGGACTCCATTGTTGGTGAACTCTGGAAATGTGCTGGAAGCAATGCTGTGTGCAAACTCACCGAGATCATACAGAACATCTGGGAAACAGAGAAATTACCACCTGACTGGACCTCAGCTCTGATCCATCCCCTCCACAAGAAAGGAGATTTTACTGACCTAAACAACTACCGTGGGATTTCTCTCGTCCCGGTAACATACAAGATTTTCTCCAAGGCATTACTAACACGGGCAGAAAGTCAACTGGACAGTCAACTCGGAGAATATCAGGGAGGCTTCAGGAAGGGCCGATCCTGTGCTGAACAGATCCTCAACCTGAAAACTGTACTTGCATACTCCAAATTGAGAAACCGCAAGGTGGTTGTCACCTTTGTTGATTTTAGGAAGGCCTACGACTCTGTTGATAGGGAAACACTTAATAGAATTCTCCAATAACTAGGGTTAGACAACAAAACCCGCAAACTCATTCTAGAAACCTTGACCAATACCCATTCCAAGGTTAAATTTAGAGGCGAGGTCTCAGCAAGCTTCGAGATAAAAACAGGGGTGAGACAAGGGGATGAACTTTCTCCACTTCTTTTCAACTGTGTCCTTGAAAAGGTTGTGAGAGAATGGCGCAAGGAACTGACCAATATGGGTGTCCAGAGTGGGATATACCTGGGGCGTAGGAAGGAAGGACTGGTTGTAGATTGCCTGGCCTTTGCTGACGACATGGCACTTATTGCCGATTCTCTGGATACAGCAACAATGCAGGTCAATTGCCTCAGAAGACAGGCAGCCAAAGTGGGTCTTCAAGTGTCGCTGGAAAAAACAGAATTCTTCACCAACATCAAAGAAGCTAACAGAGAGATGCTACTAGAACAGGGAAAAATCAAGAGGATTGAGAAATTTAAGTATCTCGGCGAATGGATTGAACCCAACTTATCAGAAAGAGCATCATTATCCATGAGAGTCAACAAGCTGGAACTGGCTTATCGACTGACAAAGAACATCTACAACAAGAAATGCCTGTCACGCAACCTGAAACTGAAGCACTACACCTCAGTCATACGACCAGAAGCCCTGTATGCCATGGAGTGTCTCTCATTGAACCGAAGTGGTCTGATGGAGAAAATGGAAGTCAGAGAGAGGAGAATTCTCAGGAAGATCCTAGGTCCGGTAAAGGAAGATGAGGAATACCGTATGCGGCACAATTCCGAGCTCTACGAACATATAGAAAGGCTCTCTGACTGTGCTAGGAAAAGGAGAGTAGCATTCTATGGTCATCTGGCAAGATTGCCTCCCAAAAGACTGACCAATAGGCTGTTCATTTTCTGGCAGAACAAGAAGGTTCGTACCACTTGGCTGACAGAAACTGAGAAAGACATTAATGAACTGGGAATATCAGATCTTCAAGACAGGCAATCTGTGAGACATGCCCTGAAGGAAGTCCATGGATTTCAGGAAAAACCCCGGAAGAAAGGTACCCCTTGGACAGATGAAAGGAAGGAGTTACACCGGCAGAAAATGCGACAACACTGGGCAAAGATCAAAGCTCAACAGTTGAACAAGCGTGGTCCAAAGTAGGCCCATTCGAAACAAGAAGAAGAAAACGCATAACTTTGGTAAAACAAAAGCTAACTAATGAATTCTTTCTATCTAACTTTGTTCTGCTGCATTTTGGAACTGTTGACATAGCCGTGCAGTTGAAGGTAATTTCCTTGTGTGGAAATGACTAGGACAGTTGACACTTTTGTAGCGACCTGAAGCATGCGCGAACCTAGAGTTCGTAGCTTGTGGAGCTCAGGCCATGCGATGTCAGACGTGGTCTCAACTACGCATTCGTCACCGTAATTACACACATTAGATGACTATGGCTTACAAAGAGTAAACCAAGGTGTAGGCAGGAATTTAATAAAGATTTGTGTCTATTTCATTACTTATTTATGATGCACAAGTGTGTAAATCCTACATGTTACCTTATTGTGTGCTGATAGCACGTAGTTATTAAGAATAATTAAATGTTTTTCATGGCTGTACACTTAGATTTGTTGTAATTGTTTTCGGTTACGGACGTCATCGCCGTAAATTTTGTTATTAACTGTTAGGACTTAGCTAGATGATTACCGTTAAATGTAAATGTGGAAATGGTATCATCCTAACTTAGATTTGTTTTGCTACCCTGTTAAATGTAAATTCTGATATGAGCTTAATCTTGTAACTTGAACTAGGGACTTGCGTCGTACCATTTTCCTAGTGTTGCTGTTGTTGCTTTATTATTGTGAGTTAGATCTTTCGCGAGGGTTTTTCAGTAACTTCTCAGGTAGGGACCTGCTCTTTATTTTCTTATGTTTATTAGTTTGAGGACTAGCCGATTATAACCCTCCGAACTAGGCTAGGGGCTTGTGAATTTTAATAAATTTTCACGGTGTTTTACTTAAGTCTGGATGTTTAATTTCTCAGTCTAGTTTTTAAGGTGAACCTTTCCTTAGGCAGTCTATGACCATCGTCACCATGTACCACGATCCCCGTGGACTACAGTGTCTCGTGCCGCTTAGCCTATTAGGAAGTTCACCTGATCCTCACGGTAATTTTATTCAACTTATGGGATGTTAGGAAGGTCATCGTGGTTGTTGACTCGACTAACGGTCTCATAAAGAAAATGGCGCCCAACTCATGTGCCGACGTTAACGTGGTGACCGTCAGTACCATGTTACTTTGGAGGATCTTAATGTTGATTAATGGTAAATTGACAGGACTGGGACGAACTTAGAAAGTCGTACTGCAGATCAATTGACCGCATGGCATTCATGTTTGATAGAAGTCCATGGGGTGAGGCTTTAGTGTTGGATAAATGATGGATAGGGTTTTCTTTGATGATGCCTCATCCTGAGTAAATGTAATACTTTGCTTTGCTCGTCGTTGTCTTTGTAAATGTAGAAGCACTTAGTTTGCATACTCCAGCTGTACTCGTGATATTTATATAAATGAAACAAGCTTTATACCACTAAGTAACTAATCATAGCTGTAAGTTCTAGTAGTGATTGATCCCTCACTTTCTCATATATATTTCTTGTCAAATGGATGAGGAAACGATTCGTCGCGTGTTTGGAGAGATGATGGCAGGTGTGAATGCTAATCTCCAACAAATTACTGCTGACTTAGGTCAGAACACTCAAGCTGTCAACACTGTAAGTGGGCATGTAGACCAAGTAAGACAGGACTTGGAAGTAAACACACAATCTATAAACAATGTTAGTGGTCATGTAGACCAAGTAAGACAGGACGTTCACAATGTTAGACTAGATTTAGAGGTAAACACCCAATCTATAAACAATGTTAGACTAGATTTAGAGATAAATACTCAATCTGTCAATAATGTCAGGACTGATTTAACCCAAGTCAGGGCTGATATGGACGCATTTAGGGTCGAAGCCAGAAATGATCTCGCGGCGGGTTTAGCGGCAGTTAGGGTTGATGTCATACGACACCATCAGGAGGCTAACCAGCGTGTAGATTGCCTAACAGACCAAATGAATAGAGCTAGGGAGGATGTGCAAAACCGACTGGAGGAGCACACGGCTCAAATTCAAACCACCATAAATAGAGTCCAGATAGACATGAAAGCTGACCTGGAACACACTCGGGAAGAATTCGGGACTCGATTGACGCACGTCGAGGGATTCATGGACACGGTAAAAAAGGACATGACAACCATGATTATCGGATTAGTTCTCATGAGAGGAGCTGCAAATGCTGTGAAAAACAATTTTAGGACGATCGTTGACGGCATGTTAGAGGTCAGAGACGAACTAAACGTTAACAGGAGAAACATGAGGAACATAACATTGACCTCATGTTATTAAGAGGGGACCTCAACGAACATAAGACCATAGTAGAGGCCAAGGTAGCCGAGGTCAAAGACAACATGTCAAGAGTCGAGGGAGAGATCGATTCTTTACAAAAGCGATTTGAGGAGGTCACAGTAAACGAAAGGTTAGACCTTAGCCATAACCTCAGAACGGCCATACGCGAGGTAGACGAAAACCTCAAGGGAAAGGTTGATAGAATCGAATTACAATTGAATGACTTAGGCAACAAAGTCGCAGCCAGAACTATTCAAGGACTTGAAGGCATAGAAAGACGTCTTGACAGACTCGAAACGACTCCTAGAGAGAGACACTTACACTCACAAATGGGAGAATCTCAGGAAACACCCGTTTCACAATCTGAGGGAATGATGCCAACTCATTTTCAGCCCAGCGCACCTACAGAACCACAACCTTTACAATTCACTGGTTCAGCGCCGAGCCAGGTTTTGAACTTTAACGCCCATTCCTTTCGACCAGCACCAAGTCAACCTAATAATGAGATAAATGCACCTACGCATGACTATACGCAGAACACATTTAGACCCTCGCATACGCAGGGAAATGTGACGATAATACGTTCGAGAGAGGAGCAACCAGCTCGCTTCTCCGGAACTGGAAGTGGTGTTACTCCAGTGGATTTTCTAGCCAATGTCGAAAGCTATCTGAGAGATACGATGGTAACTCCAGAGAGGGAACTCAGAGTCATAGAACGTTTGCTTGAGGGGCAAGCCAGTGCCTGGTTTAGAGCATTTAGATACTCATTTACAGGCTACCAGGACTTTAAGGAAGCATTACTAAGGACGTATTGGTCGAGTGACATTCAGCAGAGCATCTGAGCTGAAATGTATACTCGTAGATACAGCTCGAATACGCCTACTCGTTATGCGAACTACATCGCTATACAGCTTGCGAAGCTTCGTTGTCTTCAGCCTCCGTTGTCTGAACAAGATTTAGTTAACATCATTGTTTGGCAGTACCCTGCGGACGTACAACGTGTGTTGATCAGTGCAGTAGTGAGTAGTACTACACCAAGCTGTAGCAATGCTTTAAACACGAACCAGGCTGCGATGTAAGGTCAGAATCTCAGTCTGTAACATGCCCTGTCCATACACTTATACAGGAACCCTATGACCTAAATGTAAGAAATGAATTATTACGTGAACTAAATGATGAAGGTATTATTCAGGAAGTGGTTAAGAGCCCCATAGTTAAATTTAACGTGTCCGAGGCGTACACAGATGTTTTAATTGATAGTGGTTGTATGAAGAGTTGCATAAGTAGTGCATTTTATGATAAAATGAAAGGAACTGGAGTAAATTTTGAGGAGATGCCAATTAAAAGCACTTTTGTTATCACAGCTGTTGGGAAGAGGTCTAAAGTAATTTCTAAGCAAGTTTTAGTAGACATTAAAATTAATAATCATGTAGAAAAGCAGATTTGTCTTGTAATTCCAAATTTAGTATTCAGTGTTATCTTGGGTTCAGAGTGGCTAAGTAGAGTGTCTGGTAACTTATGTTATGATGTAGGGAGTTTGAAATTTAAATGGGGTGATTCTGAAGTAGAAGTAGCGTTCAATGACCATATTCAGAGAAGTAGTGTTGTAGGTGTGATTTGTACTTTCAATGAGATATCGCCATCCGTAGAGCGGGGTTCTCCATGTTTTGTGGGCAGTGTGATTACGAACGGTAGAGGACTCGTTACGTGATGCTGCATTTCAGGGAAATATAGAGGTGGAACAATGTGTTCGGCTCTATGATGTGTTATTGTGTAATGGGAGAGTTTTTGAGGATCGCATTGGTATGGCCAATTTCTATACACATTCATTGAACGTTATTGATAGGTCAGTATTCACAGGACATAGATATCCTGTACCTTTCGCTTATCAGAGTGCAGTTGAGGCACAAATTAACCAGATGCTTGAAGATGGGATTATTGAGCACTCTAACAGTCCATATGTTAATTCTTTGATCACGGTACCCAAGGCCGACGGCACAGTTCGTATTTGTTTAGACGCTCGTTTGGTTAACACTTGAATTAGTTCAGATCAGCTGAAATCTATGTCAATAGAGGAATTAATGCAGACATTTGAGGGGAAGAAGTATTTCACTTGTGTAGATTTGAGTTCCAGTTTTTGGCAAGTGCCACTTATGTACGAGGATAGACTATTTACAGCTTTTAGTCATAAATATAACCTTTATCAATTTTGTAGAACACCTTATGGGTTAAAGAGTAGTTCAGCAGCTTTAATTATGGCTTTAAACATCGCATTAGGGGATGACACAGGAGAGTTTGTAACCATTTACATTGATGATATGGTAATTAGTTCACGCAGTTTTGAGGAGCATCTACGTCATTTAGATATAGTTTTTCAGAAGTTAGATCAGGCAGGGTTCACTTTGAAGCTGTGTAAGTCGTCATTCTGTCAGTCAGAAGTGACATTTTTAGGTCATAGTTTGTCGAGTAGAGGTGTGACACCAGAGGAAAGTAGGGTTAGCATGTGTGGACAGTAGCAACAGGGCATCGTTACAGACACTGAGAAATATGCTAGTGGAGAAACGTGATGACGTTAAGTTAAGGGAGCCACTGGCTAGGTTGGAAATAAGTGAAGAAGAGTATGTGAAAGTAGGACGGTTCACGTACAACATGCAGGATGGGCTTCTTGCACGGAAATGTAGGAATAACCGGTGGGCAATATATGTTCCTGCCACTTTGCGGGAGGAGCTAATTTGGTTCATTCATAGGGAATTAGGACACTTTGGTGGTGCCAAGGTCTTTTATGAAATTGGTCGTGACTTATTTGGAGTAAAATGGGAAGGGATGTTAGGAGGATTTTAGCTAAGTGTGACACCTGTCAAAGGAGTAAATATCCAGTTAAATATTTAGTGGGGGAGAGATCTGCAGTTCTCACCAGTAGTCCCGGCGAACTACTGTGTGTGGATTTATTTGGCCCGATCGTTAAAGGACAGTACGGCTACGAGTACATTTTTATAGTTATTGACGCTTTTAGTAAGTATGTCAAGCTATATCCGCTAAGGAAAGCCACGGGACTAGCGTGTAGCCGTCTGATCATTAATAAGTATGTACCTGAGTTTGGCCTTCCTCTCAGGATACTATCTGACAGTGGACCACAGTTTACTGCAAAGAAATGGAGAACCAGTATGCAGGAAGCTGGTATAACACATGTTCATTCCTCTGTAAGGAACCCTCAGGGTAATTCTGCAGAGCGTCCATTAAGGGAAGTGGCTCGTCTTTTTCGGACTCTAGTGCATGACAAGCATACGGCCTGGGTTGGACATCTTCCCAAGGTCGAGACTTGGCTGAATTCTGTCCAGCATGAGAGCACGAAATTGACGCCATACGAAGTTCACTTCGGAAAAAGACCACAAAATGAACTAGCGAGGGTGTTGGGATTAAATGAGGGTAAGCAACCGGGGATGGATTGCATTGTCCAGTTGGCGAAACAGAATTTATATAAGTCAGCACAAAAGAGAATTCGCCAAAAAAAGAAACTAAATTTGACCTATTCGAGCCGGGAGACAGAGTCTTACTTAGAGTGCCGAAACAGTCAAATAAGCTAGAGAAAGTCATGTCCAAGTTCTTTTATCTCTACGAGGGCCCATTTATAGTTTCCAAACGTATTGGCAAAACAGCATATGTGCTGGAGGATAGTAAGGGAAACAGATTATACGGGACGTATGATATACATAGTCTACGAAAGAATGTGTCATAAAGTAAGTGTGTTTAGCTGGCGAGCCAGCCTATCAAATGAGTAAGTGTGGTATTTGGTGCGAGGAAGATCTGGTCTTCCAGGCAGGCGTATCAGAAGTCACACAGGGGGGTAGTATGTAAGTAAATGAGAGTTTTTAAGGTACAGGGAAATATGACGGGATTGTCGGATGCTCTTGAGCACTAAAATGTCTCGATACACCAAGGCCAGAATTTGGCAGCGCTGGTGAATTCCCACTTGTCTCCAAGAGAAGGGTGAGCGCTTGAACAGGGTATTTTTGCTTAAGGCGTCCACGAGACAAAAGATGGGCCATCAGAAGGCGAGACAGTCCTTCATGAAACTCATACATAACAGCACACGTGATTTCTGTTTACGGCCTCGCCATGTAAGATTTGTAAGTGTGTAATTTAAGGTAAGTTGTACAAAGGTATTATTTGTGTGAGGAGAACTGGTCTGAGTTGAGAACTAATATTTAGTAGAATTTGATCTACGCGAACTTAAGAAGATTACGGCACAGAAATATTTGGTGTTATATGTAATGCGCACTTACTGTTTTTTTTCTTCAGAAGTCAATATTAATTTCGTCTTATATAAAGAGAGATTAAGTATTATGGTCACGAGGCGCTGCCACAATAGTGTGATCGTGTGCTCAGTGATAAGTGAGATTAAATTTCACCATAAGGAAGGGACCTCCAGTGAAATTAGGAAGTTCTGTGGTGCTGTGGTGATACATATATCAGAACACCTTGATGCGTGTGATGTGACATCATAAATACACAGTGCTCACACATTATTTATGTCTATTTTCCCAACATAGAGAAATCTGAGAGGCGGAAATATCCGTGGAACATTATTCTATATGAAAAACATTGGACTGGTTGCAAAGTGCAATCCATAGTGACAACAAACTTTGACGCAAAGTGCGTAAAGAAAAGTTATGAGTGTATATATATGTAATTTAGGGTGATTTCATTTATGTAATATGTATTTTGGATGGGGATTATTAACGTGTCTGGGATAATCGGATAATGGACCGTCGTCACGGTAAATCATCCGATGATCCGAGGCGAATATGTAACGAGTTTTTCGAGGGGATTTTACGCCACTGGCATAAGTCAGTAGGAAGCCATTCTATATTTATTTACGCGGCAAAATGTTCAGCCAAGAGAAGTTTTCATGTTAATTTATTATTATTATTAACTTATTATTATTATTATTAAGGTATTTTTTGGAGCATTTTTATAAAATTATAAGCATACAGATAGATTTTCTATGTCATAGAAAACACTATCAAGCAAATTATTACGAACAACATTATCATAGAAAATTATATGATTACGGAATTTTACGGAGTTTTGTCAGTTAGGGTATTATGAGAGAGATGAGTCACGGGGAATTCGGCTACAGGCTTATTCTTGTCAAGAAGCATGACGCAAGCCTGGGTTGCTGCTTCAAGAAAAGGCGAAATAGTCTGGAACGGTAATCGACATCATCCTCGCGCCGAGTGTAATGACCCTGAGGAGGGGGGGTAGCGCGTGGTGGCCCAGCCAATCAGAGGAGTGCGGGCGAGGAGAAGACGGGGTCCGGAGAGGGGATGCGATGAGTGCATATATGGTTTGCGCGCCGTGGAGGCAAAGCGACTATCTTTGTAAAACTTAACCATTGTGGTTGTACGTGTGATTGGCTCCGATGTTCGGACCATAAAGTTATCATATCTACAAGTATCTCATCAACTAACGAAGAAGATGACGACGTCCAGGAGGCTGTGGGAAGCTCTCTTCAACATCCAGTACGAGGGAAATGCTTCGGCAATTTCCAGTGGTAAGCGCGAATGACTCAGAACTACGTAATCTCTCGTCTTTTTTTTTTTTCATTTTCAGTATTTCAGTAACTTTATAGCTTGGGAATAAGAGTAAAATCAGTAATTTATCCGACTCCGTTTTCACGTAATTTTCTAGCGGTAAAATTCAAAACGCAACGCTCCAATTTAAATTCAAACTTATTATTATTAATTTATTTTGCAATACTTGTTTTATATAATAAATTCTTTTCTTTTAACCATGCAATCTTTTCTTTCAGTAGGTAGCATTAGATATAGACCAATTCCTTCTCCTGATACAATTGTTTGTTGGGTTAATGATCAAATCATACCACGATCTGAGTGAATAGATTCTTGAAGGTGTTCTACCAGAGCTAGGTGTTGTTAAATATAAATTTAGATTTCAACATAGCGTTGAGGTCTTGGCGCCCATTAAAACAACATATCTTAGGCAGAGTAAATATTTCAAAGTGCAAGGCAGGGCCAGTAAAAGCATTACATTTGTCACGCAAAAGTGAGGGCTAAAGAAACCGTTTCACTTGTACGCTCTACGTGGAGCAAAGGAAACCGTTTCACTTGTCATCCCAACAAGGAAAACCGTTACAATTGTCATCCCAACGTGGAGAAACCATTACAAGATCATGTCTTCGGGCTTGTCACAGTTCATGTAAATTATTATTTTTACTCACCTAAGAGAATAAAAGATATCACAAGACGAGACTAGGTTCCGAAGAAATATGCATCAATAATTTAGACTCACCTGAATTAATTTATCTATATAGTGCTGGCCTCGAATTATAGGTTTCTTCGTCTTCACCCAAGGGGCAGCTACAATAGTCTCACTGTTTCTGTGGTTGAGTAAGACGGTTTTTGTCGAGTTATCACGATTTGTATTTAAGTTCAGTAATATTATAGATTAATATTATTAGCAAAAATCAAACAGATTGTGAAGTAGGAGAGAAGAAAGTACCCGGTTATTGAAGTGCTGTCCCAGCACATGCAGAGTATTTGTGTACACAATCGGAATGAGAATAGTTGCCTAAAATAATCGAACCAACGCCATAGAGATAGAATTCAATTAAGACCTCTCGTGGAATTGTCTAAAATCTCGGGTAAAACATCGCAGCTAATTAGTTGATTGAAACATGCAAATAAGTCGTGTGGATATCAGAACATAATTATGGAGAATACTACACACAAGGGACACGATAATATGTTACCATTTAACCTATTAAACATTCGCTGTTACCGGTACCGTTTGGAATAGTTGTACGCTGGAAATAGTTGATTTAGTAAAGTACTATAGGTTGGAAAGCACCATCTCCCTCTTACGGAATTATCGCGGCACACCATCTCGCAATATAAGTACATAATTGGCAAGGTACTCACAACACTTTATTACACACATCATAATAAAAAATAACTTGCAAGCTGTAAGAATCGCAAAAGTATGAATAATGACGGAACACAATGAGTTCACTGTTTGGCACAGGGGTAACATCTTCCTTAACCAATAAAACAGAAGTTCACTGTATTATTTGGCGTGTATACAAGGCAGTGTAGAACATCTGCCAGACTGGTAAGGATTTAAGGAGGCACATATTGCTGAGCGTTCAAGATAACGTCAATGGTTTGGTCTAGCCGTAGATGCTCATTGCGTTTTTCCTTTACGTACTTAAGTTCGACACTTCTGAAGTGTACTAAGCTATTATTATATTGTCACTAACTAGCAAATCATTGCGGTGTATATTCTTGAGACACTTCTATTATGCTTTAGTCTTAGGTACTTCAACATCTGAAGTAAATGACACAATGCCATCGGTTGACTGGACAATCATCACACAAACGAACCAGTCCATATTAAGCGTATTATTACTTATTTACATACGATTGCAGGACATTTACGCGAACTGGACTTTACAGACATACAGAAGACACCAACAATTACAGATGAGCGATAGTTTATCCCAACTTTCATCAAATGAAGCTAATCAAAGCTAAATAGTGTATCTCAGCAACGAATGTAAACAAACAATATGCCGGGGCTTCAGCATACGCCATTTTCACACTTTCGAGACCTGCATTAATGTCTTGAGTATTGTAGTTGGTCTTGGTGGATTCATACTCTTATCGACTCGCATAGAGGAGTCGAATCATTGCCGTGACGACATTTGTTGCTGGCAAGAATGTAAGATGGATTTTCTTGGTATGAAGATGTGAATACTTTAAGCTCCGGTGAATTTGGGAAATAAGGAACCACTGGGAAATGTACATTAAGACTCTGTACAATGAAGAATTTGAGTTCGTACATACAAAGGAGTCACATACAAGTTTAGTTGCACCTTTATCTGTGACTAAAGGTGAATTTGAGTGGGCAATGAGGTCATTACCAAATGAGAAAGCTCCAGGCGTCGATAACATCCCTAGTGAACTAATCAAGTCTGCTGGTGATATAATTAATGAAATACTTTATGTCTTAACGCAAAAAATCTACGAAAAGGGTATTTGGCCATCTGAATTTCGAAACTCCATCATGGTCCCTTTATCAAAGAAAGCAAATGCGACCAGCTGCAGTATGTACAGAACAATTAGTTTGGTTCCTCATGCATCCAAAATTATGATCCAAATCATAAAACAAAAGAGTAGAAGGGGCAGTCTATGGCTACATCCTAGAAACACAGTTTGGTTTCCGTCGAGGAGTTGGTACCCGAGATGCCATTGGCATTCTTAGAGTCCTCGGAGAACGTACGATGAGCAGGAGCCGAAATCTGTATATATGCTTAGTAGGGGGGTAATGCCGATTCCAAATAGTGTCATGGCCGCCGCGTTAGTCCAAGCCAATATCTCGCGAACCCATGGTCGGATGTTGACATATGAGGTGTCGTTGAACTCGAGCTGACGTCCTCTTTCCTATTGACCATGTATTATATTTTTCAAAAATTCTTTGAATTTTTTTGTTTTCGAAAGTTGGTGATAGTTTGAAAACCAAAGATGATAGAACGTTGTGCCATGGTTCAAACGAATGGTCTTTATGACCTTTATTTTCTATAGTAAAACGTTTTTACTTTTTATGTTTTTTTGAAAACACTCGAATTTTGAAAATTCTATATTTTGGAAACTAGGAACTCTACAAAAACGTTTATTTGACATAAATGAAACGTCCCTATGCCCTCTACCCCCAAAATAAATTTCAAGTCGCTAGAGCAAAAATTTGTGTTTTGTAAGTAGTGGGATGATGAGAGGGCTGCACCACTTCTTATTGAGCCACCCTCGTATTTGCCCCGAAGCTGATATCTCGCTAAACAATGGTCGGATTTGAACATACAGGGTGTCCTAGCACTCGTAGTGATGTCCCCTACTTTCCTATAGCCTCTTTATTTGATTAAAAGACCAAAACTAAAAGGTCATGTGCTTTTAATATCTCGCGAACCAATCATGCTAGAGGCATGTTCGATAGGTCCAAGGACTCGGGGTGACGTCCTCTCTGCTATGGACCACTCATTATAATTTTTAATAAAATTGGAAACTCGATTTTGGGGTAAACACGTGTTTTTTGTGATTTTGCCAATATCTCGCGAAGCAATAACGCTAGAGGCATGTACGACGGGTCCAAGGATTCGAGCAGACGTCCTCTTTGCTATGGACCACTCGTTGTAATTTTAAAAAATTTGGGAAACGCGATTTTGGGGTAAACACGTGTTTTTTATGATTTTTGCCGATATGTCACAAACCAATAACGCTAGAGACGTGTACGAGGTGTCCTAGGACTCGGGCTAACGCCCCCTTTCAAATGTGGTAGATATTTTTTCCAAAAAAATAATTCACAAAGGGCCTAACGCCATACATGTTGAAAAAACGTTTTCTTTTTCTTTACCTGTTTATAATTTTCATGGAGCGTGGTGGTTGAGAGAGACGATACTGCTGGATGTGTGTGTTTCAACGAACCTGTCGCTGACCAAGGTGGCTGTGTTCAATAGATCAATCGCTATTTCGGCGGGCCGGTTTATGACAGAGCGAGGGTACGTTTTTTCACACTTTTTACCTTTAACGTGTAAACGGTGATGAGAACTTGGTTCTATGTTGGTCGAAGCGATACAGAAAACAAACTTGCAGATGAGCAGGAGGTGAAGGTCATTTGAGCTTATTGGAAGGCTCCGGTCTGACTTGACAACAGGTGCAATGGAAAAAATGACCAAGACGCTTGAAGGTGAAATAATCTGACCATCGTGGTGGCAGGGGAGTGTGAAAGGCATGCACACACATTTGTGAAACCACAGGCACGCTAAACCAGTGACATCCTGTTTTGCTTCGTACGTGACAAAATGCAAGTTCATGTGAAATTTGATCTACCGCAGGTGTTCGCTTGGGACGTTATCTGTCCACATGCGCGATAACTGTTAACAAGTTACATCCTGTCTGGCTTCGTACGTGACAAAATGCAAGTTGACGTGAAATTTGATCTGTCACAGGTGTTCAGGTTGGACGTTAGCTGTCCACGTGCCTGATAACAGAATGTTCAAAGCGTGGAAAAAAAAAAAAGATTATACATGCAACGTAGCATATATAAAGACATGTCGTTATCATTTCCACACTCACTTAGGTGACTACCTTTGAACACATTGCGTTGCAAGAAACCTCTGGTCTTGTTTAACAGTTTTGGTGTTGGTGGAAAATACTTGACCTTGTTGTGGGGTAGGTATTTATTTATTTATTTATATATTTATTGATTTTTATATAAATACATGCAATTATTTATTGATTAGGTAATTAATGATTTTATTTATTTATTTGTTTGCAGATAACGTGTATAGCCTGCCTGTCGTGTGTCTGTGGGAAATATATTAAAGAAAGAGAGAAAAACGGACAACTAGAAAAGAAAACCATTTCCATACTAGCCCACGAAACGGGAATATAGAAAAGCATTACACGTCAAGGTGAGATTTGTTTTTTTATATAATATAACCTGTTTGATTTTGTTTTTGTTTATGAAATGCATAAACTATATGGAATGGATATACTTATGGTGGTTTATTTTATTTCTTTTTAGATATTTGGAAAAAAAAAGGGTTCACTGCTATAATAAATACAGTTGAAAACCAAGAGGCTTTAGAGTGGAACCATTGTCAAGCAGTCTACAGCTGAAAACTCAGGTGAGAGTGTTCTTTCAAAATAATGTCTTTTACTGCTGAGAATACGTTAACTTGGGAACCCATAAACAGTTGTTTCAAATCGCGTGTGTGCTCTGGCCGCGTAGTCAATGTTAGAAAAAGTTTGATTCCCAAAGAATTTTTAGAATCTTGTTTTGAAATTTTTAAAATTGAAATTTGTACAGCGCAAAGGTTGCATACGGCTTTAAAGGTGAATACAGAACTGGTGTGCGATTTCATATATAAAAAGAAGGACGTGGAGCATAAAGAGACATTTTATATTTGCAGTAAAATGCAAGAGCTATTCATAGCCCATAATTTGGAACAGTGGTATGAAACCCACGTGGTGAATGCCTTGCTATCAAAATTTGATAAACTGCAACAAGGGCCGAGTGGTCTAGCCTTAGACAAAATTCATTATTTGCAAATCAACATTTGTCAATTCAACCCGTTGAATGCTGGGTCTAGCTATATTAAAACACCACCAGCTATAGCTTCGAAAAATGCTGTGGTCAATATAAAGAATCGTGACAATGATTGCTTTCTGTGGTCTGTGGCTGCCTTTTTGCAGCCGGTGCAACATAATGGTTGTTGGCCGGGAAAGTACAAGGCCAAGTTTGAAGAATTGAAACAAACTTTAAATTTAACTCGAGTATCGTTCCCTATGGACTTAACCGAGATCCATAGGTTTGAACAAGATAACCAGGACTTTTCGTTCATGGTCTATGGCCTTAATGGTAATGTGATTGTGGGTCCTCTTTATGCCACAAAAGAACCGAAACGACATCACATTCATCTTTTATATTTATCTGTAGGAGAGGTGAATCACTATTGCCTGATTAAAAGCTTAGGTAGATTGCTAAGCAGTCAAACGTCTAAGCATGGACATAAAACACATATTTGTGATCGTTGCTTGCAATATTTTACAACCCCCATGCTCTTAGAACGTCATAGGGTAGATTGTGTTTCTCAGGAAGCGGTGAGACTGATATTGCCACAAGGGGACAAGGCTGTGTTAAAGTTTAAGGACATTCACAAGCGTGACACTGTCCCCTATGTGGTATATGCAGATTTTGAAGCTCTCACTACACCCATGGCGGGATGTGAACCAGATCCCTCCATGAGCTCAACCACAGCCATTCAAAAACATGAACCCTTTGCCATAGGATTTAATGTGGTGTGTGCCTATGACCCCACGCAATCCGTTTACAAATACCGTGAGGGGCCAGATTGTGCCAGATGGTTCTTGGATGAACTTGTCAAGTTGGTCGATCATGTACAGGAATTACTAAACCACCCAGTACCCATGAGCCTATCTCCAGAACAGCAGCAGCAGTATGAGCATGCCACGACATGCCATATTTGCGAAAAACCTATTTTAAGTGGAGAGAAAAAAGTCAGAGACCACTCGCACTTTACGGGGGAGTTTCGTGGAGCTGCACATAGTAAATGTAACTTGAACTTTCCAGCTCCTCGCTTCATCAGTGTCTTTTTCCACAATCTGGCAAATTATGACATTCAGTTTTTGATTCGTGAATTGGGTCATGTCAACAAGGGCTCGTTTACCATTATTCCCCAAAACCATGAGCGTTTTACAGCCCTGACATGGAGGTTGAGCGACTTTAGCATTCGATTTTTGGATTCCTTTAAGTTTATGGCATCCTCGCTAGACAGCCTTGTGAATGGCTTGAATGAGGAGGAATTAAAAAATACTAGAATGCATTTTAATGATCCTAAGCAATTTCAATTGTGCATTCGGAAAGGTATATTCCCGTATGATTTCTGCAACAGCTGGGACGTGTTAAAGCAAAGAAAACTCCCACCACAAGAGAAATTTTACTCGAAACTAACACGCAGTACCGTTTCCGATGAAGACTATGCACATGCATGTCAAGTTTGGCGAGTGTTTGACATGAAGACGCTAAGTGAATATGCTTTGCATTACCTAAAACTGGATGTATTGCTGCTCACTGATGTGTTTGAAAAATTCCGTAACTTGTGTCAACACATTTACGGTCTTGACCCGGCTCACTATTACACGAGTCCTGGACTCTCGTTTGATGCCGCTTTGAAATACACTCAAGTGGAATTGGATTTACTCACTGACGTAGACATGGTTCTATTTTTTGAAAAGGGCATTCGTGGCGGCTTTGTGTCACTTAACCAACGCCATGCCAAAGCGAACAATGTCTACATGCCTGATTATTCACTAGACAAACCAGAATCATACTTAATGTACTATGACGTGAATAATTTGTGCGGTTACGCCATGAGTCAGCCTTTGCCCTATGGGAAGTTTGCTTGGCTGACAGACAAACAAGTGTCAGAATTTGATGTGAACATGGCTAGCCAAGAAACAGGCCGTGGATATGTGCTAGAAGTGGATATTGAATACCTCTCATCCTTGTATGATGAACATGCCGATTTCCCATTCTGCCTTGAGCAAATGGTTCCCCCTGACAGTAAAGTGAAAATTGAAAAACTCATGGGCACACTTTACAACAAAAATCGGTATGTGGTACATATCCAAATGTTGGTGCAATGCCTCGCCCAAGGCTTGGTGTTAAAGAAAATCCACAGGGGTATTTCTTTTGCTCAAAAAGCATGGCTTGAGCCATACATGCGACTCAACACAGAGCACCGACAAATGGCAACACAGCAGTTTGAAATTAATTTTTTAAAATTAATGAACAACTGCATCTATGGCAAGTCTATGGAGAATGTCCGCAAATACCGTGACATTAAATTAGTGAATGTCTGGGAGGGGCGGTGGGGTGCCCGGCGGTACATTGCCAAGCCAAATTTCAAATCGATCAAAATTATCGATGAGGATTTGGCTACTATTGAAATGAGTAAGACCAGCGTGACCATGGATAAGCCCATTTACTTGGGTCAAGTCATTTTAGACTTTTCTAAATCGGTCATGTATCGATTCCACTATGAGTTTGCGAAACGCCATTTTGAGGACGTCTCTCTTTTGTATATGGATACGGACTCATTCATTTACCACATTCGCCACTGCAACCCCTATGACGTCATGAGGCAACATAGTGACTGGTTCGACACCTCTTGCTATAGCGCTGACAACGTGTTTCAGCTGCCCATAAAAAACAAAGAGGAAATGGGCGTTTTAAAAGATGAATGCGGTGATTCCATTATGACGGAATTCGTAGGTTTGGCTTCGAAAATGTATGCTTATCGCACACTCGACTCTAAGGAAGCCAAAAGAGCAAAAGGTGTAGGTAAGGCAGTGGTAAAATCGCTACGTGTAGACGATTACCTAGCGGTTTTACTTACTGGCAAAGCTATGTCTCATACACAGTGCAGGATACAATCCAGCAACCATTATTTGTATCTTGTGGAACAGAGAAAACGCACCCTCGCCTCCATGGATAACAAGCGTGTGTGGGCTGATGACCTGCTCACCAGCCTGCCCTGGGGTTATAATCGCAACGAGGAGGAGGTGTGATTTCATTGTTTAATCGTTTATGGGACATGGCTTTTTGAAACTTGTAGATTTAGAATTTTGTAAATATTGGTTTCTGCAATTGTAAATAGTAGATTTTGTAAAATAGTGACAACCCACTTGGACCTTTTGCTCTTTAAAAGTTCTATGCAACGTTATTTTTTTTAAATTTTTTGATTGGTAAATAGTGTGATTCTTTTAACGCTGTACAAAGTTGAGTTTTTTTTGTAAATATGAAATAAGTAAGATTTTTAGTAACTTTAATAACTAGTATTTAATTATTTTTCATAATGTAAATGATAAACTAAAAAGTTCTTTTGGGATGAGTGTGCATGTCGAGAATGTGCTTTTGGGAATAAATAAAGTGGTTGTGTTTGTTCCCAAAGACAAGTGCGAATGTATGAGTGGAGAGAGAAAACTGGTGTGTATGATTGACCAGAGCAAACACGGTGAGGTAGAGTGGGTGGGTGGGGAGTGAGGTAAATGGTCACTTATATACTCATTTTGTTTTAAATAGTTTAGTTTTTTCATTGAAATGTGGCAGTCAATAGACATTATTTTTGTAAAAACAGTCTTACCTGCAGTAGTCGTAGACCTCGACGTTTCTCCAAACACCCATAAACTCACTGCAGCATCGTCATGGTCATGCACTTGCATCAACATCATTGTCAAATCTCAACTTTCGACATACACCAAAGGGAAAAATGTGAAAACAGCAAAATGGAAAATCCATGTTTCCATATCACCAAAAACGCAAAACTTAAAACGGACATTTTTAAAAACTGGAAATGGGCATGTGTGAAATTTGAAAATTCAAAAACTTCAAACAGACATTGTTTAAAATGTGTCATCAACAAACTGGAAAAATCCATCTCATCAAAATCGCAAAACTTGAAACGAACATTTTTAAAATCTGTAAATTGCAAAATGACAAATGGCAGTGTGTGGAATTCATCATGTGTGAAATATGTAAAATGAAAAAATCAACCATCAACATCACGATTTTTAAAAATAATAAAAACACAAATCATCGTGCTCTGGTATACCTTTGTTTTTTATTTCATAGAGAATTGACAAAAGAAAAATAGAATACAAACAAATCCCAATTCCTCACTCCTCAATGTTTATGTCCATGCATCATCAACTTTCCTTTCATAGCACTCATGACAATCAGGGCTGCCATCCTTTCACCCACTGAGGCATCACTGAATGTGAAACGTTGTTTAGCTTTCTTTAATAACAATTTATCTGCCACATGTCTTAAACCAGGATGACTATGGCGATAAGGAAGGTCATGTTCCTTGCATGCTTGATCCAAAAGATTAATGGGTACATCACTACGTTGTAAACGTTTTTCGAGACGAGTTCCAGGGCCGCAAAAACGATAACCTGGAAGATGGATTTCGAAAGGTAGGTATTGAATCACTTTGTCAATGACGCCATTGCCAGTACAGGTCTGGCATATCCTTTTCCATCGATGGTAAAAAGGTTTGGTCTTCCTCCTCCTCTGTGGACGATGTTTGTGTTTGTTGTTGTTGTTGTTGCTTTTTCTCGCCATGACACCCGTGGAATGATTCAACAAAGTCTTTACATGGACTTTTATGACCGTGATACAGTTTCACTAGCTGGCAAGTCGCACACTGACGCATAGACGGTATTTTTGCCATGGCCACTTGCTTATGGTGATCGTAATCCGTACAGGGTTGCAATTCACTCAACACAGGGTCTTGAGTCCATGATTTTGGTACATGTTGCCAGATTTCTTTGACCGCGTTGGCAGCCACATAATAAATGAACGACTTGGGCAGCGCCAAGAGTTCCTCTTTGGTAAAACTGTCTAGTTTCTTTTTGCACACAAAGAACTTGCCGATGGCTTTGTCCGTAGCATTGCCTTTCTCCATGGTATCACGTGCTGTAGATGTTTACACGTCGCTTGTAGAAATCTCACTGACGTCATTCACAGGTAAATCTTGAGTTATAATTTTGTTCAACAACTCCCAGCAGGCATGGGTGGTTAACCAATGAAAGAGATGCCACGCATGCGATAGGGCTGTATGGGTAATGTTGCCACAGGAACAAGTATCCATGAGCGTTTGCAGGGAGGGGCAGCCCAACTCCATGAGGTCGATACATTGGCAGTAAGACGCCAAAAATGGTTGCAACCATTGACGTTTTTCATTACCTTTCACAAATACCACATTGGCCGAGGACAAGTGTGCTTTCATAACCACATCCAAATATTTATAGGAAATGGTTCCCTGATTCCAGTCTAGTTGCCTATGATTTTCAATCCACTGGGTTTGTTTACGGTCTTTTTCACACAACAAATCAAAAGCATGGGGTGGTTTAAATAGCAAATGCGTAGCTTGTGATATCCAAAACGTGGTACAATCGATCACGGCCACTTGTTTAAATATAAATTTGTTGTCACCAATTTTAAACCCTTGGCAATCCACAATGAGTGTGCGCAACATGTTGACGCTTGTCTGGACCAAGTTCAACTGACGACTGACGGACGATCAGGTGTGATCATGGCATGGACTTACCTGCCATGCTAGTTCCAAAAAATAAGGTTAGGGTAGGACAGGGGGACATGCAAAAATAAGAATTTAAGAATTACATCATTTTATTATCATAACACGTCTTACAGGCTTTTCTCATTTTAGGATATGGACGATAGCAACTGATACAACAATATAGTCTCTTGTGTTTGTAACGTCCATAACACCGATGATGTCCCAATGTCTCTAAACTAGGCGTTTTTGATGGTGAGCTGCTCACCGAAGCACCATGGATACCATACGGCCCACACGTATCGTAACTTGTTTTTTTTTTCATCACCCAGAGACACAAGTGATGGATAGCTTGAATGACAGGGTATATTTCCCACTTTCATTCTGCACAGGTAGGGGCAGGTGGGTGACCAGCGTTGATGTTCCTGCATGGGTTCATCGCCCTCCTGCCATTGGTCTATGATGATGGGACAAAAGGCACATTTCACTTCATCTCTTGTTTTTAAATAGTAGAATCCAGCGGCCGCCAAGGCTTGAGGGTTTATGAAAGGCACTGGCCATGTGGCAAAAGTCTTGAAACGTTGTTCTTCAGAGTTTAAATTCATGGATGTAACGTCTCTTGAGGCTTTAAAGCAAGACATGACTGAGCGGCTTGACGTGGGTTGAGCTGTTATTTATACACTCGTCACTTGGTTGGACAGTGGATAATAGTTGACTTGTTTGTGATGAATAATCAAACAGTAGGCCGTCGTATTGGCTGGTACATTGTCATGCGTTTCAAAATCTAGTCGAATGTCGATATTGGATGGCTTGACAGACTCTTCCAGGTAAGAACAGTCAAAGACAATCAGTGGTGCTCTTGCCTTAAACGCTTGGGGTAGTAGCATGGGGCCGTTCTCTTTTTGATAATACGACCATCGAAATTTAGAAAACAAGTCGTACAGGGGGCCAAACTTATTTTTTGAAAAATCCAAATCCAGTCCTTCATAGGGAAACACAGCTCCGTTGAGGAAAAGACGTGCATTTCTCAATTGCAGGTGATCAAATTGCGTGGCATCTTTGGTTTGTTGATACTTGCGATTCGTTTGAAAACCCACGATCAGGTAGAGAGGTCTCTCTGTATAGCGAGCTGTTTTTACAGACCAACTGTGTGTGTTGGTGGTGGGCAATAGCGGATACTCATGGAGTGCCCAGCTTCTAAATTCCATGGGTAGAGGCATATCTCTCTTTACCATTTTGAGTATGTCCAGTTTTTTGCTATCTTCAAGGGTCACATGGGGAACTTTCCATAGCAAGCGTTGTAGTTGAATTTTTGAATCGATGGGGGCATTGTCGGCTCCCTTGAGTGCATTATTATCACTCCTGTCTCTCACCAGATAAAGCACTTGCCTTGCGTTAACCACAATGCGTTGGTGATCTTCAGCAAAGCCTAGAATCAGTTTAAGAGGTAAATATCCAGTAAAGGTCCCATCAGTGTGTACCATCCAGTCATTGGTCGAGTCAGGACACCAACCTGCCATGCAAAGTGTTTTACCTTCTTCCTCACTATAAGAGGGGTATAGTTTCATGACACTGGAAATGCCCACATTTCGAGTGCTATCCACCACGATATCGTTAATGACATACCGCACTTCAGAAAACAGAAAGGCCAAACCATGGTTGGCCAACTTGGATGTGGTGGGTGTAGAGCCATCGGCTTTGGTGAGCCGACCTTCAATCTGAATAACACTTTCATGCGGTAGAGTGTAAATATCTTGGTTGTTGATAGCAAATTGAATTTCATCATTGTTATTGAGTCCAGGTGTTTGAGCTTGATAGGAATGGAGATCAATTCTTACCACTCCTGGTTGCTCCTCGATGTGGTTCGCTATCTCTAGGATAGAATTCATCATCAGGGTTGACGCGGTAACCCAAATGCTGTAAAATCTGCTTGCCTTGAGATGTTAACGTGTATTCACGTGGCAAACAACTAACACCATTCCTAGACAGTGTTGTTGCTTTATACACAAACTTCATAGTGGCTTTAGCACCAACTTGTAAGTCACTGGTGTGGTAGAATCTAGATCAATGAGTTGTTGATCTCTATTGATCAGTCTTAATGTTATATTACTAATACTATCGACAGCCACAGCATGAAAAAGCACCACTGGAGGGTTTTCACGAATAATATACCCATTGGGCGATGTCACAATAAAGTCATATAGCGAATGCGATGGTTCTTGATTGGTGTACACTTGGCTAATAATATTACACGTCACCGACACATGATGGTCCTCAATGAATTTCACTTCATGGTCTGAGTCATGTTTTTTGTTGGGCTCCAACACACGTGGTTTAAATCCTAGTAATGGACCAATGGAATCGGGGTGTGTTTTAAAGTCAATGTTGAAGGTAGAGAAAATACTGCAGCGATGAGTGTTGGTATTTCCTACAAGTTCAAACTTGTGCGTTCCGTCGAGAAATGACTTTAAACCATATTGATTGATCAACACCACATAAATGTGTTCATAAATATCATCGATCGTGTATCCACCAGAGTTCAGGGTGAGCACAGAATCATCATAGTAAAACTTGTTGTTCACATTTTCACGTATGTTGTATATTCGATTGTACGTTTCAAGAGAAACAAGTCCTAAACCATAGGGTTTTTCACTCAATTCGATAGGCGGGTAGAAGTCTAGGCTGACTTCAGGTCCACGTCCATGCAGTGTAAACGTTTTACTTTCTGCCGACATACTGGTGGCGTTTTAGCTTATGCTGCGTCTTATATAAAAAAATTAAACACAAACGTCCACACTGTTGGCTGTTAAACGTTTGCTCACGTTTCACATTATAATATATCTTGATCCTGTTTCCAAAATAGGTCACTAGTTCCATGGGCGGGGGCAAATTCCCAAAACTGTCAAAGTACCATACCGTGGATCCCTCTTTGACATAAGCTACATAATGCGTTCCTGGTCCTCGGTGATCATCCAAATTGACAACAGCACATTCCTGTTTCCAGGGTCGTGGGGGTAATTGGTTTCGCATAAACACACCTCGAAAATGAGAAAGCTTTAGTTGTTTAGCATAGCTTTCCACTTGTTGATGCGTCAGGGCATGTCTCGCTATGGCTGAGGTTATTTTTTTTTTTTTAATATTTCGAAATGGTGAAATCCCAAATCCTTGTTGATAAAAGGCTGGCTTTAAATTGGCATTTCTAGCCCCCATGGCAATCGCTTCCATCGTTTCATTGTGTCGCTGACTTTCTTTGAGTTGTTGCTTGCCCTGCTGCTCGGCTTTAATGGTTTTCGCCACTGCACTGGCACCGCCCAAAAGTGAGCCCAGAGCAGCCAAACCAGCAAATAATGCAGGTAAAAATCCCGCTCGTTTGGGGACGGGAATCACTCGCCCTTGGTTTGAAACCTGTCGCAGACGTTTTGGAATAACCTGTCTCTGTGCTGCTCGAAGGGCTTTCCTTATGGTCAATACATTATTTTTTCTTTTTTTCTTTCGCAAGGGCTTGGCCACGAATGTTGAAAACCCTGGCTTTGCCAAGGACAAAGTCCTTTTTTTAGTCTTTCTCACTGCATACCTTTGTTTCACCATGATGATAATGACCAACAACCTTTCACAAGAAAGTTTAAATCACAACTAACGTCAGATGGTTATTTCATGGCTGTATATTCCAATTCCACATAAAGTGGGAAATCGTTTATGGTTTTTCCCACTTGCTTTTCATCCCATGTCAACATGAGATAAAAGGATAATTCGTCCCCTGCATTGACCATTTCATGGTTATGGATCAACATCCTATGACCATTTATCTTTATTTGTAAATGGTTCTCATCAGGTATGGCATATTTGATGTGAATGGTTCCATCATAGTGTAATCGATAGTGGCTTAAACCCGAAGCAAGCACATAGGTCGAGTGCTGATCATGGACTAGCGGTAAATGGTTTCTGTCATTCACAGGTTTTTCATTTGTCAGATACACTAAAAACACAGATAGGATAAATTTATAAAGCCTTTTCATTTCATGGGTCACGTAACGCTTGGTACAAACATCGTCTTCGTCTTGTGGGTCTTCCACGTGAATAATCCGATGGTGATTAGCGCTATAGCCATTCACCATAAGCTGGGGCACTTTGTCATAAAACTCATACACTTTGTTATCCACATACTTTTTCGTAGTAACGTCTGTAGACACTTGAGGATGTTTTACATGGGTTAACCGCTTTCCCTTAAAGTCATAATCTCCCTGTTTTGTGCGTGGCACTACTGACCTATCCACATAGTGTTTATTAGCAGGATCTGTTTCTTGTTTAGGATCATGTATGGGGACAGGCCTATCTTTGGCCATCAACGCACGTCCAAAGACATCCATCGTCAACCTGTAGTAGCAGTCTACTGTTTCTATGACAAGGTTCGGTGTCCTGTATATAGACAGCCGGCTAGCCTGTCTAAGCCTTAGTTGACATGAAGATTATTAAGCAGCAAGAGTCATTCCCCGTGGGGGACATGGTTTCCCATCTCTGTCCCACATCACGTGAACAACGCCATGGTTCACTGTTTCCATCTTCCATTCGCTGCATCATTGTGGGGCCTTCCGGTTGTGGAAAGACTAATCTTTTGCTAACGCTCATTACAGCGCCCAATGGTCTGCGTTTTCAAAATATTTATATTTTTGCAAAATCTCTCTACCAACCCCTCTACGTGTTTCTGGATCAAGTCATGTCTGGATTACAAAAAGAGAATATGGGTTATTTTACATTTTCCATGCAAGAAAATGTGATTTCACCGGATGAGGTAAAGCCTGATTCACTCATGATTTTCGATGATGTATCCACTGAACGTCAAGGCATCATTCAAAGCTATTTCAGCATGGGTCGACACAAACATATCGATTGCTTCTATCTTGGACAAACGTATTCAAAAATGTCCAAACAGTTGATTCGTGACAATGCCAATGTCATTGTTTTATTTCGTCAGGACGAGAGGAACAGTCGTCACATTTATAATGAACATGTGAATCCGGATATGACCTTTCAAATGTTTACAGAATTGTGTGCCAAGTGCTGGAACACTCAACGTCATGCCTGTTTAGTGATTGACAAACAAAGTGAACTCAACCAAGGACGGTATCGCTTAGGGTTTGATCATTTTATTGCTATTTAAGGCCCTGTCTCATTCCCCATCAAGTCATTTGTCAAGACACCATGGCGTTAGCAGAGAGTCAATTGAAAAAGCATATTATTAGAGCAAAAAATACTATTCGCCAAAAGTTTCGTCAATTGAAACAATCACGTGCCAATCATGCTTTGTTTATTCAGCAACATTTAGCACCTCCACTAAAAGCCATGTTGAAACCCTCTTTCAAGCCATCTGAAACGCTACCCACCGTTTCACAAGCCACGCAGACGCTGCACGAGGACCCTGAGGAAGAGGAAGAGGAACAGGAAGATTTGACTAGTGTTAGTGAAGTTGAGGATGAGGAGGAACAAGTGTTTACGCCTCAAAAAAAGGCCGCACCCCTTGCAGAGTTTTTGAGAAAAAAGAAATCCTTGGCCATGGTCGATACACCTTGCCCTTCCAGGGCGTCTCCGTTTTCACAACTCTTGGCCACCCCTCAACATAAAGCTCAACTGAAAACCATTTTAATAAAATATTATGGATCAACATTGGAACCCTATTTCACCGATCTATTTATTGGAAACACAGATACCACGTATGGTGTTCGCTATGAGGATGATAGTTTTAAAATTGGCGATTCATCCATTAAATTTGCTCGTACTAAAGCTGTCATTAAAAACATCAACTATAAATTAACGCCAGGACTGTTAAAGCTGCTCTTTTCTCGGACCCCCTCTTCCCATGATTATACGTCAGAGGACCTTGACAAATATAAATCCATTTTATTGGATACCCATGCTCACAAAAGACAGTATGATCCCACGCAACAAGTGAATGCCAATATATCTCAAAAATATAAAACCATCATTGCAAAAATGTTTCCCACTAGTCAAAGTACTCGTCGTAAAGTGCCCGCTTCGGGAGTGACTTTTAAACCATTAAAACCCCTTGTGGATGTTACCTACTGGCACAATCCCAATAAGCTCGTCCAGCGGCTACAGTTGTTGCATGCTTCACGTCAAGCTGGCCATACCGGTCACGATTGGGAAATTCAAGAAATTGAACAAGAACTTCGAAATGCCAAAATTATTATTTAAGCCCTCACCCATTAAAATGGGTATTGCTCACGAGTTGCATCGCCCAGCTAGGCGTCATTATCCACGACTCAAGGTGATTTCACGAGGTGTGGATGAACTTTGGCAGGCTGACTTGGTTGAAATGATACCCTATGCTAGCGTTAACGACGGTGTACGCTATATGTTGACCGTCATTGATGTCTATTCCAAAATGGCCTTTGTTGAACCTGTGCGTCGCAAGTCTGGCCCACTAGTTACCAAGGCCTTTCAACATATTATTCAACACTCCAAACGTCAACCTCAGCTGCTACAAACCGACCAGGGGAAAGAATTTTTCAACAAGGATTTCTCCAGTTTTCTCAAATCTAAGAATATTCACCATTACACCACGTACAGCAATCTGAAAGCCAGTGTGGTCGAGCGATTCAACCGAACATTGAAAACCCATATGTGGAAAGCGTTTACCACTCAGGGCACGTATCGCTGGTTGGACATGTTACCTGAGCTAGTGTCACGTTACAATGACACCAAACATAGAACGATTGGGACCAAGCCACGCCTCGTGACTAAAAATATTCAGCGATTGGATAAACTGTTTAACCCCATAAAAACAGCCGATCCTAAACGTCACCGACTGAACATTGGGGATTTTGTTCGTGTGAGCAAATTTAAGTCTGCCTTCAATAAGGGCTACACGCCTCAGTGGGGGACTGAACTATTTCGAATTCGTCGAGTCTACTTAGACAGTCCAGTCACCTATTTACTCGAGGACCTCAACCATCAACCCATAAAAGGTAGATTTTATCTCCATGAACTTCAGAAAACAGCATTTCGTCAGCATTATCTTGTGGAAAAAGTGTTGAAACAAAAAGGAAATAAACTCTACGTCAAATGGTTAGGGTTTAACTCTACGTTTAATTCCTGGATCAATAAATTACATGTTGTGTGAACCTGTGTACTTTTTATTTATTCACACATGTTGTACACCACCTATAGCTCTATGTATACAGCGCTCCGCGCTTCATGCATGTTCATACATGTTTGTCTTTCCCTTTCCTCCTGTGTTCTCTCATACATCACCCCCTCCCCTCTCCCTCCCTTCACCTCCCACCACTGCTGTTTGCAGCTCTTGCCTCTCTATTGGTTGTGACATCATTCCCACAAGTTGTATCATACTTTTTACTGATTCAGCGATTCCCACGCTTTGAACATTCTGTTATCAGGCACGTGGACAGCTAACGTCCAACCTGAACACCTGTGACAGATCAAATTTCACGTCAACTTGCATTTTGTCACGTACGAAGCCAGACAGGATGTAACTTGTTAACAGTTATCGCGCATGTGGACAGATAACGTCCCAAGCGAACACCTGCGGTAGATCAAATTTCACATGAACTTGCATTTTGTCACGTACGAAGCAAAACAGGATGTCACTGGTTTAGCGTGCCTGTGGTTTCACAAATGTGTGTGCATGCCTTTCACACTCCCCTGCCACCACGATGGTCAGATTATTTCACCTTCAAGCGTCTTGGTCATTTTTTCCATTGCACCTGTTGTCAAGTCAGACCGGAGCCTTCCAATAAGCTCAAATGACCTTCACCTCCTGCTCATCTGCAAGTTTGTTTTCTGTATCGCTTCGACCAACATAGAACCAAGTTCTCATCACCGTTTACACGTTAAAGGTAAAAAGTGTGAAAAAACGTACCCTCGCTCTGTCATAAACCGGCCCGCCGAAATAGCGATTGATCTATTGAACACAGCCACCTTGGTCAGCGACAGGTTCGTTGAAACACACACATCCAGCAGTATCGTCTCTCTCAACCACCACGCTCCATGAAAATTATAAACAGGTAAAGAAAAAGAAAACGTTTTTTCAACATGTATGGCGTTAGGCCCTTTGTGAATTATTTTTTTGGAAAAAATATCTACCACATTTGAAAGGGGGCGTTAGCCCGAGTCCTAGGACACCTCGTACACGTCTCTAGCGTTATTGGTTTGTGACATATCGGCAAAAATCATAAAAAACACGTGTTTACCCCAAAATCGCGTTTCCCAAATTTTTTAAAATTACAACGAGTGGTCCATAGCAAAGAGGACGTCTGCTCGAATCCTTGGACCCGTCGTACATGCCTCTAGCGTTATTGCTTCGTGAGATATTGGCAAAATCACAAAAAACACGTGTTTACCCCAAAATCGAGTTTCCAATTTTATTAAAAATTATAACGAGTGGTCCATAGCAGAGAGGACGTCACCCCGAGTCCTTGGACCTATCGAACATGCCTCTAGCATGATTGGTTCGCGAGATATTAAAAGCACATGACCTTTTAGTTTTGGTCTTTTAATCAAATAAAGAGGCTATAGGAAAGTAGGGGACATCACTACGAGTGCTAGGACACCCTGTATGTTCAAATCCGACCATTGTTTAGCGAGATATCAGCTTCGGGGCAAATACGAGGGTGGCTCAATAAGAAGTGGTGCAGCCCTCTCATCATCCCACTACTTACAAAACACAAATTTTTGCTCTAGCGACTTGAAATTTATTTTGGGGGTAGAGGGCATAGGGACGTTTCATTTATGTCAAATAAACGTTTTTGTAGAGTTCCTAGTTTCCAAAATATAGAATTTTCAAAATTCGAGTGTTTTCAAAAAAACATAAAGAGTAAAAACGTTTTACTATAGAAAATAAAGGTCATAAAGACCATTCGTTTGAACCATGGCACAACGTTCTATCATCTTTGGTTTTCAAACTATCACCAACTTTCGAAAACAAAAAAATTCAAATAATTTTTGAAAAATATAATACATGGTCAATAGGAAAGAGGACGTCAGCTCGAGTTCAACGACACCTCATATGTCAACATCCGACCATGGGTTCGCGAGATATTGGCTTGGACTAACGCGGCGGCCATGACACTATTTGGAATCGGCATTACCCCCCTACTATGCTTCATTGACTATGAAAAAGCATTTGATAGAGTTTCCTGGCATAAACTATTCCCATTATTAAGGAATATAGGAGTCGAAGAGCAACTCATTACACTCATATGGAACCTCTACAATGGTCAAAATGCAATTGTACGTTTAAGAGAAGGTCTTACTAATCCAGTTCCTATCAGAAAAGGAGTAAGACAAGGATGTCCTCTCTCCCCAATTTTGTTTAATGCTTTTGGTGGGTTGATGATGGCAGAAGCTTTAGAAGACACAGGTTTAGGTGTGAAGATCAATGGAATTCCCATAAATGTAATTAAGTTCGCAGATGATCAGGTCATTCTAGCTGATAGCCCATCTACTTTGCAGGCAATGTTGTCCAGAGTTGCATCAACGGTGCAGAAATACGGCATGAAAATAAACACCTCAAAGACAAAATGCATGACAGTCTCAAAACTCCCAAAACCTCTTCGATTAAAGATTAATAACTCTTAGAATTCAAGTCAAGAAGTCAAGTCAAATCCTTCACTTACCTAGGTCAAAATATTACAGAGGACGGAAGGTGCACCACTGAAGTTAAATGCCGCATTGCTCAGGTAAAACTAGCTTTTATGAAAAAGAGGAGCTTACTGTGTACCAGTCGGCTTAAGCTTTCCCTCCGAATGAGAATGCCACATTCTTTTATATGGACAGTTGCGTTGTATGCCTGTGAAACGTGGACACAAAATAAAAATGAAAAAAAAACATCTTGAAACCTTTGAGATGTGGTGCTATCGTAAGATGATAAATGTGACGTGGAGAGACAGGATATCGAACACAAGGGTTCTCGACACCGTTAACCAACGGAGATCAATCCTACGCACAATCCGCAAACGTCGCCTCGCATGGTGGGGTCACACAATGCGCCACTCCAATTTAATGAGAACTGTGGTAGAAGGGTTCATTGAGGGAAAAAAATCCACGAGGAAGACCTAGAAATACCTTCCTTAAACAAATGCTAAACGACTCCCAAGCACAGAATTATAATTCAATGAAGGAAGCGGCAAATGACTGGACGATCTGGACATGTTTTTATGGCAACTGACCAGTCTTAGGACTGCAAACCAATGATGATGATGACACTGAAGAAAATGGAAAGTGCAACACCATGAATGCATTGGTTGCTTGTGTTGATTTTCAAGATATGGAACGATGCCATGTAGGTGTGTAAACGATCAAAGTTTCAGACCCATTGGATTGTTGCTACAGGTCTCCCCACGTGATTGCTCGTGGAGGAATCAACTCCAGTATACGGACTCTGGTGTAGCGTAGTTGACTTGCAGTCTGTGCAGTGAAGTGTTTCCCATCAAACATGCCTCGACGACAGAGAAGAGCACGCTATCAACAACTGTCGCCGTTTAAGAGGGCTCGGATAATTGGTCTGTGTGAGGCTGGATTATCGCTAAGGACTGTCGCTGCACGTGTTGGCCGACAGGCATCTACGGTACAAAGTGTGGTATGGCAGCAGTGGTCAAATAAAGGTACCCACACTTGTAGACCTGGCACAGGCCCAGCGCGACAGACAACTGTGAGAGAGGATCGCCGCATCATTCGGATGGCCCGGATGGAACCCCATGCAACAGCAGCACAAATTCGAGCAGCTGTGGCACCCCACGTTACACAACAAACAGTTGGTAATCGCCTGCGTGCAGCTGGCTTACGATCCCGTGTCCCTGCAGAAGGTGTTCCTTTGACCCCACAACAGCGACGTGTAAGGCTGGCCTGGTGTCGAGAACGATTGACGTGGGTCGACGAATGGCATAGGGTCGTCTTTAGTGATGAAATGCGCTTCTGTCTTGCCCGCAGTGATCGCGGGAATCGTGTGCACCGACGTACCGGGGAGAGGGGCCGCCCAGACCTTATTGTCGAGAGGCACACAGGGCCAACACCAAGCATTATGGTCTGGGGAGCTATTGGCTTTAATGTGAAATCACAATTAGTGCTTGTTGAGGGCACTGTGACAGCTCGACAGTACGTTGATAGGGTACTCTATCCAGTGGTTGTCCCTATGATGGCGAACATTGCTAATGGGATGTTTCAGCAGGACAATGCCCGGTTCACACTGCACGCATCTCCAGAGAAGCTCTCCACGACATCACAACCTTAGAATGGCCCGCCAGATCCCCGGACCTCAGTACTATTGAGCATGTTTGGGACATGATGGGTCGACAACTGGCCAACCGTCCTCAGCCACCCACAACTCTGGAACAACTGACCCATGCAGTGCAGCAAGCATGGGCCACAATTCCTCATGAAGCGATCCAGGGCCTTATTGACTACATGCCTCGACGAATTCATCAATGTTTTGCAGCTCGTGGTGGGCACATAGGTTGGTATGGATAATATGTGAGGTTAATGTCTTCTTTTGAAATACGGAAAACGTAAGTAAGTTGGTAACTTTTAGCCTAAGCATGTGATTTTTATTTGAGTAATAGGTTCTGTTATTTTAGTCGATCCAAGACAACCTGTCTTGTGATACGACCTTCAACGTGTAAAATACCAAAGGTGTTTTTCTAAAATGCATAATCTTTATTTTATTTCTTCCTTTCTCCCCCTTTCGTATGTAGTTTGATCTCTTAAAGATTCTGTTTTACGTATCGTGATACGATACTCTATGTATTTATTAAGGCTGCTACACACTATCATACCAGACCAGACTACCAGACGTGGACGGGCAAATTGCTAGGTCGGGGGACGGTTTTACATACACACCATCATACCAGCCCTCCAGACCTCAGTTGTATCAAGGCCAACTACAATACTCAGACCTTAATGCAGGTATCGAAAGTTAGAAAATGGCGTATGCAGAAGCCCGACATATTGTTTGTTTACATTCGATGCTGGGTTACAATATTAGCTTTGATTAGCTTCGTTTGATGAAAGTTGGGATAAACTATAGTTCAACTGTAAATTGTAGTGTCTTCAGTATGTCTGTAAAGACCAGTTCGCGTTAATATACTGCAATCGTATGTAAATATTTGATAATACGCCTATTATGGAGTAGTTCGTTAGTGTGATGATTGTTCGGTCAACCGATGGCATTGTGTCATTTACTGGAGATGTTGAAGTACCGGTACCTAAGACTAAAGCATTAATAGAAGTGTCTCAAGAATATACACCGTAATGATTTGCTAGTCAGTGACAATATAATAATAGCTTAGTACACTTCAGTAGTGTCGAACTTACAGTAAGTACGGTACGTAAAGGGAAAACGCAAAGAGCATCTACGGCTAGACCAAACCGTTGACGTTATCTTGAACGCTCAGCAACATATGCCTCCATAAATCCTTACTAGTCTGCAGATGATCTACACTGCCTTGTATACTAACAGTGGACTTCTGTTTTATTGGTTAAGGAAGATGTTTCCACTGTGCCAAACAGTGAACTCATTGTGTTCCGTCATTATTCATAATTTTGTGATTCTTACATCTTGCAAGTTATCTTTAATTATGATGTGTGTAATAAAGTGTTATGGGTACCTTGCCAATTATGTACTTATATTTCGAGATGGTGTGCCGCGATAATTCTGTAAGAGGGAGATGGTGCTTGCCTATCTACTTTACCAAATCAACTATTTCCAACGTACAACTATTCCAAACTGTAAAAGCGAACGTTTAATAGGTTCAATGGTAACGTATTATTGTGTCCCTTGTGTGTAGGAATATAAATACAGTAATTATGTTCTGATATCCACACGACGACGTCTTTGCGTGTTTTAATTAACTAATTCGGTGTGATGTTTTACCCGAGATTTTAGACAATTCCATTAGAGGTCTAAATTGAGTTGTATCTATATGGCGTTGGTTTGATTATTTCAGGCAACTATTCTCATTCCGATTGTGTACACAAATACTCTTCATGTGCTGGGAATTAACCGGGTACTTTCTTCTCTCCTACTTCGGAATCAGTGATTTCTTCCTAATAATATTTACCTATAATTACTGAACTTAAATACAAATCCTGATAACTCACCAAGAAGAAGAGTTTAGTGCTTTTCAGTCCATCAACACGAATGTACCCAAAAGTGATGGGTTATACCCTAATCCTGAAATAAATTACATGAGATTAATAAAACACTAGGATGACCAGTTTCGATCGTCAAGCGATTATCATCTGATCCAATACACTTAGGCTACAAAATCCATGTTTGAAATACAGGTGAAAATATTTACAATATGTACAATTATTTAGTTGCAGTATTGATACTGCAACTGTCAGTGTATTTCAAACATGGATTTTGTAGCCTAAGTGTATTGGATCTGATGATGATCGCTTGACGATCGAAACTGGTCTTCCTAGTGTTTTATTAATCTCATGTAATTTATTTCAGGATTAGGGTATAACCCATCTCTTTAGGGTACATTCGTGTTGACCGACTGAATAGCACTAAACTCTTGTTTACTAAGGCAACACTGAAAATATGGCTTCAAACACCACAATCGCCAAAAAGCTTCTTATTCAACCACAAAAAGAGTGAGACTATTGTAGCTGCCCCTTGGGTGAAGACGAAGAAACCTATAATTCAAGGTCAGCACTGTACAGATAAATTAATTCAGGTAAGTCTAAATTATTGATGCATATTACTTCGGAACCTAGTCTCGTCTTGTGATATCTTGTATGCTCTTAGGTGAGTTAAAATAATAGTTTACTCGAACTGTGACAAGCCCGATGACATGATCTTAGCTATTGGGAGGGCAACTATCGCCGCCATGTCCGTCAGTCGGCCAGACAGCGCTACACACTATCAGACCAGACCAGACAGGCGAGGGGCAGTCTGGTGGTCTGAAGGTTTTCCAGCCAGACCGTCAGACGGTCTGCGCAGACCGAATTGGTCGGCAGACAGGCCTACACACTATCGAACTGCCCGCCCATCAGCTACTTTTTCCGACCGTCTGCTGGTCTGGTCTGGTCTGGTCTGGTCTGATAGTGTGTAGGGGGTTTTAAAGACATGGGCTCGTTGTCATGATAACCTGACTATATTGTTAACAGATTGTTATTGTTAAACATAGTCAGTTGATTTTCTTTTGTGCATTTGAGACAGACATCCTGAGATTTCGGAAGTCTAACACGTATTCATATTGTGCTCGTGAGATATTGACTTCTTTAACCTTTCTGTTGGATTTCGGTTCACGTTCAATCTTTAAATATTAATGGGGATTGTTGATTTTATGGAGAAAAAAAAAGGCAATCGTGCCTTTATTAATTTTTCCCTTTATTTCTGTTGCTAATTTCTTCCTTCGAAGTTCGTGTCTCTATGCCTCACCGCTCGTTGATTTTATCTTCTTGACTGTGATGTCAGATGATCCTTAATTAATTAATTTAATTGTTCTGATGAGGTATTGACTTATCCGCTTCTTCTGATGTTCCAGATTCCTCGTTTATTTTAATGTGTTTATTTTTTAAATCATTAACTTGTTTCTGTTCTATGTTATTACCTTATGTAAAAGTTATTATTTTAAGATTATATAATCTGTAAAAATGGTTAGCAGACGTCTAGCTCGCATCCCTTCTAAAATATTCTCACTGAGGAGATGGGATACTTCGAGTGAATGATTTAATCAGTTATTCCAATTGTCGAGTCTTATTTCTTGTGAGGTCACACTAAGCTTAAACTGACACTAACACTGCTACACAAATAAATAACGGACACTAATGAATTATAAGTATAAAGTATAAATAAGTATAAATCCTACACGAAAAAGGAATTACGGTAACTAATTAAATCGAAACAATTATAACTCATAAGAACAACAGATTATGAAACGCAGCAAGGTGAGTGTGCAGCTGTGCACTGGAGGCAACCAAACAAGCGACTGGTCGGCGACAATAACGTGGCCAAATAGCATCATTGGTTTCCATGGCAACAAGCCTTGCGTGCGATCTAGTCGTCAACTGTTTTTGCGCAGTGGTGCCGAACTGTCTGATTCCAACTCTGGAAAATACACCTATACAGATGAGCGATAGTTTATCCCAACTTTCATCAAACGAAGCTAATCAAAGCTAATATTGTATCCCAGCAACGGACGTAGGCTAAACAAACAATATTTCGGACTTCAACATACGCCATTTTCCCCCCTTCGATACCTGCATTAAAATCCGAGTATTGTAGTTGGTCTTGATTTATCCTATCCTACTTGGTGAGATTCTTATATTCACCGCTAGATGGCATATCAAATAACTAGAGTTGCCATGAAAGCCAGGTGTACCAAACTGAAGAAAGTTTACCAACATTTACAAGTCAAAGCCTTTCCCATCGCCTTAAACTTAGACACTACGAAACTGTAGCAAGACCTTCAGTACTGTTACGAAATTATAACTCTCGAAGGCCTGACCGGCGTGTAGGTTCTTTTATAATAACCAAGAAGTCATGTTCAGCCATGTCCTTCAAACAGACTACTGAATAAGATACAAAGCCCGCTTGGCCTAAACGAACACAAAAAGGAAAACAAAGAGTAGTGACCAAAGTCCTTCACCTGAAAGATATAACAATCATTAACACACTCCCACCTTGAGACATTTGCCTCAACACACATTGTCATTTTAGTTTTGAAGTTTATTTCAGTGGAAGGAACACAATTTTAAACACAAAAACTATTCTTGAATTTTCAAAAAATAAAAATAATAACAACGAAAGTATACTCATTTTTGCAGGTCACTCCAAAAACCTTGATGGCACTTTTACTTTTCTTCCACGTCTTGTCTTCGCCATGGAACAGCCAACGCCTACAGGTATCTCCTCAGCTATTGTTTCCAACGGTGCCTGGTCTTCTAGAGGTAGGGTCGACTGATTACCACTACACCAAGCTTCAGATGAGATCTCTAAAGGACAGAGTCTTTGGACTGGCCGAATCAGAGTTCCAGATGATGTCTTCAGCCGTACTACCCTTTCCACTCCATCCTTTCCTGGAATAAGTTCCTGTACAATAGCAATAGACCAATCGATTTTCTTGCTGTTGTCTGAGCCTATTAGAACAACTTCCCCAGTCATCAGGTTGTGCTTCTGGATCTTGGAAGTAAATTTGAGTTGACCAAGACACTCAGTTCTGAACCGTTGCCTCAAGCTTTCAATTACTTGTTGTTGATACCATAGTCCCTTTCCTAAATCAGTGGCATAAGCAGTATCACAATCGGGTACTCCAATCTCCTTTACACCTTGGATAAATATAGAGGGAGTAATCAGAATTGTCCTCTGAGACGTAGGTCGAGGGTCTGAAGTTCAATATCGCTTCGCAGCCGCACAGTACTGTTGACAACTCCTCCGTAATTAATCTAGATCTCGCAAGCGTTCTCTTCAAAAGCTGCTTCAGAAGACCGATGAGCCGCTCCCACCATCCATCCCACCATGCAAAAGTTGGTGGATTGAACCGCCAGTCAATCCGTTCCACATTGCTGTATTCTGCTATTTTCTCCCAGTTCATAGTTTTAAACATCATGGAGGTTGCTGTAAAGTTAGTTCCGTTATCTGAATACACAATGGCTGGTCTTCCACGACCAGCCACAAATCGTCGAAAGGCTTGCAAAAAGTGTCGAGAAGATAACGAAGAGACTATCTCTAAATGAATCGCTCGGTGGACTGCACACGTGAAGAGACAAATCCAAACGTTATTTTCACGAGTATATAGTGGTCCCATTAAATCAACACCTATTATCTCAAACACTGCAGCATCTCTTACACGTGTCTCTGGTAAAGGTGGGTAGCTAACAACCATCTTCCTCCCACCATGTCTCTTGCAGATGACACATTTTGAAATAACAGCGCGCACAGACCGCATTCCTTGTAAAATCCAACACTTCTCTCGTAAGATACTTAATAGTCCTTGAACACCAACATGACAGTTTTTCACTTGTGTGTGATAAATCAATCGGCAAGCCACTGCATGTTTAGAGGGAAACACTAAAGGGAATCTAAAATCCATCAAATCTTTCCTTTCCGTCATCTTCGTAGTTAAGCGGATTACTCCATCATGGTCTTCGTAAGGAGCGAGTGATGCACGTTGCTTATCATGAACTCCAATGAACGACTCCTTCTGGTCAAGTTTCATGACACTCAGTTCCGCCTCTTCCATTTCTTTTGCAACAAGTTCACCTCTCATAAGTTCAACTCCTTCTCGTTACAGACGACAATTTAAAGCAAATCGAAGAATCCACCCAATTGTTCTCACGATCCTGTTAAACCTTGAAAAGTAGGAGTAATACCAATCACCATCACCATTCTCGCACAGCAAAGATATAATATCCCTTTTTTTCAACAATGACTTCTTCTTCATCCATCTGGTTCTCTTGTACTGGCCACATATCTCGTGCAAGTTGTAACCATGCAGGTCCTTCCCACCATTTTGAGGTTGCACACTTCCTAATAGGACACCCTCTGCTAGGAAGACCAGCTGGATTTTCTTACATACATACATATACTGATTTGCAAATGTGGACGCTGTCCATGGTGGCAAATTACAAAAACTAAGCAAAATAAATCATTCATACAACTGCAAAAATACATTTTAGATACAAGGATTAATTGGTATAAGAAAATAATAATAATAGAGAAAATTATAAAATAAGAATAAGGATAATTGACACAATTCTTCATCCATACCATGTCACTGGCTCCTGATCTGGTGCTTTCTCACCAACTACTTAAATTTTCCAACATCAGAAGGCAAAGGGCTGAAAAAGTCCCCTGGCAAACTGTTCCATTCTACTTCCCCCCTCCCAATGAAAGAATATTTGCCCCAGTTACTATTCCACTGACTTAATTTACAAGAATGACTGTATATGCCCATACATGTACCTCCCTTTCCCAATCCCTCATGAATGTCTTCCCATGCTATTTCCCCCTGGTAAACTAAGAAAATACCCCCTAGTCTTGCTCTTGAACGTTGACCAGCCAGACTTTCCCATCCCAAATTCTGAATCATTCTACTCACACTACTCGTCGATCTGTGGTCCTCCATTACATACCTTCCCTTTGTACTCTTTCCAATTCCTTTAATGGGTATATTTGGTATGTATCCCACACTCCCCAGCATATTCCAGCAGAGGACGGACTATGGACATGTATGCCCTTTCCCTAATCTCTCTGCCAGACCCTTTTAACACTCGCATAACCATACGTAGTGACTTGTATGCTTTCTTCACTATTTCCCCTAAGTGCTTACCCCAGTGAAAATTCCCACCCCCACAGTTACCCTAAATACCCCAAATACAACTTTATTTTCCCCTACTGAATATTCAAAAACAATATGATTCCTTTTGTTAACAAATCTCACTGCCTGACATTTCTTTGAATGTATCATCATATCACTTTTATCTGCCCAGCTTTGTATGACAGGCAGGTCCCTCTGAAAAATGCCTCAGTCGTCCAGATGATTTATCCTCCTGTATACTACTATATCATTAGCAAACAATCTTATCTGGGATGATATTTCAACTCCTATCTCGTTTATATATATGAGAAATAGCAAAGGTCCCAATTTACTTCCCTGAGGTAGCCCCCTTCCCACCCTTAACTGTTCTGACACTGACCCTCCATTCCTTACCCTTTGACTTCGCCCCTCCAAAAAATATCTCACCCATTGTACTACTCTCCTGTCCAATCTGACAGCTTCAGTTTTCCTTAATAGGATATCATGATTGACCCTATCGAAAGCCTTTGAAAGATCAATTGCAATACAGTCAACTTGACCTCTATTATCCAAGGCCTCACTGATATCTTGCTGAAAGCCCGATAGTTGTGATTCACAGGAAAATCCCTCTCTGAAACCATGCTGTTCATTTGCCAACCACTTACTATTCCCTAACCATTCCTTTATGTAAACATTCATAATTCCTTCAAAAATTTTGCATATAATACATGTTAGGCTGACTGGTCTGTAGCTATCACTATCCCCCTCTTTCCCCTCTCCCTTTATATACCGGAACTACCAAAGCCTGTTTCCAGTCCTCAGGCATTACTGGATATGAAGTCTTGGGAGCTACATATCGTCAATCCTGTGGGTGTGCTACTTATATACGCTCTAACATTGAAAATGTGGCTTTGATATCTGCCGACGTTGTACAAAACATTGAGAATATCACAGGTAACGTTGAGGACATCACTATAACAAAAGTCTATAAGCCTCCATCAGATAACTGGCCAGTTCAGGTTCTTCCTATTTTCTCACATCATTGCATATATATTGGTGATTTCAACAGTCATCACACTGTTTGGAAATATAATAATAATGACGAAAATGGTGAAAATCTTTTAAATTGGGCCTGAAACAACAACCTGAGCCTAATATTTGATTCAAAGGACAAGGGGACTTTTAAATCTGCAGCTTGGAAGGAGTACAATCCTGATCTATGTTTTGTAACACAAGATTCCCAGGGACAACCTCTCAATACAGTAAGGACGGTCCTAGAAGGCTTTCCAAACAACCACCATCGACCAGTAATTCTTGATGTTGGAATTCAAATATCTATAATTAGATCCATCCCCAGACCTAGATGGAATTTCAGGAAAGCTGACTGTTCTAAATTCTCCAAAGATCTGGATAAAGTGATTAGATGGATTGCTCCAATAAGTGAAATTTATGACAGATTCGTTGGAGCAGTCCTTGCGACTGCAAAAAAATGCATGCCCAGAGGATTCCGGAAGGAATACATTCCAGGCTGGAGTAATGATTGTGAAGAACTATATCAGTCCTATTTAACCACCAGTGACTGTGCAACTGCTATGGAATTGTTAAAACATCTTGATGAAGCTCGCAAAGAATGCTGGGAACGAAAACGGAGGGTTTAGATTTGAAGAGGTCAATCAGAGAGGCAAGGAGTCTCTTAAGAAAATTAGGATGGAGTCGACCACCTATCCGTAAAAGTCCTGAAGTAACACCAAATCAAATTGCAAATAGAATAACTTCCCTCTCCAGAGCACCCTCATTTAAATCAAATACTAGAATGGTCAAGAAAGGACTTAACATTCTTAAAAAGAAGGCACCAAGGAGATCAGAGTACTCCAGAAAATTCACCCTAGATGAGGTTAATGCAGCCATCAAAGATGTTAAGACAGGCAGAGCCCCGGGATTTGACGGAATACACCCAGAATTTTTTATCAACTGCGGAACTAAGACTCGTAAATAGCATACAAATTTCTTTACAAATATCATGCTATCGGGCAATCTACCAAAAGCCTTCAAAAGAACAAAAATCATAGCTATACTGAAACCAGATAAACCACCGAACAGTGCTACTAGTCACCGTCCTATTGCACTCCTGAGCTGCTGTTACAAGCTTTTAGAAAGACTTATCCTTAACAGAATTTGTCCAGATCCATGAAGTCAAACCCATTGAACAAGCAAGATTTAGGCCTAATAGAAGCTGCACAGATCAAGTTTTTATTCAAACTATGCATATAGAAGCTGGGTTCTAACAACACCTTAAAACATCCGCGGCCTTTGTTGAACTTATAGCTGCCTATTTGATTGGGGTTTGTGGAGTTGCACCCCGATTGGGAATTAGCAATGGACTAGGTTTCGGGCACACAGTGGAATATAAATAGGACGATATGGAAGAGACCAAATGTTAAAGACTAGCGTTGATACATTTATTTGATTATTATAAACGTTTAGATAAAGGGTAACAAATATTTTTATTAAAAAGATAATTTAAAGGAGGCAATTCAAAATGCCTGTTTCACCAGGAAATTCAAAATCAACTTGCAAGTAACATTGACTAGGAAAAAAATTAATTGCTAAAGTTGATTACATAAAGGAAGCCTAATAGCAGGCAACTCGATAAATAATTTCATAGAAAAAAATCCATGACAAAAAAGTTAGAAATTTTAAAGGCTTGGCCTTTTATTATGTTAAATAAGTTTGATTTGTTACCAATGGTTGGATACTTGACACAGAGTATCTTCCATAAAATAATCCTGCGAGAAACCCGCTGACAATCGCAGGAAGCGATGTTGGTTGCCCGGGCAGGGCAAGTTAGTTCAGCGTGATTCCAAGGTACGAGTGTAGACCGCCCGCGTGGTGCGGCTCATGAAGCCCAGATAAGTTATTCTCCAAGAAGCCGTGATGTGGCTTCCAAAGGAGATGGATAGTAATTCCTCCGGCGAAATGTAACCAGCAGTGTCAGGCCTCTTGGGAATGACCTGGGTAGCAGGTTACGAACAGTTACGGTTTCATCGTGCAGAGTTGTAGACAGTTGGAGTGTCGAAGCTGTCGCCTAGATGAAGGTTGTTGACTCCGGACTGTCCAGCCCGGCAAAGTCCACACCGGGAGGCATGCCACGTAGATAGCCTCAGGCCAAACAGTGTTGATAAACAGTGTGCTGACTTAGACTGTAGCAGTGAAGTGGTCAGACAGACGTGGGCAGGCGTAGTCAGACACAGTAGAGCGGGGATGAACGCAATATATAGTTGAAATGACGTGATAGTGAGCCGAACATTCCAGATGGCACGGGATGTCAACAGCCAATCAGCGCATAGTACCAGACACAATGCGAGGGTTACCACTGAGGCAAGCACAGTACTTGCGAGAAAGTGTGACAGGACAGTGCGTCTAGACAAACACACTTCAGAAAAAGGTGAGCAAAGACAAGAATAATAAAGAACATCAATTCAATTGAAACATAAATTAACTAAGCAATAAATAAACAGAACACCGCGTTCATACTCCAATTATAGCGAAATAGAATAATGGGGCAGAAAGATTGAACAAATATTTCAAACCAAACGGGAAACAAAAACTACAAAACTATTCGCGAAAGCGAACATGCTGGGAGGGGCGAGAGAAAAAAATGCAGTAAGAAAGCGCGGTAAAGGAGCAAGCATAGTGATTGGCCTGAGAAAATGACCAGAAGAAATTTTTAGTTTTACCATCTCTGTCAGGTAAGCAATCAACAGCCCTGCCCAAATTCCACACAAGAGGGGGACTGGGATCTTTCAAAAGCACCAAGTCCCCTACCTGAAGGTTAGAGCAGGAAACGCGCCATTTACCACGCTGCTGATGCAAACCGAGGCATTCCAACCTCCAGCGACGCCAAAAATTATTGTGCAAACTTTCAATTTTGCGCCAAGAAAATGCTAAAGAAGATTCAGAATTAGAATATAACAAAGGAGGAGAGGCAGTCAATGGACCACCAATAAGAAAATGGCCGGGCGTTAATGGCAGAAGATCTGAAGGATCATTAAATAAGGGAGATAAAGGACGAGAATTAATTATGTCCTCAATAAAAATAAATAAATAGTTAAATTCTTTATGAGAAAGGGGAGTTTGGACACCAACTCGTCTTAGGAGCTTCTTGGTGAGTTTAACACAAGACTCTGCACCCTGATGAGGTGCATAAGAGGGAATAAAGTGCCTCTTGAAATTTCTCTGGTGAACATAATCAGTAATCCTTTCTAATGCTGATGTATGGGTAAGAGCTGTCTTAATTTGCTCAGAAGCTCCGTCAATTTTTTTAGCATTATCCGAAAACACTTCCGAAGGAAGACCCCTACGGGCAGAAAATCTGGCAATGGCTGCCAAAAAGTAAGCAGTAGAGGCATTGGTAACCAGTTCTAAGGGAACTGCTCCGGTAACCATGCATAGAAAATGCGAAATATATAGTTTTCCCGAAATACACTTTTTAGCTTCACGGGAATTGTTTTATATACAAGGGGACCGGAATAATCCACCCCGTAAAGATAAAAGGTCTGGCAGGCGCGGATCAAAAAGTGGGAAGATCACCCATGAGCTGAGCGGTAATCTTAGGGTTGAATTTAAAACATGGAATACACTTCCGGATAACAGAGGTGACTTCATGCACTCCGTTTATGGGCAAATACCTTTCACGAATGACAGAAAGTAATGTGCGAGTGCCAGCATGAAGATGCTGGTAATGATACTGGCGAATAATTAAGGAGGTGACATAATGCTTTGAGGGAAGAATAATGGGATGTTTTTTATCCTCAGAAAGTTCGGACAAAGATAAACGTCCTCCTATTCTTAGCAAACCATCAGCGTTCAAAAAAGGGGCGAGTGAGGAAAGCCTACTCGATTTCTTAAGGGATTGACTTTGAGACTAGGTCTGACATTCGTCAGAGAATATTTCCCTTTGAGTAAGCCATACCACTTTTATAGTGGCTAAACCTAGCTCAGAAAGGATTAAATATGCTTTAGGAAGAAGAGGATGATCTACTACAAAATATTTCCATCGAAGGAGATAAGCCATAACCCTTACCAATTCATGGAAAGAGGAATATCGCTGCAAGAGAAGGGGGGAGTCGAAAACGAGAAGAGATGATCCAGTGATCTTCCCAGCATCCGGCAAGTCTGATGACTGCGGAAGAGGAAAATTCGTTAAAACAGAAGAGATGTCAGATTGAATTGGGGGGCCAGGTAATAAAGTATCATTCAGAGAAATTCCGTTGGCATCCAAAGCAGAGCCATTGAAGACCACTCTTATGTTTCCTTTAACATTTCATTCTTCTAAACAGGATGGTGATTAAGATAAATGACTTCAGATGGAGTATATGACGTATCATCTATCTTAATAACAACCTCCATATGATCGAGCGCCTCATATTCTTCCATGTGCCTGTCTGTTAGGTAGTCAGCCCGAAGGCTGGTTGGATCCTCAAAAAGTACCGCCGTTACGTTATGTGAGTAGATACCCACAAAAACCCAAGCCAGCGCTATTTTGAGGCGTTCTAGGCAAGAAGAGGAGTGAGGTAGTTTGCCATTGCTTTCCTCACTGAGTCAGAACAGTAGTCCTAACCCTATGAGTTGAACCTTTCACAGCATTCACAGGCACTGACTGTGCCCCGAATGCCATTACTAAGCACCACCCATACCTCAGTAGCTTCCATATAATCACAGCCATGAGTGAGACTGAGACATCGGTGAAAAGCCACCTTTTACTCTAGCCTGTGCCAACTGACAAATGCAAAAGTACTGTATTCATCAGAGACGGCGAAATGCAGAATATTGAGTTTTAACAACAGGGTCACGTTTAAATTTGCTTTCAACAGCATCGAGTGCTCTAAGAAATCTAGGGTGTGTTTCAAGGAGAAGAGGTTGATTATCCACGCGGGGCATGGTTACAACAAATCTACCCCCTGAAGTGCGTGTAGTTGTTTCGCAAAACAGTTTTTCACACATTTCATTTTCAACAGAGGAAGGTGAAACTGAATCTATAGTTTCAATTTTCCAAAATCCTTCTAAGTTTTGATCAAGACTTGTATTAACGAAATGACATTGTGAGAAATTTTGAAAAGACTTACGAGGGACCTGACCCGTTACTAACCAGCCTAATTTGGTATGATAAGCGAACACTCCTGGTGATATTTTGACTTTAGAGGTAAGGAGACATGGCCAAAATACATGGACACTGAGAAGTATGTCTACTGGAGCGCTTGTATTAAATGTTGGATCCGCCAACTGAATGTCATGAGGAAATTGCCAATTTCTAATTTCAAAGGAAGTGCTAGGGGTATTACTGCCAATAGTACTGTCCCCGTTTACCCGGATAGTAGGCTGTCAGATATCCGCCCCCTCAATCGGATTGCCAATAATCCACCGCGCCGGCTCAGCTACACCAATGAGAATGGCACTGACAGATACTACCGAGATTTGAGCACAGAAGTTAACAAGGAATTATTGTGGAACACACCAAAATAGACGGGGGTCCATACTTACCTCTACTTACCTCTTAAAAATATCTCGGGGATTGGGTTGACAACAGGATCTCTAAAGTATGCTCCCACAATAATCTTGACCATGACATTTAAAAATGAACCAAAACGAAGGCAAGAACTTTGAACTGTACAAAAGCTTTATTTCAAATAAAGGGTATGACTTTAACAACTCAACAAAATAAATGTGGCTATCAGTAGCCCATGTCAATCTGACTATGTCCTCCTATAGGACTTGCAAAGTTATTATACAACATGTTAGCTCCCCCGAGCTCAAAACAACGTAATATTTAGAACACATTTGGACTGGAAAAAGGAAGTCAGGACGAGACATATATACAGAGCATTTGGTTTCTTTTAATAAACATGACACTTGTATTTATAGGCGCAAGGCCACAATGTAGACGACCTCGTCCGCTGATAGCCAGTTGTCTGGCCAGCTGCCATCTACCCTTCAACCTGACGTACACCTGTCAAATGGGCTCACTTGTCAAGCCACGTTGCGTAAGAATCCAGCACTCTCTCAAAAGTTTTAAATGTCCGCAAGACATCACAAATATTGTTACGCAAATCTTTCAAATGCTTTACTCAAATACCACTGGATTATTCTGACAATCCCTAAACTTGTTTAATTAGCATCCAAATGTTTAATAAGCATTGTTTAGAGTATAAAACAAACTCTTAAATGTTTATAAGAACAACTCATAAATGTTTATAACAATTAGAAATTGTTTATAATATAGTTAAAGACAAAAAGAATTTTAAACACGCCTTTACATTACTTTCGTTCCACATTATTGTTAAAGATATTTACATCATTTATTTACAATATTAACATTTAAATTATTCAAATTATTAATTTGAGAAATACATTAACCACATGTTCATTCGGTTGGTAATTTCATAATCGTGTCAATATAATCGACCAATGAAGGTTAGTTATACATATTAATGTCACATTCTGGTTTAATAAATGTTTAATAATTATAATTATTTGTGACGGTAATCTTCATTCAAAATCTTATCTCAAATTCTTTCAATACTCTTGTTAATTATAACAGTAAATTCACTTGATTAATTTTCAAAGGACAAATACAATACACTCCAGCGGTAAATACGTCGCTTATAAAAATAATGCACAAAACTGCATTAAAAATAGGCCCAAAATGCATCATATATTAATATATATGGCATCAAAATCTTCCACAGAATTTACAAAAACCTCCACTAACAAATTCTTTAACATCATTAATTACTGTGGGAACCTCCTTCATTTACTTCAAGGGCATTATACATCAGCGACTTTCAACATGTCCGCTGCACTGGCGATTATACATGCATAGTTCCACTTCAAAAATTCTTATAATCATTAATTGTTTCAAAACTGTTGTCATTTAACCTTCGTGGATTTCATTCATGAATCGAAATGAAGTAAAAATTTGCCAATCACAAACAAATTTAATAGTGAATACGCTTATATACGCCTCTCAGGTCTATCAAAATTTAAGATTATCATCTTCAAAGTATTGTAGTATAAAAATACTATCATCAAACAAAGTGCGATTAAACTGCAAAATAGTCGAATAGAATCCAATTAGACTGTGGAATGCAAACATTATTATTCAAATCTCTAATTGAGAAAAAACTCCTAACAAAAGTTCACGACTTTAATGCATTCAATAATTCATAATTAAAGTTCATCTTTCACAAAATTGTCTATGATGCAATGGTCGTTCATAACTGACGATAAATGTATGTGTTGCAATCAATTTCAAATTACGACTAGTATTTTCAAGATCGTCGACAACGCAAGAGATTTTAACGCTCTAAAATCATTTAAATGTTCTTCCTTCTTGATGATGACAGAAAATTGGTCAAAGTAATTAAACTGGGGTAGAAATTACTTTAATAAAGTGACACGCTGTCTGAAGTTAAATCTGCCATGAAAATCATTAACTTATAGTCAAATCGTGACTACAAAAAAAATTATTGAAATATCTAAATATCAGTCTCAACTGATCCAAAATCATTTAACTATGCCCATGACATAACCATGTCTTAATAAATCGTCGAAAAAGGCATAACTCATCAAGGTGTACTGAGAATAGGAATCTCAAACAAGAATATAGGGCAAAATACATGAGGACAAAAATATGGGAAAATGGTTGCTCAGATATTGCTACAAAACTCAAATACAATAAACGTTCACGACTACCTTATCTGCCGATTGAAGTTCCAGAGGAAAATTCCCCAAAGAAGACTGCTGATGGATCCATTTCACCAAGTTAAAGCTGAGCTCCATCCTCGAAACAGGAAACAGCACCCTCGGAGAATCGAACTGCTTCCTCTTCCGGAAATTGCACTGCTCCGTGAAGACAAAAGACATCCTTCCGGCAAAATTCTTCTTTGTGAGTCGGAACTACCCTGACCTCTCTTGAAAAATCCCTGAAGATCTTGTAGAAAATCGCCATGAAGTTTTTGTAGTAATTTCCATTGAAATATTCATATTCAGAGAGTATGAAATCGTTTCCATTGCTGTTTGATAGTATTCAGCGTTGAGCCACGAAACAGGGGTGTAGATGGTTGTTCACCACATGTTCGCTTGTATGGAATGGCAATTAGCGAAGTTCCATGTTGCTATCTTACTCCAACGATGTATGTCCTTTAGCCTTCCATCTTCTCTTCGGTTATGGTAATAGAAGAACAACCTGCCTTATTAAACTGCTCCATAATACTGTAGCGTTGTGTCACAAAAGCAATCAGAAGTCTCCCTGTTATACTAGCAGTGTCAGCCGTAGCGTAGGATCTGACGATACAAAGTGCTTCTCAGGAGGCGAGAAAATCACTTTTGTCAGTCGTCTAAAAGTGCTAATATCTTCTAAAATAATTCCTCGAAATTGTTCAAATTTCCTACACTGCTTAATGTAGCACTGCACAATAGAATTAGCTTATAGGCAACCGCTAACTGTTCATAGCCACTCTTGTAGACGCGTTATAATGTGCGTTTTAACTTCGCCTAGTTTTCACTCACAGTAAACTTGCACTGCCTGTCTGCTTGAATCACGTCTAATGCGGTGGCTTCACCACGCGTTATAAAGACGACTCTTTCTACTAATGTCACTCGACGTTTCACCAAAACGACTATATAAGCACTCAAGATCTGACGATTTGAGATATGCGATATGAGATCTGACGATTGAGACTCCTCTCTTCTGCGCTAGGCCTTTTATAAACTTCATAAGGGGCGTATCCATCCCTTCCATAGCGTGTTACTGCGTTTTCGCTCGAAGTTCCAACTTCGTCAATACTTGACGGATTTTCAAAATTCAAAAACCGGAAATAAATTTCACCAAAATTCCAGATCAATGCCTCAACTGCAAATGGATTTCCACGATTCTGCATTCCAAAAAGTATTAAAAATACCATAGTTTCAGCAATCTCCGTCTTCCTTCAAACAATCGTTGATTGGTTCGAGCCTCCCCTCCAATAGCATAATTTCTTCCTCAGCACAATTCCACGTTTCCTGCGACTGCGTCGTAAATCTCGGATCTTTCTCGAATAAATGCTGACGTCATTGAGAATCTCAGCTCAAGCAGCCTGCTGGTATAACGTCTGCGTCATCCGTGCTTACGTCATGACTACCCACGTCATAACTATGACAGCCATAACTTTCTTTATAATTTTCAATATAGCCACCGTGGTCTCTATATAATTCAATTACGGGGGCATTCTCCCCTCACCACGTTTTAAAAACAGTTGCAAATTGTTTTTAAACTCAGTGTTACAAGTATCTCAACTCTCTTGAACACGAAATTGAATTATTACTGGCTTACTCTAGGATAGTATCTTTTCAAATTTCCTCTATGTTCCTTAATCATAAATCTCTTCTACTCTGGGTTGTATGTGGTTAAATGCATTCTCTCCTCTCTACTTTCTCTTCTGTCCAGTATTTCTATTTTCTAAGTTCTGCTGGCTCGTAGAAGGTCCAGGATCGATCACAACATCCTGCCTTTTCTTTTGATTTTCGGCTTCTTTTTCCCGTAACTCCTTCAGGTATTGCTGGCTTTCCCTCTCTCTCTCCTGATACTGATCGGGTGTCATAACCTGACCTTGAGAATCCTGATTTCTATTTTGGTTCTGGTTATTTCTTTCAATACGTTCTTGAATTTGGGTTACATGTTCCCCACTTGACCTATTCCACTCGTCTTTCCATACTGCTACATTTGCCGTTAACATTTCTGCTATGTCTACTTCGATATCTTCTTTAAGTAATCTATTATGGTCTAATACCTGGGTTCTCATGACCTCTACATCAAACTTTAAACCTGCTAAAGACGCTGTCGTTCTAACTGACTCATCAACTAGCCTAGTCGTTAATGCACTTATATTACGTGTACAAAGGGTTTTCGAATTTTCTATTTCTTCCCTGACTTTATTTACATCAGTTTGGACTTTAGCAATATCTACGAAAACTGTGTTGACCTCTACTTGAATTTTATTTATGTCACCTTGCATCTCGTTTACATCCGAATGAATGTTATTAATATCAACCTGAACATTGGACACATCAGTTCTAACATTTTGGATTCCTCTTTCGACTTCCTCAACCTTGTCTTGGACAGTCGCAACATCATTTTTAACAACAACTACCTCAGCCCTAGCACAAGAAATATCACTTCGGACATTAGCAACATCTAAATTCAACATTGTAAGATCTTTATGCACATTAGATACATCTATTTTAACATTGGACACGTCTGAGCGCATGTCAGTTACAGCATTCTCGATTCCTTGGGTGTTAATCTGTAAACGCGACATATTATCCTCTAAGTTAGCAGAACTGGTCTGGAGAACTTTCATATTAGCAGACAAATTACTAGCATTCTCCTCCTTTCGACTAGTACTCTCCTCCATTCGACTAGTATTCCTAGCTTCCATCTCCTTTATACTTTCATTCAAGCTAGCAGACATATTACTAGCATTTTCCTCCATCATCTGCTTCATACTGCTATTCATGCTAGCTTTCAAATTAGCAGACATCTCCTCTAACATCATCCTCAGATTTTCATCTGCCATTACAATATTATTCAAAAATATAGACTGCTGTAGGGACATACATCAAAAGAGCAAAATAACAACATCTGAGCAACACTTTTCACCATATATAAATTTGATCAATTTTCTGTCTTAAATCTAACTTATAATTACCTTATAATTAACCTTCGAAGACACTTCATGTTGAAACAAACTCAAGCACATGTTCAAATTTCCCTGGCTCATTTTAAAATATCCTAACACAAATAATTTACATTTACAATCCAAATAATTTAATTTTATCTTTAATATGACTAAAATGTCATAAGCCGGTCAAATAAAATAAGATTCCAGATCATAGGCGATTTTTCTAAGTTTCCAGACCATTTAACCTTTCTCAAGTTGTATAAGATCTGATCTTTTCTGAGTGTAATTTTCCTACTACAATACAACATTTAATTCCTATATAATCACACTCTTAAATACTACAATTGGCCTAGACATCTAACAAAGAATCAACCTCTTTATTTGAGTCTATCGATCCACACGTCTTAGGTTTGCCAATCCTACTGGCGTTCAACCTGGTGATCCAGTTATGTTGAATCAGCCCCACGTTTTAGGGTCGCCAATCCTTCTGTCCCCGTTTACCCGGATAGTAGGCTGTCAGATATCCGCCCCCTCAGTCGGATTGCCAATAATCCACCGCGCCGGCTCAGCTACACCAATGAAAATGGCACTGACAGATACTACCGAGATTTGAGCACAGAAGTTAACAAGGAATTATTGTGGAACACACCAAAATAGACGGGGGTCCATACTTACCTCTACTTACCTCTTAAAAATATCTCGGGGATTGGGTTGACAACAGGATCTCTAAAGTATGCTCCCACAATAATCTTGACCATGACATTTAAAAATGAACCAAAACGAAGGCAAGAACTTTGAACTGTACAAAAGCTTTATTTCAAATAAAGGGTATGACTTTAACAACTCAACAAAATAAATGTGGCTATCAGTAGCCCATGTCAATCTGACTATGTCCTCCTATAGGACTTGCAAAGTTATTATACAACATGTTAGCTCCCCCGAGCTCAAAACAACGTAATATTTAGAACACATTTGGACTGGAAAAAGGAAGTCAGGACGAGACATATATACAGAGCATTTGGTTTCTTTTAATAAACATGACACTTGTATTTATAGGCGCAAGGCCACACTGTAGACGACCTCGTCCGCTGATAACCAGTTGTCTGGCCAGCTGCCATCTACCCTTCAACCTGACGTACACCTGTCAAATGGGTTCACTTGTCAAGCCACGTTGCGTAAGAATCCAGCACTCTCTCAAAAGTTTTAAATGTCCGCAAGACATCACAAATATTGTTACGCAAATCTTTCAAATGCTTTACTCAAATACCACTGGATTATTCTGACAATCCCTAAACTTGTTTAATTAGCATCCAAATGTTTAATAAGCATTGTTTAGAGTATAAAACAAACTCTTAAATGTTTATAACAACAACTCATAAATGTTTATAACAATTAGAAATTGTTTATAATATAGTTAAAGACAAAAAGAATTTTAAACACGCCTTTAACATTACTTTCGTTCCACATTACAGTTAAAGATATTTACATCATTTATTTACAATATTAACATTTAAATTATTCAAATTATTAATTTGAGAAATACATTAACCACATGTTCATCCGGTTGGTAATTTCATAATCGTGTTAATATAATCGACCAATGAAGGTTAGTTATACATATTAATGTCACATTCTGGTTTAATAAATGTTTAATAATTATAATTATTTGTGACGGTAATCTTCATTCAAAATCTTATCTCAAATTCTTTCAATACTCTTGTTAATTATAACAGTAAATTCACTTGATTAATTTTCAAAGGACAAATACAATACACTCCAGCGGTAAATACGTCGCTTATAAAAATAATGCACAAAACTGCATTAAAAATAGGCCCAAAATTCATCATATATTAATATATATGGCATCAAAATCTTCCACAGAATTTACAAAAACCTCCACTAACAAATTCTTTAACATCATTAATTACTGTGGGAACCTCCTTCATTTACTTCAAGGGCATTATACATCAGCGACTTTCAACATGTCCGCTGCACTGGCGATTATACATTCATAGTTCCACTTCAAAAATTCTTATAATCATTAATTGTTTCAAAACTGTTGTCATTTAACCTTCGTGGATTTCATTCATGAATCGAAATGAAGTAAAAATTTGCCAATCACAAACAAATTTAATAGTGAATACGCTTATATACGCCTCTCAGGTCTATCAAAATTTAAGATTATCATCTTCAAAGTATTGTAGTATAAAAATACTATCATCAAACAAAGTGCGATTAAACTGCAAAATAGTCGAATAGAATCCAATTAGACTGTGGAATGCAAACATTATTATTCAAATCTCTAATTGAGAAAAAACTCCTAACAAAAGTTCACGACTTTAATGCATTCAATAATTCATAATTAAAGTTCATCTTTCACAAAATTGTCTATGATGCAATGGTCGTTCATAACTGACGATAAATGTCTGTGTTGCAATCAATTTCAAATTACGACTAGTATTTCCAAGATCGTCGACAACGCAAGAGATTTTAACGCTCTAAAATCATTTAAATGTTCTTCCTTCTTGATGATGACAGAAAATTGGTCAAAGTAATTAAACTGGGGTAGAAATTACTTTAATAAAGTGACACGCTGTCTGAAGTTAAATCTGCCATGAAAATCATTAACTTATAGTCAAATCGTGACTACAAAAAAAATTATTGAAATATCTAAATATCAGTCTCAACTGATCCAAAATCATTTAACTATGCCCATGACATAACCATGTCTTAATAAATCGTCGAAAAAGGCATAACTCATCAAGGTGTACTGAGAATAGGAATCTCAAACAAGAATATAGGGCAAAATACATGAGGACAAAAATATGGGAAAATGGTTGCTCAGATATTGCTACAAAACTCAAATACAATAAACGTTCACGACTACCTTATCTGCCGATTGAAGTTCCAGAGGAAAATTCCCCAAAGAAGACTGCTGATGGATCCATTTCACCAAGTTAAAGCTGAGCTCCATCCTCGAAACAGGAAACAGCACCCTCGGAGAATCGAACTGCTTCCTCTTCCGGAAATTGCACTGCTCCGTGAAGACAAAAGACATCCTTCCGGCAAAATTCTTCTTTGTGAGTCGGGACTACCCTGACCTCTCTTGAAAAATCCCTGAAGATCTTGTAGAAAATCGCCATGAAGTTTTTGTAGTAATTTCCATTGAAATATTCATATTCAGAGAGTATGAAATCGTTTCCATTGCTGTTTGATAGTATTCAGCGTTGAGCCACGAAACAGGGGTGTAGATGGTTGTTCACCACATGTTCGCTTGTATGGAATGGCAATTAGCGAAGTTCCATGTTGCTATCTTACTCCAACGATGTATGTCCTTTAGCCTTCCATCTTCTCTTCGGTTATGGTAATAGAAGAACAAACTGCCTTATTAAACTGCTCCATAATACTGTAGCGTTGTGTCACAAAAGCAATCAGAAGTATCCCTGTTATACTAGCAGTGTCAGCCGTAGCGTAGGATCTGACGATACAAAGTGCTTCTCAGGAGGCGAGAAAATCACTTTTGTCAGTCGTCTAAAAGTGCTAATATCTTCTAAAATAATTCCTCGAAATTGTTCAAATTTCCTACACTGCTTAATGTAGCACTGCACAATAGAATTAGCTTATAGGCAACCGCTAACTGTTCATAGCCACTCTTGTAGACGCGTTATAATGTGCGTTTTAACTTCGCCTAGTTTTCACTCACAGTAAACTTGCACTGCCTGTCTGCTTGAATCACGTCTAATGCGGTGGCTTCACCACGCGTTATAAAGACGACTCTTTCTACTAATGTCACTCGACGTTTCACCAAAACGACTATATAAGCACTCAAGATCTGACGATTTGAGATATGCGATATGAGATCTGACGATTGAGACTCCTCTCTTCTGCGCTAGGCCTTTTATAAACTTCATAAGGGGCGTATCCATCCCTTCCATAGCGTGTTACTGCGTTTTCGCTCGAAGTTCCAACTTCGTCAATACTTGACGGATTTTCAAAATTCAAAAACCGGAAATAAATTTCACCAAAATTCCAGATCAATGCCTCAACTGCAAATGGATTTCCACGATTCTGCATTCCAAAAAGTATTAAAAATACCATAGTTTCAGCAATCTCCGTCTTCCTTCAAACAATCGTTGATTGGTTCGAGCCTCCCCTCCAATAGCATAATTTCTTCCTCAGCACAATTCCACGTTTCCTGCGACTGCGTCGTAAATCTCGGATCTTTCTCGAATAAATGCTGACGTCATTGAGAATCTCAGCTCAAGCAGCCTGCTGGTATAACGTCTGCGTCATCCGTGCTTACGTCATGACTACCCACGTCATAACTATGACAGCCATAACTTTCTTTATAATTTTCAATATAGCCACCGTGGTCTCTATATAATTCAATTACGGGGGCATTCTCCCCTCACCACGTTTTAAAAACAGTTGCAAATTGTTTTTAAACTCAGTGTTACAAGTATCTCAACTCTCTTGAACACGAAATTGAATTATTACTGGCTTACTCGAGGATAGTATCTTTTCAAATTTCCTCTATGTTCCTTAATCATAAATCTCTTCTACTCTGGGTTGTATGTGGTTAAATGCATTCTCTCCTCTCTACTTTCTCTTCTGTCCAGTATTTCTATTTTCTAAGTTCTGCTGGCTCGTAGAAGGTCCAGGATCGATCACAACATCCTGCCTTTTCTTTTGATTTTCGGCTTCTTTTTCCCGTAACTCCTTCAGGTATTGCTGGCTTTCCCTCTCTCTTTCCTGATACTGATCGGGTGTCATAACCTGACCTTGAGAATCCTGATTTCTATTTTGGTTCTGGTTATTTCTTTCAATACGTTCTTGAATTTGGGTTACATGTTCCCCACTTGACCTATTCCACTCGTCTTTCCATACTGTTACATTTGCCGTTAACATTTCTGCTATGTCTACTTCGATATCTTCTTTAAGTAATCTATTATGGTCTAATACCTGGGTTCTCATGACCTCTACATCAAACTTTAAACCTGCTAAAGACGCTGTCGTTCTAACTGACTCATCAACTAGCCTAGTCGTTAATGCACTTATATTACGTGTACAAAGGGTTTTCGAATTTTCTATTTCTTCCCTGACTTTATTTACATCAGTTTGGACTTTAGCAATATCTACGAAAACTGTGTTGACCTCTACTTGAATTTTATTTATGTCACCTTGCATCTCGTTTACATCCGAATGAATGTTATTAATATCAACCTGAACATTGGACACATCAGTTCTAACATTTTGGATTCCTCTTTCGACTTCATCAACCATGTCTTGGACAGTCGCAACATCATTTTTAACAACAACTACCTCAGCCCTAGCACAAGAAATATCACTTCGGACATTAGCAACATCTAAATTCAACATTGTAAGATCTTTATGCACATTAGATACATCTATTTTAACATTGGACACGTCTGAGCGCATGTCAGTTACAGCATTCTCGATTCCTTGGGTGTTAATCTGTAAACGCGACATATTATCCTCTAAGTTAGCAGAACTGGTCTGGAGAACTTTCATATTAGCAGACAAATTACTAGCATTCTCCTCCATTCGACTAGTACTCTCCTCCATTCGACTAGTATTCCTAGCTTCCATCTCCTTTATACTTTCATTCAAGCTAGCAGACATATTACTAGCATTTTCCTCCATCATCTGCTTCATACTGCTATTCATGCTAGCTTTCAAATTAGCAGACATCTCCTCTAACATCATCCTCAGATTTTCATCTGCCATTACAATATTATTCAAAAATATAGACTGCTGTAGGGACATACATCAAAAGAGCAAAATAACAACATCTGAGCAACACTTTTCACCATATATAAATTTGATCAATTTTCTGTCTTAAATCTAACTTATAATTACCTTATAATTAACCTTCGAAGACACTTCATGTTGAAACAAACTCAAGCACATGTTCAAATTTCCCTGGCTCATTTTAAAATATCCTAACACAAATAATTTACATTTACAATCCAAATAATTTAATTTTATCTTTAATATGACTAAAATGTCATAAGCCGGTCAAATAAAATAAGATTCCAGATCATAGGCGATTTTTCTAAGTTTCCAGACCATTTAACCTTTCTCAAGTTGTATAAGATCTGATCTTTTCTGAGTGTAATTTTCCTACTACAATACAACATTTAATTCCTATATAATCACACTCTTAAATACTACAATTGGCCTAGACATCTAACAAAGAATCAACCTCTTTATTTGAGTCTATCGATCCACACGTCTTAGGTTTGCCAATCCTACTGGCGTTCAACCTGGTGATCCAGTTATGTTGAATCAGCCCCACGTTTTAGGGTCGCCAATCCTTCTGTCCCCGTTTACCCGGATAGTAGGCTGTCAGATATCCGCCCCCTCAATCGGATTGCCAATAATCCACCGCTCCGGCTCAGCTACACCAATGAAAATGGCACTGACAGATACTACCGAGATTTGAGCACAGAAGTTAACAAGGAATTATTGTGGAACACACCAAAATAGACGGGGGTCCATACTTACCTCTACTTACCTCTTAAAAATATCTCGGGGATTGGGTTGACAACAGGATCTCTAAAGTATGCTCCCACAATAATCTTGACCATGACATTTAAAAATGAACCAAAACGAAGGCAAGAACTTTGAACTGTACAAAAGCTTTATTTCAAATAAAGGGTATGACTTTAACAACTCAACAAAATAAATGTGGCTATCAGTAGCCCATGTCAATCTGACTATGTCCTCCTATAGGACTTGCAAAGTTATTGTACAACATGTTAGCTCCCCCGAGCTCAAAACAACGTAATATTTAGAACACATTTGGACTGGAAAAAGGAAGTCAGGACGAGACATATATACAGAGCATTTGGTTTCTTTTAATAAACATGACACTTGTATTTATAGGCGCAAGGCCACACTGTAGACGACCTCGTCCGCTGATAACCAGTTGTCTGGCCAGCTGCCATCTACCCTTCAACCTGACGTACACCTGTCAAATGGGTTCACTTGTCAAGCCACGTTGCGTAAGAATCCAGCACTCTCTCAAAAGTTTTAAATGTCCGCAAGACATCACAAATATTGTTACGCAAATCTTTCAAATGCTTTACTCAAATACCACTGGATTATTCTGACAATCCCTAAACTTGTTTAATTAGCATCCAAATGTTTAATAAGCATTGTTAAAGTATAAAACAAACTCTTAAATGTTTATAACAACAACTCATAAATGTTTATAACAATTAGAAATTGTTTATAATATAGTTAAAGACAAAAAGAATTTTAAACACGCCTTTAACATTACTTTCGTTCCACATTATTGTTAAAGATATTTACATCATTTATTTACAATATTAACATTTAAATTATTCAAATTATTAATTTGAGAAATACATTAACCACATGTTCATCCGGTTGGTAATTTCATAATCGTGTCAATATAATCGACCAATGAAGGTTAGTTATACATATTAATGTCACATTCTGGTTTAATAAATGTTTAATAATTATAATTATTTGTGACGGTAATCTTCATTCAAAATCTTATCTCAAATTCTTTCAATACTCTTGTTAATTATAACAGTAAATTCACTTGATTAATTTTCAAAGGACAAATACAATACACTCCAGCGGTAAATACGTCGCTTATAAAAATAATGCACAAAACTGCATTAAAAATAGGCCCAAAATTCATCATATAATAATATATATGGCATCAAAATCTTCCACAGAATTTACAAAAACCTCCACTAACAAATTCTTTAACATCATTAATTACTGTGGGAACCTCCTTCATTTACTTCAAGGGCATTATACATCAGCGACTTTCAACATGTCCGCTGCACTGGCGATTATACATGCATAGTTCCACTTCAAAAATTCTTATAATCATTAATTGTTTCAAAACTGTTGTCATTTAACCTTCGTGGATTTCATTCATGAATCGAAATGAAGTAAAAATTTGCCAATCACAAACAAATTTAATAGTGAATACGCTTATATACGCCTCTCAGGTCTATCAAAATTTAAGATTATCATCTTCAAAGTATTGTAGTATAAAAATACTATCATCAAACAAAGTGCGATTAAACTGCAAAATAGTCGAATAGAATCCAATTAGACTGTGGAATGCAAACATTATTATTCAAATCTCTAATTGAGAAAAAACTCCTAACAAAAGTTCACGACTTTAATGCATTCAATAATTCATAATTAAAGTTCATCTTTCACAAAATTGTCTATGATGCAATGGTCGTTCATAACTGACGATAAATGTCTGTGTTGCAATCAATTTCAAATTACGACTAGTATTTCCAAGATCGTCGACAACGCAAGAGATTTTAACGCTCTAAAATCATTTAAATGTTCTTCCTTCTTGATGATGACAGAAAATTGGTCAAAGTAATTAAACTGGGGTAGAAATTACTTTAATAAAGTGACACGCTGTCTGAAGTTAAATCTGCCATGAAAATCATTAACTTATAGTCAAATCGTGACTACAAAAAAAAAATTGAAATATCTAAATATCAGTCTCAACTGATCCAAAATCATTTAACTATGCCCATGACATAACCATGTCTTAATAAATCGTCGAAAAAGGCATAACTCATCAAGGTGTACTGAGAATAGGAATCTCAAACAAGAATATAGGGCAAAATACATGAGGACAAAAATATGGGAAAATGGTTGCTCAGATATTGCTACAAAACTCAAATACAATAAACGTTCACGACTACCTTATCTGCCGATTGAAGTTCCAGAGGAAAATTCCCCAAAGAAGACTGCTGATGGATCCATTTCACCAAGTTAAAGCTGAGCTCCATCCTCGAAACAGGAAACAGCACCCTCGGAGAATCGAACTGCTTCCTCTTCCGGAAATTGCACTGCTCCGTGAAGACAAAAGACATCCTTCCGGCAAAATTCTTCTTTGTGAGTCGGGACTACCCTGACCTCTCTTGAAAAATCCCTGAAGATCTTGTAGAAAATCGCCATGAAGTTTTTGTAGTAATTTCCATTGAAATATTCATATTCAGAGAGTATGAAATCGTTTCCATTGCTGTTTGATAGTATTCAGCGTTGAGCCACGAAACAGGGGTGTAGATGGTTGTTCACCACATGTTCGCTTGTATGGAATGGCAATTAGCGAAGTTCCATGTTGCTATCTTACTCCAACGATGTATGTCCTTTAGCCTTCCATCTTCTCTTCGGTTATGGTAATAGAAGAACAAACTGCCTTATTAAACTGCTCCATAATACTGTAGCGTTGTGTCACAAAAGCAATCAGAAGTCTCCCTGTTATACTAGCAGTGTCAGCCGTAGCGTAGGATCTGACGATACAAAGTGCTTCTCAGGAGGCGAGAAAATCACTTTTGTCAGTCGTCTAAAAGTGCTAATATCTTCTAAAATAATTCCTCGAAATTGTTCAAATTTCCTACACTGCTTAATGTAGCACTGCACAATAGAATTAGCTTATAGGCAACCGCTAACTGTTCATAGCCACTCTTGTAGACGCGTTATAATGTGCGTTTTAACTTCGCCTAATTTTCACTCACAGTAAACTTGCACTGCCTGTCTGCTTGAATCACGTCTAATGCGGTGGCTTCACCACGCGTTATAAAGACGACTCTTTCTACTAATGTCACTCGACGTTTCACCAAAACGACTATATAAGCACTCAAGATCTGACGATTTGAGATATGCGATATGAGATCTGACGATTGAGACTCCTCTCTTCTGCGCTAGGCCTTTTATAAACTTCATAAGGGGCGTATCCATCCCTTCCATAGCGTGTTACTGCGTTTTCGCTCGAAGTTCCAACTTCGTCAATACTTGACGGATTTTCAAAATTCAAAAACCGGAAATAAATTTCACCAAAATTCCAGATCAATGCCTCAACTGCAAATGGATTTCCACGATTCTGCATTCCAAAAAGTATTAAAAATACCATAGTTTCAGCAATCTCCGTCTTCCTTCAAACAATCGTTGATTGGTTCGAGCCTCCCCTCCAATAGCATAATTTCTTCCTCAGCACAATTCCACGTTTCCTGCGACTGCGTCGTAAATCTCGGATCTTTCTCGAATAAATGCTGACGACATTGAGAATCTCAGCTCAAGCAGCCTGCTGGTATAACGTCTGCGTCATCCGTGCTTACGTCATGACTACCCACGTCATAACTATGACAGCCATAACTTTCTTTATAATTTTCAATATAGCCACCGTGGTCTCTATATAATTCAATTACGGGGGCAGTACCAATGGCAAGACAATTCAACTGCAATGTTGTATTACAATGAACAGCATCTGTGTTACGAATTCTAACGAAATGCAAAGATTTAACATTGCTATTGTTGATACCAGTAACCTGAATCAAAGTAGGTTGCTTTGGAGACCAAGTTTTTTAATAAAGCGCTCACTTATAAAGTCGTGAGTGGCGGCATTGTCCAATAAGGCACGTGCTTCAAGCCATCTACCAGAAGAATCTTGAACCTTCAGCAACACGATTGATAATAGCACCTGGGAACTATGAATCGAGCTAGAGCTCTGAATATAAGATTGCGTATTGGCTACTGGGGATGTATCTTTGGAACTTCCAAGGGAAGGAGCCTGACGTGGCTTTTCAAACCTGTGAAGCAGGATATGATGTTGAACCTTGCAATGTGAACAAGTATTTTTAGATAAACAATCAGGCAGCATATGGCTAGCTGACTGACAGTTGAAGCAATATCTGTTTTGAGCTATTATTTTGCGTTTTCCGTCGGTAGAAAGAGCTTGAAAGGCAACACAGGAAAATAACCTGTGAGGTGCTTTGCAGAGAATACAATCTGTTGAGTTATGTTGAACAGTACAGACAGCAGATTTGTTAACTCTAGAACTGACTGGTTTAACACTATTAGACTTGTTATCTGCACTCAGTGGCGTAACCAAGGGGGGGTTAGAGGGGGTTAGAACCCCCCCCCCCCCCCATTGGAAAATCGGCAGATTGTGATTTGTGTCTGTGGTGATGTACTGTTGTCTCCTTTCAGCCCATTTGTGGCTACACACGTCTTCATGACAACGTATAACCACAGTCTACCTACAGATCCTGAAGCTTGGCTCATATTTTTCTACCGACAGACAATAATGCTTTCACGCAGCCAGCAAGAATATGTCGACTGCGCTATGTTGGTGTATGTTATTGTTGCAGGATTTACTGTATGTGAGCATTGTGTAAAGGTTATGTCTTTAATTTAACATGTGCTTTACAAGAGGAGATAATATGCAGTTCAATAAACAGATATATTATTAGAAGCAATATTTCATTGTTGCTAAGTAACCTATATGATCGGTTTTCAGTCGGTCATCACGAGTGTACGGTACCCAATTAGATTAGGTGGGCAGTGACAATTTATCTCCTAATGCCTGAAATAAAAATACATGAATCGTTTATACATTTAATAAAACACTTCTCACATAAATGGGGGGAGGGGTGCATGAGAAGCGTTTTATTAAATGTATAAATAATTATTGTATTATGAATTACACAGGGAAATTAATTGTAACTCCTCGCCCAATCTATTTGGGTGTATTCGTGTTGACCGACTGGGAAGTCAGACTGTTCAAATAGCAAGACGACACACGAGCTTCCAAAGGACCCTAAAAGGTAAGATTTGATATATGGATTTTAGGCCAGTATTATAAAGCTTTTCAAGGGGAGCTTGATGGTGCAGTGGCTTAGCTGCTCGTCAATCACCCGGACGGCCGGAGTTCCAATCCCGGTGACAGTGGGTTGGAATTTTTACCTGAAAAATTACGTAGCGTCAGGAAGGACTTCTGGCCTTAAATCCCCGGTCAAAACTAAAACGAGCCTGATTGGTTCCGGCGACAATAATTAATTGGGATACGCAGTAGAAAGTATTATAAAGCTTTTCAATCAAACAACGGAACTAGGTCTTTAACTGGTTATAAATCAATAATAATGTTATTGGTTTTAGGTCCCTTTTAACTACAGTGGCTTTTAGTGACACAGGGGTGCCGGAATTTTGCCCTGAAGGGGATCTTTAACGTGCTAGTTAATCTACAGACACGGTTCCCTCGCCTTTATGCACCCTTAAATGCCAGCTGACTGCGCCAGGATTAGATCCTTCAACCATGGGCACAGCAGGCGAGAACGTTACCACGGAGCCAGTCGGATAGAAATCAGAAGTACTGTATGTCTCAGTAGGATATCAATGCATGGCTTTGGTGGCGTAGTCGGTAGCATGCTGAACAGCTATGCCCAAGTTCTCGGGTTCAAACCCAGTCGAAGTCGTCGGACCCATGTCATAGATTTCTGGCACGTAAAAGAACTTACAACTACAATTGGTAGTTCGTAGCCAAAATATGTAGGCTATTGGGTTAGACACGCTCTATCAGGATCAAACGTACGCCGTTGGGTTTCGGTGACAGTGGCGTCTGGTAACTTAAGTTGGAACTTGACATTGAAATTGGGAAATTGGGGAACCTACGGGCGTTCATGTGAAATGCCCTGCCATGGCCATTGGCTGCAAATCAAATATAAATATCTATGCATTTTGAAAATTAAAACATACGGTAGGCTAAGTAAGCGTAAAGGATGTCATCTCAAACGCGTGCCGACATTTTAATTTTCAGACATAGAAAATGGCTTTTTAATGGTCAGATTCAATGAATAAAGATTTTGTACAATAATATAAACTTATTCTCGAATCCTTTGGAAGCAAGCCAATTTATGTCGTCAGGATAATGCTCACACACTTAGATGTGGTACATTGTTTGTTAATTCTCTTATGGTACACCTGGTCTCCCACATGCCTGCTGTGAAGGTACGGCACGTTGTTATTGCCGATATTTTGTAAAATTGGCATTGTGTTATTTTGTCAAATTCACGAATGAAGGTTTCAAACTCACAGAAAAAATACGAAGTACCTACAATGGAGCCATTTGCGACATTAAGATCTTTATATACTTTTCGTTTCACAAATCTCACTGATATTTCACTAATTAATTATAATGTTACTCAATTTTACGGAATAACTAGCTATTGATACGATTAAGAATTTGATATTATATTATATCCATACTATCAACCCGCCCCGGCTTCGCCTGGTATCTTAAAGGGGTTACTCAGCGTAAGCTTAAAAGGTGCACGGACGGTAGGTCTCAGACGCAATTCAGAAAAGCCGAGGTGAACAGCGAAACTCCAATCACTTATAGTCTACTCTTCTCTGAAGTCTTAACTCGACACGACTCGACAGTTAACGCTGGCTGAAGCTGGGGTGATGGGCTCGCTCGTAAACTCACTCCGAAGCTAGTAATTTAAATTTCCACTGAATGGAGATTGTTGGAAGAAATTAAAACGTAAAATCTCTTATAGTTGGCGATGTATTAAAGATAAAGATATGCTGTCGGGGACTTCTTTGTAGAACTTTTCATGCTGACCAATTCTTACTCATAGTATATGGATATTTTTAATGGTTTACCCAGGGTAAGCTTAAAAGGCGCAAGGACAGCAGGTTTTCCTTCGACACGATTCACTTAAATCGTTACTGCTCGGCTTCCTTTGGTCTTAAATGAATGCTTTCCTACAGAAACCATACTCGAGAAATTCTTTACTGAATGGTGAAAACCGAATCAAAATCCATTCAGTGAATTTAGAGATTACCCGTTACATCCAGGAATCGTGGACTTGGTTTTATGTAGAGATGCCAGCGACTATCATTAAAACAAATACATGACTTTATAACTAGTATGGACTATGAATTCTACGTAAGACTCAATAAATACGTCATACAACTGTACCTACGGATACTTATAGAGGACTGAACTAATAAAAACAGAGCATTCTTTTTATGTTTCTATGAATTAAAAGTGTACAGTATATCAACATTGTGGCTTCTTTCTGTAGTAGTTGGTGATTTAACGTGACTTATGTTCACAATGGAAATAATCACTCAGGTGAGTTAAAATTCAAAAAACCCTTGCAAAAGTGAAATCATCAGTTCCGTGAATAACGTGCTCAAGGCAATTGCCAGCTTGCTGGCCACCGCGAGCGCTAGTGTCGCTTCACCTACAAAGAGGATGCAATTTCGTAGCGCAGCGAGCTTAGACTGTGGTAATTAACTCCGTCCTCCTAGGGTTGCCAATCTAACTTTTCCCCCGCGAAATAACTTATAGCTTATTTCAAACTGAAGTTAGCGCCAAATAATTTTGAATCCCACACAGTGGGATAATATTAGCTTTTATTCTTTTCTTGGCGGGAGAGAAGTTATATGTAAATTAATCTAGTTTTTATTAAAAATAACGCGCTTTAATGAAGACTTAGAAAATTATATGGGTACATTAACACTAATTTTGGGATCATTATAACATCTTGAGCATGAGATAACCGTCAGCCAAGTTGCTTCATATTACGTAAATATACTGTATGTCCAGCAATTCCCCGAATTACGGTTATCTCCCAGTTACGAATGAGTGAAATTTGTCGCCTGAGTAGTGTAAGCAATTAAAACTTTTTCCGGCTGCATGTAGCATTTGTAAGGTAAGAAGGAGCTTGGTAGGTGACAAAAATCTTCGAAAATGCTACTTTAGGCATTCAGGGCTAATTGCAATACAAAGCACAGGATCTTGTTGGAAAAACTGAATAAACATAAAAATTAGTGCCGGTATTGAATTACTCATAAATCAATATCATATATCGTGATAGGACATGCCTACTTTTGCTGAGACCTCTGTAAATGATTTCTCTTGTTGAGAGATTCGCAGTCTTCATGTTGGTAGCACAGATTACGGTATTTGAGTTTATTTTGTTCCTGTCAGGGGAACATGAATGTTCTAGATTTACCATTGAAGTGAGACATTTTAGTAAATAATTAACTTAATTTTAAAGAACTCTTTTGAGCATATTGTATTACTCGAAAAATTCGGGATCAAAATACATGAAACTTTTCTTGTGTAATAATATCTCATAGAGAAATGGAAATACTTGTGGAGATGTTTTTAATTCATTTGAGGTGCTTGAGACACCTTGGTCATCAGCCCCGTGTAGTAGGGAGTGTATTGAAGCTGTCTGGCATCCTGTATTGCTGTGATGATTGTAGTTGTGTGTATAAATGTATCTGGGACAGGAATGGAGTAGACGCTCTGGGACTTGATCAAGGCACTATCCAGGCAATTTCCTGTGGGGAGTGTGGCAAATCCGGAGAAACCTCAGGATAACCGCTGTCACCGGGATTCGAACCTACGATATCCGTACTTACCACAGCTGCCCTCGCAACCATGGGGAAATGCTTGTAGAATTTGGCCTGAGTACCCATAAACCCCCCATTCGTCGATCCTGGCTACGCTACTGTCTGCACTGCCTAACGTGTGACAGGCTACGGCTGACAAAACCCGACATCTATTATTTATAAATGTAAGCAATGAATCATAATTATATGAGGAGTTATTTGTTATTTCCATCTCAAATGCTTTTAAGCTTGCTGGATCAAACTTAGAAGCAACTAAGTGAACTAAGAATAGATCCCACTGCTGGACCGGTTGATTTAACCATGCCAGCGCTCTGACGTGTAACCGAGCTGTATCACTTAAGGCTCGCGGTGTTGACAAATTGTCAGCGCGCAAGGCGGGCAAGTTGAATAAGGCCTGAATATGCCTTTGTATACATAATCTTTCGTTGCCATATAGGCCCTTAAGAATCTCTACAGCGATGTTATAGTTTTCTCCTGTTAAGGGGAGTTCCCTTATAAGTTGAAGGGGTGGACCCTGCAAAGTGGATTTTAAGTAGTGGAATTTCTGAATTTCCGGAAGTGCTGTATTATCATGTACTAATGAACTAAGCAATTCAGAGAATGATTGCCAAATATCCTCCTTTCCTGAAAAAAAATGCGGAATTTTGATTTTAGGTAACACTGGTTTGACACTATTCCCATTATCGTTAGTTCTTCCTTGAGTTTCTTCTACCTTCAACGCCAGGGTCAAAGTTCTAACTAATGCCACAGCCTGAGCGTGTGTTTAAAAGTAATTACTTTCAACTTCCTCCCTATCCAATTGATGTTCTGGCCGATAACCTAGATGTTAGGTCCCTTAAAACAACAACAACAACAACAACAACAATTGATGTTCCGGACTTTTGATTTCAATTTCAAGTTGCACGAGATCATATTTCTCGTAAGCCTGCTCATAAGTTTTTAAACGCTGAGATATAATATCAAGGTTTTGTTCATCTTTAGGTAGGGTAGCTAAATATTTTTGAAACCGGGTGAGTTGACCTTTGTAGGCAGCCCGGGAGTTTAACAGCTTGCCATCTATTGTTATTGGCATGGCTGGAAAGTTGGAATAACTCACCAATCTGCCTGCAGCACCATTCTGAGACCCGCTCTCCGGAAATAAAGCTGTTGTATAGTATACTGGGATTGTTTCTGCTTCCCCACAGATCTCCTGCGCTTAGCCACGGTATACTGGAATATGTAAACCAAATATTAGATTTCACTGGATTTTTTGCGGTCTCAGGATGAAAAGTCTGGGTTCGATCCCGGGTTTCAGTTACCATGGATTGGGGTTTGTGGAGTTGCACCCCGATTGGGAATTAGCAATGGATTAGGAATATAAATAGGATGATATGGAAGAGACCAAATGTTAATGACTAGCGTTGATACATTTATTTGATTATATATATATACACCGTGGACAGGCCAACAAGGATCACGCAAATATCACTTCTTTATAGGTCTAGTTTCCTTCTTTCTCTTCCAGAAGTCTTTCATCCTGGTCGACTGCGCAGCTCTTCTTTCAGCAGTCCATTCTCCTCTGTTGAGATTCTTCTTCTCCCCGACAAGAATTTTGAGGCCAAACATTTTTTTTCTGTACTCTATTCTATTTAGACAATCTTCTTCAGTTATTTTGATTTTTTGAAGTTCTTCTTTCATTTGTTTTACATAGCCTCCTTGCCCTTTATAGTTCCAGATTTTATCAAAAATTTGTTTGTATAACCTTAAGCAATCCATGCGGACCATATGTCCGTAGAACTGAAGTCGCCGTTTTCTGATCATCACTTCAAGGTTATCGATTTTACGATAAATTTCTGCATTGGATCTCAGTCTATAACCTTCCTGTGTTTTCCTAGGACCATAAATCCTTCTTAGAATTCTTCTTTCTATCTTGAGCAAATTCTCCATTCCGGTTATATTTGTAGTTTCCATGCCGTACAAGATGACTGGTCTAACAACTGTATTAAAATGTCGTAATTTTGCATTGATAGACAGGTTCTTTTTATTGTATATATTTTTTGTACAAAAATTTAATATTTCCAATTTCCCTTTTTTGTTCTCAATTGCCAATTTATCCGTCCCATTGCTACTAATTATTTCTCCAAGATATTTAAATCGGTCAGTGACCCTGATGCTCCCATAATTTGTTTCTATCATTTTCTTAGTGTATTTCTGATCACTTGTCATCATCTCTGTTTTTATCAACGAAATCTGTAAGCCCGCTTTTTCCGCCGTTTCTTTTAACTGATCAATTTGGTTAATAGCTTCTTGTTCTGATTCAGCAAACAACGCTACGTCTTCAGCAAATGCTAACCCTTTGACTTTGAGGTTCTGATTCTTTGTACCAATTTTAGCACTTGAATCGTTCTTCTCCCAAAACGTCCTCATGACTTTATCCAAGATTATTGAAAAGCAGTGGTGATAGACTGTCCCCTTGTCTTAGCCCAGTTTTTACCTCGAATGGGCTCGCTAACTTCATTTAAAAATTTGACTCTGGAAATCGTATTAGTTAATGTAAGTTTTATTAAATTTATGGTTTTTTGATCAACTTGGTATTCCTTCAATGTATCAAAAACAGTATCCCTATCCACTGAATCATACGCTTTCTGAAAATCAACGAATGAGATAAAGATATTCTTTGGCCTGTTGTAGTAATATTTTAATATCAATTTTAAACTAAGAATTTGTTCTGCACACGATCTATTCCTTCTGAAACCACCTTGGAACTCGCCAAGCTGTGGTTCGATCTGTGGTTCAAGTATGTTTAGAAGTAATTTGGAAAATATTTTATATGTGGCAGACAACAATGAGATCCCCCTATAACTATTGACATCAATTTTTGAGCCTTTTTATATGAATTAAGGCGATTAACCAGTCTTCTGGAATTGCTTCCTCAATCCAAATTTTCTGAAATGGATTTGTCGTCGCTATTAAAAATTCATCATCTACAAGCTTCCACATTTCTTCAATTATTCCATCCTCGCCTGAGGCTTTATTATTTTTAAGTGAGTTGATAATACCTTTAACTTCGTGTACATCTGGTGGCGTGGAGTCAGAATTTTGTGTTGTAAATTTGAAACTCAACTTGTCTGTCGGTTTTGGACAATTTAACAACTTCTCAAAATACGCAGCCAAGATAACACAATTTTCCTTGTTGTTTAATGCTAGCGTACCATCTTCCCTTTAGAAATTTAAACTCGGCTCTGAATATCCAGTGATTTCATTTTTAAATGCTCTATAAAATAATCGTGTGTCATTTTTCTTAAAATTGTCGTCCATTTCCATTATTTGGTCTTTCATATATTTTCTTCGAATTTTTCTTAAAGTCTGGTGGGCCATTTCCCTTAATCTTTGTACTTCCTCTAAATTTTCTGGAGTCTTGTTCCCGTTCCACTTGTGCCAAGCACAATGTCTTTCTTTGATCACTCTTTCACATTGTTCATTCCACCAAGCATGTTTCCTATAAAAGTTCAACGGTGCAATTTCCTGAGCTGGTTCAAGAAGGTTATTAGTAACATCATTCCAATTGGTTGGTATTTTAAGTTTTCCTTGAAATTCTATCCTTTTTCTCATTTGTAAGAACCTCTCTATTAATTTTTGGAATTGTAATTCTAGTTGTATTTTGTTTGCGTGTAAAAGGTATGAAATTCATCTTGATTTGAGAAACGTAAATGATCTGAAGTTACATTAATGGATTTTCTGACCTTAACATTTTGGATTTCTTTGTAAAAATTTCGAGAGATAGCTACATGATCTAGTTGGAACTCACCCAGCAACGCATTTGGGGAGACCCACGTTTTCTTTTTGCTTGGTTTTGCTTTAAAATATGTGGACATAATCTTTAAGTTTAGATGTTCACAGAGTTTAACCAATCTCTCACCATTCCTGTTGGTTCTATTGTGAGCGGGATATTTACCTATTATATCAGAAAATTTTCTCTCAGATCCAAGCTGAATATTGAAATCTCCAAGTAAAATTTTTACATGATTAGAAGGAATTTTGAGAATTTCGGCTTCTAACTCGTCCCAAAATTCATCAACTATCTCTGGATTCGTTTTATTATCCTTATTTATAGGAGCATGGGCGTTGATTAGCGTGTATCTCTTATTGAGAGATTTTATAGTTAGAAAAGATAGTCTGGCATTCACACTTCTAAAAGCGATAACTGCATCCAAAAAATTGTTGTTGACCATAAAGCTGTTCCCAGATGTGGCATGTTCTTCATTCCAAACTTTTCCTTTGAAAATTCGGAAGTTGTCAGATTCAAAGGAGTCCTCATCCAAGAACATGGTCTCTTGAAGGGCTAATATTGTAATGTGATGTCTATGAAGTTCTGTTGTTAGTTGATTTAATTTTCCAACCTGAATTAAGGAATTCACATTCTATGTTCCAAAAAATATTTTCTCATTTTCTTGAATCTTGAACTGTTCTTGTGGTGCTCCGATTCACCATAATGTAACCCTAAACTGCTAGGCACCCTGGAATACGATTTACGCCTAGCATTGTCTTCCGGGTAATCATGACCATTAGAAGCTAAATCCATGATATTCAAGTAAATGTGGGTTGGACAAAGTCCAACGTTATACAACTAAGATTGTGAGTCCTAGAGGTTGTCTCAAGATGTGTTCTGGCTCTTATTTTACGGCTTAAGCCAACCCTCCTCCCTTCTCCGGGCTTGGGACCGGCAACAGAAACTACTGAGCTACTCAATCCACCCAGTAGATCCTGCAGGCGGAGTTATTTATTTGATTATTATAAACATTTAGATAAATAGTAACAAATATTTTCATTAAAAATATACAGGGTGGCGCACGAAATGTCATACACTGGAAATTGTTCATAGAATATTTAATATACAACATATTTAATAAATAATGCCGTTACAACATTCACTGAAATATGCATGATTTGTCGGTATGCAGGACATGTTCAATATGCTCACCTTCTCGGCGTACAGCAGCTTCGAGACGAACCTGCATGTTTGTGACCACTCTACGACACAATGTCCTCACTCGACCCTCGGAAGAAAGTCACAATGGCCACTTGCAATTGCAGTACATTTTCTAGTTTCTGGCAGTAGATTGTCTCCTTCAAATATCCCCACAGGAAGAAGTCGCAGGGATTAATATCGAGGGTATGTGGTGGCCAGATTGAGCCGCTCTGAAAACATTCGGGATATCGATGGGACATCACCCGGAGCCAGAAATGTTCATGCAGGGAGTCCAGAACAACATTTGCTGCGTGCGGACGAGCTCCATCTTGCATGAACCACTGTGTCTCTATTGGTAGTCATGTTGCAAAGAGTCGTGGAAGGAAACTGTTTTGCAACATGTCCATGTTACGCGCACTGTTGACTGTGTCATTGATAAAGATTGTCCCGACAATTCCATGACTGAAAATTGCAGCCCACACACACACTTTCACTCTTTCGCCCAAAACCGGACATTCTGTTTGTTCACAGCACCGTTGAGATAAACGTGTCCCTCATCACTGAACCATGTGTTGTGCAGTACGAGATCACCTTCTGCAGTAGCCCATGCAGCAAAATGTACTCACCGTTGCTTGTCAAGCGCCGTTAGTTTATGACCTGTTGTCATTTTGTATGGTAATAGGTCAAGCTCAGACTGTAGTATTCTCTGAATTGACTCACAACAGATGCCCAGCTGAAAAAAGGCAGTTCTGGTGGATTTGGAGGGGCTCCGAGTCACAGCCGCTCTCACAGCAGCAATATTATCCGGTGAGCGGACTGGCATGAGACGGGTTCGTTTTCTCTCCGGTATATTGCCTTCTGTTTTAAATTGATTGGCCAGTCTATACACCGTCTGCCGACAGGGAACCCACCGGGTACGGAAATAAACACGAAACCTTTCTGAGTACGAGTTACACTCTTTGTGTCCGCATAAAACAACACTGTCTTCACCTTCTATTCGCGCATCAACCTCCCTTTGTCTGCCATGCTGTATAACAGGAAGCCGGTACGCATGCGCGACATGTGCTGCTGTCTGTCGAATCACGCATGAAATAAGGTTTCTGTTCATGGAAGGACATGGTTGTGAGCCCAGATTTACACATTTTATAAACCATTTTCAATGTATGACATTTCGTGCGCCACCCTGTAATTTAAAGGAGGCAATTCAAAATGCCTGTTTCACCAGGAAACTCAAAATCAACTTGCAAGTAACATTGACTAGGAAAAAATTAATTGCTAAAGTTGATTACATAAAGGAAGCCTAATAGCAGGCAACTCGATAAATAATTTCATAGAAAAAAATCCATGACAAAAAAGTTAGAAATTTTAAAGGCTTGGCCTTGTATTATGTTAAATAAGTTTGATTTGTTACCAATGGTTGGATACTTGACACAGAGTATCTTCCATAAAATAATCCTGCGGGAAACCCGCTGACAATCGCAGGAAGCGATGTTGGTTGCCCGGGCAGGGCAAGTTAGTTCAGCGTGATTCCAAGGTCCGAGTGTAGACTGCCCGCGTGGTGCGGCTCATGAAGTCCAGAAAAGTTATTCTCCAAGAAGCCGTGATGTGGCTTCCAAAGGAGATGGATAGTAATTCCTCCGGCGGAATGTAACCAGCGGTGCCAGGCCTCTTGGGAATGGCCTGGGTAGCAGGTTACGAACAGTTACGATTTCATCGTGGAGAGTTGTAGACAGTTTGAGTGTCGAAGCTGTCGCCTAGATGAAGGTTGTTGACTCCGGACTGCCCAGCCCGGCAAAGTTCAAACAGGGAGGCATGCCACGTAGATAGCCTCAGGCCAAACAGTGTTGGAAGACAGTGTGCTGACCTAGGCTGCAGCAGTGAAGTGGTCAGACAGACACAGTAGATTTTTTCGGGGGGGGGGAAGGTTTCCCGCACCCCCCGCGTGGCACCCGACCTTACTACTGGTGCCTCCAACATGCAGTTAGTGTACATAGTAGAAGAGAAAGCATAGGGGTTTGGAAAAAGGATTGCCCTTTGAGGCTTAGCGCCTGTCTGATCGCGGTCGCGATTTACCAGGCATCATGGGTATATATTAACATTGGTATATTTTACATATATGCACATATAAATATGTACATATATGTAAGGGTTGGATTGTAGGGCCAGGGAAAACCACATAGGCAGAAAGGAAAGATTGCCTACACGTAAAACCTGGTGGCTTGGTTATTACCACATGCAAGGAAGTGGGTATGGAAATGAGTAGGTTTTGTTAGTACGGGAGGTGTGTCATGCAACAGTGCAGAATCAGTTTCCTCGCCGAGATTTGTATATGTGGGAATCAGTTGGCTTGGCACTGCTGGGACTAGCGCGCCCGCAATGGTGGACGAACTGCACGTCCGGGGTTAGGTTCGGAGCACAGTCCGCCCGCCTCGAGCGTCCTGGTACCAAGTCTCCGTGATCCGGAGAGGGGAGCCACGCCTGCGAACAGGGGCTTCTTCTCTCGTGTCCTGGACATAGCTGATGGTTGTTATCAATCACTCCGCCGCTGAAACTCGTCTTGAAACTATAAGCTAATGAGTATTAATAGTCCTTCCGTTGGCTATCCTTCTGGCGAGCCAGGGGAAGGGTTTAATTTTTTTGCCTTAAACTAAACTTAAGCTGAAACAAAGAAATTAACTGAAACAAATAGACAGACATGCACATGGACATAGACAATTATTGTTACTTCACATAAATATATACACTCCATGTATGCAGCAAGAGGAGCGCGTGCGGCCGCCTTGGTTGGCCTGAGCCGTTACCAAGGAATGGGGAATTAGGGTTATCCATGGGAATATTCCATGGGATGTGCATTTGGGGGTGACATTTGTGTTGTATGTCCCTGGGGTTAGTGTCGCTTTGTGCTACTCTTAGCACCTACCTTCCCTGACTACCTGAAGAGAATGTGTCGTGGGGTAGGATATTTGCTATTTCGGCCCATATCGTGTCGACCGAGGGCTCTTACGAGTGGGTTTGCCGAATAGCGCCTGGAGCGTTGTGACCTTAGTGCAAGTTGTCGCACAAAGGCTTTGATGCTTGGCGTATTTGTTATGCGTTCTAGCTCACGCGTGGGTGTATCCCGCGGGAGCTTTTGTGCTAACCGCAAGCATTTGTTTTATATCATCTGCAGCTCTTTGAGGTTCGACTTAGCTGTGTAACCCCATACGGGGCTGGCGTACATTAATATGGGCCTTATGAGGGCTTTATACATGTTTACGCCCAGCGTCTTGTTGAGGCGACTCTTCCTATTTAGGAATGGGTAAAGCTGCAGTAATCGCATGTTGGCTTTACGCTGTAGTGTTTTAACATGATGCGGCATGGTTAGTTTAGCATCTAGGGTTACTCCTAGATACTTAACTGTGCTCGACCATGGAATGTCGCGCGCAAATAGTGTGAGTGGCCGGATGGAGTCAGGTCGGCGTGAGATTCGGTTCTTCATGGTGAAGAGTACCGCCTGGCTTTTGTCAACATTGACTTTTATCCGCCAGTCTCTGAAATAGGGTTCCAGGGCCCATAGAGCTCTCCTGCAGACTTTTCCTGATACTGGCTATGCGAAAGTGTTGGGCTGTCATTGCCGAGTCATCAGCACAGAGGTATAACGTAGTTAATGCTCCTGCTGGTGTTGGCATGTCATTGATATACAGGCTGAACAGCACGGGAGCTATTATACTGCCCTGCGGGACGCCTGCTCTGATCTGTCGCTTGGTCGACAGCACGTTCAGAATATCAACCTGGAATGTGCGGCCTTCTAGATATGATCTAATGAGGCGTATGTAGGCAGAATGGAAATTACAGTCTATTAATTTGGCTAATAAACCTGTATGCCACACCTTGTCGAAGGCTTTCTGTATGTCTAAGAAGACCGCTCCGGTGTCGCGTTTTTGGTTGAACCCTACTGTGGTGTGTTCTACCAGCCTCATAAGCCGCTGCGTTGAGGAGTGATGGTTTCGAAACCCGAACTGTTCGTTTCTGAGCAGTCCATTTTTCTTAACGTGCGCTACTATTCTCTTTAGCAGTATTTTCTCGAATACTTTGCTTAGTGAGTCTAGTAGGCTTATTGGGCGGTAGTTGTCGGGGTTGGACTTGGGTTTGCCCGGTTTGCCGAATACTAATATTTTTGCTAGCTTCCAGCACTCGGGATAGTGCTGGAGCGTAAGCATGGCATTGAAGATGCGGGTTAGTAATTGCAATGCCTTATCAGACAACCACTTCAGTACTATGTTCTGTAGGTTGTCTGGGCCCGGGGCTTTTCGATTGGGGAGGTGCCGGATGATCCACTTGATTTCGTGTATGTTGGTTTTGCGGACATCCAGGTTGGACGCATTGGCTATGTAATCATTTACCTTTGCGTCTATCCTGAGCGTGAACTCCGGGTTAGATGGAGTGTCATTAGGAGTAAATGCTTCCTCTAGAGCCTCCAGTTTATCCCGTGTTGAGTAGGCCGGTCCTGTGGGAGTTTCTACGGTCGGCACCTGATGGGTTTCGCGGGTAAAGTGTCTCGCAAGGGGCCACACTGATGGTGTGTTCTCTGTGGGGTTGGTACCTAATGTTGATATCAGGTTACCCCAAGAGCTGCACCGATGTTCATGGAGAGCGTTCTGGATTTCCACATTGAGTTGGTTTTTCCTGACTCTGTCGTGGTCCCCGTGGTACTTAGTCCAGTCCCGCCTTGTATTGTTCCTTTCCCTTATTAGTGCCCGGATACGGGCTGGTATTTCCAGTTTTCGCTCGCGGGTGTTTACAAGGGGAACACTTGTTTCTAAGGCGACTTGGATGGCTGAGACCAGGGTTTCCACAGCAGTGTCTAGCTCCTGAGCAGTGGTTAGAGGCATGTCATCCTGGCCTTCTAGTTGTTGGTCTAGTATGGCCTTGAACTGGTTCCAGTTGGCAGCTTTGTAGTTGCGTATTGGCCTGGTTCCTGTTTCGAAGACTTCGGGCGGGGTCGCAAGTGTAATAATCGTAGGCTTGTGATTTGACGATAAGTCATTAATCACCCTGATTCTGTGGCTGAGCGTTACCTGATTCATCAGGCAAATGTCCAGTAGGCTATGTCCGTTGAATTACGTTGCGGTACAAAAGTTGGCTCTTTGGGGGCCGCGACTATGTAGTCATTGGATATCATGTGCGCGTTAAGTCTCCTCCCCGAGTGATTAGGGGGGAGACAACCCCAATGGGCACTTTTTGAATTGAAATCCCCTCCCAGTATGGTGTGCGCTCCAGTTTTAAACAGGGTTTCTATGTCCTGTGTGTTAATCCGATTGGTGTGATTGTACACTGAATAAATATTCAGGTAAGTACATTGTACAGGCAAGCGAATTCCGCAGGCCTCGAGTTGTTGCAGTACTGGTTAGACACTGTAGAGTGGGGATGAAGGCAATATATAGTTGAAATGACGTCATAGTGAGCCGAATATTCCAGATGGCAGGGGGGATGTCAACAGCCAATCAGCGCATAGTTCCAGACACAATGCGAGGGTTACCGCTGAAGCAAGCACAGTACTTGCGAGAAAGTGTGACAGGGCAGTGCGTCTAGATAAACACACTTCAGAGAAAGGTGAGTAAAGACAAGAATAATAAAGAACATCAATTCAATTGAAACATAAATTAACTAAACAATAAATAAACAGAACACCGCGTTCATACTGCAATTAAAGCGAAGTAGAATAATGGGGCAGACAGATTGAACAAATATTTCAAACCGAACGGGAAACAAAAACTACAAAACTCTTCGCGAAAGCGAACACCTATGATACGGTGTGGAAAGAGGGAGTCCTATACAAATTAGTAAATATTATGCCCTGCCAAACCATGATTAGACTTATAAATAGCATGCTGTCTGAGAGATACTTTCGACTGGTCCTCGGTAATCATTTAAGCAGGCAGAAGAAACTTAATAATGGTATTCCTCAAGGTTTTGTTTCGGTTCCAGCGCTGTTTAACTTATATACTTCTGACCTCCCTGTAACAGTATCAAGGAACTTCATTTATGCTGATGATCAGGCTTTGGTCACTCAACATAAAAGTCTTGAAGCTGGTGAAGCGGTACTTTCTACTGATTTAACGACAATGCACGAATACTTTATAAAATGGAGATTAACACCAAACAAATCAGACAAAAACCTTAAATAAGGCACAATGTTTCATCCCATAATCTTGAACAATTCCCCAATCCCACCCACCCCAGCTGCTTTTCTTGACCCCAATTCCCATATTGCATTATAGATATCCTTATTTACATAACTAAATGTCTTCCCGTCCTCAATACCCTGCACTACTTTCTGATCTCCATTTCCCTCCCCAGCAATCCACACCACCTTACCATACACCTTATTAAATGCTTCAGCCTTCTCCCCATCTTCCACCAGCAACGTTCCATCTTCTCCCACGATATCAAAAATTCGGCCTTGAACTCTTCTCACTCCCCTTAAATAGACATACATATTTCTCCATCGTTCCTTGAAATGCATACCCCGCCAACCACCTACCCATAAAATGTTTCTAATAGCTACTATCCTAGCCCTGTCCAGTTCCCTCCTTAACCTATTTAATTCTATTCGGAGGCCTATCCCCTTCGTGAGCCTATTGCTTACTAATCTACATTTATTATTTAACCTTCTTACCTCCTTATTGTAATAAAGTGGATCAGTAGTCGCCCCTTCATTTTTAAATGGCACATGTAATTTTTCACAATCTAGAATTATGGTTTTCAAACCAGCCACCAGTCTATCTACATTTAGTCCCCTCTCTATCCACTGATTGAAATTTTCAGCTAGGTAACTCCCAATCTTTTCTTTATTAGCTTTGGTATTGTTTTACCACTCTTGTCTCCCTCTTAACCTGCCTCGCAATACCCAACTTTAACTCTACTACAACAGTCTCGTGGTCACATATCCCTTCAATGATATCTGATTTGACCCTCAGTCTTTATTAAAACAACTCCAATAAGCTGTTCCCCCTAGTGCTTCCCTCGATAACTTGAACAAAGCCCCCCTCCCATATTATTTTGTTGGCCAGTAATTGATAATGTTCTTGAGAATCTGCCCTACCTTCCCAGTCCACTCTTGGCATATTAAAATCCCCCCCTACAATTAAATTTATTCCTGCCCGGTCAGCCTCAATAGCATAATTTACTAACGTTGTTCCTAGATTTACGTCCCGTTCACCCCTCCCTGTTCTATATACACCCAAAATGTCTACCATATCTTTAGAACCAACCCTAATCCCCATAATCTCATTTACTTCATCTGTAAACACTAGATGACTCCTAAATATAATATCCTTAACTAGTATAAATACCCCACCACCCGTGCTTCCCCTGTTCCTCCTCTATACCATATAACCCATAGGAAATACCTCCCCTTCCACAACATTTTCAACTAGCCATGACTCAGTCCCGATAATAACATCCTTATCATATATTTCTACCATGGTTCAAAAAGTTATGCCCATTCTAATAACACTACTGAGCCATTTGTTGGCTCACTTCTACGTTTGAGATACGAAATGTGGTCTGTGATTATATCTGAAAATGCGCGGCGACCTTATAACTTCGTTGACTGCCGTTAGATGGCAGCTTTTGTCAAGGGCTAGGCCTCTGCCAGGACCTTCTATACTACCGGACCTGACACTGCAATCCAAGATGGCCGCCGTAGTTGGTGGTCGGACATCAAACGCCTGACGTGTGTCACAATCCAACACAACACAAAATAACATCATGACGTGATTTTGTCTGCTGTTAATTCATTTTATGGGCTTGGGACATCTTGGTCATCAGCCCCGTGCAGTTGTGTGTGGGTTGAATTTCTCCGATTACGTGATGAATGTAGTAGTGTGTGTAGCTGTGTAAGGGCAGGCATGGGGAGGTGCCCTAGGAGTTGAATTAAGGTAACACCGGAGTTTCATCAGGAAAGGAATAAAATAAAATAATGTTGAGGCCCACAGGAGAGATTTGCAGAATATCTTGGCTGAGTGTACAGGAAAGTTGTAAATGTTCCTGTAGGAATTTCAATCCCTTTTTAGTAAGTTACATATTATTCGGGGCATGTTTGCCATCTCTTGATGAATGCAGTACATTTGCATTTTTCTGTTGGCACAGGCTAGAGTAAAATGAGGCTTTTCGCCGATGTCTCAGTCTCACTCATGGCTGTGATTATATGGAAGCTACTGAGGTATGGGTGGTGCTTAGTAATGACATTCAGGGCACAGTCAGTGTCTGTTGGCACAGGCTAGAGTATCACCGATGTCTCAGTCTCACTCTTGGCTGTGATTATATGGAAGCTACTGAGGTATGGGTGGTGCTGAGTAATGACATTCAGGGCACAGTTAGTGCCTGTAGGTACAAGCTAGAGTATCACCGATGTCTCAGTCTCACTTATGGCTGTGATTATATGGAAGCTACTGGGGTATGGGTGGTGCTGAGTAATGACATTCAGGGCACAGTCAGTGCCTGTTGGCACAGGATAGAGTATCACCGATGTCTCAGTCTCACTCATGGCTGTGGTTATATGGAAGCTACTGAGGAATGGGTGGTGCTTAGTAATGACATTCGGGGCACAGTCAGTGCCTGTGGATGCTGTGAAAGGTTCTACTCATAGGGTTAGTACTGCTGTACTGACTCAGTGAGGAAAGCAATGACAAACTACCTCACTCCTCTTCTTGCCTAGTACGCCTCAATATAGCGCTGCCATGGGGTTTTGTGGGTATCTACCCACATAACCTAACGGCAGTGCCTTTTGAGGATCCAACCAGCTTTCGGGCTGACTACCTAACAGACATACATATTATTCTTAAAAATAAATGTAACCAACCAGATGGTGTAGTTCTTGGTTGTCACTTCTGGGGTCCAAGTTTGATTCCTGACTGTCAAGAAATCTCACTTCTAGTCTGAGGGTAAGAACGGGCTACAAACAGCCTAATGAGGTAAACCGAGAAATGTTGGGTTCGATTCTCCGCTTAGCCACCCAGCAAGTGGTTTACCATGGGTTCCCACACATACTGAAGATAAATGCCTAGGTAATTCCTATCATAAGGTCACGACTGCCTCCTGTAAATCCGTCAACAAGTAGGCTAGTCGTATTCATTCATTCCTATTCATGAGATTAAATGGAACTCTGTCAAACGGGGCGGCTTCGGTGGCGTAGTTGGTAGCATGCTGAGCTTCTATGCCCAAGATAGCGGGTTCAAACCCGGCCGAAGCCGTCGGATTTTTTAAGAAACAGATACACACACTAATACAGTCATCACAATTAACACCGGTTATCAGACAGATTCTACACACACCCAAAGTATACGGGGCTACATGACCTCGTTGTCGCAGCCCCTAAACTTAAGAACCAACCAAACTCTGTCAAAGGCATGACGTGTGTCAGAATCCAACCCAACCCAAAATAACATCATGACGTGATTTTGTCTGCTGTTAATTCATTTTATGGGCTTGGGACTTCTTGGTCATCAACCCCGTGAAGTTGGGTGTGGGTTGAATTCCCCTGATGGGAAATTAGGAAATAGGCACCAATGGCTTATCTTCATAATAATTGGATTTGGATCCAGTCACACATCAGTTTCAAGGCATATCACCACAATTTTAGCATAACCTATGTATGAGTAAGCCTACTGGTAGTTTATTAAAACGGGAACCACACCAAGTACGTGATAAGATTGATATCCTTGGACAAGCAGGCGTATAATTGGATGAGAGAACACTGCAGACAATTTAAAAAGTAGGTTATGTTCCTACGTACGGTAATCAATTTTCAGATCTTCTTAAACCTTGAATTGGAATACGTAAATTATTGCTATGCTTGCTCATAATGAATTACCATTACTAATAATTTATAAACTATAAACAGAATAATAAATAGACCAAACTTACCCACTGATTGGCAATAGTAGGTCTATTGATGGTATCACAAGCGTAACAGAAGTCACCGGTATCTCGTATTTAAGAAGCACTATTGCAGACATTTACTTACACGAACGTGTAATATCATTAAGCAATAATTAATAAGCACAGATAATCAAGGGAGACGATTGCTAACCGAAATTCACATCACTATCACATCGTAAACAAAACGACTCAACTAATAAACAAAGCATGTAATCACCAACAGCGACAGCCATCTTTCATCAGTCCCGCCGCCAGTGTCAGGTCCGGTATTATAGAAGGTCCTGCCTCTGCATGTAAGTTGGAATGTTGAGCCGCGAGAGTGCAGGTAAAGTTCATTTCTTCCCGTATAAAAGCATGACTGTTGTTGTTGCTTTCCTTGATGTTGGCAGTCTTCCGTTTGTGGAAACATGATGGTAAGAAAAGATTGTTTATCTGGGCTTGATATTGTTATCGTCGTGGGAATTGAGATGTCTTGGAAAAGTAAAATATCTTATCTTTGGAAACTGGTAAACTTCGCAATGTATCAGGCCTAAGCTTCTATGGACGAATTTTGAATTTTGATGGCATTATGAATACAACCTGTGACGAGGTGGGAAATACATGTGGATATGGTGTTGGTAAACTGATGAAATATGTGTAAAACTTGTTGGACCGTATTGATGTACGTAAGTAAGGCTGAGGGAGTATATGGTTGAAAAGGTAATGCATTTGATATTCTAATTTATGTTCTCTGTGGAAAAAGGTCTTTGAAATGTGATGTAATTTTATTTTTATTGTCTACCTCGAGATTTCTCTCTGATGGTTTCGACTCTCAGATTTTATTGCGTAGCCAAGTTGATTAACCTAAAAGTATGTTTTGTTTGTTATTGTCTTGTTTTGGATACGTAAATTAGTTGGACCGTTATGGTTCCGTGAAAGATTAGTTTCCTTGTTTTCTCTTGAGTTGTCGGGCTGCGCTGTTTGTTCCTCTGGAGTGTTTTGTTGTTAGAACATGGCAGCAACTATGAAGTTTATTATTATCGTTATCAGCTGTTAGTAAGAAATGAGAGTGTGACGTAGCCATTGCTCGGAGGCAGAATGTTTGCTAATTAGCTCCGTAATATTTGTAGTGGGTTAATGTGTATTAACCTTAAGTTTCGATGATAATAAGCTATGGAAAGCGTAATGTATTATCATCTGACTTCGCTACATGTATGTTCGATGGAAATGCAGATTATTAAGCAAAGCAAGAGTAAGTGATTTGATGACTATTGTATTTTATGGATGAAGAAAAAAGAAAGCAGCCATGTATAGAGATGAACATATTGTATTGTAACTTGATATATGAAGTTGATTAACAAGTATTCATCTTGGGTTATGACGGATGTTGATTTTGGAAAACAAATGGTACTATCGTCAAACTTGGTACACTTTAATAGTTGGATGAAAAGGTCGTTAATTTATCAAGAGGACTATATGTTATGGAACATGGATATGTGATTCGATGTTTGAAGTACATATGTGAGATCGAGGATTTAAACAAGAAAGCTTCTGTATTTGTCTATTTGAGGATACCTCTGAAACAATGCTAATGGATGTTATATTGTGTTGGACATATAGAAGTTAAGAAAACATGATTAAAGAATTTGTATTAGGCGGTTGGGTTTAAGTAAGTACCTTTGATTTCAAGTTTCTACATCTCTTGTTGTTATGTTATGTCAATGTATTTTGTATTTACAGGTGTTGACAGAATACATTGATTGTATACCAGATTTACCAGTGTATCATTTCTTAGATTTGGAATTCATTGACGACTTCAAACTGGTAGGCAGGGTAAATGATCGCCATCGGCTCGGCAGCATCCATCATCCTTCCCCTTCTCTAATAAAGCCCTGTGGGGTGTGTCAACTCTGACAGTTTACCAGACGGCACTTGACGCTCTGATAATGCCCTTTGTACTGAACCCAACGGTGTTAGGCTGACTGGTGTCGAACGTGGATCTCAGAGATAGATGAGCTCAGAATAGAGGTTCCAGCAAGGAACGAACACAAGATCTTTTGAGGGAGTTTAAGCTATAAAAACCCCTAGAGAAAATACATATTAAATCACTGTTGTGATATGAACTAATTCTGACATTATTTGTTAATATAATGCAGGGGATAATAGCAGAATACTGCATTATTGGGCTGTATGGCATACAATTCTGGACTGAATGCAGAAAGTTGGAGCGCTTGACAGTTGTCAAATGACTCTGGAATAGGGGCGTGGTTTCTTGGAGCCGTGTCACTCTGTGACCTACTTAGGCCGTCTGGAGCACGTCAAGAGGGTAAAATATTGTCAAGTTATTCCCCGTTACATAAGGAAGATGCCAGAGGGATGGGGAGATACCAGTGTAATTTAATGATTACTCGTGATTGGAGTAACTCAGAGACATGAGGATTGCACCTATGTGAATGTATAGCCAGGAGGCTAATTATCAAGCCATTAAACATTGAAATCGAGGCAGATTTAATGGAACGCGCAGCGACACAGTAGATATAAGGTTAGCGGCGAGATCTAATCATGTCTTCGGGGATTTTTAGATGACGCCGCGTGGGCAAGCGCTGGCGAAGGCAATTAATATTAATTAATTGGCCGATCGATCCTCGAGCACGCAGACAGATTTGTGATCAGCGAGGAAAAATTAACCATAAAAACGTTATTTCAAGACCAGAATCATACTGTGAGAGAAAATGACGCTGCAGGGAAATTTTCGGTCTACTTTTTCTCTCCAAACGGATATAAGGGCCAGAAAAAGGACAGACGCGGCCAGTCGAACCATACTTGAGTGCGAAGCGCACGTTGCAGGAGTCCAGGAAAGGGACGCGGACTTCAACATTATTAAGTGCAGCAACATAATAATCATGCATTAAGGCATGAATTAATAACGATTAATGTAGTCAGTCGAACCATACTTGAGTGCGAAGCGCACGTTGCAGGAGTCCAGGAAAGGGACGCGTGGACTTAAACATGAAGAGCCATGCAGTAAGGCATTTGTTAATCACAATTATTAAGGACAGTCGTGCCACACTTGTATAGTCGACAGTGCGAGCGATTGTTATTGAGCACGTAGGAAATGTACCATGTGATATACAAGGTAGGACAATTGAAAGTGGTAATTTGCACAAGTACAATGTAGAAGGGTTGAGCGCAGTATGTAAACTATTGGTTACTATTGATGTCGGACTGCGCAGATATAAACTGTGTTATGCGATTGGTGACATTTCATAGGAATACCAATGTAATTAGTGCTTAGGACGATATGCAAGCATATTTATGCGATATCAGGAAATTTATCTAAGGATAGATATTGATAGACAGTTTGGGGGACCGATAGGAATCCGTAGGCAGAGAATCGAGACTTTCAATCGAGATGCGGATAGCAGTGAAGAATAGATCTTCAGGGCCTGCATTTTTGATATTCTGCACGGAGAGGGCTGCCATTAAGAAATGTACATAAGCATTCGTGTGATTTTAGTGATGATCTGTTAAATATATGTACAATTAATAGTGTAACAAGTGCTATAACGTGTTGTGTGAATAAGGAAGCGACAGCTTCAACATGGAAAAGAAAAGTGCCGTGTGTTTTGTAAGGCAAAAGTTATGTATAATTTGTGTGAGAAGTGTAAGAATGCCTTGCTAATTTGCAAATAATGGCGAGCATTACTGGAAGAAATGCGTGGTTGGAGCCACCAGATTAAGCAATGTGAGTACCCAAAAACCATGATTTTGTAGTAATTATAGTCCACTGTATGTTGAGTGATTTCAAAATTTATAAAATATGCCAATAAGGGTCAATATTAGGAGATAGAACCTCAAAATAGTATTGTTGTGTTGATTTTAGTCAAGTTGAGATGTCTTTGTACATCATTGAGTGGATAAATCGTTACCACTAATGTAAAATGGCAATTCAGTTATATAGAAACGTAACGTAACGAACACGGATGTTCGGTTATTAAAAAGGGTTACGTTGTGTCGGTTATGGAAATTCATGTCAGTAATAATAATAATAAGAATAAGAATAAACGAATACACATCAGGGAAAAATGGCTGTAAGAAAAATATATATGATAAGTGGAATATTTATCGATCCAAGCAGTACTATTATACATGAAGGGCTAAGCAAAAGCAATTTATTATCAGAGTATATTATGATAATGGAAATAAATATGCAAGAATCTAGGAAATGGAAGAGTTTAATAGAGAATTGAATTTGCAGCTTGTGAATAAGCTTGTAAGAGTAATTGATAGATTTATCTTACTAATAAAAAGGACGAGATCATAGCACAATGGTCACGGAAGCCAGATAATCTATTCGACGTGTGAAATCTCGTATAGCCTAGGGCATACAGAGATATTTATTATGGCCAGAGCGTAATTAGTGATTGACCCTAGCTCTGTGGATTGCCATGAAATGTTCCGGGTTCGAATCCAGTGGTGTATGGGAGGATAACATTGGAAACCTCAGCATGACACCTGATGTCGTCCGAGAACTAGCTATTGAAATAATTCAGCTCCTGGGAAGCGAATTTTGTTGGCGGCAGGATGTGCCTGACCGTAGCATTTAATAAGATGCCGGCTAGCCAGTTCGACCAGTGATTGATGAATCTCGTTCCTTCATATAATGTATATGGGCCTGTTGAGGCCAGTTATTAATATCCTAAGGTTAGGAATAAATGTTTAAACAAGTCCATAACCTATCTTGCATAAAGTTTAAGTGAAATCATATGGGATGTGTAGGTCATTGAGACTGCACTATTGTATTTAAAGTCACCAGTTACTGCTTGGAGATAATGATAGAAGGGAGTCAGGAAGGGACAGAGCACGTGTTTTGTGACCGCCCGACTCATTCCCATTGTATACAAGTAGAACCGAGGGGAAGGTGTTAAACGACCCTTGGAGCTTGACATTTAGAGTCTGACTTTGAAACCCTGTTTGTAATAAAAAGAATCATTGTTGTATTGTATAATGAATTTGTGTGGTTTGAAACACATTGTTAATTAAGGATCATTCTGATGACTTAATATTAGGCAAACTTACGAGTTGTTGAAAGTTGCATTTTTATACTGACATTGTCACTTTGTTCTAAAGGTCGACACTAGATGCCATAGGCTATGCCCACGCAAGGGTAGCGTAATATACCATCCGACACGGCGGTAACGGAATCTTTGAAATTGAACTCATGACAGCATACAGTGGAACTGTAGAAAAGGGAACTGCAGAAGGGAACTGCAGAAAGGGGTATGATTACAAGTAACAGCGGAGTTGCAAGTAAATTTGATATGCAGCCCATAAATTGCTTAATGCATGGTAAAGCATTTTGGTGGGAAGAGAGATACAGAACACAGTTGTACGCATAATGTAAATTAGGATGTGTTGAGAATAAACAATTAAGATTGTGAAATTAAAGGGGTCACAACAGATGACATAAGATTATAAGTACAGTTTATGTGTAATTTACCTGTGCATCAGCGCACTTGAGAATGAATTTTGATGTCAATCTCATAGTAAATGAATGAATAATCATTTGGATTTGATAGGATAATGTGCGAATATTAGTGGATTGTAGGAGTAAGTTTGCATTGTTTTGTGTTATATTGTTGGGATTGTGTTTTTGTTTGTTTGAAGCCATGATTTAGAGCTTAATTAAAGTCTTTAGAATAGAGTTGTGCTTTATTATTGTAGAGTTGATACCTTTTAGTCTCAGATCAAAATATGCAACTGCTCAGTGGGAGGACGGTACACGCCTGAGGACTGATGCTGGCTGGAGGCAGAAGCATGTTTTCTATGGAAATTAATCGCATGGGTACAGTACCCAAGACTAGCGACCATATTGTTCCGTTTACTGTCCCCTTTATTGGTTTGGGATGATTCATCTCTTAAACACTTGGTGGGTTTTTTGACAAACTTTTAATGACCCTTCCATAGAGTTGTCCCAGTTTGGCCGAACCTCGCCTATTTAAGTGGAGACCATCCCACCCCAAATCATAGTCTACTATCCACAGTCCAGAATTTATATATAGAACATCTTCTTCACCACAAATCCAGTCCAGTACACCATTTACTGCATCCACATACCTGCAATCCACGTCCCGCCGATACAAAATCCCACTCACTGCAATAGAAGCATTTCTATACTTCTCCCTGCATGCTCTTATCAGGTTTTTAATGTCATTTCCTATATTGTCTGGAGTAGAAGAGCTCCTGAGGTCATATGTTCCAACTTGTACTATAACTGACTTAACTTCTTTACCCCCTCCCATTAACATCACTTTTCTTCTCAAATTGTACAGTCCTTGTACCAGGAAAACATTTCACTTCAGTATTTGTTTCCTGAAGCCCTGATCCCAAGCGCCTAGTTATTGAGTCCTCAATACCCAAGGACCGGCACACAAACCGATATTTCCCTTATTTCATCATATATCTGCTCCACCTGATCGCCCTTGACGGTGTCCAGCTCCAGTCTTTCCTCCGCCATATCTGTGCGCTTGGATCTCCTTGACTTCCGGTCACTGTTGATCCCGTCATCTGCTGCCATCTTCCCGTCAAACCCCGAAGCTAAAATACCAACCTCCAAGTTTGACAAATTTTCTTCCATGGTCTTGTTTACCTCCTTGGCCCTCTCCAAATCTTTCATTACAGCTCTAGCTGGAGAAATCTTATTATCTCATCTTTGCTGCTCACTTCCTCATCCAAGACCACACATTTCTGGCACGTCATAACCTCTAGGCTTATACTGTTGCACTCCACGAGGCCCGCTTTAATGGCCCTTGTAGATAATCGTGTCGTCATCCTTCCCGTGTTCCTCACTTTCAACTCACAACCACCACAGATCTCACCTTTAGGGTATCGGTAACTTAATTCACACTTCCGACAGAGTAAACTCCTAATACTTTCGCATTTCGCCTCGCACAGCTTAATTGCACTGCCAACTGACGCCATCTGCAAAAGGTATAGTCTTCCTGACTGGTATCACAAAAGCAATGGACAGAACTTAAGGCATTACCGCTGTCTTCCATTGTTATCCACCTTGGAATCTTAATATATTTCAGAAGTGACATTTCTGCCATCCAAGCCATGAAAGAGTGTTTGAGATCCTCTTCCAGCTCTTCATCCTAAACTCTTTTTGTTATCCAAGACTTTCGGAGGAGAATCTTGGGGAAAAGTGTCACTGGACATTAAAAAAATCAATGGGTTCAAATAACCTCTGTGCTAAAGATAATACTGATCTTCTAGTGATACTGTTCATGTCTTCACTTTCCCAGAAATCAGTGTTCACAAACAAGACATCTTCTTTCTTGTCCCAAAGAAGTCCTAAAACTGCAGTAGGCACTGTTTCATTGGAAGTTCAGGATTGGTAAACTACCACCCTCTTAAATCAAACTTGCCCTTAGTAAATATATCAGTGGCTTTCTTCATGAAGCAATCTAGCTCCTTTTCATCACGAACACTTGCTACACAATTATCCACAAAAAAGACTTCAGCAGTGTAATAATAGTAGTTGAGGAATAGGGAGAACTTCCAACTTTTCTGGGCATCGAACAGATCTTGAGATGGTGTTCTATAACAGCACATAACAGAAAGGGACTGCAATTCACACCGAACACTACTCTGGTGTGTCGAAATATTCTGAAGTTATCCGACTTGTCAAACCACAAAAATCTTTGAAAGTCTCTGTCCTCTCTAGCAAGACTGATCTGCAAGAAATCGTTTTTTATATCTGCTATCACTCCTATCTGATGAAGTCGAAAGCAAAGCAAAAGTGGTGGAATTAACTTTACAGGAGCCTCCAGGATGTTTAAAGCTATGAACTGGGAGAAATTAGCAGAATACAGCAATGTGGAACGGATTGACTGGCGGTTCAATCCACCAACTGTTGCACGGTGAGGTGGATGGTGGGAGCGGCTCATCGGTCTTCTGAAGCAGCTTCTGAAGAGAACGCTTGCGAGATCTTGATTAACTATGGAGGAGTTGTCAACAGTACTGTGCGACTGCGAAGCAATATTGAACTCCAGACCCTTGACCTACATCTCAGAGGACAATTCTGAGTGTGTTCCCAATACTCCCAAGGTGTAAAGGAAATTGGAGTAACCGATTGTGATACTGCTTATGCCACTGATTTAGGAAAGGGACTATGGTATCAACAAGTAATTTTAAGCTTGAGGCAACGGTTCAGAAATGCCTTTGTCAATGCATTGGTTTAGAGATGGGCACCCGTGATCTCTTGCTGAATCATCGAAGACTGGCTGAATCGGATTTGTACTATTTTCTTTAAAAGCAGGCCTATGAGGAAGATAATGTCCATTGGCCCACACTTCTCTTGGTATTTCTTCTATAACATCATCCCTTAACCATTCAGTCAACACAGCATCATAACGCCCGCCATCTTCTTTACTGTCGAGTCCAATCTGCGCTTTGCCAGGTTGAAATTTCCAGGAAGGGGTGGGTGATCTTCTAACCAGGGCAACTGAACCTCATACCTTCCATCCTCATTTACACAAACAGTTTTCTCAATATGGTCTTTGGCTAGGCGTTTCATTTCAGCTTTGCTGCTTCTCATTACTGAATCCACAATTCCTATTACATCTAAGTCCCACAAGGTAGTTAACGACTTCTCAGTGGACAACATTGACAAGACCATCATTGAACGGTTAATGCTCCGTGAGCTTTCATTTTTGTTCTTCCCCATGATTGTCCATTCCAAGTGTGTTTCGATAGCCACAAGACCACAATTAAGATTCTTCTGTTTACCAGTCAACAGCTTACCACAAACATCTGCTCCAAGTAACACATCGATAGGAACCCATTATCACTAGTAAGCTTTATTCCTTCGTCTTCCAGTTCGCTCAACCATGGACCTTCTCGAGCAGTGGGCACATTTGAACAAATAACGTCCTGATCCAAAGCATCAAAGTTGCAGGCATATTTCCCGTCCATACTACCTAACCTTACTTTGTAACACTGGTGTTCATATGGCTTAGAATGGGAACCACCAAAGAGTGCATGTACCACACTACCACTGCCTATAGACTGGTATTCCATCTGTTTGGCTAAGTCACTCCTAACAAAAGACCTCTGAGAACCATCATCGAACAGAACACGTATTGGTTTTTCCACCCTTAATTACAGCAGTCATAGTTTTCAAAATAACTAGTCCACAATTCACATTTTACAAATTGTTCTCGACTGAAGGAATATCAATTTTGTTAGATTTGACAGACACGTTGGCTTTGTTACACATGAGAGGTTCGTGCCTACCCTCACAAACATTGCATTTTAAAAAAGTTTTACATTTCTTACTAGTGTGGTTAGGTTTCGAGCAGCCGAAACAACATCTTTTATCTCTGACAACTTTCCTCTTCTCCTCCAAACTAAACTTACGACGTTTGTAACAGTCCATGTTGTTATGAGTCCCATCACAGAAGATACATACGGGTTTGGAAGATTTAACATTAATTAGACAGGCCGCAGTTGGTAACTTACTTTCACTAACATTCTTGCCTCCTTCTATAGCCATCGATATCCTTTCCTCATTTCCACTTCCTGCTTCAAAAATGTCATTGAGTTACCCAGCTTTGAATTTTGTGCTGACTCCCCGTACGTGAATGAACTCCTCTGACAAGCACGTAACAGATCCTCTGACAGGCACGATTCCACAAGTGAAAAAAGCATTGCAGCATACTTCTCTGATGTCACTCCAGCGTCTCTAAAGCACGAAGTTGTGTTTCTATGCGATCATACATGGACGAAATATCAGGTTTATCGCTACTGGTGGTTAAATTTGGGGTTAGTTTCAGAAGCACCCTAACATACACTTCAATAAGTAATTCATCACGCCCGAATCTAGACTTCAAACTATCGAGAGCCTTTTGATAGTTTTCGCTAAATGGTGGGAAACTTTCAACTATCTCGCGGGCGCTAGAGTTAGGTAATGTTGATTGTAATAAGTATTGAAACTTATCTTCATGGGCTGTATCAGGATCTTCATGTATTTTTCAGAACTGTCCCCAGAATGCCAACCATTTCTTTACATCCCCTCCAAACTTCTTAAATTCTAACAAGGGTAATTTAAACTTGCGTTTTGCATGAGCTTCGTTTGAAGGCGTCAGGTCAGATGAAGCATTTAACTTGTCATCTATCTTACTTTTCATGTAGTTTTTGTTAGTGCTAAGAACAATTGCGCCCATCATTGGCAAGCATGCTAGTAGTTCAGTGAGTGCTCATATCCACCGCTAGGTAGCGGAAACTTACCTTGTGTGTTCCATGTCACTATCTCGCGAAGTTTGACCACGTGCAAGACGTGCTTGAATGAGCTCCGTATATAAACTCAATATACAATTAACCACCAAGTGTTCAGAATCAACAGGTTATGAGCCCAGTTGACGAATAAACACTGCAAGCGAAAGAAGACGACTTCGAATTGCATCCTTGGTTAATTGAGAGGAAAAACGGCAAGCCTCACAAGCTACGCGTTAGGCCAGAAACAAGGTTAGTACAAATCCAGTGTGGGAAGACTGTTATGTGAAATTGTTGGTTGTTGATAGACGACGTACATCAACCCGCAAGAGATTGGTGAAGTGCGAGACGCCACGCAGATCTAAATTAAATCCATGCAAATGTCATATTCAAATTCACGCAAACGACGCAACCGTTATATCTAATCGATTATAGCAGACGACTTCCCCGCCATTTAAGTGACCGTAAGTTCGATAATCGAAAGTAACGCTTGTTATATCGAACACAAATCGATTCTACTAGACGACGCTCACGACGACGATCTGTCGACGGACTTTATAAGACCCGGAACTTCCAAGTGACTCTAGTGATTTTCTGACCAAGAGGCATCATGGCAATGTCCGACGAATATAAAATCCCCAAATTATCATCAGACAATTACCACGTGTGGTCAATCCGTGCGAGAGCAGCAGTGGTGCAGGAGGGATGCTGGGAAGCCATTGACCCTGGATTTGGCACAGCTACTTTGACAAATGAGCAGAACAAGGCGCTAACGTTTCTGTTCCTTGTGGTTGATGACTACTACCTAGATGACATTGGCATGTGTACCAGAGCATAGGCCAGTGGCCAGGTATTTTTCTTTTCAGGACAGGTGATGGGAGGGATTATGAAAGGAAATCGGCCGTGGACTTATTACCAACATTTAGAGAGCATAACATCAGCCACGAGAAAAAAGAGACTTATTTTCTACGGTCACACAGTAAGAATGGACAACAACAGACTGACCTAAAGTATCTTCATCTTCATTTCTAGAGGCAAGGGGACAAATTCCAAATAGACTAAACTTGTTCGTAAAGATCTCGAATTTTTAGAAATTGATCCCTATTATATATTCAACAGGGATAAATTTACTGGAATACTGATCAGAACATCCGACACTCTCCATTCATTGACAACTAAATCATTGCGTCCTGGTGTGAACTCAGGAAATGAAAGCAACCCATAGTACAAATCTAAAGGAATACAGGGCTAAAAAGAAGATTGCTCACCAGAGTTAGGAACCACGTGGTCCAAGGAGCCTCAACGAACCAAAATTAAATAAATATATAAATACGGTATATAAATAATAAATTCTAACTTTTCGTTGTGAATTCGAAGGCGCTCTAGTAATAACGTACCTTATGCGACGTCCCTAAACATGGAATGAGGAACTACATGACTGGTGAGCGATTTCCACATAATTTGAAGACAGTTCGAATACAGTAGATGGCACAAGAACTATACATACATATATTTGCAGATGTGGACGTTGTTCTTGGTGGCAAATTACACCCAAAAAAACTAAGCAAAATAAATCATTCATACAACAGCAATAATACATTTTAGATACAATTATTAATTGGTATAAGAAAATAATAATAATAATAATAATAGAGAAAATTATAAAATAAGAATAAGGATAATTGACACAATTCTTCATCCATACCATGTCACTGGCTCCTGATCTGGTGCTTTCTCACCAACTACTTAAATTTTCCAACATCAGAAGGCAACGGGCTGAAAATGTCCCCTGGCAAACTGTTCCATTCTACTTCCCCCCTCCCAATGAAAGAATATTTGCCCCAGTTACTATTCCACTGACTTAATTTTAATTTACAAGAATGACTGTATCTGCCCATATATGTACCTCCCTTTCCCAATCCCTCATGAATGTCTTCCATGCAATTTTCCCCTTGTTAGCTAAGAAAATACCCCTTAGTCTTGCAATTGAACGTCTACCAATCAGACTTTACCATCCCAAATCCTGAATCATCCTACTCACACTACTCATCGATCAGTGGTCCTCCATTAGATACCTTGCGGCCTTCCTTTGTACTCCTTCCAGTTCCCTTATTGGGTACATTTGGTATGGATCCCACACTCTCCCAGCATATTCCAGCAGAGGACGGACTAGGGACATGTATGTCCTTTCCCTAATCTCTCTGCCAGCCCCTTTAAACACTCGCATAACCATATGTAATGACTTGTATGCTTTCTTCACTATTTCCCCTATGTGCTTACCCCAGTGACAATCCCCCCCCACAATTATACCTAAATACCTACATTCGTCCCCAAATACATCTTTATTTTCCCCTACTGAATATTCAAAATCAATATGATTCCTTTTGTTAACAAATCTCACTGCCTGAAATTTCTTTGAATTTGTCATCATATCACTATCATCTGCCCAGCTTTGTATGACAGTCAGGTCCCTCTGCAAAATGCCGCAGTCATCCAGATGATTTATCCTCCCATATACTACTATATTATCAGCAAATAATCTTATCTGGGATGATATTTCAACTCCTATGTCATTTACATACATGAGAAATAGCAGAGGTCCCAATTTACTTCCCTGAGGTCCCACCCTTAACTGTTCTAACACTGACCCTCCAACCCTTACCCTTTGACTTCTCCCCTCCAAAAAATATCTCACCCATTGTACTACTCTCCTGTAAAATCCGACAGCTTCCGTTTTCCTTAATAGGATATCATGATTGACCCTATCGAAAGCCTTTGAAAGATCAATTGCAATTCAGTCAACTTGACCTCTATTATCCAAGGCCTCACTGATATCTTGCTGAAAGCCCGATAGTTGTGATTCACAGGAAAATCCCTCTCTGAAAGCATGCTGTTCATTTGCCAACCACTTACTATTCCCTAAGCATTCCCTTATGTAAACATTCATAATTCCTTCAAAAATTTTGCATATAATACATGCTTCCCCTGTCTCCTCTATACCCTATAACCCATAGGAAATACCTCCCCTTCCACAACATTTTCAACTAGCAATGACTTAGTCCCGATAATAACATCTGGATCATATACGGTGGGTGAGTGGTTATAGTGTCGGACTACCAACCCCAAGATTGCAGGTTCGCCCCTGGCCATGGTAAGTGATTTTTGAAGGCGACAAAAATCACGATACTCATGTCATACGTTGTTGGCATGTTAAAGAACCCATTTGAATTCAGTAGGCCGTGTCCAATGGTAAAATTAATCTCAGGATTTTCCGCCAACACAAAGTTCCTCCATTCTCTACTTGAAAGCGCTGTGGTGTCAAGGAGCTTAGATATCTAACCTCCTTGACTTTCATAGCGTTCAAAGGAACGACGAAATTCGACATGCAAGCTACCCTCTGGGTGTCACTTAACAAAGCTTGCACCAGGCACCCGAGGCCATACGATATTATTATTATTATCTGGATCATATATTTCTACCATGGTTCAAAATGTTATGCCCTTTCTAATAACACTACGACAGTTTACCAGAAGACACTTGGAGCTCTGTACCCAATACTAGCAACCATCTTGCTCCGCTCACTGTTCCCTTTACTGGGTTGGGATGAATCATCTCTTAAACACTTGGTGGGTTTTTTGACAAACTTTTAATGACCCTTCCATAGAGTTGTCCCAGTTTGGCCGAACCTCGCCTATTTAAGTGCTGACCATCCCACCCCAAATCATAGTCTTCTATCCACAGTCCAGAGTTAATATATAGAACTTCCTCTTCACCACAAATCCAGTCCAGTACACCATTTACTGCATCCACATACCTGCAATCCACGTCCCGCTGATATAAAATCCCGCTCACTGCAATAGAAGCATTTCTACACCGTACTTCTCCCTGCATGCTCTTATCAGGTTATAGTATCATTTCCTATATTGTCTGGAGTAGGAGAACTCCTTAGGTCATTTGTTCCAACGTGTACTATAACTCACTTAACTTCTTTACCCCCTCCCATTAACATCACTTTTCTTCTCAATTGTTCAGTCCTCTTCGGTGGTGTAGTTGGTAGCATGCTGAACTGCTTTTCCCAAGATAGCGGGTTCAAACCCGGCCAAAGTCGTCGGATTTTTAAGAGCGTTAAAAATCCTTCAGTATGCCTTCCTTCGGATGGGAAGTAAAGCCGGCGGTTCCATGTCATAGATTTATGGCAAGTAAAAGATCCTTCCAGACTAATTTTGTGTGAAGCTAAATTGTTAGGTTAGATTTCGTCGGAACGCTCTATCAAAGTTCCAACGCTCACCACTAGGTATCATTGATATCTTGTAGCGAAAGTTGGAACTACTTGAAATTGAACGGAACTTGTAGCTCACCCTAAGGGTGTCCGCTGGAAGCAGCTACAGACTCTGGCGAGCCGAACATGTCCTCGGACACTCCCGGCACTAAAAGCCATACGATAAATAAATAAATAAATAAATAAATAAATAAATAATATTCAGTCCTTATACCAGGAAAACATTTCACTTCAGTATTTGTTTCCTGAAGCCCTGTTCCCAAGCGCCTATTTATTGAGTCCCCAATAACTAAAGCCCTGCGCGGATGCGGATATCCGCGGATAAACCCGCAGATATCCGCAAAATATTTCGCCACGCGGATGTAATTTGCATGGCTGTGCGGATAGTGGATACGCTGCGGATAATGTTTGGAGTAAGTTTGCGGATAGTTTTTAGAATACAATGTGGAACTTACGATAATAAAACATATTTGATATGCCAATCTACAGTTTCATGCTTAAAAGAGGAATACTCCTATATTGCGTACGACATATTCAGACACGTTTTGCACTTATACACGAGAAGATTATTTTACCAACATGCTTTCGAGTACATTTTATTAAGTACCGTATGTTTGTAGTAGATGGTCTTGACATCTCATCAATTCTAACTGTCATTATTACTACACGTACGAGATATAATGCTGTCAATGAGCTTGTTAGGTCATCGTGGTGACATCATTATCATTCCTCAAGTCAGCTATACTTCGCAGTCTAAGCTATCCTGGAAGATCTGAAGATTTATTTCCTAATTGGCGCTGAAACACTTGGGCTGTGATATTGCAACGGAGGGAGTTATGGCATCAACTATGCGAACTTGGATGGCTCAATAGGCAGAAGGATGAAGTTGGAATTTCCGGCCAAATGTCAATCCCTTTCTCCAAGCGTAAAGAGAAGTTCACTTTGTGAATGTTACCGCGTCCGGGAGTTTGAACATCATTTCACCAACATGGATAACATATCTACTAAAATAAATTAAGGCGAATATTCCATAGTGCGTGAATCAAAGCTCAAGTCAACGATATGGCAGACATTTCGTTAGGTTTTCAATGGAAACGAAAAGGTGAACGATATACTTAGTAGGATGTTTTACCTGTAAAAACGTGTATTCATACTCAGGACACAAATCAGCCACATCAAACTTACTGCGGCACACGTGCATTCCTGGAAAATAATAAACTAGAAGATGCTGCACCAAATCGTGTATAGCCTACAAAACAAAATGTTTTAGTTATTAATGTGCGATATGTATATCTTTATATTATGTGTAAATAAAAAGTAGTTCTAGCATCCGAAATTGTTGAATGTCATTACTAGGACCCGAATATGAATGACATATCATAATTTTCCGTTATATTTCTCCCATAACAAATGTAAGATGATGGTTTAAGCTAATCTCATTCCAATTAAGTCGTTAAGCATAATTAACAGTCCGAATTGAAAAGGGTTGCAATTCTGGCTGTATAACATTCATTTTAAACATAGCATAGGGGAACGACTTTCTCCTCAAATGTCTAAATGTGTTGTTTTAACACTTTATGCTTTATCTAATAAATTAAAAATAATATTGAAAAATCAGCGGATTTGGATAAAAGTCATGCGGATGCGGATGACTGTCATGCGGATGCGGGGCGGATGCGGATAACAGTTGTGCGGATGCGGGGCGGATGCGGATAACGTTTTGTTTATCCGCGCAGGGCTCTACCAATAACCAAGGACCGGCACACTTCCGCCCCTCTTCTTCCGTTGACCGATGTTTCCCTTATTTCATCATATATCTGCTCCACTCGATCGCCCTCGACGGTGTCCAGCTCCAGTCCTTCCTCCGCCAACCGTCCGTCAGTCATATATGTGCGAGTAGGGGAGTAGTAGGAGTTCTGCCCCACTCTAGAACCCTCCTTGCCCCACTACTAAGCCTGAGTCATGTAATAATTGCGAAAGCTCATGAACCCATTCATGGTCGGAGTTTTACGAAGGAGGTGTCGTAGGACTTGAGGTGACGCCCCCTTTGCTACGGACCACTCGTTATATTTAAAAAAAAATGAAAATTTTTGTTTCCGAAAGTAGGCGATAGTTTGAAAACCAAACATGATAGAACATTGTGCAATAGCTGAAACGAACGGTCTTTATGTCCTTTATATTTTATAATAAAACTTTCTTATTTTTGATGTATTTTTGAAAACGTCCAATTTTGAAATTCCTATATTTTGGAAACTACGAAGTTTACAATTAAGTTTGTTTGACATAAATGAAAGGTCCCTACCCCCTCTACCCCCAAAATAAATTTCAAGTCTCTAGGACAAAAATGGTAGTAGTGGGGTACAGAGAGTTCTGCTTCTGACATAAATGAAAGGTCCCTACCCCTCTACCCTCAAAATAAATTTCAAGTCTCTAGGATAAAAATGGTAGTAGTGGGGTACAGAGAGTTCTGCTTAGTCTCCTACTTTCATATAAACTTCGCCGATATCTCCCGAACGCATGGTCGGATTTTAACGAACGAGGTGTTGTTGGTGTTGGGGTGACGTCCTCTTTGCTAAGAATGTGTGTTGGTATTTAATAAAAAGAAAATTATTGTTTTTTGGATTGGCGCTATTTTGGAAACGGTGAATTTTGGAGAAAAAAAAAGTTTGTTTGACATAAATGAAAGGTGGCTATGCCCTCTAGGTGGACAGCAAGTTTCAAGGGTGTAGGAGGAAAAAAATGATAGCCTACTTTCTCACGAACATTGGCGATAATTGGCGAACGGATGGTCGGATTTTAACGAATGAGGTATTGCTGGCGTTGGGGTGACGTCCCCTTTGCTAAGAATGTGTGTTGGTATTTTTGAAGAAAAAAATTGAAAAAATTTGTTTTTGAAAGTAGGTGATGGGTTGCAAACCAAAATGATAGAACGTTGTGCCATAGTGCAAACGAATGGTCTTTATGGCCTTTATTTTTTATAATAAAACTTTTTATTTTTACATTTTTTGTTTGAAAAAAGAGTAATTTTGAAATGTTTATATTTTGGAAACTAGGAAATTTACAAATAAGTTCGTTTGACATAAATGAAAGGTCCCTACCCCTCTACCCTCAAAATAAATTTCAAGTCTCTAGGATAAAAATGGTAGTAGTGGGGTACAGAGAGTTCTGCTTAGTCTCCTACTTTCATATAAACTTTGCCGATATCTCCCGAACGCATGGTCGGATTTTAACGAACGAGGTGTTGTTGGCGTTGGGGTGACGTCCTCTTTGCTAATAATGTGTGTTGGTATTTTTTTATAAAATGTTTGAAAATTATTGTTTTTTGGATTGGCGGTATTTTGGAAACGGTGAATTTTGGAAAAATGTTTGTTTGACATAAATGAAAGGTGGCTATGCCTTCTAGGTGGACAGCAAGTTTCAAGGGTGCAGGAGGAAAAAAATTATAGCCTAATTTCTCAAGAACATTGGCGATAATTGGCGAACGGATGGTCGGATTTTAAGGAATGAGGTATTGTTGGCGTTGGGGTGACGTCCTCTTTGCTAAGAATGTGTGTTGGTATTTTTGAAAAAAAAAATTGTTTTTGAAAGTAGGTTGCAAACCAAACATGATAGATCGTTGTGCCATAGTGCAAACGAATGGTCCTTATGACCTTTATTTTTTCTTTTATTTTTTTATTTTTTACATTTTTTGTTTGAAAAAAGAGTAATTTTGAAATTTTTATATTTTGGAAACTAGGAAGTTTACAAATAAGTTTGTTTGATATAAATGAAAGGTCCCTACCCCCTCTACCCTGAAAATAAATGTCAAGTCTCTAGGATAAAAACTATGCATTTTCAAACTTTTTTGTTTTTTTAATTTATTTTTTTATAAAGAGTGTTTGTAGACAGAGAGCCGGTACCGCTGGGCGTGTGTTACAATGAGGCTATGACTGGCCATGGTTGATACAGGAAATGGCTATTTCGACGGGGCGATGTATGGCAAAACGAGGGGTCGCTTTCCGATATGTTTCCTATGACAGATGAATGAAGGCGAATATTTCAAAAAAAATCCTCAAGGTGATCTTTAAACATGTTAGTAAACACTGACCAGTAACCTGACGAATTCATAATGCTATGAGACGAATAAAAGCAAGGATTTATAGTCGACAACAACAGAACTTGTTTTTCTATGTCGAACTGGTAGCCAGAACGGAAAAAAGAATATCTGCTCGAGAGGCCTGCTTGGAGCCTGGCTAGCTGGCTAAGAGAATGTAATGTAAGCGAGAGCTGACAACATTGGTGTTATATGATAACAGGTTGGAACAAAGTGGCAACTCTGTAACAGAGATGATATTTCACATCCTGTCAGCCAGGCCCCGAGCAGCAGCAGCAGCAACAGGCAGGGCCCCGCAGAGAGGAAAGGGGAGAGAGGGGAAAGAGTGAACACAAAGAGAGAGCAGGAAATCACGTGACCACTGCAGAGCGGTGAGGGGGTGGGGCCAGAGGACCGCAGGGAGAGGTGAGGGGAGGAGTGGAGAACCCATGACAGCCAATAGCTGAACGAGTTGTATGTCAACATAGAGTGAAGGAGTGAGACGCAGGTGTGGAGAGAGAATGAGAAACATGTATGGACATGCATGAAGCGCGGAGCGCCGTACACAGAGCTCTCGTACAACACGATTCAATAAAATAAATAAAAAAGTGCAGGATCATACAACATGTAATTTATTGATCCAAGAATTAAACGTAGAGTTAAATCCTAACCATTTGACATATAGTTTATTTCCTTTTTGTTTCAACATTTTTTTCCACAAGATAATGTTTAGGGAACGCTGTTTTCTGAAGTTCCTGAGATAAAATCTACCTCTTACGGGTTGATGGTTGAGGTCCTCGAGTAAATAGGTGACTGGACTGTCCAAGTTGACTTGACGAATTCGAAATAGTTCAGTCCCCCACGGAGGTGTGTAGCCCTTATTGAAAGCAGACTTAAATTTGATCACACAAACAAAATCCCCAATTTTCAGTCGGTGACGTTTAGAATCTGCTGATTTTATGGGGTTAAACAGTTTATCCAGTCGCTGAATATTTTTGGTCACGAGGCGTGGTTCTATGTTTGGTGTCATTGTAACGTGACACTAGATCTGGTAACATGTCCAACCAGCGATAAGTGCCCTGAGCGGTAAACGCTTTCCACATATGGGTTTTCAATGTTCGGTTAAACCGCCTTGAGATTGCTGTACGTGATGTAATGGTGAATATCCTTAGATTTGAGAAAACTGGAGAAATCCTTGTTGAAAAAATATTTCCCCTGATCGGTTTGTAGCAACTGGGGTTGACGTTTGGATTGTTGAATAATATGTCGAAAGGCTTTGGTAAATAGTGGACCAGACTTGCGACGCACAGGTTCAACAAAGGCCATTTTGGAATACACATGAATGACGGTCAACATATAGCGTACACCGTCGTTAACGCCAGCATAGGATATCATTTCGACCAATTCAACCTGCCAAAGTTCATCCACACCTCGTCGCGGATAGTGACGCCTAGCTGGGCGGTGCAACTCGTGAGCAATACCCATTTTAATGGGTGAGGGCTTAAACAATACTTTTGGCATTTCGAAATTCTTGTTCAATTTCTTGAATTTCCCAATCGTGACCGGTATGGCCGGCTTGACGTGAAGCATGCAACAACTGTAGCAGCTGGACGAGCTTATTGGGATTGTGCCAGTAGGTAACATCCACAAGGGGTTTTAATGGTTTAAATGTCACTCCCGAAGCGGATGCTTTACGACGAGTACTTTGACTGGTGGGAAACATTTTTGCAATGATGGTTTTATATTTTTGATATATATTGCCATTCACTTGTTGAGTGGGATCATACTGACTTTTGTGGGGATGGGTATCCAATAAAATGGATTTATATTTGCCAAGATCCTCTGGTGTGTAATCATGGCAAGAGGGTGTTCGAGAGAAGAGCAGCTTTAACCGTCCTGGCGTTAATTTATAATTGATGTTCTTAATGACAGCTTTAGTACGAACAAATTTAATCGATGAATCACCAATTTTAAAACTATCATCCTCATAGCGAACACCATACGTGGTATCTGTGTTTCCAATAAATAGATCGGTGAAATAGGGTTCCAGTGTTGATCCATAATATTTTATTAAAATGTTTTTGAGTTGAGCTTTATGTTGAGGGGTGGCCAAGAGTTGTGAAAACGGAGACGATCTGGAAGGGCAAGGTGTTTCGAACATGACCAAGGATTTCTTTTTTCTTAAAAACTCTGCAAGGGGTGCGGCCTTTTTTTAGAGGCGTAAACACATGTTCCTCGTCATACTCAACTTCACTAACACTAGTCAAATCTTCCTGTTCCTGTTCCTTTTCCTCTTCCTCAGGGCGCTCGTGCTGCGTCTGAGTGGCTTGTGAAATGGTGGGTAGCGTTTCTGGTGGCTTGAAAGAGGGTTTCAACATGGCTTTTAGCGGAGGTGCTAAATGTTGTTGAATAAACAAAGCATGATCTGCACGTGATCGTTTCAATTGACGAAACTTTTGGCGAATAGTATTTTTTGCTCTAATAATATGCTTTTTCAATTGACTCTCTGCTAACGCCATGGTGTCTTGACAAATGACTTGACAGGGAATGAGACAGTGCCTTAAATAGCAATAAAATGATCAAACCCTAAGCGATACCGTCCTTGGTTGAGTTCACTTTGTTTGTCAATCACTAAACAGGCATGACGTTGAGTGTTCCAGCACTTGGCACACAATTCTGTAAACATTTGAAAGGTCATATCCGGATTCACATGTTCATTATAAATGTGACGACTGTTCCTCTCGTCCTGGCGAAATAAAACAATGACATTGGCATTGTCACGAATCAACTGTTTGGACATTTTAGAATACGCTTGTCCAAGATAGAAGCAATCGATATGTTTGTGTCGACCCATGCTGAAATAGCTTTGAATGATGCCTTGACGTTCAGTGGATACATCATCGAAAATCATGAGTGAATCAGGCTTTACCTCATCCGGTGAAGTAACATTTTCTTGCATGGAAAATGTAAAATAGCCAATATTCTCTTTTTGTAATCCAGACATGACTTGATCCAGAAACACGTAGAGGGGTTTGTAGAGAGATTTTGCAAAAATATAAATATTTTGAAAACGCAGACCATTGGGAGCTGTGATGAGCGTCAGCAAAAGATTGGTCTTTCCACAGCCGGAAGGCCCCACAATGATGCAGCGAATGGAAGATGGAAACAGTGAACCATGGCGTTGTTCACGTGATGTGGGACAGAGATGGGAAACCATGTCCCCCAAGGGGAATGACTCTTGCTGCTTAATAATCTTCATTTCAACTAAGGCTTAGCCAGGCTAGCAGGCTGTCTATATACATGGCACCGAGCTTTGTCATAGAAACAGTAGACTGGTACTACAGGTTGATGATGGATGTCCTTGGACGTGCGTTGATGGCCAAAGCTAGGTCTGCCCCCATACATGATCCTAAACAAGAAACAGGTCCTGCTAATAAACACTATATGGATAGGTCAGTAGTGCCACGCACAAAACAGGGAGATTATGACTAAGGGAAAGCTGTTAACCCATGTAAAACATCCTCAAGTGTCTACAGACGTTACTACAAAAACGTATGTGGATATCAAGGTGTATGAATTTTATGATAAAGTGCTTCAGCTTACGGTGAATGGCTATAGCGCTAAATTCCATCGTATTATTCACGTGGAAAACCCGCAAGACGAAGACGATGTCTGTACCAAGCGCTACGTGACCTATGAAATGAAAAGGCTTTATAAATGTATCCCATCTGTATTTTAGTGTATCTGACAAATGAAAACCCTGTGAATGACAGAAACCATTTACCGCTAGTCCATGACCAACACTTGACCTATGTGCTTGCTTCGGGTTTAAGCCACTATCGATTACACTATGATGGAACCATTCACATGAAATACGCAATGCCTGATGAGAACCATTTACAAATAGAGATAAATGGTCATAGGATTTTGTTCCATAACCATGAAATGGTCATTGCAGGAGACAATTATCCTTTCATCTCATGTTGACATGGGATGAAAAGCAAGCGGGAAAAACCATAAACGATTTCACACTTTATGTGGAATTGGAATATACTGCCATGAAATAACAATCTGACGTTAGTTGTGATTTAAACTTTCTTGTGAAAGGTTGTTGGTCATTATCATCATGGAGAAACAAAGATATGTGGTGAGAAAGACTAAAAAGACTAAAAAATAAGACCCTGTCCTCGGCAAAGCCTGGGATTAAGACATTGGTGGACAAGCCGTTGCGAAAGAAAGAAATAAAAAATAATGTGTTGAGCATAAGAAAAGTCCTTCGAGCAGCACAGAGACGTGTTATTCCAAAACGTCAGCGACAGGGTTCAAAACAAGGGCGAGTGATTCCCGTTCCCAAACGATCAGGATTTTTACCTGCTTTAATTGCCGGTCTGGCTGCTCTGGGTTCACTTTTTGGCAGTGCCAGTGCGGCGGCGAAAACCATTAAAGCCACGCAGCAGGGCATGCAACAACTCAAAGAAAGTCAGCGACACAATGATACGATGGAAGCCATTGCTATGGGGGCTATAAATGCCAATTTGAAGCCAGCCTTTTATCAACAAGGATTTGGGATTTCACCACTTAGAAATATGAAAAAAAAATAACCTCAGCCATAGCAAGACATGCCCTGACGCTTCAACAATTGGAAACTTATGCTAAACAACTAAAGCTTTCTAATTTTCGAGGTGTGTTTATGCAAAACCAATTACCCCCACGACCCTGGAAACAGGAATGCGCTGTTGTCAATTTGGATGATCACCGAGGACCAGGAACGCATTATGTAGCTTATGTCAAAGAGGGATCCACCGTATGGTACTTTGACAGTTTTTGGGAATTTGCCCCCGCCCATGAAACTAGTGACCTATTTTGGAAACAGGAACAAGATATATTATAATGTGAAACGTGAGCAAACGTTTAACAGCCAACAGTGTGGACGTTTGTGTTTAATTTTTTTATATAAGACACAGCATGAGCAAAACCGTTCACAGTATGTCGGCAGAAAGTAAAACGTTTACACTGCATGGACGTGGACCTGAAGTCAGCCTAGACTTTTACCCGCCTATCGAATTGAGTGAAAGACATTATGGTTTGGGACTTGTTTCTCTTGAAACGTACAATCGAATATACAACATACGTGAAAATGTGAACAACAAGTTTAACTATGACGATTCTGTGCTCACCCTGAACTCTGGTGGATACAGGATCGATGATATTTATGAACACATTTATGTGGTGTTGATCAATCAATACGGTTTAAAGTCATTTCTCGATGGAACGCGCAAGTTTGAACTTGTAGGAAATACCAACACTCATCGCTGCAAGTAGTATGTGCTTGAACAGTTTGGATATTGCATCATCACGAGGGGATGTTGCGTAATCGCGTGCTTGACGACGTCGTGGAGTGCTTGATGACGTCGTGGTTGCTTAGAGCGAGCACGTGCACTGCACATGGTATCGAGGGGGAGAGTTGACCTTTAACCGCTTGAAGTAGATAACCTTTGGCTTGTTTATGCGGTGGTGATAAAAAATTGATGGATATTGTCGTCGGCTCTCTTTGAAAATAGGCTATATTTCCAAAATTAGGAATGTTACAAAAACGTTTGTTTGACATAAATGAATGGCCTTGAGCTGCTCTAGCGCCATGCCAAATTTCAACTCTCTAGGACAAAATAAAGAGAATTTTGAAAATAGGCTATATTTCCAACATTAGCAATGTTACAAAAAGGTTTGTTTGACATAAATGAATGGCCTTGAGCTGCTCTAGCGACATACCAAATTTCAACTCACTAGGACAAAAGAAAATGAATTTTGAAAAATGCTCACTATTTTGGAAACTAGGAATTCTACAAAAAAGTTTGTTTATCATAAATGAAAGCTCTCTATCTCCTCTACCAGTAAACCAACTCTCAGGTCTATAGGACAAAAATGAAAAAAATTGTTCAAATGGATTCTTGTTAGCAGAATTTTTAGGTGTACTAACATTTGAATGATACTGTATGGGTGCGGCGTCCATGGAGACCCATTTGGTTATCCACATGCGTTTGCTTAGTGTTCTGCTTGTGTTAGCAGCAAGAAGAGATTGACCTTTGACTGCTCGAAGGAGATAACCTTTGCCCGCAGCTGTTATCGTTTTTTGGCTAGCGCGAGCGAGCTGAATGTGGGGGGGGGTCCGGCTTGCTAATCCAAATAGGACGTGCAGCTGTTAGTTAACATTTTGTGTGCTTACATGCTCTGTGGTCTCTTTCTGCATAGACCGTTTTATAACACAAATATATATTATATATATATATATATATATATATATATATATATATACGAAGGACGTCCAGAAAGTAAGCTCCGTTTGGTAATTAAATTAAATTGTGTACAGATACAGAAAAAATATTTATTGCACAACATTCTACACCTCTTAAACTACCTTTTCACATAACTGCCGAACTTTCGCAGGCATTTGTCATAGCGTGGCACAAGTTTTTGGATACCTCTTCATAGAAGTTTGCCGCCGACCCGTAAACGAGAGTGAAGACTCCCCTTAAGATATCCTACTGTTTGGTCACTACTGTTAGGCAAATTGCGTGCTTACCAGGAGAACTGCGTATGTTTAGGAGTTCTCCTGACCACATACGCAATTTGCCTAACGGTGATGGCCAAACAGTAGTATATCTTACAGGGGAGTCTTCACTATCGTTTACGGGTCGGCGGCAAACTTCTATGAAGAAGGTATCCAAAAAGTTAAGCCACGCTATGACAAATGCCTGCAAAATTTCGGCAGTTATGTGGAAAAGTAGTTTATGAGGTGTAGAATGTTGTGCAATAAATAATTTTTCTGTATCTGTACACAATTCAATTTTATTACCAAACGGAGCTTACTTTCTGGACGTGCCTCGTATATATATATATATTGTGCCCGTTTAGATCGGAGTCCGCACGACCACATATGCATTTTACCAAGAATCAGCCAGCACGAGAGTCAAAATATCCCGGGGCGCCAGATGGGTTAAAGCTAATCGCAAAAACGACATCAAATGAAAAAATGATTTACTGATTTTTGGCTCAATGCAACAATAAGGATAGAAGGAGATTCAACTGGCATAACACATCATGTAAAATTATCTAATTTTATTCTGAATTTAAAATTGACTGCAAAAATAAAATGCTCAAAGCAGCATCATTCATGTGTGGCGACCCACATTACTATTTACATAATTTACAAAAAATTTCCAACACATTGGACAATTATCTTTGGAGACACAAGTCTGATTATCAGTCCTGTAGACTGTGTTCCAAAATTATAATAATTATTTATGATTAAATCCAGTTCAAATTTAATTGTCTTTACTGGAAATATTGCAGTTCACATAATATTAACACTCGTAGAATAATTGTTCATAGAATTTTTAACTTTCACTTATTTTTCCAGTTTCAAAAAAATATTGTCAAAAAATATTATCATCTCTGAATCAACACAAATTATGTACACATATTAATAACAACATCTGAAAAGTATCTGAGCCTTGAGCATAGCGTCGAAGAACTGTGCGAAGCACAACAAAATTAATTGTTCTTCCGACCTTAAACGTTTCGAGAAGTGACTCGATTATGAACTTCAAGTTCCTAACAAAATATATGATTTCTGAATCATCAACTTGATCAATAAATTGTTGGACCATTCAACTATTCGATTTTCCACTTGGAATCATTATTAAGAAAAATATTTATATTTGTGGTCATTTTAATAATTTTCACAACTTGCAGTTCTTGAACAGAATGCGGAAATAAGAATTGTAGCTTCATAATAAATTCATTTATTTCATGACACTAGGATTGAAAAACATCCTTCAAATTATTCGTGATTATAGAATTATTTATAATTGGCAGTGGCCCATTTTATTATTTTTATAAGAACACAATATTCCAACAACAACGGCAAAGGTCTTCCTCTGAAGAAGAATAAAATACTATCATGACAAATCCGGGTTCTAGCAAAATCAAAATCTTAATGGAATCCGTAAACAAGATTGAAATAAGAACTGATGGTTTTTTAAGAAATAACCTTTGGGTCATTCATACGACGCAATGTGTAGTTCCAATACTCCTTCTTTATCACTGAGTCATCGAACCTGCTATTTGATTGATGCTCAAATAAAACCTCCTCATTCCTGCGACTTAAACATGCGCACCTGGGAATGGCATTTCAACTACTCCACACACATATATTTTCTTCCCAAAATTTATACAATAAATCAAGCCTCTGCTTGTTATCCACACTGGAAGATTTATAAACTTACAAGTTTATTTTATTTTACCATTCAGTTCAAATCGTGAAGTTACCACACTTATGATACTCTCTATTTCACTTTCGAATGTGTATTTACGTCATGATTTTATATAAATACAAAATATCCTAATTGATACAAATATCATTTGCTTCCCGTTTCATGCCTCTCCGTGTTATCTGAAAAATATACTTTGCTCATGGCAAATATTAACTGTTCAACCAGAACTGTCATGTTGGTTGAATGCGGGCTTGCGCTAACCACTATCCTTCGGAAAACCACCTGTTCCAAACTAGAAATGATTCAACTACTTCATAATCTCTCTCTCAATGAATGTGATTATTAGAAAATATAAGATCCAAGAATTATTTAGAAAAGTTATGAAAATCATTATTATTATTATTAGTGGATTATTATTATTATTATTATTATTATTAGTTATATTATTTTAAATATATTTAATTATTATTTCATTATGTGAGAATCCACATGTTCGATTCTTCGAATATGGATAAAATCTCCATTTCTCAACAAAAAATAATTATTAACTTTTACAGTTACCTCGGCTGATAACCGTGATTATCAAAAAAATATGAAACATTCAAATAAATGCTCGTTATGCTCGGTCATCGATCCTAAACTGTTCTGAGTGCTGAAAATACTCAGAATAACCCTAATGTGTCTTGCGTAAATCATTGCAAGATTTAAAAACGAAGAAAAATAAATGTGTTGGTCATCTGCAGAAAATGAGTTTGTTCCAATTAGCTAGGCATAATATAAAATCAAATGTGGCTTACATTTCTCGTTGGTCTTGAAGCGTAGTGAACCTGGTCTGTACCAGATTTATCCAGATACATGTCCTATTGGACACGCACGTCTAATCCTTGTATCGGCCGCCATTATATACCCACAATCTGTCTAACAAGACATAGTGGAAATATCTCTTGAAGTTGGAAGTAACTGTTGATCCATTATAATATTTACTTCTGTTAAAGCCATAACAGTTTGCTTAACTGGGGTCAGATCCAAATGATCTATTCTCAAATACGTCAGTTGTAACATAACTCACGGTAATCTTTTCAGTACAAGAAAACACCTACAGTCTAAATCAATCAACGGCTGTTCTGAAGATCGTTCCCTGGGCATGGTTTATCACCATCTATCATGCGCGAAGCAACTTATAGTGTCCCTTTGTCGGCTAATGAACAACACCGTGATAGACTGGCCTTCAATATACTGAAAGATCGGAGTGGTTATCAAGTTACAATATATGAAACTGACTAATTGGATTAAAATATCCAAGTATAGAATTATTATTACTGGACTGTGACAAAGTACCTTCTAGACAAAGTCTAGCATATGTCCATATAGAAATAAAGTATTTCACCAGTGTCCGTAGAAAAATAACAATCACCTTAGTGATTCCCTCTGCCGGAAACTTACTCTGTTCCACACGTATCGTAGTACTTTTGTAATTATCACAATTTAAAGATATCTTCGGCGTAGATCCGGCAACCATGTGCCTTGGCTCAACGTAGCAGCAGCACCTTGTCATGCAAGAGCTTGGTTCGAAGTGAGCTGATGATGCTTGGGCCGGTCGGCTTTTATTCAAAACGGTCGGGTCCACGCATGATCACGCTGAAATCTGGAAATCCTCATATCTCCGGCGTCTCTGGTCCGATTCACTTGAGACTAAGTGCATTCTCTTTCATTTGGCCGTGCCAGTAATCTGATCCAAGTCTCAAGTCTCTACCCCATGGCTAACTATTTAATCAACAAATAGTATCGACCTCTGCTACTACTCGCTACGTCACTTAACATGCTCTTGGCTGCACAAAGTTTCCATTTCCTTCTAGAAGTAGTGGAGCGCGATATTCAAATATCACAACTTTCAAAAGCGGCTGTAGCCTTTCCCTTGATATCTAGGTGTCTGAATCTTGGAATACCCATTCCTAGAGTTGGGCACATCCACCCCACACCTAGCAAAAAATAAAAATTGAATTTTTTTTATTTTTTCTATCTACACATTAAATCATCTGGTTCTTGAATAATAAATCTTCAAATTCGCTGCATTATAAGTTCCCACGATGTTACCAGTTCGTGTATTGGCGATTTTATAGCTTCCATTGTTGTTTACTTCCACAATACGATAGGGTCCAGCGTAAAGGCTTGCAAACTTCGAGTACACTCGATTTTGCACGTCAGAGGGTGTAGGTCTTTTCACTAAAACAAGAGTTCCTACGCGCAAGGGTCTGCGAAAACGCTTTCCTCTCACTCTGCGCTCTCTTTTCTCAGCTTGGCTCCTCAACTTGTCTAAAGCTAGAGCTCCCTCATCTGACGACTTGGTTCAATCTCAGGTGGAATAGAGATGATTCGATCCCATAATCTTGTTGGTTTAATTCCATGATGAAGCAACATGGGAATCTGTCCAGTACTCTCATGAATTGTAGAGTTGATGGATTCGGATGCTAATGAGAGAACATCCATCCATTTCCAATGCTCATTTGGACAATAGAGGCGGCAAAATTTTGCTATTTCAGCCATCACGCGTTCTGCTGGATTACTTTCAGGATGTCTGATAGAACAAAACAATTGTCTAATCCCAAGATTATTTATGACGGCTCTAAATTCTAAAGATGTAAATTGGGATCCACGATCTGATAACAGGAATTCCGGTTTGCCTGCTTCCGGAATTACGTTGTCTCTAATTCTCTTCGCACAATATTTTGCGTTTGCCTTCTGAATTGGGTGTAACATAGTGTATTTGCTGAAAACATCCATGGTCACCAGAATATATCGGTTACCTCTTTTAGACTTTGGCAGAGGACCATAAAGATCAGTCGCGAAGATTTCACAAGGCTTAGAAGGAATAATAGGCCTTGGTAATTCTCTCAATAATCTAGAATTATGTTTACTCCTTTGGCATAAGTCGCATTCTCGAATAGTGTTCCTGACAGTTTGTCGCATTCGCTCCCACGAAAAATTTTCTTGTATCAAGTTGATCGTCTTATCTACTCCAGCATGACCTGCAATTCGATGTGCCATCCAGATAATGGGTTTTTGCATTCGCGGAGGTATCACTACTCTCAGCTTCGTATGGTCGGGATCTGCAAACTTGTAGACTAAACCATCTAACATCATATAATCTCTTGAAATTCTTTCAGTTTCCCCAAAATCATCATCATTTGGATCCATGTCTCCCTGTAGAAAACGAAAAATGTTTCTAAAACGTCGGTCTCTCCTCTGGGATAAATGCAACAATCTTAACCTTCTCAAGGTATCCTCATCCTCCTGCGTCAGGTTAACTTGAAAAACCTTAGATGTAGACTCCACTGCTCTACTCAATAAATCGGCTCCAACGTTCAATTTTCCAGGAGTGTGTTCAATAACTAGGTTGAATTGTTGGATAAAAAGTGACCATCTAGTTATCCTATCACTGGCAAAGTTTGTTCTCAAGATAAACTCCAATGCATGGTGATCAGTCCTCACAATTACTGGATGTCCAATTAACATTTTCTTCCACGACTCCAACGGGAAGATTACAGCAAGGGCTTCTAACTCTGTGGTGTAATAATTCCTTTCTGATGGACGAAGTTTCCTGCTTAGTCTCAGATGCAATTAGGATATCATCTATGTAACGAATTGCTATCTCTTTTACTTCAGGACTCAAGTTTTGTTCCAGTGCTCTGATCAAAACAGATCCAGATGTTTTGACCCCAAATGGTAGACGGCGGAATACATATGTCTGCTGGTCAAACATAAATCCTGTAAACTTTTTGGAATCTTCACTAAGCCTAATGTGGTGGTAGGACGAAGTGAGATCAATGTTAGAGAACCAGACCTTGCCTTGGAATTTCCTTAACAGTTCCCTAATGATTGGTGGTCTGTCATACTCTGGCAGCAATCTTGAATTCAAATTTCGCGCGTCTAAACACAGTCTCAGACTTCCATCTGGCTTAGACACTACTGCTAATGGATAGACATAAGATGTAGTGTACTTTTCAATCACATTGTTACTTTCCATCTCTTTGATAAGCACTTTTACCATTTCTCGATCCTTTTCCGCTACCGGATACAATTTAGCATGGAAAGGTGCATCATCATTTACACGAATACTATATTAAAAATCTTTAATTTCACCAGGTTTAATATCAAAAATATCGTGGTACTCTTCCAAAATTTTTCCTAGCTCTGGGGACTCCTTCTCAGTGTAGACTTCTCTTCCTTCAGCTTCATGAAAAATCAGAGACCATTGAGCATCTCCCTCGATGTCTTCCTCTTCTTTTCCCTCGAAGTTAATCTCTTCGGTATTCTTGAATCTGATCGTCTCTGTCTTCATGTCTATCACTGCTTGATATTTCTGAATGAAATCCGCTCCCAATATCACGTCAAAAGCCATGTCCTTCATTACTACGAACACATGTCGGAAATCATGTCCTCCAATAGTAACACATAAGTATAATTGTGTTTTACACAGAGATATTTTGTTGGGTATTATTCCTTGGATTTTAATTCCTGATACTGGAATCTCCTCTAAATTCTCTTTGAGTTTCCACAGAATATAAAGCTTCTCACTCACAAGACAAAGCATAGCCCCAGTATCAATTAAAGTATCGACAGGCATACCGAATACTTCGCATGATATGATTGGCATTTTAATTCTTGTACCCATTTCTTTCCGTTCGTCATTATGTTGAATTAAGTCATCATCCTCTGCTTGCCATTTAATAATCCTGGAAGTGAAAGTGTTTAAAATTCTATCTTCTACTGTGAATTCGAAGTTTTTTTTCTTACCCATTCCCCCGGGATTGTTGTGTTCCCGATGGACCTGGTTCATTGGACTTCTGTTCCAAGTACTGCAAGTTTTCTTGGTGTCTTTTTTCCAAGTTCTTCCTCGTCTCCTTATTGAACTCTTCATTGGACTGACGAGTATTCACATTCCCTCTGTTATTGTAGTTATTGTTTCTACCATAGTACCTTCTTTCCTGGTACCTTCCTTGATTATCCCTTGGTCTTCACCATCGAGTATTATATCGATATCCACCATCCGGTCTCGCATAAGGCTTGTAACTGTATCTGTTATTGTTCTGATTCCATCCTCTTTTATCGGGCTCTTCCCTCTGCGTTTTCTCTTCTCGCCCCTCTCGAATCTCTTGAGGTGTTTGGGAATAACTGTCGGCCATAACAGCGTATACAGCGTTGATATTCTTTCCTCCCTTCTGATGGAAGAATTGGGCGTTCGTGTGATCAAGTTTCTGCAATACCTCGTCAAATTGCTCCATATTATAAATCTCAGCAGTGATCAAATTTTTTTGGACTTCTGCTGGAAACTAACGTATTAATGCAGTAATTAATTCATTATCAGGCATCGGCGGATCTAAATGTTGAAGTTTAGAAAGCTGTCCAGAAAAGTACGTAGAGTATCGGGTAGGTTGTGACGTCGAGAATCTCTTTGAATATAATTCTGCTCTGACTTGCTGTTGGGTTTCCGGGGACCAAAACTTTTTTAATAACCCACGGGAAAACTCCTCAAAATTGGTGAGAGTGGACCTGAAAGCTCTAAACCAAAGAAGTGAGGGACCTTCCAGAAATTTCCCTATCACTCGGATTTGTCTTCCTTAGGGATTTTGGAATCTTTTAGGTAATCACCTGCTTCTCTCAAGAATTCTACGGGTGTCACAGAATCTCGCCCTGAAAATTTAGAAGGCTTATCCTCTACATTCTTGAATACAGTTATGGGGTTGGATTGAAATACTGTCCTGACCTCATCCTGTCTTTGACTATCAGTTTCTCTAGCTGCTTCTAGGTTTATCTGTATCGGTTCTTCTCCCCTTATACTTGGCATTTTCAACAGATGGTCAGACTGATTCTCGTCCTTGATTTGGGTTTTCATAGCCTCAATTTCCTTATGGTTTTCTTCTGCCAGTTTTCTAATTTCTTCGGTTTCCTTACAGTTCTCCTTGACATCAGTAGATATCTGGTTCATAACAGCCTCGTGACTTTTCAACGACCCTGTCACATCTGATATGTCCTTCTGAGTTGCTTGAATCTCTTTGGAAATTACTTGAATATGGGATGACAAAGATTCCCTAATCTCCTTGACTCCCTCTTGGTTCTCCAGCTTGAGTGTGTCTTTAATCTCATCGATAACTGTGGTTTTAATTTTAGTTTGTAATTCACTAATCACACCTTCTCTTATTTCTCCCACTATGAGTTCTTTGAATTGTTCTGTCAAACGTTGAACAACTAGAGTTGCCATCTCATTGTTCTCTTTTTTTACCCTGACTTCTAGGTTGATCATGTCTTCACCAACTTTCCTAAGACCACGTTCTATCCTATCAGCTAAGCTTTGGGATCATAGATCGGCATCGCGAAATTTATCGTCCATTAAACTTGCGTTAGTGGCTAATGAAGTTTCGAGTTCATGTGTTTTTTCGCATAATTTAGTCATTTTACTCTCAACTGACATTTTCAAGATTTCTGAATTCTCTTTAAATTTATTTTCCATAGAATTAAATTTACTATTTAAATTTTCTTTCAAGTTATCTTTTAACCTGCTTTCTAACAAATCGGAATTTTCCTTAAGTTTATCATCTAAAAAGATGGTATATTGGCTTTCACGGCCGGTGAATTAAAACTCAGCAATTCTTCTAGGTTTGTGACGTGTCTTGCGTGGGGTTTCGCCTAGGACACCAAGCAGGCTCATCGGCGGGCTCTTGGTGTCCCCGCCCGGACCCCCACAGGAGTATCGAACTGCGCGATACCTCCCTTTATATAGAGTGCAACTGCACTCCTTGACTGCGAGAACCAAAAGCTCAAGCAGCCATAACCTCCCTATGTAGGCTTCCAAAAAGATGGTATATTGGCTTTCACGGCCGGTGAATTAATTAGCCAATATACTGTACCCTTTTGAACATAGGACCTTCAGGACAGGATTCTAATCTCAGGGGTGGTGCGTCCTACTTGAAGCTAATAACTGTCCTGGGATACATCACTTGGAAGATCAACAGGGCTGATTAATAAATGATCACACACAGGATTCAAAAAAACAAAGGAAAAGCAACTTTATTAACACTGGTAAAGAAATACAAAAAAAATAATTGAAAAGAAAGTTAACACCAAAAATATTAACTCAAGGCAATCAAAATTTAGAATAAGAAACTATCCAAAATTGAAACAATCTCCAAAACAACTTAACGAATTACAAATCTTGAAATAAATCCAAAAGAAAACCAAAATAACGGGAAAAAACGTTAAAACAATCCAAAAGATCAAAAAAAGTAAAAATAATTTTAAAAAATGTCAAAACTAAAAAAAGAGTAATTAAATTCCAATTAAATTAATCAACCTCAATTAAATTAATTACATTTCGATTAATCAACCATGATTAAATTGATTACATTTTAATTAAATCAATCAATTAAATTAATCACAATCCAGATAAATCAATATTAATTAGATTAATCATCAATTCAAATAAAATTAACCCTAATTAAATTAATCATCAATTCAAATAAAATTAACCCCAATTAAATTAAACATCAATTCAAAACACTCTGTGAATCAAATAATATTCAAATTAAATCAATTAAACTTTAATTGAACTTTGAATCCCATCATTTATCAAATCGATTACCAATCAATTAATCCAATCTCTCAATTAAATAAACGACCAATCAGTGATCATATGCCAAGATGAAAATCAATCTGATTTGACCATAATATATATTCACTGTAATACATTCCACACCTCTGAATTCAATATTCCAAATACCATGGCATCTTGCCGTTGTATGCCAATTAATTAATACACAAACCTCAAACCATTGGCATATCCACCATTAATTTAGGGCTTCCATAATTATAATATTCATGAGATAATCATCTCGTGAAATGACCTGACAACATTGACCATGTGATCCCTTTTGGTGGATTATAACACTTTCACCAGATCACAATACTTATATATCCATTATTCACAACTACAACGTTTGCCCTTCAAATGAGTATGAAATTTGGCACATTTATACCTTTGAGTCTTTAAGCATACATCAATGCGTACTTATAAATACCAACTGGCAAATTTACAATCATATGACTCCAATGAGATTTGAGTTTGAGATGTGCTACACTGTTACTTAAAATAAACACAAAATACCTTAGAAATATGATCAACCAAGGATTGAACTCAGGACTCGTAACAAAATGATCCGGGTCCCGGATTCAATACTGTCTGTCAAAGTTTTATAGGCGTGTAATAAACTATACACATGAAAACAACTCGAGATGCTTGCGAGTATCAATGGCAAAAACAAAATAGCTTAGCGTAAGGCAAGAAAATAAGGAAACCAAAATGAATGCCAGCTGTATGCATCAAATTTGCATATTCCAGTTACCAAAAAAAACATTCTATGCTCGCATACCGCACCGAGCGACAAAAATTAAACAACGGTGGGTGTATCTTGTCAACGATGCCTGCGACTCTACAATAAACAACATAACAAAAATATGTATTTACAAGTTGAAATGCTAACAGGAAAAAATATATACACTCGTAGGCTTCGAAGCAAGGACTCTCACTTACCCTTTTCAGAGCATTGCACGTTCACTGACGCTTGCTAATATCCGAGAGAGAGCAATCAACTTCACGAAGAGGGAAACCAATCACCAAACGGATCCCATTATAATAACAGTCACCATTATTATTTTTATTATTATTATTATTATTATTATTATTATTATTGCTATCAATATGATTATCACATTTAATTATTACTGCCGTGATGGAATCAACTATCCAAAGGTTACTGGGTATCAGTACCCTAAAATAAATTCGGTCTTGAGATCCATGAATTATTATTATTATTATTAATAATAATAATATCCACCTGGTTATCAATCTATTTGAATAAAACCTTCGCGGCAATGTCATGACACAAAGGGTTATTGGATTAGAGTACCCTTTACATACGTTTACCCTCAACTCGATAACAAATTATTATTATAATTGACATAAATATTATCACATTTAATACCTTTATAATAGACTTGGATCACAAGGTTAGTGCACTGCAGTACCATATGTGGATCTCAATCGTGAGTTAATTTTGGAAATGAATCTGAATATTATATAAGTTTCTCTGACTAAGGAATCAGCTGTCACCATGACTGTCAAACTAGCCTCCTTTGAAACACAAAGAGTCCCGTTACGGAGAGGGGCGGGGTGTGTACGACCTTGACAAGTGCTACCGCCTTTCAGACACTAAATGCTGTGGGCTCCCCAAGACTGCACTCTTAGTAAGATACACAAGCCTGATGGAAACACAAGGAGAAATGACCTCACCGTCTAGATAGTCTTTGGTTCGACCTGAGTGGAACCTGGTCTTGGAGCAATAACATCATCGTGGTCCTATTTACCACACAAACCTGTACGCATAGTTTAGTCTCACCTGTTTCACAGGGTATGCCCAATATACCTCACTTACCTTCCTTTCCTTTTCAGTTGGCAATCGAGTGACATATGGCTGTGTCACCTGCAACTTCTTATACCGTTTAAATACCTTTATACCATTTTATTTATTCCTCGTTGAACCACCGGGGCCTCATGGAACTTCCCGGTGTCACTTGGCATACATTCAAACTATGCTCTCATTATCATACCACGATTAAGCCGATGTTCAGCTTGCTCTCCCAATACACTCAGAAAGATACCCTAAATATTTCTCCTACCCAATATCACACTTACCTGCGTTAATCTAAAAGAAAGGACGCGTCAAATCATCCCTGACACAGTTCAGAGTGCATCCGTATGAATAATTACTACCACACGCGTCGTAATAAGGACATTAACATTTAGACTTCCTCCCCTTCTATCCATACCTGACATCATTATTACTCTCGATATTGATATTATTATCCCTAGTTGACGTCATGCTTATTATTATTATTATTATTATTATTAATAACCCGCGTCATTAGTGTGTCTATAAACTTTACATTCTTTAAATCTCTCTCTCTCTTTCTAAATCTACGTGCCTCTGCTCTTTCCGGCGCCTCCATCCTGGGGCTGAAATACATACAACATAATGGGGTGAACACATGCATTGCTATCAGTGTACAATTTGGCGCGGTTTGCGAACAAACATCATCGCTAAGCATCTCCTGAATTAAACAAAATAGCGTTCCGTCGTCACGGATACACTTAACCTACCACAAATGATACTTAAACTTAAAAAAAAACAATATTACACTAAGGCGAATATCTATTCCTGTATCAAACTATAATAAACACGGCCCATAAAACTATGACATAGATAATTAATGGAAATTAATACTCATCATACTTCCAGCGTTGGTCGTCATCCTCTCCAGCAATAGATGTCAGCAACCCCTAGCCATGTGCCTTTCACACCATACCGGCACTACACATATTCACATTCAATGCACTTCTCCACTAAGTGATTGATAATCATGATTAGCACTAAATTTCACCTTATTCTTACAAACAGATATAACACTATTGGTACGTCTATTGTACTCCCGTACCTTATCCAACACGTGTTCGTTGCATCACAATACACTTTTCACATAAAAATCGGGCTAGGATTACGCAGCACTCGTTAGATCACACGCCACTACTTCTGTTATTCCACTCTTCACTTGCGCGCCGGGCTGACAACCTCGATGCGTTCTCTCTTCCCCCTGTTCATTCACAGAACTGTCCTGGTTCCAGCGGCGAGGGTTCGAGTCTCGGGCGATCAACTGCGCACCTCCCAACTTCTGCGACTGACAGTACTGCTTCTACAGCTATACAACTTGTGTTAACATGTAACACTGCAAGCTCGCCCTGTACACCTATGCTCCCTACTAAAATTACTACTGTTTATCTGAGCTGTCCAGCCTGCAGCCTTGAATCATACTGACCATTTACATGCAACTGAGTGTCATTGTCTGTAGCGTGAAAACTGCATGACGACTGACTGTAAACTGACTTATCGCGAGTGCTTGTAACTGTTTATCGAAAATGTGTCGAATTGCACAACATCACATTGCGAACACCTCAACAGTTTCGAGCGGGCTCGCGAAACTAAGCATCAACTACCATTCACTCGCGTGCTAACTACGTGACAGCCAAACTGCGGAAGACTATCTCCCTCCCCATGCGGTCTGCTGAAAAACTCCTCTCTGCACTGCGCAGGAGTGCAATATATCTAAAACATGGCGACAGAGCACCTGAAGATCGTTCCACAAGCAAGAGCTCCGTATTCCAACACATTTATTTCAAAACACTGGGTACACATTATACGTGATAGTAAGGCCCGTCGAATCATAGGATTACGATCGATAATCGATCGTAATTTTATGGGATATCAACACTGCGTCCTCCGGACTATTTATGGCGAAATAGACGCCATCCCCACTCTCACAACAAACTCTCCACCCCAGACGGATCCGCGGAAGGATCTCAGTTCTGGACCACTGATTTATTAAATTTTTTGATGATTTAATTATTCTGTTCATCTGTAAAAAATCTCAGGATTACTTCCGGCTTATTGTTGTCAATGGTTCGATCCTGGGTGTTGCCGTATCGTAGAAATAAATTAATTTCGCTATTTAGGGGCGTGGCGAAACCAGAATAAGACGTACTACAGAAACTTCCAGAACGTAATCTGATGCAACCCCATCCGAAAGTCCTTGAGCGTACACCTGCGTGGCAAATGCGCGTTATAGAAGTATGTTCTCGAATAGCCTTTGTCTGCGAGTTCCATGCGACGTTCCCTCGGTTCGTCAAGTGGCCAGTTGCTTGACTCGTCCCAATAACAATGCGGCAGGAGCTTAGCATGATTAAAATGACGCAAAATCAGACTTCATTTTCCCCTGCAAATCGAGGCTCAATTAAACGCTGTTTCTAGCAATACTGAAATCTATGCGAACTTAGCCTATGACCGTAGGATAAGGACGCATCTCCCCCCCCCCCCCCTCTTGGTCTTTGAAAAACTATCTACAGGATTTGATAGTTTTTCCAACACTCACAACTTCAACACTGCTTTGACATCCGTTCCATATTGCAGCGTTTAAACGTCACGTGCGCGTGCCTGCCCATGCAACTATTTAGGTTATTCTGTCTGGGAACACGCCATTGTTTTGGCAATGATACTCTGTCGTCTTCCTTTGAACCCATACTTCCATCGTTCTTCCTTTCAGCTTGCCGTTTCCTAAGGACATCCTTCATCTTCGGATTCCTCATGTTCTCCCTCGACGACGTTGACTCGCTGATCAGCATCATCTTCTTCCGGCGGATGGTATACCTTTAGATTTTGGGCGTTATAGATGGCTTCTATTCCCGTTTCCAAGTGTTTAACACGATGCGCATTATTCCCGATCACCTTGGTGATTCTGTGAGGTCCATGGAATAGTTCACAAAACTTTGCGTATATTCGTGCCTGAGGATCGGATATCGCTGGTTTCCTCACCAGTACCAGTTCTCCTAACTCAAGTGGTCGGTGGAACCTCTTATTCTTTATCCTTCTTAAGCGACGCTCGGACTGCTTCTTCAAATAAAGCGCCGTATCTCTGATCGTCGACTCGTGACTCAGTCGAGCATCTACCGGACATGGTATAACATTTGTCCATGGTCGATCAGGAATTTGGTTGAAATGCACAACCGAAGGAATACGACCAGTACTCTCGTGTACGGTGTTGTTAATGCATGATTCAATTATCGGTAAGACGTCCACCCATTTCCAATGTTGTCGCGGGCAGTATAGTCGGCAAAACTTTGCAATCTCTCTCATAATCCTTTCCGAAGGATTTCCTTCCGGATGCCGTACTGAACTCAGGACATGTCGAATATCCAGCCTCGCCATTTCCCGCCTAAACTCGGCGCTGGTAAAATAGCTTCCATGATCCGTAAGGCAGAACTCTATTTTCCCAAATGTGGGAATTACCCTTGCCTTGATTCGATTTAAAACTTGACGAGTATTCATTTTTTGAACTGGGCATAAGACCACGTATTTGGAGAATACGTCCACACTGACCAAAATATATTTGCATCCTCTTCTGCCTTTGGGCAAAGGACCGTATCCGTCCATGGCAATAAGCTCACAAGGCTTTTGTGGCAATAGGGGCTTGGGATACTGTTTCATTAAGAATGAATTTGGTTTTACCCTTTGACATTGATCACACGTCCTCAAAGTTCTTTGAATGGTTTCTCGTAACTTCGGCCACACAAAAGTCTCTTGGATCAACGCGCTCGTCTTATCAATTCCACCGTGACCGGAAATACGGTGCGCGTGCCAGACCAATCCCTTCTGTAGCGATGGTGGCACCACAATCCTTGATTTGGTGTGATCTGCGTCCACGAACTTGTGTAATAATTCGTTATACCAGATATAACTGACAGAGATTTTCTCCGCTTCGATGAATGCGGGAGTTCCCGGTTGTAACTATCTTTGGAAATAACTTATGATCATGTTCATCCAAGGGTCCTATTCTTGCTCAATTTTGATTCCTTTCAGTCTCTCCAAAAAGTCTTGATCCTGCCTGGTTTACTCAATCTGGTTTACTGATTCAACCTGATTTTCTTGATCTGGATTCTGACTCAAGATATCCGGTATTAGGTTGAATTTTCCTGGATGATGTTCAATCGTGATGTCGAATTGTTGAACATAAAGCGACCATCTATTGACTCTTTCTCCTGCCATCGGCGTCTTCAAGAGAAACACAAGGCTTTTATGGTCGGTCCTAATAAGAATTTGGAAACCATACACAATTTTCCTCCATTGCTCTAGAGCGAATATAATGGATAATAGCTCTCGCTCCGTGATGGTATAGTTCAGCTCATGCTTCCTCAGTTTGCGACTTGCGAAGGCTAAATAGGATTTATTCTGTGTATTCTCTGGGTCTTCCTGGTATAGCATGGCACCGACTCCAACTTGGGATGCGTCGGGTTGTATGATAAACTGGCGCGAAAAATCAGGGTAACTCAATTTGATGCTTCCCGCTAACAATTCCTTGGCCTTCTTAAAAGCACGATCACATTCCTCACTCCATGTCCAACGATTATTCTTTCGTAGCATGTCCTGGAGTGGAGCCATAGTTTCTGTATATCCTGGACAATGATCAGCGAAGAAATTACATATGCCCAAAAATTGCCGTACATGTTTTATTCTAGTTGGTTTCGGGAAATTCCGAATCGCTTCCAACTTCGCTGGGTTTGGTCTGATCCCTTCACCATCAATGATATGGCCTAATACAACACTTCCCTTTGGCAAAAGTGAGACTTTTCGATGTTAATTTTGAAGTTGGCATATTCGAGATTCGCCAGTAGTTTTTCCAAGTTCGCCAGGTGTTCATCCACATTTTCGGTAGCTAGCAAGATATCATCCACGTACCGGGTAGTTATACTCTTGACTTCCGGCGTCAGGTTGCGATCCAGTGCTCTGATCAACGCGGATCCAGCCGTCTTGATGCCAAAAGGTAACCTCTGGAACACGTATGTTTGCTGGTCAAACAAGAATCCAGTGAGCAGCTGTGATTTCTCCTCCAGCTCCAGGTGGTGATAACTGCTCGTCAAATCAATTGAACTAAAATAAACCATTTTTCTGAATTTTCGGATGATCTCCTTAATTGGTGGAGCCTGGTCATACTCCGGGATCAGTCTCTCATTTATTTCACGTGCGTCTAAACAGACTCGCACTGTCCCGTTGGGTTTCAAAACTACTACCAATGGGTTTACGAAAGGAGTGGCCATTTTAGCTATTATGCCCCCTTCATCCATTTTCTTTAAAGTCGTGGCAACTTCATTGATGTATTTTTCGGCAACAGGGTATGCCTTCTTCTTGAAAGGCGACCAGTCATTGATCTGCATCGCGTACTTAAATCCCTTAATTTTTCCTGGCTTAGAGTCAAAAACTTGTTGATGTTTTCTTAGTATTTTCCCCAACTTTATCCGATCATCATCGTTAATTTTGGCCTCATGCATCTTCCTTGCAAATTCTGCCTCAGAATCTCCGACCTCATCTTCCTGAGTCGTGGTCCATACCTCCGGCTTTATTAGATCGTCGTCGATATCATTGAGTCGCTGATTTAACTCGCAACAACTCTGTACCATCCATACTTCCTCGGAATATCTTGGAATGTCTGGATTCAGCGGAATCTTCATTGGGTGATTTCCATCCGCAATTTTGAATTGGGCAACCTTATTTGCCAAATCGATAACAGCTCCATATTCTCTTATAAAATCTGCACCCAGAATGATATTATAATTTATTCTACTCATTACAATGAATGGGTGTGGCATACTGTATCCTTGCACAACAATCTCGAGAAGAGTTTGACTCTTGCATGTGGTGGATTTGTCCGGAATGATTCCCTTAATTTTGACATTGGAAAGGGGCAGGATTGGAAGTTTGAGATGCCTTCCTAATTCATTCACCAATGCCTGTGAGACTAGGCTAACACTGGCCCCTGTGTCCACCATGCACTTAACCATTAAACCTCCTACTCGGGCATGTATGACCGGTAATTCTTTAATGACCTTTATCTCTGGCCCCTTTAAGTCTTCGGTTAATTCCTCTTCTCTTAAAACCCAATCACTTATTTGAGCGACTACCAAATCTTCATGTGGCCCATTCAAATCATCCGCCTTGTCCTGTCGATCTAATATTGGAGTTTTTTTTATCTTGGGATGCTTCCCGAGTATTTTGTCCTCTCGCTCTATGGCTATCCTGATATTCCAGGCTTTCTGCTCCAGTCTCCATGACATCTGGATTTTTGCGAGCTTCCATGCCTTTAGTCCACTTGTTTTCGTCTCCCCCTCTTGGTGAACCTTGAGCTTGGAGTTCATCCAGGTATTTTTGCGTCCCTTTGTGCCATCGTTCCATTTCCTCCTGATGTGACGGACGTGGCCTTCCAGCTTGCCATGGTCTTCCCCGAGACCACGAAGATCTACCTCTCCAGAATCCTCGTCCTCTCCAAGGGTAAGGTCTGGGTGATCCTCCATTCATCCTCCAGTCGCGATTGTACCTCCAATCGGGTCTCCATCCAGCGTTCTGAGGATTCTCAGGTTGTTGGGTTCTGACTCCGGAAACTAGGCGTCCATGCTGTCCCCAATCCATTTGCTCATCTGTGGCGTTAGCGTTCCTTCCCTTGCGTCGTTTATGGGGTGGCTCTGTAATTTCAGCTGAGTTGACGTTTTCGACCGTCCGGTGTACCCGTTGTGGACTATGTACGGTTGTTTCATCCAAATGGCGAAGTATTTCTTCCGCTCGTACCGCGGTTCGCACATCAGCTGTTGCCATTATCTGCTGGACTGCCAGTGGTAACTGTTTCTCGATCGCCGTCACCATTTCTTCTTCCGACGGTGGCATATCCAGTTCCTTCATCCTGTGTAACTGTGTGATGAAGTACTCCGAGTATTTGGTTGGGGAAGCAGTGCTATACCGGCGGGCGTACAGCTCTGCCCTCAAGTTTTGTTGTGCCGACAAACTCCAATATTTCTTCAAAAATACTTCCCGAAATCCTTCCATAGTGTTGAACGTATATCGGAAAATCCGAAACCACTGTAAGGCATTGCCAGTTAAGAGCTTCTCTACCGTCCTTAGCTGACGATCTTCGGGGATCTTAGTCTCTTTGATGTACTCCATTACTTCTCGGAGAAAACTCTTTGGAGTAACATTCGTCGTGCCTGAAAACTTGTTCGGTCGATCATCATTCATGCGGATGACCTGTACTACTTGAGTGGCCACTGTATGCTCCGTTGGCGTCGAAGTCCGTCCTCTGATGTCATGAAAATCGGGACTGTATGGTCTCTCCTCATCTCCTGGACCGAGCCGATCTTGGAATCCAGTTTTATCCTTCCCATGGGTTTCCATTATTGGCTTATTTATTCCCATCTGCAAATCAGCTATAGCCTTATCCTTTATCATGGCCCTCACTTCGTTCTTGGCTTGCTTGTTTTCCTGTTTTTCTAGCCGAGCTAACAATTCCACTTCCACCTTGTGACGTCTTCTCTTATCTTCACCTAGTTCTCGCAATAGTTCCTTGTTTTCTTCTTTAATCTCTTTGCGAATATCATCATACGCCAACTCCCTGTCTCTCTTGAGATCCTCTCTGTCTTGAATCCACGCCTCACCTTTTCCTTCCTGGGATTCTTTTATTTCTTCTCTTATCGCCTGCCATGTTTCCTTGATTTCTTTCTTCAATCTGGAGACGTCGGTCTCAAATGCCTCAAGTCTGGCTGACGTTTCCGAATGGCCTTCTTGTAGTTCGATAACATCCACTTGGGCCGTAATGAGCTCCTTCTTAAAGGTAGACATCTGCGCCTGAGTACCCATTTCTAAAACTGACATCCTCTGGGCGATACTGTCAACTTGGCTTTCAATAGCAACCCTGTGTCTTTGCATTTCCTCGTTATTTTGTTCGCAAGCTTGACTTATCTGCTTCATTTCAGACCTGATGCGATCGAGTTGGACCTCACTATCGACCTTTAACTGTGTTAATTGTCGTGTCAAGTGTTCCTCACTTTCGACTTTCAACTGTGTTAATTGTTGTGTCAAGTGTTCTTCACCCTCGACTTTCATCTGTGCTAACTGTTGCGTTAACTGTTGTGTCAGATGTTCCTCACTCTCGACTTTCAACCGCGTTAATTGTTGTGTCAAGTGTTCTTCACCCTCGACTTTCAACTGTGTTAATTGTTGTGTCAGATGTTCCTCACTCTCGATCTTCAGTTGATCTAACTGTCCTGTAAGCTGCGCTACTTGTTCCTTACCCATTTGCTCCATCAGAGCCTTCATGTCCTCTAACGATACCATAACAATCAATTCGAACAAACGGGGTTGCACTCATCCATGCTGGGACAACAACTACACCTGCACCAACGTGCAACACATCTCAAATCTCCATGTGGATATTCCAGTGAATATTTTGTTTTAAGTAAAACACCATCTTCTTTACCAAAATTGAGGTAATTAACCGCACAGTGTTAATAAACTGAAGATCTACTTCCCGTATACAAAAAATAGAATTTCATGGACTCATGGACAACGTTAATTTAATAAGAATCCAACGCCTTCCTCAGGCCTCACCAAAATAGAGCTTTATGAGTCCAGTATGGAAACTCAACATCGAAACATTAGGGGCTTTATCCAGCTTACTGTGTAATTAAATTTAAGAATAGTAATAATCCTGGCAACACAGTAACTGCTAATTGGTTGAGCTCCATAAAAGCTTCAAGCATCTGGCTAACCACGTTGGGCGCCAATGGTCGTGAGGGGTGCCCCGCCAACCACGATGGGTACCATTGTTGGTGGGGGTCCCGCGTTATGGGTCAGCCAAAATGCCCACGGGGATTGCTTCGGGAAGTTGGTCCCTCATGGGTGCCTGAAGCTCAAGTGCGTCTACCATGCCATACGATTAGGCATATGCACGATAAAACATACCAAGCTACGTCACCCGTGTGCCTCTGTGTGTGTTGACCGCTGTGATTTTCCACTAATAAAGGAAAGCAAATTAGGATAGATAAGCGATCTACCCATCGCCCTATGTACCCTTTTGAACATAGGACCTTCAGGACAGGATTCTAATCTCAGGGGTGGTGCGTCCTACTTGAAGCTAATAACTGTCCTGGGATACATCACTTGGAAGATCAACAGGGCTGATTAATAAATCATCACACACAGGATTCAAAAAACAAAGGAAAAGCAACTTTATTAACACTGGTAAAGAAATACAAAAAAAATAATTGAAAAGAAAGTTGAAACCAAAAATATTAACTCAAGGCAATCAAAATTTAGAATAAGAAACTATCCAAAATTGAACCAATCTCCAAAACAACTTAACGAATTACACATCTTGAAATAAATCCAAAAGAAAACCAAAATAACGGGGAAAAAACGTTAAAACAATCCAAAAGATCAAAAAAGTAAAAATAATTTTAAAAAATGTCAAAACTAAAAAAAAAGAGTAATTAAATTCCAATTAAATTAATCAACCTCAATTAAATTAATTACATTTCGATTAATCAACCATGATTAAATTGATTACATTTTAATTAAATCAATCAATTAAATTAATCACAATCCAGATAAATCAATATTAATTAGATTAATCATCAATTCAAATAAAATTAACCCTAATTAAATTAATCATCAATTCAAATAAAATTAACCCCAATTAAATTAAACATCAATTCAAAACACTCTGTGAATCAAATAATATTCAAATTAAATCAATTAAACTTTAATTGAACTTTGAATCCCATCATTTATCAAATCGATTACCAATCAATTAATCCAATCTCTCAATTAAATAAACGACCAATCAGTGATCATATGCCAAGATGAAAATCAATCTGATTTGACCATAATATATATTCACTGTAATACATTCCACACCTCTGAATTCAATATTCCAAATACCATGGCATCTTGCCGTTGTATGCCAATTAATTAATACACAAACCTCAAACCATTGGCATATCCACCATTAATTTAGGGCTTCCATAATTATAATATTCATGAGATAATCATCTCGTGAAATGACCTGACAACATTGCCCATGTGATCCCTTTTGGTGGATTATAACACTTTCACCAGATCACAATACTTATATATCCATTATTCACAACTACAACGTTTGCCCTTCAAATGAGTATGAAATTTGGCACATTTATACCTTTGAGCCTTTAAGCATACATCAATGCGTACTTATAAATACCAACTGGCAAATTTACAATCATATGACCCCAATGAGATTTGAGTTTGAGATGTGCTACACTGTTACTTAAAATAAACACAAAATACCTTAGAAATATGATCAACCAAGGATTGAACTCAGGACTCGTAACAAAATGATCTGGGTCCCGGATTCAATATTGTCTGTCAAAGTTTTATGGGCGTGTACTAAACTAAACACATGAATACAACTCGAGATGCTTGCGAGTATCAATGGCAAAAACAAAATAGCTTAGCGTAAGGCAAGAAAATAAGGGAACCAAAATGAATGCCAGCTGTATGCAGCAAATTTGCATATTCCAGTTACCAAAAAAAACATTCTATGCTCGCATACCGCACCGAGCGACAAAAATTAAACAACGGTGGGTGTATCTTGTCAACGATGCCTGCGACTCTACAATAAACAAGATAACACAAATATGTATTTACAAGTTGAAATGCTAACAGGAAAAAATATATACACTCGTAGGCTTCGAAGCAAGGACTCTCACTTACCCTTTTCAGAGCATTGCACGTTCACTGACGCTTGCTAATATCCGAGAGAGAGCAATCAACTTCACGAAGAGGGAAACCAATCACCAAACGGATCCCATTATAATAACAGTCACCATTATTATTTTTATTATTATTATTATTATTATTATTATTATTATTATTATTATTATTATTATTATTGCTATCAATATGATTATCACATTTAATTATTACTGCCGTGATGGAATCAACTATCCAAAGGTTACTGGGTATCAGTACCCTAAAATAAATTCGGTCTTGAGATCCATGAATTATTATTATTATTATTATTATTATTATTAATAATAATATCCACCTGGTTATTAATCTATTTGAATAAAACCTTCGCGGCAATGTCATGACACAAAAGGTTATTGGATTAGAGTACCCTTTACATACGTTTACCCTCAACTCGATAACAAATTATTATTATAATTGACATAAATATTATCACATTTAATACCTTTATAATAGACTTGGATCACAAGGTTAGTGCACTGCAGTACCATATGTGGATCTCAATCGTGAGTTAATTTTGGAAATGAATCTGAATATTATATAAGTTTCTCTGACTAAGAAATCAGCTGTCACCATGACTGTCAAACTAGCCTCCTTTGAAACACAAAGAGTCCCGTTACGGAGAGGGGCGGGGTGTGTACGACCTTGACAAGTGCTACCGCCTTTCAGACACTAAATGCTGTGGGCTCCCCAAGACTGCACTCTTAGTAAGATACACAAGCCTGATGGAAACACAAGGAGAAATGACCTCACCGTCTAGATAGTCTTTGGTTCGACCTGAGTGGAACCTGGTCTTGGAGCAATAACATCATCGTGGTCCTATTTACCACACAAACCTGTACGCATAGTTTAGTCTCACCTGTTTCACAGGGTATGCCCAATATACCTCACTTACCTTCCTTTCCTTTTCAGTTGGCAATCGAGTGACATATGGCTGTGTCACCTGCAACTTCTTATACCTTTTAAATACCTTTATACCATTGTATTTATTCCTCGTTGAACCACCGGGGCCTCATGGAACTTCCCGGTGTCACATGGCATACATTCAAACTATGCTCTCATTATCATACCACGATTAAGCCGATGTTCAGCTTGCTCTCCCAATACACTCAGAAAGATACCCTAAATATTTTCCTACTCAATATCACACTTACCTGCGTTAATCTAAAAGAAAGGACGCGTCAAATCATCCCTGACACAGTTCAGAGTGCATCCGTATTAATAATTACTACCACACGCGTCGTAATAAGGACATTAACATTTAGACTTCCTCCCCTTCTATCCATACCTGACATCATTATTACTCTCGATATTGATATTATTATCCCTAGTTGACGTCATGCTTATTATTATTATTAATAATAACCTGCGTCATTAGTGTGTCTATAAACTTTACATTCTTTAAATCTCTCTCTCTTTCTAAATCTACGTGCCTCTGCTCTTTCCGGCGCCTCCATCCTGGGGCTGAAATACATACAACATAATGGGCTGAACACATGCATTCCTATCAGTGTACAATTTGGCGCGATTTGCGAACAAACATCATCTCTAAGCATCTCCTGAATTAAACAAAATAGCGTTCCGTCGTCACGGATACACTTAACCTACCACAAATGATACTTAAACTAAAAAAAATATTACACTCAGGCGAATATCTATTCCTGTATCAAACTATAATAAACACGGCCCATAAAACTATGACATAGATAATTAATGGAAATTAATACTCATCATACTTCCAGCGTTGGTCGTCATCCTCTCCAGCAATAGATGTCAGCAACCCCTAGCCATGTGCCTTTCACACCATACCGGCACTACACATATTCACATTCAATGCACTACTCCACTAAGTGATTGATAATCATGATTAGCACTAAATTTCACCTTATTCTTACAAACAGATATAACACTATTGGTACGTCTATTGTACTCCCGTACCTTATCCAACACGTGTACGTTGCATCACAATACACTTTTCACATAAAAATCGGGCTAGGATTACGCAGCACTCGTTAGATCACACGCCACTACTTCTGTTATTCCACTCTTCACTTGCGCGCCGGGCTGACAACCTCGATGCGTTCTCTCTTCCCCCTGTTCATTCACAGAACTGTCCTGGTTCCAGCGGCGAGGGTTCGAGTCTCGGGCGATCAACTGCGCACCTCCCAACTTCTGCGACTGACAGTACTGCTTCTACAGCTATACAACTTGTGTTAACATGTAACACTGCAAGCTCGCCCTGTACACCTATGCTGCCTACTAAAATTACTACTGTTTATCTGAGCTGTCCAGCCTGCAGCCTTGAATCATACTGACCATTTACATACAACTGAGTGTCATTGTCTGTAGCGTGAAAACTGCATGACGACTGACTGTAAACTGACTTATCGCGAGTGCTTGTAACTGTTTATCGAAAAAGGGTCGAATTGCACAACATCACATTGCGAACACCTCAACAGTTTCGAGCGGGCTCGCGAAATTAAGCATCAACTACCATTCACTCGCGTGCTAACTACGTGACAGCCAAACTGCGGAAGACTATCTCCCTCCCCATGCGGTCTGCTGAAAAACTCCTCTCTGCACTGCGCAGGAGTGCAATATTTCTAAAACATGGCGACAGAGCACCTGAAGATCGTTCCACAAGCAAGAGCTCCGTATTCCAACACATTTATTTCAAAACACTGGGTACACATTATACGTGAGAGTAAGGCCCGTCGAATCATAGGATTACGATCGATAATCGATCGTAATTTTAGGGGATATCAACACTGCGTCCTCCGAACTATTTATGGCGAAATAGACGCCATCCCCACTCTCACAACAAACTCTCCACCCCAGACGGATCCGCGGAAGGATCTCAGTTCTGGACCACTGATTTATTAAATTTTTTGATGATTTAATTATTCTGTTCATCTGTAAAAAATCTCAGGATTACTTCCGGCTTATTGTTGTCAATGGTTCGATCCTGGGTGTTGCCGTATCGTAGAAATGAATTAATTTCGCTATTTAGGGGCGTGGCGAAACCAGAATAAGACGTACTACAGAAACTTCCAGAACGTAATCTGATGCAAGCCCATCCGAAAGTCCTTGAGCGTACACCTGCGTGGCAAATGCGCGTTATAGAAGTATGTTCTCGAATAGCCTTTGTCTGCGAGTTCCATGCGACGTTCCCTCGGTTCTTCGAGTGGCCAGTTGCATGACTCGTCCCAATAACACTGCGGCAGGAGCTTAGCATGATTAAAATGACGCAAAATCAGACTTCCTTTTCCCCTGCAAATCGAGGCTCAATTAAACGCTGTTTCTAGCAATACTGAAATCTATGCGAACTTAGCCTATGACCGTAGGATAAGGGCGCAATACCATCTTTTTGGAAGCCTTCAAAGGGAGGTTATGGCTGTTTGAGCTTTTGGTTCTCGCAGTCAAGGAGTGCAGTTGCACTCTATATAAAGGGAGGTATCGCGCAGTTCGATACTCCTGTGGGGGTCCGGGCGGGGTCACCAAGAGCCCGCCGATGAGCCTGCTTGGTGTCCTAGGGGAAACCCCACACAAGACACGGCACAAACCTAGAAGAATTGCTGAGTTTTATCATCTAAACTTTCTTGCAAGTTATCTTTTAACCTGCTTTCTAACAAATCGGAATTTTCCTTAAGTTTCTTTTCCAAAGCCTCTGTATTTTCTTTCATAATGGCTGCTACGCGCAGTCCAGCTTCTTTGGAACTTTCTTCCAAACTCCTCATCATCCTCATCATCTCTTCCATAATTTTCAATTATTATTCAAAACTTAGGGGTATACATGTTGGCAGACACAAGATTATAACTAGAACAAGAAATATGAATAGCTAATTGGAACACTCTAATAAAATGAGATTTGTCCTAATGTCGACGTGATGGAAAAACAAAATTCTCTACTTTTACGAATTACATTTACTACAATATCACAAGAAAAATATGCAAGTTCTTAAATATCCTCCACCTGGATTCTAATAATGCGTATGTCCAGTCATCGAACGTTTACTACTGAATTTACTTGACGCCCTAATGGTTAAGCCATTATCTAAAATAATCAAACCCATTCTAATTATTAACCCAGTTAAATTTTTAATATTCCCCACTAATTGGGTTTCCTACTAATTTATTCATCCAAACCAGACATCTCTCAACTCCCAAAATATCTATATATAAAAAAATTATCACAATTTAAATCGGCATGCGATTGACCATGTCTAACTCGAGCCCCACGTTCGAAGCCATTTCTCTCTCTATCTTATTTTATGTGCCCGTTTAGACCGGAGTCCGCACGACCACATATGCATTTTACCAAGAAACAGCCAGCACGAGAGTCAAAATATCCCGGGGCGCCAGATGGGTTAAAGCTAATCGCAAAAACGACATCAAATGAAAAAAAATCCTTTACTGATTTTTGGCTCAATGCAACAATAAGGATAGAAGGAGATTCAACTGGCATAACACATCAAGTAAAATTATCTCATTTTATTCTGAATTTAAAATTGTCTGCAAAAATAAAATGCTCAAAGCAGCATCATTCATGTGTGGCGACCCACATTACTATTTACATAATTTACAGAAATTTTCCAACACATTGGACAATTATCTTTGGAGACACAAGTCTGATTATCAGTCCTGTAGACTGTGTTCCAAAATTATAATAATTATTTATGATTAAATCCAGTTCAAATTTAATTGTCTTTACTGGAAATATTGCAGTTCACATAATATTAACACTCGTAGAATAATTGTTCATAGAATTTTTAACTTTCACTTATTTTTCCAGTTTCAAAAAAATATTGTCAAAAAATATTATCATCTCTGAATCAACACAAATTATGTACACTTATTAATAACAACATCTGAAAAGTATCTGACCCATGAGCATAGCATCGAAGAACTGTGCGAAGCACAACAAAATTAAGTGTTCTTCCGACCTTAAACGTTTCGAGAAGTGACTCGATTATGAACTTCAAGTTCCTAACAAAATATATGATTTCTGAATCATCAACTTGATCAATAAATTGTTGGACCATTCAACTATTCGATTTTCCACTTGGAATCATTATTAAGAAAAATATTTATATTTGTGGTCATTTTAATAATTTTCACAACTTGCAATTCTTGAACAGAATGCGGAAATAAGAATTGTAGCTTCATAATAAATTCATTTATTTCATGACACTAGGATTGAAAAACATCCTTCAAATTATTCGTGATTATAGAATTATTTATAATTGGCAGTGGCCCATTTTATTATTTTTATAAGAACACAATATTCCAACAACAACGGCAAAGGTCTTCCTCTGAAGAAGAATAAAATACTATCATGACAAATCCGGGTTCTAGCAAAATCAAAATCTTAATGGAATCCGTAAACAAGATTGAAATAAGAACTGATGGTTTTTTAAGAAATAACCTTTGGGTCATTCATACGACGCAATGTGTAGTTCCAATACTCCTTCTTTATCACTGAGTCATCGAACCTGCTATTTGATTGATGCTCAAATAAAAACCTCCTCATTCCTGCGACTTAAACATGCGCACCTGGGAATGGCATTTCAACTACTCCACACACATAAATTTTCTTCCCAAAATTTATACAATAAATCAAGCCTCTGCTTGTTATCCACACTGGAAGATTTATAAACTTACAAGTTTATTTTATTTTACCATTCAGTTCAAATCGTGAAGTTACCACACTTATGATACTCTCTATTTCACTTTCGAATGTGTATTTACGTCATGATTTTATATAAATACAAAATATCCTAATTGATACAAATATCATTTGCTTCCCGTTTCATGCCTCTCCGTGTTATCTGAAAAATATACTTTGCTCATGGCAAATATTAACTGTTCAACCAGAACTGTCATGTTGGTTGAATGCGGGCTTGCGCTAACCACTATCCTTCGGAAAATCACCTGTTCCAAACTAGAAATGATTCAACTACTTCATAATCTCTCTCTCAATGAATGTGATTATTAGAAAATATAAGATCCAAGAATTATTTAGAAAAGTTATGAAAATCATTATTATTATTATTAGTGGATTATTATTATTATTATTAGTTATATTATTTTAAATATATTTAATTATTATTTCTTTATGTGAGAATCCACATGTTCGATTCTTCGAATATGGATAAAATCTCCATTTCTCAACAAAAAATAATTATTAACTTTTACAGTTACCTCGGCTGATTACCGTGATTATCAAAAAAATATGAAACATTCAAATAAATGCTCGTTATGCTCGGTCATCGATCCTAAACTGTTCTGAGTGCTGAAAATACTCAGAATAACCATAATGTGTCTTGCGTAAATCATTGCAAGATTTAAATACGAAGAAAAATAAATGTGTTGGTCATCTGCAGAAAATGAGTTTGTTCCAATAAGCTAGGCATAATATAAAATCAAATGTGGCTTACATTTCTCGTTGGTCTTGAAGCGTAGTGAACCTGGTCTGTACCAGATTTATCCAGATACATGTCCTATTGGACACGCACGTCTAATCCTTGTATCGGCCGCCATTATATACCCACAATCTGTCTAACAAGACATAGTGGAAATATCTCTTGAAGTTGGAAGTAACTGTTGATCCATTATAATATTTACTTCTGTTAAAGCCATAACAGTTTGCCTAACTGGGGTCAGATCCAAATGATCTATTCTCAAATACGTCAGTTGTAACATAACTCACGGTAATCTTTTCAGTACAAGAAAACACTGACAGTCTAAATCAATCAACGGCTGTTCTGAAGATCGTTCCCTGGGCATGGTTTATCACCATCTATCATGCGCGAAGCAACTTATAGTTTCCCTTTGTCGGCTAATGAACAACACCGTGATAGACTGGCCTTCAATATACTGAAAGATCGGAGTGGTTATCAAGTTACAATATATGAAACTGACTAATTGGATTAAAATATCCAAGTATAGAATTATTATTACTGGACTGTGACAAAGTACTTTCTAGACAAAGTCTAGCATATGTCCATATAGAAATAAAGTATTTCACCAGTGTCCGTAGAAAAATAACAATCACCTTAGTGATTCCCTCTGCTGGAAACTTACTCTGTTCCACACGTATCGTAGTACTTTTGTAACTATCACAATTTAAAGATATCTTCGGCGTAGATCCGGCAACCATGTGCCTTGGCTCAACGTAGCAGCAGCACCTTGTCATGCAAGAGCTTGGTTCGAAGTGAGCTGATGATGCTTGGGCCGGTCGGCTTTTATTCAAAACGGTCGGGTCCACGCTTGATCATGCTGAAATCTGGAAATCCTCATATCTCCGGCGTCTCTGGTCCGATTCACTTGAGACTAAGTGCATTCTCTTTCATTTGGCCGTGCCAGTAATCTGATCCAAGTCTCAAGTCTCTACTCCATGGCTAACTATTTAACCAACTAATAGTCTCGACCTCTGCTACTACTCGCTACGTCACTTAACATGCTCTTGGCTGCACAAAGTTTCCATTTCCTTCTAGAAGTAGTGGAGCACGATATTCAAATATCACAACTTTCAAAAGCGGCTGTAGCCTTTCCCTTGATATCTAGGTGTCTGAATCTTGGAATACCCATTCCTAGAGTTGGGCACAATATATATATATACTGCATAAAATGAATATTGGCTTGTTTATTTTAAATTCTTAACCATCATTATTGAACTCTGAAATTATTTTAATGAGAGAACAAGTTTGGATATCAGTTCACAAAGTTTCATTCACGTGATATGTTTAATGAGCTTTTTGTTTATTTAACATCATAGTATATAAGAGCAAGATTATTATGATGCAGTAGTTACAATTCAACATGTCTCTCTGCTACTCTTTGATTGGGAAGATGCAACATCTGAGAGCTATTAAGACGTTAGCAGAAAAAGCCAGCATGTTGGGTTGCAATTTTATGGCTTCCTCCTCCAAAATGGAGGAGGAAATTATTGTCAGATCGTTCACTGCGCTAGAGAGGGATCTCTTCGACGTAGAAATTCTTGGGATACTAAGAGACGAACGCTACCGCACAGAATTTGTGCTTAACGGGCTAACGTTAACCATTCTGGATGTTATCCTAGCCAGAGTGGAAGCATTTAGGGCGACTCCCCCTCCTAATGGAGTATACCAAGACCAAGTGAGGCTTGAAGATCTTGTGCAAGAAAGAGAAGAAAGAGAAGAAGATGGAGAGCATATGGAAGAGGAAGGAGAAAAATAAGAAGAAGAAGAGGTGCAAATACTTCACTAAATGGACAGTGAACGGTGTCTCATATTGAAATGTATATTTTTTTAAATATATTTATTTTAATCATTGTGGTTTACATTAATTATATAATACGAAATAGTGAAAACAAAATGGTATGATCTTCGTTCTTAAAGTGGTAAGTAGTTCTTTTTTCCGCCAAGATGCTGAGAATTGAAGATGCTGTCTGCAGAGTTGAATATGCTGGTGATCTCGTGTGGAAGGTAAGTACAATCATTCTTTTCTTTCTTGAGTGTGTTGGTTTTAGTGAGCTGAAAATATATAGAGACACATTAATAATAATAATAATAATAATATTTTTGCGATGAATTAAAAAAAACTTACATTGTTTTAATTAGAATATGACAAGAGTTTAGTGCTTTTCAGTCGGTCAACACGAATGTACCCAAAAGAGATGGGTTATGCCCTAATCCTGAAATAAATTACATGAGATTAATAAAACACTAGGATGACCAGTTTCGATCGTCAAGCGATCATCATCAGATCCATTACACTTAGGCTACAAAATCTATGTTTGAAATACAGGTGAAAATATTTACAATATGTACAATTATTTAGTTGCAGTATTGGTACTGCAACTGTCAGTGTATGCTAAATGCAGTATATATGTTAGGTGAAATGCTAAATGGTGATAGCTATCCGGAGATTGTACTTTAGAGAGATTATATGGTTGTAAACTATGGTTAAACTATAAAATTTTTGGCTAACTACTTATCTGATTGTCTTCCGTATTACAGCTACTCGCAGTTTTCGTGAACACTGGAACTCGCTGTGCGGTCGACTGCGGTGGTTATCTTAACGACTGGTTTTTCCCCTGCCTCCTCCCCCCTGTCCCTACGTGCTGTGGGGAGTGATAGCGATGTGTTTATGTGAGGTGTTGCCAACCTAGATAAGATGTATGTTATTGAATGAGGTGGGTCCACAACTATTAAAGACCGTGGATTGGCCCTCGCCACGCGTGGAGCATAACCCATTCGAACTAAGCGTTGACGGTCTTATGAGGACGTCCCGGCACCTTTAATACTGCCGCGAATATGGGCCTTGGTTTATTGCAGAAGCAAAGTACATCGTACACCTGATCCAGATAACATTTACCTATTAAAAAAAACCCTAATTTCCCCCCTTTTTTATCTAGCTTGGCTGTGTCGCTAAATTGTGTTTTGTTTCCGACAGGGTGTGTTTTTTAGTAGCGTGAAGAGGGGTGAGCTCTCCATGAACGTGTGTTCATTTAGATTGTTGGGATTGTTTCGTTTGGCTAGGTGTATCTCGATTGCTTCCTTTATGTCAAGAGCTCTGCCTTTCGATTCGTGATGGATTATTTTAAGGTCCGACTCTATGTTGGTAAAGCTGTGCCCTGCGTCACACATATGTTCGCACACGGCTGAATGTGTTCCGTATCTTATCGCATTCCTATGTTCATTATAACGTGTGTCTACTCGCCTTCCACTCTGCCCGATGTAATTAGCTTGACAATCGGTGTCTTGGCACGTTATAGAATATACCCCTGACCTTGAATACGGGTCACGTTTATTTAGATTACTATTTAGGAGGTGCCTAGCGGTTGTGTTTTTCGTCGTGAAAGCTATCTTTATGCCTTGTTTTTTCAATAGGTTAGTGATTTTATATGTATTCGCATTCACATAGTTGAAACGCGCAAATTTTTTCTCATTACTGTCCGGTTTGGGAATCGTTTTATCTTTATTTTTATGTTTGGCTATAATTTGATTTATTTTGCTTGGCGAGAAGTTGTTTTCCTTTGCTATTCGCATAATAGTTCTTATTTCCTTATTATAGTTGTCTTTTGACATGGGTATGTTTAAAGCTCTGTGCACCATTGAATTGAAACCCGCTAGTTTGTGCGTACTGGGGTGATTAGACTGATTGTCGATTGCATGCGAGGTTTGTGTTGCTTTCCGGAATATGGAATATGAAAGGTCGTTGTCTTTACGTTCAATAGTTATATCGAGATAATTTATTTTCCGGTCTATTTCGGATTCCTTAGTGAATTTGATAGAGTGGTGAAGGCTATTAATGGATTGGAGAATTGTTTCTTCGCTTGTTAGTTCAGTATCGTAGATGCAAATTACATCATCTACGTATCTTTTCCATATTACTATTCCCTTTGTTGAAGTCTTTTCTAAGAACGCATTTTCTAGTGCATTGATGAAGATGTCAGCGATTAACCCACTTAGTGGCGATCCCATTGCTAGGCCTTCTCTCTGTGTATATTTTATTGTCGAATTGAAACACGTTTTGGGTGAGAACGACCCTCAGTAATCTCACAATCTCTTCAATTTCTTTTACCGAATTGTTGGATTTTAAGTTGTTTTCGATAGTGTTGATTGCTTCAATAATCGGAATATTGGTGTACATGTTAGTTACGTCGAAGGATACTAGCCTGAAGCTAGGTTTCATTTGTAGGGTGTTCAATGCTGTTACTAGTTCTGTTGTGTTCTTTACAGAGTTGTTTTTGTCGTTGGAAAGACAGCATTTTAAGATTTTTAGTAACTCTTTGCTGATTTTGTAATTAGGGGCATTCCTACAATTGACTATTGGTCTCATTGGGCATTCCTTTTTGTGTATTTTTGATTGTCCCCTCAATGACGGTATTTTCGGGTTCATGTTTATTAGTTTTGATTTTTCGGCTTTGGTCAGTATGTATTCTGTTTCTTTTTATTTGTTTTTGGAATTTGTTGGTGGGGTCTTTTGTTAATTCCTTGATTTCGTTGTTGTTTAGGAATTCGACTGTTTTTTCAATGTATTCTGTTTTGTTCAAAATTACTGTAGTGTTTCCCTTATCTGCTTTTGTGATGATTAAGTCATGTTCTTTTATTTTTTGTTTCAACGACTTTATTTCTTTGAGCTGTTTGTTGTTTTGAATGTTATTGCTATCGCCCTCTCGTTTGAGGATTTTTTTGGCTTCGTTGGTGGCGAGATTTTTGGTTAATTCCCTGTCTTCTGCTGGGAGCTTGTGACTGGCTATCTCAATATCTGTGATTAACTGTTCGTGTGTGCGTCTGTGCAGTTGTATTTCAAACCTTTGTCTAACATATTCATTTCACCTTGAGAAAAGGTTACGTTCGTTCTGTTGTTTACTCTGCTGTGGAAATTGAATTCATTGTTATTCGTGTGTTGTTCGTTAGATTGATGGTTCTGTGTTTCTCCTAGTTTTCTTAATTTATTTTCTAGCGTTTCATGCTTCCTCGTTGCTCTGATTTTGATGTTGTCATGTAGGTGCTCGGTGAAGCTGTCCCATTGGGCCGCGTGCCAGAAATTACTTAGTTGCAATTGAATGTCGTATAATTGTTGGTTAATTTTTTGCTTTCTTATGTATGCAAATCTTAATTCGTTTTTTATCCAAAGCGCTTTGGCTTGTTTGGTTGAAATGATTGTGGCTGGTGTGTTCGGTACGGTTTTAATTGGTACGTATTTAGGGGTGAGGTTTAGTTCTATACATTTTTTGTTGAATCAAATTGACTTGTCTAAATTCATGAGTTTAAGCCTGAGTGATTTGAATTTCTTGGCTTCACGATTTGCCTGACTAGCCGTGAACATTGTGGTGTTTGAAGCCATATTTTCAGTGTTGCCTTAGTAAACAAGAGTTTAGTGCTTTTCAGTCGGTCAACACGAATGTACCCAAAAGAGATGGGTTATGCCCTAATCCTGAAATAAATTACATGAGATTAATAAAACACTAGGATGACCAGTTTCGATCGTCAAGCGATCATCATCAGATCCATTACACTTAGGCTACAAAATCTATGTTTGAAATACAGGTGAAAATATTTACAATATGTACAATTATTTAGTTGCCGGCCCCGTGGTGTTGGGGTAGCGGGCCTGCCTCTCACCCGGAGGCCCCGGGTTCGATCCCCGGCTCCGTCAGGGATTTTAAAACTGGCGTGAGGGTTGGAACGGGGTGCACTCAGCCTCGTGAGGACAATTGAGTAGCTGTCTGACAGTGAGACAGCGCCCCGATCACGAATACCAAGATTAACGGCCGAGGGGACCCGATGCGCTGATCACGCGTCACCCCAATATCTGCAGGCCAAATGGCTGGGCAGCGGTCGCTTGGTCGGCCTTAGCCCGTCATGGGCTGGATAGTGCCAGGGTTTTTTTTTTTTTTTTTTTGACAATTATTTAGTTGCAGTATTGGTACTGCAACTGTCAGTGTATGCTAAATGCAGTATATATGTTAGGTGAAATGCTAAATGGTGATCGCTATCCGGCGATTGTACTTTAGAGAGATTATATGGTTGTAAACTATGGTTAAACTATAAAATTTTTGGCTAACTACTTATCTGATTGTCTTCCGTATTACAGCTACTCGCAGTTTTCGTGAACACTGGAACTCGCTGTGCGGTCGACTGCGGTGGTTATCTTAACGACTGGTTTTTCCCCTGCCACCTCCCCCCTGTCCCTACGTGCTGTGGGGAGTGATAGCGATGTGTTTATGTGAGGTGTTTTTGTTTTTGTAAAACAATGTTTTTGTTCGAAATCCAAGAGTTGTGAGTTGAATCGAATCCTAGCCAAGATATGAAGGCTCGGGTTCCCTTTCTACGTAGTACTTTGTCAACTAAGTAAATATTAGGATGTTTTGTTCGTTGTAACTCTGCTTCATAAAATGCCCCAAATATCGGCAAATTTGTATTACCTTTTAAAAGATATGTTCGTGGATTAGTATTTTGAAGTTTATAAATTGTAAATAATTCTGTAGTCCAATTAGCTTCATACCCCTTGCTGAAATGTTTCTTGATTTTTGATATTCTTACAATGTCGCCAATTTTATACTTAGGTTTTCTTAAAGTTTCATTATATTGTGTTGGCAAGCGGGGTTGATTGTTTCTTTTTACATCAATAGGTTTCATGCCAATGCTGCGATGTATTTTGTGATTATACTTTACTAATAACTCAGGCAAAATATTTACCCATTGGTATGAACCACGTGTTGTGAACTCTTTCCAAATCGATTCCTTAAGAGTTCGATTAAATCTCTCTACCACACTCGCTTTAATGGAGCTCCCAGTGGAACAATGCTTTAGATTTTGTTTCTGAGTCCATGTTTTGAATTCACTGTTATAAAATTCCGTTCCTCGGTCAGTGTGAAAATAATTTGGTAATCTTTTACTTTGAGAATAAACAAATTTTAAACTTTTTACAATCTCACTTCCTTTTTTGGTCTTAAGAGGAATTGCCCATGCATATTTTGAGTAAACGTCAATAATGGTTAATAAATATTTAAATCCATTATTCCATTTTGCAAGTTTTGACATGTCCACAAGATCAGCTTCATGGAGATCATCGATTCCTTTGCCAATAACATGTCGTCTTTTAAACTTTTTTCTAAGAGTTGCATGAAGTTCTTTTGCAATTTCTCGTCTGATTTCGTTCATAGTTATTTTCTAAACAAAAATTTATAACATACTGTGCATTGTTTTACAAATGTTTGAATTTGTATTCAATATATCCTACGTTTCTTAGTTCTTCTTCAATTGCAAAGATTTCGCTGTCGAGTCCTGTGTGACCTGCAGCTTTCGATGCAATTAATTTTTTAAGTCTTGATACTAATTTGTTTGGTTCATTCCAATGGACAAATTCAATATTGTTTCCTCCTTCGAATTTCCAAATGGCTTGTGGTGTGATGTGTTTCTTTTGGCCATATCCAGTATGCATCGTGGTATTTGATTCTTCATTCTCATCTGTTGTTTTTGTAATTCTATCTATGCCTTCAGTAAGAAGGGGTTCAATTATATTTTTATACTTATGAGATTGTGTTCCTCTCGGAGCTGCATTGCTTGCATAATTTCATTTGTGCACGTTTGAAACATTTAATAATTTCAAATAAGAACTTAAATCACTCCTATCTATTAGAGAGTGATCTGCTACTTTCCTTTGAATCAATTCAAGTAGACCTTCTGTTATAGGAAATTTTTCACCACCAACTTTTATCCACTTTTTATCAAAGAAAACTCGTTCACGTCCAAGTATTGTTTATCATTTCTTATCGTTATACCAAATGTTCTATCCACGTTTTGTTTAATGAACGGATCAAAATAGCGGTTACGTAGTGTAATTATTTTGATGCTATCTCAATCTTCTTCGTCTGAAGTAGCAGTCGATTCAGAATCATCATTTTTTTGGATTTTCTTTTTTTTAGTTGACGTTGTATTAGCAATAGCTACAAGCTGATTTAATTAATTTGTTACTGGTTTAAACTAACTCTCTATATCTAATTCTTGACGTCAAACATCATTTTGAAGTGAAAGATACTTGTCTTTAACATCTTTTTTTAAGCGAGAAAGTTTATCCTTTACTCGACTTTCAGCTTTAATCTTCGAGCTCTTCTCCATTACTAAACTAAAATTGTAGTTGTTTTACTTATTTATAGTATATTCAAAATCAATTTGAAGAGGAAGTTCATTGGTTTTATGTTTCTCAGGGTCTCTAAGTCGAAACTGTATTTCATCTTGTTCTTCAACTACAATGTCACTGCCATCCAGTTCAATCTCTTGACGTATATTAAAAATTGCATACACAATTGGAGATCTTGGTGAAACAAAAATTGGTTTTAATATACCTTTATAGGGAAGTTCGTACTGTATATTATCATTATGAAGCGTGTAAACCGGTGAATGGATTGATGGTGTGTTGGAGAATTTCAGAATAAATTTCGATAAGTTCTTTTTCTTTACTTCATCTTGTAATATACCATATTCTTCTTTGGATATGGTAAAACTTTCGAGTGGTTCTTTGTTAACCAATTGCTCAATTTTTTTCTAGTTCAGTTTTTAACTTGTTATATTCATCTTTGGATGCAGCAGCGTAACTTTCGAGTTCTTCTTTTTTAACAATATTTAGATTGTTAGCAACACCCTCAATACGAGTTTGTAAATTGCTTAAAATTTATTTTAGTTGATTAACTTCAGTTCGTGAAGCAGCATAGTGTTCTACAAACCGTTTATTTGTGACATCTTGGTCGTTAACAGGACACTCGACATTTGTTTGTTTTTGATGTTGTAGATTGTTTACATTCTGTTTCATTTTTTCAAATTCATCTCGTGAAGCGGCATATTGTTCAACAAACGTCTTATTTGCAACATCGTTATCGTATATGGGATTGTTTACGTGAGTAATTCGTCTACTCATCATATCTAAAGTCCCACCATCGTCTACGTTTAAGAAGTTTTGTTTATTAAATTTAGTGATTAAGTCTTCTAGATCTTTTCGAGAAGCAGCAAAGTTTTCTAAATAATATTTGTTTATTGCATCTAACGAATCGATTGGTTGAGATATGTTTGTTATTCTTCTATTTAACATATCTACAGTTTCATCATCTTTGTTTATATTCAAAAGAGATTTTTAATTTCATCGAGTTATTTTGTTACATAAGTTTTAAGAAAAGAATACGATACCGCATCTTGATTTTGAATTGGATCTTTAACATTTCTTATTCTTTTGTTACCCAAGTCGAGACTATCATCATCAAATGGAAAGTGATCTTCTGAAAATTCGCTCACTAAACCATGAATGAATTCTACTCGTTGTAACACTTCGGTTATTCGGTTTTCCAGATATTTTTTTTATATTCGATGTATGTTGCTGCATTGCAATAAGGTTTACTGCATCATTTGCAGATGATGGTAAAGCTAAGCCTGCGAGACGTTTGTTTTCAAAGTCAAGTTGTTGTTTCTCTATTTTACAAATTTAAAATATAAAACATTTAAGGTCGTTAATGTTTCGTTGCATGTCTTCTTTAGACTCAATTTTATTTAGCTCATTCAATAACTTCAGTACATAACCTTTCTTGCAAGCATCATCAACATGTATGGGTGTTCCAACATCTTTTAACCGTTTGCTGTTAATACTTAGATGCCCATCGCTTGTTGTTGTTGTTACTTGATTTCCATATTGCAGTAGCTTATCATCAACATACGATTTAGTTGCAATATCATGGCGTGAAGTTGGTGGTCTGATAGACACGTTATTGATTTTGTTAAACAATATCATAGTTAGGTTATTAACCACACAAAGTGTATAACGCGAATGAGCATTTAGCTCTTTTGAACTATTATTTATAACTGAAAATAAACATCAAATCCATTGCGATATCGACCATTTTGTAAATCGCTATCTTTATCGATAACCAAAAAGCCAAACTTAGAGTTTTGCCAACAATAAGAACAAATATCAAAGAACTGATCATAGCTCATATCTGTATTTACATGATCGTTATATACATGACGCAAGTCTGTTCCGTCTTGTTTAAAAAGAATTAAAAAATTAGCGTTATCTCTAATTAGATGTTTAGGTATACAAGAATATGTTTGACAAAGATAAAATACGTCAACATCGTGATGACGACCTCTACTGAAATAATCTTTCATGAGTTGTTGTTTATTGCTGGCTACATCATCAAAAACAAATATAGAGTTTTTTCTAGCCATTTCTGGAGGCATAACTTCATCATTATCAGAAAAAAATCACTTTTTATTTATTTTATAGAGTCCAAAACTTTTTTAATTCAACATACTTACTTTGAGCAAGTGATTTAGAATAAATATAAACGTTTTCAAAACGAACTCCATTTTTGTGACATAATAAATTTATCATTACGTTTGTTTTGCCACAGTTCGATGGACCGCAAATGATACATCGAATAGTGTTCGGTAGTAAAACACTATGCTTTCTTTTTTCACTTTTACTCTGGTTTTCACCATTAGTAAATGAAATTACTGGTAGAGTGTTTGACAGCTTAACAAACTTCAGCATGTCAACGTTTACGTCTGAGAATGCACACTGCACAAAAAATCACATCACATCAACATATATTGTTTCCACACGTATCATAACTTGTATTATATGGACTAATAGTAGGATTTTCAGGATTTAAATTAACGTTGCCGACGTAAAACCCTCTTAAATATGGACAAAATGGTGCCCATTTTTATGATCATTTAAAGGAATATCGTTTTCTCTCCAATTTTCAATTTCGATCTTACAGAATATACATTTCACCTTATCACCATGACCGGTATAATAAAATCCTGCTGATGATAAACAAAATACTTTTGGACAGGGAAGAGACCAATTTTGAAAAGTTTTAAGTCTTTCATATTCAGATTTTAATTCTATGCTAGGAGAAATATTGTTTACGTAAGGGCAAGAAAAAGCCCATTTCTTATGGTCTTCAAACGGATCATCATCTTCTTCCCAATAACTAAGTTGCAGATTACAGAAAGCACACCTGACCATATCCTTATATCCATAATAATAAAATCCTGCAGCTGCTAACCATGCAGTGTTCGTAAAACTGTCTGAAGACCTGTTCTTAAATGTTTTTAGCCGATCTCTCAGATTTTAAATTCATTCCTTTTTGACTCAATATCATTTTCATTAACTGTTTCTTGGAATACTTTACACAATTATAATACTTCATGATGCTGCTTTACTTCACAAAAAAGATGTTCACCACACGAAGCTAAATGTGAACTGATATGAATCAACAAAACACGCTGGCTAATATGCATGATTTGCGTGTGTTGGGTTGGCCGAGCGGTCTAAGGCGTTAGACTTAAGATCTAATTTTCAGAAATTGAAAGCGGGGGTTCGAATCCCTCACCTGACAATGTTATTTTATATACATGTGGAGTGAGGAGGTGTTTGATCATTTAAAAAAAACTTTAATATGAAGTGGTACAAAGACATTTCTTTTTTATTCATTTAGAATTACAATTAATACAATTTTATTTCTCTTGTATGACTGTTGAAGTAATATCATTCTTTTTGTTGTCCTGATGAGTGTGTGTTGAGATGATCTTGTTCTTTTAGTTGTCCAGATGTTTATTTTCTGTAGACAAAAAATATACACGTGTTAAAAAAGCAAACAAAAACAAAATATGTATAGGTGTCAACAACACTACTAGATTTAATGAATTACCTTTTATGGATAGCGATTAGAGTTATCACATTTGCAGCGAAGATAAACAGTTGAAATTTTCTTTTTAGATGATCTGGTAGATGTTCCCACTCCAGACGAATTCGTTGTGGCTCATATACAGTCAGTATGTTTATAGGAAAGTAGTTCCAATCAAACTTATTAAAACCTTGAAGTCCATTGTTTCGAAACTTGTTTATTATTGAACACACGATTTTCATGATGCCATCAGAAGAATTTAACCAATGTTGAACAGCATTGACATTAAATTTAGCACAACTATTGCTTCCCATTGCAAGAGATGGTAAATGTTTTGGACAATCTGTAGGTAAACGTTGGCTATGCTTCTACATTAGATCTGACATTCCATCAATCGTATTATGATCGATTAATGACCCAGGGGAAAGTGTTTTTAGTGCAAACAAAGAAAATTCTTGTGGCAAATTATATACAACTAAATATTCATATTTATTTTAATAGAGTCAAAAAAAGAAGAAAGAGTTTTTTTCACAATACGCTGCGACCCATGTGAACACAGGACTGAATGAAGGTATATTGCTGTTATTTAACATACAGTAAGCAAGTTCCAAACTGCCGTTTGGTAGCTTGCGAATGTCTGCAACTATTGGCTGCTTCTTATTCCATGTGCCAGCATCAGTAGAAGAGTTTGTTGTTGTCAATTCCATGATTGCAACTAAAGTGAGAATACTTGTTTACTTGCTTGCTTATAACTTAGCAAATAATGGTTTAGATAATTACATCATTAGTTAATGGTCTGTAAGATATTTGACAATCATGAATAAGAACACAATAAAGAATTGTATCTTCAGGTATATTCTCACTTGTCTCGATTTCAATTCGCACATCAACTGAAGATGTCTTCACTGCCTCCACTTGCTCGAGGCAATTAATTACAATAATCGGACAATGAGACTTAAATTCATCTCGTGAAACTAGAGTCTCTGAACGAAAATCATCGATCAGATAATATACATTACGAAATTTAACAAACATGTCATACAATTCGCTGTAGTCATTTATAGCAATTTCAGAAGTTGGCATTTCATAGGGATAAAAAATTGAATTTAAAAAAACTCTTATAGATTTTATGTTACAATGGTCAAAATAGAAAGAGCACGTATTTAGTACATTTCTTTTAGTTTGAAAACCTAATAAAAATTGACGTGGTTTTTGAGTTTCAGAAGTTGTCATTACAGTCCAACTATATTTAGTTGTTCTAGGTAGAGATGGCAAGACATGAACATCCCATGATCGCAAACCAACCTGAATGGGAATATTTTTCTGCATTAGTTTTAATCTTTTAATTTGTTCTTCGTCCGATAATGATAAAACAGGAATTTGTAGATAAACTTTAAATAACTTGACCTTAGAAAGATCATTTTCGGTTGCAGATTGCAACGCACGTGCGTCACTCGATGATCGGAGAAGTATTAGCTCATGCTTGCAGTTTAAAATCGGCTTTCTATAATCCTCTGCTAAACCTAACAGGTTGCTTAAAGGAAGTATTACATGGAAACGTTTTGTGATACTATCAACAATATTTGCTTCACTTGCTGGTGTTGTTAAAGAGGGAAAATAACCAGCATTTTGTAAAGCTGTATATTCGTTTTTTGAATATGATGCAAAGGTTTTTATAGAACTTGTTATACCTAGTTGGCGTGTACGATCAATTTCTTTACCATTTAACGTAACGCGAATTTCGCTAAAAAGATTAGCCCCAAAATTTTGGTCAGGATGTGCTGTAGTAGAAGCAGCCGGATTTACGTTAGAAGTAATAATTTGTCCTTCTAAGTGAAGAACACCTTCTGATAATAAAAGTATGTTTTCTTCATTTTGAATTGGTATTCGAATTTCATCATTATTTTCGAATTTATTAGCTGAATAAGGTTGGTAAACTCTTTCTTCTCGTCGCACAACTCTGTTGTCAACCTCTCTTTCATCCGTTATGTTAAACTTGATAAACATGTTAACAGCTTCAAATATAGATAGAAACTAAATAAGATTACCAATTGCATATATATATTTATGTTGAAATTAAAGTACGCGATAGCCTAAAGACTGTAAGAAATGTTTGTTGTTAGTCGATAACTGTTTCTTAGATTTTATGGTGGATGGCGTTGTTTTTTTATTTTTTTATTTTTTTTTTAGAAATTTTAGCTGATTGATTTATATTTCTCTTTCGAATCAGAGTCGACTTTTTTTTCAAACTTTGAGTTTTATATAGTATAACCATATTTGTGAATGTTTTCTAGTAAGCTTACTCAAGTAGAATGAAAATATAACAGTATTTCATTACTTTATATAGCAAGATATCGTGCTGGACTAATAATTAATTCTACAGTTAAATCTTCATCTTGCAAATCAATGAACTGTTGAAGATGATCTTCAAGTTGCACAGATATATGTTGAATAACCTTGCTGTTCATAGGCAAAAAAATAATTGTTGTTGGTTGTACAACAATCGGATAACCAACAGGAACATGACCTTTAAAATTATATAAAGAGTGTGTTGGTTTATGGTTCAAATAAGAACTCGTACCAAGCACAAGGTTGCAACTTACTCGAATACTATTAACAGTGTTAATTTTAATCATATATTCAGAATGATGAGTTGTGTTTGCCTCGAACTTTTTATGAGAAAATCCTAACAAATCTGCAATAGAATCTGCAACACCAAAATCTATAGCAAAGTTTTTCGAATATAGTTTACAATTAGAGAACACTTTATCATAATTAATATAAATATATGAAGGAAATTTGTCTTTTTCACCTAATAAATGTGCTAGTAATAATTCATTAATCTTTGCACTTAGTGTAATTGTTGAAACGTATAGCTAGAATCGAATATTATTAAAATTGTTGTATCCACATCGTTCATCTTTATAGCTAAAACGTTATTATTTTCGGTAATTTTTACTTCACTTTCGATTCTATTTCGATCAATCTCAATTTCTTTTTTATTCTCTTTAGGGTAAACTTTCTTTTCAATACCTAAAGCCTCTGCTACACTGTGGGGTACACCGAAATCGATATTAAACGGAGAAGACAAAACAAGACGGTTGCGTCCTTTCCCGTTTATATCCTCTTCCAAATAAAAATTTGTTTTTTGCAAATGATTTGTTATAAGTTTCGACAATGAGTGATAACTAAGTAAATCATCAAATGCTGTGGCTAGATCATCAAATTCATAAATACCTGGTGGAACCACTAAATCAATTGATAAAAAAGTAAAATGAATGCGAAATTTATTATTTCAGTTGGTAACATTTCTAATAGAATTAGATGTATACAATCCTGCAAGTCCTATTTCAAAAAACTCTGCTCCTTCAAGATGAATCGGGTTCTCCAATGTAACATCAATCTTTGAGCCTTTACCTTCAAGAGTTATCCGTCTTTCGAAAGCCATCTTTGAAATGTTTAAAGACGGTCTGTGTTTCCCTTATTTACACAATACAAGAAGACTAAACATAAATGTCCACAAATCGATGAAGTAATTGATTGATATGAATGAAAATTATATTGTAGATAGCAATTTTTAAGATATGTTAAAAGTTCTAATGGTGGTCTTAAATTACCGATACTATCAAAATAATGCACGTATTTACCTCGTTTACTGAAAGCCACCCAATGTGAACCAGATTTAACCATCGGTTCAAGGTTAACAATACAGTTTTCATTTTTTCGAGGATGTCTTGGTAACGTATCTCGCATAAAGACTCCTCTAAAATTTGGAATCTTTAAGTGATGTGCGTATTTAGCTAAATCGAAATTACTTAATGCTTTATTTGGTATTTGGTTAATTATCTTTTGTATGCAGGAGGATTTAAATAAATGCCTTGATCTGCTTTTCCTCGCATTGCTTCTATCATTCCATTGTGTCTTTTCATTTCTTTTAATTCTTCTTGTGCAGCTTTCGCTTTGTTTATAGCACACACTACCCCGGCTGCTCCGCCTGCTATACCCCCCAAGCCCGACAAGGCTGCAAATATCGGAAGTAGGGGTAAAATACCACCTTGCTTTTTCGATGCTCTTGTTTTATCTTTTCTTGTTTTGTTTTGTTTTGTTTTTAATTTAATTTTCGTTTACCTCCTCCAAGCTTAGACTTAGCTTTCATTATGCCACTGACTGTTAGTGCAGCCGCTCTCTCTCCTAATGATGCGTCAGGGATTTTACACGAGACCAAGCTTTTGAAGCTAAAATTTCATCAGCCTCTCTTCTTTTGTTTGAATCTTTAGGATTTGCATAAGCAATGTCGTGCTCTTTGCACGCTTTATCTAATATATTTATTCCTGGATCACCACGGCTCAATCGCTTTTCTAATTTTGTTCCTGGTCCACAATATTCATATCCCGGGATGTGTATTTCCACTGGTAAATTATCAATAGTTTTATTAAGTACACGACTAATTAATGATCCACTTCCTGATCGTTTATATTGAGTGGCAGAGTTGCTCCTCTTACAACGCACCATTACTAAATGATAAGTAATATAATGTAATTATATATACATATACATATTTCAGGAAAATGGGAATGGTGGGGGAGGAGTTGTAAATAATACACACAAAATTTGGGTTATTATTTATTCTCTTTTTCATAAGCAAAGGAACACACAAAAATTAGTATTATTATCAGAATAAAAGTGTGTGTGTGTGAAAGAAATAAAGTAAGTAAGAGAGATGAAGTGCTTTAATCTCAAATTTGTTTCTAATCATTTTTTCAGAGAAAAATGACCAAACGGTAAAGTAACAATTCCGTTTTCAGTTATGTGTCTTTTATCATCGTTTGATGAAATTGCCAACTTATTTTGCCGAAAAGTAAATACAGAATGAGATTTTGAAATTATACAAACTTGAACTTTGTTGGCTTGTTAAAAAGACACTTTCGATACTCATCAATATTCATAGTTTTACTCACACTCTTCTTAATGCCTTTAGCCTTACACAAGCTATTAATTTCATCACACAATTTTATTGCATACATTTTGGGTCTTAACCCCACAAATTCTTCAACAATCCTTCCAGCATGTTCATTTTTCATTAAAGCAATTTCACCTTTATTTTGTCTGACAATGCCAAAAGGATTGTTTTTTTTTTCATAGTTTCCAGTATCAAACAAATTTGAATGCTGTTTTATGAACTCATAAATATCATAATAGAATATATACATAAAACTATCGGTGTCTGTGTATAACAACCTCACATTTGATTCAGGATTTGCTAAAATAACATTGTAATGAAATTCATTCATTTTACATTTAGACAAATCTAATATAGATGCACCAACATATACTGGTGGATTGTGAAAAATCTTTAGTCTGCTCATCTCAATGACCATACATTGTTCATCGAATATAATTCCATGTTTAAAATTAGCCTTAGCTATTAAAGACCTAGCACCAGGGGCGCACCCAGGGGGGGGCTTTGGGGGCTTAAGCCCCCCCTAAAAACCTGGGAACACTTTAAAAACATTGCATCATATAAACATAAAGAAACCTTCCAAACCGTCCGTCTGCAGGTGTCCGTCCATCGTATCTGTGATGCGGGCAATCCAGGTAACAGGCTCGCAGACTCCTAGGTTGGTGTTCCGGTGAACCGTAATGTCGTAGTCGTTCAGGTTGGACAGGCGGACGTACGGCCGAGACGTCGTGTTGATGAGGGTCTTGGCAACTAACAATCCTTTTGTCTGGATGTCCTCATATTTTGGCTCGATGACAGCCGCCACACCCTCAGCAGTTCCGTCGACAATTACGACAGCGCTGATCTCCGTCCTGGTGGGAACGATGACGTCCTCTCTCAGCCTTACTCGTCGTGGGGTGACGGCCTCGTGAGTTGGTTGCAAAGCAAGTTCCTCACCTCCGAAGTGCAGAGTGTTGGTACTCAGATCCAAGATGATGTTGTTCTGGTCCATGAAGTCCAGTCCGATTATCACTTCATTTGATACGTCAGCCACAAGCACTGGATGCTTTATCGCCCGTCGACCAATGACGAACTCCAGTGATGCTTCGCCATGTACCGGTGCGGTCTCTCCGGTCGCGGTTATTAGTTGGAGGTTCCTTTGTGTGGGTTGCACTCTCCACTTCGGGATCACGGTGGGACTGACGATGATCCTCGATGCTCCCGTGTCGATTAGCATGGGCCACCTCTCTCCGTTGACGACTCCGTCGACCATCAGACTGCTATTATCCCTCCTTAACTCAGTCACACGAACTTGGACTGCCGGGGCTTGATGACTGTCACAAGCAAACCTTTGCCCCCCAAGGCTGGCTGATACTTGCTTTCCTGGGCCGCGTGGTTTCCCTACGACTGACTGTCCCGACGGAAACCCTTGGCGGCGCTGATCACCGCAGTCCTTGCTCAGGTGGCCTCTCTTACGGCAGGTCCAGCAGGTCGGTAGTCCTCTTCCGGGCCGCCTCTCCGGATGTCCTTCGGCTTCGTTTTTGTTGGTGGTACTGCGACCCTTGAAGAACCGGCCTAGCGCCTCCATCAGTTCATCGACCTGGGGCTTGGTCTTGTCGGCTTTGGATGGTTCGTCGATGTCCACCTGACGCACCCGCGCGCGCATTCTAGATGCCTGTTTTGCCGTCTCGAACTCAAGTGCGTGGCTCAGCGCATCTGCCACTGACTTATTGCGCGCGAGTCGCAGCGCCTGTTGAGTGTCCGAGTCCCGTAGTCCGTCGGTGAAGGTCTGCGTCGCAATCTGTTCCAGAAAGTCGGCCGGCGCTGTTGGATAGCCGAGCCTTACGTGGCGTGCGATGTCCATCCCGAACTCCTGCAGGGTTTCCGCGTTCTTCTGTACCCGGGTCCGGGGCTGCATCTGGTAGGCCTGCTGAAGATGGCTATCTCCATATCGGGACTCCATATGGGCGATCAGTGAAGCGTAGTCCTGGGATCCAGTCGGGATGGCCTGAAGGACGTTAAGGGCGTCACCTCTCAGCGCTACAATGAGAGCTGTAGCCTTTTCTGTGTAGTTCCAGTTATTTATGGAACAGGCCGCCTCGAACTGACGTAAGTAGGTGCTCCACGGGACCTTTCCGTCGAAGGTAGGGGGGCGTCACTCTGCTATATCCCGTTCCTGATATTCCCGGTGTAACGGTGGGCGGGCGTTGGCGCAGCTTGGCAACTTCCTCTTGTAGAGCGTTGAATTTCTCTTCCACCCCCGTCAGTGGGCGTTGGCGCAGCTCGGCAACTTCCTTTTGTAAGGCGTTGAATTTCTCCTCCACCCCCATCAGCGGGCGTTGGCGCAGCTCGGCAACTTCCACTTGTAAGGCGTCGAACTTCTTTTCTACTGCCGTGACTTCCTCACGCAGACCCAGTTCTAATTTCTTCAGGTCCTGTGTCAACTTATTCTGACCGTCTTCCATCTTTTTCTGGCCGTCCTCTATCCTCTTCAGATCCTCCGCTAGCTTATTTTGACCGTCTTCCATCTTCTTCTGGCCGTTTTCTAGTTTGGCAGTTAGGTCCTCGGCTAACTTCTTCTGGCCGTCCTCCATCTTCTTCTGGCCGTCTTCCAGCTTCTTCAGGTCATCCTTCAGGTCCTTGGCAAATTTCTTCTGGCCGTCCTCCATCTTCTTCTGGCCGTCCTCCATCTTCTTCTGGCCGTCTTCCATCTTGGCTTCCATGCCACTTAACTTTTCTAGCAATGCTGCAAATTGCGCTTCCATTTTAGATGTTTGTCTTGTAAAGGGCATGCACTCACAGGAAAATTAAAATAAAAAAATGACCTGCTCGGGTTTTGAAACCAGGACCGTCAGGTGTTGTGCTTGTGTTTGAGTTCGTAATCCCGCTTCTGACACCAGTTGTTACGTGCCCCCCCCCCCCCCCCCCTCCAGTGGCACTTCTGTTAACTGGACTACGGTGGGTTGAAGCACAACACAGATTGTTCCTTTAAATGAAATAATTAAATTTATTGCGGCCAGAAAGATACACCACTCAACAGCAAATACAAGCAATTAGAGCCTTACTCCAGTTTCCTCAAGTCTCTTCCTTATGGAGAGCTCTTGCCCCCTTTCACTTGTCAACAAACCACAGAAGTTAATTCGTCCTAATGAGTCAGGTGGCCTTGACAGAAACTACCTGCACCTCTTCCTCATGTACACAAACTACAGTTACTTGCTACACGCTGCTTCGCTGTTCACAAGCTGGGAAACAATGTCACTGGATTTCGTAACTCGTACGGCACTTCGCCACAATACGTCTGTCGCTCAGTGAAATCACACTCGCTCAAAACACAGACAGTCCCCTGTATGCTTCTCACTCCCTCGCTGTCAAGAGAATCGGCTTCACTAGGGGTTTCGCAAGTCACCACACTTCTGTCGCTCAGGATAAACTCTCGCACTAGCTCGAAAAACACAACCACAACTGCTTGACAGGTTGCTCTTATATAGCAGGCCGGTGACTCAATAAATGCTTCTAGACCCATCCAGGGTTCACGGCTTCTCGAGGTTTCCTTCACTGGCTGAGTCACGAATATTCTGGACCATCCCTTTGTCCTAGTAGTCCTGTTGCATAAGGCGCACGCAATACACTGAGGCAGAGCAGCCCAGCCCTGGGGCAGTTGTGACTCATGCGGCGAGCGATGAAACAAACTCACAGCCGTAACAATATTTACATACAAGAATAATAATGGACACATTCTCTTTCCATAGCTGAAATCATGTTATTGAGGAAAGCCCCCTCCAAACCAAAAGTCTGGGTGCGCCCCTGCCTAGCACCATAGGGTCCATGCCATTTGGTAACCCATTTGATATCCCTTAACTTCCTCACATTCATCAGTGAACGACCAAAAGTTGTATTATTCATCAATTTATAAAAAAAAACACTTTTTGCCTGTTTTCGTTTCTCTCTGTTCACATCAATATATGGTTTTAGCCATTGACTCTGATTGAATTCGATTATTCTGTGAATACGTTCTCATTTCATTCCTAGTTGAATATATTGCTTTAACATTCTATAATGCAAAACATAACGTTCTTTATTATCTAGGGTAGCCATTAGCTTTGTCAACTTTTCTGGACATAGAGGGTAATCTGAATGTTTGTCATGTAACTCTTGAGGATAACTCAAATCTACTTCCAAGATAAATCCGATTTCTGAAGTATCATCAATATTTAAAAACATTAAACCCTTCAACATTTGCAACCCATTTAAAGCCACCTGTTGGAAGATATTCCATCATAGCATATCCATATGAATTATGAACTTCAAAGTACATTATGTAGGACTCTTGTTTTTTCTCATCATAAGTTTTCATATACTTATTATTAGCAATCGCATGTCGTGTTATACACTGAACATTACCTCCTCGAATAGATCGTTCAAAAAAGTGTGACATATCAATATCTTGAAGCAATTCAAGTTGAACATTGGTTATCTTTTTCATTGCACACCAAGACATGGATAGAGCAGTGTAAAAAAAATGAGCTTCATCAATGCCATACGTTTCCATGCCATTCGATCTAAAAATTTCAAAGACATCCGCCAAAAGAAGTGTGTCTACTTTTAAATACAAATCGGCGTATTCCCCTAATGTTTGACAGGAAAACGTTTCCCACACCGATTGAGCAAACTCATACTCCTCGTTCGATATTGTTTGATTATAAAGACTGCTATAAAACTTGGATATTTCAGGTAATTTAGTTTCGTTAAGTACATCCATACTTGTGACGTATTCATATGGAAACGCCTTTTCTTGCAGTAAGTCGAAACTGTGCATCATCATTAAAATAACGTCTAGTTATTTGCTTTGAATCTTCACTTAACGAAGATGAACATTGATCTAGTGAACAGGACAAGAAATTATATGTATCGATAAATCTTAACTGAATGAATCCATTCTTAACCCGTACATACTTTGTAAACCCTTTATAATGTTCCATATTCATTGCTAACAAACTTATATGACCAGGATTATGTAACACCCCACCATCTTGTTTCTCACAAATTTCTTTAATTATAAAATGTCCATCATAGGCCGTTAGATTATGAAATGCTATGGGCAGGACCACTGCTACTTTGTAATTTAAATTACATCGATTATGTGTACTTCCTCTATATTTTCCAGTTATGTGACAATGATCGCGTACTTTGAGTTCATTATCTGCAATCGGTTTCTCACAAATGTGACAAATTTTACTTAACAAAAATAATCTTTCTTCATTTTCTGTCATCTTTAACATTGGCTTAGCCGATAAGTAATATGTTTGAAGTTTATCCACAATGCTATAAAGTTCCTTTACAAACAATTATATGCAATTATTTCCCCTAAAGAGTTTAAAACTGCACAATTCACTATCAAAATTACAATGAAAGTATAAATAAATGCTGTAAGGAATATGTTTATGTGTTAAAGTAGAGTTAGGAATGTCACTATTTGGAAAACAAGAGGAAATAGGAGACAAAACGTATTCAGTGTCTGCATAAATTATAAATGGAACTGTATCTTTAAATTTAAATTCTGTACAATTAACAAATCTTTGTTCATCAGTTGGCATTATGCTCTTAGCTACAGGAAACTGTTTACAGTCTGCAAAGTGAACATTTAACTCATCCTCAAGAAAATAATATGACAAACAACGTCTACATATATAAATCCGTCTATGAATGTTAGTGATGCTTGAACGCACAAGGCGTGCAAGATTTCTCATTAAACAAAAGTGATAACTTTCACTGTTTCCAATCTGCAACATCAATAAGTCCACACTCCTTTCATATGCTTTATCTGATACATACAAAGGTACAATAGTAAATGTTTTTTTTTCCTTTTACTTCGTTTGTTCCCATACACACCCAATTGTTTTCATCATATTGTGCTCCATACACATTTACAGAAATATTGTTTTGATTTTCAAACTTGTTTAAATATTTCATTTGCATTGGAATTGGAATATCATCTAAATTTAAAACATCTCTGTAATTAGGATAGGAAGAAAGATGATTCACGTTTCGCGTTTTTTGATACAAACCAGCAACCACACTCCACGCAAAACAAGCTTCCTTTGTATCATACAAATTTAGCACTGCGTGTTTATTGACTATTACGTCAGGCAATCTACTAGTATTGGACATTCCTACTTGAAATCCAACATATTTATTTATATTAATTCTCAAACTATGAATTTTTTCTAAAGCCCACCCAGAGCCATTTGCTTCAAATTCGCTCATTATTGTCAATGTACCTTCAATGATATGATTATTATAAAATTCATTTACATCCGTATACTCGAAAACTACTTTATTTATGGCAGCAAAATATTTTGTTTCTGATATGTCGCGAAGCACATACTGTGCACACAAAACTGAATTCACCTTTAAAGATTGCACAGTTAACGCTTTCTTAACATACTTTGTAAACCAAATATTAGCATTTGCTAAAAACTCGCGAGGATCCAAAAACTCATTCTTAACATTTGAAACTGCAAGTGTGTACACTCTAGAATTGAATGCCGTTTCAATTAACTCACAGCTTAAGAAAGATTCATCCTTTATTTGAAGTGTAATTTCTTCACAATTCACAGCTTGTTGCAATATGTGGTCGCTAATAACTCTCCAACATTCAATCAACTCATCAGTGTTCTCAATCAACTCCGTTTGAGTGTATTCCCCGATTTGGTATGATATTGAAATAGCACCGTTTAGTTCACTTCTAAAATTAGAAACACTTTCAAATGCATTGTCCAATTGGTTTCTTATATTTTCACTGTTATTATGTATTACAATATTAACCTTTCTACGTTTGCTAGGAGGTGTTGCCATTGTTGTCTAAGCAATTGTCCAATTTGCACTGTTGTTAATACACCACCAGCAGTTGCTGTAACATCGGCTCACCATAAACCTATAATCTTTTAAAGTATATTCATGCCATTGAGATAAATTACTGCCTGCAATCTCCAGTGAACAATGAATGGCTTCAAAGGGAAATTCATCCTGAAGTTTACCAAGCAATTTGTTTCTATACTCATTCAATTTTGTTACATCAAAACAAGTCATGGAAAATTCAATATTGTAAACCTCATCAAATGTATTGTATCCGAAGAAACAAATAAAATGTTCATCTTCACATAATTCTTGTATCAAATATCTTAGAACTGTTTCTGTCACCTCTCGCTGACTATCATCTGATTTGCTAACATTAGTAACGTAGACTGAAAATGTTGAAATTCCACTCGAAGATGTTCAATTGTTAAAACAAGCTTCTTTCTCATTATGACTCACCTCATTATCATCTTCTTCTCCTTCTTCTTCAGACTGATGAAAGCATACACGATGATACTCTATTACCGGGTGCGATCGATGTTCAGTTCCACTCAGAAAATTAACAGTTTTCCACTTCATTTTGCTGTTCCTTTTATTAGTTTTTAGATAATCTGAAAAAAATTAAACAAATTAAGAAATAATGTCGCCTCCGTAGCGTAGCGGTCAGCATGGTTATCTGCCGTCCCGGAGGTCCTGGGTTCGATTCCCGGCTCTGTCACGAAATTTGAAAAGTGGTATGAGGACTGGAACGGGGTCTACTCAGCCTCGGGAGGTCCAAATGAGTAGAGGGGGTTCGATTCCCACCTCAGCCATCCTCGAAGTGGTTTTCCGTGGTTTCCCACTTCGTCTTCGGGCAAATGCCGGGATGGTACTGTACCCGTAATCCACGTGGTCTTACCTGTTGAAATCCGATGGAAAAGCTGGATCGTAGATTCTGGAAGTTTCCGGCTGAATTAACCCCTAAAAGTCTACCAACTAGGATCAACCAGGGATTAGGATACGTCGATATTAAAGAATGCGATACGGAGACGCCAGTGGTGTATAGATTACAATGAAACGAAGCTCTTAAAAGAACTCGAACAAGAGACTCTAAAAGAAAACGAAAGAATCTCGGGCGTTAATTTTAAGCAAACTCAAGAAAAAAAACACCCACTGGTCCTCCTAACGCACTCCCTTTTCTAATAGAAAACACCAGTCGTTCAAAGAATTTTTTAAAAATTAAATTCAGTTTATTAACTGGCAAATGGTGTATGTCTGTCAATTAGACAAAAATGAAGAAAGCGTCTCTAAATCAAATGACGAAAATAGTTTCAATAAACGCCTATAATAAGGCCCCATCTTACTGCTCTAAATCGCAGTATTTAAATGTCTCATTCATTGAACACATTACATGAAAAATACAATATTAAATCATGCACTGATGCTATGCCCTTATTAAAAATTTATACATATCTTACATTTTATATACAGATTATATCCTTAGTTAGGATTTTGTTATTATCGCTGCCCATTTCCATTTAATTCGACAAGTATATCTCAAGGTTATAATTCTCTTAATTTGTTGCATTCAACAATCAATTAAGATAATCGAATAGTGTTACAAGTTAGAAAATAGTTTATTAACTATCCAGATGCTTCAATGAATGCAGTATATTTTTGCTAAAATCACTGAAATATCAAATGTATTATATTGCATGAATTAATTAAAGTTATTCGAAAAGTGGCTGTGTCACTTAAATATGTGTGTCACGATATAAGCAATCCATCTCCGGCAAATCTTAATAGACAAGAATAAAAACATAGGGTTACTTGAATTAATTCTGGCATTTAAGAGAACATTCGTGATTCCAATTCACGTTCACAACAACTTCCTATTCAAATTAGTGATAGCTCAAAAGCTAATTTCACTCTTACAAAACGAAATGACTACGTTAATGTCTTCACATAAGACTTCGAGTACATTATACAATATTAATATTGACCATCCAATGATGTCAAATATTCGCTTCATTAACACAATAAATTCGTATTCATTAAATTGCAATACCATAATTCAGCTTTTCAAAGCTGTCAAGAATTTTTCCCAAACGTAATTAAACTCAAAACCTTTCAATAATTACTCTGAAGATATCACGCATTATCGTAGACGAATATAGAAGTGTCACAGAGTACCTCTTTCCCAACTTCACTCAACAAGTTGCAACAATTTATTAGATAAGTTGTATTATCTACTTCCATAAATTATCGTCATTTAAGTCTATGACAAATTCTGTTATACTTGTTTGAACTGTTAATTTAGTTCACTATTCCAATATATATATATATATATATATAATTATTTCCATAATTACTTATATATAAAAAAATCGTAGATAGACACTAGTAAAATAGTCGGTTCAGTTTCGCCTATCCAAACTCGAAAAATGGCTTAACTACTCAGAAGAAAACACGTGAGAATCACACCATGGAAAGGAGTCTATTATCATATCAATAGATACACGCAAACCATTAAATCAAACGATGATCTAGCCAAGAGCCTACCAAAAACGAATTAAAATGACACAAGCTGAAGACTGAACGAACTAAAGTTTCAGTTTAAAAAAAATCTCTAATCTAAAAGAAATATGAAAGTAGGCTACAAATGCCTCGACAATCAATTCACAATTGTTCTCGCTGGACGATTTCTATGATTCCATACCCATGGAAAATAATGATGAAAATGAACTATCATTTCTAAAAGAAAGAAATGTCTACTAGAATGTCATAAGTCCAAACGAAGAGTATCACTGAAATATTTTTGGAATAGTTCAAGTGCACGTGTGTGTGGCCATCTTCTTCCTAATCGCTATTCTTATACAAAAATATCGTCGTCTTGGTCCTAATTATGCTGCAGATGTCTTCCCAACAAAATTCAATGCTTGGTTTTATTTCCAAAATTTTTTTAAAAAAAACACAAGTAATGCTCTAAATAGCATTGCGTTTACTGTTAACTACAAAATAAATTACACTCTCCGACAGAAATGATACAAGGAACCAAATCTAGTCTTCGAATGAATTTCATACTATTTAATAAGATATTGGTGAAAAGTGACGAACTAAAAGTGACAAAGTCTACTGTCTACAAGAAAGAAAAGTTTTCCAGCTACCTTGGGGATGTTCTGGTTGAGATTGAAGAAAGTAAAGGAATATACATTCCTTTCAGGAACTGGACCCTCATCCCTGAGTAGTCCATGGCTGGAGCTGTAAGTCGTCGAACCAACTTCCTCCTAACTCGAAAACCACTGTCTACGAAACGGAGTTCCTACATATTACTTGTACAAGGCTCCCTCGACGTTATCAGTAAAGTAGTTTCGTACATTTAGAGTTGTTTCTTCATTCTCATGTACTTCAAAACCACTGGATCAGAAAGAACGCCTACAATCGTTTCTTTTTCTTCATTGTAGTATTTATAAGGTTGTCATTCCAAATTATCAATCCTGCCTCTGCATTGCATTCCTGTACTATCTGCTTAGCCCAACATTGCTACAGCAGATAGATTGTCACAATAAAGTCCAGTCGTATTGTTCTTGATAATACTAATGCTTTCCTGCATTTCAACCATATATGTAGTAGATTTCCTCATCGTGGGGTTTGAACTGACAAGTCCATGCAATAACTAAGCTCACTCGCATATATCTATTTTCTGGGTTATGCCAAACACGCCAGAAATACGAACAACCGCATGTTGCTATGAAGCAATCCGCCTGTTCGCTCCGCGCCGTGATTAGAGTACACTCGTACGACTGCGTGTTTAACGAAACTTTTCTTACAGAGCCGATAGCACGTTCACTCCGTGTGTCACAAAACTCAAGTGTCTGTGATTTCAGAACTGCTCGCAGACACGCCACAGCTAGCAGTCTACCCATGATACATCTCTCCTTGTATCGAGGTTGACAATCGAACTATGTCGATTATCATCTTATATATGCATCAGACAGTTGCTGAAATAAGTTAGTGAGCATGTCCTGTCCACGTGATCACGAGCATGGCGGGATTGCCTATCTATCTCCTAAGTGAATGACGAGTGTATTGCTCCTCAAGCCTGCAGCCAAATTAATGCCAAACAATAATTTCAAAATACGTCTCGCTGTCGTATCAGGGTTCAAGTATACAGCAAAATACTGGCTCAGTACCTACTGTAAGGCCACGGCCGCCTCCTTCCCTCTTCCTGGCCTATCCATCCCAATCTTCCATCCCTTCCCATCCCTCATGAGGCCCCTGTTTGCTTTGCAGGTGAGGCCGCCTGGGCGAAGTGCTGATCACACCTCCCCAATTGTATCCCTCCCGACCAGATGTTCCAGGCTCCAGGACACTGCCCATAGAGGCGGTAGTGGTGAGTTCCCTCGCTGAGTCCGTTGGAACCACCAACCTAGAGGGTAAATTGACTAAATAAAAAAAATAATAAGCAACCAAATATATATCAATCGTTATATCAATCAATACATATATAATCCACATATATATACTCACCAAAAATTTCCAGTTTTAAAACAACTTGATGTGAGCGGTTCTTCAACCCCAAATACACCAACATCAGTTTGCCTCTAAGTGAGTTAAGTTCATCGATCTCTGATGCGCTTAGTTTTGCAAATACTGCTGGTAGAAATACACTTGTTATTTCATCTTCAATGATAATGTTCACCACTATTTTTCTTCCGAATCTCGTCTCCACAGTCCGAATAATTTGGACCACATACGGTAAATCAATTATTAGTTCTGATAGTTTCTTATTAGAATACTCAACGCAAGTGACTAAGTTATTGAACTGCGTTAGAACATCCATCACACACACAATTTGTTCCTCGTCGTTGACTTTCTTTATTTCTTTCACACACACACTCTCTTCGCGCAAACGTAGAAGTTAAACTCATCCACGCAGTTGTCCATTTATATATCCTTCACCCCCACCTACACTCAAGAAACCATATGCTGCAAAACAAGCTTCTGACGCAATCATCCCATTAATTCTTTTATCACTATTACTTAAAGAAGTCAAAGATTACATTCTCAGCCAATGACGTTAAAGGTCAACCTCGTCTCACGCGAACACTGCAGACATATCACGTGATCGCTCGCAAAGCTGCACATGCTCACACCCACATGGCTATCAGATGACGTCAACACCCATTGATTTTTTTTATCACCATCGCATAAATAAGCCAAAGGTTATCTGCTTCAAGCGGTTAAAGGTCAACCTCTTCCCACGCTAACATGAGCACGTGCACATGCTCGCTCTAGTGTCGGATGACGGTTAGCATTCTAATAAACAGCCCCCCCCCATGACGTCAACACCCATAAAAAAAATATTACCAGCGCATAAACAAGCCGCATGCTCACACTCGCATGGCTATCAGATGACGTCAACACCCATTATTTTTTATCAACATTGCATAAACAAGCCAAAGGTTATCTGCTTCAAGCGGTTAAAGGTCAACTCTCCCCCTCGCTATCATGTGCAGTGCACGTGCTCGCTCTAAGCAACCACGACGTCATCAAGCATTCCATGATGTCATCAAGCACGCGATTACGCAATATTCCCTCGCGATGATGCAATATCCAAACTGTTCAAGCACATACTACAGCTGCAGTATTTTCTCCACATTCAAAATTGACTTTAAAACACGCCCCGATTCAATTGGCCCATTACTAGGATTTAAACCACGCGTGTTAGAGCCCAACAAAAAACATGAATCAGACCATGAAGTGAAATTCATTGAGGACCATCATGGGTCGGTGACGTGTAATATTATTAGCCAAGTGTACACCAATCAAGAACCATCGCATTCGCTTTATGACTTTATTGTGACATCTCCCAATGGCTATATTATTCGTGAAAACCCTCCAGTGGTGCTTTTTCATTCTGTGGCTGTCGATGGTATTAGTAATATAACATTAAAACTGATCAATAGAGATCAACAACTCATTGATCTAGATTCTACCACACCAGTGACTTACAAGTTGGTGCTAAAGCCACTATGAAGTTTGTGTATAAAGCAACAACACCGTCTAGGGATGGTGTTAGTTGCTTGCCAGGTGAATACACGTTAACATCTAAGGACAAGCAGATTTTACAGCATTTGGGTTACCACGTCAACCCTGATGATGAATTCTATCCTAGAGAGAGCGAACCGCATCGAGGAGCAACCAGGAGTGGTAAGAATTGATCTCCATTCCTGTCAAGCTCAAACACTTGGACTCAATAACAAAGATGAAATTCAATTTGCCATCAACAACCACGATATTTACACCCTACCGCATGAAAGTGTCATTCATATTGAAGGTAGGCTCACCAAAGCCGATGGCTCTACACCCACTACATCCAAGTTAGCCAACCATGCTTTTGCCTTTCTGTTTTTTGAGGTGCGTTACGTGATTTAAGATATCGTGGTGGATAGCACTCGAAATGTGGGTATTTCCAGTGCCATGAAACTATATCCCTCTTATAGTGAGGAAGAAGGTAAAATACTTTGCATGGCGGGTTGGTACCCTGCCTCGACCAATGACTGGATGGTACACACCGATGGGACCTTTACTGGATATTTACCTCTTAAACTGATTTTAGGCTTTGCCGAAGATCACCAGCGCATTGTGGTCAACGCAAGGCAAGTGCTTTATCTGGTGAGAGACAGGAGTGATAATAATGCACTCAAGGGAGCCGACAATGTCCCCGTAGATTCAAAAATTCAACTACAACGCTTGCTATGGAAAGTGCCCCATGTGACCCTTGACGATAGCAAAAAACTGGACATACTCAAGATGGTAAAGAGAGATATGCCTCTACCCATGGAATTTAGAAGCTGGGCACTCCATGAGTACCCGCTATTGCCCACCACCACCACACACAGTTGGTCTGTAAAAACAGCTCGCTATACAGAGAGACCTCTCAACATGATCGTGGGTTTTCAAACGAATCGCAAGTATCAACAAACCAAAGATGCCACGCAATTTGATCACCTGCAATTGAGAAATGCACGTCTTTTCCTCAACGAAGCTGTGTTTCCCTATGAAGGACTGGATTTGGATTTTTCAAAAAATAAGTTTGGCCCCCTGTACGAATTGTTTTCTAAATTTCGATGGTCGTATTATCAAAAAGAGAACGGCCCCATGCTGCTACCCCAAGCGTTTAAGGTAAGAGCACCACTGACTGTCATTGACTGTTCTTACCTGGAAGAGTCTGTGAAGCCATCCAATATTGACATTCGACTAGATTTTGAAACGCATGACAATGTACCAGCCAATACGACGGCCTACTGTTTGATTATTCATCACATACAAGTCAACTATTATCCACTGTCCAACCAAGTGACGAGAGTATAAATAACAGGTCAACCCACGTCAAGCCGCTCAGTCATGTCTTGCTTTAAAGCCTCAAGAGAAGTCACATCCATGAATTTAAACTCTGAGGAACAACGTTTCAAGACTTTTGCAACGTGGCCGGTGCCTTTCATAAACCCTCAAGCCTTGGCGGCCGCTGGCTTCTATTATTCAAAATCAAGAGATGAAGTGAAATGTGCCTTTTGTCCCATCATCATAGACCAATGGCAAGAGAGTGATAATCCCATGCAGGAACATCAGCGCTAGTCACCTGCCTGCCCCTACCTGTGCAGAATGGAGGTGGGAAATATACCCTGTTATTCAAGCTACCCCTCACGCGTGCCTCTGGGTGATGAAAAATCAAGTTACGATACGTGTGGACTGGTGTCAACGGTGCTTCGGTGAGCAGCTCACCATCAAAAACGCCTAGTTTAGAGACATTGGGACATCATTGGTGTTATGGACGTTACAAACACGAAAGACGATATTGTTGTATCAGTTGGTATCGTCCCTACCCCAAAATGACTAAAGCCTGTGAGACGTGTCATGATAATAAAATGATGTAATTATTAAATTCTTATTTTTTCATGTCCCCCTGTCCTACCCTAACCTCATTTTTTTTCAAACTAGCATGGTAGGTAAATCCATGTCATGGGTACACTTTAGTGGCCAATGGTCAGTCAGTCAGTCGTCAGTTGAACTTGGTCCAGACAAGCGTCAACATGTTGCGCACACTCATTGTGGATTGCCAAGGGTTTAAAATTGGTGACAACAAATTTATATTTAAACAATTGGCCATGATTGATTGTACCACGTCTTGGATATCGCTAGTTACGCATTTGGTATTTAAATCGCCCCTTGCTTTTGATTTGTTGTATGAAAAAGACCGTAAACAAACCGAGTGGATTGAAAATCATAGGCATTTAGACTGGAATCAAGGAACCATTTCCTATAAATATTTGGACGTGGTCATGAAAGCACACTTGTTCTCGGCCAATGTGGTATTTGTGAAAGGTAATGAAAAACGTGAATGGTTGCAACAATTTTTGGCTTCTTACTGTCAATGTATCGACCTCATGGACTTGGGCTGCCCCTCCCTGCAAACGCTCATGGATACTTGTTACCCATACAGCCCTAGCGCATGCGTGGCATCTCTTTCATTGGTTAACCACCCATGCCTGCTGGGAGTTGTTAAATAAAATTATAACTCAAGATTTACCTGTGAATGGCGCCAGTGAGATTTCTACAAGCAGCGTGTAAACATCTACTGAACGTGATACGATGGAGAAAGGCAATGCTACGGACAAAGCCATCGGCAAGTTCTTTGTGTGCAAAAAGAAACTAGACAGTTTTACCAAAGTGGAACTCTTGGCGCTGCCCAAGTCGTTCATTTATTATGAGGCCGCCAACGCGCTGAAAGAAATCTGGCAACATGTACCAAAAGCATGGACTCAAGACCCTGTGTTGAGTGAATTGCAACCCTGTACAGATTACGATCACCATAGGCAAGTGGCCATGGCAAAAATACCCTCTATGCGTCAGTGCGCAACTTGCCAGCTAGTGAAACTGTATCACGGTCATAAAAGTCCGTGTAAAGACTTTGTTGAATCATTCCACGGGTGTCATGGCGAGAAAAATCAACAACAACAACAAACACAAACATCGTCCACAGAGGAGGAGGAAGACCAAACCTTTTCACCATAGATGGAAAACGATATGCCTGACCTGTACTGGCAATGGCGTCATTGACAAAGTGACTCAATACTTACCTTTTGAAATCCATCTTCCAGGTTATCGTTTTTGTGGCCCTGGAACTCATCCTGAAAAACGTTTGCAGCGTGGTGATGAACCCATTAATCTTTTGGATCAAGCATGCAAAGAACACGATCTTTCATATCGCCGTAGTCATCCTTGTTTAAGACATGTGGCTGATAAATTATTATTGAAATAAGCTAAACAACGTTTCACATCCTGTGATGCCTCAGTGGGTGAACGGAGGCAGCACTGATTGTGATGAGTGCTATGAAAGGAAAGTTGATGATGCGTGGACATAAACATTAAGGAATTGAGGAGTGAGTAATTGGGATTTGTTTGTATTCAATTTGCTTTTGTCAATCCACTATCACTACGAAATAAAAACAAAGGTTTACCAATGAACGATTTTTTTTATTTAAAAAATTATGATGTTGATGGGCTGATTTTTCATTATCAAATTTTCACACATTGCCATTTGTCAATTTGCAATTTACAATTTTTAAAAATGACTGTTTCAAGTTTTGTGTTTTTGATTAAATGGATTTTCCATTTTGTGATTACACTTTTTAAACAATGTTCGTTTCATGTTTTTTTCAATTTTCATATTTCACACATAGCCATTTCCAGTTTTTTAAATGTGCGTTTTAAGTTTTACGTTTTTTGAATTTTGTCGATATCGAAACATGGATTTTCCATTTTGCTGTTTTCACATTTTTCTATTTCGTGTATGCCGAAAGTTGAGATTTGTTAATGATGTTGATGCAAGTGCTTGACTATCATAATGCTGCAGTGTGTTTATGGGACTGCGGAAACGTGGAGGTCTACGACTAGTGCAGGCAAGACCGTTTTACAAAAATAATGTCTATTGACCGCTACATTTGAAACAAAACAAAACTATTGACTAAACAAAATAACTAATTACCATTTACATATAAGTGACAATTTCCCCTCCCCCACCCACCCACCCTACCTCGCCGTGTTTGCTCTAGTCATACATGCACATCAGCTTCCACGCTACCCATACATTCACACCTGTCTTTGGGAAAAAACACAACAACTTTATTTATTCCCAAAAGCACATTCTCGACATGCACACTTATCCCAAAAGAAATTTTTAGTTCGCCATTTACGATTTACATTACAAAAAAAATCAAGTTACTAAAAATACTATTACTCATTTGATATTTACATAAAAAATAACACTTTTGTACAGCTTAAAAAAATCAAACCATTTTCCAATTCTCAACTCTGTTAAATTTAAAATTAAAATAAGGTTGCATACAACTTTTCTTAAAGAGCAAAAGGTCCAAGTGGGTTGCCACTATTTACAATATCTACTATTTACAATGAACAAAAACCAATATTTACAAAATACAGAATACTAAATCAACGAGTTACAAAAAGCCATGTCCCTAAACGAACAAACAGTGAAATCACACCTCCTCCTCCTCCTTGCGGTCATAACCCCAGGGCAGGCTGGTGAGCAGGTCATCAGCCCCCACACGTTTGTTATCCATGGAGGCGAGGGTGCGTTTTCTCTGTTCCACAAGATACAAATGATGGTTGCTGGATTGTATCCTGCACTGTGTATGGGACATAGCTTTGCCAGTGCGTAAAACCGCTAAGTAATCGTCTACACGTAGCGATTTTACCACTGCCCTACCTACACCTTTTGCTCTTTTGGCTTCCTTACAGTCTAGTGTGCGATAAGCATACATTTTTGAGGCCAAACCTACGAATTCCGTCATGACAGAATCACCGCATTCATCTTTTAAAACACACATTTCCTTCATGTTTTTATGGGCTGCTGAAACATGTTGACAGCGCTATAGGAAGAGGTGTCGAACCAGTCAGTATGCTGCCTCATGACGTCATAGGGGTTGCAGTGGCGAATGTGGTAAATGAATGAGACCGTATCCATATACAAAAGAGAGACGTCCACAAAATGGCGTTTGGCAAACTCATAGTGGAATCGTTACATGACCGATTTAGAAAAGTCTAAAATGACTTGGCCCAAGTAAATGGGCTTATCCATGGTTACGCTGGTCTTACTCAATTCAATATTAGCCAAATCCTCATCGATAATTTTAATCGATTTAAAATTTGGCTTGGCAATGTACCGCCGGGCACCCCACCGCCCGTCCCAGACTTTCACCAATTTGATGTCACGGTATTTGCGGACATTCTCCATGGACTTGCCATAGATGCAGTTGTTCATTAATTTTAAAAAAATAATTTCAAACTGCTGTGTTGCCATTTGTCGGTGCACTGTGTTGAGTCGCATATATGGCTCGAGCCCGGCTTTTTGAACAAAAGAAATACCCCAATGGATTTTCTTCAACACTAAGCCTAGGGCAAGGCATTGCACCAATATTTGGATATGTAGCACATACCGATTTTTGTTGTAAAGTGTGCCCATGAGTTTTTCAATTTTCACTTGACTGTCAGGGGGAACCATTTCCTCAAGGCAGAATGGGAAATCGGCATGTTCATTATACAGGAATGAGGGATATTCAATATCCACTTCTAGCACATATCCACAGCCTGTTTCTTGACTAGCCATGTTCACATCAAATTATGACACTTGTTTCACTGTCAGCCAAGCGAACTTCCCATAGGGCAAAGGCTGACTCATGGCGTAGCCATACAAATTATTCAATCATAGTGTACGATTCTGGTTTATTTGGTGAATAATCAGGCATGTAGACATTGTTCGCTTCGGCATGGAGTTGGTTAAGCGACACAAAGCCACCGCGAATGCCCTTTTCAAAGAATAGAACCATGTCTACGTCAGTGAGTAAATCCAATTCCAATTGAGTGTATTTCAAAGCGGCATCGAATGAGAGCCCAGGACTCGTATAATAGTGAGCCGGGTCAAGACCATAATGTGTTTTCACAAATCACGGAATTTTTGAAACACATCGGTGAGCAGCAATACATCCAGTTTTAGGTAATGTAAAGCATATTCACTTAGCGTGTTCATGCCAAACACTCGCCAAACTTGACATGCATGTGCATAGTCTTCATCGGAAACGGTACTGCGTGTTAGTTTCGAGTAAAATTTGTCTTGTGGTGGGAGTTTTGTTTGCTTTAACACGTCCCAGCTGTTGCAGAAATCATACGGGAATATACCTTTCCGGAGGCACAATTGAAATTGCTTAGGATCATTAAAATGCATTCTGGTATTTTTTTAATTCCTCCTCATTCAAGCCATTCACAAGGCTGTCTAGCGAGAATGTCATAAACGTAAAGGAATCCAAAATTCGAATGCTACAGTTGCTCAACCGCCATGTCAGGGCTGTAAAACGCTCATGGTTTGGGGGGATAATGGTAAACGAGCCCTTGTTGACATGACCCAATTCACGAATCGAAAACTGAATGTCATACTTCGCTAGATTGTGGAAAAAGACACTGAGGAAACGAGGAGCTGAAAAGTTTAAATTGCATTTGCTGTGCGCAGCTCCACGAAACTCTCCCGTAAAGTGTGAGTGGTCACGATCGGTGTCTTCAGCACTGATCAGTGGCTTTTCGCAAATATGGCATGTCGTGGCATGCTCATACTGCTGCTGCTGTTCTGGAGATAGGCTCATGGGTACTGGGTGGTCCAGTAATCCCTGTACATGGTCGGCCAACTTAACAAGTTCATCCAAAAACCATCTGGCACAATCTGGCCCCTCACGGTATTTGTAAACGGATTGTGTGGGGTCATAGGCACACACCACATTATATCCTATGGCAAAGCGTTCGTGTTTTTGAATGGGTGTGGTTATGCTGATGGCGGGATCTGGTACACATCCCGCCATGGGTGTAGTGAGAGCTTCAAAATCTGCGTACACCACATAGGGGACAGTGTCACGCTTATGAATGTCCTTAAACTTTAACAAAGCTTTGTCCCCTTGTGGCAATATCAGTCTCACCGCTTCCTGAGAAACACAATCTACCCTATGGCGTTCCAAAAGCATAGGGGTGGTAAAATATTGCAAGCATCGATCGCAAATATGTTATACCATGTGCTTTGGACGCTTGACTGCTTAGCAATCTACTCAAGCCTTTAATGAGGCAATAGTGATTCACCTCTCCCACAGATAAATATAAAAGATGAATGTGATGTCGTTTCAGTTCTTTTGTGGCATAAAGAGGACCCACAATCTCATCACCATCAAAGCCATACACTATGAACGAAAAGTTCTTGTTATCTTGTTCAAACCTATGGATCTCGGTTAAGTCCATAGGGAACGACACTCTAGTTAAATTTAATGTTTGTTTTAATACATCAAACTTGGCCTTGTACTTTGCTGGTCCGTTAACATGACGATCTTGAGCTGGCTGCAAATACGCAGCCACAGCCCACAGAAAACATTCATCGTCTTTATTTTCAATATTCACCACAGCCTTTTTAGAAGCTATTGCTGGTGGTGTTTTAATATAGCTAGACCCAGCATTCAACGGATTGAAATGACAAATGTTGATTTGCAGGTAATGGATTTTGTCTAACGCTAAACCACTTGGTCCTTGTTGCAGTTTATCAAATTTTGAAGACAAGGCATTCACCACATGGCTTTGATACCACTCGTTCAGATTATCGGCTATCAAAAGCTCTTGCATTTGACTGCCAATATCAAATGTTTTTTTATGCTCACCGTCCTTGTTTTTATATATGAAATCGCACAAGAGTTGTGTATTGACCTTTAAAGCCGTATGCAACCTTTGCGCTGCACAAATTTGTTCTATAAAAATTTCGAAACAAGATTCAATAAAGTCTTTTGGGATTAAACTCTCACTAACATTGACCACGCGACCAGAGCAGACACGCTTTTTAAAAACAGGACTCCAGGGGCCTCCAAGTTAAGCTATCTGCGGTGGCAAAAGACATGAATTTTATAAAAAAAAACAATCTCACCCAAGTTTTCAGCCGTAGACTGTCTGATAAACAATGGTCCCAAACACACACGTTCCTGGTTTTCAGCAACGGTCAAGGTTTTTCCCAACACACACTAAAAAGAAATAAAATAAAATTAAAAAACAGGTTTATATATATCATTTACAAAAAATCTTACCTTGCTTTGTAAAAAAAACTGCTTTTCCCTTCTCCTAGGCTTCAGTGGAATGGGGTTTCTCTCACTCACAACAGGTATGCCGATTATCTAAAACAAAACAAAAACAATTCATCAATGAAATGGTAAACCAATAATAATTTAAACATTTATTAGCATAAAAAACTAAACAGTGTTCATCTCACTCTTACCTGTAAATATATAATGAATCCAATATAGTAACCAACTAGGGTTATGCACATGATTGCAATTATTTTATGCAGATAAGACACAGCCTATGTTAACACAGTCACGTTTACCATAGGAATGACGTGCAATGGGCAGTGACATGCTCAATACTCTCTTACCCAACCCCTCACCTCCCCCGCGGCCCTCTGGCCCTCTTACCACTGCTGTTAACATTGCTCTTGCCCTGCAATTGGCTATGGCAATGGTAGGGGCAGGAGTTATACACGCTTACTGCATTATTTCTCTGACGTCGTTGTGATATTGTTCGACCTTCAAGTCACCTTTACGTCACAGTAATTTTCCATCGTCCTCTTATCAGCTCTGGCTCACATTCCTGAATCGCGATAACATGTCACATCCTGTCACCCAGCCAGACAGGCAGCAAGCAGGCCTCTCGAGCAGATATTATGTTTTCCCGTTCTGGCTGCCAGTCAGACATACATACACAAAGCAAGTTCTGTTGCTGTCGACTATAAAAGTCTTGCTTTTATTCGTCTAATAGCATTATGAATTTGTCAGGTTACTGGTCAGTGTTTACTAACATGTTCAAAGATCACCACGAGGATTTTTTTTTTGAAATATTCGCCTTCATTCATCTGTCATAGGAAAAATATCTGAAAGCGCCCCTCGTTTTGCCATACATCGTCCCGTCGAAATAGCCATTTCCTGTATCCACCACGGCCAGTCATAGCCCCGTTGTAACTCACGCCCAGCATAGTTTTTTATCCTAGAGACTTGACATTTAATTTCAGGGTGGAGGGGGTAGGGACCTATCATTTATGTCAAAGAAACTTATGTGTAAACATCCTAGTTTCCAAAATATAACATTTCAAAATAACACTTTTTTTTCAAAAAATGTAAAAAATAAAAAAGTTTTATTATAAAAAATAAAGGTCATAAAGACCATTCGTTTGCACTATGGCACAACGTTCTATCATGTTTGGTTTGCAACCTATCATCTACTTTCAAAAACATAATTTTTCATTTTTTTTTTTTTTTTTCAAAAATACCAACACACATTCTTAGCAAGGAGGACGTCACCCCAACGCCAACAATACCTCATTCGTTAAAATCCGACGATCCGTTCGCCAATTATCGGCAATGTTCATGAGAATGTAGGCTATCATTTCCTTCCTCCTACACCCTTGAAACTTGCTGTCCACCTATAGGGCATAGCCACCTTCCATTTATGTCAAACAAACTTTTTTCCAAAATTCACCGTTTCCAAAATAGCGCCAATCCAAAAAACAATAATTTTCAAACATTTTATTTAAAAAAATACCAACACACATTCTTAGCAAAGAGGACGTCACCCCAACGCCAACAACACCTCGTTTGTTAAAATCCGACCATGGGTTCGGGAGATATCGGCAATGTTTATATGAAAGTAGGAGACTAAGCACAGCTCTCTGTACCGCCACTACTACCATTTTATCCTAGAGACTTGAAATTTATTTTGGGGACAGAGGGGGTAGGGACCTTTCATTTATGTCAAACAAACTTATTTGTAAACTTCCTAGTGTCCAAAATATAGGAATTTCAAAATTGGACAGTTTTCAAAACAACATCAAAAATAAAAAAGTGTTATTATAAAATATAAAGGACATAAAGACCGTCCGTTTCAGCTATTGCACAATGTTCTATCATGTTTGGTTTTCAAACTATCGCCTACTTTCGAAAACACAAATTTTCATTTATTTTTTTTTTTTTTTAATATAACGAGTGGTCCGTAGCAAAGGGGGCGTCACCTCAAGTCCTACGACACCTCCTTCGTAAAACTACGACCATGGATGAGTTCACGAGCTTTCGCAATTGTTACATGGCTCAGGCCTATTAGTGGGGCAAGGAGGGTTCTAGAGTGGGGCAGAACTCCAACTACTCCCCTACTTGTGCGCTTGGATCTCCTTGACTTCCGGTCACTGTTGATCCCTTCACCTGCTGCCATCTGTCCGTCAAATCCCGAAGCTAAAATATCAACCTCCAAGTTTGACAAATTTTCTTCCATGGTCTTTTAGCCTCCTTGGCCCTCTCCAAATCTTTCATTACAGCTTCTAGCTCTAGCCGGAGCAATCTAATTATCTCATCTTTGCTGCTCACTTCCTCAACAAGACCACACATTTCTGACACTTCATAACCTTTAGGCCTACACTGTTGTACTCCACGAGGCCCGCTCTAATGGCCCTTGTAGATAGTCGTGTAGTCATCCTTCCCGTATTCTTCACTTTCAACTCACAACCACCACAAATATCACCTTTAGGATAGCTTACTTTACACTTCCGACACAGCAAACTCCTAAAACTTTCGCAATTCGCCTCGCACCGCTTACTTGCAATGTCAACTGACGCCATTTTCTGTAGGAGTCACCACTGCCAGCTGGATCGCATCCCTCCTGGCTGCTTTAAACTGCCTGCCCATTCAACACTTGGAGGCGTACAAGATATATATAAATTGCAGATTTCATTTCTGATTTACAAAAGAGCACGCAGCTGTACGGCATTCTAAAATCCAAAACACAACTTCGCGGAAAACAAACAACAAACAGTTGAACATCGTAATCAGCGAGGCTCCAAATCCTTTCACACTCAAAGCAATGGCTTCTTACCAAGGAAGTCAGACCGTACCTAACCTTACCGACAGTTCTACCCACAATGTGACCAAGAAATCCTTGAAAAGTTATGCTTCTGCAATACAGTTAACACCGAATAAAGAACAGGCTATTATTATTGACGCCATTAACATCAATACAAAACAAATGTGTGCAACAGTGACTTGAAAAAGTGGCGATCACAGCGGGTTGGTGCTGCTCTTAGCGTCTATATTTGGAAACGAGGTTGTACGCATAAACCAATGCTGTAATCGTTGAATGGGCATGCAGTCTAAAGCACCTATGAGGGATGCGATCCAGCTGGCAGTGGTGCCACTCGTTCTCGAAGCTCCCCGGAGCCAATCAGAAACGTTGTACTTGCACATGCGCAGTACGGAAGGTGTAGCCAGCGATGTAAACATAACCTAGAATGCGCTCTCTAACCTTGCTTCCCCAATTTAAAGCGCACAATTTGTGTTTAAAAAATTATTATAACCTTATTACAACCCTCTGAAGCATATCAGTGTGTAATTGGTGTTTATTAGTGGGCGCTTGCTGATTGTTTTAATATTATTACGCTATAGCTGATTGCGGGCGCATGTACAAGTTCAAGCTCTACCCACAATGCACTGTCGGCAGACGGCAGATGAAGTCAGAAGTCGGTAGTTCACAACCTAGCCACCCACAATGTGGAGTCGTTAAAATGCTAGGAGTAAATAATAACTTGACTTTCATTTATTTCTTGAGAAAGTTCGTAATTGCGTGGAAGAGAAGTTGTCAATTGTCGATAACCTAACCTAAAATTTGCAAGGATGTACGACTTGGAGCTGCACGGTTTATTTTTATTGCTGCTAACTGGTACAGCATTGTTAAAATTGAGGGAAAATACTCGTACATCCAGTATTCCCTCTTGTAAAAAAAAGTTAATAACAAATCCAATTCTGAATTAGGCCTACTGATTTTTGAACAGAATTGTTTTTGTGTAGCTGGTCATTTCTGATTGAACGCCCGAGGTCTCCCAACACTTTCAATCCATTACTACATCATTTCCTAATATATTTTTCGTCATTAGAAAATGTATTTTGGCTAATTTCAGTACCGGTAGGCTCTCCTTTAGAAAATGTTATCGTACGATGAGCTCTCATTCAGCGTTACCTTGCACTGCATTACATTTGCTACAAAGGAAAACATTATAATCAATGAACTGTTTCCTTTTAAATAATTGGGCTCACTCATGTCATATATCCAAAGGCGTTCCCTCACAAGATCAATGAATATATCTTCTATCCCAAGGTCAGTACATCCAGTCATCATCTTTTTATATACTGTAATGTGAAGAATATACCGCGAATACAACTAGTCAACTGCACAGCTGGTGACGAGCGGGAAAACGACAAAGTGACGTCAGCTTTTGAACTGAAGGTCCGGGAAGCTTCGCGTTCTCGCTTCCGTTCTGGTTCTCGTTCCCGGGCCAATTGTGAACCAGCCTTTAACACTATAAGTCGTTTCAAGCGCCAAAGCCCTACCAACCACCTGTAAACACTAGCACAACATTATCATAAAAGTGAAGCCACTGATACTGCACCCGTAGTAGCACGCAAGTAGCACGGTCGTTCGCTGCTTTGGCTGCGTGCCTTCCCAGCTGATAGATAGATAGATAGATAGATAGATAGATAGATTGTATTAATTCCATTTGATCAAATACATGTATACAATACATTTTTTGATATAGGACACGTCAGAATTTACATCTATAAAATAAAAGTACTAGCATGTATATATTACGAATACTATAACTATTTATAACTTAGGCCTATTATAATAACAGATCTTAAGAGATACAATCTTATTGCACAACTATTTACACCTTACTCTATTATCATAATATGAGAACTTAATTCTATAAATACGACAACTTACAGGTAGGTATTACATTTAAAATAGAAAAGTAAAATATAATTATAGATTTCATCGCTCCTATACGCTAAGATATTCAACTACAGAGTAAAAACAATGGCACTGCAGATAAGCTTTCAACATTCAATCAATGGTTTTTATTTTTGGGGCAAGTTTTATATACTGGGGTAGTTTATTGTATAATTTAACTCCTGTATGAAAAGTTCCTTTTTGATATAATTATGCTTGTGTGTGTGAAATATGAATGTTTTGATTTTGTCTTGTGTTATGCCTATGAACATCATTGTTTGTTTTAAGAAAAACATCCTTAATCATTAAATTCTTTAAAAAAACATAATACTTTCAAAGATATATATGCAGGGTAGTGGGAGAATGTTTAAATCTTTAAACAGAGGTCTACATGATTCTGTAGTGTTTACATTTTCCATAATTCTAATCGCCCTCTTTTGTATCCTAAACGTTCTTAGTAAATGTGACCCCATATCTTAAGTATAAATGGAAATAAGCAAAATAAATATTTCTTAATGTGTGCATGCTAGTGCAGGTTTTCAAAATACGTAACGCAAAGCACATCGAGTTCAGTTTATCATTCAGATATTGTATATGTTAGTTCCATTTCAAGTCATGTTGTATCCATAGTCCTAAAAACCTTGTTTCTGATTTATTTTCAATTTGATGACCATTTAATGTTATACTGGGCTTCGCAGGATTCCTATTCTGTATAGTGTGGAAATTTAGACATACTGTTTTTTATAGTTTATTATGAGGCGATTATCTTGTGACCATTTGGTTAACTCTCCTGTAACGGAGTCAGCAGACTGCTGTATGACGTGTTTAGTTTCACCTTTTATTACGAGTGTTGTATCGTCCGCAAACAAAATTTCCTTATGTGAATGAACGTTCTGTGTTATATCATTGATATATAGAAGAAAGAGTAGTGGGCCCAAAACCGATCCCTGGGGTACTCCAAATTTAATAATTCCCTCATTGGACAATGTTTCATTAAGTAATTTGGTTCCATCATCCTTGTGTCTCAAGGTTACAATTTGTTTACGCCTTGTTAAGTAAACTCTATCCATTTATTAGCTAGACCTCTAATACCATATTGATTTAGTTTTGTAAGGCGAATTTTATGGTCAGCAACATCAAATGCTTTCGATAAATCCAAGAATAGGCCAGTTACATGTTCCTTATTGCCAATTAACTTCAGTATACTATTACTACATTCATAAATTGCTGTATGTGTAGATTTTTTCGTCCTAAATCCATGTTGTGAGTTTGATAATATTTTATTTTTTCCTATAAAACTTATACATGATTTTTTCCTCAATTTTTGCAATACCAGATGGTAAGGTAATAGGACGATAGTTATCTAATTCATCTTTTGAGCCATTTTTGTGCACTGGAATTACTTTTGATAACTTTAAAATATCCGGGTAAGTTCCTGAGAGAATTGAACTGTTTATTAAGTGTGTAAGTGGATTTATTATATTTTCTGCACTTTTCTTTAAAATTGCATCAGGGATGCCATCAATGCCAGCACAGAATTTATGTTTAGCTCTTTTATAACTATTCTTACCTCTTCACTTGTGACATGATTTATAAATAAAGAATCACTACATATATTTATTTTATTATTAGATAGTAGCACTATAGCAACATCTACTGAGGATACACCGAAACCTTCCATATTTCCCATCATATTCTTCATTAACATTAATGATTTTTGGGACTGGGGGGGTCAAACCACAATTGAAGACTTGGGTGCAATAAGAGAGTTAGTCTACTTACGCCGTTATTGCATAAACACCAGTTTTGAAATCCTTGAACCCTGTGCTACCAGACAAGCCAACTCTTAGTGCGATATGATGTCCCTAGAGGTCAGGAGCTGACGGAAAGTGTCACCGTGCACTACGCTGTTGTTTCAGGGAACCAGACTGCACTGCAAGAACAGCGTGAAGAGGTGAACATGGCGTCTACTAGCGGGCCATTACAGTCACAAACTGAGTGCAATTCTAGCGATTATGAGTGCTCTGTGCCAAGTGAATGTGATTCATATGTAACTAAAGGTACGGAAAGTGTGAATGATAGTTTTACACCTAAAGGCAGAGGGAAGAAGAGGAACCGGAACCCAAAAAACTGGAAGAGAAACGTAGCTAAACGGGCACGAAACAGTGGCAACTGTTACATTTCGGTCGTAACTGGAAAGGAAGTAAAGAAGAAGGTATTCCGAAGAGTGAATAAATGCTGAAGAAAACGGTACTACATACATCCTAGTATTTGTGTTTAGAATGTTGTGTTAAAAGTAAGCCCTACTAACTGTTAGGTTTGTATTCGTATTATTGATTAATCATTACATTTTCAGGTGCTTTGAGACTGTAAATCATGAAGAACAAAAGGAATGTCACAAATTATTTTGGGACACTGGCGATAAAGTGCTGCAAGATACGATCTTACTATTCAGAATATGTAAAACTTCACTACAAGAATGGTATTGTTTCAGCGTCCCAGACATATACTTCATGTTTCCTGCCATTTACTTACATAAATAAGAAGGCTGAATTTCTTTATTACAGTGATCTAAAATTGACTAATGTAATAAAACCAGGTGTAAAGATACAGAAAAGAGCTGATGTACTGTCGTTGATGAAGTACTTGAAACCTGTAAACGTTGAGTGGTACGAAAACACCTGATCTGTAACCCAGGAGCCTGAAAATTCCAAAATCAAAACCGATATCGAATCAGATTTCAATACTGATTAATTCAGACATGTGTACAAAGTTCAAAATAGTTTCAATTTCAGAAACTTAACGAAACCAAGGGCTTTAAAGCCCACACAAATAGGCGTGTGATATTTTCAATATTTTAATTTGATATTCTGAAATAGAATATAATTGAAAACATTATTTGTGTTCACCGATTAATGAAAGTATTGTGCCATACTGTACCAGTGTATGTGACAAATACAATAAATTCAGTAGTGAGTCATTTCTGCCTTCCTGACCTATTTCCTTCACATAGCAGATCCTAACCTTCTTCATATATATTTATACATTTTTAACATATTTTATGCAATAACGGCGTATATTTAAGAATTTAAATTCATTCTAATGTCCTAGAATATCACAATATTTTATCAGATACTCTAGGAATGTTGTATCTTATATTTGAAAAATAAATGAAAGAACATTTAACCGTATTTACCGATTTATTCTTCAAGTACAATAAATTGAAACTTTACATGCCGGTTTCTCAAAATAGCGTAAATCTACTTACGCTGCTATTGCACCCAAGTCCTCAATTTGCATGATACTAACGCCTTCTCCCCTATTTATCTACGCACCAAGTTGTCACAGTTGACCTATTCGAACTGGTTCTCATTTTTGCCGCTAGATGACAGATCAGATAGTTAGATTACTGCCATTGTTATTAAATCGACTGAATATAAATCATGAATAAATATTTTCCATATAATATGAAGGTTCAAGGTAAATTTGTGAAGAATTAAATAACTAATGATTACCGGAACGTTTAAAGTGGAAATGAATTCATTATGTTGTGAATCGATATTCGTGCTAGATTCCTTCTTTCTTTGATAGAATTTCCGAGGAGAAGCTTGTGGCTACTCGCATCTGTCTGACGTCAGAATATCGCTGTTAGCCTATTCGCTATTGTGTTCTTTCATTTCACCCTGACGTCGAAGGTTCCAGAAAGTGACAGAAGTCTTTTAGTTGGAAGCGAAATAAAATAATCTGTTTTATTTCTCTTCGGCGTGTACCGAAGCGCATCGAGTTCCGGTTAATCAGGGTCGAAGTTCCTTGAGTTAGCGTTTGTTAACGTGGTTGGTATTCTCCCTTTGCTTTCTTTTTATTTTAACTTTTTGTAATAAGCTGAGAGTATTAATTGAATAGGCCTATCTATGATGTGGGTGAACTGCTTGTATGATTTTGTGCACTTGGTAATTTAATGTAAAAAATACATTTGATCAAGGTAATTCTTCAAGGACACCTTTTCTGCATAAGTAGGTCTACTGTACGGTACGTTAGTGCAATTTAGGAATGTGGAACTTTGTAGTTTTACGATGTCTTATCACATGTAGCCTTTAATTTTGCAAGTAATAATGTAGAAAGATCCTGACTGGGCTTCTTCATGGTTTGGTGTACCCTTTGTAGTGAACTTCTGAAATGACACTGACCTTGCAGACCACAATGACTTTTCAATCTACAGTGGCTCACTAAAGTATTCATACACCAGCCATGTAACACAAACTGTAGGCTGTTTTCCTCCTACATTATACAGACAACCTTGCCATATACAATATCAAAAGAAAGTGTAGTGATCATTTGGTACTGACAGGCAATATGATGAACATAAACACCAACTTAATAGCAAAAATAAAATACAAAATAAAACGATTCACACTGCCAATTAAGTGCGGTATTCATACCCTTGCATAACACCGACATAGCCTATCCAATGTTTAATACTTTGTAGGAAAACCTTTCTAGAGTATGACACTTAGCAACCTCCTGGGTATTGACCGTACAAGCTCTTCTGTGCGTTGTGGAATCTTGGCCCATTCTTCCAAGAGTTTCTCTTTGAGTTGGGTAACCGAAATTGAGCGTTGTCTCTCTTGTTCATCGAGATGGTACCATAAGTTTACAATTGTTTAAAGCTGCGCTCTGGGGAGGGACATCAAGAACCTTGGGGCAGTTAAACAATACTCAGATACGAGAATTCCAGGCTTAATGCTTCGTGTCGTTGTCCCGGTATGAATTGAATGTGTCCCGAATGCTCATATTAGTTGCACTGTCCAACAAATTAGTCTTTAGGATATCAATGTAGCCTATTGATACTGGTCCATGGTGCCTTCCACAAAGTGTAAACTACCTACTCCATGAGCTGATATACAACCTCAAACTATGACCCGTCCTCCTCCATGTTTGACTGCCTGTTTCAAGCATGGCTTTTGCCATACCATAATACCTCCATTCAAAGTCAAAAACTTGAAATGGACTTTTCATCAGTCTTGCCAGAAGTCATAACTCTTGGCAATATTGGTGTGCAAATGCCTTCCTCTTCTTAGCACTCGTCGCATGGTCTCTGGGTGCTGGAGCTGGCAATTTCCACAGTTATCTTAGGGGCACTAATTCGTGCGTTAAGCACTTTTGTCATGAACCCTGTGCTCCGTCCTGTATCTTCTGATGATTGACTGGACTGTTGGGAAAGGGGTCCCTGTCTCCTGACCAATTTTTCTGTAACTTGGACCTCGTTCCCAAAGTTAAAATAGCCTACAAGTTTCCTACGTTCGGGGAGTGGGTTCTTACATAGTTGCGACCCATGTCTCGAGCACTCAGGATTCATACTGGCAAGTAGGATTTGTGTGCATGGTAGTAAACAAACCAATTGGGCAGTACAAAGGGACAGTGAGTTCTGTATGACAATTTGTACGACCTTATCAGCTGTGTATGAATATTCACAAATTCACTTCGGGAACAGACATTTCCAATGTGTATGAATGCTTCGGTGGCGATGCGAAGTGGGTTATTTTGTCTTATTTTGTTATATTAAGTTGGCGTTCATCATATTGCCCGTCAGCAGCCTACTCAATGATTAAATTTTCTGTTGATATTGTATATGGCAAGATTGTATATTGTACAAAGAAAACAATACAGTTTGTGTTACATGACTGGTGTATGAATACTTAAGTGACCAACTGTAGGCTGCCTGTTATCCTTCTGAAGAGGACCTGAAAGAAACATTGTCCCATCTCATCGACTTCCTTGTTTGGGAGTATGTCTTCCCCTAGGACTTGGGCCCCTTGAAATAATTGTCATCTTAAATACGTTGTCATAATATGCTTAAAAAAAATATATATGTATCTGCTATATTGGGGGGGACTAAAATCTTGTAATCTCGTGGTACCGATGCATGGAAAGTAGAAACAAAATATTTTTCATAAATTATTATTATTATTATTATTATTTATTTACCATAAATCGTACACGAAGTATGGAAGGCCTAGTGAAAAAGGGCAAGCCCCACATACATATTTCATGCTTCACAGGCACAGCTTACATCTACATTTGTTTTAACAATATTTACAAGTTTTACAAATATATTTGCAGTATTTACATATTTAGAATATTGACATAGTACATTTTCCTGTTCACTCACTCTCTCAAGCACACACTTTCATAGCCTCGATCACGCGATACATACATTCATTCCATTCAGATACTCATTCATTCAGCGAGACAATCAATCACTCATACAGACGTTTATTTATACAATGTACCTTTTTACGTACGGCTTGAATTTCCCAATTTCTGCCTCTATTCAATTGGTAACACTTGGAGACTGGAACATAGGCTACAATAAAAACTAGGCCGATTCAAATTAGCCCAAAAAAACCTTCTGTAATGATAAATAATTCTAGAAATCGTCTATACTCTGATTTACAAAAGGTGAACGGTGAAAGCTGTCATCCGCTTGAAGGGTGAGGTGAGGAGTGGAGACGAGAGGGGTAACGGTCTCCATAGCAACAGCGAGCAGTGTTGCAATGGACGACACATCAGTGAGCACATGGTTTGATGCAGTGTTCTACTGTGCCTTGACTCATCACGTCATTAGACCGCCAGGCAGGGGGGCTAACTTTACCAGTATTTGTGTCTTCCTGCAAGCCTCTTGGAATGTTATTAGTCATGATCTGCCTCTGTGAAAATGCAGCATTTCCCCATGTGCTAGCTTTGACAGCTGTCGTCGATCATCATTGGTAATACAGAGTATTGACGTCCGAAACGGGGGAGGAGCTTCGGTCAGCTGCTTGCAATATGGCGGCGATATAGTGACGTGAAGTAATTGGGTGTGCGTTTGTTATGGCTTCTAATTTATGATGGCAAAATACTACATATTTCCTTTCATTGATAGAAATATTTTTATAATCAATATAAATGCAGTGCCTAATTACTACCAGTTAAAAATATTACCCACATGTAGATAGTTAATTTACTGTCTGCTGTTACATATATGAAGCCTGTACTTGGGAGCCTAGCGGTATCGATGTTTTTATTAATTTCACAATATATATATATATATATCACATAACACAAAGGACGACTCCCTGATAATAAATTGAATCAAGCAACCCTGAATTTGCATGAATGTTTTGGGTTCAAAGAAGCGTTACTTGGGATGCTCAAATCATACTTCAATATTGCAAATATTGACCTACATACTTGATGTTTAAAGGCAAGAATGTTAATTTATTAATCTCTTGCCACAGGCAAGTTAAAATGGAGACATCCTCTTTATCAATATATTTAATTATATATTTAAAATACAGATATTTAACAAAGCTGGAGTCTCCATTTGAACTTGTCATAAGCAAACGGAACAGATCAAAAACTACACTTTAAGCCAAAGCAAATTAACTCCTCAGCTCGACATAAATCATAATACCAATTAAAACCTATACAAAACATACTCTCCTTACTGTTGTACAACTTTCAAACCAACTATTCGCACTCAAAACTGTAAAACCCTGAAATGGGAACTAATTAAAGTTAGAATAGCCTAGGCCGATCCGGTCTCCTGCTACATTACCGCATATGTATACTTAACATCACTATAACTTCAAAATTACGGCTAAGTGACCTATCTGCCTGAGTAGTATAGGTGTTGCCGGCCTGCCTGGGATGATGGGTCACCAAACCGGTACTTAAAACTAAGATTTCACATTTTAATTAACTAAATTCAATAGTAGGGAGATCATAGCCAAAAACACAATTTAAGCCAAATCATACTTCAATGACATACATATTTGCTGTTCAAAGGCAAGAATATAAATTCTCTGGCAAATTAAGGCTAGGAACAGCATTTTTCTTAAGTTTTCTAACCATTCGGCTATTGTCAATCGGAAGAATCCCTAAAATAAGTTGACGAAGAGCGGATTACATTCTTTGTACGGCACAGAAGTAATAGGCTATAAGTTTATCAGTATTTTTGATGTAGCTAAATCCATGTGAATACAAATTAGAGAAAATAACTATCAATAATCAACAGTACCGGTGGAAAGAAGTCGTCTTCACAAAAATGCAGACTGCACACTGTCATGTAACATTAACACGTTTTCCAATTGACAGCGCCGAAGCCCATCTTTCTCTCTGAACTTTTTGTACAGGAAAGTAGTGAAGATATTTCGTAGCCGTTTTATACGATTTGCAACCGTATACAGAGCAGTACCTCCTCGAATTTGACAAATTTCTTTCTGTTTCCATCACGACGTCAATGCTTCACCATCTAAATAAATCTCACCAGTCACAATGTTACAGCTTCAACATTCTGCCGCGTGGCTGCGCCATCCAACTTTTCTGACGTCAATAGTAATAGATGTGATAATGCAGAATGATATCATTCATACAATAAAATTAGCTAAGATACCTTTTCTAATGAGGAAAAATAAATGGAAATGGTGTAGTAAGAGCTAATAGATGTTTACTCCTCCGCTGTCTATAACCTGCCCACCATCCCCATTTAGGATCACAACTTACAGTATAAAATTCCATTGGAAATGATTTATTTCGGTTCCGTATTGACAGTTTGATATGAGACTTTTTCAGTTTCCGCCTATTGCAATACATTCCAGCTGTGTCCGCCATTATGCGGGTGAATTATCGTCCAATACAGTATTGCCAACCCTGTGCTTACAGTACTGATGTAAAGTATGTTAAATCCATACCAATGGCTTTTTCCTGGACCAATAATTAATAGGTGAGCCACGTTAGCCATATATACACCTGGTTTTTCTCACACACAGTGTGGTACTCCCGCATCAATAATCTTTATCCAGACCCGACCTGTGGTGTATTTTATTCGAGTATTGCCAACCTCGCACATACAGTACTGTAGCTCACATGGTTCTGAGTGAAATCGGCACCAACTTCAATTTATAGACCTCAAACCTTGATAGGCAAATAGGTTTAGTATCCACTGGACCTAACTGTAGTAGACCAATGGTTTTAGTATCCAATAGGCCTAACCTCGGTAGACAAATGGTTTTGGTGTCTACCAACCCTAACTTCGCGATAATGGCAAGCATACCACTGAATGCCTCTAACCCCTATGCTCTGCATATTGATAGATTTGATTTGGTTTTTATATCCACCTAGCCAATTCGTAAGGGCATAGAGCAGTTGTCAGTTGTGCAGGAAAGCAACTCGCGTATCAATTGCACATGCCTGAGGCTCTACGACTGCGCAACTGGGGCTGACTGGCCAAAAACTATAAAGCTTGACAACAGCTACTTTTGGCTTTTACACATGGCAGATTATTGAGAATAAATGATTTATGATTCACATAGCTTTCTGGGAGTCGTTAGAAATTTAAATAATTGTCATTGTCACTGCTGCAATGGAAATATGTTTTATTACATAAAGACATATTTTATTTCTCGCTCAACGGCAGCCAGGTTTGACACACATTGTCATATCACGTCCTATCACTGTTGCCAACATTTCCGATACAAAGTACACCAGAACTAAAATGGGTGTCTGGACTAAACCATTGGTCGCTACTTGGTTAGACGACTGTCTGGACAAAATTATTGGTCGCTACTGGGTTATACTACTGTCTGAACGAAATAATTGATCGCTACTTGGTTAGATAACTGTCTGGATGAAAGTACTGATTGCACTACAATCGGGGGGGGGGGGGGGAGGTTAGTTTTGTTTTGTATGTAGAACAGTATTCACTATTGTAATATCGGGGCATGGTGGCACAGCGGTCAAGCTGTTGGCCTCTCACCAAGGTGGACTGGGTTCGATTCCCAGTCAATGCATGTGAGATTTTCAAAGTGAAATGCCATGTCCTGTGGTTTTCCACGTGAGGTCCTGTGGCTCATAATCACAAGATTCAATCTACAATCTTCCCTTTTTTACTATTGTAATAAAATTGACGCACCTTCACATTAACTTGACGGTGCACTTTTGTTTTACTATACCGGATGCAAAATAGTACCGAATGCATGGGGTTGGCAATACTGCATATGTTGCTAATAATGGTAGAGTCAGCTGGAAATTCATCTATATAAGTCTTGATCATATTTGGGATGGCTGGGTGGGTTAGGGACAGTGGAGGATTAAACATCTATTACTACATCATCTCCAGACTGTTTTCCCGTCTATTAATTCGGGTATTTTGGCTAATTTCAGTACTTGAAGAATTTTTTTCCCATTAAGTAGTTGTCGTCAAGTTGTACCCCAAGAAGTGTGGCGTATCATTAAATACTTTTGATTGCCTGTAGCAGCCTTCCCTCGATACCATAATCCCTTGGGATGCTCAGCATCATTTCCCTTGGTACTCTTATCGTACATCTTATTTAGATCTACATATCACAAATGTCCATTTCTCTCATAGTATTTCTCAATAACTTGGCGCGTACTAAAATGTTATCCCGAAATCCTCGTGGTCGCAAACCTCGCAGATTTTCTTCCATCTTATTCTCTGCCCATGCTCTAAACTTTTCGACCTAAAATTACTTGAGATGAGGCTAAAAAAAGAAGTGGGGGGGGGGACTAATTTAGATTGTGATACATTTCCTTATAAAATTCCCCTAAAAACAAAATGGTTGCATTGATGATGACCATCACGAAAGACGCTAAATGTTAATCTAGCAAGCCTACGGGGAAACTCCTGGGGAATAGGGGTTTTGGGTGGTGGATACATTAACAGAAATTGGCATTTACTATAACCCGTGGAAAAAAAGACGGTGTTGCGATCTTTACTTGACCTATATAAGTCGAGTAAATACACATTTTATAAATATAAACTAGATGCCAAAATTTGGATGTGTATTGGGATCTTTACCAGACCTATATAGGTCAAGTGAAGATGGGGATACATATTTTATAAATGCAAGCTACAATACGAAAATTTGGATGTGTATCAGGATGTTTACCAGACCTATAGATCAAGTAAAGATATTTTATAAATATAAGGTACAATACGAAAATTTGGAAAATGATACACATCTCATTTCCAAGTGTTATTCTAAATGCCAATTTCTGTTTGTTTCACCCACCCAAAACCCTTTATTTCCAAACATTTTCCCATAAGCTTGCCAGGTAAACATTTAGTGTCCTTCGTGATGTCGTCAAGACTTCATCAATGCCTTCATTTTGTTTAATAAGACTTTCCATACAAACACGAACCTAACCTGGGGGTTATGCCCCAGTCCCTCTTGCTTGTAGCACAAGCAGTAGTTTACTTGTTAATAAGGCATTCCAGACATATAAGGCTTTAGAAGAGTATAATACAACTTTTCAATTAAATTCAACAACTAAACTTAATGTATAAACATTTGTAACTCGTCGCCAACATCTACATCCGTATGTCATCGACTCGCTTAATTCCCCTAGCCATGTACATATCATGGTATATAATCCCCCTGGTCATTGTCACACACACACAGTGGGAATAGTCAACAATATAACAGACCTCAACTTATGTGATGGTCTATTTTGTATTTTACATATTTGCAACATCAATGCAACTACTTAGATATCAGTTGAAAACCTGTATCCCCATCTTTACTTGACCTATATAGGTATAGTAAAGATCCTGATATATGTGGTACATCCAAATTTTTGGATTATACCTAATACATTTTATTAAAACAACAAAACGATGCACCGGGAAGGTGTTGTCCGATTGTAAGGAAACAGACATTCGGACCAAACGTGCAACTGATTAAAGCTTCGTGTCAAATGAATGAATAGCGGGAGTTCCCGCGCATCAGAACTGTGCATGTATCAGGTGTATAAAAGGCGCGATTCTGAAGAGTGTGCTCAAAGTAGCTGTTGCATTTGACTTCAATATCTGAACGTCGGCTGCCACGCCGAAGGATTCATGCTCATTGCGAGCAGATGTCAGAGTTTGAAAGAGGTCGTGCGATCGGATTGAAAGAAGCTGGTTGGTCGAATCGAGCTGTCGCTAGACATTTGGGTCGAAGTGATGTGGCGATCAGACGATGCTGGCAAGCGTGGGTCAGCAACGGAAGGCATCAGCGTCAGGACGGCAGTGGTCGACCGAGGGCCACAACATCGTGGCAGGATAACTTAATACTGTATATCACAATATTCGTAGGCAAGTACTGCTGATTTGTTTGGGAGCTTACCACAGCAGTATTAGCACACTTTCACGTATTACTGTTGGACGGCCTTGATTTTTTGAGTTCTTGTAACCCTTCTGGTAATCTGAGGAAATAATCGTTTTATCACTTTTTAAGGTTGTATCTCATATTTCCCACAGTATAAATTCATGTTGACCAATTGAAAGTTTTTAATCGTTTTTAGGTAGATTTCCTTAGAAAGCTAACTATTGCAATGGGTACTGTACCCAATTCCGCATAGCCACCACCTATTATCCGCTGAGATGGTAAGGATTGTAGTTGATACCCAGCCAGATAAACCAACACTTCCCTACTGGGTGAAAAACTAGGAAACTCGGTGCATAAGGCCATACAATAGTACTACTAACTAGTTACATACAATATCCTAAATAAGAAAAATTGGTAGCTCAAAACTCTCGTATCTCGGGGGTGAACGATTAAATAGTCGAAGTGGGTGCCAGCATCTAACTAGTAGTACCATCGCATGTCGATTATTAAATGAGATGTCAGTTTCTATAAAAATTGGGCAAGCAGACTAACAAGTACTTGCAAATTTATTAAAAAGGTAAACAATACAAATATGTCCCTGACATAGATATAAAAGATTCAAAAAATAAATGTTAAAATAAAAATTAGATAGATAGGCCTACTCCTATCTTTCTCCAATTTGAGTCGTCCTCACATATAAATCTTTCACTGAACAAAAATACTAACGTGTATTTGAGATTCTTAAATTCGTTAAATAACTTGCTGTACATACTGTGACAATCGGCTGTAACTTCACAAAAATACTTAAACATCGTTATTCCCTGTTCAACAAATCTAACTTAAGTTACTAAAATACTTAAATTATTATTATTATATACAACTTGGAACTATCGCGTCCAGCTCGATATTCTACTCAAATACCTCCAAGATCTTCCTGTCATCTACATTATCTTACTATAATGTTTTTCGTTCGATTCATATTTCACAACAATCTTATACCTTCTCTGAGTATCATTGGTTAAACCCAATTGAACCTTTATAACGAACAATAAAGTTAATTATGGTTCATAAATTCAGTTTCATTAATAATATTGAAGTACAATGCTAGACTATCTCAAAATACACTGATAAAAACTCGTAGTTTGTGGAATAATCCTCACTGATATACTTCAACTAAAAATACACATACCGATTTCATCAACTTCATTAACATACTGTACAGAACGTTGCTTCATTGCAATAACTTAATACTTTCTCAAACTAGTGAACAAGTCTTCGGTATAGCGTTTACACTACGCTTACATTCCAAAATACATTTTCTTTCATTTCATTCGATGATAATGCAATAATACCCATCTCTATGCATTCTCTGGAATACATGAGATTTAGTGATCCTACTGAATAAACACAGTAATGCGAAATATATTTCATGATGCACATTAACAAACTCCTCTATCGATAATACATTTTCTTCATGCCTTTTACAACTTAATACTTGTTCACATACTTATATTTTCTGTAAGACTTCTTATACAACCTGTAGTTCCTTCTTTACGTTCATTACTCTCATACATCAAATTCAACCACTTTACAATAAAATATAAACCTCCTTTGCCTATAATCTGCATGTCTTCGTATTTAATAAAAACATATCCTCCTTTCCTGGTATTATTTAAATGAATTAAAATTTATATTTATTCATATTTCAACTTAACATTGACAACAGGTTGATATAAAATCACACCTTGTCTTTCTTTCATATTTCCATGTTTCATAAACTCAGTTATACTCTGATAACTATAACAATGAATTATTTATACCTTGTGGTATCACTTTGACTATACATGTCAATATTGTGATCCTGTTTCATTTAATATCAATCGTGTAAATTATTTCATACTGTTACAAAGTCTTATTTCCATACATAATGAATTATGTTTCCATTAATACTTCCTTAAGTATTTTTCAAGTATTATACAAGTTCTATTTACATATCAAAATATTATACAAATTCTATACATTTGTCAATGCCTTCTATATACGCAATCTATGTTGGACGCTTTCTATACAATCAATCGATGCTATCAACACATTCCACTCTTCTAAAACGAAATCCTTTAAAATGATAGTATCCAAGGAAGAAACCCCAATGGTGGAACGATGAGTGTGATAATACAGTGGAAGATAGACATCAAGCCTGGTTATGGTATCAGTCAAAAAAACAGATGAATCACACTTGGATCTCATAAAACAAAGGAAGATAACTCAAAGGGTAATACGAAGGGTTAAACGACTATACCAAAAGGATATACTTCTGATGATAAACAAATAGCGCGAAAACAAACTCGAGAGATTACTACAAAATTTTTAGCAAACAACTACAAAGATATGAACCTCCAACATTAATGTTAAAAGACAAAAATGGCGAGTGAGCTCATAGTAATAAAAGAAATACAGAAATTTTAGCAGAAACATTTAACAAGTTGCTAAATTGCGAAGATCCACCAGAACTGCTTCAAATAAATACAGACACCACTATTAAAACACCATCAGAAAACATAAATCCACCCACAATCCAAGAAGTCTACAAAGCTCTGAGAGAGCTCAAAAACTACAAAACGAGTGGAGAAGATCAAACATTTGCAGAATTGTGAAAATATGCAGCAGAACCAGTAAAGATTTCATTACACCAATGCATAGTGAACATTTGGATCAAAGAAGAACTGCCAGACCATTGGACTACAGCTATAATACATCCATTACACAAGAAAGGAGAAAAATCAAATCCTGACAACTATCGAGGAATTTCCCTTTTGGATATCACATATAAAATCGTGTCACGAATTCTATATAATCGTTGTAAAGATCAATTAGAACTGGAAATAGGAAAATATCAAGGTAGATTTCGGCCATGGCGAAGCTGCCCTGAACAGATAATCACCTTAAAATTAGTAATGGACTACTACAAATGTGGACAAAAACAGCAAGTCATAACCTTTGTAGACTTCAAAAAAGCTTATGATTGCATACATAGATCTTCATTGCTGAAAATACTAAGGAATTTCGGACTTCATCCCAAATTAATAAAAATTATAAAACTAATTGTAACAAACACCAAATCTAAAGTAAAATTCAGAGGAGAAATATCTGAACCGTTTACAATTAAAACAGAATTAAGACAAGGAGATGGTTTATCGCCTCTACTTTTCAATTGTGCTTTGGAATATGTAATGAGAGATGGTACAGGGAAAATCCTAGGAGCATAAAATTTGGAACCAAGAAAGATCAAATAGACTTAAATTGCTTGGGATTCGCAGATGACTTAGCGTTACTGGCTAATAATATTCAAAAAGCCAGAAATCAAATAATAAGCCTACAAAATACAGCACAAAAAATTGGACTTCAGATATCATTTGAAAAGACAGAGATAATGGTAGCAAAACCACTTCCGAGAAATTATGACTTGCAACTTGGATGAGAAACCTGCATGGCAAGAAAGAACTAATAAAATGATAAAAGCCCAAAAATTAACATGGTCTACATATAAAAGAAAATGTCTATCAATCGCAACAAAATTAAAACATTACAAGACTGTGGTTCAACCAGAGGTGACATATGGAAGTGAAACACTTTTTAAAGTTACTCAGAAAAACAGAATCAACAAATTTTAAAAGTAGAAAGAACAATAGCTAGAACATACATGCATAAATAAATAAATTACAGAAAGATGGACAGTGGCGGATATACCAAATGAAGTGGTATACAGAGAACTGGAGCCCATCACTGATACTATTTGGAAGAAATGGATTTCTTTTTTTTTTGGTCACATCATGAGGACACCAGAAAAATTGTAGTGAAACTTTGGAATATGAAATAACAAGTAGGATGGATTAAGGAAATTAGAGAAGATACGAAAGAATTAGAAATAACCTTGGATGACTTGCAAAACAAACAAAAAAAGTAAAAAAAAACTGAGAGGTATAAAACAAGATTTCAGGCTAAAATAGACAAACGTAATACAGTAAAAAGGGTAATTACAGATGAGGAACGCCTGAGAAGATCAGAGCGAATGAAAAGCTACTGGGCGACTCGGAAAGGAAACTTACTGAAGAAAAGGACCAAGAAATGATTGACTGAACTGGTCCAATGAGGCCGTAAAAGAAGAAGAAGAAGAATGTAGGATCATAAAATGTATTTGCAAAAATTGAATTATCTATGTATCAAAATCCAAAATATCATTACCAACGTCAAAAACCGGCACACGTTGACTTGAGAAATAATCACATTTAAATTTACAAAACTTACGAAAACTGACAACGTAATAACAAGAGTTATTAATGGTAAAATCTACATAAAAATGTTGGGTCACAACTGAAATACCCCCAAAATATGGCAAACTACTGAATATATGACAAATTGGTATCTACCTTTAGCTGCGTTGGTCTCGTGATAATATGAGCTGGTGTACGAGAATGGAACGGCTGCATTCCTAATGACGCGTGGCTGGCATACTTGCTGGTGCAGGGGAACTTGTCTCGTGCGTGCAGCAGGCGAACACCTTAGCGGCCACACTCCAGTGTCGGGTGAACTCGGTTGCTGTCATCAGCTGGGCTCGTTTCATCTTGGATCTTCACGACTGAACAGTCTAGATTCTCGTACTCTTCCAAGCTTGATAGATTTGTCGAATTATCTCTTCGGACTTCTGCTCTTTTGTAGCAATGCATTATAATCGAAGCTAAGGTGTTTATACATTGAGATTTCCAGTTGGTAACGGAAACTCAAGTAGTTGCATTGTAGGTGAATTCAGATATCGGCTGTTGTTATAGCAGTGGTTTTCCTTAGAAATCATTGTAGTGAATGGTCTACTCTGGACTCCACACAAACGATGTAGACTTAACTTCCCTCCATTGTAGTTCAGTCCTTCATTACAACTGCTAATGTAGCTTCAGTATAGCAATATCCCCCCCGACTTGGGTTCCTTAACATCTTGTAGTATTTCTTGAAATAATGTGTAGAAATATACTTATTCTTTCCTTGAATATGTAGTAGTATTCTCTCTTATTATGCGTGTAATATTTCGTAGAAGTTCTGTTGAATGTTTCTTGTAAATCGTCGTGAAATTCTGTTCTGTAACTTCACGTTCTCAATTTGCTGTACTATTCTTTTCACGGGCTATGTCTGCTTGTGTTATCGGCGACTGCTGTCTCTCCATCGGTCAAATGTATCTTATCCCGTCGTTCTATAACTTGGCTGCTTTCTTGTAGGACATATTGCGAAGCAGGTCTTTACTCAACCTGTCGAAGTAATGGAATGAATGTTCTGGCTCCGTGCTGCTGGTCTCCTGTGTTTCAAAAATGGCGGTCTACTAGTCCCGCAGGTCATTTATTACGCTTATTTGTTAATATCTCCTCTCGTAATTATAAATGTTGAATTGTTTCAATAGAAAAACTTAATTTCTCATTCTCTTAATACTGGTGCGGTCAAATTACTTATAATTTTGATTTTAAAATATAGTAATATTTTATTTCTCAGATTAATGAATATTTCTGATTGGCCGTCGAGTTGTCATACAGATTTCATTATTTTATGCTTCCAAATTGGTGTCGTGTGGTGATATTTCCCTCCTCTCTCTTACATAAGAGTGCCGCGTGTAAAACTCTTTGTTGTCGAGGACTCGGTAGCTGGAACCGGTTCCTGACTTGCGAACTTGTAGATTGGTCATAATCCACTCACTATATATCATTCTCTCTTGGTTAAAATACAATTCGTAGAATCATTTCCACTTCTTATAAATGCTTCAATTTTCTCATGCAACTCATTAATGAACTTCTCTCACACCACAGAATACTTGTGTGTATAAAATATTACTAATTTTCATATGTAAAATTGTCACATAAAATGGTTCGATTCTTGCCTCTTGCATTTCCTGACTGATACATATTCGAGTTCAGTACCATGTTTCGACCTCTGGAAAATTTCGACATATCTTCGCCTTTCACATCCCCTAGACCCCAAAACCACAGTCAGTTCAAAAGTTTATATATGATTTATGTATGTACGGTATATATATATGTACACATATCACTTTCTTGTGTCGGATAATGCCCAAAAATGTGTGTTTGAAGTTTTTTGATAGCACCAACCATTGACCAAAGGGGTGGGAAAAAGTGGGTTTTTCGGGAAACATTAATCATATCTCTCTTAATAGGCACAGTATAAAAACCGTACATAATGGACAATATCCCCCCCCTGATAATTACCTAAAACTTTTGTCTGAAAGAATTTTTGTTATGACCCATCATTACGCCAAGGGATGAGCAAAATGATTTCAGAATTGGAAGAAAATGCCAAGAGCCATCAGAGGTTGCCAAGACAACACTACCAAATTGATGAGCGATGAGCCATCAGACGTTGCCATGACAATGCCATTGCACGAGATCACATTCAGTTTTCAATCTGACACTGTGGGAAGCGGCTTCGGCGACGTAACTGGTAGCAGGCTGAACTTCTATGCCTTCAAAGCCGGCCGAAGTCGTCGGATTTTCTAATAGCGCTAAAAATCCCTCAGTATGCTTTTCTTTGGAGGGGTAGTTCCAACGTTCGTTGCCAGTAGCTGGTTGCGGTGGCATCTAGTAGCCAAGTTCGCAGCAAGGTGTAAACAATTGTACTAAATTAAATACCAGTGCATTACCATGTGTATTGTTACGGCTGTGAGTTTGTTTCGTCGCCTCGCCGTGTGAGTCACAGCCGTCCCGGGCTATGCTCTGCCTTTGTGTTACACCTGCGCATTACGCAACGGGGCTGCGAGGACAAAAGGGATGGACCAGAATATTCGTGACCCAGCTAGTGATGGAAATCTCGAGAAGCCTTGAATCCTGGACGGGTCTAGAAGCATTCATTGAGTCGCCAGCCTGCTATATAAAGCGGCCTCGCCAGCGAGGGAAAAACCGTGTGTTTTTGAGCGAGTGCGACAATTGACGTCAGAAAAGTTAGATTGCGCAGCCACGCGGTAGAATGTTGAAGCTGTAACATTGTGACTGGTGTGGTTTATTTAGATGGTGAAGCATTGACGTCGTGATGGAAACAGAAAGAAATTTGTCAAATTCGAGGAGGTACTGCTCTGTATAGAGTTGCAAATCGTATAAAACGGGTACGAAATATCTTCACTACTTTCCTGTACAAAAAGTTCAGAGAGAAAGATGGGCTTCGGCGCTGTCAATTGGAAAACATGTTATATGTTACATGACAGTGTGCAGTGTGCATTTTTGTGAAGACGACTTCTTTCCACCGGTACTGTTGATTATTGATAGTTATTGTCCCTAATTTGTATTCACATGGATTAAGCTACATCAAAAATATTGATAAACTTGTAGCCTATTACTTCTGTGCCGTACATAGAATGTAATCCGCTCTTCGTAAACTTATTTTAGGGGTTCTTCCGATTGACAATAGCCGAATGATTAGAAAACTTAAGAAAAATGCTGTTCCTAGCCTTAATTTGCCAGAGAATTTATATTCTTGCCTTTGAACAGCAAGTATGTAGGCCATTGAAGTATGATTTGGCTTAAATTCTGTTTTTGGCTATGATCTCCCTACTGTTGAATTTAGTTAATTAAAATGTAAAATCTTAGTTTTAAGTACCGGTTTGGTGACCCATCATCCCAGGCAGGCCGGTAACACCTATACTACTCAGGCAGATAGGTCACTTAAAGAGCCGTAATTTTGAAGTTAAAGTGATGTTAAGTATACATATGCGGTAATGTAGCAGGAGACCGGATCGGCCTAGGCTATTCTAAGTTTAATTAGTTCCCATTTCAGGGTTCTTCAGTTTTGAGTGCGAATAGTTGGTTTGAAAGTTGTACAACAGTAAGGAGAGTATGTTTTGTATAGGTTTTAATTTGTATTATGGTTTATGTCGAGCTGAGGAGTGAATTTGGTTTGGCTTAAAGTGTAGTTTTTGATCTGTTCCGTTTGCTTATGACCAAGTTCAAATGGGGACTCCAGCTTTGTTAAATATCTGTATTTTAAACATTTAATTAAATATATTGATAAAAAGGATGCCTCCATTTTAACTTGCCTGTGCCAAGAGAGTAATAAATTAATATTCTTGCCTTTGAACAGCAAGTATGTAGGTCAATATTTGCAATATTGAAGTATGATTTGAGCATCCCAAGTAACGCTTCTTTGAACCCAAAACATTCATGCAAATTCAGGGTTGCTTGATTCAATTTATTATCAGGGAGTCGTCCTTTGTGTTATGTGAGATATATATATTGTGAAATTAATTAAAACATCGATACCGCTAGGCTCCCAAGTACAGGCTTCATATAGGCCTATGTAACAGCAGACAGTAAATTAACTATCTACATGCGGGTAATATTTTTAACGGGTAGTAATTAGCTGCATTTAAATTGATTATAAAAATATGTCTATCAATGAAAGAAAATATGTAGTATTTTGCCATCATAAATAATTAGAAGCCATAACAAACGCACACCCAATTACTTCACGTCACTATATCGCCGCCATATTGCAAACAGCTGACCGTAAGCTCCTCCCCCGTTTCGGACGTCAATAGTTGGTGACATGACGTGTGAAACCCAAGTAAGGCTATTGCATGCCACAGTGAAAAAAATCTTGCAGTTTCCTTGATTTGAAATTCGGCAGAGGTGCGAGTACAATTACCTGCTATTGCTAATCGGAAATGCAGATCAAACTCAAGTTTCTTTGATATGCGAAGAAACACTACAATTACCGAAAAAGGAGTATACAGCGTATCAGAGAAGCTTCGCTACACAGTTATGCTGGCTGTTACTGCGGACGGGCGAAGGATGGATTGGTTGCATGTTGTGTGGAGAAGACGGCCTGGCCATCTCTTAAACCAGAGGTCTCTCCTGGTTTTGGACTGTTTCCGTGGCCATGTTGTTGATCTCGCCAAGAAATGGTCTGAATAATATTATCCATTTCACGTCCGTATTGAATATGTTTACTAATAAAACTATCTATATTCTGTCTTTTCAATACAATATTAATAGTCTATTTACACAATTGCGTACATGTTTCGCACAAACGTTAGTGCTTCCTCAGCCCAAATATGCATTAAGGGCCGTAGTCACCAATGCCAGTAATTTGATTATCTTGGCTTATAGCTGCAAGAATCTCGGATAATAGCTATGTCGTTATTCACCAACACAATTATCTCGGTTAATAGGGATTATCCTGGTTAATCACTTTACTGGAGAAAGGTTGACCGGTAAAATGCCAAAAACTAAGATAATCAACAGAACAAGATGGCGCGCAGACGAATGTAATACTTAATAAATGCTAGAGAAAACGATAGCAATAATATGTAGGGAAACGACATAGGTGGATAAAAGACAGTGCCTCATATTTAGAGGATTAGCCTACGATGATGTTGATTTTATCACACTTTTTAGGTTATCTAAATCTTCTTTGTCAGTATTGTCCATGATAGAACCTAACCTTGAATTTGCAACAGACAGGTAAGATGATTACCGTACTATAACTCCAATAGGGAGTATATAGAAAGCATTCACTGTAAATTTAGCTGAATAGTTATGATTGTGGTCTTTCAAGAACCATTCTGTCGCCAATAAATCAATTGCTACTTGAATTAATGTTTTATGCTACGGGTAGTAATCAGCTGTGCGTATCGGATAATGCAGGGGTGAGTCAACCAACAGTTTGCCGAATCGTACATCGTGTGAGCGCTGCCATAGCCTCTTTACGACCTCGCTACATCAGTCTTCCGCAAACAAAGGAGGCTATATGCAAACACAGATGGATTTTTATAACATTGCCCAATTTCCAAAAGCAGTACGGGCAATGGACTGTACCCATATTAGAATACGGTCTCCTGGAGGTAATCATGCCGAACTATTTCGAAACAGAAAGGGTTATTTTTCGCTGAATGTGCAAGCCATATGTAATTATAATATGGAATGTACTAACCTTGTGGCTAGATGGCCAGGAAGTAGTCATGATAGTACGATTTTCAACAACTGTGTACAACGAGCCAGGTTCGAACACGGTGTCTACGGGGATTCAGTATTATTAGTAGATGCTGTCTACCCTTGTAGATCGTACCTAATGCTTCCTCTGGATGTGGTTCGCACACCTGAAGAGAATCTTTATTATGAGTCACAAATAAGAACAAGAAATGTGATAGAGTGAATGTTTGGCATAGGCTATGGAAGCGAAGATTCCCGGTTCTTGCTTTAGGTATGAATTTAGCGTTAGAGCTCACGTTTCCAGTGATAACTGCTACAGCCGTTCTACATAACATTGTGCGACAAGCAGGAGAAGAGCTACCTCAGGACGATCCACAGCTGAACTACCAGTACCATGGGCTGAACTTTTAAGGGACGGTCAAATTGAGGGACAAGCTGATCAATATAATGTGGCTCGTCGGGACAATTTTGTGAGAAGAACACTAATTGATACGTACCACAGAAGTATTATATTGGGAATGTAACACTTGTATAATGAGAATTAAAGTATTGAATTACATTGATTTTAATTGCTTTTCCGTTATTATGAGTTTTTAATTGGCCTCTTCTTACTTTTCAATTCAACACTTGACATTATTTACGAATATTTACTGTACTATATCTCACACCTAACCTATAAAGCTAATGAACAGAACTTTGTTTTGACAATAAACATATGATTTGCACAGCGCTAGTCAACTGTTTCCAGTGCATCTATATGAAAATTTCAGCGATGCAGTACACATTGAAACGAAAACCGTGATTTGGAAAACCGGGATAATAAAGGCAATGGTAAATACCGATGTTTATGTTATCTGAAATAATAGTATTAACAGAGTTTTCAAAATCTTAGATAATGGAAGAGTTTACCAGCGATGGTGAATACGGCCCTAAGACTTAAACAAATATTACGCACTTATCAAATACATACAACATTTGTGCGAAACTTGTATAAATAGACTGTTAATATTGTATTGAAAAGACGGAGAATATTGATAGTTTTATAAGAAATGGTCTACTACGATTACCGAAAAAGGAGTATACAGCGTAACTGATGCTGTAATAACTCCTGGTGGCTTGACGTCAGCCTTGCAGCCTCTTGATGTAAGTGTCAACGAGCCATTCAAAGATAACGTGCGGCGGGTACATTCTGAATGGATGGCGGGAGGTTCTCATACTCTTTGACGCCTATTGGAAAGATCAAGAGGCCTTCACTAGAATTAATATGCGAGTGGATTGTTCGTGCATGGGGACTGATTTCACCCGACATTATTGTGAAAAGTTTCAAGAACGAACTAGATGGCACTGAAGGTGACTGCATCTGAGAAATGGAAGAGAATGGGAGTCATTCATCGCAGACGACTTGGAAGAAAGCGATGTCTTTGAAATAGAAGGATTGCGAGTTGTGGAGGCAATTTTACAGATTTTACCCTAATACAATATTCTAATTTATTTCAGGTATCTGGCTCCTATCTTCAGCAAATTCTTGCGTGACATTAAAAGACAACGGTTTCCATATAATTATTGCTAGGGAACGTATTATTGCCTTAGATTTTTTATTAAAATTGTGTTATACACATATTTTCGATTATTTTGTACTATTTGGGCCTAAATTAATTTCATAAGGTCATTGTGTTCAATTTTTTTAAATTTCCATTTTTAATTTAGATTCACATAATTTTCCCTCACCGTTTTTGAGGTCGAAAGAAAGTAAAAAAAAGGGGGCAGGGTAATTATCCATGTAAATACAGTATATTGTGAATGGTATTGCAAGACCGTAATGAAGTTACGGTACTAGTAATGCTATGCTTTAGACACGAACGGTGCTTAGTCCAGTCACTTTCACTTCTCTTGCTGTCTGAAATACTATCAGAAATATGATCAGTCGTATCCAAAGCTGGAAGATTCTCATCAGTCTGTAGCCTTTTCGGCAACTTCATGCAAACATCACCAATGAACCCTGAAAATATGCCCTCACTCCATGAACTATGCAATATCGCATGTATTCATCTGACAAACAGCTGCCTATGAAGTCCTGATAGTCTCTGTTGGTGGCACCAAATAATGTGTGTGCATACTGATGCCATTTCCTATTAACTATTACAGCAGAAATCGGTGCCAGTGGGAAGTCTCCAAATATATACATTCTCCGTTCGTGGAGGAAAAATTGGCCCCTGAGAGTCTATGTCCGTGTTCCGCTGAGAAAGAGATAGGTATTTCCCTATTCAAAGAAAATTTAAAATTTGATTTGGTGACCTCAATCTGTTAGCCTGTGTTCCTTTGAAATTTGGTGCATTTCATTATCCCCAATCGGAATACAAAAACATCTTCGATCCTTTTGGGCACACAGAGCACAAATAATAAATTAATACTTGACACAAGTCACAAAATATGGTGCAGTGTGTTGACAATACTGACAGTACTGGGGTTGTTAGCATTCAGCAGTTTATTTCATTTGATCTGTGGGATAGGCTATTTTTGCTTGTATATTGACCCTGCTCATGGCACATAAAGACCTTGCAGTGGCCTTCTCAGTATGTAATAGCCAGGTGTACATACTAACTGATGAGCCCAGTGATAATACTGGACAAAATGCTGGCAAACGGATTGATCTGACTGGATATATTTTCATTTTTCTTTGAAATTTGATATAATGCAATTATTCTTAATTACTTTTAATTGCAGTACAATAATATCCTAGATCCTTCAGGAAACTGTTTAGTTCAATGTGTAACTTCAGACATTTTCTACTGGAAACTATTGCTTCGACACAATTATAAAGCAGCACCATATACAGCGTGTCTCAGGAAACTGAACATGCTCAAGTTTCTTAGCGGCACTACGTGGGGTGCTGCTACGGTTCTATCAAGCACTTGTCCTGTCCTGGCTAGCCTATGGTTCTGCGGCATACGGTTCAACAAGGCCTGCACCTTGAATATGCTGGACAGTATCCACCATAGTGGTGTTAGGCTGGCTACCGATGCCTTCCGGACCAGCCCGATACCCAGCCTACTCGCTGAATCGGGTGTTCCACCTCTAAATTATAAGACGCCAACATTTGCGTCAAATGCCTCTACATACGAGCTATCGGCTCTCTTCAGTACGCAATACCACCCGAGGTACGCCATCCAGCCTCGTACCACACGGCCGGTTGGTATTAGACTAGATAGCTCATGTACTGAAATAGGAGTGGCTGTAGGTCTTTATATGATCCGGACACCTAGCGTGGTGCCTCCATGGCAAGTCCCGCATCCGGAAATTCGGTTAGGTCTACACCTGGGTCCTAAAGTGAACACGAAAGCCTCCCTTTATCGGAGTTCCACAGCATAGTTCACAAATTTCTTGATGCTGGTATTCTATACACGGATGGTTCGAAGGTGGACGAGAAGGTGGGTTGTGCTGACATTATTGATGAAGCAAATACCAAGATCTCTTTGCCTGAGGCCTGTAGCGTGTTTACTGCGGAGCTCGTTGCCATCCATGAAGCTCTGCAGTTTGCACTACAGGATGCAAGAATCCACTTTCTCATGTGTACAGACTCTTTGAGTTCATTGCAGTCAATTGCTACATGTTTCCTGCCTCACCCCCTAGTGTAGCGAATCCACGACCTACTAGCCAGGTTGTGCCGCGCTGACTCTCGAATCACCTTTCTGTGGCTTTCAATCCACATGGCAATTGCGGGAAATGAGTTGGGGCGGATCAAGCTGCAAAAGAGGCGGTATTGCTACCACCTCGACCAATGGAGGTACCCGCTAGAGATATTCGCTCACAGTTACGGCGAATAGTACTGTCATTTTGGGAGAGTCTGTGGCTAGCTAACCCAATGCCCAGTAAACTGAGAGCGATCACGGGAACTACTCGCATATGGCGGAGCTCTTTCCGGTCACGCAGAGAGTAGGCTAAGGATACGTCATAAAGGTCCACCCACTTGTACCTAATGAGAAGGGAAGACCCCCCCCCCCCCCACTTTGTACCTGTGGAGCCGTTTTCACAATGGTCCACATTTTATCAGAGTGTGTGGATCTTGCTGACTTACCTAGAAACTAGTGATGGGCAAAAGTCTCGTTCGAGATACTCGAGACTGACGTCAGTGCTCTCGATGCATCTCGAGGCGTACCGTACGGATGACGTAATTCCCGTTCGAGATACTCGAGACTCACGTCAGTACTCTCGAGTCGTGCTCGCTTCGGACCTCAGCGGTGGAAGGCCGGTATTACACTATGAAAGAAATTTGTCAAAGATCTTTGATAAAAGTCTGATGGGGAAATAATTTATAAAAGGTGGTTTTATAAAATTCATTTTATAAAATGTATGAACACCATGTTATCTTTGAAAGATTCAATCCAAAATGGCGGATCATAACAGCTGGAATATTACCACAACAAAGATGCTCATATCAGAGTGTGAATTGCATGAAATGTTACATATTGAATTGTATACAATGTAAAACATAAATAACAGTTAATAGGTAAAATAGCCAATGCTATAAGCGCTGCCCACAAAGGACACACATTTAGGATATAAAGAAGACTTAAATAGTTAAATTGGCTGAAATAAGCCATGAATAGCAGTGCATTTTATATTGTAATATTTGTATTGTAGGTAATTCGTCAATTTCACTTATGGTATTACAAGCGAGTGTAAATAGGAATTTCATCTTTACCGGTAGATATAATATGTAACAAACAGCTAAGAGCAGGTGGTCGTTGGCGGAAGGGCTAGAGCGCTTGACTCCCTTGTGATAAGACCAAGGATCGAATTCCACTTATTGCTTACTTTTTATTTCGTATGTTTCACTTTTATTTGCACGGGCAGTTGTTGTTTGGAACGTCATAATCATTCATTTCTTCATAATTATTAATAATTAAATACTGTCATTTATCAAGTCCTCGTACTGCAGCTCGTTCACAAAGATTTTACTCGTGCGTCCCATGGTTTAAGCCATAGACGTTCACTTTATCTTTCCGTTTCTTGTATATACCGGTATTGCCACCACAGAATTTCAACTACCATAATATACAGTAGTTAAGTGAAAAAGGAACTGTCCTTCATACATTCTGCCGAACTATGATAAAATATTTGATGCAGTGTAATGGTGTGATGATTGCTTTGTATAACTTTTATAAAAGTTCAGTTTTATAAAATTCCTTTGATAGTGTAATACCGGCCTTACCATGGCCAGTAGCGAACCTGTAAGCTTCGAGTTGGTAGACCGACACGATAATCATTCACCCACCGTAGCAAGCACAGTGTTCAATAAGCAAATGGACTACAGGCGAGGAACAGCAGACAGCAAGAGCCTGACGTCTCGGTACTAAAGCATCGAGATAATCGAGAGCTCTGATTCACGCTTGCCAGCACTACCTCGAGACATCAACCACATGCGCCTGACGTCACATACAGCATCGAGGCAGCATTACAAGGCACGGACTGCATCGGTTGCTCAGACTGAATCGAGAGCTTTGCATCACGCTTCCCATCACTGCTAGAAACCTTGGTGTGCAGATGACTCGCAAACTTATATTAGCTGATGACGAGGTGGCTGCTGATCGCGCTTTACGCTTTATAAGTGAGTGTGTTAAGGCCAGCGATCTAAATTTTCCAGTGTACATTGACTCAGACTTGTTTTTTGTTTATTCCATAAATTTTGTATATTATAATAAATTATTAGTTTTATTAATTTTTGGTCTTTTCAAATGTAGGTGTCCTCTAAATTTTAATTCTATTCTAAATTCGTATACTTTAATCGGTGTCAGGAGGGGCAGATGACCTCGTAGTACTGCCCCTTGAAACCTCAAATACTAACATACATTATAAAGCAAACTCCTACAACTTATCCTTCTCCTTTATGCCTGAAATTGTAGTGCGATGCTGTATTTTTTTATACAGATTTGCTACTGAAACACTGGACTCTTTATTTGTACTTTTGAGAAGCGTAGTGGTGCAGTGAAGGCACTGTCAATGCATGTGAGATTTTCGAAGTGAAATATGGTGGTCCTATGGCTCACAATTGCGAGATTAAGGGTAACTTAAAACAACAAGTTTCCTTCCTTGATTTTAAAAATCAATTTTGACTTTCAGGAACTTACAAGCTATACAAATTTTACTGTGGTGTTTTGTACGAGTGAAACCTGAAGCTAGTTTGTAATTAAATTAACCTAAATGTAGACTCTTTTCTACTTAGTTATTTGCTTCCTTTTTAAGGGAAATTATTGTGGTGCATGTTAATACCGAATGTTTGTTTTTTCAGATACTCAAATATGGTAAAGGAGACAACATACTATGATGTTTTGGGGGTTAAGCCCTCTTGTACTCCAGATGAACTTAAGAAAGCATATAGGAAATTAGCTTTAAAGTATCATCCTGACAAGAATCCAAATGAAGGTGAAAAGGTAAGTTCACATGGAGTACTGCTTACATTTGGAAGGCCAGAATTCGTCAGAATTTCAAATAAAACAATTTTGTTTGACGATGTCGAAATGTAAATATTATTTATCGGAAAACTGTATCATAATGAGGGTCATTATAACACTATTTTTCATTATGAAACATTTTCTCCCACCAATCAGAGAAACAGTTGTGGTGACCAATTAGGTAAGGATAGCATAGCACCTGCGCTGACTTCCACGGGCTCCTATTTTAAATTTCACTGTGTGGCTAGTGTCGTGGGGTATTTGAAGAGGCCATGGTCAAATACAAGGTATTCTCTGCGTCCCATGCGCTCTGTTCAGTACATAAAACTGGCGAAATCTCGACAGATATTTATCTTCTTATGTATTAAAACACTAAGCTGATTATTGTTACCCCGAGATTGAGGGAACTATAGAACCGATTCACTTCATAGGGCAATCTGACGAAAGCTCTAGGCCTGTAGATTTGCAGTGTCTTTAAAAGCGGCTTCGATGGCGTAGTTGGTAGCATGCTGAGCTTCTATGCCCAAGATCGCGGATTCACACCCGGCCGAAGTCGTCGGATTTTTTAAAGAAGGCTAAAAATCCCTCCTTCCGAGGGGAAGTAAAGCCAGCGGTCCCATGTCATAGATGTATGGCATGTTAAAGAACCTTCCACTAATTACACCTTTGTGAAGCTAAATTATATAAGTTAAAACATTTGACTAATGTTCTTAGGTTCCTAAGTTCGTCATCAGGAGCAGACTGTGGTGGCGTCTGGTAACTGTTCTGAACTAGTTGGTTGTTGACGGTGGCGTTTGGCAGCAAAAGTAGGAACTACTTGAATCAATTCAATGTTTGCAGTCCTTACTTCAATTAAAACAGATACACACACACTAATACAGCCATCACAATTAACACCGGTTATCAGACAGATTCTACACACACCCAGAGTACATGGGGCTACATGACCACGTTGTCAGAGCCCCTAAACTGAGGAACCAACCAAGTGTCTTTAAAATAAACAAATATGTTACAGTATAGTTTTAGATTAATAAACAAAAATTCAGAAATCTTTCCAGTCACGTATGCGCACAATCACCTTCCCTCATGACAGTCATGGCGGTTACTAGTCCATCGCGTTTCAATTTCATAGTTAAGAATTATAAAGGAAGGGAGCATTGTTTAGGATTCCACGATATATACTGAAATAGAATTATACAAGACAGAAAATGTTGAAATACGTAAACTGACAGTTGAGTGTGTATGTTGTTTAACTAAATATCGCGTGCCTTTACCAGTTATTCAGTAGCTGAGGTCGAAGACTCTTAATTTATGCATCGCCCAGTGGAAGGTGTTCGAATCCCACCTCCGTCATATTTTCGTATTTTCCTTTCTTGGTATTTCTATTCCATTGTCAAAACATATTTTACTCTTAGCATTCCCGTAAACTAAGGAATTCGGTGCAATTTAAGTTGCCATATTGTACCCATTGGACGAGGTTATCTGGTTACCACCAACCGTAACGTGGCCTCCCAGATGACCTCTACCTCGAGACACATTGCCGGAGAGGATCGGAATGCACTTCTTAAAGGGACTAGCCGGCACAAGACTCTGCTTCCCTAAGGATCAGGTTCCCATCACAGTGATTGTCATAGACACCCAAAGAAAATGCACCCCCAAAAGGTCAAAACTACTAAATAATTAAATCCAGACTTAAGACATACTCACGGTTTGTTTATTTGAAATGTCAAACCCCTGTCCTACGGTCGGAGGGTTTGGTAAAACAGCTATTCCGTAGCTAATAAGCAAAGAAAAAAAAATAAACAACTCCTAAAGTTAATGTAGAATCCCCTCTTCAGGTCCTAAATACAGCAAAACAAAGCAAAGCTGGGGAAATGGTACCGCAAGAAAAATCGTTATACAAGGAAAATGATGCTTCTAGGAAGAAGGAATCATGTCATCAAAACATGTCAAACATGACAGCAAAGTTAAAGGACTGGTACCATCCCATATTTACATTTATGCTCTAATTAAATTTAACTAAGCCTGCTTTAAGCTAGCCTCCGTGGCTTAGGCGGCAGCACGCTGGCCTCTCACCGCTGGGTCCGTGATTCAAAACCCGGTCACTCCATGTGAGATCTGTGCTGGACAAAACGGAGGCAGACAGGTTTTTCTCCGGGCACTCCGGTTTTCCCTGTCAAAATTTCATTCCAGCAACACTCTCCGCTATCATTTCATTTAATCATTGCCCCAGAGGAGTGCGTCAGGCCTGGGCAGCCGGCACAGTTCATATCCTCGCCGCTAGATGGGGGCTTCATTCATTCCATTCCTGACCCGGTCAGAGACTGGAAGCAGGCTGTGGATTTTCATTTTTCTGCTTTAAGCTGATCAACGGCGTTAGACGTCCGTAATAAACTAAACAAAACACTAATGATTGACGGTCGTCATTTACAGTACAATGGTACAATTATATACAACAACAAAGATATTATATTACAAGAGACAGTAGGGTAACAGTGGGAAAACATATCAGTAAATAAATAAGTTGTACGCACAAATAATCTTATTATTCCTGCCTGCAACAGATGAACAACTGTTTGTTGTCCACAGTCATCTATCAGTGTATTTAAACTTGAGAATCAAACTGTGCAAGAACAGCATTCCCCTGATCGGGTCACGACCCACGAGTTCTGAACTTTGGGTTCGTGCGATCTCTGTCAAAGGTCTATCAGTGTTAGCTACTAGACTTACTAGTAAGAACAAACGAAGGCGCAATGCATTGGTCCGCTCGACTAAAGAAACAAGATCAAGATTTAACGATTAAAGTTTAACTGTATTATTAGCATCGTAGGTTTAGGAAATAAATTGATGGTTCATGATTTAGTCCTAAGTTTAATGCCGTAGATTTATGAGTCCATTATTATTATTAAGATAGTTGACCAAATGCAAGGCTCCGCAAGAGTGTGCTACCAACACGTGGTACACCTCAACAAAGAATACGTGGCTCGCACGTTAACAATAACACAATCGGTACTCGAAAGAGACCATACCTTTTCCTTCTCGGTCAAACTTGTTCTGTAACATAGATTTGGCCGGCATTCTCTAATATACATGGTAACCAACCCGATGACATGTATTAAAACACGGTAAATAATCATTCACTTACAAGTGAGAATACACAATGGCCTTAAGGGTCCAACCTATCAAATGGTTACTCAAATTAAATATAAATCATGACAAAACATATTGGGGCTCGCTCACAAATACCTGCGAGTATATTAAATATTTAGCATTACTTATTAGTACACCTGTACCAGAACAACTTTACAAAAATCGATACTTAATCAAGGTCCATAGCATGAGCATAAACAAAGCATGGCCCGTAAGACCATTCCTAACAAGGTCTAGAGATTTAAAAAAATGAAAATGAAGTCGTTAGTCAATTGTCTCACAAGAGAGATCGTAAATAGCCTTGGGCAATGTCATCGGGGTGGACTGGAAAAGCATCTGTCATTAAGCTCCCAGTGCCCTGCGCTCCGCGTCTCAAAGAAATGTCTTTCACTGATAATTAAAACACATTAAATTCACAATAAATGTAGGCTGAGTGTTCTTAGCATTCACTCTATAAGATTATACACTTGTAAGAAAGGTTATTATGTCATTAAAGACTAATAAATTACAATACGAATGATATGTTTGGCTTCTGAAGACCAAATAGATGTAGCGGAAAGATATTTCTCTCCCTTTGAAAGGCTTTGACATTGTGTAGCACCACTGAAGCTCACAGCAAATGGGTGCTGCGTACAAAACACGTTTAAATGAGAATGAATACTGGTTTCACACCTTAACCTTAGGTGGAAATAATGGAAATTTTACGAATACCATATAACAGAAAATTTATGAGTAAGTTCAAAACATTAATTGACTCGTGTACAGCGATGTGAATTACCTGAATTCTGGTGGCAAACTGCTCGCTCTTTCAAAATGTACTTTACAATAACAATTGGGCTGGATCCTTTCCATGCCTAAACGATATGCCATAATGTTAAATAAAAGACGTCAGTTCCGTACAAAATAATAGAAAAATGGGGACTTCAAAACTTTGACAAATAATCAGCTGGAGCTGAATTAAAAATATGCCCCTGTCACAAATTACTAATTTGATGTTCCGTCATGCGGAATTACCTTTCAAGAACAATACTGCACCGTGTGAACGCACACAATCAGGTGACTAACTCAGTGTCGAGTAACGAAATGCAAAGAGAGCATTTAGAAGCGTGAAAGTCACCTTAAGAAGGTGGTCAAAAAGAATGAAAGAATCCTACCTTGATGACTGACAACAAGTTACGGATGTTACATACTAATCCACCCATGACCATCCACCGTACAGAAATAGATTATAAAATCATGACTCACAGCTATTGCAGATTATTATCCAGACACGAGGATTGCGGATTTTGTCTTTCGTCCAGGCAATCCACAAATATCTTCTCTGCTTGGTCATAAGCATGGTTATCCACTGGTGGTTCTCCATAGTCGTAGTGTGGCTTAGGTGTTCGGCATTCCTCCCATTTGGATGTTTAAGCCATAGTCATCTTCTTGAGTATAGGACTATTATGCCTCAGCACATCGTTAAATGAAGGCATCTTGTAGAATCGTAGAATAGTAGACACTGCTTCTAGCGTACTTAAATTCACAGCTTTTACACTTTCTAGCCAGCAGACTATATTAAAAAATGGCCTTGTCTGCTAAGATCACAGAAACTAGCTTTGACACTAAACACGTGTCTTTCCACTGAAGCTAACAACTTCACACGCTTTAGATATCTTATCTAAGTGTATCAGCTCAATCTTATTCGTTTTACATTCGGCCTTTGCACGGCTCGTAAATATTTCACTGCAACTGATGAATATTTCGATCAGATTCTCCGCTCATGTATTACTGGTACACAAATCACTTGTCACACTGGTCAGCCATTAAACATGCTGCAACCATGTGGTCAATCACTTCACTGAGTGGAAATATAACAAAATTCAAGATCTTGGACGGACTTTTCGTGTCACCAGCACACTTCGTGCTATAATCAATACTTTCAGTTGTATTCACTTCACAGATTTGAAGATCGATGATACTAAGACTCGGTCACCTTGGACCTTCACAATTCAACGTCTGCTCGCCATACAAGCACGGATTAGAGTTGTTCCTTCACGGAAGTAGGTGTGCTCAGTTCTATCACTTCCTAGTCATTTAGAGTCTAAGTTCTTTCCTTCCGCGTTCTGCGGTGATATACCTTCAGTTGTAAACCATAAATAAATATTATCAGGCCATGAAAATGTGTCTAATTAAGCTGAATGACTTCTTATTATAAGCTCAGATTGCACATCAAAGAAAACTTCTTTGATCATGTAGGGTAATTTTCCATAGCTTCTTAATGAAGTTAAAAGAACATCTGACATAGTGGCATACATCTGTGGGTGCATTCATAATTCTTGAACATTATAAATTCCATGGTTCGTGTACAAGCTATCACCAGCATGAGCTATTCGGGCTCAATATAAATTTAAAACACTAAGGTAACAAAAGTATACACCAGTGTTAACAGATTAAATAATGAAGATGAAAGCCAGATACTTCAATTTCTTACAGAATTCTTGAATTCCTTGGAATTAAGTGAGTTGCTTCCACATATTCATACTCTAAATGTTCGAGCCATAGTTATGCTTCTTGGGAATCTGAACATTTTCCAAGGCTTCTAAATGGTGCCAGATTATAATTTGTATGAAAATTGCTTGGATTTGGAAATAAGTGCAGATAATATTGGGCAGAGAGTTCTGATCCTCCGACTTGATTTAACACCATCCGATAAAGCACTTCCATTTTCTTTTTAGAGCACCAATATTTCCAATCGCTTGCCATACTTGATCACAATCAATAAAGCTGAAGGAGGGAACTCTGGAGCGTGTAGGCTACTATATGCCTCATCAAGTTTTCAGTCGTCGCCTCTGTAGCGGTTGGCATGGTTAGCTGCCGCCCCGGAGGTCCCGAGATGGATTCCCGGCTCTGCCACGAACTTTGAAAAGTGGTATGAGGACTGGAACGGGGTCTACTCAGCCTTGGGTGGTCCAAATGAGTAGAGGGGTTCGATTCCCACCTCAGGCATCCTCGTAGTGGTTTTACGTGGTTTCCCACTTCGTCTTCGGGCAAATGCCGGGATGGTACTGTACCCGATAATCCGGAAAGGATCCTGTTGGAATATCCATTGCCCCCGCTGGATTGCCTATTTCTAACTGCACCGGCAAATACTACATTAGAAATCGCTTCCAACATGGTCTTAGGGATTTACAGACTGCAGTTACCAGAATATTGTGGATCAACAACCAACTACACGGGGCACTCACCTTTACTTACCTCGGGGACTGGGACTTCAGCTTCGCCTACACTACATCCACAATACTCTTCTCCTTATATTTAAAATGAATCACTCCAACAACAATGGAAAACAATCTTAACAAATGTATTAACAAAAGGTAAACTAATCTACTATAAACAAATAACAATAAACGAATTTAACAATAGACATTAAAATTAAAAACACGCAATCATTCACACCTCCTTTCAATTCTACGTCTTACTACAATGCTGTATTAAAAATTATGAGTATAAATCTTGGCTCGTTTTAGGCCTACACTGCGTAGAAATAAAAACGTCTCTAAATGGCATTCCAGACACCTGATTTCATTCACAAACCTGCGTTGTAGAATGCACGTGCATTAACCTCGTTCATCAATGAAATATCGGCACCACGCCGAACTCGAAACTGGTTTATACAATAAATACAAGGCTGTGAGTCTACACCTGTTATATTATGTCATCGCTCTCCAATGCTAACGGTGAATCCTTCTCGCTAGTCCATAGAGACTGCTTGTGTGTGCATTTATAAAACACGTAAAAATTAACATTTAGATCTTACAAAAGTTCACATAACTACTTTGTTTCTTAAACAATCATTCTAAAAAATGTTATACACTCTTTTCATTCGCACACCGTAATTGTTCTAGACCAATTCGGTTCCACATCTACTCTTAACCATGAACAATCATTCACACCAAAAACATCCGCTCATATACACGCTGTTCCAAAACAATTGATTAATAAATCCTATTAAATTATTTAACTAATTAAATCATTTCCACAAAATATTTACTTGTAATTTGTTTATAATATCCATTATATAGTGTTGCTAACGCGACACTTTCGAGATTCTAATTTCTCGGTTACAATATAATTCTTAACTAAATATATACACTGGTTTTTTCACATAACCATCCTTCTCTAACGTTCTGTAGTTTTAATATACTGCTTACACATAGTCTTATGTTGGTTTCGTTACATTATCGGTATAATACAGTCGACTAATTAAGGTAAACTGTACGTAATTACATAAATTCGGGTTTAATAAAATTTACTAATTGTATTATAGACATGAGTAGACAATCTTTCTCAAGTTGTATTTCCGCTGAAACCCTCCTGTTAACACAGCTAAATCGTTAATTCACAAGAACTGGACTACTTGTATACAACGGCTCTTATCATGATACATGCCTTTTATCAAAGAACAATACTTTGACTTCCTTAACATGGGGAATTCCCTCGCACGAGCACTCCATAGCTCTACAAATCCTCATATAACAGTATATATGGCATAATCAATTATCTATATGTTAAACAATAACCAAAAAGGGATTAATTGTTATTAACGTATCTTATGTAGGAACTTCTCTCAAATAATGGCATGACCCTCAGTATCATTGCACATGACTACTGGACTAAAATTATACATACGTAAGTTCTTCAAACGAAACTTCCAATTGTAATGAACGATATTAGACAGTCGTGATTAACCTCCTAAAGTTTACTCCACAACAAGATAATTAACTATTAACTCGTCTGTCGCAAATACATGTAATAAAAATAATACTCCTGTCTCATCTCACTTGTCAAGCTATAAATTGTTTATCGTTGTAATGTCATGTCCTCAAATGACGTGATGTTACACAAATAGGATAAAATAACACACACGTTATTTATAATGTCAGATAGAATTCAATCCTGACCAGGATAAACTAGCTTTGAATTCCTAGCCAAAGATTTGAATAATCTTCTATCAAAAGGTATTTCCTCTAACATATTAAATGAACAAAGTTCTTGGCTTTACAAATAATAAGAAAGGTTTGTCAATGTCGTAATGTTTTTCCACTCTACACAAAGAATGTTCATAGGGATAAAGACACCGGTCTTATCAAACGACTAGTATTTCTTAGATCGTCGATAGTTTATGTACAATAATGATATAACAATATCATTCGATGTTTCTTCTTTTCTTGAAGTAATAAGTTGTTACATTAAAGTGCTCAAATTAAATTTAATAAGAATTTAATTTGATGCTATGACACAATGTCAGAATACATGGTTTAAATGAAATTATCAAATTCGAGAGTCGAAACGACTAGTCTTCTATGAGGCAATATGATTCCTCAAACAAAATTTTTAATGTCAGTTCCACAACTGATCCGTAGAATAAAATTGAAAAATAAATGAAATGCAATCATCTTCTAAATAATCTTGAAGTATAAAAAACTCAACACATATCTGAAGTGTAAAATACATAAAAGCACTGAAATACATGAAATGTGCAAAGATAGAAATATGGAATAGAATTGCCGAAAATATGGAATAAGATCGCCGGCTCAGAATGTTACTAATCAAGCTCTATATAACAATGAGATACACTCATACCTTATTTGGACGAAAACTTGAAGATCAATGAAGTATTCCCACAATACTTTAGATGTTTCCTCAGTACAAGACACTGAGATGGATCTGCATTCGAACCTCGGATCTGCGACCTCAGAGATAAGAAACGTCTCTCTCTCTGGAATTCACCGACATTCGTCTGGGCTCGAACGACATCCTTCTGGCAAATTCTTCTGTGTTGCTGGGCTACCCTAGCATCTTGACAAATCTCTTCTGTATAGTCTTCATTCTCCGTCGTAAATATGTATCAGCTTCATCATTAGAATATAATTATGGAAATATTCATATAAATAGTGAATGAAATATTTCCATTGCTAATTGATGTTATATTAGTGTTCGTAGACTGACGAAAATGCACAAGATGGACTGTACACTACGTCTGTATTCAAGAATACGTTGTCTAACGAAGCTCCATCGTTGTATCTTAACTCCTGTTATCGAATATGTCTCCGGCGCATGACTGTTTAGTTCATCATATCAACAATATTAATTATGCTGAATGATAATGTTTGAAGAATAATAATAGTCATTCTGTTAATGTTTGTGTTGCGCCAATATTAAAAAGTTCTCGGCCACTGTTCACTTGAACTGCGTTCCCCAACTTCTCGTGTCAATTTATAATGATATTCAGCTTTATTTCCAACACATTTGGAAATCTAACTTGACAGGCTTATATTGTCGAAACTGTGAATATTAAAACACTAGACTTTTCACAATATATAGTAGGCGACCTGTTCTTTATATGCTTATTTAACTTCAGATCTCAATTATATAAGAGATATAGTCAATACAACGTTCCTCGCTGCTTCACGTAGAATGGAAGTGCGGTGATCTCGAACGCTCCACCTAGCTATCCTCGCGTCTCCACAAGTCGACAGTTGTCGCACTCGGACTAAGCCTTGGGATCTCCGTTAACCCAGTAAAAACACTTCCTCACTCTTCAAAGTCTGCTGGAATAAGAACCTCGATCCTTGGATCTCCCCCTCCAAGTCGTATTTTTGGCGGCCATATCAATCTCCCACCATAATTTTAGCGCGTAGATTACCAATGCTTATTACTGCGTAGATTAACCGATCTGTGGTTTTTAAAGTATCAGACATAAATTCTCTTAATATTCTCTTCATTACCAAATAAGAAAATAATCTTCTAAGGGACTAAATGCATAATTTCATCATGTTGTGTAATTAAAGTTGATCCCGTCTTCAATACGACCTGTTCTCATTGGCTCTGGGCTGGGATCCAATAGCATAATTTATAACAATATTTATAATATTAATTTCCAAACTCGCTGTTGCTATGCTAAATATAGCCTTCTAGAAGCGTCCATTGTGCAACATATCACGTGATCGGGCTCTCCCACAGTCTCGAGCTTGTAACACTACACTCTTGTGTCACACTTCCAGAAATTATATTTGCTAGTTAAATTTTATCATGGGGACTGAAAATACTCTCATTTTGTCCCTAAATAATTCAATTTACGGGGGCAGTACCTACCGTAAGGCCACAGCCACCTCCTTCCCACTTCCTTGCCTAACCCTCCCGCTCTTCCCCATCCCTTCAACAGGCCCCTGATCTCTTCGCAGGTGAGGCCGCCTAGGCATAGTGCTGGTCGCACACCCCAGTTGTATCTCCGATCAGTCGCAAGCTCCAGGACACTGCCCTTAGTGGCGGTAGAGGTGGGATCCCTCGCTTAGTCCTTGGGAAAAGCCAACCCTGGAGGATCAAACGTAACTAAGAGTTTCAGTTATATGTTGCAAAGTCGATCGTTCTCTATAATCATACAAAGAATGCTTATAAGAAAGTCCTTAAGTAAATATTTTTCCCAATGACCGCCATGTTTTGACGGGTTTCAACTAGTGAATATTTATGTTCAAACATAAAATAGATATAATTATCGTCGAACATAGACAGTCGTATGCAACTCGCCTATAATGGTAATTAAAATGTTGTATAATGAAGTTATATCCCTGACAATTTTCTCCCAAATTCTTGATACAATTCTTTTATTTTATATTCAATCTGATTGGCTGATCAAATTACATTTTTCTTTCCACAGTTCAAACAAATTTCTCAAGCCTATGAGGTTCTATCGAACCCTGATAAACGACGAGTCTATGATCAAGGTGGCGAACAGGCTCTTAAAGAAGGTGGTATGAGTACAAATGGATTCTCTTCACCCATGGACATCTTTGACATGTTCTTCGGCCAAGCATTTGGGGGTCGAGCTGGACCGAGGGGTCGACGAGAACGTCGTGGGAAGGATGTAATACATCAGCTAAGTGTGTCACTGGAAGAACTTTATAAAGGAGCTGTACGAAAATTAGCTCTGCAGAAGAATGTAATCTGCGATAAATGTGAAGGTAGTATAGTTGTTGAGCATGTTTTGTGTAACCCTATTATTATTATTTTGTAAATGATCATATTCTAAGCTGCTAGGAGTTCAGTGCCATAAAGTCATTGATGAAATTATGTAGCACTTCTCTTCTTCTTCTTTCTCTTTACATCATTCCCACTCCTATGTGGGGTCGATGTTTCTGACAGCTCTCTTCCATTTAACCCGGTCATGCACATCCTCTTCTGACAACTGTTTATGTAGGCCTTCTATGAATTGTGAAATAATTTGTGTTCAAGTATGGAAAGCTATTTTTGAAGTTAAACCTTCCCGAAAATGTGAGTGCTCGCGAAATGCACTGCATACTAGTACTATCCCTAAGGCACAATGATTTTAGGAACTAAGGGAAGTTGTCACTGATTAGTTTCAGTGGAGAGCATCTGTAGTAAATGAAAGGGGCTAAGTGATCAGATTAGTGATACTATGAACCGTGATAATCAAGTGAAAAGAAAAGACATAATGCAGAGAGGTGGTAAAGATAGGAATTCAGTTTAATTTAGATCCAGTTCTAAGAGGAATCTTTACTACTAATGTATGGGAATAGCGGGAGAAGTTACCGGATCAAGCTAGAAAAAGAAACCAAACCACCTGCACCAATGGAGGATACTTAATCTCGGTACAGCCATTCTGGTGGGAACCTCACGTAAACGAAGACGGTTGAAGGAGCTAGCAGAATTGTAACTAGAAGTGTTGTAACCAGAATTATAAAGCAACTTACCTACCAACCCTTCCGATCTACATAGCTTCTTCCGAATTTTGACCCCTCCAGTGGTATATGATTTCCATTCTCAAGGACAATATCATATTTGCTTCTATGGTTTGTGCAGCCTTTGTTTCGTGTGCACTTGGTGTAAGTTCTGCCGCCATACCTTGCTTAGCTGGGAACTCAGAACGGCGGATCAGATGATCGGCGTACTGCATACTGATATGTTGTATTTTATGCACAAAATGGTGAAATTGTTGTAAGACCTCTTCTCAGTGCATATTTGAAGACAGCAAAGTCAGCTACGAATTCTACACTAAATAGGTCAACAGTCTTTAGATCACCATATCATAATTAAATAAGTTGCCCATGATTTTTAACCTTAGTCTGACTAAAACTTGAATATGTGGTAGTGAGTACAAAACGTAATCAATCAGATTGATGGGATAAATTTTCTTTAAACACTTACACTTAATAATAATAATAACCCCCGGCACTACAGCCCATTAACCCGTTTCAGCTTATGGCACGCTGCAATTTTGGTACGATTACCACTTGGAATAAAGAGAATTTTATTTTTCTGTTGTTGGTTGCACTTGCTGCATGTACTGTGTGACTCAACTCATCATCATCATCATCTTGTACAGTTTCCAGCCCCAGGCTGGGTCTGTTTGGAACATAAGCCTCGCCACTTAGTCCTTTCTTCCCACCACCTCTCCGCTGTCACTCTGGTCCAGTCCTCGCCTCTCTTCTTGACACATTCCTCCACTCCTTTCAGCAATCTATCTCTTGGTCTTCCCCTTGGTCGTTTCTTCTGCATCTGCATCTCGTGTATCCTCTTGGGAATCCTCTTCTCATCCATTCTCTTTGTCCATACCACCTCAGTCTTGATGTCTCAATCCTACCTTGCAAGGGCTCCTCTTTCACTATTTCCCTGACCTTTTCATTCCTCACTCTGTCTCTTCTTGTTACTCCGATCCTACTTCGCAGGAACTTCATTTCACCTGCCTGTATTCTGCTTATGTCTCTTTTCTTCATTGTCCACATTTCTGAAGCATAGGTCAGTATCGGGATATAGTAGCTTCTGTATAACACTTCCTTGCTTTTTTGTGGGACATCTTTATTCCACACTAAGCTCCTAATGCTTCTCAGAAATGCTTCTGCCTGTCTGCCACGTTCCGTAATCTCTTTGTCATTTCTCCCATTTTCCTCCACTATACTTCCCAAGTACTTGAGACTTTCCACCTTCTTCAGCTGTCCACCTCCAAGTGTTATCCCACTCATTGGTCTGTCCTTTTTCCTGGTTGTTAACAGGATCTCACATTTACTGATGTTGAACTTCCATCCGTACTCTCCCACTGTTTCTTCCCAAGCCTTCAGTTGCTCCTGAATTTCCTCCTTGTTTCCCCAGACCATATCATCTGCAAACACCATTGCTTTCATCTTATCTTCTCCTATCTTTCCAGCTATCCGTGTCATTACCTCATCCATAACCACAATAAAGAGAAGGGGTGACAGCGCACTACCCTGTTTCAGGCCACTCATTTGTCTGAACCAGTCTGTTCTTTCCCCTCCAACTTTCACACTACTCACACTTCCTCAAAACATCTCCTTCACTCTGCCTACAGTCCCTTTTTCCACTCCCATGTTTTCCATTGCTTTCCAAACCTTCTCCCTACACACACTATCATAGGCCTTTTCGATGTGCAGGAAGGCCATCAACAGATCTCTCCAAATTCGTAGTGGTGTTCCTGGAGCTGTCTCACTGAAAATATGAGATCCACTGTTGATTTCCCAGGTCTGAATCCATACTGCTCCTCTCTCAATTTTCTCTCCACTTTGGTTCGTATTCTACTTTCTAATATCTTTTCATATATCTTGGCACAGTGAGGTATGAGTGTGACTCCCCTGTAATTTCTGCACTCCTTTCTGCTTCTTTTCTTAAATATTGGGACAATTAATCCTTTTTTCCAATCTTCTGGGGTCTTTTTCTCCTTCCATATCACCCTCATCACTCGGTACAGCCACGGTTTCCCAACCGCCCCTGCTGCCTTCACCATTTCAACACTCACTTCATCCACACCCGGTGCCCTTCCTCCTTTCATCTTGTCTATAGCCATCTCCAGTTCTCTCCAATTCAGGTCCTTTTCCATTCCTGTGTTGTCGTCTCCATCTTCCAATACATTGTCTTCCTCCCTATGACCATTTGGATTCAGCAAATCCTCGAAGTACTCTGTCCACACTGTCTTGAGTGTTTCTTTGTTGTGTACCTCATTTCCGTTTTTGTCCATCATTACCACATCCTCTCGCAGACCTCTTCTCTTACTTTTGACCATCCCATTAAGTACTTTATTTCCTCTGCTGTCTTCCTCCATCATCTCTGTCCACTTTACCATCCACTTCTTCCTCTCCTCTGTGACAATCTTGTTTGCTTCTTTCTTCTTTATCTTATAATCTTCCCTTGCCAGATCAGTTCATTCCTGGAACCACACTCTGTGAGCCATGTTCTTCCTTCCCACAGCTTCTTTTACTCGCTCATTCCACCATGGTGTCTCTTTACACTGCTTTCTGTTGCTTGTTCTTCCACATACTGCCACTGCAGCTTCCACCATTGTGTTTTTGAATTGCTTCCATTCCTCTTCCCCTGTTTTAGGATTGTCTGTTGGCATCCTTTCCCTTATTATCTTCTGGAATTCTTCCTTGACTTCCTTTTCCTTGAGTTTCCATACTTTGATTCTCCTTTCCTGGTACTCTGTCCTCTTGCTATCCTTAACAACTCCCAGGTTCATTACAAGTATTCTGTGGTCGCTATCTAAGGACTCTGATGGTATTACCTTCATATCTCTGACACTTCTCTTCATTTCCCAGTCGTACAGCATGTAATCTACCAAAGATTTCTTTGTTAAATCACTGCTGTACCACGTTACCTTGTGGCTTTCTTTCTTCCGGAACCAGGAGTTGCCTACCACTAAACCGTTTCTCTTGAAAAAATCCAGCAACTTTCTCCCTTCTTCATTCCTGCTACCCCATCCTTCTGCTCCCAATACATTTTCATATCCTTGCCTTTCACTTCCTACATGTGCATTCAAATCTCCCATAACAATGATGCTCTGACCATTCAACTGCTGTTGTAGCTCCTCCTCAAAGTCTTCCTTCTCTTGAGCTGTACATCCAACTTGAGGGGCATATACCTGGGCTATCTCCAGGCTTCTTCCCTTTACAGTTACTCTGATCTTCATGATCCTGTCACTTATTCACTGTTCCCACTCCAGTACAACCAGTACCCTTTCCTCAGTTCTCTGCGACCTTCTCCTTTCCATCTTGTTTCTGCCAAGCCCAGTACATCCAGTTTTCTTCTCTCCATCACATCTACAATCTCCTCCACTTTTCCTGTCAGTGTCTGTATGTTTAATGTCCCAACTCGTAGTCCATTATCATATCCGGGTCATCGTTTGCTTCCGTCCTTTCCGAGGCCTGTTGATTTAAAATTCAAAAGATGGTGTTTTGCGTTTTTATTATTTTTTCGGGGTACATGTTGGTACAATAAATGCATTTAAAATGTAAACAATTAATAAAACAAAGTAAAAAACAAAACAGCAGGGTAAACCATTAAACATGGATATGGAAGAATGAGATAATACTTGCATGGAAGGCAAATTTTTATTTTACATTCACCATCTCGAAACACATTTCAGTGAATACCTTTTTCAGTTTTATCCAAATACTGCAGTGAAATCATTGGAAGTAGATCATAGTTAGTGTCAGCATTTGCAGCTGTCAATTGTCGCCTCCTATCACTTACTATGAGGCTGTATTTCGAAAATGACCTTTCAGAATCAACATTTGAACGAGGATACCACTCGCATTTTAATGCAGCTGTTGCATAGTCTCGGTGAGCAGGCCTTAATCCCATGAGGATCTCTGGAATATTCACATTATCTTCATGACGCAGTTGGTTCTTGATTGCAGTCAGGTAAATGCTGTGAGCCTCTAAAAACTGTTGAGACTCCATCTTCTTAAGAAATAGGGCATTCTTTGAAATTGGAGCAGTTCTGTGGGAGTTACGTTCTTAGGTGCATGCCAAGGATCAAACAATGACCCGATGGCTTCTACAGTCTTCCTGAATGGATCTGTGGTCTTTAAAGTCCTGACTTTCACTAGAGCTGACTGGGCAACCCACGTAAGCTTGGACTTAACCATTATCTGCATCTTTTGAGGAAGCTGTTCCAAGTTCTCGAGGATCGTATGATTGAACATTCCACCATCGCCTAATAGCTTGAGCTTTACCTCAAGGTCATCTAGCTTCCCAGCCAGTAAGTGAATTGTTCGGTACCTAGATCCCTCCAAAAAACTAAGCAAGTCCATAAGAGAGGCACCAACAACAGAAACATACAATGCTTGTAATTTTATAATTTGTATTGTTGTAGTCGATGCTTGCTGGAAAAAATTGACCCCAGAATTTGAATCTTCCAATGTTTTGAAAAATACTACCAGATCTTCCACATGCGTGGCCATATACATTGCAGCCTTAAACCATGAATTCCATCTTGTATATACAGGCATTGGGAAAGCTTGAATTTCATTCTCTTTTTCTGTTTTCATATGTCTCCCTTCTTCTTTTTCTCGTATTTAAAAAGGCATTCTTTGACTTTACTATAGACATGTTCAATTCGTCCAGCTAGTTTTCAAATATGCAGCCGATAAGATTGACTTTATGAGCCCAGCACTGGACATGACCTAATTCTTCAATCAATCCTTGAAGAGTAGTTACTCATTTTGTCGTGTAGCGTGCCGAGTCCGTTACTACTGCCACTACACGCTCCCGTTCAATTTCATAGGAATTCAAGGTGTCTAATATCGCATTGGAGCAATTTACGCTATTGGCAGAATCTAGAACAACAGAGGCAGCCAGATGGGTGTTCATTTCAGTTGATGGTACTGATGGACGAAAAAGAATGTTGAAAACACACCTACCATTCTTGTCAGTTGTTTCGTCACATAGCAGAAACACGTCTTTGTTTTTTATATCTTCCCTAATTTCTTCCCTCCTTCTTTCGCCAATCCTGGGGATGTATTTCTGACGAATCTGATTTGCTGATGGTAAATCTCCATTTCCGCGAACGTACTTATTAAACCAAGTACGGATAGCAGGATTGTCTAGTTTCTCTACTGGTATATTAGCTTTCACAAACGCAGTAGTAGTGTCCAAAATAAACTCTTCTTTCATATCCTTCACACGACTAGCATTTGATAATGTTTCTTTCAAGGTGGCCACTCTAGGAACACTAACTTCAAGACGCGAATTTTCTCGGCGTTTTGAATGCTTCTCCGATTTGCAATGTTTGTCTAATGCATCTTTCCTGCGATAATCTAACCGACAATCACAATATTTGCACATAAGAATGCCACAAGAAATTATAAATCCTTCATTCTTATATTCTTTAAGTCTGTCTGTGGCAGAAACAGCTACCTTCGGCATTTTTAAACTCAACTGAGCGATGCCCAGTAACAAACACTGTTATCACACGGTTGACTGTAGTCACACGCCAGTATAAATTCGTAACCACACGCAAAATTTATTTCTGAATTCGTGTCATAATATTTAAATTACGTCGCGTCTCATCTTCCTGTACTGCTAAGTTCGGAACTAATACGACGAACACGTGGTCGCCAACTGATTTACGCAAATAACACACTAGCTTCGATGATAATGCACAATTTGCGCACTTTTTATTAAATTATATAGAATTCTCTACTATAATTTACACTCGCTACCGATGTAACAGGTGGCAAACGTAGTTTGCATTATGAACCACTATCACATAACTTTTGGAGGTAGTCGGCCAAACTATTCACGCCGCGATATAACAGCTGTTTACCACAGCGCTAAAATTCAACGAGTAACGAGAATATCGACAGTATATCGTAATATGACGTATATCGTAGTATTACCCCTCGCGAAACTATACAATCGATCATTCTCTCGAATTGAACACCAACCAAATTCGATTATCGGCTTGTGGACAAAAATGTTCGGATTGGTGTGGGGAAAAAATATGAAAATTTGTTTTTATTTCGCAGATTGCGGTATTTGTGGTGTTATTCACAAAATTCGCGTTATTTTGAGATTTAATTTCACTCCTAGGCAGCACAAAACATGTAAATACGTGAAAATAAAACATCCTAACTTCTAAATATGACTTCGTTTTATCGCTAATTAACAAAAACTAACACCTCTAGTCATTACCTATCGGCTGCGTGCTTTGTTGTAGCATTGCGTTATTGAAGTGAGAAGTGCGCAACCATGATGAAGAGAAATGAATTCACAAAAATGGTATGCAATTATTTATGAACAAAATGAGTTATTCTGCGGAACTTTCTTTTCATGATATGTACTGTGAAGTCCAAAGTTTCAGTACATTATGATGCGTTGTCTGATTGTTCATAATTGACTGAGCTATTTACAAACATAGCCGTGCCATATATGGCACACAGGCAGATTAGTCATTTTACTTTTCGATAGGTTTAGTTTGGCTGTACATGGACACTAGAGGAGTAATAAGATGGAAATGAATGAAATTTGGTACAGAGGTAGAACTACCAAAGGGCACCTTAGTGTCGTGTTTTATATTGCCGCCATCTTGACCAAAACGTAATGGCGGCCAACCAAAATTGTCAAAACATAAAATTAAATTATGACCTAACTAATCATCGGATCTTTACCAAATTTGGTAAAAGCATACCTTCATATGGGATGCGTCTTGTACGGTGCTGTACAAATAAAAATATTTATTGTGATAAAATGTAGTCCAGTTGGCTCATTCAAAGAAAGATGATGTGTAAACTACGGCCACTAACAGACGCACTAAAAGTGAAATTTATTTCCAATTTTTATCCAGAGCAAAACCGGTCTCATGACGAATGCATGGTAATATATTATGGCAGACATGGCTGTAAACAATTCCTAAAAGACTAGCTTGTTAGATTTGGGTACAAGGTATGGTTTTGAGTAGTACCCAAGGGCACCTTGTAAATTGTGAAGTGTACCTAGAGCAAAATCCTTGTAAAAATCAACAATACGTGAAGGTTTTCGGTAAAGCTGCGGAGCCCTTGATTCAAATTGCAGAAGAGTTTTCAGAGAAAGTGAAGCCCCTTGGATTCAGGTTCTATTTTGACAACATATTCACCTCTGCTGGGTTACGAACTCGCTTACGAGACCGAGTTTATGGTGGTACAGGAACAATCCACTACAATCGCATCCCCAAAAACTGTGAAATAATCTCGTCGAAGCAAATGGTTAGGAAGGAACATAGGGGTTACTATGAGTGCAGGAGTAGTGAGGAGAATGGAACAATCATACGACGGCAGGACAAAACTTCTGTCGCTATTGCTTCGACAAAATATGTTCAGTTTCTGGCGCGTTTCGGTACTCTAAACAGGGAAGAAAAAGAGAATCGTTGCCCCTTGACCATGTGCGTTTGGAAAATATAAGCAGCATATGGGTGGAACTGACCAAATGGATGAAAACATTGGAATGTATAGAATACACATCCCAGAGAAAGTGGTGGTGGCATACATTTACGCGGTTGATGTGTCCATTGACAATGCTTGGGTCCTCTACCAGAAAACGGAGGTTGCTCTGCGTCAGCTACAATTTAGAAGACATATTGTGCAGTACTACCTGACATCGAACCCAACACTACCCAGAGGACCAGGTCATCCTAGGAGCTCCCCAGGGTCTATCTGCATAATAACATACGACATCAGGTATGGTGGAATAAACCATTTGGTGGCTATGGTTCTTCATAAGAAACAGAAACACTGTGTTGCTGAAAACTGACAAGGTCGTCCCCACACCATGTTCATCAAATGTGCAATAGGCCTGTGTATAGTGATTATTGTACCATATCATACCAAAGAAGGCAGTGGAGGCAAACAATCTAGAGAGAAAGAACAGTGTTGTAATTTTTCACATAGATAATTATATTGCATAATCTGCCTAGCATGCCATATATGGCACATGCTGTATTATCCATGTTACACTCTGTTTTAAACAAATTTCATTAAAACACTGTAGAAATACTCTATAGACAGCTTTTGGTACTAATCGTACTTAGATTGTCAAAATATAATTCAGGCAGAAACGGGTTAAGGGCCTAGGCCTACCAGGCGACCGCTGCCCACCTATTTAGCCTGCAAATATTGGGGTGACGCGTGATCAGCGCATCGGGTCCCCTCAGCCTAACGGTTTTCGTGATCGGGGCGCTGCCTCACTGTCAGGCAGCTACTCAATTATCCTCACGAGGCTGAGTGTACCCCGTTCCAGCCCTCGCGTCAGTTTCTAAATTCCCTGACGTAGCCGCGAATCGAACTCGGGCCTCCGGGTCAGAGGCAGGCGTGCTACCCCAACACCACTGGGCCAGCACACTTAATAATAGGCCCTATATAATACTCGATGTGGATATCCACAGAATTTTTCGCCATGCGGATAACGTTTGCATGGCTGTGTGTATAGTGGATAAGCTGCAGTTAATGTTTGGAATAAATTTGCGGATAGTTTTTAGAAGACAATCCGAATTTGTTGAATATCATTATTAGGACCCGGGTGTTTGATATATCATATTTTTCCGTACGTTTTTTAATGGCAAATGTAAGGCGATGATTTAAGCAAATTTCATTAAGTTACAATTAACAATCCAAACAGAAAAGGAATGCAATTATGACTGTGTAGCATCATTTTAAACATAGCACATGACATACCAAAAACTAAGGGAACGACTTTTTCCTCAAATGTCCAAATATGTTGCTTTAGTAATTTATGCTTTATCTAATTAAAAGTATTATGTCAGTAGATTCGAATAACAAACGTGGGAATGTGGAAAAAAGTCGTGTGGATGCGGATAAAGTTTAGTTTATCTGTGCAGGGCTCTATCTATAGATACTCGGAAAGAATTACAGACATGGCCAGGAAAAGACGTCTAGCATTTTATGGACACTTCTCCAGGATGCATCCAACCAGGCTGACCAACCAGTTTCTCACATACTGGCAAAGTAGGCAGGCCAAGTCAACGTGGCTGATACAAATGGACAGAGATCTGCTGGAGCTGGGATTTATGGGGGGGGGGGGGGACTCGAACGGCTCTCGGGGGTAAACAAAAGCAAATGAAGTTCCAGGACAAACCCCGAATGAGGAAGACAGGTAGCCTTTAGACGAAGGAGAGAAAGGAACAACACAGCCAGAGGATGCGTGACTACTGGGCAAACATCAAAACTCTCTCCAAACACAATAGTTGAATTTCCTGGTCCGTAGTTGGAAATACGGAACTAGAAGAATGCAACAAGCATGTGCCTCTCTTTTCTTTGCCTATCTCTCCCTCTGAAGTGCTGAAATAGTTAGGGATTCTTCGCTCACCAGGCATGCTGCAACTCCTTGCATGACTTATGCGGATAAGATACATTTACGTATTGACATTAGACTAATCAGCATTTTCCGTTTTACTCATAAAACAGGGATGTCCAATTCATTTTCCGTGCATTAAAGTACTATTATACTAAATGATAAAATTTCCGACGTGTCAAAATTTGTTATGAAAATTCTATTGTTCCAGTTCATGAAACAATTTGATTTGAAGGATGGATCTCAAGGGAGCTTGTGTTCGCGAGCACTTTTTGTCTCGTATGACGAGAGCACCAAATTTCATTTAAAGAGCACCGCGGTGCTCGCGAGTACTAGGTTGAGAACGCCTGGTCTAATGTATACCGGTCGACAACAACATATAAACATTCTCAATTCCAAATATATTTATCTTGAAACAACAGTTCTGTTTAAAACAGTCGTTGGAAATTCTTTTCTTTTTCTCAGTTTGACTTTCGCGAATTTCTTTGGTAAGCTGAGGAATTCTTGGAGCTACGCTCTTGCTCAGAGCTAACCTCAAATCACTGTTTGCACTTACCCGATTTCTTTGTTTGTTTTTAATCAACATTCAAGTCTAAGATATCCACTCCCTGTCCTGAAGGTTTATTTGCCACATTTAAAGTTGTGGAAATTATTTTGCATCATATGCTATTAATCATTTGAGAGATATTTTAATTCAACGGCTAAGTCATCGGCATGGATAAATTCGGATCATTCTCGTTTAACGCACATCGTATTCAAAATCAGCATTTGTTGGCAACTTTTTTTACCTGTGTTGTCGGACTCTCTTGTTCCGTGATCCACTAGTTGTGAACTAATGGTTTATGTAGTACGCGGTTTTGTGAAAGCGGAGTAGCTGGAATGTCCTGCCATGAACACATCCGCGCCGCAGTGCTTTTTAAATGAAATTTGTTGCCCAGGGGTGTCAGAAGTCCTAAACACGGGCCTACCGATAGCCAAGAGTGTACTGTACTCCCAGATAAAATAAACTGTAATGGTGAAAGATAGCCTTACCTCACTCTTGTAACAACTTCAAACCAAGAACTTATCCTGCCATCAACTCTCACTGCTGCCCGATTGTCAACATATGAGTGAATATTTTTGACTGCCTGATGTTTTTTTGCAATTAATTCACCAACAGTTGTCTCGTAAACAGTGTAAGTTTAATGGACAACCGTCCCAACCAGAGGTTCACAATGGATCGGCCTCTTAATCCACAACAATAATTTTTAATAAACCAAAATTAGGTTATTTCTAATCAATTTAACGCGACTGATACATGGCTATCAAATTTATGTAGTCCTGAACAATGCTACATTGAGTACAATTGATATTGTATGATAGAAATGATCTCAGAATTGGCAAAGTTATTCCTTTCGAGATTCTTTCTAGAACTTCTATTTAATACAGGAACTCCAGGGTCTGATAAGGTATTGTGCCTCCTACTCCCAAACATTATTTCCAGTGGCCTCCAACCATGTCATACAATCTGGCAGAAGAATTCCGCTATTCTCCTTGCTTACTTCATTTTCGTAACATCTGCAGATGAGCCTGTCGGAAGATAATGTTTAAGAAGTAAACTATAGTGGTTTCAGATTGAAAGCTGTTTTTCCATTAAATGACTGTTAAGCACATTCCAATCCAAAGCTCTCGACTACTGCTTAATGTGCCGGACTATGGCCTCAGTGGAGCTCTGGACTTATCCAGAGGGTGGGTTTGGACTGCTGGTTACCCAGAAATAATGGTCATGTTTAAAAAACAAAAAAACAAACATATATTCTGAAATCAAGGGGGATGCAAATGGGGCTTGGGGCACAGAGAAACAGACACTGGGCCTAAAATAAAGAAAAACCCGGGAGGAACCCCTTAATGCTGGCCAAAGCCAGGGCACAGCAGGCCCGGCAAGAAAACACTCAATAACAAAGATCAAAATACAGGCTCAGGAGAGCGGAAGCAAACACAAGGACTGCCAACCGAAGCAGTAAGCGGGCGGAAAAATGTGGTCTATGAGCCCACAGAAGTTACATTAGTTGCACGTGTAGGCAAGCTAATGGTTAATTTAAGTTTAATTTGCCCGGGGGGCTTACTGAGCACCAGCAGCTCTTAATTAATAATTGCGATCAAAGCAATGCGTAGGCAGAAGGCTCTAGGCTAAAGACAGCCATGTGCCACGAAGCACTTAAACAATGGCATGGCCAGCTGACGACAATAGCAAGTTTCATGCCGTCAATAATTAAGTTAAAAACCCCATCCAAAATGATTCAAGTAGGTATATTTCAATACATGATAAATAAGGTGGTTTTGTCCATTTCCATTTAACGCAGTTAAGTTATATCTGAAATTACGGTGGCGTTTTTACTGTGACCGTTAAGTTTTTACCCGATCACCTAGTGCTTCAAATAATGTGTTACATTTCTGGCGTGCATATATCGCACCAAACTCGGAATAATGATGAAGCATATTCATTAATATAGTTCAAAATACCAAACGTACGATTAAATTTCCAGAAATATGTGACCCACACAAGTTCATGTTCAAAATGTTCATAGACGCTAGGCTTCTACACCCGCACTAGAAGCAGTAAATAAAATAAGAAAAAAAACTCCAACGGGAGTAAAACTAAGTAAAATAACTAGAGTATATCAATTTACGTGGATTACAGTACCTTGCACACCAGCGGCCACCAACCGCGGTGGTCCGAGGACCCCAGGCCATGCTTTCTCAAAGCGTTACATCTTAGTTCACATGCCCAACCGTTCAGTTCAACAACTCGAAGTAGAATGATGTGTCTGTTAGACACTAGAGCCCGCAATGGTGCGCGCAAGTCAACCAATCAGGCCGCGGCTGGTAAATCAAAAATCCTTCTAGAAACTAGTCGAATGTTCCAGTCGTTTCTCGCAGCATCTCGTGGCTTCCGTGCCGGAAGTACATTTGGCACAAGGGGGAATTTGAATATTTTAAGAAGGTTTGTTAGTCCGGAAGGCTCCTGTCGGGGTCAGCAAGGCCCGCGGGGGAGAAGGGGTGAAGTAGAATCTTGTGCCTGTCAACAAATCGGCACACTTAGTAAAGTATTGTATCTTGGTATAGCACTTACAGGTATAGCAAGGATAAAGAGCTTCCCATTTGATAACTGTTATTGGCATACTCATAAACATGAAAATTACATTGAGGAGTAGTGCGGCAGTTGAGAATATAGGACGAGTGTTTGGCTCCGATATGTTACCACTTCCGACCTCAATTCAGGACAAAAATCTATACGTGATGTGCCGACCACAAGCTGTGATACCAGTACTTAATTTTTCGTGTCATCATTCAATAAGGCTGCTTTCTGAGAAAGTGTGGCGCATTCTTGTTGCACGGCATAGGTTTAGTTGTTCCAGGATTGTGGCTGGCCAAGGCAAGTTGAAGAGTTGTCAGCCCATCATGGTAAAGCTGCTGGCCTCTTGCCAAGGCAGACTAGGTTTGATTCCTGGTCAATGCTTGCAATTTTTTAGAAGTGAAATATCACGTCCTGTGGTTCCACATAAAAACGGAGGTCCGGTGGCTCATAATCATGAGATTAACGGACTCTTAAAACTACAAGCTTTCTTCATCGCTCACATGCTCAATAGGGCTGAGGTCGGGGATCTGGTAGACCATTATAAGGATGTCTTGAAGAACTTCCCAGGAGAAGCGTCGAGTGTAAGGGCGAGCATTGTCCTGCTGAAACATTCCATGCAATATTAGCCCTCGCCCCTGCGGTTCGAGACAGAAGCTGAAGAACTGCCACCCAGACACAACGAAAGCTGGTTGGTGTGGAAAACCCAGAACAGGTTACGATCAGGATTTGGAAGATCCCGAGACAATCTAAGCAGCTGAGGCCTCAGTACAGGTGACAAGTCTTGCGAATGTGGACAAGAACAAAACACATGCTTCATTGCCCTCTGTGCCCTTCATCTTGTTCAGAGGCAGATCTCCTGCGAGCCACTCCAAGCGCCTTGGATGTTGCTCAGTATTGGGCACGTGCCATATAAATAGACAATGTTACTGTTATATACGTATAGCAACTGTACATTTGTATGTTTCCAACATGAGAATAATAATAATAATTTAGTCATCAGAGGGACAACTGTTAAATTGAGTACCCTGTCAACATACTAGTAAACTGTCTTATTGCCCTCAATAATGACTAATTGTGATTTAGCATGAATCCAATAGCTCCCCTGTGCATAACACCAGTTTTGGTCCCCCTGTGCCTCTTTCGACAGTGCATGGTCAGATACAGGGTGTCGCACGAAATGTCATACAACAAAAATGATTTATAAAATGTGTAAATCTGGGCTCACAACCATGTCCTTTCGTGAACCGAAACCTTATTTCATGCATGATTCGACAGACAGCAGCACATGTCGCGCATGCGTACCGGCTTCCAGTTATGCAACATGGCGGACAAAGGGAGGTTGACGCATGAACAGAAGGTGAAAACAGTGTTGTTTTATGCGGAAACAAAAAGTGTAATTCGGACCCAACAAAAGTTTCGTGTTCATTTCCGAACCCGGAGGGCTCCCTGCCGCAGACTGTGTATAGACTGGCCAGCCTATTTGAAACAGAGGGCAATATTCTGGAGAGAAAACGGTCCTGTCTCAAGCTCACCGGATAATATTGCTGCTGTGAGAGCGGCTGTGGCTCGGAGCCCTTCCAAATCCACAAGAACTGCCTGTGTTCAGCTGGGCATCTCTCGTCGGTCAGTTAGAGAATACTGCAGTCTGGCCTTGACCTATTCCCATACAAAATGACAACAGGTCATAAACTAACGGCGCTTGACAAGCAATGGCGAGTACAGTTTGCTGCGTGGGCTATTGCAAAAGGTACTGCACAACACATGGTTCAGCAATGAGGCGTACGTTTATCTCAATGGTGCTGTGAGCAAACAGAATGTCCTTTTTTGGGCGAAAGAGCGGCCTGCTATTGTGCACGAGGTTGAAAGTCATGGTGTAAAAGTGTGTGTATGGGCTGCAATTTCCAGTCATGGAATTATTGGATCAATCTTTTTCAATGACACAGTTAACAGAGCGCGTTACATGGACATGTTGCAAAACAGTTTCCTTCCACAACTCTTTGCATTTCGACTATCAATAGACACAATGGTTCATGCAAGATGGAGCTCGTCCGCACACAGCAAATGTTCTGGACTTCCTGCATGGACATTTCGGGCCCCGTGTGATGTCCCATCGATATCCCGAACGTTTTCAGAGCGGTTCAATCTGGCCACCACATAGCCCCGATCTTAATCCCCGTGACTTCTTTCTTTGGGGATATTTGAAGGAGACAATCTACCGCCAGAAACCAGTTGTATTGCATTTGCAAGCGGCCATTGTGACTTTTCTCCGAGGAGTGAGTGAGGACATGTGTCGTAGAGTGGTCACAAATATGCAGGTTCGTCTTGAAGCTGTTGAACGCCGAAAAGGTGGACATATTGATCATGTCCTGCATACTGACCAAACATGCACATTTCAGTGAATGTTTTAATACCATATTATATTGCATATGTTGTATATTAAATATTCTACAAACTATTTCCAGTGTATGACATTTCGTGCGCCACCCTGTACAATAGCGATCACGGGAGACAAGACCTAGACACCACACTAGCTAGCTGTACATCTTGAGGGATCAATGGAAATTGCAAAAAAATCGGCTTGTAAGCAGGCTATTTCAACTTAGTTTTGTAATGTAAGGTGCCACTATTGCACAGTGGTACATCCAGGTGATCCAAATGATGCAGCTTCCTCCCTCACAGTTGTCCGTTGAGTTGGTCCGCAGTCCAATTATCCGAGCTCACTCAAACAGCGACAATTCTGTGAAGACATGCTTGATAGGTGACTGAAAGTCAGCCATGCTTTCGCTATGGTCTGTATACTGGAGATGGTTCAACCACAACCAATGTGGAGGCAACCTGCATAAACAATTCAATGGGCCTGAAAATGTTAGATTACATACCCACAAGGTGGTGGTGCAATTTCCATTTTCATGAATGTAGTAGTAAGTCAAATATTGCAACAACAAAAAAAACACAAGGAGGGTACTTTTAATGATTAAAGTGTTTTTATTCTGTGAATAGGACGTGGAGGTAAGAAGGGGGCTGTAGAACAATGCCCAACATGCCGTGGTACTGGTATGCAGGTTCAAGTTCAGCAAATAGGTCCTGGCATGATTCAGCAGATACAAACAATGTGTGGAGAATGCAGAGGCCAAGGAGAAAGAATAAATCCCAAGGATCGCTGTAAGAACTGCCAAGGAAAAAAGGTATGATTCATCTTGTAGTCCTACTTGGATGTTTGGGATATTCTGACTTAATGAAATATTGACTTTTGAGTTTGTCGTTTTATATGGGTGGGGTGTTTAAAATCCAAACTTTTCATTGCACAGTACTGCAGATCTATACTTTGATCATACCATAATTTTTAAAAATAATTCAGACATGTTGAATCTGGAACTACCACATTTACTGGCATATTGTTTTCCTCGCAGAATAGTCTCACCCTAGTCTTCAAATACAAAATATTTGTTCATAAAATGTCATCACGACCGGGGTTTTCGTTTTTCAGCAGCGAAAACCTAGTCATCCATTTTTGTCGACTCCGGAGGCTACATTTACACCCTGAACTACATCTCAGGGATGCTGCGTTGCCGTTGGTTGACACTTATCGCTTCCTGGGGCTCCATTTTGATAGCAAATTAACGTGGCAGCCCCATATACGGCAATTAAAAGTGACGTGTTTCAGGAAACTGAACATGCTAAAGTTTCTTAGTGGCACTGCGTGGGGGGCTGACCGTTCGGTGCTGCTACGGTTCTACCAAGCCCTCGTCCTGTCCCGGCTAGACTATGGTTCTGCGGCATACGGTTCAGCAAGGCCGGCAACCTTGAAAATGCTGGACAGTATCCACCATAGTGGCGTTAGGCTGGCTACAGGTGCCTTCCGGACCAGGCCGATACCCAGCCTACTCGCCGAATCGGGTGTTCCACCTTTTAATTATAGAAGCCAACATAAGCTGCCAATGTGCATCAAATGCCGCAACACCCGACCTATCAAGCTCTGTTCGGTACCCAAAACCACCAGGGGTACGCCAACCAGCATCGTGCCACTCGGCCAGTTGGTATTAGACTTGATAGCTCGTGTACTGAAACAGGAGTGGCTGTAGGTCCCTGTATGATCCGGACACCTAGCGAGGTGCCTCCGTGGCAAGTTCCGCGTCCGGAAATTCGGTTAGATCTGCACCGAGGTCCTAAGGTGAACACGGATGCCTCCGTTTACCGGAGGCAGTTCCACAGCATAGTTCACCAATTTCCGGACGCTGGCATTCTCTACACGGATGGTTCGAAGGTGGGTTGTGCTTATGTTATTGATGGTGCATATACCAAGATCTTTTTGCCTGAGGCCTGTAGTGCAGGGGCGCCGAATCCATGGTCGAGGTCTAGCGGCCGCTAGACCTGACGAGGGGGGTGGGTTCCGTTGGGGGGTTACGGATAGAGGAGGGAAGGAGAAGGAAAAGAGGAAAGGAAAGAAGGGAGAGAGAAGAGAAGGGTAGAACTGTGCGAAATAAGCTGTAAAAACGTAATTATTGGGGTAGGGGTCCGGTTTTTGATAAGAGGGTAGGGTGTAGGGGTAGGGCAGAGAGGTGCAAAGGGGGGGTGTCTGCTAGACCTGAAAAAAAAAGATTCGGCGCCACTGCTGTAGTGTGTTTACTGCGGAGCTCGTTGCTATCTATGAAGCTCTGCAGTTTGCACTACAGGATGCACGAATCCACTTTTTCGTGTGTACCGACTCTTTGAGTTCGTTGCAGTCAATTGCTACATGTTTCCCGCAACACCCCCTAGTGCAGCAAATCCACGACCTACTAGCCGGGCTGTGCCAGGCTGACACTCGAATCACCTTTCTGTGGCTTCCAAGCCACATGGGAATTGCGGGAAATGAGTTAGCTGATCAAGCTGCAAAAGAGGCGGTATCACTACCACCTCGACCAATGGAGGTACCCGCTAGAGATATTCGCTCTCAGTTACGCCTACAAGTTCTGGCTTTTTGGGAGAGTCAGTGGCTAGCTGACCCACTGCCCAGTAAACTGAGAGCGATCAAGGGAACTACTCGGTGTGGCGGAGCTCCTTCCGGGCCCGGAGAGAGTCCGTCATTTTGTGTAGGCTAAGGATAGGTCATACAAGATCCACCCACTCGTACCTAATGAGAAGGGAAGACCCCCCACTTTGTACCTGTGGAGCTGTTTTCACCGTGGCCCACATTTTCACCGAGTGTGTGGATCTTGCTGACTTACGAAGAAACCTTGGTTTGCAGATAACACTCAAACTTATATTAGCCAATGACGCGGTGGCTGCTGATCGAGTTATCTGCTTTATAAGTGAGAGTGGGTTAGGGCCAGCAATCTAAATTGTCCAGTATAAATTGACTCAACGACTTGTTCGTTTTTTAAATGATAATGTTTTGTTTTTCCGTAATTTTTGTTTATTTTATAGTTCTTAATTTTTTATTTAATGTTTTTGTTTTATTAATTTTTGGTCTTTTTAAATTTAGGCGTCCACCTCAAAATTTTAAATTCAATTCCAAATTTGTATTCTTTAATCTGTGTTAAGAGGGGCAGATGACCTCGTAGTTCCGCCCCTTAAAACAACAATAACTAACCATCACATAATCGTAGCACAGCTGATTCGTCTTTGTGCGCCAGTTGGTTGCACATGCTCCCACGAGCTTATAATCTGGCATGACCTTGGAGTCTCTGTGCCTGCTGACCAGGATCATGCGCCATGAGTAACCAGCTTCGTCACTCAGCACATTTCTATTGTCGTCTGGTCAGTTGTACTTTCTGCCGTGAACTTATATAATCTGGAATGACCTAATCTCACTCTGGTAAAATATGCATAGGAACCTGGAAGCAGGGCTGCAGGTTGTAAATTCTTAGTACCGGTATCCGAATTTAAATTAAGTTATTGGCATTAGCAAATAATTATTTGAGTAAATGCAAAAGTCGTGGAATGATTTCCACGTCCCAAAAACGGGAAAGTTTATAAAGGTTGTAGAGGAACTTGTAGAATGTGTTGGAACTCTGCGCAATGACGGAAGTGTGGTTTTGTTTGAAATGATGCCGCTATAGCTACTAAACGTGGTATTGGTCACAGATTTTAAGGTGAGCTGGATGACTGGGTTTATGCAGACGCTGAACATCACTGCCAAAAACTGCCCGAGACCACGCAGAGAGAACTCTAGACTTTCATCGCCACATAATTGAAAAGAGGAAAGAATATATGCTTTCACAAATAGGTAACACTGACCAGATGCCAGTACTCTTTGACATGCCACAGAATTGATCTGTAAAAGAAAACGGAAAGTCAGGCGTTATTGTGTCCTACTGGAAGTGAAATGCAAAGGTGTACAATGACTCTTGTAGTAGCAGCTGACTGAAGGAAATTGCCTCCGTACGTTGTATTAAAACTAAAAACAATACCCAAGGTTCAATTTCCACGTGGGATTTATGTTTATGTTCAAAATAAGGGCTGGAAAATTACTTGGTATATACAGTGGAATCTCGTTAGCACGTTCTCGGTTACGACGTTTTCCCGCTTAGCGCGATGTTTTTTCAAGTCCCAGTCCCAATTCTACAAAATACATGTTCATATATCCCCTTAATACGTTCTCTATTCCTGCTTAAGACGATCAAATTTCCATTGTACTATTTGTACGCGAACCGGATTTTATTCTTATTTCATTATAAAATTCGGCTTCTGGAAAACCCGACGCGATATTGCCTCATATTCTCTGATAGTTATTGACAGTGTAGATGATTTCATTGTGTTTGACGGCGTAGAAGTGGCTATAGCAATGACGCAACACAAGTGACGCGTGTCTCTCCCGCTGCCCTTTCTCTCCTTTCTCAAGTCCCTATCCTACTAAATTCATGTTGATATATCCCCTTAATACGTTCTCTATTCCCGCTTACAACGATCAAATCTCCGTTGAACTATTTGTTAGTGAACCGTATTTTATTCTTATTTCATTTTAAAATTCGGCTTCTGGAAAACAGGACGCCTCATATTCTCTGATAGTTATTGACAGTGGAGATGATTTTATTGTGTTTGAGGGTGTAGAAGTGGCTATAGCTATGACTCAACAAAGGTGACGTGTCTCTCTCCCGCTGTCCTTCACCCCCCTTCCCTTTGTTTATTTCTCACGTAGGCACATTGTCTTCGTGTTCCGCACTATTGTCTTCTAGTTCTTAGTGTCCACGTCCAGTTATGACCTATTTTATTGCGTGTTTCATAATGGATAAGAAGAAAGTACGGCAGATAACTAATGACGAGAATATTAAATACATTTGAGACGTGGACTGCAATCCTCACATGAAGCGTGTGGATAGTGTAGCGCGAAAGTGGAACATTCCTCAGTCTACACTGAACACGATTTATTTATTTATTTATGTCTTTTGCAGTGGCGAAGTTAGGGCTCGTGGCCCTCTCTTACACTTAACCACTTAGTTATAATAAAATACACAAATACTACCATTGAATAAGATAGGTGAACTAGAAATTAAGTTAGAATAATACAGGACATAAAAAATAAAGATAGCAATGCACATCAAACAAAGAATCATATAAAATTGTTACCTGAAACAATAATAATACTAATAATAATAATAATAAGTGATAGTGTTAGATCTAGTAAATAACTGAGTATTTTAATTTTTATTTATATACCATAATGGCTCAATCATGCTGTCTATCATCCATCACCAGTCACACGAAACAGTCAGCGGTGTTCAATAGGAAATCTCTGCAAGCAGTCTTAAATTTTGTGTAGGTCTTGCATTTCCTTACGTCAGCTGGGAGTGTATTCCAAAGTCGCGACCCAGTCACAACGAAGGATTTATTGTACTTGGAAGAGTGGTTAACGGGAATAGCGAGGGAAGAGCCAGATCTAGTATTAATATTATGAAATGAGGACAGGAAATGAAATTTCGAAGAAATATACAGTGGGAGATTTTCGTCTAGGGTTCGATATACCGACGTCAAAATATGAAAATTTCGACGCCCTTCAGGTTTCAGCCAAGAAAGAGCTTTGTAGCTAGGGGTTACGTGAGAATCGTAATTCAAGTTGAAAGCAAACCGAAGACTAGAGTTCAATGCTCGTTGCAGTTTTTTAGTTTGTTCGCTAGTTGCATCAACAAGGACCACGTCGCAATAGTCAAGTATTGGTAGTATCAAAGTCTCAATAAGTTTTATCCTCACGTCTTGTGGTAAAATGTCCTTATGCCGTTTGAGTGGATGTAGCGTCGCGTACATCTTCCTGCAAGTATTACTTACATGTGCAGACCAGTCAAGAGATTCAGAGTCATACCGAGGTTTTTCACTGTTTTACTAAACGGGATTACGGTTGCATTTAAAGTCACAGGAGGGATAGTGTAGTTTTTATACATGGAATTCAATAATCCCTGCGAGCCGATTAAAATAACTTGGGTCTTTTTGGGGTTGAGAAGGAGAGCGTTATCACTAGCATACACACTTGAGTTGTTGCAGGTCGGTGTTTACATCTCGTATCGCGTTCGCTATATCTTTGATACCAACGTGACAGTAAATTTGGAGGTCATCCGCATAAAGATGATATCTATTATATTTTATTACTGAGGAGATGTCATTAATATAAAGGACAAACAAAAGAGGACCAAGAACGGAACCCTGAGGGGTTCCTGCCTTCCTGAGTCGCCACTGTGAAGCAGTATCTTGTGTTATTACACGTTGCATGCGATCTGTAAGATATGCGGTGAAAAATTTTAAAGCCTCATTACCGAAAAGGCATGCAAGTTTCTTCAACAGTCTGGATATGTATCGTGTCAAAAGCCCTACTGAAGTCAAGGAGTGTGAGTATTGTCACTTGTCTTTCGTCCATTGCTAGTCTGATATCATCAGTCACTTTTAGTAAAGCAGTTGCTGTGCTATGGCCCTTCTTGAAGCCAGATTGAAGTGGATCCAGAAGAGAGTGAGCGTGCAGGTATTCCAGTATTTGAGTATGTACCAACCGTTCTAACGCTTTGGAAAGAGCGGGGAGAATAGAAATTTGACGGTAATCGGATAGAAGTTTAGAGCCTGGGTTCTTGGGAAGTGGGATTACATTAGCGTACTTCCAAATTGCAGGTAATGTGCCGTTTTTGAGACAGTGATTAAAAATATGGGTGAGAATGGGTAGAATAGCGCCAATGATATTATGTATGAAAGTTATAGGAATATCGTCGACACCACTAGCTTTCGATTTAATAGAATACAAGACTTTCTTAACTTCATTAGTGCTGACAGTACGAAAAGCAAAGCATAGGCAACTTTGTGGGACAAATGATGGGTCATTATTTACATGAGGTATGTTAAGCGGATTAGACTGAACTCTCTCTTCCGTGAAATACGCATTTAAATCGTCAAGTGGAATGTCAGGTACCTGAAGCTGTTCCCGTGTTTTGCCTATGCCCATGGCTCGGAGATGCCTCCAAGCACTAGCTGTATTTAGATTCCTTGTTGATTCACGGACATATTTAAACTTAAGATTACGGATGATTTGTTTAGTTCTATTCCTCATTATTCTATAATTTTCATAGTCACTTGGGTCTTGGGTACGTTTGTAATGTCGGTAGAGTGTATCACGTTGAGACATCATATGTTTAACATCAGAGGTTAACCATGGATTCGGTTTGCGTGATATTCTTATTTGTCTTTTGGGTGCATGTTTGTTGTATAGACTGTGTATTAACGAATTAAATTTATTTATTTTGGCATCAATGTCTTTCAGATTTAAAATGTCATTCCACGGAAGAATGTAGGCATCGTACCTTAGTTCATACATATCGATATCTTTCATATTCCTGCACGTTATGTACCTAGGTTGATATTTTGGAACGTGTAGTGAGTAAGCGAGAAATATAAGATCGTGGGTGGACACGGCCGGTACTGAAATCTGTCAGTGAGTTACCACTTTCTGAGGGTTGTTAGTCACTTTGAGATCTATTAAGGTGTGGGAAATGTTGTTGGTAGTATGTACATGGTTAGTAGGATTTGAAGGAAGGATAGTCAAGTCACATGAGGAAAACATGTCTTCTAATTTCTTAGTATCGTAATTCTTCTTAAGTAGATTAGTGTTGAAATCCCCTAATATAATGATATGTTCGTACGTTGGTAGCAAGTTAAGTAGATACGTTTCAAACTCGGCCATATAAGGTACTTTAGGTGGTCGGTAAACCACTCCAATAAGTATTTTCTGTCCACTAGCAACTACTTCAACGAACATGAACTCCGTCCTCGGCAAATCGCCGGTCGATGAGGTACAAATGACACGGCTCTTCAGGTCATCTCTACAGTAGAGAACGATACCTCCTCCCCTCTTATTAGTGCGGTCATGACGATGAACATTATAACCATCAAGCTGAACCATGCTGTTTGGGATTGAAGGCGATAACCAGCTTTCACTCATTCCTATCAAATGGACACTAGTTTTGTTAAATATAGCCTGAATTTCGTCAAAGTGTGCGGGCAAACTTAAGCTGTTTAAGTGACAACACTGGAGGGTGCGAGGATATGGTGAAAGTTCGTGTTTCAATAAGCTGCTGGCGTCTATGGTAGGGAGAGGGGTGAGGAGAGTTCTATTCTTAGAGCTAAGGTCGTTGTCATTGGAAAACACCGCAGCTACCTGACTAACCGACATACTTTAACTGAGACCAAAAAAAAAATCTTACCTGGATTTCCTGGAGAACTGGACCGCTTGCTGGTTAATATACCACACACACACACAATCACACACGTAAACCTAGTAATAATGATAATAATAATAATAGTAATAATGTTTAGTGGGCACATCACAATGGTCTTATCGCTCTGATAATCCACCTAACCGCCCCATGTGAAAGTTCAATTCCTTAGGTGTGCTAATGTTGAGCTTCTTCCCGTCTTCTAAATGGACGATAATGCGGCCATCCTGCGTTGAAACCCGCCGCATACCCCAGAAGTCTCGTGCTTTACGCAACACTTCCTTCCTTGTGGACGTCAGAGATTCAGTTACGAGTAGTTTGGTACCTTTAAGAGCTCGCTTGGCACGCCAGATGCGGTCTCTCTCATGGTACCTGAGAAATTTAATGATGATAGGCCTGTTTCCTGCGGATACCACCTCAGCTGTCGTCCTCGGCAAAAGGAAGGAAATTGAACGTGCATTTGAAGAAGGGGTGAGTGGCAAAAGGAAACATGTGCGGAGGGACAGTTTCCTGAACTAGAAAGCGCTTTATTGAAGTGGTTCAAGCAAGCCCGTACTTCAAACATATGTGTGCGCGGTCACCGGCGATAGAGCCGTCACTGGCCGAGTGGGAGAATGTCCTTGCTGATCAAATATAAAGAAAGACTCTGTATTATGTGTTTGGAAGCGGATGGGGAACATTTTCAGCATCTACTGTAAATCATGGCCAGTATGACTGCATGGTAGGCTAGTGATTTTAAGCACCGTATTCAGCCGTAGGCCTACATATGCGTGCGCGGTCGCCGCCAACAGAGCCGTCACTGGCGGAGCGCGAGAGCGAGAATGTCCTTGCTGATCCAATATAAAGAAAGACCCTGTATTATATGTGTTTGGAAGCGGATGGGGAACATTTTCAGCATCTACTGTAAATCATGGCCAGTAAAACTGCATGGTTGGCTACTGATTTTAAGCACCGTATTCTGCCGTAGGCCTACATATGTGTGCGCGGTCGCCGGCAACTGAGCCGTCACTGGCGGAGCGCGAGAGCGAAAATGTCCTTGCTAAGCAAAAATAAAGACCCTGTAATTATACTGTAGTTTAGGGGTACAGTAATTCATTCTGTTATTTATTGCGTGTAAGTTACTGATAACCTATGTTTATGTCGTGACTGTAGTAGTGCATACAAATCACTTACTAAGGTCGACGATTGAACGTTCATATATACGCCGCGTTCTTTCTTATACGTTGTAAATGCAGTATGGCGTTTTTCGGTAGTACGTTTTCCCGCATATGACGTCCAAATTTTTCAGTCCCTTGAAAAAGGTACTAACGAGATTCTACTGTAATTGGATTCGTACCGTTTGGAGATAAGGACCAAGGTCTTGGCTTCGAGACCTAGCTCTACTTGTAATGGACAGTTATAAAGTACTTCTAACAGAAGATGCAAAACAGACTATGGCCGATATCAAGACGAATTTGGCGGAGATTCCTGGTGGCCTTACAACCGTACTGTGTGTGTGTGTGCGCATATACAAGCCGTTCAAATACAACTTGCGTAGACTGTATCACAATTGGATGGCTGAATGTGTGAAAGAGTTTATTCCAGGAGGCAAGATACGGAGATCGTCGGTGGAAATGTTATGCAACTGGATTTTACGTGTTTGGAATAGATTTCATCAGACATTGTTTTAAACAGTTTCAAGTAACTGGAATATCTAACATGCTTGATGCAAGTAAAGAAGACTTCGTGTGGAAGAGTGTGGCTTCAGGTGATAACAGCAGCATTTTCCGATAGCAGTGAGCATGAATGACAAACTCCGGTAAGTAACAGACAAAATTTTCTTAATGTTACCTATTTGAATGTAGAGACATGTTGAGTGATTTTGTTCATTTTTATTTATACCAACCCAGGTATCCCAACACCAAGCATATGGTACCAGTACCTACAATGTGCATTCTTTATGTACCGTATATACCAGATATACCGTATATTGCAGATGATCTCATGGTCTGGGGAAACAAGGAGGAGGAAATTCAGGAGCAACTGAAGGCTTGGGAAGAAACCGTGGGAGAGTACGGATGGAAGTTCAACATCAGTAAATGTGAGATCCTGTTAACGACCAGGAAAAAGGACAGACCAATGAGTGTGATAACACTTGGAGGTGGACAGCTGGAGAAGGTGGAAAGTCTCAAGTACTTGGGAAGTATAGTGGAGGAAAATGGGAGAAATGACAAAGAGATTACGGAACGTGGCAGACAGGCAGAAGCATTTCTGAGAAGCATTAGGAGCTTAGTGTGGAATAAAGATGTCCCACAAAAAAGCAAGGAAGTGTTATACAGAAGCTACTATATCCCGATACTGACCTATGCTTCAGAAATGTGGACAATGAAGAAAAGAGACATAAGCAGAATACAGGCAGGTGAAATGAAGTTCCTGCGAAGTAGGATCGGAGTAACAAGAAGAGACAGAGTGAGGAATGAAAAGGTCAGGGAAATAGTGAAAGAGGAGCCCTTGCAAGGTAGGATTGAGACATCAAGACTGAGGTGGTATGGACAAAGAGAATGGATGAGAAGAGGATTCCCAAGAGGATACACGAGATGCAGATGCAGAAGAAACGACCAAGGGGAAGACCAAGAGATAGATTGCTGAAAGGAGTGGAGGAATGTGTCAAGAAGAGAGGCGAGGACTGGACCAGAGTGACAGCGGAGAGGTGGTGGGAAGAAAGGACTAAGTGGCGAGGCTTATGTTCCAAACAGACCCAGCCTGGGGCTGGAAACTGTACAAGATGATGATGATATACCAGATTGTAAGACTAGGTTTTTTCCCACTTGTTGTTATAAAAATTTGGGGTCGTCTTATATTCAGGGTATAAAAATTTTTTGATCAAGGTTTGTAAAAATTATTATTTGCAAAGTAATATGTGGCATCTTGTAACTCGCAACGAATCAATGCGTTAACCAAGTTTAAAATATGGTTGGTTACATTTAATTACCATGCATTTACGATTTGCGTACATTTTGAGGTTAAGATTTATGCATACACGTCATCTTAATCGGATAAATAATATGTTCGAAAGCATACGGAAATATGTTTTAAAACAATCTTTACAAGAGCAAAACCCGTCAGTTTTACGAGCAGTAATTGAGTGATCAACGTATCTTAATTTAATAAAGTCAGCGCTCTTCCTAAGTTGATCCCGGACATTTGAAAGTCATGTCGTAATTTAAATACTAAACACACCCTTTTTTTTTTTTTTTTTTTTTTCTGAAGCCGGTACATGCGTATCATAAGTCTCGTGAGAAATGTTACGGGACACCAGAAACGTAACGAATTCTTTTCTGTGACGTGAAATTGTAGATCTAAGATACAGGTTATGGATAAGTTCATTAATAGAAAATTAAGATTGTTCGTCATCTCAAATAGATTCTTTAATTCTTCCTAGCACTGTTGGTACACACAAAACCGCTGTACTTTGCTACAATGGGTTGGCATTCATGACTGCTTGCCGCGTTTCCGCTCTTTGCTTGTTTTCGTGTTGCTTCGGTGCATGCTGGTCTTCAGGTTGAATTTGCGTCTACTGGCATTTGCTTGCATAATAACTCGCACTGTTCCTTCCGAAAATAAGTGTGAAAATCTCAGTGCGAGATATATGCGGGAATTTGTGAGGGAAATACCTTATTCCCGAGAAAACGTAAAATTTGCATGATTGAAATAAGACTGGAATTGTCAACTGCCGTCGCTACTGCCATCTCCAAGCTACTCTCCATCCAATGCATTTGCGATTCTAGTTCAAGAAGCTATCCCATACCCCTATATCCAATCGTGCAAGAGTTCAACTGACTGCCTTCTTTATTTTGTATTCTGTCGTCAGCTTATCGTGACTAACAATACCAGATACGTGCTCTAACCTAACAATTTCTTATTGAGCGTCGACACGTTTGAAAACACCTTGCGTGTTTGGTTATTGGTTTCTAGCGAGTCTTTCTGTTGACGCAAGTAGCGAATATCAAATTCGTTCACAATGAACTCTCGACCGGCGTCGTCTACATATTTGATCACCTGTGAGTTTAAATCCAGCCATATAACTTCCGCATTTTTACTTAACTAAAAGATCAATTTCCACAAGAAAACTATCACACTTAACTGAGAAACAAAAATGGAACGTGGAGACAATACTGGTAGGCCTATTTATCGACAATGCAACAGACGGACAACAAACCCTGTGGAAGAAAGGAAAGCCCCGTCGCGTAAACGAACAATACCATCGCGGGCAAGACGTGTTTTGAAATTACTGTGATCATCTTTATGACTGCGTTAGAAATTAACGCGAGATACGATTCAAACTTCAAGTTGATAGTGATTTTTTATGCTGACATAACATCAAATGTTAAAGCAGGACAGATATACGGAGTGAGCGAGCGCAATGAGTGTAGATGGCAGCAAACTAAGGACAAACTTAAAAGTGCGCATACAAGAAAATCTTTTCGTGGACCTAGGCAATGACGCTTCCCCGACTTGGACAAAGAAATTATAGAGTATGTCTTGAAAAGGGGGGGCAGACGGATTTCCGATAACACGATGTTATTAAAAATGAAAGCACAACCTTAAGGGCATATATTGTGCAAGTTATGAGTTACAGAGTATTTTTTTGAAATCTGTAAGAGGCAGTCAATAACTAGGCCTAGTCTTATATTCGGGGTCGTCTTACAATCGGGTATATACGGTAATAATTACATCGGTCATGTGCAGTCAAGATGTGTCTAGGTTTAGGAAATGTATGTAATAAATTTCATAAAACCTCTGCTTAACCCTTAGCTACATGCATCTCTTTCACTAACATTCGTACACGCTAGCGGTAATATATTTTTTCATTCTTTTTCGTAATTTAGTGACTTGCTAAACGGCTAAAATTGATTTGTATGGAGGATTATACAGAACCCATGAGAATACATTGAAAAAATCTATCAGTATATATGAAATTCTTATTATAAATATATTATTGTGAGGGATGGGATAAGGACATATTTAGTAATGTAATAAAAAATTCTTATTAACATTTATTGGACAACTGAGAAAAGATAATAATTTTCGCACTCAAAAGAGATATTGAGAAGTATTGGATTGAGATTGCCCTTTTTTTCAGGCTCATATTACAAGACATTGTACCTGATGGTCAACAAGCTCAAGAAATACACTAGAGTAAAAGAAAAACTGTTTGTCGGAATCATGTAGGCCTATACACTTAGATTCTTGGCTTGGAAAAGGACACTTTCTTCTAATTTACAGTACGAAATAATATACAGTGCCTAAATACACAAAATAACCCTGCTCTAGGACTTAAAAATCGAATAGATCCTCTTCATCCAGTGACCCTTCTTGCTCATCAAGTTCTGGGAGCAACCTTTCAATCTCCTGTTGTTGACAGCCATGTCGAGACCTATAAACAGAAGGAAAGCGTGCAGACTATGTGCTGACATCGATGATAATGATAGAAGCATAGAAAGAAACAACAAAGGAAAAATAAGTTAAATACTTACCGTACATTATTTCACAACGCCGACTTCAGCCAGTTGTTACACGCTAGCGGTACGGAATGCCGCATTCGCGCACCTCGCAACTTTGACAACCTGTCTGACTTACTGGGAACCAGACAGGCTCCGAACCTACTCTCTCCCCTGCAGCACATGTCGAACAAAGGATATAGCGGGCGATCTCACAGAACTCATATAAGTGTTGACCACGTCAAACAAAATATAGCAAAAAAGCGGCACTCAGTGCCGCTTATCGTGTATCGAAGGGTTAAGGTTATTATTCAAATAGCACTTGTTCCCTAAAACGTATGTGTTGCCACCAAACTTTTGGGAGCCGTTCGGGATTATTGGCGTATTTCATACACTTCGAATTTTGCTCAAATAATGCGAAAATTGTCAGTAAATACGGTAGTCGGTTTACTCTCCATCAAAGCAGGTTTCTTTGCAAAAAACAAATTGAACCTTAAGAGTATCGTGAACGCTCTTGTATTACACAGTTATATTTATAAGAATACCGTAATTTAAAAGAGTTACTGTTACTGACAAGCTAGCTCTGCACTTGCCCTTTCCCCCTCCTTCTGCATACTACTGCAGTGTAAAGCATTTCCGATGCTAAGCAGTAAACTAAGCTTAAACTATTATGTCCAAGGGAACATGCTACTGTCGCACTCGAAATTCTCGGGCGGGGAATATTCTGCACGATCCCCGCACCACCCCACGCCCCTATCCTACCGCTCAGCTCTCAAGGTCAAGTGCAGACCTAGGCGTCAGGGTCTGTAATGTATAGTGCAAACTGTTATGATTAAGAGCATCTGTAAACACCACTTCGCACTTACTGTTTACATGTTCTAAAATGCAAAGTCCACAATTTTAATTATATATCTTAGAATTGTTTTTAGAAACTACTTTGTATTGTTTTTTGCTTGTGAGCTGCTGTTGGATTTTCTCTCTTCAGTAATCAGCATGTTCTTGTTCTATTTCCCTTGATAGAGTTCGTTTGGCGGCTTCGGTCACGTAGTTTCTATGCTGAGCTTCTATGCCCAAGATAGCTGGTACAAACCCGGCCAAAGTCGGATTTTTTAAGAGCGTTAAAAATCCCACAGTATGCCTTCCTTTGGAGGGGAAGTAAAGCCGGCGGGCCATGTCATACATTTATGGCATGTAAAAGAACCTTCCACTAACTAAAATTGTGTGAAGCTAAATTTGAAGGTTAGATTTGATTAACACACTATTAGTTCCAACGTTCGTCACCAGGTGCCGGTTGAGGTGGCATCTAGTAGCCAAGTTCACGGCTAGATGTCGTTGACGGTAGCATTTGGTAGCAAAAGTAGGGACTACTTGAAATTGATCGTCCGCTGTCCTTACCTGAATACAGATAACACACACTAAACAGCCATCACAACACGGGCTACATGGCCGCATTGTCGCAGCCCCTCAACTGTGGAACCAACCAGAGTTAGTTTACTGTAACTTTTGCCCTTTTTTGACAGATAGAGTTGTCAACTTTCCTAATGAAAGGCTCTATTTATAACCTGTAGTCTGTATCAAATATATACCTTATTTACTGGGCAATAGGACCCCCTCACCTATAGTACCCATAAATAACCCCTGGCACTACAGCCCATGAAAGGCCTAAGCCTACCAATCGACCACAGTTATTGGGGTGACACGTCGTCAGCGCATCTGGTCCCCTCGGCATTAATCTAGGTTTTCGTGACCAGGGCGCTGCCTCACTGTCAGACAGCTACTCAATTGTCCTCGCAAGGTTGAGTGCACACCGTTCCAGCCCTCACGTCAGTTTCTAAAAATCCCTGACGGAGCCGGGAATCGAACCCGGGACCTCCGGGTGAGAGGCAGGCTCGCTACCTCAACACCATGGGGCCGGTCTAGTACCCATCCCCGCCTTAATGTTCGAGAGCCAGAATACAAAATTCATGGAAATCGCTTATAGTACCCCTCCTTAATTATTGAGAGTCCTGTCCTTTATTGTATAGCAACAAACGCAGCACGAACAACTCCGCGTGGATGGGACTCGGTCGGCAGTTGATCAGGTAAAACAATCGCAGGTAAAGTGTGATATCTTTTCTGAGGTAGTTGGCAATAATAATGGAATTGTCTTTGTATACCAGATGTTGGATCATGGTTGGCTGCTTGGGCCATACCATTCAATCGTATGCCAGCTCTGTTGCTAACAAGGAGGGACCTTGTTTGAAGAAAGAAGTCTCGGTCTTTCCTTCTGTGTGTACGGGCTATGACACGCTATGCGTGGCCAGCCAGCGGTGTATTGAGAAACCTGACTTTTCGCTAGACATTTATTCGCGAAAATTTCCGAAATTCAATAGAAACCTCTCATTTCTGTTAATGACCCCTAAATTTGGAGACTGTCAAATTGAAGTCCAGAAATAACTTGAAATAATTTAATGTCGCATTGTACCAAAATTGGACAGTTTCTGAAAAGGAATTTGAAAGGATTTCGAAATACATAAACAGTATTTTAAAAATCTATCAGTCTCGTAAATTTGCAACATCCAGTATGGTTAATTCGAGGTTCTGTTATGTGTATTTTTCCTTCGAACTTTGGATCCATCTTCTTTATATGCCATATCCTCAGTGGACGTTGGCTGTCATCAGGACGATCTGTTGTTTATTTTTAGCAACTTGGAATGGTGTAGGAGTGTTGAATCCATGCATTTCACGTAGGTTCCTTAGCCAGGATATCCTCCTCCTTCCTCGGCCTCTCTTACCTTCAATTTTTCCTTCAATTATGATCTGAAGGAGAGTATATTTATCATTACGAACGATATGACTAAAGTATTCAAGCTTTGTCTTTTTGATGGTATGTAAGACCTCGTGGACTTCGTGCAGGTGTTCGAGCACTTCGGTGATGTACTTTGCCTCGTGATGCGAGCCAGGAAATTATTCATCTCCGCAAAGTTTTCTAAATTGTCCCATGCTAAAATATAGCTATGCTGGAAGTCGACCAGAAAACCAGTTTGTTACATCGCCGGTTAACTTAGTTAATTCGGCCAGTCAATGACAATATTAATAGCCACGTGCAGTAGCAGGGAGTCAAACTGCGTCGTGCGAGACAAAAACCGGACGAGCATGCTCGAAGAGGACAGAGTATTTCCGAGAGGAGGCCCCACCCCGGCGCACGCGATAAGCGTGGCTGAAGTGTGGAGGGAGAAAACTTGAAGGAGGCATGCGACAGCCAGCCAATGAGAAGCGGCCTTACTTGAACGAGACCAAATAATGTAATGAACTTTGCTAATTAACAGGATGATTTTAAAACATTGTAACACCAGAGAAGATATTAAATAATAAATAAGAACTATTTATTATAAATGCAACTCATTATTTATTTAATTAAGGAATATTATGAACATCAACCATCAGCGACCAATCAGAGGCTTGGTTTGAAAAGGATTTGATGAGGGGGAAATCGGGGAGAGGAACCACGGCTCTTAATAATTACACAGTCAGCGGAGACGGACGTCTCGACATGTAACTCGACAGTCGTACAAAGCAAGCAGATATTTTCATCGAAGGCACTTGGTATTGTGCAAGTCAACATATTAAGTCGACATTCAACGAGAACGATATTTGAAAGTATTTTTAAGCAAATCTACAGAATTTAACATGTCGAAACTCCTGAAGTTGAGGGAGATATTTCTTACTGAAGCTACAGCAGTCGAGATGATCAACTAAATAGTTATGGGAGCAGAACTAAGATGGCAACAAGAGTATCCGGAATGACATAACATCACTCTCCTGGGATAGACTAACATCTCATCTCTCCCGTGCAGAAAATTCTGCAACTAAAACTACAAGTCATTTCACCAGCAAAAATGACAATGTATATCAGAACTACGGCGAAGATGATAGAAGAATTTTCCAGAACTAGGGCGGTCAGGGTGGACCAGACGCCATTCAGGAGAGAGAGGGCTGTCCCATCTCGCACAAGAAGAATCACCGGCGGATGGAACGGCAACACGATTATGACGGAGTTCGAATCCCGGACCTGACCGCACGGGAACTTCTGTACGGGACTGGAGCAGACCAAACCACATCATGCAGTCTAGCGCTATTCGAAACAGTCCGTTTCTAAGGAACAGCAAAGGAAGCCCACTTCTAGACATCTTTAACGCAACACAAGGTAGTCTCTGGACCTACGATATACTCAACCCACTTGTAGTTTTGTATACATTTTAAGAATATCCGAAAAACTATTTATTGATGCCATTTTCATACATTTTATGATAGTATTGTTATGTTCGACGTTAAATTTCCATAAATACATCATGCGGATGTGTATTCACGTTTTGCGTCGATTTGGAATATATTGGAATTTTTACTTTGAATTTTTTAGAATTTTGCGACTTTCGAAATTTGAATGGAGAGATTTTTACAGTTTAGTTCAGGATATATTTATGGTAAAGTTTAAATGTGTTGAGATCACATTTTGTGTATTTTTGAATTGTAAAATATTGTTTTGTCAACGATAATAATGATGGAAATTTATTCCAAGAATGTTATATTGATTTATGTTTTTAAAGAATGTGATTCTTAAAGATCTTATGTAGAGATCCATGTAAAGTCACAATCTGATAACTTATTAGACAGATTTAATGATAAATATTTGGTGACTGATATTTATGAAGTTTTGTAAAAATATTTTAAAGAAAGAATATGTAAAGGAATACAGTGTGAAGTTAACAAATACGAAGTGCAGTGTATTTTTGAAGTAATAAGAATGTGAAGAAAGATTTAAAGAAATATTGCAGCTAATGGAAAGCTTTTATAGAAATGTGAATGATGCAAAGAAATAAGATTGTTATTTGAAGACTAGTATTTTATCGTATTAACTTACCTGTTAATTAATTCATTGATAGAACCAGTATTTTTATTAAATATTTTTATTAAGGTTATTATTATTATTATTATTTATTTACCAAAAATTGTGCCTACAATTTATGGACGGCAGATAGAGAAAGGGCAAGCCCCACTTACACATCAGTGTCTCCAGTGTTGTTGCAACTATGGAAAGAATGTGTTAAGGAGAAGTGAGTTAAGTATTATGTTTTTGAAAGGAACTGCGAAGCATCTCAGTGAGTGAGATTTATTATTCCCGTAGTAGACGGAAGCATTTATTGTAAGACAATGAGCGATTGTGAAGCCATTAGTCAATTGTTTAAGGAATGTCTGTAGTGACAGACTTAGGCATATTTGAGGTTGAAATAGGATGTTTATGAAGATGCATTATTATTGATGTTTATTATTATTGGAAGTTATTGCAATAGTCTCATATAGTTGAAATTCCTTGAAATTCACAGGACAGCGGATCCTAGACGAAGTTAAATCTGAAAGCAATTATAAGGTTTAATGGATCTTTGTTGAAACTGAGAGTAAACTGAGATCTATTAAATGGTTCTGAAGTAGATATGGAATTTACGGTAATTATTCAACGCAGTGAAAGTATGTATTTTTATTAAGTATTTTTATTATTGACAGACAAGTTTTAGGAGGTCTTTGAACTATGTCTCTACTTAATTGTATGGATTATAGAATCCCGGATTGTCACAGTAATACGAATGAGACATAGTAAGGTGAATGATTTATTTCTAAAGTCAGTAGAGAAAGGTAGGATTGTATATATTTCTATTTTATAGAGTAGTTGTTGAACTACGACGTCACTAATTTGTGTTGTGCATACCGTATTTGCTCGCGTATATCTCGGACCCCATTTTTTTAGTTGAAATTTCAGGGTGAAAAAAGTACTCGCATATATCTCGCATTCATTTTTGACGCCGTCATATAAATTACCGTAATAACCTTGAGGTATAAACACGTTCGATTTAGCGCGCCACAAGTCGTCGTTGAAAAAGACGTTATAAGCTCGTTAAGGATGATTCAAGGCAGAAAAGTAACTCCAGCATTTATATTGGATACGATCGATCATCTTCCATATCGATTCCTCACTACATGTACGAGCGAGCTCGATCTTATCCGACCGCGGCTGAACACAATGTAGGCCTAAAGCGTGCTAACAGTCACGCCGCATCGCATGCTTGCGCGAGGTCTGTCTGAGTTTGTACGTTCGTAGCGGCACTACAGTATAGCGTCAGTTTACGCAAGTTTGCATCAGTTCGTGTGTTATGATTATGCGACATTAAGAACCTATGAAAAAGACGTCATGAGCTCGTTAAGGATGATTACAGGCAGAATTTAGAGCGCAGACGCGTAGCGATCGATACGATCGATATCTTCCATATCGATTCCTCGCTACATGCCCGAGCGAGCTCGAACTTAGCCGAGCGCGGCTGAAGCGTGCTAACACCCACGCGGCGGCGCTTTACATGCTTGCACTCGGCCGAGCTCTGAAGCAACGCAATACGTAAAGACGAAATCATTGAGATTCGAGAAGACTGAACTGCGTTTCTCTGCGATGTAACAGTAGGCCTACTTGCGCAATCTTCGAAACATACGAGCATGTTGGTGCGAGTGGTATAGCACAGATTTCCTTATCTTCAAAACCCAAACAATACAAGAGGAATACGGAAATTCCCCGCGTATATCTCGCACCGGCAAATTTCACTCGTATTTTCGGCTCGTGTATATCTCGCACCCCATTCTTTTAGTTGAAATTTCAGGGAAAAAAGTGCGAGATATACGCGAGCAAATAAGGTAATATTGTATTCGGAATTTAAAGATAGGTTTATAATTACATTTACACGTATTATTATTTTTAGCTTGTGATTTATATTTAAATAGTGTTTTTTATTGCTTCCATGGGAAGGATTTTAATGATAGGACGCGGGAGATAATTGTATAGAGTAATGAATAGTATTTGTAATGACGGAGATCTACGTCGAGTGGTAAATTCATTAAATTTTGGGAATATTTACATTTTAGCTTAATAACATTTTTCTTGTTATTGAACTCCCGTTACCTAGGGAACAGCAGTTGTTTGCTGCTATTCAAGTCAAGTTTTGTTTAAGCTTATTAAAGCGATTCAGATAATGTTTTTAATGGTTTCCAGAGGAAACGTGTGAGTGTTTGATGTTTATAAAGCAATGACATTTGGTCATACATTTTTATTCAACGTTATTAAGACACAGAATCAATGCCAGAGGTAGGAATCGTGTATTGTTTAGCCAATAAATACGACAGGAATGTTGTTACATTTCCCTGATTTGTTTTATAGGAAATTGGCATTATCTTTGTAGTTAAATGGTAAAGGAAAGTGCTGTAGGGTGGAAGTTCCCGAGGGACCTAATCCGCATCCTTAACGCCCGAGATTTTCATAGATTCTCATTGTTCCTGAGTAGATAGAGAACCCTACTGTTCTGTAGTAGTTACTATAGCACATTCCGTTTAGAAAAATCCTGTCTCTTATTCTGAGTGTTTTCGCCAAGTAGCACCATGCTGTTTTTTAGCCGGAACTTCAAGATGCTACAATCCACTATGATTTCCAGCCTGGAATTTTGGTGGATCATCCAGATATAAGGGTGCAGTACTTTATCGATATATGATATTCTGAGCATGCGTCTGTAGCACCACAACTCAAATGCTTGGAGTTATTTACTGGTGTTCTCTGTGTGGGTCCAGGCTTCAGCTCCATACATCAGGATCGTGAAAATGTAACATCGATGTAAACATAGATGAAGAGCGATATTAAATTCTCTGTTGCACAGTAGTTGATTCATTTTCTTAAATGCAGCTCTTGCCTGTTCAATGCGGGATCTAATTTCAATAGCATTATTCCAATTATGATAAAGTATGCATCCAAGGTATTTTACCGTATTTCCTCACATAATTGTCGCACTTCTTTAGCCTAAAGTTCATGGGAAAAGCGACGATTATGCAAAGAATATTTACGTTCAAAGTATATACTGTATCATTATTTGCTGCACTGGCCAGTCATTCGCATAGCACGAGTCTGGTGTGAGTCATAGCCTGCAGTCAGTCAGGCTTCTTTCTTCTAACAAGGTAACGACTGGTTAAAGCTCGCGGAATGTGCTGACGAGCTGGCCGTTCACGTTGCGGTTCATAGCCCGTAGGCATAAAGACGAGATTACTATCTCCTGACAAGATCACGCCAGATTAGGCCTATAAACTCGCGGAATGCGTGCTGGCTGCTCGCATCATAGTTCATAGCCCGCAGGCATAAAGAAGAGATTACTTTCTCCTAACAAGATCACTCCAGATATGGACTATAATCTCGCGGAATGTGTGCTGGCCACTCGCGTTAGTTCATAGCCCGCAAGCATAAAGACGAGATTACTTTCTGCTGACAAGATCATGCCAGATTAGGCCTATAAGCTCGCAGAATGTGCGCTGGCCGCTCGCTTTGCGGTTCATAGGCCGCAGGCATTAAAACCAGATTACCTTCTCCTGACAAGATCACGTCAGATTAGGCCTATAAGCTCGCGGAATGTGCTAAGTGATGAGGCTTGCCGCTCACGTCACAGTTCATAGCCCGCAGGCATAAAGGCGAGATTATTTTCTGCTAACAAGATCACGCCAGATTAGACCTATAAGCTCGCGGATTGTGCGCTGGCCGCTCGCGTCACAGTTCATAGCCCGCAGGCATAAAAAGGAGATAACTTTCTCCTAACAAGATCACGCCAGATTATACGCTCGCGGAATGTGCCAAGTGACGAAGCTTGCCGCTCGCATCACAGTTCATAGCCCGCAAGCATAAAGACGAGATAATTTTCTTTTGACAAAGCCGCATCAGGTTATAAAGTTGCGGCAGCATGTGCAACTGACTGGCGCACAAATACGAATATGCTATGCGACGATTATGCGATGAAATTTTATTAACCTATTTTAGTGTTTGAAAAGTGGGGTGCGACGATTATGCAAGGAAATACGGTACATGTTTACTTACAACCAATACTTTTGTCTTTTTAGTATTCCAATATAGACCTGCTTTTTCACTGCATTGTACTACATAGTGCAGTAATGTTTGTAGATCTTTAGCACTTGTTGCAAGCGAAACTGTGTCATCTGCATGTCTCAAATTATTTATGATGTTTCAGTTAACAATTATACCTTCATTGACCTTCCAGTGCTTGTGAAAATACTTTCTCTGAGTAGATATTGAAAAGAAGTGGAGATAGAACACAGCCTTGTCTAACTCCTTGTTTTATTTCAACACTAGTGGTGTTGATGCAATCTACTTTTACTGAAGCGGTTTGATTCCAGTACAAGTTGGCAACAATTCTTATATCTCGCTCATCTAGGCCAATATCATGTAGGATATGCAGTAATGTTCCATGTTTCACATGGTCAAATGCTTTTTCGTAGTCGATAAAACAAGCATAAACATCCACATATATATCTATGCTTCTTTGCACCAAAACCTGCATCCCCAATAATGCCTCTCGGGCCAAAACCACTACGGAATCCAAACTGAGTATCTCCTGCATATAATTAATATTTGCTGTATATCCTGGCATGTATTACCATGAGGAAAATCTTAAGGACATGGCTCGTTATGCTTATGATTCTATAATCCTCAAAAAGTTTTTGCTGCAGTTATCTTTGGAATGGGAATGAATGTTGATGTCAACCAGTCACAAGGGATAGTTCCAATTGTATACACTTGGTTGAATAGCTATATTAGGATCCATCGGATATATAATTTAACCAGCTATCTCGAAAACTTGTATAATTCGTGATTCGAATTCGAAATAAAATGTGCCCTCTTGTCATATTATCCGTGGAATCCTCTCAGGTTATTTCTTAATATTCGATACCTACTTTGAACGTTCCCCTTCCAAAATCACATCCTCAAGACGGCCGGCTGACCGCACGACTTACTACGGTAATCTCATCAAACGGACCTAGGTCGACACCAGTTGCGTAGAATCATAAAATCCGTGCCCTCTCGCTAACTTGTGACCACGAGAGCGGTGGGCAGGGCCGCCGAGAGGATTTAAGGGCCCGTACGCAATGTTTTGCTCAGGTCCCATTTGATACACTTTTAATTACGGTATTAATATCCAATACTGGCTATTCTGGAAAGGCAATGTCGTTACGAAAAAGGTACCGAGGCGGCTTCGGTGGAGTAGTCGGTACCATGCCGAGCTTCTATGCACAAGATCGCGGGTTCAAATCCGGCCGAAGTCGTCGGATTTTTTTAAGAGCGTTAAAAATCCCTCAGTATGCCTTCCTTCGGAAGGGTAGTAAAGCCGGCGGTCCCATGTCATAGATTTATGGCATGTTAAAGAACCTTCCACTAATTACACCTGTGTGAAGCTAAATTGTATAGGTTAAGAATGTAAACAATGCTCTTAGGTTCCTACTTTCGTTGCCAAGAGCCGACTGCGGTGGCATCTGGTAGCTAAGTTCTGAACTAGTAGTCGACGGTGGCGTTTGGCGGCAAAAGTAGGAACTATTTGAAAAATCATAAGTCTGCAGTCCTTACTTGAATTAAAAAACAGATAGCACTCACTAATACAGTCATCACAATTAACACCGGTTATCAGACAGATCTCTACACACACCCAATGTACACGGGACTACATGACTGCGTTGTCGCTGCCCCTAAACTTAAGAACCAACCAGAAAGGTACTGGATGCACAGTCACAATTTAAAAAGTCCTCTCGCCACGCCGGAAGGCGGAGGTAGATTTCACCGGACAAACTTGGGGATAGGCGAAAATAGGCAGAATATGCAGGTTTTCGTAGAAGGATCAGACCTCATTTATTGCGAGAAGGTATTTTATAATTGGAGCTTAATTAACTTTGTTTTTCGTCATTTTATGCTTATTTTAAACATTTTATTGTCTTATGGGAACGGTAACCTTCTTGTCATTAGGGGTCCATTTTTATACTTGTGGTCACACTGTCCTTATAGCGGCTTCGGTGGCGTAGTCGGTAGCATGCTGAACTGCTATGCCCAAGATAGCGGGTTCAAACCCGGCCGAAGTCGTCGGATTTTTTAAGAGCGTTAAAAATCCTTCAGTATGCCTTCCTTCGGAGGGGAAGTAAAGCCGGCGGTCCCATGTCATAGATTTATGGCATGTAAAAGATCCTTTCACAGACTAAACTTGTGTAAAGCAAAATTTGTTAGGTTAGATTTCGTCAGAACGCTCTATCAAAGTTCCAACGTTCACCACTAGGTATCATTGATATCTGGTGGCGAAAGTTGGAACTACTTGAAATTGAACGGAACTTGTAGCTCACCCTTTAGGGTATCCGCTGGAAGCAGCTACAGACTCGGGCGAGCCGAACATGTCCTCGGACACTCCCGGCGCTAAAAGCCATACGATAGATAGATAGATAGATAGATAGATAGACTGTCCTTATGCAAGGTTTCGACACTGATGTGTAACTATGTAACGGTCTGTTACTTCTTCACGCAAAATTATATCTCCCGCAGAGATTTTGGTTGGTTCCTCAGTTTAGGGGCTGCGACAACGCGGTCGTGTAACCCCGTATACTTAGGGATGGCTGTATTAGTCTGTAATTCAGGTAAGGTCTGCAGACGGTCAATTTCAAGCAGTAGTTCCTAATGTTGCTACCAGGTACTACCGTCAATGACACCTACCTGTGAACTTGGCTACTAGATGCCACCGCAGCCAGCAACTCGCAACGAAAGTTTGGAACTTCCCCTCCAAAGGAAAGCATACTGAGGGATTTTTAGCGTTCTTAGAAAATCCAACGACTTCGGCCGGCTTTGAACTCGCGACCTTGGGCATAGACATTCAGCATGCTTGCTACCAGTTACGTCGCCGAAGCCTCTTCACACTTAGTCGGATGGAATTCTGAATATGATCTCGTGCAAGTGCGTTATCTTGGCAACGTCTGATGGCTCATCCCTCATCAATTTAGTAGTGTTGCCATGGCAACCACTGATAGCTCTTGGCATTTTCTTATAATTCCGAAATCATTTTTCTCATCCCTTGGCATAATGGTGGGTCATAACAAAAATTCTTTCAGACAAAATTTTAGGTAATTATTAGGGGAATATTGTCCATTTTGTACGGTTTTGATATTGTGCCTATTAAGAGAGATATGATTAATGTTTCCCAAAAAACCCACTTTTCCCACCCCTTTGGTCAATGGTTGGTGCTATAAAAAACTCTTCAAACATAAATTTTTGGGCTTTATCCGACACATAATATGAACGTTGAACGGATTCGATATTTCACATATTAAGAGAGTTATAGCAATATTTCCCTTTTTCGAAAAAAGCCCCCATTTTCACCCCCTTCGACCGATTTAGCCCAGTAACGAACTTGACCGAGATTTTATAGGTACACATATTTGGTAAAATATTCAAAGTGATTGGTGCAAAATTACGGCAGTTATCGTGTCCACAAGAAACTGATATGCATATATATATACACATATGCATACTGAACCCTTGCAAAGAAGCATATGAGACTCAGTTTCGGGGGGTGTAACGGTTCATATCGTAAGTTGTTGTCAAGGCGCTTCATTAACTTGCAGGGTAACATATAACAAAATAACATGCAGGAAAGAGTGAAGCCAGGGTTAAAACAAATGAATTTAATAACAAATCACCATATTTACACTTAACAAATAAACAACAAAAACTCCCATCTTACTCCCACTTAATAAAAATGCCAAAAACTAGGCGAAAATCTCTGGAGAGATTAATTACCTGGACCAAGTGTCCCTAAGATAAAATACAAAAGTGACCATTTATATGTGCGTATGCCGTTCTACATGCATCACGATGTGTACAATGAATGCGTGATTCGTCATCATCCAGAATGACCCTTCAGACAACGAATCCACATTTCTAGAGCTAGACCGACACGGGGGAACACAACTACAATACTTCAAACTAAACCAACACTTCCTAAATCTAATATAAACAAACACAAAATTTCCGTGTGAAATTGGAATCAAATTGCCGTAGCAACATTTACTGCCTAAAAACTTAGGACTTCTCACACAAATCAACACAAGTACATTAACACGTGACCAAATAAAAAATACACAAAATGACCGCTGTCAAAATTTACAAATACTCTACACTACACCGCACGGGTGTGACACACACAAAAATTACATGAATCGAGTCATCAACAAAGCAATAGGCACACAGCCAACATTTACGTTAATAATACAAGATTTTACCCATACAACGTACAACAAGCCGTTACACACATGGCGAACTCCCAATTAATTATGGCTTAAAAATAACCATCACAATGAACAGGTTTGCTACATGAAAGCTTACAGGGGTCAGTCGGACAAATCAGGACTGCCTATCAAAAATAAGTCACCAGGCAAAACGGGCGGTTTGTGGAACACTGCATCTCTGTCAACCCACGTGTGCAATATCTCGACCTCCCAGGACATGGGGTCGAATCTCGAAGAAGTGTGCCCCAAAGCACAATAAGACGTGTGTGTGTGTGTCAGAATAAATATGGACAAGAAACAGCGGTCTCCCAAGAGCACCCTGTCTTTCCACCAAAAATACAACAGCAGCAAAAATATGAGAGCGGTAGGACCTCTACCCCCTCCTCACATAAAATCAACACACACTTGACCCAGCAACACACACAATCACACGTATGGGTTTTGACAGACCCTGAAATAAAGACACAAATAATATCCACATGCTGGCGCCACCGTTCTATGCCGTGACTAGTCAACCTGAAAAGGACTCAAAAAAAATCTATCAAATTTAGAACGAAGGTGTTCTACAAATTACTTTTAAATTGGTGCGCTTGGCAACCCTAATATGAATAATAACCTGTTCAGCAAATATCTTACAGTAATTTCCTCCCATTCCTATTTCAAATATTAACGTTAATAAAGCACCATTTATCGAATGTAACGGGTTCCGCATTTGCAAGGATAAAAATCACGCACGCACGCCGCACGCATTACATATGACTCAAGGAAAAACAAATATCTAACAAAACACTTTGGCCACGCGCCAACGGACATTTAAAACATTGAGCGTCGGTGCAAGAAAAACTCTAAACAACAAGAAAAGAAACATGACTATTTACAAAGTTCCCCGGCCAAATCTAACTACATAATTGAAATAATCCAATTGTTGTACATCACCGCTCCGCTTGTAGAACTAAGGACATCCTCCTCAACCCATTGCCCCTATGGACAAATTAGCACTCCATAGTAGTCGTCTGCGTTGATCTGTTGAAGTTCATCCCAACTCCGAACCACGTGCTGATCATCTTGGTATCGACTCCTTGGCAGAAAAGTTCAATGTTAATTATTTTACCTATCTATAATCGCTTGTAAGTTACTCAGTTCACCCACAATTGTCCTAATGCGATTAATAGCGAAGACTGGCCCTAAATATCTCGCACACACGCACAATAAAACACATATAAAATACACTGCAATATGTACATAAATATACACCTCGAGACCACGTCACTGGCTCGTTAACAAGTTTAAGATCTTGGCTGCACTAGCAGTCGCTATCTTGCTCGGTATTTCCGTCCTGTACTGTGGACCTTTGCTCCGGTGAGCGCTAATTAGGGTGTTACAATACTTGCCCCTTAGAGCTGAACTCGTCGTCTTTAAGTAAATGTTACAAGTTATCACGCACTGGCGTGAAATATTTAGCTCACAAAATAAAGTTGATTCCAGAATTTTAAAAAAATGTATTCGAGCTTTAAAATTTGATAATGCAATCGCTGTGACTTTAGCTCCTCAGAGCTCCCAAATAAAATGACTTGACCAAATTCAGAGCGTTAAAATCACGATACAAACTGGCGTGAAGTAAGCCCCTCACGGCTCCACAAAGAATGACTTTGAGTGGCGTCAGGCCAAACTATTTATTAGAAAACTGACAGGGCGGAGGAGTGGGGTGGAGTCGGATAAAAACTTCCAGAGTTTTTGTCTCACAAAGATGGGACTAGTGTCATTCTTCTTCAAATAAATCAAACTTCTCAATTCACTCGCGCGGAGATTAATCCGTTCGGCTGTTCTCTAGATATCCATTTCCGCGGGCTTTTTACTACTGACGCTGTCCACCGCGTGGTCATGGCTTGGTCTCTTGTGATTGGCTGATTCAATCGTATGTTCGTTGCAAGTGCCTCGTGCTCCTTCCTTTATGGTTCCAATTTTGGTACAGTAGTTGCTCAATTTGGCCTTGAACCCGACTAATTCAAGCCGTCCCCCAAGAATAGCTACCAGCTCAGCTCCTGTTGCAATATTACGAAATGCTAGCCTCCCTTATATCCATGTCGACTTCCTCCAGTACTGCCTGGGCCGTGGTAATAATAATAATAAATATGAATACTTATTTATCGAAGATCAATAAGGGTTCAATACATAAATTATATATAAACTTTTGAACTGACGGTGGTTTTGGGGTCTGGGGGATGTGAAACGCGAAGATCTGTCGAAATTTTCCGGAAGTCGAAACATGGTACCCATTGCAATAGTTAGCTTTCTAATGAAATCTACCTCTGGTTGGTTCCTCAGTTTAGGGGCTGCGACAACGCGGTCATCTAACCCCGTGTACTTTGGGTGAGTGTAGAATCTGTCTGATAAACGGTGTGAATTGTAATGGCTGTATTTGTCTTAATTCAGGTAAGGACTGCAGACGGTCAATTTCAAGCAGTAGTTCCTAATGTTGCTACCAGGTACTACCGTCGACGACACCTAGCTGTGAACTTGGCTACTAGATGCCACCCCAACCAGCAACTCGCAACTAACATTGGAACTTCCCCTCCAAAGGAAAGCATACTGAGGGATTTTAGCTCTCTTAGAAAATCCGACGACTTCGGCCGGCTTTGAAACCGCGACCTTGGGCATAGACATTCTGCATGCTACCAGTTAAGTCACCTAAGCCGCTTCCCACTTAGTCAGATGTCAAAGTCAACCCCTGGCACCATCCAGCCCATGACGGGCGCTGCCTAGCCATTTGGCCTGCAGATATTGGGGTGACGCGTGATCAGCGCGTCGGGTCCCCTCGGCCGTTAATATTGGTATTCGTGATCGGGGTGCTGTCTCACTGTCAGACAGCTACTGAATTGTCCTCACGAGGCTGAGTGCACCCCGTTCCAACCCTCACGTCAGTTTTAAAATCCCTGACGGAGCCGGGGATCGAACCCGGGGCCTCCGGGTGAGAGGCAGGCGCGCTACCCCAACACCACGGGGCCGGCTTAGTCAGATGGAAATACTGAATCTGATCTCGTGCAAGTGCGTTGTCATGGCAACGTCTGATGGCTCATCCCTCATCAATTTAGTACTGTTGCCATGGCAACCTCTGATAGCTCTTGGCATTTCCTTATAATTCCGAAATCATTTTTCTCATCCCTTGGCGTAATGGTGGGTCATATCAAAAATTCTTTCAGACAAAAGTTTTAGGTAATTATTAGGGGAATATTGTCCATTTTGTACGGTTTTGATATTGTGCCTATTAAGGGAGATATGATTGTTTCCCGAAAAACCCACTTTTTTCCACCCCTTTGGTCAATGGTTGGTGCTATCAAAAAACTTGACATAAATTGTTGGCTCTTATCCGACACATATTATGAACTTTGAATGGATTCAATATTTCACGTATTAAGAGAGTTATAGCGAAATTTCAATTTTTTGAAAAAAGTCCCCCATTTTCACCCCCTTCGACCAATATTGCCCATTAACGAACTCAACTGAGATTTTATAGGGATACATATTGTGTAAAAAATTCAAAGTGATTGGTGCAAAATTACGGCAGTTATCGTGTCCACAAGAAACTGATATATATATATATATACATAAATTATATATAAACTTTTGAACTGACGGTGGTTTTGGGGTCTGGGGGATGTGAAACGCGAAGATATGTCGAAATTTTCCGGAAGTCGAAACATGGGACCCATTGCAATAGTTAGCTTTCTAATGAAATCTACCTAAAAACAAAGAAATATTTTTTAATAGCAAATCCTTATTTAGCCTATTTTATGAAATATATTTTGCAAAGTGCACGAAACTATTTTGGATTTTTTTGAGATTTTAATACACTTCCCGTGCATAAGGAAATATTTAGCAATTGTGTATGTCTTTACTTTAATTACCAGTAACTAATGAAAAATGAGTGGCATTTTAAAACTCTGCATTAATTTGATAGATTCAACACCAAATTTATAACACATTATTCCTAAAATTTGTAACTCCTAACTTACTGATCCATGTCAACAAATACATTTCCTAGTCTTCATTGATGCGAAGTGATCCATTACATAAATCAGTGGTGGCCAACTTTGTATAGACTGGGGGTCACATTACCAAAGGAAACATGTTGGCGGGCCAAAACTCCCAATTTATTCAAATCTGACGTGATGATTTTAGAAGTAAGTATAAAAAATATATGATTTACTTATGTTGAAAGCTTGCAGGCAATATTTATTGAATAAAAATAACAAACACTTTATTTTAATGCAAACATTGTGTTTTATTTAAATTTTGTAACAAGGATTCGAAGTCTTCCATGTATGATGTAGCAATTAGTGCATGGCACAATAGTCTGTCATACGGCTTCTCATCTTGGACTTAATATGTTTCATAGCTCGAAATGTAACCTTACATATGTGCTCCCAAAAGTTGAGCGCTGCTTCCAGGCCCAGATCCTTAAGAGTTAGTAACGTTCTGGAAAGGTGATTTCCAGAACTCGACCCCAGTTGCTGCTGTGTTGTTGAGAGATGGGTCACACTGTAACTCACACAACTCTTAACTGCAATTGTTCAGGTTGAGATTCCAGTGTACTCTTCATAGGGTTATTGAAGAGTTCGTTTTGTCGCAGCTTCTCAAAATCTTGAAATGGGCCGTTAAATTCAGAGAGCAATAGCTCAATATGTTCAATGTACTTACACAACTTCCTCTATTCTGGATAGTTTTTCACAACATAGAAAATGGAACAGCTAATTCTTAGTTAATGCAGATTTAAAGATTTGTAACTTCCTCTTAATACCATCAACATATCCCATCATTTCAAAAATAGTTGGCTTTTTCCCTTGAAGCTGTAAGTTCCATACATTCAAATGTTGGGTGATGTCTGTTAGGAATGCTAAGTTTTGTATGAAGTCAATGTCTCTTGAGTTTATGTTGTAGATAAGCTGAGTTAGGAACATGCTGTTGTAGGAAGGCAAGTACTGTATTGTTGTTGTTTCTTATGGCTAGCCCGGATTCCAAACCATCAGCTTTCTTGCGTTCCAATCGAGTTGTGTGAGGTTTCCTGAAGTTCTACTGTCGGCGCAGAAATTATTTGCACCAGAGTTTGGAGATAAATAGCAACACAACCGAAAGGCCTACAGAAGAACAAGTGACATCACCTTTTTCCTTGTTTATTTCTGCGTTGATTGATGATAAAAGTAATTTTTAGGAACTTATTTTAATATCCCTTATTGCAGATATAACTTAAAAAGTACCGGTTTTTTTGCGGGGTTCGAGCGAAGAGTCTACTTTAGACAGATCAGACAGATTCTACACACACCCAAAGTACACGGGGCTACATGACCGCGTTGTCGCAGCCCCTAAACTTAAGAACCAACCACTCATAACTGTTCACCGCTTGACGGAATAACGCGGCCATTGCTGGCTACCATGTGGGTGATGGCTCATAGGCTGCAATGCTCGTGGCAGCGGCATATTGATCTGTTCAGTAGGAACTATTTGTTCCCGCGAGAACTGTCAAAAAAGTTACAGTAAACGAACTTATCCTACGCTGCTTATCCTTAAGGTCTTGTGGGAATCTTTCTCCTTAATGGGGTGTCAAATGCTGGCCAGCAGACGAAGCCTGAGTGCCAATTCCATTCCATGGAAATGCGTCAGTCAATGGGCTTCACTCTCCTCGATTATGTTAAGAATAACACAGTTTGCTAGCAGTGGGCATTGCGCCCATCACTGAGAAGACAGAGGAAAGGCGCCTCGAATGGTATGACCATGTCCTACGTGTTACACATAGAACAGTCACCAATTCTGCCCACTATTTTGAAATCAATTGACAGCACACACATGGACGTCTGAAGAAATGCTGGCCAGATACAGTGAATGCTGACGTACAGACTGTTGAATTAAGACCAACCAAGGCCCAGGATAGTGCAAAACGGTAAGTTAAGATCAGTACAGAGGACTGGCAAGAAAATGCTAGGATGAACAGGATAATGTTACTAATGCTGAACTCAAAAAAAACTCGCTGTAATTGCTATTTTGCGCAAACTATATTTCGTATGTTGCTTCTATATTCTATAAATAAAATTAAATTGGACAGACTACGTTCATTTCTACTCTAGCCAGACTGACTGTAAAAACATTCATTGAAACACTATTTCATTGCAAATGCGAAGTCCTACGATCTTAGCTCTAAATATAACTTGGTCCTAGCTCCCATTTTTTTAATCCCTGAAGTTAGGAAAGAAACCTCAACTTACATTAGACTATATACAGTAATTCCTATTAATAAGTTTCCTCTTCGAAGTAGTTGTTTTTGGCAAATTATATGTAGTGTATTACTAATACCTCCTTTTTTTTTTTTTTTTTTTTCTTAGACTGTACGTGACCGCAAGATTTTAGAGGTTCATGTTGATCAAGGTATGGTTGATGGCCAGAAAATAGTTTTTAACGGAGAAGGTGACCAGGAGCCAGGCCTTGAACCAGGAGATATTATTATTGTGCTGGATGAAAAAGAACACGAAATATTTAAGTAAGTACAGTTTACATCCCTTATTCCTATCGGGTTTTAGTCCGCCTCGTTACACAGTGGCAAGCACTCTTGGCTGTCACCGCGGAGGCCCGGGTTCGATTCCCAGCTCTGCCAGAAAATGATTCTAGTCTTGAGGGCTGGAGCAGGATACACTCCCGACCTCGTGAAGCAAACCTGAGAAGAGGTGGGTTCGAATCCCACTTCAGCCATATTGGAAGTGGATTTTCGTGGTTACCCACTTCTACTCAAGGCAAATGGTTCCTAAAATAAGGCCACAGCTGCCTCCTTTCTCGGTTTGGCTTCACGAGGCTGAGAGTATTCCGTTCCAGCCTTCAGACCAGATTTAAATTTCTTGGTAGAGGCGGGATTCGAACCCGTACCTCCAGGGCAATAGCCAAGACTGCTATTCCCTGTACCAAAAGTTAGTCTTATCACAGATTTACCCTTGCCATTAGAATTTTCCCTACATTAGTTCGTTGGTAAAGCAACGGCAGCTCTAGCCGGAGGCCGTGACTTTTGAGTCCTGCATATGTCAAACATTTTAACTCTGTATCTTCCATCTAAAAAACTTGTAGGGGCAGGTGGCCCCAAATTTCTGTCCCTTTCAACGATTTAATAACTGGCCTGTATGATCTGTACAATACACAAACTAATAGCTGAAACTTGACCATCAATCTCATTGTGATAAACCAATCCTAGCCCATTTCCCTTGGATTTATTCGATCTTTTTCAGGTTGCCTAGACAATGTTTTTGAAATGCAGAGATTTTGTGGATTGGTATATTTTCAAAAGCTGCTTTCGTATGCTGCTCCAGCCATGTAGTTTCGGAAAGTGTTGCTTCGATTAAGAGTGGCTTGTTAGAGTCTAATGCTTATATGCTGGTTGGAAATTCTGGGAGTGGCTGTGTTATTTTTATTTATTTTTTTATGTGGAGTGGTATCCTGGTTTTATTACTTGTGCCAGAACAATGGCATTTAATTAGACTTACTACATTTCAATATAATATGTAATGTAACTTTGTGATTTGTTTCTAGGCGGTCTGGAAATGATCTTATTATGCGAATGAATGTGGAGCTTGTAGAGGCTCTGTGTGGTTTCCAGAAAGTAATACGAACACTTGACGATAGAGATCTAGTTGTTACTGCTATTCCAGGTAAGTTGCAGTGGTGGAGCACATAATATTTACGCGTGTAAGCCATGCACCCTGATTTTGCTAAGTTACTTTCTGAACAGAATAAGTATAATGAAGCAAAGGATGTGTTTTTCATAATAATCGACATAAATGCATCTATTTCATTTTTGCTCATTTTATTGTGTTCAATTAGGTTTTCTTCTTCTTCTACTTCTGTCGTAAGTGTACTTGCAACCGCCTGAGAGTCCAGGTGGATCCACTGCTAGTACGTACCTACTACAATTAGTAATCGCTGAGTAACAACCAACAGTTCTATGCAAGTCGTTCAACATTTGCAATGTTCATAGTCGTCTGTGTGTTGACATTAACAGACATTCGCAACAAGACAAAGTAGGAATGGTTCTCATTTACGGAGAATGTAGGAGAGATGTGGAACAGGCTATTCACTTGTACGCGGGAAAGTTTCCTGATAATCGAGCTCCATCACGAGCTTCAGTTTATCATGTTGTAAAACAATTCATCGTAGTAGGCAGTGTCCAGACTAAAAAAATTGTGGTGCTAGCTGCAGTGAATGACAACCCCCATGTTAGTTCTCGCGCATTAGCTACCAATACGGGAATGTCCTAAAGCAGTGTCCTCAGAATATTGAAACTGCATCAATTCCATTCCTACCATATGTCATTACATCAAGAGTTACGTGGTGATTCTGTGAATAGACTAACTTTCTGTAAGTGGGCAGAGTACAGACTGCGGAATAATAACTTAAAATCCACATTGGTTACGAGAAGTGGAACATCAGAGACACTGGTCAGTTACTGTGTGGTGTGGAATTTTGGGTGCCAAGGTTGGATAGGATGCACAGGTCCCGTTAATTGGCTTGCTCGTTTTCCGGACTTTACAACCTCAGACTTTTTCTTATGGGGTTACCTGGAAGATCGAGTGTATTGTGAAAACCAATGACTCAGACAACATGAAGGCGCGGATACAAAATGCTTGTGCCAGTATTGACAGAGACGTGCTTTTACAGACTCATCAATTGTTCATTCACAGAGTTGAAAATTCATTGAGGTGGAATGCCATCATTTCGAACATTTATTATGCTAAGGTCCGATGCATATGAAATAACTGGTATTACGCTGTATACCTACTGGGGCCTGTTCCACGAATGAACTTTGCAACTTTTCACTTTGCACTTTGCACTTTTCAGTTCAGATTTTGTTCCACCATCACTTTTCAGATTTGTCTTGCAAAGTGAAAAGTGAAAAGTTAGGAATCTTTTCACTTTAGAAGACTGTTATGTTCCTCCATTGGTGCAGAAATGCAAAGTGCAAAGGAATGATTGAAAAGTTTTCAGAAATCTTTGCAAAGAGACGACTCCCTTTTCAGCTGTTAATGAACAAGTCTCTACACTAGTTTCTCGGCGCAGAATTTGGTTTAGTGTTATAAATATGTTACGCAGGAGCTTTTTTTAATCATCAAGTGAGGATAGTGATGAAGAATCCAACAAGAAGACGTACAAAGACAAGATGAATTTTCATAACCTCACTTTAGTATAGACAGGTTAAAAGTTCCACCTGATCAATACTTTTATTAATTAAGATCACTGTGTGGTCATTAGTGGGACATGTTTCACCATGAAAAATAAAGCATTAAATCATGGAATAACTATACAGCTTGTTCATGGAAAAAATAGGTTCGGATCATTCCTATGCAAAGACTTTTCACTTTGCAAAGAAATTGAAAAGTAATACATAGATCATGGTGGAACAGAAAGACTTTGCACTTTGCAAGAATTGAAAAGTGCAAAGTGAAAAGTGAAAAGTTGCAAAGTTTATTCGTGGAACAGGCCCCCTGGTCATCAATGTTGCATTATCTACTCCAGGGACGGAACCATGTACTTATAAAAATGGTGTGCGAAATGCAGTTTTGTTTTGTATCAGGAATAAGGAAATTAATAAAAATTGTTGGTTCCCATTTTAAGAATGTCACGTAATGTTCTCCAAATAAACCACGACATATACTGCTAGAGTAAGCTGCGTGAACCTGCGAGGAATGTGCATCGCGGACTATGAGAAACGGTGTTGACGAGTGATGAGGTTCCTCGGTCCGTGCATAGTACAGAACCAAATACATTGGTCGGTGACTCACTGACTCATTCGTAACACCACACTGGTTTCAGAGAAGACCCTATGTTAGCAGTATTGGAATAGACGAGAATGTCAAGTAACACGGCGGGCTGGTGACAGACCCTTCTCTTCTCGCCTGACCCTTCCCTGCTCTTTCTCCTCACCCCGCAAGTTCATAGAGCTTGGACTCGCACAGTAGCATGTTCTTTCCCCCTTAATGTCGTGCAACTTTTATTCCAGACAGATCTTTAGACAACACTTAGTTTTCGAGGTATTGTATAGTATCAACTCAACTTAAGTTGTTACGGTGTTTCAGTGAGAGCATGCCAAATGGATACCACCGACCACATATGGTCTCTGAGGCTTCCGAAAGGTGCTATGGACGTAAAGATTTGTAACTTGACTCGGGTGTCACGAGTAGTTAGACATATTTTTACAGTACAGTAAATGTGTAAACATGAGTAACAGAAATAAGGTGTCCTGCATGGTTATTGTTTGTTGTTTATTTAGAGTAAATGTGTAAAAAATTAAATAAAACATATTACCACTTGTGTATTACTGCATTTAAAAATTCGCGGTCACGGATTTTTCCTACCCCTACGCATGACTCAACTTGGCAAGTTACTTGTGTTGACCCTGTATATCACTTTCTTCAAATACAGTATTTCTTATTCTTATTTGACTTGATATTTCATGTGTAGGAATTAATATTGCTAAAATTGTTTCTAGGTGAAGTAACAAAGCATGGTGATGTGAAATGTGTATTAAATGAGGGAATGCCACAATACAAAAACCCATTTGAAAAAGGACGTCTCATCATACAATTCTTAGTGAACTTTCCTTCCGCCATTGCACCAGAGGTGGTCCCTCAATTAGAAAATTGCCTACCTCCTCGGTAAGTATATAATAGATTTTTGCAATTCTCGCTAAATTACGGTTTCTCAGCCATTCTTTGCTGTGTATTGAATTTTTTAAAGTTCAGATTAGACATATCTTTCCTGTTCCAACTATTGAACTGTAGTTATATATTTGGCCATCTAAGTGGTGAAATAGATTAGTGCATAAAAGACTTATGCCCAGCTTGGTAGTTTAGGTTGCTGTAATGGGAGAGGCCTGTTTCATTTGACTTCTACGAGCACATTAAAAATTTTCTTCTGGACAAAATATTTTAAAAAAGGCCAGCATTTGTAAAGTCGTAGCAGTTCAAAGGAACATTAAATCCATCATTATTACTGTACACTGAATTCTTAACAATGCATTCATTTTCATTATTATTATTTTTTAATCTTTTTTTTATGATTTTGATGTAACTCCATGCATGTAGGAAAACACTAGCAGCACTAATTCAGAACCCCTGACAAGGTACATTACATTAGAAAATAAGTCATGAGTGTTGACAACGTTGATAATGTCCCGAAATACGAACAAGGCGAGACTAGCTCGTTGATGGATGGTGGCCTTGTACACAAGAGGCCGCACGAGGAAGTAGGTTACCTAAGGGTTTTTTCGCTAAGAGAAAGAAGTTGAATTTAGATGAAAATTATAATTTCACAAAACAATTACATGACAATCTCAAAGAAAATCGTGCCCAATTTCATTTAGATATCAGTGATTAAAGAACTAGGGTCACGAACATGTGACGATGATCCCAACGATTGAGCAAGGCGCCAAGTAATAAAATCTAAACCTAAACTTTAAAAAAGAACTTAAATTCTAATACATATAAAACCCTGTTGACACATCCTAACCTACGTGCAAAGAAACAACTGTCTGCAAGCGACAATTAATACCCCCAAAATAAGGAACATGTAGTTACAAGTTCCACCACGAGTGAAACGATCACAGGCGAATCAAACAGAACTACGCAAATGAAAAATACGTAAGGTGGAAGGCCCCTTTAATAGAAAGCTATGAAAAACAAATGTCCAACCGAAACGTGGTTATGTGAACTCTCAAAGCTAACTCAGAACTACGAATGGTGCAATCAAAGGTGGAGTCCTTATTGGAAATCTATATAAATGGTCCTTACCGAAATAAAATAGTTGCATCCCCAAGCAAGGGTAAAATTATGGCACGAGGTCATACAATAAAACAAATGAAATTGAATATCAATTAATCCCAAACAACATAACCCAACGACAGTACGAATTAATTAAATGAATAAAATAAAGAAACTACTCGTTGGCCTAATTGATAAACAGGACGAACTACTAATTGCGTCCTAACGTGATGGAGCCCAGTTGCTGACTGATCACAAGAGGGCAGCCGCCCTCACCAATTAACACCCCCACCCCCATTTTACTACGTGAGAGAACCATTCGAAATTTATCGGGGGACTGATTGAAGTTATGAAATAACCAAAAGAACGTGTGACGAGGATAACAAGAATAAATAGAATAAATAAATAGGGGCGTTGTATGCCACTACCAAGCACACCCGAACATGGCCGAAGATCTGCGGCAAGCTCTTCTTGCATCTGCTATAATACCGAAGAGGAAAGGAGAACGTGGGGCAATAAACTCTATAGAGACCGAACATGGGAACATATCAAGTGATCCTAATGAAATATGGGAAGAGATGAAAAACTACTTAGTATTTAATGTAGAATGTACTGATCATGAAGAGGTGGAAAGTGAGGTCCTCAGTAGCCAAGATAAAGAAAATTCACTAAATTAGAGGGAGTGGAAAGAACTTTAAAGTCGATGAATAAAGGAATATCTGCTGGAGAGGACGAGCTAAGTGCTGGCATGATCAGAGCTGCAGGAATCAAGACTATGTGGCTGTACAATGTTCTCAATTCCTTTTGGAGAACAGAATGAGTACCATTTGACTGGACCAAAAGAGTTATAGTCTCATTAGTTAAGAAAGACAGTAAAAGAAAATAACACTATCGTGGAATTACACTTTATCTTGTCTACAGTGCGCAACAAACCATTGGAAGCCTGAAGGTCAAGGGGCGCTCCGCTCTCCTCCCCGCGCCTAACGGTGTTACCATGCTGTTGCAAGGTACCTTCAGTTGAGTGCTGGATGCGAGAACGTACATGATAACACCACACAGACTACGCGTGACCTTCAGGCTTCCAATGGTTTGTCCCGCACTATAAAAATTCTTGAAGAAAATCATAGATGGCCACCTAAGAAACATAATTGAACCACAACTGGAAGAGGAGCTGTATGGTTTTCTCAGAAACCGATCCTTAACCAGGGTGTCTACCGGTAACGAAAGTAACGAAAAAGTAACGAATTTTACAAATGGGTAACGAAAGTAACGAAAAAGTAACGAATTTTACAAACGGGTAACGAAAATTTTCTGAAGGCGGGTTGAATCATTTAAACTCGCGCCGCTAGGCTCAGAGATTGCGAGTTTCACGCAAGCGGCGCCGTGCCTATTGCATAGTACTAAGCTATATGTCTCCGTGCCCGACCTCAAGGAAATACATACCGAGGATACCTTGAGCGGTATACATCGGTTCAACGTATATTTTAGGCATCAAGAAGTCGTAAGTTTCGTGTGAAATATTTTTCTGTGTTACTGTATTAGGAAACCTGACTTTTCGCGAGACGTTTATTCGCGAATACTTCCGAAACTAAAAAGAAATCTCTCATTTCTGTTATTTGGAAACTATGTCAAATTGAAGTCCAGAAATAACGCGAAGCAATTTAATGTCGCAATCTTGCGAAATGTTACCGTTTCGAAAAAATGCGAAAAATCTTCGAAATACATACCGTATAACTTATTTAAAAAATATGTCAAGTAAATTTGCGACATTCAGTATGGTTAATTCGAAATTCCGTTATAAGTCGATTTTTCCTTCGAACTTTCGTTCCATCGGATATATAATCTAACCGATTATTTCGATAACTTGTTGATAATTCGTGGTTCTCGATCGAAATAAAACTTGCCCTCTTGTCATATTATTCGTGCAATCCTCTCAGAACAATTCGTAATATTCGATACCGTACCTACTTCGAACGTTCATCCTCCAAAATCGCATCCTCAAGACGACCGGCTGACCGTACGACTTGCCTGCAGGAATCTCGTCAAACGGACCGAGATCGACGTCAGTTGCGTAAAATCATAAAACCCGTCCCCTATCGTGAACTTGTGACCACGAGGACTGCGGGAATCCTGTCAAAGGTGATTGGGCACCCATCACGGGGCACCCATCACGAAACCTACTTGCCACTTTTCCCATGGCCGTATACTTAAAAGCGTGCGGGGAGCGAGACGTGCATCAACCCACTTAAAAATGGCAGCCTACGAAGCATCGAAATACTAAATCCTCCTCGTGATCCACCCTGAACTCATGAACTCCCAACTACAGCATAGGGACAAAGGGAATCACGGCACCGACCGTACAACATGTTCATAACTACGCGTGAATTTTAACCATGCCCAACCTTTAGCTTGCCTCCGCCATTCTATCAGGACAGATAGACAGGCAGACAATCGTTGAACGGCCGGGTGCGGCGACGATTGCATAATATCTCGAGGACAACGTAAAACGGCCGAGAGCGGCAGCGATTGCGATACATCGCGATATTTCTCCGCATTCAATGACGAGGACAACTGTATTCTTGTCAAACGGACAGCAAGTGGCGCCGAATGCGTAATAATGCTATATTTTCTTGTGCCCGAACTCAAGGACAATGGAAATCTCGTCGAATGACTACAAGTGACGCTGATGATCTAAATCGCGATTTTTCTCAGTGTTCTATCGTGAAAACTACGGGAAGCTCACCAAACAACTGAGACCAGCGCCGATCGTGTAACATCTCGATATTTCTCCGCATTTGACTGCGAAGACAGAATTCGGTGACGATCGCGTAACATCGCATACATTTCTTCGCGACCTACCGCGGGGACGAAGGAAATTTCGCCAAATGGTCAAGAGCTGAGCAACCTCTTGGTACCATAATAATAACATATTGTGGACAAGACGACATATTAGCTGAAACAACTCATTGGATATTAAATATCTAGTATATATTTATTCTTTTTTAAATTTTTATAACATCATGTGAATTTCATTTAAAGCGGCTTCGGTGGTGTAGTTGGTAGCATGCTGAACTGCTGTGCCCAATATAGCGGGTTCAAACCCGGCCGAAGTCGTCGGATTTTTTAAAAGCGTTAAAAATCCTTCAGTATGCCTTCCTTCGGAGGGGAAGTAAAGCCGGCGGTCCCATGTCATGGATTTATGGATTTTGTCTTCCTCAGACAAAACTTGTGTGAAGCTAAATTGTTAGGTTATATTTCGTCGGAACGCTCTATCAAAGTTCCTACGTTCACCACTAGGTATCATTGATATCTGGTAGCAACTTGAAATTGAACGGAACTTGTAGCTCACCCTAAGGGTGTCCGTTGGAGGCAGCTACAGACTCAGACGAGCTGAACATATTCTCGGACACTCCCGGCACTAAAAGCCATACGATAAATAAAAAACTTCTTTAAAAACAGTTCACTGTTGTTTTTCTTCACCGCGTGATGAGCGCCTATGCTTGTAGACCGCAGACGTAACTTGAATTCAAAGGTAACTAAAATTAACTAAAAGGTACCTAAAAAGTAACTAATTTTTATTTCATCCTTACAGTAGACACCCTGTTATTACTTTAATTAAAAACAGATACCACACACTAATACAGCCATCACAATTAACACCGGTTATCAAACACATTCTACACACACCCAAAGTATACACAGGGCTACATGATTGCGTTGTAGCAGCCCCTAAACTGAGGAACCAACATAGTTATGGTGGTTAGTAAACAAAAGGAGGTCATGGGATGCCAGTATTCGTCCAGAAGTCACGAACAGAATCTTAAAAGGATCACAATCCTGTGCGAAACCTGTTATGAAATGCAAAAGTGCCAGTCTTCAAGTTCCGGAAATGAAGGATCTCTGCAGTATGATAAGGAAGCCAAAAAGAGAGAAATTAAGGAATAAAATAATTAAAACACATGATGAAATGGTTGGACACTTATGAGATTGGCACCGTGGCAAGAAAGTGGATAGATGTTACTAGAAGACCCTGAACAAGGTGGTTAGATGTAAAAAAAAATGACATTGGGAGAAGGGGCGATGTAGAAGACCAAATGTTTTTGTATAGACAAAGGTGGAGGTAGTCCACAAATTGTACCTGGTTTGCTGGAGCAAACATCTGCAGGGTGTATGCTCATCTTCCAACCTTGCACACTTTTTTGCTCCATGAAAGCAAAGAGAATAATTTTGTGCGCAATTGAAAGTTCATGGAGTTCGTCACCACCATATAGCCCAGGCAACGAAGGCCGAATTTCAGGAAATAAAAATAATAAATTCGAAAGTTTTGAAATTTGGTGAAAATGTTTATTAGAGATTACTATTGAACCTGTCGAAAGTCCTGACCAATGAAAGGTCCGCAATCGCCACCATCTTGGAGAAAGGGTGCACTTTTATGGTTTTTAGTATATAACTCTTTATTTATTAACTTTATCGAAAAAGTAGTTGTGATCAAATTTTGAGAAGATTTAATTCTCTACAAAAAAAGGTTCAATTCAGTTGTTTCATAAAACCAACATTTACCGAGTCAATGGAGACGAACATGAAGCAGATCGGAGAATTGCTCCAAACAACCAATCTACGCACAGCTTAAGAATCATAACAGTGTGTCCTGTGTAAATATCGATTGTTTTGGGTCAGGTATACTACTGTTACAGCCTGTCGAGTGTATAGTCGTTTCCCCCCCCCCCCAAAGAATAGCCATTTCAAAAAAGAACCGACGAAGAACTAGAAGACCATTTGGAATACGAGATAGCTCCATACCCATTGTCGCTTTTTAATGGAGCTGGCATGTGAAAAACAAAAAATCTGCGATGTATGAAATCTTTCCATTATCAAACGAATACATTGCCCTGCAAGACTGTGTTAATATTGTTGACGGCGGATTCCTCTTACGAGTCATTTGGAAACCAAACTCAACTTATTCAACCATTTGCGCAAGCTACATTACTTATATTCAGAGACATTACTGTAAAAATTGCCCAGTAGTATTCGATGGTTATTCCAATGCCAATGACAGTACAAAGAAAACGGAGCAAAATCGCCGATCTGCTGCTAAAAAGTCTATGGACATCAATTTTGAAGAAACTCTTGAGTATCACCGTTAAGCAGGATCAATTTCTTTCAAACGACAAAACCAAAAGCAGGTTAATTGACATGCTATCAACCTAGCTAAACGATCAGGGAATAGGATGTCGACAGCACAGTTGATGCAGATTTTTTGATCGTGGACACTGCAATCCAATTTTCTTCATCAAAAAGTAACGTGGCTATTATTGGCGAAGATGTTGATCTTTTAGTTTTGCTGGTTGCATTGGCACCATCGGAAAAAAAAAAATGTCAAACCGGGAAAGGGAAAAATCGCGAGAAAAGTGTATTCATCGCAGCAGTCGCAATCATCAGGACTTGCGAACAACATTCTTTTCTTGCATACCTTTAGTGGCTGCGACACTACTTCAGCGATTTTCAATAAAGGAAAAGATAGGTGCGTAAAGTTATTTAACAAAAGAAAAAAGTTACATGATATCGCTGAAAGTTTCAACAACCGTGATTCTTCACAAGACTTTATCGCTGAAGCTGGAGAACGTTTTTTTCTTGCAATCTACGGTGCACGTTCTACAGACAATTCTTTGAATAAACATCGATATCATTGTTTCACGAAATCTGTGACTAAAATTAAGCCCGACATTGCCTCACTACCACCGACAGAAGGAGCATTCAGGCAACATTCTTTTCGAGTGTACAATCAAGTGCAAATATGGCTGGGAAATGATTAACCCCCTGAATTATGGGGTTGGAAAAGAGTCCAAGGATACTTCAGTCCGATTACAACAATGGACTCCATTGCACCCGAGGCTTTATTAAATCAGATTTTTTGCAAATGTACTACTGGCTGTGCAGGGTTGTATGGGTATAGAAAAGCAGGGATTGATTGTACAACGGTTTGCAATAATTGTCATGGAGCCTGCTTCAATGGATCGAAAATAGTCGATGAAGACGGAGACTAAGTCGATAACGCGAATGAAGAAAGGGGAGTGTCAACCAAAAGCTCGACACGATCTTCCCATGCAGGGAGCATTGATTTATCGGATTATGCTGATGGAGTCGATGATAATAGCCCCAGTACCAGTCAGACTGCAAAAAAACGACGTACTCAAACGTAATAATAAAGTGTGTAAATAAAAAAATGTGGAAAATGAAAAAAATAATAATGATTGAATTTTACGTAGCGAATATACATTTCTGTTTGCAGAATTCCCACAGAGATTTATATGGACCGTTATGCGCCATTGAATTTTAATTTTGCTGCTGAAGCCTACAGTGAGAGCGATTCCCCGATCTGCATCATGTTTGTTGTCCATTCACACGGAAAATATTAGTATATGAATAAAAAGAATTGAACCTTTTTTGTGGAGAATTGAATGTTCTCAAATTTTGATCACTGCAATTTTTTCGATAAAGTTAATAAATAAATAGTTACAGTTCAAAAACCATAAAAGTGCACCCTTTTTCCAAGATGGCGGCGATTGCGGACCTTTAGTTGGTCAGGACTTTTGACAGGTTCAAGAGTAAGCCCTAATAAACATTTTCACCAAATTTAAAAACTTTCGGATTTATTTTTATTTTCGCTTTGTTGCCTGGGCTACATAGCTTTGTCAATGAACTTACTTACTCCATGGCGCTACAACCTGGGGTTGGTTTTGGCCTTTTGGACAACTGCTCTCCATGTTGGTCTATCCATCGCCTTGCTCCTCCATCCTCTCACTCCCATTGCGACGAGGTCTGCAGTCACACCATCCAACCATCTCTCCTTAGGATGTCCTTTCCTCCTCCTGGAGAATAGCCTCCCTTTCAACATTCTCTTGGGCATCTTGCTCTCTGGCATCCTCTCTATATGTCCCAACCATTGGATTCTCTGTGCCTTCATAAACTTGACGATATCTTGTTTTCCAATCAATTCGTTTAGTTCATGGTTATATCGTATTCTACATCCATCTTCCTCTCTAACAGGGCCGTATATTCTTCGCAGTATTTTCCTTTCAAAACACTTCACAGTATTCTCATCATCCATAGTTAATGTCCAAGCTTCAGAGCCATAGGTCACTACTGGTCTTATCATTGTCTTATATATCTTCATTTTGGTTGTTCGCGATATAAGTTGATTCCTGAGCATCTTGATGTTTGCATGGTATGCTCAGTTTCCAGCCTGTAATCTATCTTTAATACAGTTTGTCATATCACACTGGTTGTTAACAAGTACTCCTAGATACTTAAATTGTCACACCCTCAAATGTCTTATCGCCTATTTTAATATCATGCGGGGCTCTTCTTGTGTTAGATGTGGACATTACCATGCTCTTAGTTTTACTCTCATTCACTAATAACCCAATATTTGTAGCCTCTTTCTCTAATTCTAAATATACTCTTTTCAGTGTATGCTTCTCTCTTGCTATAACTACATCATCTGCATAAGCACAGATCTGACTTGATTTGTTAAAAATAGTGTCTCCCTGGTCCACTTGACTGATTGCTTTATGTAGTGCAAGATTAAAGAGTACTGCAGACAATCCATCTCCTTGTTTTACACCCATATTAATTGTAAAGGGTTTACTCAGCTTATTTCCATTTTTCACTCGTCCCCATGTGTTATCTAGTGTCATCCTTATCAGCCGGATTATCTTTCCAGGTATCCTCATTTCTCCCAGTAATACATATAGTCTTTCTCTACATACACTATCGAAAGCTTGTTTAAAATCTATAAAGAGCATGTGGAGGTCAATATCATGTTCATAAAACTTTTCCATCATCTGCCTAATATTCAAAGATTTGATCCGTTGTACTCCGGTTGGGTCTAAAACCACACTGATATTCACTCAGAATTTCTTCTGAAAATATCTTCATTCTTTCTTTCAGTATACCTGATAGGATCTTGTAAATAACATTCAATAGAGTAATTCCTCTGTAATTCTCACATGCTAGTATATCTCCTTTCTTAAATATAGGACATATTATTCCTCCCCTCCATCCATCTGGCATGTTCTCTTCTTCCCATATTCTTTCCAATAGTTTATGTATTCTATCTTCCAATGCCGCTCCTCCATATTTTATCATTTCTGCTACTATACTGTCTTCCCCTGGTGATTTGTTGTTTTTCATTTTCTTCATTACATTTGCCACTTCAAATCTTGTAGGACTCGTAATACTTGCATTCTCTGATTCTGATCTAATTACTTCTTGTCCCTCGTTTTGTTGCATATGTTGTTCAATTTCTGGCTCTACACTTTCACTTAGAAGTTCCTTAAAGTGTTCAGACCATCTATCTAACACTTTGTTCTCGTCATTCAGTATCATCCCTTGTCTATCCTTGCATCTTCTTTCCCTCGGTTGGAAACCTTTCCCCATTTTACCAATTGCCGCATAGAATTTTATTACTTCACTTCCCTGGTTTAATTCTTCTATTTCTATAAATTGTTTCTTTATGTGTTCCTTTATCTTTCTTCTACATACTTTGTTGGCATTCAACCTCAGTTGCCTATAATGTTCACAGTTGCTTCTTGTTTCTCTCAAGATCATCTTTTCTCTTGCTCTATTCTTCTCTTCTATTGCTTCCCTACACTCTTGATCAAACCATTCATTCCGGGTTTGCTGCCTCTTTCCGATTATTTCTTCTGCAGCCAGTTTAACTACTTCCTCTATTTTCTTACACTCTTCATTGAGATCATCTCTCTCTTTTTCTTCTAATTTCTTCTGAATTTCTCTCTGATATTCCTCCTTAATTCTTTCATCTCCTAGTCTTTCAACATTTATACTGTTCTTCCAGGTTTCAGATTCTGCTTTTGTTTTAGCCAGCTTTTCTCTAAGTACTGCTTTGACTAGATAGTGATCTGAATCACAATTTGGTCCTGTAGAACTCCGCACATCTATAATTGACGAAGAGTATCTTGCATTGATTAACACATGGTCTATTTGATTCACGATTGTAGAATCAGGAGCCTTCCAAGTACCTAAATGTATTTGTTTATGAGGGAAACATGTGCTTTTGATGACCATATTGTTCCTGATGGCAAAATGCCCAAGTAGTGTGCCATTCTGGTTACTAACATCATGTAGTGTATGCTCCCCTGCACATCTCATCAATAGATCCTTCCCAATCTTTGCGTTAAAGTCACCCATTATTATCAATGTATCTTATCTCTGTATCTCACCGCATATCTGTTCCAATTGTTCATAGAACTCTTCCTTCTCATCCTCATCTTTCTCTTCAGTTGGTGCATACACTGACAATATGGATATGTTCCTGAATCTTCCTTTGATGTGCAATTTACAAAATCTTTCATTTATGGCTTCATATTCCATAATAACTATTCCTTACTGACTTGGATACCATAAATCCTGTACCATGTTGTCCTGTTCTGCTATTTGGACCACTATACAATAGTGAATATTCCCTTTCATCTATCCTTGTCCTTGCCATCTTACCTCTTGTAACGCTACAATGTCTAAATTAAATTTAGTTATCACTTCTCCTATTTCATTCATCTTTCCAGGTCTCAACATCGTTCTTACATTCCACGTCGCAATATACAAATCTCTTTTCCGTAATCCAGGCCGAGGTTGTCTTCTGTTAAATCCGTCCTTCCGAGGCAATTGTCCTTGTTTCGTAACAGGTTCTTTTTTTATGGTGTGGGGTTGTTAGCCCCATGTCCAACCCCCCCAACCTGGAGGGCCAGAGTATCCCGTTCAGTCTGGATCATCACCTTCGACCTGTCCGGCTTGGGAGACCCTACCAGTAGCTAAGCTACCGCCGGCATAGCTCTCAGGGTCATTTGACCACGCAAGCTCCACCACCGCGTCAAGATAAGGATACCATTGGTGGAGAAGTCAATGAACTGGACAAGTAAATTATAAGCAGTTCTGTACAAAGACTCGAATATTGCTAAGCTGTTATATCTCTTTTATCACCGCATTCCATAGGCATTGCTGTAGGTGTGCTGGGTGATATTCCTTGCTTTTGTGTTGCAACAGATGAAGCAACCAATGTCCTATGAACGTGTTCCGTATTCTAATACAATACTTTAAAACCTAAGCAGGTGGGATCAATATGAAAGTGATTGAAATGAAATGCACATCTAATGAAAAATCAGACCCAATAGTCACATAGATCAAGGACATACTAGAAACACTTCATATAGGAAAAGAAAGTTGTAGCTCTTGTGGTAAAAATGGTGGAAGAGCTGCTGGGAATACAGTGTTCAGCTGCTTGGAAAAGTTTTTAAATTCGAAATTGGTAGGAACGGGTTGTCCTGGGTATGTACTGCACAATTCTGTGCAACATAGATTTGATTCCAGGTTGAAGACTGATATTGAATCAATTGTTTTGAAAATATTCAATTACTTTTCCATTGTGCTCATAGGCCTACAGAGGACTTAAAGGAGTTTTGTAATTTTGTGGAGATTAGATACCTGCAATTGTTATACCATACTAAAGGTAGGTGGTTATCTCTATTTTCTTGTATTGATAGGATGATTCATGGTTTTCCAGCGTTGAATTTTCCCCCTCCTGGTTCTATTCCTGTGATATGTTTTGAGGATGAACTAATTGAGCCAGTATTCAACAATAATATACTGAACTTTGAGAAAGAATCAAATTCTGTAGCTGAATCAATTTGTACTTTGGAAACTCCATAGGAAAGGTTCAAGCATAATTATATTTCCTTAAAATTAAAGGCAATTCTTACACATAACGGAGTGTGACAGCTTTGGCAAAGAGTTGTGTATAGTTCTACAGAAGTGGTAGGATCAATATCGACAGTACGGACCATTCAAGTGGATGCAGTTCTCAAAGATTCCTATTGGGAGGAAGTTGAAATCTGTATCACATATCTCGACGAACAAACAATATAAGAGTTGATGAAATATTGTGCTTTGGTCAGTTCTATAATTTTATAAAATTTTATAAGACTATCAAAGGAAACATAATCAACCAGCAGCTGAAGTGTTTGTCATTCTGAACTGCTGAATTTTTTTTTTTTTCTTAAGTTGTAAACATGATTTTATCGATAAGGTAGTCCTCTTTTTCATCATATGAAAATATAGGCTTATGAGATCACGCGGGTTTTCTTCTTTTTCTCTTATCTCGCAGATGAGACTTGTATAAACCTGTTAAGTACAAATCCAACATGGCATCCAAACAAATTTAAAATGTTAAAATGGAATTTTCTCACCATTTATACATCTGAGCGCAGTGAAACTTGGCACAGTTATTTTTCATTCAAACCTTAATTTACTGGCATCTAATTTAATTCAATTTTTTTCACTAACTCAAGATGACGGCTGTGCAAAATTTTAAAATAGAGTATTTATTTTTGGTGTCCTAATCATGCGATCAAAGTGAACATTTGTATAATGAGCCATTGCAATAACCTTCATCTACTGGTACATAACTCTATGGCCTACATATAGAAATCCTAAATAATTCACCAGTTCTCAATGTCTATAAATTTTGTATGTTCACAGAGGCCATTTAAAATAAGTACAACTTTGGGACTTTCATTAACTTGGTGTTCACAAAACCAACGTGGTGACAATGCAAAATTTGTGTAATATAGAACTATTTTTCTCACAGTATACTCATATCTTCATACAAGACTTCAATTTTTACGACAACTTAAAAATGGCAGCTATGCAGAAATTTTTACAAATTTTTATTTCTTGTGTCCTAAACAAGTGATGTAGGGTAGTATAATGAACCACCATTATAATCATCTGCTGGCATATAATTATATAGCCTACCATATTAACTCGCATACAAGACCTGTTTTTCATCCTATTTTTAATGCTCAAAAATTGAGGAGGGCCTTCTATGTGCATATCTCAAAAATGTATAGCATATCAAGCTATCCATTAAATAACTATGCATGCCAAGATTCAAGATTCAAGAGGACATCAGTAAGGGCGGCAGAAGCAGTATGTGAAAGGACGAGCAACAAGAGAGATGGAAAGAAACTCCATGGGGGAATCAGGAAACAAAAGATACAGTGCAGAAGAAGAACAGAGCCTTTAGGGTGTGGTTCCAAAATAGGAGAATAGAGACAAGAAAAGAGTATCAAATACTAAAGAAGGAAGTGAAAAGAGTGGTGGCTGAGGAGAGGATGGAAGAGTGGACAAGGATGATGGAGGAGGATAGTGAGGTACAAAAGGTCCTATATGGGATGGTTAAAAGTTAAAGGGGGAATGATATGACGGACTACGTTCGAATGGTGAACAAAAGTGGTCGAGAAGTAGTGAATAAGGAAGAACTCAATCCTGTGGAGAGAGTACTTTGAAGAACTCTTGAACCCGTAGGTGACCCTGATGAAGAAATAGAGGAACTGGGAACAGAAGAGGACTTAACATGGAGGAGAGTAGAGGATGCAGTGAGGAAGATAAAAGGAGGGGAGACACCAGGAACAGAAGAGGACTTAACATGGAGGGAAGTGGAGGACGCAGTGAGGAAGATGAAAGGAGGGAAGGCACCAGGTCTGGACGAGATAAGTGTAGAGATGCTGAGAGCGGCAGGAGAGGTGGGGATACAATGGCTATATCGAGTAATGAAAACTGTATGGAAAGAGAGGACCCCTGAGGACTGGAAGAAGGGAATAATTGTCCTAATACTCCAGATATGTAACAGAAAAGAGTGCAAAAATTATTGGGGAAATACATTGATGAGCCATTGTGCAAAGATCTTGGAGAAAGTTTTGGAAATGTGAATTCGGACAAAAAATAGGAGGAAGGATGAGAGAACAACATGGCTTAAGAGCAGGAAGGTCCATAGTAGATCTGATTTGTGCTGTAAGACAGTTACAGGAACAACATTATGAATATGGAATAGATCTACTGGTGGCCTTCCTGGACATTGGAAAAGCATATAATAGTGTATGTAGAAGTAAGGCTTTGGAGAACAGAGGAGTAGGAAAGCAGACCATATGGAGGATAAGGGAAATGTGCAATGGAATTATAAGCTGTGTGAAAGTAGGAAGAGAGAGCTCAGATTGGCTGGAACAGAAAAATGGCTTGAGGCAAGGAAGTGCACTTTCACCATTGCTCTTCATTTAGACCAGTCACAATCTACACAAAAAATCGCTAAATTACCAAAACATGATGTATCTCTGATTTTTTTTAGTATGTTGTTTGGACCCATTAGGGCTATGTATACCCAAGTTTGCAACTCTCAAAATGTTGTGGAAAAATGTGTACACACGAAAAACCATGCAATTTATGGACTAATTTCAGATTCTGCACTATATCTCCTAATCCATGCATTTTTCTTCGAAAACTACTGCGTTTTTAAGAGCATTAAATTTGTGACAAATTAAGCTCAACCGGAGCTCTGTAGGTCAATTGGTTACCGAATTACGGCACTTTGAAAATAGGCCAGTTTTTTTTTTTTTTTTTTTTTTTTTTTTAATTGAAAATTTTAGTGTTAGACCTTCTTTGAACCAAAATTGCATTGAAACCCTTGACCCTACAAGTAGAACTTGCAGAATATAATTTGTAGGCTATTTAATTAGATTTAAAATAAGCGCAGAGCGGGGTCTGTAAGCTTCGTAGTTCACTCAAAATCTTAAATGCACGTTTTTGTTGCACGTTTTTGTTACATGAAGTGAGATTTAAACATGCAAAACATTTATGATCATATAGGAGGTATGTAAGTTGAATTGTGGGTAGGTACCACTATTATTAGTCAACCAGCTAATGTGTGCAAAAAATGGTAGTGACGAGCGCCCTTGCCCTCGAGGATTGTAGCGGTTCTTTGTTGTGCGTAGGTACTTGTTTCTTGGTTCTCCTCTTCCAAGTACCTCCAATTACCACCTCATCATTTTCAGAGAGATGTGGATTTGCTCGTGCTGCTCAGCGGTCTACGATCCACTAAAACAAACTTATACTTCCAGAAGAGTGGCAGAGGTGAGGAGGGTTGTGTCCAATTCTCCACCAGCTCATTCAATCAAGGGGAAGTGGAGCTACCACCTGGATTTGTACTTTTCATCCATGCATTTACTGGGTGTGACACCACCTCTGCCCTCTTCTGGCAGGGGAAGATGAAAATGTGGGGCCACTTAAGACAAAATCAAGCCCTAGTGGACCAAGCAAGAGTTCTCCTCCAGACAGGTACCACACACCAATCGCAGCAGCAGGTGACAAGTGCCTAGTTGCCCTATGTGGAGGAGACGAAACGACAAGACACCCTCAAAGATGTACGCTTCCGTACATTTGTGAAGACAGCAGCCAAAGCGAATCTGGCCCGTTTGCCCCCAACCACAGAGGCTGCGTCGTGTCACCACTACCACACATACCACCAGGTGCAAGAGTGGTTGGGGATGGAGAAAGAGGCCACTGACTAGGGGTTGGGAATTGACCTCGGCTGGACTTATCCCCATTACCAGTAGACATGCTTCTGCCCCCGCAGAGCTCCTAAAACTCCTCTCTTGCAAATGCAAGATGGGGTGCAGAGGTGGCTGCTCTTTCCTGAAAGCAGAGCTCAGATGTTGTGTGTGTGTGGGTGGGTGGGTGTGTGCTACCTGCTCTGGGAAAACTTGTGAAAACGCTGCCCTTATCATTGAAGAGGACGACAATGACAAGCCTCAAGACAACCCTGACTATCCACTAAGACTGGAAGGCCTACCTATAGGGGACGAAGACGACCCATCAATAGTGGAAGAGAGCAACGTAAGTGACGGCCCAGGGACATCAAAAACAAGGCGACGAGTTTAACTACGTGTCTAATTTGATTGACTGAATAAGATACTGTACTTTTGATTACTTATGTTTATATTAAAATACATTTCACCGTTGTTGGTTTTTTTTAATGCCTTTTTCATTACCAAACCCAAAAAAAAAAGATCGGAAAGGTTATGAAACATTTCTGGAAAAATGCTATTTCACCTTATGTTTTGTTTTTAGATTTTGGGAGAACTAAGAGTCTTACAGATCCGCTCTGCACTAAATTTAAAGCTAATTAAATTGCCTACAAATTATATTCTAAAAGTTCGACTTGTAGGATCAATGGTTTCTACGCAGTTTCGGTCCAAAGAAGGTCTAAAACTAAAATTTAATTTTTGGAAAAACTGGCCTATTTTTAAAGTGCCATAATTCGGTAACCAATTGACCTACAGGACTCTGGTTGGGCTTAATTGTCACAAATTTAATGCTCGTACAAAACGTATAGAGTAGCTTTCGACGAAAAATGCATGGATTTGAAGATGTAGAGCAGAATTTGAAACAAGTCCAAACATTTTGCGGTTTTTTGGTGTGTAAACATTTCTCCACAACTTTATGAGAGTTGCAAACTTGGGTCTACATAGCCCTAATGGGTCCAAACTACATACTAAAAAATCAGAGATACATTATGTTTTGTTAATTTATTGTCGATTTTGACAGGCCTATTTTAGTGATGAACAATATAATGACCAGAGTGGCGGAAGTGATTGGTGAAAGAAGGTTCAGAGTAAGGTGTTTGCAGATGATTTGATGATCTGGGGAAACAAGGAGGAAGTACGGGAGCAGTTGGATGTAAGGGAAGAAATAGTACATGGAAATGGGGTGAAGTTTAGCATAAGGCAATGGCACGAAAGAGAGCAAGATGATGACATGCCAACATCCTCAAAAATACATTTCAAAACAGAAAATTTATTATTCAGGATACAATTATGGACCATTATACAATATGGAAAATCAAAATAAATAAGCTCACATGTTAAACATTGGCCTCCTCAAAAATATAGGCAGACACAAATAATACATGACAAAAATATGTAGTCCAACTGTTTAAAGGAACAGACAAAATCAATAAATGTTCAAATACACTAGACATTATATAATGTCCAGACAAGCTAATCGATAGCGCACTCATTTCGTAGTTAGGCTTACAGTCCCTTTTCATTCATTTCCATTCTCACAAGAGGCCAGTCATGATTGGTGTATGGTGATTCCCGGTTACAGTCGAATGTGCATTTAAAACTACAGTAATGACACAAATAAAATAAATGACTAAAGCTAGGGTCCAAGCCCTTTCAAGCTTAAATGACAACTAGAAGACCCGTGCTGCTCCGCAGCATTCACTTCAACAATCCTACAGCACTTCTGTCCATATGACATTTGCATGTCTTCATGCTAGTGACCTGAACAGACATTTACGGTACCGTCGCTTTTGGGTAAATGAGGAAGTAGACTTATGAGATCAAATGTGTGGGTGTTTGCCTGTCCTCTGTGTGTGTGTCCCACTATTTACCCTGCGTCAGCTTAAAAGGCGCACAGACGTCAGTCCAAGGTGAACAGCTAACTCCAAACACATAAGCTATACTCTTCTCTGAAGAATTAACTCGACACGACTCGGCAGTTTGATGCTGGCTGAAGCTAGGATGATAGGTCACTCGCAAGCTCGTAAACTCACTCTGAAACTAGTCATTTAAATTTCCACTGAATGGAGATTACTGGAAGAAATGAAAACTTAAAAACACTTACAGTGGTCGATGTGGGAGCTGTCGCGGACTTTCTTGCAGAACTTTTCATGCTGGACAATTCTCAGAGAATATCGAATTTTTTTTTTTTTTTTTTAAGACACATGGACGTTAGGTTTTCTTTAACTCAATTCAATGAAATCGTAAATGCTCGGCTTCTTTTGGTCGTAAATAAATGTTTTTGTACCTAATCCTTCATCGAGAAATCCTTTACAGAATGGTGAAAACCGCATCAAAACCCATCAAGTTGCTCTCGAGATTACCCGTTACATCCAAGAATTGGGAACTTTGTTTTATACTAAGTAGATAGAGATATCCACACAATTCAGGCTACAGCAGTACAATTTGTTGTTTTGTCTACGTATGAACAATGGTATAAATTTAAAATAAAAGATGGGTCTCTTATATTTTGAATTTAGAGATGTAACTCTTGGTTAACATATATAGGTGTGCAAATTAATAGAATTAAATAAATAATTTTAATTAGTCGTAATTACTTTTATTCACAATCATTTTATTGACCAACTTCTTTTGTTGTCCTACTTAGTAGTGTTTCCTCTCCCGTGGAATTACACCTTTTCCCATAAAGAATTGCGTCTGGAAACTTTCAGATTATTGGATTCCGAGGAATATCTGAGCTGGGTCCATTTTCAATTTTTCATTGACTTTGGAATTCAAGTCAGGTGATTTCAATGCATAGTTCATGAATCTTTGAATAGTTCAATAGCGTTCATCAGTTAAAAGACCCCTAATCCCTCCGTTCTAAATTAACACGTAAAGTAGAGTGAAGTAATAAAAACGAAACTTGTGGCATTTTGCATTTGCAAGGCTCCTCTGTTGGTGGAAATTCTAAAAAATCATTTTAATTTGAATTTCTTAAATGAAAATATAATTAAGAGTCTTGGTTAAACATTTGAAGTAATTCATCGCCTTGTAAACATACTTAGTGCATTAAACCGTGAAAAGTAAAAATGCAATTTTGGAAAACTGACATCGAATCTAATAATTTGCACATCTTTGTAAAGACAGCTATCGCCTCCACCCCTACAGATAGAATAGTAAGTAAAGGCAATTGATGAGAAATGAAAAGATAACTCACACAGAAGGAATTAATATTTATTAAGCTGTAAATATGATTGAGTATATCTTTGTTATAGAACTGAGGGAATGAAATAACAGGATGTAGGATAGTAATCACCGTTGTAGGAAAATAGTAATTTTTTTACCATTACCACAGGACAGTTATTGTATTAGGGATGCGGACATCCTTGTATAATTGTTATTTAATCTGTGCCCCGTTTGGTGAGGTCTGTGCTCCTCCACAACATTCGTTTCAAAATTCTAATAGTACCTCCTTCCGTTCGACATTTGCTGTTCGATTGCCTTTTGGTTCTCTTTGAACTTTGACGTCATGAAAGGATTTTGCTCGCGATAGTGCGGCACACTGTAAAGTTGTCCGTGGCTTAACACCGGTTGAGGTAAATAAATGCCTACTTGATCTAGTGTTTGACCTTGAGCTTTATTGATAGTTATACAAAAAGCCAAACGTACTGGAAACTGCCTCCTTTTGAAGGAAAATGGCACAGAATTATCTGATGGCGTAAGGTCAAGGCGAGGGAGTAGGACATTGTTTCCAACTTTTACGCCAGTAATAATTTCCAGGTGTAAGCAATTGTCATGCATCTTCCAAACCAACAGTCTAGTACCGTTCAACAGACCTTGGGTAACATTGATATTTCTCGACAAAATCACAATTGAGCCTTCTCTTAGTCGAAGGATATGAGGTGGCAATCCAGTTATGCCTATGCTGTCTAAAATTCTATTGGGAATTGTAGAAGTTCACTCTCATCTTCAGTAATCAAATTATTCACACTGATGTAAGTTCTCGATGATCCTGGGATTAGGTCTAAAACTTTGTCATTGATTTCTTTACAATGTTCATTTTTAGGTGCTAAAATCACTATTTTTGAAAAGCGTGAAATATTTTTCAGCGTGGGACTAATTCTGAATTTTTTCCATCGACGTGAGGGTATTCACAGTCACCAATTTGTATCAAGAAGTTTGCAAAGTCACGTTGATCTGTATCCGCTCGCATATTTGAAAATTTTGTATAATGGCCACAAAGGACAGAACCTTACTGACATATGGACTGATGCTTTAGATGCGTGAGGCACAACAGGCAATACCTGCCTAAAATCTCCACCTAATATGATAATTTTTCCTCCGAAAGCACGTAGTTATTCATGATGTCCTTGAGCAACCAATTTACACACATCAACGCGTGCTTATTAACCATAGAGGCTTTATCCCAGCTGATAAGTTTTGCTGAACGTATATAAAAACTTCCTTGCTGTTAACTGTTATTCCTGATACAGAGCATTCATGTTAAAGTTGAACTGGCTGTGTGCAGTGTGCCCCTGAGGTAGTAACATTGCTGCAATACCAGTCCATGCAACAGAAACTACATTTAACCCCAAATTTGTGCAACTGTGAATCAAGCATTGGTAAAGAAATGTTTTCCCGGTGTCCCCCTGGACGGTAAATGAAATATGCATTTCTCATCCTTTCATTGCTGTTTTGTACTGTCCCCGTTTACCTGGATAGTAGGCTGGCAGATATCCGCCCCCTCAATCGGATTGCCAATTATCAATCGCACCGGCACAGTTACATCAATGAAAATGGCACTGACAGATACTATCGAGATAAGAGCACAGAAATTCACTGGAAATCATTGTGGAACACACCAAAATAGACGGGGGTGTATACTTACCGTTGCTTACCTCTTAATTATCTCGGGGTTTGAGTTGACAACAGGATCACTAAAAGTCTGTTCACACAATAATCTCCGCCATGACATTTAAAAATGAACCAGAAACGAAGACGAGAACTTTGAACTGTACAAAAGCTTTATTTCTAATAAAGGGTATGATTTTCCTAACACAACAAAATATACGTGGCTATCAGTAGCCCAAGTCAATCTGACTACGTCCTCCAGTAGGACTTGCAAAATTATTATACAACATGATATATAAAACATTTTAGCTCCCAAGAGCTCCAAATACCGTAATATTCATAACACTATTGGATTGGAAAAGGACGTCAGGGTGTGACATATATAGAGCATTTGTTTTCTTTTAATAAACAAGAGAATGATATTTATAGTCGCAAGGCCGGAGTGTACGACCTCCCTCTCTGAAAACCATATGTTGACACAGCTGCGGGCTACCTTCCAGCCTGACGCATACTGGTCAAATGCACTCCCTTCTCACACGCTATGTTACGTAAGAATCCAGCCTGCACTCTCAAGCTTTTAAATGTCTTACAAGACAACTCACATTATATTTACGCAAATCTTTCAAGAACTTTGATCACATCCTAATGGATCATTACATAAATTTCTTAAACTTGTTAACTTCAATTCCAATGTTTAAATTAGCTCTTAAATGTTTATAACAAAATCACATAAATTATTTATAACAATTAGAAATTGTTTATAATATTTGTCAAAGACAATAAAAATATTATAAGCACGCCTTTAACATCACTCTCGTTTCACATTAGTTTCGAAATATTTACAACAATTATTTACACTATTAACATTTAAATTGTTTAAATTATTAATTTAATAAATACATTAGCCACATGTTCATTCGGTTGGTAATTTTATAATCCTGTTTAATATAATCGACCAATGAAGGTTAGTTATACATGTTAATGTCACAATCTGTTTTAATAAAGTTTTTAATAATGATTTGTGACGGCAACCTTCATTCAACATCTTGTCTCAAATTCTTTCAAAACTCGTGTTAATTATAACAGTAAATCACTTGATTAATTTTCAACGAACTATAACAATCTTACTCCAGCGGAAAATCCTTCGCTAACACGTTAATGCACAATCTGCATTAAAAATATGCCCAAAATCATCATATATTAATCTATATGGCATTTACAACTTTCACATCACTTACAAAACTTCCACAAATAATTCTTTAACATTTATTCCTGTGGGAACTTCCTTCATATTCAAGGGCATTATATTTCAGCGACTTTCAACACGCGCTGCACTAGCGATTATACATTCATAGTTCCACTTAAAAATTTTATAATCATAAATAGTTTCAAAACTGTTTTTCTATTTAACCTTCGTAGATTTCATTCATGAACTGAAATGAAGTCAAAACTTGCCAATCACAAACAAATTTAATAGTGAATACGCTTATATACGCCTATCTGGTCTATCAAAATTTAAGATTAACATCTTAAAAGAAATTGTAGTATGAAAATACTATCTTCAAATAAAGTGCGACTAAACTGCAAAGTAGTCGAATAGAATCCAATTAGACTGGGGAATGCAAACATCGTTATATAATTTTCTAATTGAGAAAAACTTCTAACAAAAGTACTTGACTTTAATGCATTCAATGATTCATTATTAACATTACTCTTTCACAAAATTGTCTATGATGCAATGTTCATTCATAACTGACGATAAATGTCTGTGTTGCAATCAATACAAATAACGACTAGTATTTCCAAGATCGTCGATAACGTAAGAGATTTTAACGCTCTAAAATCATTTAAATGTTCTTCCTTCTTGATGATGACAGAAAATTGTTCAAAGTAATTAAACTGGGGTAGAATTACTTTAATAAAAATGACACGCTGTCTGAATTTAAATCTGCCATAAAAATCATTAACTTACAGTCAAATCGTGACTACAAAAAAATTAATTACTGAAAAATCTAAATATCAATCTCAACTGATTCAAAATCGTTAACTATGCCCATGACATAACAATGTCTTAATAAATTGACGAAAAATGCAAAACTCATCAAGGTGTACTGAGAATAAGAATCTCAACAAGAAAATAAGGCAAAATACATGAGGATAAAAATATGGGAAAAATGGTTGCTCAAACATTACTAGGTTACTCAAATACAATAAACGTTCACGACTACCTTATCTGCCGATTGACGTTCCAGAGGAAAATTCCCCAAAGAAGACTGCTGATGGATCCATTTCACCACGTTAAAGCTGAGCTCCATCCTCGAAATAGGAAATAGCACCAACGGAGAATCGAACTGCTTCCTTCTCCGTGAATCGCACTGCTCCTCGAAAACGAATAGACATCCTTCCGGCAATAATCTTCTTTGTGAGTCGGGACTACCCTGACCTCTCTTGAAAAATTCCCTGAAGTTCCAGTAGACAGTCATCATGACGTTTTGTAGAAATTTCCGAAGAAATTATTCATATTCAGAGTATGAAATTGTTTCTATGGCTGTTTGATGGTGTTCAGCCTTCACTTACGAAACATGGGTGTAGATGGTATTCACCGCATGTTCGCTTGTGTGGAATAGCAATTAGCGAAGTTCCATGTCGCTATCTTACTCCATTGAAGTATGTCCCAATTGCAATAAGCCTCTTAGCCTTCCATCTGCACTTCGGTTGTAGTGTCAGAAGAACAAACTGCCGTATTCAAATGCTCCATTATACTGTATCGTTCTGTAAGCAAGCAATCTGAAGTCTATCTACTCCACTCACAGCGTTAGCCTTGCGTTGATTCTGGCTTATACAAAAGTGTTTCTCTAGTGGCGAGATAATCACTTTTGCCAGTCGTATTAAATTGCTAATATCTTTTGAAGTACTCGGTCGAAATTGTTCAGCTTTTCACTATAATTGCATGTAGAACTGCACAATACAATTATGTTATCGTAGACCGCTAACTGTTTGAAGTTAAACTTATAGAAGCTTTCTAAGGTCTGTTTCAACTTCACCTAGTTTGACCTGTATCTCGTTACTATAGTGGCCTCGCCACGCGTTATAAAAACGATTCTTTTCACTTGCTGTTCACTTTGATGTTTCACTATATTGAATGTATAAGAAACTGACTTTCGATGATCTGAGCATTAGATCTCAGATTGATCAGCGAACGAAAGAGAAGACAAGAGAAGAGGCTCCTCTCTTCTGCGCAAGCCCTTTTATTACCTTCTCGAGGGGCGTTACCATCCCTTCCAGAGCGTGATACTGCGTCATCGCTAGAATTTCCAACTTCGTTAATACATGACGGATTTTCAAAATTCAAAAACTGAAAATAAATTTCACCAAAATTCCAAATCAATGCTTTTACTGCAAATGGATTTCCACAATTCTGCATTCAAAAAGTCATAAAAATACCATAGTTTCAGCAATCTCCGTCTTCCTTTAAACTATCGTTCATTGGTTCATGCCTCTCCTCCAATAGCATAGTTTCTTCCTCAGCAGAATTCCTCGTTTCCTGCGACTGCGTCGTACATCTTGGAATATTCTGGACTAAAATGCTGACGTCACTGAGAATCTCAGCTCAAGTAGCTTGCTGGCATAACATTTACGTCATCCGTGCTTACGTCATGACTACCCACGTCATAACTATGACAGCCATAACTCTAATCATAATTTCAAATATAGCCACCGTGGTCTCTACATAATTCAATTACGGGGGCATTCTCCTCCCACCACGTTTTAAAAACAGTTGCAAATTGTTTTTAAACTCTATGTTACAAGTATCTCAACTCTCTTGAACACGAAATTGAATTATTACTGGCTTACTCTAGTATAGTATCTTTTTAAATTTCCAGCATTGAACTTGCCATAAACGACATTATTCTCTTCATCGTAGAGTTCATAACAGTTGTTTCCATAAGCGTTCGTAATCCTAAATGGCCCCAGGAACACTAATCCAAATTTGGGGTAGATTTTCTTGGTCATATCAGCCTTGACAGGTCTGCGTAATAATACAAGATTTCCAACTTGAAAAGGTGTACCAAAACGTTTTCCAGCTACTCTCTTCAATCGTTTCTCTGCTGCTTTCTGGAGTTGTTCCTTTGCCTTGTCAATCCTCTGCTGTCTTCCTATGTCGGGATCTCTCGGTATGTGGTTGAAAAGATTATCCCACGGCCTTTCTGGGTTTCTTCCTAGATGAAGTCGCATTGGCACTTCTCCTGTGCTCTCCTGCACTGTAGAGTTCAGACATTCCTCAATAAGGGGTACAAATCTCACCCAACCAGAATGATCATTAGGACAGAAAATTCGACAGAATTTCGAAAATTCAGCCATATATCTTTCTGAGGAATTCGATTCAGGGTAACGCACGCTTGAAAATAAGTGCTTAATGCCAAGCCTTTCCATATCCGCTGCAAATTCCACGGACGTAAACTGCGTTCCATGATCCGACAGTAGATATTCCGGTATACCAGCTTTAGGAAATACAGCATTTTCCAGTCTGCTTACTACGTTCCTCGTGTTAGCTTTCTGCATGGGACTCATTGTAACAAATTTTGAGAAAACATCCACGGTCACCAACAGGTACTGGTTACCCTGGTATCCCTTCGGACAGGGGCCAAATATATCCGTCGCCATAAGTTCGTTTGGCTTAGAAGGAATCATCGCCTTCGGTTTTCCCTTTAATAAAGCAGAAGCATACTTTGCTCTTTGACATTTTTCACAGGATCTAATGACCTTGGCAATGCTGGAACGCATGTTAGTCCAGATAAATCTCTCTTTAAGTGTATTAAGAGTTTTATCTAAACCGGCATGTCCAGTTGCATGATGAGCTACCCACACTAAATTGACAACAAGTTTAGGTGGCACGACTATTCGAAGTTTTGTATGCGCAGGGTCAGCATACTTGCATACAATGTCTCCACTCAAGACAAAATGTCGTGAATTTCTCCGTGTAGTCTCATAGTCAACATCCGTATTGTCCATGTAACCCTTGAGGAACCTGTACATTTTCCTTATTGGAGCGTGTCTCTTCTGTGACACACCGATTCGGGCTAACCTCCTAACGGTTTCTTCATCTTCTTGCTCCAATTGTACATGGTGTATCTGCACATTTTTAATAGGGTTACGTGATAGAGCATCAGCCAGTAAGTTATCTTTCCCAGGCTGGTGGACGATAGTAGCGTTAAACTGTTGGGTGAACAAAGCCCAACGTGTCAATCTATCACTCGACATGTCAGTTTGCAACATAAACTGTAGTGCTTTATGGTCAGTAATAATGATGACCTTATGTCCCAGCAGGATTTTCTTCCAGGCTTGTAAAGCTGTCACAAAAGCTAACGCTTCAAGCTCTGTCGTGAAGTAGTTTTCCTCGTGCTTTTTCAATTTCCGACTAGTGAACGCAATGTAGTGCTTGTTGCCTGCCTCGTCTTTCTGGTATAAGACTGCACTAATGCCTATTCTTGATGCATCAGACTCAATATAGAACACCTTCTCAAAGTCTGGGTACTCCAGTTTCACATTATTTTTGAGCATCTCTTTTGCTTTCTCAAAAGCCTCGTCTGCAGCGGTACTCCATTTCCATCTGTTGTTCTTCTTGAGTAAGTCATACAGAGGAGCCATAATTTCCGAGTATCTTGGACAGTGGCTGCTAATAAATTGGCATGCACCTACAAATTCTCTGACTTGTTTTACCTTAGTTGGCTTTGGAAATCTCGTGATCGCATCTACTTTTTTCATGTTTGGATGATATCCATCTTTATCAATAGTATGCCCCAAGTAATTTATCTCCTTCTTCAAAAATTGACATTTTCCAAAGTTCACCTTTATGTTGGCCTCCCTTAAATTCTCGAACAACTTTCTCAAGTGCACTAAATGTTCTGCGGCGCTGGGTGAAGATACGATTAAATCGTCAATGTAGCAGATTACATTTTCTTTCACTTCGTCAGTGAGCTTACTATCAAGTGCTCGAATAAGTGCTGGTCCACTGTTAACCATTCCAAAAGGCATTCTGGCAAAGACCCATGACGTCTGGTCAAATAGGAATCCAGTGTACTGCATACTATCCTCTTCTAATTGAACTTGATAAAATGAAGACGTCAAGTCAAGAACGCTGAAACAAGCTCTTCCTTTGAATTTCCGAAGCAGATCTCTAATCTTGGGTGGTCTGTCATTTTCTGGAAGAATCTTCAAGTTGATGGTCCTGGCATCGAGACAAAGACGTATCTGACCATTACTTTTCTTCACTACTGTGATGGGGTTTATATAAGACGACGCCTGTTTTCTAATAATCCCGTCTACCTCCATTTTTCTGATTAACCCTCGTACTTCTTGATAGTATTTCTCAGGAATGGGGTATATTCTCTTCTGGTAAGGGGTTTCATCTGTCAGTCTTATCTTGTACTTATAATCCTTAATCAATCCAGGCTTTTCATCGAAAATATCTTGGAATTCCTTTATCAGATCCTCAAATTCCCCCTGAATTTCTTCAAATCCTTCAGTTTTTCTACTGGGTATTTCTTCTAAGTTTTCCACTTCATTAATTATTGTATTCAAAATTTCTTCCCCAAGGTCTATATCCAGACTGTTTTTCACGTCCTGTTCTTCTATCTCTTCTGTGATTATGTACCCATCATTAAAGCTAATACTTCTGTTCTTCATGTCAATAATAGCTCCGACCTTCGATATAAAATCGATTCCAAGCACCATATCAAAATTGATCTTGCTCACCACAATGAAGATCTGTTCATAATTCCTTCCATTGATCTCAAAGTTCAATAACACTTGAATCTTGCATTTCACTGCCTTATCTTGGAATATCCCTCTCACTTTGACGGTAGAAACAGGTAGAACTGTCATGTTCTCTCCTCTTAGCAGACTTTGATAACATTCCTCTGAAATGATGGAAATAATAGCACCAGTATCCAGCAGGGCTTTGTACTGCTGTCCATCTATCCGTACAGCAATAATCGGTAAGGCACATGGTCTTTCCTCTTTAACAATACCCCTCTCTTCTAGTAAATCTTCATCGGTAACTTCGTATATCTCATTAATCGTAATCAGGTGTGGTGTGGCAATGTATTTACAGGTTCTCACTGACGTTGAGAAATCGGCGTTTTTTTTTTGGTGTTACCGACCTCAAAATTCTGTTGGCTCGTAGAAGGCCCAGGATCGATTACAGCATCCTGCCTTTTCCTTTGATTGTCAGCTTCTTTATCCCTTAATTCTTTTAAGTATTGCTGGCTTTCCTTTTCTCTTTGCTGATATTGATCAGGTGTCATAACCTGACTTTGAGTATTCTGGTTTCTATTTTGGTTTTGGTTATTCCTATTATAGTTACGATTATACCCATTATTGTTAAAATATCTGCCTCTTCCATTATAGTTTCCTCGGTTGTAGTTCCAACCTCTTCTCTGTTGATATGGTCGGTAACCTTGTGATCTGTAATTTCTAAACTGATTATTCCTGTGAGGACCTACATTGTCAGTTTTCTCCTCCTCTGGCTTGTCAGTTTGTTGGACTTGGTCCATGTATACCGTATTGATTTCCTTATACTCTTGCCTTTGACCTTTTTGGACTACATTAGGCATTGGACTTGTGTAGTCTAACCTTCTTAGTAATTCATCCATGCTGGATAAATCCCTGATGTTGGACGAAATTATAAGTCTCCTCACCTCAACTGGCAGCATACGAGAAATCGCATCTATTAGTTGCTCCGTGGACAATGGTGGTTGCAAAAATCTCAAGCGGGACAACTGACTCGTAAAGAAATCAGCGTACCTCGTTGGAAGAGTACCTGAGTATTTTCTTGAATATACCTCCGCTCTTAACGAATTCTGCGCTTCTATGGACCAAAATCGTTTGATTAATGCCTCTGCAAACTCGTCAAAGTTACTGAATGTATATCTAAAAGCTCTAAACCATTCAAGGGGTCCTCCAATCAGATATCTCTCTACAATCTTCATCTCTCTCTCTCTGGGAATGTGAGCTTCGATGAAATAATCTTTGAGATTCCTTACATACTCTATAGGTGTCAAACTATCAGTGTTACTGAATTTTTGTGGTTTGTCCTCGAAATTCCTAATGACCGTCACGTTCCTTGGATATGAATCCGGATAGTTTTTCCCACTATCTCGATAATTCCACTCAGATTCCATATTCCTCTCGTCATCCTCCTCTCTGAATCTGGATACACGTTCTTCAGGAGTCACGTCTCTTTCTTCTAGATCTAGGTGACATCTTCTGGTATGTTTCCTGTTCAATTCGCAAGCTAAGCCTTCTGTATCCTTGTCGGTGATTTCTGTTAAGACTTTCTTGACTATCTCTTCCTTGTAGTTCTCCATTAAACTAGCCTCTCCTAACTTCAAATTTTTCAGTTTACTCGTCGTTTCATTTACATCCGAGACAACTTTATGAATTTGATTCTCTAATGTAGACTTTAAAGTTTGCATATCCTGATCTAGTTGTGTTCTATCGTCAACTTGTTTTTCGGATAGCGAATTTATCCTGACGCTTAAATCTTTTCTAATCTGTACTACCTCATTGTTGATTTCTATCTGCGTACTGGCAAGTTTTCTTTCAATCCTTTCCTGAATTTGGGTTACATGTTCCCCACTTGACTTATTCCACTCGTCTTTCCATACCGCTACGTTTGCTGTTAACATCTCGGCTATGTCTACTTCGATATCCTCTTTTAATACTCTATTGTGGTCTAATACCTGTGTTCTCATAACCTCTACGTCATACTTCAACTCTGCTAAAGACGTTGTTGTTCTAACTGATTCGTCGACTAACCTAGTCGTTAATGCAGTTATATTACGCGTACAAAGAGTTTTTGAGTTTTCGATTTCTTCCCTGACTTTATTGACATCAGTTTGGACTTTGGTGATATCTACGAAAACTGTGTTGACCTCTACCTGAATCTTAGTTACATCACTTTGCACCTCAGTTATATCCGCATGAATGTTGTTAATGTCTACCTGAACATTGGATACATCTGTTCTAGCTTTTTGAATTTCTTTCTGGACTTCCTCGACCTTGTCTTGGACAGTCGCTACATCGTTTTTGACAACAACAACTTCGGCTCTAGCACAAGCAATATCCCCTCGGACATTAGCTACATCTAGATTTAACATTGTAAGGTCCCTCTGTACCTTAGACACATCATTTTTAACATCATCAACATTTTTATGGACATTAGATACATCTGTGCGGATGTCACTTACAGTATTTTCAATTCCTAGGGTATTAACCTGTAAATGCGACATATTATCCTCCAAATTAGCAGCACTAGTATGAAGAACCTTCATATTCTCCTCCATCCTTGCATTTAAATTACTAGCATTCTCCTCCATTCGACTATTATTCTCCTTCATGCTTTCATTCAGCATCTGCTTCATGCTACTATTCAAATTAGCAGACAAATTAGCAGACATCTCCTCTAACATTTTCTTCAAACTTTCATCTGCCATTACAATATTATTATTCAAAATGGATTGCTGTAGGGACATACATCAAAAAGAGCAAAATAACAACGTTTGAGCAACACTTTTCACCATATATAATTTTTGATCAATTTTCTGTCTTAAATCTAACTTATAACTACCTTATAATTAACCTTCGAAGATACTTCATGTTGAAACAAACTCAAGCACATGTTCAAATTTCTCTGGCTCATTTTAAAATATCCTAACACAAATAATTTACATTTACAATCCAAATAATTTAATTTTATCTTTAATATGACTGAAGTGTCATAAGCCGGTCAAATAAAATAAGATTCCAGATCATAGGCGATTTTTCTAAGTTTCCTGCCCATTTAACCTTTCTCAAGTTGTATAAGATCTGATCTTTTCTGAGTGTAATTTTCCTAATACAATACAACATTTAATTCCTATATAATCACACTCTTAAATACTACAATTGGCCTAGACATCTAACAAAGAATCAACCTCTTTATTTGAGTCTAATCGAACCTCACGTTTTAGGTTTGTCAATCTTTCTAGTGTTCAACCTGGTAATCCAGTTTTGTTGAATACGTCCCACATATTAGGGTCAATCTTACTGTTGACTCAGCCCCACGCTCTTGGATCGCCAATCTTTCTGTCCCCGTTTACCTGGATAGTAGGCTGGCAGATATCCGCCCCCTCAATCGGATTGCCAATTATCAATCGCACCGGCACAGTTACATCAATGAAAATGGCACTGACAGATACTATCGAGATAAGAGCACAGAAATTCACTGGAAATCATTGTGGAACACACCAAAATAGACGGGGGTGTATACTTACCGTTGCTTACCTCTTAATTATCTCGGGGTTTGAGTTGACAACAGGATCACTAAAAGTCTGTTCACACAATAATCTCCGCCATGACATTTAAAAATGAACCAGAAACGAAGACGAGAACTTTGAACTGTACAAAAGCTTTATTTCTAATAAAGGGTATGATTTTCCTAACACAACAAAATATACGTGGCTATCAGTAGCCCAAGTCAATCTGACTACGTCCTCCAGTAGGACTTGCAAAATTATTATACAACATGATATATAAAACATTTTAGCTCCCAAGAGCTCCAAATACCGTAATATTCATAACACTATTGGATTGGAAAAGGACGTCAGGGTGTGACATATATAGAGCATTTGTTTTCTTTTAATAAACAAGAGAATGATATTTATAGTCGCAAGGCCGGAGTGTACGACCTCCCTCTCTGAAAACCATATGTTGACACAGCTGCGGGCTACCTTCCAGCCTGACGCATACTGGTCAAATGCACTCCCTTCTCACACGCTATGTTACGTAAGAATCCAGCCTGCACTCTCAAGCTTTTAAATGTCTTACAAGACAACTCACATTATATTTACGCAAATCTTTCAAGAACTTTGATCACATCCTAATGGATCATTACATAAATTTCTTAAACTTGTTAACTTCAATTCCAATGTTTAAATTAGCTCTTAAATGTTTATAACAAAATCACATAAATTATTTATAACAATTAGAAATTGTTTATAATATTTGTCAAAGACAATAAAAATATTATAAGCACGCCTTTAACATCACTCTCGTTTCACATTAGTTTCGAAATATTTACAACAATTATTTACACTATTAACATTTAAATTGTTTAAATTATTAATTTAATAAATACATTAGCCACATGTTCATTCGGTTGGTAATTTTATAATCCTGTTTAATATAATCGACCAATGAAGGTTAGTTATACATGTTAATGTCACAATCTGTTTTAATAAAGTTTTTAATAATGATTTGTGACGGCAACCTTCATTCAACATCTTGTCTCAAATTCTTTCAAAACTCGTGTTAATTATAACAGTAAATCACTTGATTAATTTTCAACGAACTATAACAATCTTACTCCAGCGGAAAATCCTTCGCTAACACGTTAATGCACAATCTGCATTAAAAATATGCCCAAAATCATCATATATTAATCTATATGGCATTTACAACTTTCACATCACTTACAAAACTTCCACAAATAATTCTTTAACATTTATTCCTGTGGGAACTTCCTTCATATTCAAGGGCATTATATTTCAGCGACTTTCAACACGCGCTGCACTAGCGATTATACATTCATAGTTCCACTTAAAAATTTTATAATCATAAATAGTTTCAAAACTGTTTTTCTATTTAACCTTCGTAGATTTCATTCATGAACTGAAATGAAGTCAAAACTTGCCAATCACAAACAAATTTAATAGTGAATACGCTTATATACGCCTATCTGGTCTATCAAAATTTAAGATTAACATCTTAAAAGAAATTGTAGTATGAAAATACTATCTTCAAATAAAGTGCGACTAAACTGCAAAGTAGTCGAATAGAATCCAATTAGACTGGGGAATGCAAACATCGTTATATAATTTTCTAATTGAGAAAAACTTCTAACAAAAGTACTTGACTTTAATGCATTCAATGATTCATTATTAACATTACTCTTTCACAAAATTGTCTATGATGCAATGTTCATTCATAACTGACGATAAATGTCTGTGTTGCAATCAATACAAATAACGACTAGTATTTCCAAGATCGTCGATAACGTAAGAGATTTTAACGCTCTAAAATCATTTAAATGTTCTTCCTTCTTGATGATGACAGAAAATTGTTCAAAGTAATTAAACTGGGGTAGAATTACTTTAATAAAAATGACACGCTGTCTGAATTTAAATCTGCCATAAAAATCATTAACTTACAGTCAAATCGTGACTACAAAAAAATTAATTACTGAAAAATCTAAATATCAATCTCAACTGATTCAAAATCGTTAACTATGCCCATGACATAACAATGTCTTAATAAATTGACGAAAAATGCAAAACTCATCAAGGTGTACTGAGAATAAGAATCTCAACAAGAAAATAAGGCAAAATACATGAGGATAAAAATATGGGAAAAATGGTTGCTCAAACATTACTAGGTTACTCAAATACAATAAACGTTCACGACTACCTTATCTGCCGATTGACGTTCCAGAGGAAAATTCCCCAAAGAAGACTGCTGATGGATCCATTTCACCACGTTAAAGCTGAGCTCCATCCTCGAAATAGGAAATAGCACCAACGGAGAATCGAACTGCTTCCTTCTCCGTGAATCGCACTGCTCCTCGAAAACGAATAGACATCCTTCCGGCAATAATCTTCTTTGTGAGTCGGGACTACCCTGACCTCTCTTGAAAAATTCCCTGAAGTTCCAGTAGACAGTCATCATGACGTTTTGTAGAAATTTCCGAAGAAATTATTCATATTCAGAGTATGAAATTGTTTCTATGGCTGTTTGATGGTGTTCAGCCTTCACTTACGAAACATGGGTGTAGATGGTATTCACCGCATGTTCGCTTGTGTGGAATAGCAATTAGCGAAGTTCCATGTCGCTATCTTACTCCATTGAAGTATGTCCCAATTGCAATAAGCCTCTTAGCCTTCCATCTGCACTTCGGTTGTAGTGTCAGAAGAACAAACTGCCGTATTCAAATGCTCCATTATACTGTATCGTTCTGTAAGCAAGCAATCTGAAGTCTATCTACTCCACTCACAGCGTTAGCCTTGCGTTGATTCTGGCTTATACAAAAGTGTTTCTCTAGTGGCGAGATAATCACTTTTGCCAGTCGTATTAAATTGCTAATATCTTTTGAAGTACTCGGTCGAAATTGTTCAGCTTTTCACTATAATTGCATGTAGAACTGCACAATACAATTATGTTATCGTAGACCGCTAACTGTTTGAAGTTAAACTTATAGAAGCTTTCTAAGGTCTGTTTCAACTTCACCTAGTTTGACCTGTATCTCGTTACTATAGTGGCCTCGCCACGCGTTATAAAAACGATTCTTTTCACTTGCTGTTCACTTTGATGTTTCACTATATTGAATGTATAAGAAACTGACTTTCGATGATCTGAGCATTAGATCTCAGATTGATCAGCGAACGAAAGAGAAGACAAGAGAAGAGGCTCCTCTCTTCTGCGCAAGCCCTTTTATTACCTTCTCGAGGGGCGTTACCATCCCTTCCAGAGCGTGATACTGCGTCATCGCTAGAATTTCCAACTTCGTTAATACATGACGGATTTTCAAAATTCAAAAACTGAAAATAAATTTCACCAAAATTCCAAATCAATGCTTTTACTGCAAATGGATTTCCACAATTCTGCATTCAAAAAGTCATAAAAATACCATAGTTTCAGCAATCTCCGTCTTCCTTTAAACTATCGTTCATTGGTTCATGCCTCTCCTCCAATAGCATAGTTTCTTCCTCAGCAGAATTCCTCGTTTCCTGCGACTGCGTCGTACATCTTGGAATATTCTGGACTAAAATGCTGACGTCACTGAGAATCTCAGCTCAAGTAGCTTGCTGGCATAACATTTACGTCATCCGTGCTTACGTCATGACTACCCACGTCATAACTATGACAGCCATAACTCTAATCATAATTTCAAATATAGCCACCGTGGTCTCTACATAATTCAATTACGGGGGCAGTACTAACCCCAAAATTTCTGTAATTATAGCCTTTTTGGTTTCCATTTGCTTGGTTTATCATCCGACTTAATTGATCCTCATTAAGTTTTGGGTAATTCATTGGTAAATTTGTCTGAGGGAAATTATCAATAATTCGGGAGAAGTGATGGGAAGACCATGGAGCTTTAATGTATTAGAAATATTTATTAGAGTGAACTGATATGCAATGTGAGGTTCGTGAAACTGCAGATAATCTTCTGATAATGAATTCTTGAAAATGTCCCATAACTATCTTACCTTTGAAAGGGTCTGAAAGATACATATGTAGGAAAACAGTTGTCGTAACTGAGAAGGCATCTGAAATTGTGACGCTTCCGCCAAACAACTCTGCCTTTCAGTATCATCAATCGGCAAACCTCGCTCCTTAGCTGTTTCTTTAAAAGTAGAATAGACAACTGCTTTGTATGTTCGTAGATCCTGGAAGCTGGTAGCACATGTGACGTGAAGCAATAACAGGCGTAAATACCTTTCTGTTTCTGTAGGCGAAAAATTATACATTCTGCCTATAGTTTTTGAAACATTTTTTCTTTTTTGCCACTGGCAGTTGCTCTTATTCCAGACGTGTTGTACTGGTGTTTCAGGATATATATACGGACTTCTGGCTTGCGAATCTTGATTTAACTTGAACCGCGCTTGTAATTCCTGTTGCGCAACTGTGCTTGAAGTAAAATATCAGGAGCGTTATCATTTTTAAAATAGATAATTTGCAAGTTTGGCAAGTGAACTGGTAATCGCACGATAGAATGTGACTGTTCATGCATGTGAAATGAAAATATCCTGAATGCTGCTTCTGTTGGACCAACATATCTAGCATTTAGGAAAGAAGTAATTTCATCGTAGTTCACAGTTTCGCCTACAGGACATATTTTAACAATGCAGCAGTCATGACCTTTATACACATACTTGTGGATTTTAATATTATAAGATATTAGTGGATGTATTTAACACTCCTAACACTTGAGCATATTTCTACATTAACTCTTAGAATACCAAGGAGCGCAAAAGCGTTCCTCGGCGTGTTAGCGAAAACAGCCAGGAACGCAATAGCGCTCCTCATGCAGGCAGTTTTATATACGCTTGTAGTGCTCAGTTTTCTAACAGATCGCAGCACAACGCAGATTATCCAGAATCGGCCAAGCCTGCAGTTCTTGAATTTACCACAACTATCGCGGTAATAGTTTTATTTACGGAGATATATTTTAGAAAGCTCCCACTGTTTTGTCCACCATGCACCGTTGTTAGTACGAATATGGCCTCAGCCGCGCGGAATGTGTTCGTAAACGATGATCTAGCCGAGTATATCAATAGAGTGTGCGCCGATGATGATTACATCGAGTCTGATGAAGATGTAGCAATATCAGGGTCGTGTAGTAATGATACAGGAAGTGAGAGCAGCGATGACAGTCCGCAGTACCATAAACCTCGTGGTATTGCCATTAGTGAAAGTAACAATTTTACTGATTCGGTGAGTGACGGTGATGCAAATAAAGACAGTGTAGGCGGTAATGACAATAATGCCTGTGTACTTAATACAGGGTTTAGTGAAGTTCCAATTGATAGTGACCGTCGGTTCGAACCCATCTGACATGAGGTTGTACACGTACTTCGATGAGTGATGAACACTGAAATATTGGAAGAAGGTGGTATTTTGCATCTTTGCTCGAATGGTGCTGAATGCCTATTTGATATACAAAGAAACTACTTCGAGTAAAGTTATAACACGGCTCAAGTCCATAGAATAGGAATGGGTCCAGGAGAAAAAACTACAAACCAAAATGTTAGCTAAGCTTCATCCACCAAGGGAAGGGGAACTTTTGGTGAAATTAAGTGGTATATTATTAAAAAGATGCATTGTGTGCAGCAAAATAGATGGAGGCCCAGTAAGAAGGTCACGAACTGCGTGTTCCAAGTGTATGAAAGGTCTTCATGGTACCTGCATAGGGTATCATCTAAAAGTGAACCAGCATAAAATGTGAAATATGGACAGTGCATGGTGTATTAAAATATTTTTTAAATTAGAAACTATAGTACCTAAGATAATGAAACTTTCCAGAGAGTAAACCAACAACATGTGACTGCAGACAATAACAACCGTTTGGGCATGACGAATAGAAGGACCTAGTGTGAGGACTCCGCCATTTTAGCACGGTAGTTTCTGGTCCCGCCGCTACAAGCACTGTAAGCGATTATGTCCAACACGTGCTGTGTTTCCGTCGAGCCGGGTCGTAGAAAGTGCGCGAGAAGTTACTGTGTGAGATATTTGTGTGAATTAAATTGAATTTTCTTTGCTTTCAGTTCTTAAATTCAGTTCATTGTGTCTTGTGTACATCAGCGTTTTGTGTTTTGTGTACTTCAAACATATTTCTTATGTGGCTTGGTTCATTTAATAGTTCAACATGCCTTATTGTTTTGTACCTGGCTGTAAGTCAGGGTATGGTCGAGTAGTTGATAATATACGATTTTTTTCACCACCGAAGGATACAAATCAATTTGAAAAATGGGCCAGAGCTGTTCCACGAAAGGATACGAAGTTAACGCGTAGTAGTAGAATTTGTCAAATTCATTTCTCTGATGATTTGATGGTAAAATCAGATAATTTTATAGTGAATGGTGAAGAAGTGGAAATCTCTCGTGTGTGGTGGAAGTTACGTCCTGGAGCAGTGCCTCATTTTCCCCCTAATTTACCGAAGTAGTGAGAATAAGTCCCGTAAAGCTCCCAACAGGAAAAAGAATCTCGACACCACCAGAAAAAGAAGAAAGAAGATTGAAGATGGGAGTGGAGCAACGAATGAGGCATTAAAAGGTCAGTCCAATGTTGATAAGAATTTGGGTCATTCTAGTGTACTTACTGATGCTGAAAAGACTATAATATTGCTCAAAAGGCGCCTAAAGAATGCTAACCGTAATTTAATTCGCGTTAGATCCCGCCTCAACTCAGCAAAATCGAGAATTAATTTGCTGGAGAAGCAGGTTCGAATTTCACAGGCATTTAATTACAAAGATAACGATTACAGTGGCGGATCCAGGCCTTGTGATGCCCTGGGCGATATGATAAGGTGGGGCCCACAACAATAGAAAAAAAATTATCGAATAAAATGGAAAATAGTTTGGTAATAATAATAATAATAATAAAATAAAGAATAGTTACAATATTTTGAATACACTACAGTACATTATTTTAATAATATGAAAGAAACCTTTAAGTCCCCTTGAATAAGATTATGTAAACAATGAAATATTAAAATATTACTTGGCGACTTTTTTCCCGGCTGAAGACTTGCATTATTTCACTGAAATCTTAACTTGCTAAACGGTCTCGAGAGGTCATAGCTGCACTGAAGAAAGGAAGATGAATTATAAATTAGTTTGAAAAGTATACTTAATTAATTAATTAATTAAATGTAGAAAAATCCATGGCGCGGGGCCCCTAGGACCGCGGAGCCCTGGGCGGTCGCCCTCCCCTGGATCCGCCCCTGATAACGAACACCTTAGCAAGAAATGCCAGGAAAAATCTCCCAATGGAATGAGGTACAGCAATGAATTCATTTTAGAGTGTTCATTGTTGAGAATAAAATCACCGAAAGGATCCCGTCATTGTCGGTGACATAATCTCTTGCCTGTGCCTTCAGAAAGTCACTTGAGAAAACTTTGTAAAGAACTTAAGTGCCCTTATGGAGTTAATACGCATCGTATAAATGCTATTTAAGACTATTTTAAGGAAGAAAAGAATGATAATTCACGTTACGGTGTTGTAATTTTCGAAGAAGAGAAGCTAAGAGAAGAAATCGAGTTAAATAGCTTTTCTGATAAAGTAGATGGATTAGTTGATTTAGGTGGACACACACCTGACCTCCAGAAGAACGTACTTGCAAATCACGCTCTAGTGTTCAAGTTCGTACCTTTCGTGCATAATTGGGTGCAGCCAGTGGTTGTTTATGCAAGCAAAAATGCTACTCCAGGGGTTTTTCTCGCAAAAATTCTAATATAGTCTAGGTGATTTTGCAGTTAGAAGAGGCTGGGGCGGGGGTGGCTGGCTTTACTTGTGATGGTAGTCAATCAAATACAAAGGCCAGGAATTCGTTAGGAGTCAGTGGCAAGACAAGCTCTCTACAATCTCACATCCTTAATCCTGCAGATGTTATGAGAAAGATCTGGGCTTTCTCCGACTGTATACTCCAGGAATCTGTGCGTTCCGTAACATGCAATGAAGACCGTAGTTCTTATTTCCGTGAATTATATTTTCCATTGTGCCCTGCCGTGCTATTTTAATTGTAACCGCTAATTACTTTTTAAAAGAGTATTAGTTACAAAGTAATTCGTTTCCCTTAGCACCATCCCTAAGACCAGCTGACCCCGGCAGTGTGGAACTTGCCCACTCTAGCGCTGCCTGGCGAGGCGCGCTTGAACTTCAGGAGTCTCCTCACTTTCTCCTTCTATTCGTCATGGTTTGGGTGTAATTTTCATTTTGAATTGTGTTTCTTTCTCTCAATTTTGACTTTTCTCTTTTTATTTTCACAGTAATAAAACAAATATTTTTTGTATGTTGTAGTGTTATTGTAACATAGTGTGTTACTTGGTAGAATGGTAAAGCAACTCATTTTCAATGATCAGGAAAAATTTTGGGGGTATATCTTCAAAAATACAAAAGTTATAATGATTTTAGTTCAATATTGCAATTTCTTGAAAAGAAGCCTGGTATTCTTCACATATACCACCTATAAGCGACTGGTACTAAAAGGGTTAATATGAGCTTGCACGTAAAGTAATAGAAATGGATTGTAGGGAACAATGAATCTACTATCGACTTCAATGTCAATGCCTCGAGTTGTTTTTATAATAATCCGTCCATTATTTCTTCTCCTATACGAAGGATAACCATTGGCATTATCTTCGGTCTCTTCCTGAAACTGTTTAGGGAAATCTTTCTTACATACGCCTTCTTTCATACAGACTGAACCAGGATTCAAAGATCCGTGAGGACCATGTACCATATGACGCCTTACCAACTCGTATAGCGCTTCATCCTCGAGATCTGATATTTCGGCTGACACCACACTGTCAATGTCAGAAATTTCTCGAAACTTAACAATCTTCCGTTAATGTTAAGAGTAAATGGGTGTGCGGGAGACCTCGTTTTTGAAATTCCACTGTATATAGATATGCTTTTACCGAAAATTTCCTTAACATTAATCAATCGTAGCAATTCCTTTACTTTGCAATGGAAAACTCGCACTTCAATATCAGGCCTATTATTAGCCGTTTCCCAGAGATGAATGCTGTTAAGTATTTCTGCCCAGCCCGCATTATAGGTGAACGTAATGAATAAATCTGGTTTTCCAAACTTCCTCACTATCGCCATCGTATCCTGATAATTTTGCAATATTTTCCTTGGGCTACCTGTAAAAGAAGGCAAAACTACAATACGATCGACTCTTGAGATTTTCATTTTCTGCTCGTACATGCAAGGCGTCTGCTAAACCGGCATATGTATCAACTCGTAACTTCGTTTGTTGATGACGTATATATATTAACCGGTCACCTTCCATACGACAGTAGTAATCCACGAATAAATATCCATTTTGCAAACTTGAGCAGCGACAACTAACTCAACATGACCTCCATGAACACCATTCATAGATATATGTTACATTTTGTAATCATCGCTCGTACTTATCGCTGTTGCCAACAATAAAGGAAGAATAATTATTCCATTTGTCTGTAACATGGTTTACAATTCGCTTTCTAACCTGTGTAAATAAACTCTGATTGTTGTACCGTTACTCACAATATGCCAATGACCTGAACAGACAATTACCGTCACCTTGAATCTTTATAACATTTGTAATTGAGTGTCGCCTCTCATTCATCATAATGATTCATTGTATTGATTGAGCACACAACCTATAAGGACGAATGATTAAACGAAAAGAAGACAGTTTGTAGCTGGTGGGACCAAAGACTATATACAGGCCGGACGTTTGTTCTAGACGAGTGAAAAATTTTAATGTAAGCCTGGAGGCGAGTTACTGCAGTACCTGTGTTGTTATCAGCTGCCCCAAGTGGTCCGATGATTGAGGAAGCTGTCTCACACTTCTTCTGAAATACATCATCATAATCATCTTGTACAGTTTCCAGCCCCAGGCTGGGTCTGTTTGGAACATAGCCTCGCCACTTAGTCCTTTCTTCCCACCACCTCTCCGCTGTCACTCTGGTCCAGTCCTCGCCTCTCTTCTTGACACATTCCTCCACTCCTTTCAGCAATCTATCTCTTGGTCTTCCCCTTGGTCGTTTCTTCTGCATCTGCATCTCGTGTATCCTCTTGGGAATCCTCTTCTCATCCATTCTCTTTGTCCATACCACCTCAGTCTTGATGTCTCAATCCTACCTTGCAAGGGCTCCTCTTTCACTATTTCCCTGACCTTTTCATTCCTCACTCTGTCTCTTCTTGTTACTCCGATCCTACTTCGCAGGAACTTCATTTCACCTGCCTGTATTCTGCTTATGTCTCTTTTCTTCATTGTCCACATTTCTGAAGCATAGGTCAGTATCGGGATATAGTAGCTTCTGTATAACACTTCCTTGCTTTTCTGTGGGACATCTTTATTCCCCACTAAGCTCCTAATGCTTCTCAGAAATGCTTCTGCCTGTCTGCCACGTTCCGTAATCTCTTTGTCATTTCTCCCATTTTCCTCCACTATACTTCCCAAGTACTTGAGACTTTCCACCTTCTTCAGCTGTCCACCTCCAAGTGTTATCCCACTCATTGGTCTGTCCTTTTTCCTGGTTGTTAACAGGATCTCACATTTACTGATGTTGAACTTCCATCCGTACTCTCCCACTGTTTCTTCCCAAGCCTTCAGTTGCTCCTGAATTTCCTCCTCCTTGTTTCCCCAGACCATATCATCTGCAAACACCATTGCTTTCATCTTATCTTCTCCTATCTTTCCAGCTATCCGTGTCATTACCTCATCCATAACCACAATAAAGAGAAGGGGTGACAGCGCACTACCCTGTTTCAGGCCACTCATTTGTCTGAACCAGTCTGTTCTTTCCCCTTCAACTTTCACACTACTCACACTTCCTCAAAACATCTCCTTCACTCTGCCTACAGTCCCTTTTTCCACTCCCATGTTTTCCATTGCTTTCCAAACCTTCTCCCTACACACACTATCATAGGCCTTTTCGATGTCCAGGAAGGCCATCAACAGATCCTCTCCAAATTCGTAGTGGTGTTCCTGGAGCTGTCTCACTGAAAATATGAGATCCACTGTTGATTTCCCAGGTCTGAATCCATACTGCTCCTCTCTCAATTTTCTCTCCACTTTGGTTCGTATTCTACTTTCTAATATCTTTTCATATATCTTGGCACAGTGAGGTATGAGTGTGACTCCCCTGTAATTTCTGCACTCCTTTCTTCTTCTTTTCTTAAATATTGGGACAATTAATCCTTTTTTCCAATCTTCTGGGGTCTTTTTCTCCTTCCATATCACCCTCATCACTAGGTTCAGCCACTGTTTCCCAACCGCCCCTGCTGCCTTCACCATTTCAACACTCGCTTCATCCACACCCGGTGCCCTTCCTCCTTTCATCTTGTCTATAGCCATCTCCAGTTCTCTCCAATTCAGGTCCTTTTCCATTCCTGTGTTGTCGTCTCCATCTTCCAATACATTGTCTTCCTCCCTATGACCATTTGGATTCAGCAAATCCTCAAAGTACTCTGTCCACACTGTCTTGAGTGTTTCTTTGTTGTGTACCTCATTACCACATCCTCTCGCAGACCTCTTCTCTTACTTTTGACCATCCCATTAAGTACTTTATTTCCTCTGCTGTCTTCCTCCATCATCTCTGTCCACTTTACCATCCACTTCTTCCTCTCCTCTGCGACAATCTTGTTTGCTTCTTTCTTCATCTTATAATCTTCCCTTGCCAGATTAGTTCTTTCCTGGAACCACACTCTGAAAGCCTTGTTCTTCCTTCCCACAGCTTCTTTTACTCTCTCATTCCACCATGGTGTCTCTTTACACCGCTTTCTGTTGCTTGTTCTTCCACATACTGCCACTGCAGCTTCCACCATTGTGTTCTTGAATTGCTTCCATTCCTCTTCCCCTGTTTTAGGATTGTCTGTTGGCATCCTTTCCCTTATTATCTTCTGGAATTCTTCCTTGACTTCCTTTTCCTTGAGTTTCCATACTTTGATTCTCCTTTCCTGGTACTCTGTCCTCTTGCTATCCTTAACAACTCCCAGATTTATTACAAGTATTCTATGGTCGCTATCTAAGGCCTCTGATGGTATTACCTTTATATCTCTGACACTTCTCTTCATTTCCCATTCGTACAGCATGTAATCTACCAAAGATTTCTTTGTTAAATCACTGCTGTACCACGTTACCTTGTGGCTTTCTTTCTTCCGGAACCAGGAGTTGCCTACCACTAAACCGTTTCTCTTGCAAAATTCCAGCAACTTTCTCCCTTCTTCATTCCTGCTACCCCATCCTTCTGCTCCCAATACATTTTCATATCCTTGCCTTTCACTTCCTACATGTGCATTCAAATCTCCCATGACAATGATGCTCTGACCATTCAATTGCTGTTGTAGCTCCTCCTCAAAGTCTTCCTTCTCTTGAGCTGTACATCCAACTTGAGGGGCATATACCTGGGCTATCTCCAGGCTTCTTCCCTTTACAGTTACTCTGATCTTCATGATCCTGTCACTTATTCCCTTTACCTCTTCCTTCATTCCATCTCTCACAACTACTCCTACTCCGCTGCTCCTTCCTTCACTGTTCCCACTCCAGTACAACCGGTACCCTTTCCTCAGTTCTCTGCGACCTTCTCCTTTCCATCTTGTTTCTGCCAAGCCCAGTATATGCAGTTTTCTTCTCTCCATCATATCTACAATCTCCTCCACCTTTCCTGTCAGTGTCTGTATGTTTAATGTCCCAACTCGTAGTCCATTAGCATATCCGGGTCGTCGTCGTTTGCATCCGTCCTTTCCGAGGCCTGTTCCTGTTTTGAAAGCAAATATGATATCCACTAGTGGCTTGCCAGGCCTATCGTAGCTTCACTAGAGCCCCGTCAGCCGTCACTTTTCAGGGTTCCCATAGAGCCTTCGCAGCTACCGCAGCGGTCCCGGGGCACACAGTCCCCACTGTACTTCACCCCTACAGGCAATCCCCTACTTCATGCCGTTGCCAGTCTCCCACCACGTGGACGAGGGGTTGGACTTGTGGGAGACTCTACTGAAATACAGTCATTGGCAAATAAAATGACGTTCTGTTCGTAAATACGTAATGTGTACTCCCGCGTCTCACAATACTTCGACGTTGACTGTACTGTCTGCAAGTCGGTGTCGCCACGTGCTCAAGTCTGGAATTCCATTACATCAGATCGGTGGTGACAAATGTGAAGCGATAGGGTTGAGAGAGTGACTGTATACAGGCTCACCTGCTGGCTTCAAGGTCAAGGGCAATCGTCTAAAACAAACGTCCGGCCTGTAACAGAAAGATCGGATACACAATAAAAAATGGCGGTTCCAACATTAGACTGTAGCGGCATCTTCGTGAAATTAGTTGTCTTTCGTATACAGTATTTATCATTCAAACAGATGTTGACATGATAGTGTCATTAGCAAAATGACTGCTGATTGTGCATGAGCATTTCAGTCTCAAAGTAATCTATTCTTTGAGAAGTTTTAATAAAATTATGTGCACAGAATCCCCTTCTACTTATTGTATGGATACATGCGACATTAGCGCCCGAGTGGAACAGGTAGAAGTTAACGATATCATATATGGATACATGCGACAAATAGCGCCCGAGTGGAGCAGGTAGAAGTTAACGATATCGTGACGTAATTAGGGAACTCTCTGTTAATATCAAGTTAAGATTTATTATTGGGGCGGCGTTGAATATCATGATACCGTTTTAGTCGTTGTCGCCTAGCGACAATATGTCCGTCAAGTCATTCGATATTCCATTTTCGTGAGACCTTGAAGGAAGTAATATTCGCAATTATTTTAATACTCGAATGATATAATCAAGTAAGGTGGGTATCAATCGACGGTGCTTGACGGGCATTACATTTTAAGACAACAAACGTCGTCGCAGCTCAAATACTTCCCGAGATATTTCAGTTTTAGTAAAGGGTGAATTTTTTTGAAAACTATTTTAATATATAAGATCATAAATAACAAACATAGGAAAACAATAGCATGGACCATCACCTACTATAACCATGGTGGCCTCGGCCCCATATTTACATAAACCTCAACTTAAATATTTACATGAATGCTCTGGAACTTCGCTTCTCGCAGCGAATTGAAACAAACCCCAAAGAAAGTCGAGGAAAATCCCGACATAACAAATTGCAATGGCCAAGCACATGTGGCTGATTACTGTGATACAACAAGCCATTCTGTTTCTCAACATAAACAAACTCTCAGGATCTGCAGTGGTCGATGAACTCGCTCAAGAAGTGGGCTAGCAGTCCGCACAGTAGGGTCAAGGCATACCTGGCCTCTTACCCTTGAAAAAACATTGGGAACCGAGCTGAATGCAGGAGTCTCTCCGTTTGTAAAGAAGTCATTCATGATATTTCTCCCCAAATCACAAGGAGTAGCATTACTTACCATAATTATTTCATCGAAGAATCTCGGGAATTCTACCTTTGCTTATCACTTAACATCTCGAAGACTGCGGGCATGAACCTCCGCTTACCAAAATATCTCATCGAAGCACCGCGGGAATGCTCTTTCCGCTTGTCACTTACCATCTCGAAGACCGCGGGCATTGTACCTCCGCTTTCCTTAAATTTGCATCCTCGGCTCGGCCCATAAATTAACTCTCAACCTTATCTGACTTACCAAATACGGCTGCAGTCTCTCTCACCAATCTCGCGTTATCTCTTACCGTGGCGGCGGTCATCAGCCCCTCTCAATTTGAGCTCAGGCTCAAATGTCATTAATAGAATTGGCCTGTTATATCCTGAATGGTTACCCTGCAGTCTCAACATACTAAGTTTATGGTCGTGCCAATGCACTTGAAAACCCATGAATCCCATGATCGTGCATTCAATACAAACAAAACATCTCTTAAATCATACAAAAACACAAATGGTGATGACCATGCAAACAAATGATAAAACACAAACAAATAAAATATATACAAGTTGCACAACATTCCGACCTGTTGTTCCGGTAACCCCTACCAATTATAATGGCTTATAATTTGGGTGACCTATCCAACACCTGTTGTAAGGAACATCATGCCATGCACGCCCCAAAACTGTGATACATATGCTGACGTTCTTTCCATTGGCTCTTGAAGTCCATGGTTCTTGACGTGGGAGGGCAATCTTAATCATTTTCATGAAAATAGATGGTCCACCATGAAATTTTCACACAATTTATGCACTGTTTTGCTTTAGCGGAGCACTTTCTATAATCTACAGCTAGGCATGCATGACCTACTCAATTCAGCCAATAGTCCATCTAGCTCCTACGCCACTGACTTCACTTATATAGCACGGGTGGCTATCTCCTAAATTGCGGACTTCAAATCGTACTGGTTTGGTCCCGAACAAATTAGCATATAGCGACAGTGTGGTATAATTGAATGTTACTGCAAAACATTGATGTTCGCACATGCGAATAGCTATAATGCGATGATACAAAGTAGACTGTTATACATTTTCTGCAATACTTTTGGACTGTAGACCGGCGCAAGCTCTCGCCACTCAGGCGATCAGTAATCGACTGACTTTCATCAGGCTATTTAAAGGTCTGGCTAGGAATTCCTCGGGAGTGGGGCCATTTTCAAAATTAAAAACTAGAGCAACACTCGTGTGACGATATAACCTGGTTCAATCGACAGCTCTCGTTCCCAATGTCCCAAAACTTGTTTGAATTCGAAATTCAATCGGGCGTTCCGCTGCTAATTAGCTCCGTAATAATTTCCATTGTCCAGGGAATTTGCGCTCGTTTGCGGCATCCATCCACCCACAATTTCTGATTGGTTCATTCGAAATTCCTCCCCCTCCAGTTCTAATGCTGAATTAATTCAAATACTGAAATGTCTTTACTTTTAAAATAATATTCTTGAGGCTAAAATCTTCTCCTTTCCAATGCTGTAACTTATAATTTCATACATTAATTATTTATCTTAATTTTCCTAAATGGGCGGCATTGAACGTCCTTGTTCCCTTGTCTTATCACATCTGGCTACCCTGTGCTGCGGCTGCGAGTCGCACTCTATTGTCCGTTCTGGGAGAAAGTTGCGAAAAGTCACGTTCCGTGTGCTCCTTTGTGATTCTCCGTTCGCTTGGTACTGCACCTTCTTCCTTGTAAAATATGAACATATTTGCTGAATTTATTCGTAATATTTATGCTATATCTGATGCATAAAGATTACAATATGGAGGAAGTTTCCTTCCATAATTGCCAGTATTATTGTACAGCACAATTTCTCAACTCCTGTAGCATTTACAAGTAAGCTTGAAGCTCCTTTGGCATTAATGGTTGAGTGTCTCGGCATATCGAAATAAACTGGAGTCTCATCCGCATTTCCTATCTGCGACAGGAAAAACTGGTGCTCTTGCCGCTGTCGAGATATGAACCACTGAAATTCCAACTCTTTATCTGTGTATTCCTCCGGCAGTCACTGACACAATGACGTTCGCATCTGTAAAGCCAGGCTGTTTCTTTGCATGAAACACTTGTTTTAAACTTGTTTCCACTGATTCCTATACCGGTATTCCCTGTGATTCACGTGCCTTGATTTGTAGCATTTCATGAGACACACTGTTGCCGTTGTTCCTGGTTTCCCATATCCACACAAACACCTTCTTATCCACTTCAGAATATTTACCCGATTGCGACTCGCGGAAAGATATAACGTTCTTTTTCACGACTATTAATTTTTCTTGTTGCCTTCGCCAATACCTGATCTTGTTTGGTTTAACAGCAAATTCACGGCTGGCGGCCTGCACACCGTTCTTATCGGCAAACTTAAGAACAAATAGCTGGTATATTGGCTTTGACGGCCAGTGAATTAAAACTCAACAATTTTTCTAGGTTTGTGCCGTGTCTTGTGCGGGGTTTCGCTTAGGATACCAAGCTGGCTCATCTGCGGGCTCTTGGTAACCCCGCCTGGAAAAATTGCTGAGTTAGGAACAAATAGTATAAAAGCAGAAATACTTCTACGCTTACTGGAATTAACGTTACACTCGTGGTACTCCAAGAACAAAACTACCGTAATTCGAATGAGTCACTTTCCCCGACTATACCAGGCTCACCATCATCGGCTTTAACTCGAATCAGAGTATAAATCTTCTTCCTTCAGTCCAGTTTGTGGATGTGTTTACGGTGACTAAAGAGTCCAATCCTGGCATGGAACAAGCGTCCACACACGTCATATAGTATTGCTGGAGGAGGAATGGTTGGGCTGCTCGAAGTTTCCTAGCTTGATGCTTGGCCTCTTCATGTGTGTGTCGATCCCTTCCAAATGTTTTTACAGTATCCGAGATGGTAATGCACCAAGTTGAGTGGTCTTCGACTAGGCTACTATAATTTGACTGAACGACCACTTCCTGATGAGCGTATTGACAAAGATAGAAAAAGAAGAGGGATGGCTGAGTGTGACTGTCTGGCTAGGAATGCAGCCTTGGGGCAGGACTATCCGGGTTATTTTTTTACAACAACAAAACTGGGAAAGGACCGCCAAATCACTCCCATCGCAATCAGCGAAAGGCTTATGAGTCTCAGAATACCCATCTCTGAAGGTAAATTCATCACCATAATCTCTGCATATGCTCCCACTCTAATTGCCGATGAAGAAACTAAGAACCATTTCTACCACCAATTTAAATCCATCATCACTAACACAGCACCCACAGACAAACTGTTGCTGCTTGGCGACTAACACTCGAGTGGACAGGGATTATCAGCTGTGGAAGAATGTATTAGGCAAACAAGGACAACTGCAATGCCAATAGATTGCTGCTTCTTGGATTATGTGCTAATATGACTTATTCATCACTAATACCCAGTTTCACCTACCCAATCGCTATAAGACCACATGGATGCATCCATGCTCTAAACATGGCACATCCTTGACTATGCCATTACCAGGCAGTGTGACAAGAAGGATGTTCTGGTCACAAAGACTGCAAGGGACGTGGACGACTGTTGGACTGACCACAAACTCCTGACCTGTTGACTCGAAATTTCCTTCAGACATAAATCTACCACTCAACGTTCAAGCATACCCCATCGCAGGTTTGCAACTTTCAAATGCAGCTAATGCATCTAACTTCTCAAATGCAATCTTGACCCGCTTCAAAAGCAACCCAGTCTGCACAGGAGTGGTCAACAGTCAAGATCAGTCATCTGAAGAAACCATTGACTATGAGGGTAGGAAGAGACAAGACTGGTTTGAGGAGAACAAAGAAATACTGAAACTCATCAGTGCTAAGCGGGAAGCTCATCTATCCCTTCTCCGAGACCCATCGTCCTGTGCAAAGAAGCTCAATTTAATGATCTGAAACAGATGTGTCAGACTGGAATCAGTGAAATGAAGAACTGGTGGCAACAGAAAGCTGAGGAGCTTCAACTTTATGCTGATGCCCGAAATCTTCGGAACTTGAGGGGATTAAAGAGGTCAATGGTCCGATTCGTTCCTCTATTGGTACTGTACCCTTATATCTGGGTGATCCACCAATATCCATTAACAAATTCACAAAGAAATTTGATACAATGGTCCGGCTAGCTCAAAACAGTTGCCAGCCTTTCCTACGGGAACAGATATTTCCACCAATATCCTCCGGCTGGAATTAATCTGGGATTGTAATTAATCTGGGATTGTAGCATCTTGAAGTCCCGGCTGAAAACGACATGGTGCCACTTGGCGAAAGCACTCAGAATAAGGGCCAGGTATTCTCTCAAACGGAATGTGCTGCAGTATCTAACTACAGAACAGTAGGGTCATCTAACTACTTAGGATTTTTTTAAAAATCTCTATAAAAATCTCGGGCGTAAGGATACGGATTAGGTCCCTCGGGAACTTCCACCCTACAGCACATTCCTCTACCATCTAACTAAAAGTATAATGCCAGTTTCCTATAAAACAATCAGGAAATCGTCAACACCAATCCATCTATTTTTTAAAAAAGACAATACACATCTCGTCACCGAGCTTTGATTAAATGCTCTCTAAAATAAACAATGAAATAAATGACTAAGTGTCATTAATCCATATAAAAGTACAAATTGTTTCACTAAGAAACCGTAAAAACTGTGACGTGTAAGCTTCAATAAGCTTCTATGCAGCGAACAACTGCTGTGCCCTAGGTGACGGGAGTTTATAACAAGAAAAATGTTATAAGCTAAAAATTTAAATAATCCCAAAAATAAATGACTTTACCCCGGACGTAGATCTCCGTCATTACAAATATTAATCCTTACTCTATACAATTCATCTCCCGCACTCTAACATTAATATTTCTTCCTCTAGGAAGAGCAAAATCTCTACACAAAGTTTTAAGGTTTAAATTTAAAATATATAACACTCCTAAATCTACTTACGACTCTATCTGAAATACATTTAATATAACATTCTATTCAATGAAAATAATCACGTCGTAGTTCATCAATTACTTACTTAGAAATAAAAATATATACAACACGTTCGTTCTTTTCTCCCGACAATACAACATGTAACTGTCCTTCCACATCACTTCTAAATCTCAACGGGCTTCAGAAAAATATTACTTCACTCTACTTAGTCTTGTTCGTGTTTTACGTTACAATCTGGGATTCTATAATCCAGACAATTAAGTCGAGACTAGTTCAAAGACCTCCTACAACTTATCTGTTCATGTAATAAATATACTTAATAAAAATTCACATTCCCACTCGTCGAATGATTACCATAAATGACAACATTAGGATAAGAACCATTTAATAGATCTCGGTTTACTCTCAGCTTCAACAAAGATCCATTAAATCCTATAATTTCTATCAGATTTAACTTCATCCAGGATCCGCTGTCCTGTGAATTTCAAGGAGTTTCAACTCTATTGAGACTATTTCAATAACATCCACAATTAATAAACTTCCATAACAATTCTCTTATAACTTCTTACTTTCATGAAATACACACGTCTGTCACTACAGACATTTCCACAAAAATAGATCAATGGCTACTCACTGGCTCATTGTCTCACAACAAATACCTCCGCCTACAACGGGAATAACAAATCTCATCCATCGAGATACTTCGCAAACTTCCATAACATTTCTTTCTCTATACTTTCCAATAATAAACTCTTCTTTCAGTCATCACAATCTTAATGACCATATAAAAAATACTGGTTCTCTCCCTGACTCAATTTAATAGGTAATGCGATAAAATGATAATCTTTAAATAAAATCTTATTTCTTTACTTCACTCACATTTCTCAAGCTTCTTTCAACAAACTGTAACATTTCTTCCATTCCATCATTACATTATTTCTTACTTCAAAATATGCTCTCGTTCTCATCTGTTAATTCCACATTATAATACTTCACAAATTCTTTCTTTACTGTCTGTTCAACAAATTCTAATATTTTCAAAAAACATTACTTACAAACTTTCTTCACTAAATCTGTTTCATTATTTCTCAGTTCGTGACTTTCTATAGATCTCTACAATAGATCTTTCGTAATTGCATTCTTTGACATATACTTCCTTTCACATACTTGGAAAACATTTCCATCATTACATTTATTAATAAAACATAGATATTGTTCGATTTAATACACGTTTGACTTTTACTATAACAATTCTGAACAAAACTATAAAATCCTGAACCAAACTATAAAATCTGAATTAAACTATAAAATCTCCCTTCAAATTTCGAATATCGCAAAAATCGAATTGAAATATCCCTAAAATTCCGAAATCGTTGAAAAATACTATCAAACATCCGCATGGTTTTTACGAATATAACAATGAAAAACTGCAATAAACTAATAAACAATATAGAAAAATGGCATTCAACAATAGTTGTCGGATATTCAAGATATACAATTCTACAAAGTGGGATGTTCAATGTTGGTCCGTGGACTACCTTGTGCTGGGTTAGAGTTGACATGAAGTGGACTTCTTTTGGTTACCCATTAGAAACGGAATGTTTCTAGCGGCTTAAGACTGTGTGGTGGTCAGCACTCTTGTCAATTCTCCCTCCGAATATCTCGTGCGGTCAGGTCTTGGGATTCGAACTCGATCATCATTGTGCTGTCTCCTCCTTCCGCCGATGACTCTTCTGATTGAGATGGGATAGCCCTTTCTCTCTTCGGAACCGTGTAATTCCCTGGTCGCCCTCGTCCATGAATAACTTCAAGTCTTCTTCCCCAAAGTTCCCTGTAGATCGTCATTTGAGATGGTAAAATGACTGATAATTGTAGAATTTCTATTACGGGAGAGATGAGATGTTAATCTCCCCGAGATGTTGATGTTAAGTCATTTCGGATGTTCTTGATGCTATCATAGCGTCGTTCCCATAATTGTTTAAGAGTTCATCACGACGCCTGTAAAATCGTCATGAAATTCCTCCCTCAACTTTTGAAGTTTTATCATTCTGAAGCTGTAGCTTTGTCGTATAAATTTAAAATTGTTTCCTCGCTGAATGTTGATGTTAATATCGCTTGCACATTACTGAGTGCCTTCGATGAATAATTCTATCTGCTTCGTGAAACTTGGAGACTAGTTTGTTTGAACGTCCTTCTGCTTCAAAGTCGTGGCTGATAAGAGACTCGCTTCCTCTCGTTTTTCCTCCGCGTCTAATTTCCAAAAACCGCGTCCTTTTCAATCCATGGCTCTGATTGGTTGCTTATATTAATTGATCAAACTCTTCATTAATTACTTAAAAACTCGGCTGTAATTATATTCAATCGTTCTTAATTATCATTTAACACTCTTCATGATGGTTTAATGTAATAACTTTGTCCTTGTAATTATATATGTTAATTACTCTGTTGGTGTTAATTTTAATAGGTGGCTTCTCATCGGACATTGTCGCGTGTCGGCCTCGCGTCGGCTCCCCTCTTCTCCTCGCCACACGCTCTGTTCCTCTCTCCACTTTTCCACTCGGGCTCTTTGTCATCCTGGCGAAGCAAGTTCCGAGTCCCCTTGCGACTACTAATTTGCTATTGGCCGGCTGAATTAACTCGGTTAATTCCTTCACTAACCAAACCAGTTTTATGTCCGCTTCCAGCATCGATAAATTTTAACATGGGCTAATTTTGAAAACTTTCCACTAGTTGTATAATTTTCTGTCTCGTCTCTCCAAACGCGTACTGTACTCTAAAGGCAGCTGATGGAAGTACTACTCTTATTAACTCCAAAGACATCCTGGAGCACTGGAAGGAACATTTCTCTACTCTCTTAAACCGAAGCTCCACTGCTGCAGAAAATTTCCTACGAGATGTGCCACACCTTCCTTCTCAACCTTGTATGGCGATGCTTCCAGCATTTCAAGAATTCTGTGAGGCCCTTGATAAGCTGAAACCCAGTAAAGCTCCTGGACCAGACAACATCCCACTGGAACTAATTCAAGCTGGAGGCTTACCGCTAAGGACAAGGCTCTTCTCCATGATACTGTCGATTTGGGAAACCCATCGAGTACCCAGTGACCTCAAAAATCTTCACTTTATTCAAAAAAAGAGGACCGTAGTATGTGTGGCAACTACCGGGGCATTTCCTTGCTATCTATAGTAGGAAAAATACTCGCTAGAATACTACTGAGCCGCCTTCAAGTCATCTCTGAGGGGACTCTTCAGAGTGGTTTCCGTGCCTCCAGAGGCACTGCTGACATGTTATTTTGCGCACGGCAACTTCAAGAAAAATGTAAGGAACAACAGAAGGACCTTTTTGTTGTGTTCTACGACCAGTAAAAGGCATTTGATTCCGTCCCAAGACCTGTGATGTGGGAGGTACTGATACGCTTTGGTTGTCCCGATCAGTTTGTGGAACTGGTGAGAGCACTTCATGATGGTATGACTGGACAGGTTCTCCATCAAAATAACATCTCAGAAGAATTTCCAATTACCCATGGTCTGAAACAGGGGTGTGTCCTAGCTCCAACTCTTTGCCTTGTATTTAGCTGCCATGCTGTATGAGACATCGAGCAAACCAGGAGTAGATATCAGATATCGCTATGATGGAGGCCTCTTCAGCTTGGCTAGGCTTCGATCACGTCTATAAGTGTCACGAAGATAACTGAACTGCAGTACGCGGATGACACTTCATCACCTGCCCTTACACCTGAGGACTTACAGCAATCTGTTAATAGCTACAAGCATGCATGTGATCTCCCACAAGTCCAACCCCTCCTCCACGTTGTGGGAGACGGGCAACGGCATGAAGTAGGAGATTGCCTGTAGGGGTGAAGTACAGTGGGGATTTTGTGTGCCCCGGGACCGCTACGGTAGCTGTGAAGGCTCTATGGGAACCCTGAAAAGTGACGGCTGACGGGGCTCTGGTGAAGCTACGATAGGCCTAGCAAGCCAGTAGTGGATATCATATTTGCTTTCAAAACAGGAACAGGCCTCGGAAAGGACGGATGCAAACGACGACGACCCGGATATGCTAATGGACTACGAGTTGGGACATTAAACATACAGACACTGACAGGAAAAGTGGAGGAGATTGTAGATGTGATGGAGAGAAGAAAACTGGATGTACTGGGCTTGGCAGAAACAAGATGGAAAGGAGAAGGTCGCAGAGAACTGAGGAAAGGGTACCGGTTGTACTGGAGTAGGAACAGTGAAGGAAGGAGCAGCGGAGTAGGAGTAGTTGTGAGAGATGTAATGAAGGAAGAGGTAAAGGGAATAAGTGACAGGATCATGAAGATCAGAGTAACTGTAAAGGGAAGAAGCCTGGAGATAGCCCAGGTATATGCCCCTCAAGTTGGATGTACAGCTCAAGAGAAGGAAGACTTTGAGGAGGACCTACAACAGCAATTGAATGGTCAGAGCATCATTGTCATGGGAGATTTGAATGCACATGTAGGAAGTGAAAGGCAAGGATATGAAAATGTATTGGGAGCAGAAGGGTGGGGTAGCAGGAATGAAGAAGGGAGAAAGTTGCTGGAATTTTGCAAGAGAAACGGTTTAGTGGTAGGCAACTCCTGGTTCCGGAAGAAAGAAAGCCACAAGGTAACTTGGTACAGAAGTGATTTAACAAAGAAATCTTTGCTAGATTACATGCTGTACGACTGGGAAATGAAGAGAAGTGTCAGAGATATAAAGGTAATACCATCAGAGGCCTTAGATAGCGACCACAGAATACTCGTAATGAACCTGGGAGTTGTTAAGGATAGCAAGAGTACCAGGAAAGGAGAATCAAAGTATGGAAACTCAAGGAAAAGGAAGTCGAGGAAGAATTCCAGAAGATAATAAGGGAAAGGATGCCAACAGACAATCATAAAACAGGGGAAGAGAATGGAAGCATTTCAAAAACACAATGGTGGAAGCTGCAGTGGCAGTATGTGGAAGAACAAGCAACAGAAAGCGGTGTAAAGAGACACCATGGTGGAATGAGAGAGTAAAAGAAGCTGTGGGAAGGAAGAACAAGGCTTTCAGAGTGTGGTTCCAGGAAAGAACTGATCTGACAAGGGAAGATTAACGGAACTGAGGTACACAACAAAGAAACACTCAAGACAGTGTGGACAGAGTACTTTGAGGATTTGCTGAATCCAAATGGTCATAGGGAGGAAGACAATGTATTGGAAGATGGAGACGACAACACAGGAATGGAAAAGGACCTGAATTGGAGAGAACTGGAGATGGCTATAGACAAGATGAAAGGAGGAAGGGCACCAGGTGTGGATGAAGTGAGTGTTGAAATGGTGAAGGCAGCAGGGGAGGTTGGGAAACAGTGGCTGTACCGTGTGATGAGGGTGATATGGAAGGAGTTAAAGACCCCAGAAGATTGGAAGAAAGGATTAATTGTCCCAATATTTAAGAAAGGAGTGCAGAAATTACAGGGGAGTCACACTCATACCTCACTGTGCCAAGATATATGAAAAGATATTAGAAAGTAGAATACGAGCCAAAGTGGAGAGAAAATTGAGAGAGGAGCAGTATGGATTCAGACCTGGGAGATCAACAGTGGATCTCATATTTTCAGTGAGACAGCTCCAGGAACATCACTACGAATTTGGAGAGGATCTGCTGATGGCCTTCCTGGACATCGAAAAGGCCTATGATAGTGTGTGTAGGGAGAAGGTTTGGAAAGCAATGGAAAACATGGGAGTGGAAAAAGAGACTGTAGGCAGAGTGAAGGAGATGTATTGTGGAAATGTGAGTTGTGTGAAAGTTGAAGGGGAAAGAACAGACTGGTTCAGACAAATGAGTGGCCTGAAACAGGGTAGTGCGCTGTCACCCGTTCTCTTTATGGTGGTTATGGACGAGGTAATGACATGGATAGCAGGAAAGATAGGAGAAGATAAGATGAAAGCAATGGTGTTTGCAGATGATCTCATGGTCTGGGGAAACAAGGAGGAGGAAATTCAGGAGCAACTGAAGGCTTGGGAAGAAACAGTGGGAGAGTACGGATGGAAGTTCAACATCAGTAAATGTGAGATCCTGTTAACGACCAGGAAAAAGGACAGACCAATGAGTGGGATAACACTTGGAGGTGGACAGCTGAAGAAGGTGGAAAGTCTCAAGTACTTGGGAAGTATAGTGGAGGAAAATGGGAGAAATGACAAAGAGATTACGGAACATGGCAGACAGGCAGAAGCATTAGGAGCTTAGTGTGGAATAAAGATGTCCCACAAAAAAGCAAGGAAGTGTTATACAGAAGCTACTATATCCCGATACTGACCTATGCTTCGGAAACGTGGACAATGAAGAAAAGACATAAGCAGAATACAGGCAGGTGAAATGAAGTTCCTGGGAAGTAGGATCGGAGTAACAAGAAGAGACAGGGTGAGGAATGAAAAGGTCAGGAAAATGGTGAAAGAGGAGCCCTTGCAAGGTAGGATTGAGACATAAAGACTGAGGTGGTATGGACACTTAAAGAGAATGGATGAGAAGAAGATTCCCAAGAGGATACATGAGTTGCAGATGCAGAAGAAACGACCAAGGGGAAGACCAAGAGATAGATGGCTGAAAGGAGTGGAGGAATGTGTCAAGAAGAGAGGCGAGGACTGGACCAGAGTGACAGCGGAGAAGTGGTGGGAAGAAAGAACTAAGTGGCGAGGTTTATGTTCCAAACAGACCCAGCCTCGGGCTGGAAACTGTACAAGATGATGATGATGCATGTGATCGTTTTGGCCTCACCATCAATCCAGGCAAAACAAAGGTACTTGCTCAGCCTGCTCCTGGGACTACCATTGCAGAGTTCAACATCTCCATCGCCAACACAAATTTGGAACAAGTAGACCATTTTACATAACTAGGGTGCATCTTGGCTAAGAACTGTACTTCTGAATAAGATATAGAATATTTCTAATAAGCATAATGAAAGGTGGAAAAATTGAAAAAGTCTGATTCTTCATATAGAAAACAGGCTTCAAGCTGCTCATGTGGAATTTAGTAGATCATCATCACACAGTGTCTTTTGAAACAAAGATCTTACAATACGCACGAAATTCATGGTAAATCAGGCAGTGGTCATCTCATCTCAAATTAACTTTACGGATCTGAAACGTGGATCTTGTATCGTCGCGACATCAGAAAACTGGAGAGTTTTCACCAGCAAAAGCTCCGTTCGATCATGAATATTAAGTGGGATGACGTATGTATCCAAACTTGCTGTCCTCGAGAAAGAATGTACCAAGAGTGTAGAAGCTATCATCTTTGGTCATCGCTTAAGATGGCCAGGACATGTCCGCCGCATGAAGTGACACCAGGTTGCCACGCCAATCCCTCTACGGTGAACTTTGCTCTGGTAAAAGGCCACAGGGTGCACCTTTAAGGCACATCAAAAACCAGCTCAAACAAACCTTCAAGTTGACAGAAGTTAACCCTCTAACTTGGGAGGCACTGGATGAAGATCGTGTACTTTGGAGGCAAACTATATCTGCTTTAGTAAATAATTTTGAACAGGAACGCCACAGACTAGCAAAAATGAAGCGACTCCAACGCAAGCTTCGTCAAACCCGTCCACGTTCTCCAACTATAAGGACCCCTTCAGACGAGGCCACTTAGCAGCGCTGCTACCTCGCGTTAGTGGCGCTTCTATCAAGCGTTGGTGGCCCTGCTAGTGTTCAATACCCGGGTGGAGAACTCGTCAGTTTTCCAGTAAACATGGACGTAGAAGGTGAATTCTTGCCATGCTCCTCATACGGAGGAGAAAGAAACTTCAACAGAAAACTAGGAGATTATGGGTTCATCCATTGGTTTTGGAAAGCCAGAATCGAGGACTGTTCTATACCTTGTTCGATGATCTACAACAGGATGACAAAGTTCTTTGCGTACTTTTGCATATCCAGAAATTCATTTCAAGAGCTTTTAGATGGTATCAGCAACAATATTCGGGAATACAGGTAACAAGGCAAAAAATACAGGTCGGAGCCCGCAGCGAAAATGAAATAGGAACGTGGGAATAGCAAAATACACGACCATGTGGCGAGCCATTAGTAGCGTCGCGCTACTCTCTCCCTACATATGAGCCACTAAATCAGTGGCGTGGCTGCAGCCTCGTCTGAAACCAACAATATAGTTCCTGGTTTCGTGAAGAGTAGCACTACTTTTTGTGGCTGCCACCAGCGGCGAAGTCAACTACACAGAGCGTCTGCTGCGCCACTGTTCTGTGGTAGTGGGTGTGTGTGAACGCTCTCATTTATCTACAGTATTTATGAATGGAAGCACTTCGGAGAAGCGCTGCTAAGTGGCCTCATCTGAAGGGGCCCCAAGATGCTCAGTATGTGGCCCCGTGTTCCATGCAAAAATCAGCCTGTTTAGTCACCAGAAATTCACTCATAAAATGCCCTGATTTTGGAAGTGTATTGTCAGAAAGTTGTATACTCGGAAACGAGCCGCAGCAGACGACGACCATTGAAAGTACTGACAGAACTTATGGCAGTATTGTGTATATGCTCAAATTGGTTTTAACTAGTCGTTTACAAAATCTAACTTATTTCATGTTTACATGTGTCTGCCAGCAACTACCTCAGGTTAAACATACAGTTTATTGTTTCACCCCCAATCGTGAAACCCTTGCTGAAAGGCCAAGAATGGTGCAGATATGAAGTTCCTGATCTTAATCCAAACATAATGCACAAAATGTAATGGGCACATTCTACCCTTCACTGGAGTTACTATGCCCAGTAAAATATTAATTTTGGCAATTTTTTTTTACCAAGCTTAATTAATGTAACGTGTATACACTCGCTGGCAAAATAAACTTAACACTTGATTTTTAAAATTAAAACTTGCGTATTAGCTGTATTCTGTCTCAATTATGTCACTTTATACTATTATCAGATCTTTGTTCAGAGTGTTTACCATCAATTTCCTTTGAATTATCGATATAAAGTTTGATTTGACACCCCAGTTCGCTGTCTACCTCAGGCAGACGGTGTGCCTCCATTTCCATTAGTTCATTTCCTGCAATAAACTTAAAGTGCTTGGGTGATAAGTCTCATCCCTACAAACCAAATTTGCTTTGTTTGATAAAATGTATTTTTCAAATGATTTCTCATCAGTTTTGAAGTACTCCTTACATGGTTCATATACGCGAAGAAGCTGCAAGAGCTGTAGCCTTGATTGAAGATGGAAGAAGCATGCGATACGTTGTAAGACAGTTAAATGTCAATGTTTCGACCCCCCTCCCCCAAAGGACATAACAACGGTATAGGGAACTTGGAACATACTCCAGGAGACGTGGATCAGGCCGCAGAAGGCAACATCAGACAGAGATGACCAGTATCTGCGACTCCCAAGTTCTGAGGGACCGACACACCACAGCTGTAGAAGTAAGAAATAGACTTCTGCAGGCGACAGGTATAAATGTCAGTGAGAGGACAGTAAGGAAATCTTCTCCAGAAGACCTGCTACCAGCCCCAGATTGGAACCTCAACATCGCAGGGAACGTCTTCACTTCGCTCGCCTCCATCAGCAATGGCAAGCCGTTCTCTTCACAGACGAGAAGAGATTCGGTCTCAGATCGCCTGACGGAAGAGAAAAAGTGTGGAGGAGGGTTGGAGAAATGTTTTCTCCTGTAACTTTTTCCTCCTGACTGCATTCGACGGGGGTTCTGTCGTGGTCTGGGCTGGGGTCAGTATGGATGCCAGGACTGAACTTTACGTTATTGAAACTGGGACTCTCACAGCTCACCGGTACATCATGGAAGTCCTTGAAAACCATTGTTCTACCATTTGCTCCATTTCTCGGGGATGAATTTCGCCTGATGCACGACAATGTACGAGCACACACTGGCCGATGTGTCCAGCAGTACCTGCATGTAGTTGGAATCTACGCACTGGACTGGCCAGCTAGGAGCCCTGACCTTAATCCAATTGAACATGTTTGGGATATGTTGGCCTGAAATGTTCGGCAACCTGCTCCTGAGACTGTCCAGTAACTTCGGGTGATGCTGCATGAGGAGTGGGAACGCATCTCACAAGAAAGCATTTCACAAATCATCGCAAGTATGGCAGAGAGGTTACGCGATGTGATTAGTGCTAGGGGTGGAAATACCCGTTTTTAAGTGTTCAGTTCTTGTGTCTGGACACAAAGGAATGGATTAATTCTGTAATGATAAATTTTGGAACTCAGATTAACATTTTTAAACAACTTTGTAATTTACTCAAAATTTAAGGCATTTTCACTTTTTTTTTCTTAGTTTAGAAAATTAAAATCAAAATTTTTTGAAGCATTTTTTATGTATGTGAAGTGGTTATCAAATGTTTATAAAATTAATTATGAATAATTTTTACATAAGAATAATTTTAATGCTTTAAATTATGAGAATAATTAAAAAATACAAGTTTTGCATTGTGTGTGTGTGTTTTTTTTTTTCTGGTGAGTATATTATTTTCAGAAATATGTGGTAGTATGTAATGTAATCCTTTTCAGGTGGATGATGATAATGCAGATAAATTAAGGCAATCTCAATAATGAAAACACTGCTAGAGAATAAATTCAAGAAAATAGGAATTTTTATGAGTAATGACATTTGTGTATTTTTCTCAAAACTCTCCTATCCTCTGACACTATATTTCTCAACCTCGTATTAACTGAATGGCTTGGTTCCAATTTACTTCAGGAGTATAATTCTGTGGATAATTGACTGATGTGAAACTTTTATTTTTTGTTCTAGACCTGAGATAATGATTCCGGATAATGCTGAGGAGTGTCTGTTGATCGATTTAGATCCTGAGCAGGAAGCTCGTCGGCGTGATTATAAGAATGCCTACGATGAAGATGAGGCTGGCCATGGTCCAAGCAGAGTTCAATGTGCTACGCATTAGGTGCCTTTAATAAGATAAATTTTTCTGGCATTGAGACAGAGTGGGCAGCTGGGAACTTAAGCTATGTGTAGAATCTCTTGCAAACATCTTCACACATGGAGAATTGTTGGTGATTATATAATCACTAGCTTTTTGGTTGATCTTCCTATGAGATTTCTGTGTACTACACAATAATTGAGACTTGGGGGATCTGAATTTAGCCACTTAAATTCCAGGCTGCTACTTTAAGATGTGAAATGCAGTGGTCCTGAGTACATTTCCAGTAGTGTGATTGGCTTTTTGCTGATCAAAAAATATAATACTATCTTAACTGACATAAACAGTTTTAAAGAAATATTTCAGTGTCATATCTATGCTTTGTTTAGATGACATCCACACAGTTGCTCTTCTGTAAATAAAAATTGAGTGCATTGCCTACATTCATATTCTAGATCAGTCAATAGAGTTTAAAAAATTGTTGAAGTGACTATTCTGAATAGCAGTTCTATTTCACTTGAAGAAACATATATAACCTTGAAAATTGTTTCAGAGAAGAATAATTTCCAATTTTATAATATAGTTCCATTCTTCACCATTCCCCAAATCTTACTTCCCAATTTGTTGTACCTCTCGTACATGTGCTATAACAGTATTCTGCTGTATCTGTGAACTCATTGTACTTTTAGTGTAGTTGTAACTGAGTAAAATTAATTTCATATGAAAGAATCCCTTTACTTTTTGTGTTACAATATCATGTGAAATAGCATGACTTAGTTTTGTCAAAATTACTTCTGCGTATTCTAACTTCATGGAAGGTGTTGTAATCAATGCCTTGAGAACTGTGATGCAAATGGCAAATACAGTAATGCTGCATGAGTAAGTATTTAATAATAATTGCCAAGTACCCATTTTCATTAAAATCAAGATTACTCTTAAAGTTTTGTCTTTTGATTTGAATTTTTTTTAAATCAGATTAAGTGTAGTATTTACATGCATATTTATAGAAGAGAAGTTTTAACTAATGGGAGAGTTCCGTACAACCCTCAAAACATTGCATACAATTTTTTGCAAAACGTTAACAGCCTAGTCTACAAATTGTTACTAAATGAATTGTTGATAGACTGCAGAGTGAAATATAAAAGGTACAATTGTGATAAATTTGATACAGGAAAGGAATTTGTTAATGAAAATAAATCCTTTGTAGAGGACCATATAAGAAATAGGTCCTGTGCAGGCATATTCAGCCCCCAATGTAGACCACTTGACCCATACTGAGAGAATTTGTCGATGTTGTCTTAATTGCTTTACATTGATGCTGTTTGTATTCAATGCAGATGAACTGAAAGAAATGCTGGAGCATATGAGACAGTGTATTATAGTTCCAAATTAGAATTTCTTCTTTTCTGCGGTTTGCTTTTGCACCATTAAAATTGTGCTATGATGTTCAACATTGTAATCCCTTGAAATGTAGACTTGGCATTCGGGTGGGGGAACACTCCAGGTATCTTGTATTGCCATCTGATATCAAGATTCAATTAAATTCTTCTGAGCTCTTGATTACAACTTTTTAAAATGAAAAAAAAAATAGCATCTGAAGGGAAATATCATGCAGGTCCATCTTACCTTCCAGAAGTATGTGTATGTCATTAAATAAAAACACTTTATCAAGTGTGATGGTGGAGATCAGGTGGAGAAGCTGGCATTTATCTAGTCTTAAGAAAATTAAGTATTTTAAATTAATTACCAATCCTGCCACAGCAGATATTGCTTTAAGTAACCACTTAGACATTCCCTCATTAAACAATCTTCCCAGTACAAGTGTAATGTGCTGTAGCTGTAAGTAATGTGTTCTTAATTTCTTTCACATTTGCTTGAATGGTTGACTGGCCTGTGGCATGTACAAAAAGTTAGTTTAAAAACTAAAATTTACTTCTCTTGGCAGTGTTTATAGGCTTTAGGACTGCGAGGCAAGCAGTAATCCCACCTACCTAATGCCAATTGATCAAGTTGCTATAGTCTTAATCGCTTTAAATTACTAAGAAAGAAAATTTACACTATGTCCCCCATCACTATAAACAAGGTGATTACAGTAATTTTCTTGCTGTTGTGTTAAATCAGGGTTCCAGTTATGTTTCAAAATCACCATGTTTGCACACACTAAAGCTGTCATTTGTAAATGTAAATCGAGAGTTAGCAGCCTGAGCTGTACGCCAGTCTAGTTGGATGTCCTTCGGGGTTGCCAGTCTTCACATTGTTAGCCAGGTAACTATACATAACATAACCTATTATGCAATGCCTATTGATATGTGTGCACTCCATGTGAACTACATATTCTATCTACTTTGTATTTCATGTTACTTGCCCATGATTATGCCATCGATAATTGATAACTTATATTACTACAGAATGATTTTGACTGTTGTTGGCTGCATGAACTTGGCTGACAAATTTTCTTCAAAGCATAAACACCATGCATTTCGGTGGTTAAAGCAAGATGACTATACTGGGGTTTAACCTTGGGAGTACATTATCATGTGGTTTAAACTTCTCTAGTGATATGGAGTGTTTGCTATAGATTTATGTGTAGAACAAATAAATGAAGTGGAAACAGAAAGCAGATTTGAGGGGTTAAACTTGGGTGTCATTAGCAAATACACAGTGGCCAAGACAATCATCTGTCCTGGATTTTTGTACCCCTGACAGTGTTGCATTTTTCGAAGCTTATCTAGTTATTAAGTTGTAGCTAACTACAGTAAAACTTCTTTTATACGATTCACACTTATACGTTTTCTACACTTATACGATTTTTTTCTTGGTCCCGGCAAAATCCCTATACTTTCCATGTTAATTTATTTCCAATATAAGTTTTACATTTATTCGTTTTTCACGCTTACACGATCATATCTTACGTCCCCGAGAGAAAAATGCGTCGTTTATACGTTTACAACGGTTTCTCTACCTAAAATCTCTAAAAATATTGGAGCCAGAAACTTATGACACGCACTGTACGTTTCTCGGAAACCATCCCTCGCGCGGCTCTATGTTGTGGCGAGAGCGACCTTGAAGCTATGTTCAGCCGGAATTGCGTGTGTTGCGAAATACAACATCACTTGCTTCAGTCATTGTTCTGCCTTGTTGGTGCTTCAGTTGTGATTAACCTTGATAGCAGTGAACATGGGTGAAAGGAAGAGGAAGTGCATTACGATTGCTGTTGTTCACTTCTTAACGGGGGCCATCGCTCGCCCGCGCTGTGGGCCTGTCTCCCACCAGGCACTTTGCCGTAATGCTTAGCTCGCGCGGCCTATAGCCTATACTGTAGTTCACAGCTGGTGCTGAAAATGTTCGCCATTCTCTGCTACACATCGCTGGCACCTCTTTATGAAATTGTCATTTACGTTCTGAAGTTCCTCACCACCGATTGACTATTTCAACTGTAATATAGTCTTTAAGCTCATTTTCGCGAAAGATTTCCTGTACTTTATGAAGGTATTTACACACATTCACGTAATGAAAATCGCATTGGAACATCACACTGAGCACTAAAGACGTGAACAATTGACTAAACTGAACCCCACACTGCTAAAGCACACTGCCAAGGAGGGAAACTTGTGGCGCCACGAAGCGCATTACGGCAAAGTGCTTGACGGGGGACCGGCTCGCGGCGGGTGCGAGCGAGGGTCCGCGTCTCATATAACACCAAGTCCCTGTATAACCCATAATGTCACATACATTTTGCACTTTTTATTAGCGACTTTCATTTACGTGTTTTTCACGCTTATAAGTTTTTACATTTGGTCCCTTGAAAATCGTATAAGTGAAGTTTTACTGTAGTTCTCTCCAATTAGTAGTGATAGCACACCCTGGTCTCTGGGTCAAGGTGCCTGGCAAAGTGCTGATTTTGATTCATGCGAATACTATTAAATTTAATTAATATCTGTTTGTCTCAACATTTAATGAAATACAGAATATTTTGACCATAACTCCATCAGTGTTAAAAAGAAAATAGATCGTGTTGTCCATTAAATGATACTTGGCAATTGCTTGTGTATTCCTGGAATAATTTTGTCATTTTATAAGAAATAAAATATATCTACCATTTCACTCCTAAAGTGTTAGTTGACATACACACCAGATAAGTTGAAAAGATGCACCTGCAGTCAACTAGCTCCCCACCACCTCCTCAAAAAACTAGGTGATCTTCAGCTGTACTAGGAACAAAGCACTCTTAAGAAGTCGTTGGATTTTCTGAGGTGCTTGCTTGTCAAAGAAGGAAAAAATTAGACAGAGTGAAACCTTTGATATGAGACTTCTGTTGATTTCATCTTGTTTTATAACGTTTGACTGCATTGACTACTGTTTTCACAAAATTGTACAATAGCCTGGGGTATTTTGGATACATCTCGAGATGGCATAATAGTAAGCTTATATACCAGTCATCATAGAAACCAAGGCGAGATCCACCTAGATCGCTTGAGTTAAAATTGCAATATAAATGCTGGGAAGTATGAACTTTGCAATTTTTTAATGAAATAAAAGAAAAAAGCTCTGTGCCATTGCATATCTGTCTGGCAGTGTTGGCACTTGTACACCGGAGTGTTATTTTTATTCTGCTACTGTGTGTGGTGGAAATATGTACTTAAAGTAATTATAAAATTAAGTTGTAACTTTTTGTGCATTTAGATTTTAAGTTTATTTTTAACTAAAATGATAAGAAGGGGATGCATTAATAAAAGTGTTAATATTTTTTTTCTTTCATCTATGCTTTTTCGGATGTAAAATCAGTACTGTACACACATTAAACTTTATTGGTCATTTAAAGAAAAACTGGAAGAAACTGTGAATTGTAAATCTAACCTTGAGCATTTCCACAGTAAAATAGCCCTGTCAATACTTCTATAGAACATTAGTTTGGACTTCAATTGGGTCGTCAGCACATGTTGTCCAGACATATTGTTTCTGTTGAACATTCTGTGTTGTAATCTTAAGTATGCTGCTATAAACACAGCAATAGTTCATTTAGAAAAACACAATAAAACTATTCATTATGAATATAACTTATGCATGTAATCAGAAATACTTTCATAAAGAGATATACTGTTTTCAATTATAGAATATTCAAAATATTAAAGCATCAGTTTGGCAAAATATTTATGAAGCCTTGTCAGAAATCGTAAGGCTATTTTGTGCTGACACTAATTTTAAATAATTGAGAGTGCAATATAATGTCTGTGAAGCTTTAAAACTGCATTATTGGGTGTATTTGAATGACCATCACTCGTGAGATTCATAATCCTTTTTAATGCTCATAGTGCAGACTCAACATTTTGTATTTCAACTACATGTGTACGAGCTTCAGACTAACATTAGTTTTTCAAAACACCCTGTTTTACAAGAACTAAATGTTGCATCCAAGAGAATATTGTTTTCAGGCATCAGTACTTCAGTTAGTGCCAGATTGCTCTCCTTCCAAGTGCCAGGGTTGTGCTGCAAATGTACTAAACCTCCTACCAAATTGAGAACAATTATTTTTGCTCTTCCATGCTTCAATGTATCTGACAGGATTCAAAAATACTTGTACAAATTGGTTGTATAATATTCATAATTTAGTATATTGATTACTGTTTGTGTGTATATAATTATGTGTGGATAAGAAAACTTTGTAAGTCATAATTTGTCTCTTAGTCAGCCTGTAAGACTTTCTTATTTCATGGACTGATGTTAGGTGGCCACCCTTGGAAGCATCCAGTAACAGATCAGTATCTAAGAATACTTCATCCAGACTCAAAAAAAAAAGAAAGAGTAATTTGTAGAATCTAAGTTAGTCATAATTTGTCATAGTCTCCAGTATTCCCTATGGGATATGTATTCGAAGTATGTAGAATTTGCCAATGTTCCCCTAGGTTGAAGATTTTTACTTGTTTGTATTTCGCTGATGGCCATTGCTCCTTTGTAATTGTTCGTGCTCATGTGCTTACAATAAATTAGTAGTTATTTATTAATGAACTTAAGTTTTAAAATATCTTCACTAAACCTTCCTGACTAAGTAATTTCTTAGTGCAGGCTTACATCAGTATGCAGTTCAAACTGGTTTTGCACTGTAAAGGTAACTTGATGCAGGACATTAAGTTATAAGACTATATTGCTATGCATTCTCTACAATTTTAGTCCAACTGTCTTAAGTGCATTTGTGTAAATGGTTTATTTCTGTTCTTCCTTTAATTTTGTAATAACCAGACAACTTTTAGAAGGGGGGGGGGGGGGTTTGAAGACCTCTGCTAATGATTGAGTAATTGGTTGAGTACATCACCTCCAAGATTATTTATCTGCAACTACACTTCAGTAGTGATAATAATCAGTATGCGCTGAGGGTTTCTGGATATGTATACTTATAAGTTGGTCAAGTCTTCAACATTCCATTTAGCTGGTTTTATCTGTGGGGTTGTAGTATAACTATACAATTAATAGCTCTGGAACATGAGTGTACATCCTTCCATATCTATTAAAATTAGATTGCATCAGTGCACATTATGTCTTGCTCTGTCATGGTGATTTTATCTGGAGACATGCATTGAAGAACATTTATGTTCCCTGTTGCCCTAATGGTCAGAAGATCTTGTTTTAAACTGTTCCTATCGCCTGTGTTTGTCATTTTATTTAGTTCAGTGTTATATTTATTTCCTATTTGCTACTGTATGATTATCATTTATTGGATCCAGTGCTTCGAATGAATTAAGTTTGTTGTATAATGTTAACACACATTGGATAAATGACAAACCAAAATCCTTCCAGTTCTGTATGTTAATTCTGAGGTTATTGTACATTTTTTATAATTAAATTGGTCACTAAACTATTTTAATGAAAGTTGTAAGATATTTTGCAGTACCTCATTTGTTCCTCCATTAACCATTGCACTGATCAATAAAGTACTACACCAGTATTGTATTAGTGTTTATTCTTTCTTTCCAATAGTTTGAGCCTTGAAACAAATCAGTGCTCACAACCATGCCTACATACATCATGCTAATCTGCCAGTCAAGTATCAGGTCAGGTGGCCTGTTACGGTCTCGTTCCATCTTATAGCTGGACGTCCAATAGATCAAACCCCCTTTGGTTGGTATCGTACAATCTGCTTTGGGACTCGTTCCCTAGGCATTCTGTTGACCTGGTCTCTCCAGTTCTTCCTATAGGTTCCTATGTAGTTTAATACAGGTTCTGTCTTCAGTTCTTTCATCGGGTCCTCGTTCCTTTTGTGGTCCCATCGTGTGTATCCTGCGGAGTGTCTCATAAACTTCATCTCAGCTCTTTCGAACAGTTTGTTGTTGAGGCAGATCTTACTCTGAATTGGTTCTTTGCCCTTGAAAGCAAGTACTTTTGTTTTTTCTGAAGATATTTCCATGTCATATTCAATGGCTATTCTACTGAGATTCTGCATGGAATGTTGTAAGTTGTCCTTTGTGCTGGTGAATAGTACTTCGTCATCAGCGTACAGGAGCGTGTCTAATTTCAGGTTTTTGTTGATTGTGATACTGCCGTGGGGGAGACTTATCCAATCATTTATAAGGGCATTCATGTATATGACATAAAGCAGGGGGAAACTCAACCTTGCCGTATTCCTCTGTTGAGTGGTTTCCATGGTATAATTGTGTTGTTAACTCTGACTGCTATAAAGTTGCTTGTATATTGTTTCGATTAGTTGTTGTGGTTTTTTTTTTTTTTTTTAATATACCAAGGGCCCGTCAGCTAAGCTCCGGATGTACTGCAGCCTAAAGGCTTATTGTACTGCCCTGTGTACTCAGCACCAGTCCATTATCCCTGTGTCTTTGATAAGATGGTACAGTCCCATGATGGACTCTGTTTTGATTTCTTTGGGTTCAATTGTCGGTCTCCCAAAAAGATTGAATCTTCTGCGATCTAGAGCTTCGCAAGAGCAGATTATGTGATGGGCTGTCTCCGTTACCTTCCCGCAAAGTCTGCAGTCTAGGTTTCCTTTGATTATGCCCATTTTGTTTAGGTGCTTTTTCACGGGAGCAAGGCCCGTGAGAAGAGCCACTATGTATCGTACCTGAATTTTTTTACATTTGAGTAATTTTTCAGCTGTTTTCTTACATGGTTCATTGATGAACATTTTCCCATGTTTCATACCAGGGTTAGTTTTCCATCTATCCCTATGTTCTTTTTTGATCTAGTCTTTAATAGCTTCTCTTATGGAGCATTTAGGTACTCCTAGAGTCGGCTCTGGTCCATAAAAGATTGTTGCCGCTCCCTTCCGGGCGAGTTCATCGGCTTTTTCGTTTCCTTCAATGCCCTTGTGTCCTGGGACCCATATCAGTTTGACGCTGTTATGTTCCCCCAGTTTAGTTAGGGCATTAAGACATTCTTCCACCAGTCTTGAGTTCACTTTAGGGCTTTTTAAAGCCTTCAGTGCTGCCTGGCTGTCTGAGTATATAATAATCTTCTTAATTATATAAGATCTTTTCATATATGCATTGTAGTATTGCATAAACTTCTGCCTGGAATACCGTGGGATATTTTCCCAGGGGAAAGCTAATGCTTTTTCCTGGTCTCATTCCATATACTCCCGAGCCTGCCCCTGAGTCGTCTCTTGACCCGTCTGTGAACCAGATCAAAGTTTCCTCAGGATGCTCGGGTTTTGTTTTCCAAGAGTCTGTTTAAATTATTACTTCAAATGTTTTATTGAAGTTGTATTGTGTAGGAGTGTAGTCTGATTGCATTTCAAGTATGGAATCTTCTACAATTTTTGTTATTGATGATATTCCTGATTCACTTCCTGGTCTCATTCCATATACTCCCGAGCCTGCCCCTGAGTCGTCTCTTGACCCGTCGGTGAACCAGATCAAAGTTTCCTCAGGATGCTCGGGTTTTGTTTTCCAAGAGTCTGTTTCAATTATTACTTCAAATGTTTTATTGAAGTTGTATTGTGTAGGAGTGTAGTCTGATTGCATTTCAAGTATGGAATCTTCTACAATTTTTGTTATTGATGATATTCCTGATTGTGAATCAGGAATATTTCCAGCTTTACCCTGTTTCAGCCTATGTAATGCCATCCTAGCTTCCCCTTTGATCAGAATGTCAAGAGGGGCCAGGTCTAGTAAGGCCTCCATAGCCGCTGTGGGGGTAGTTTTAAATGCTCCGGTAATTGCTAGGCAGACTTGTCTTTGAATTCTCCCCAGCTGTACCAGAGTTGTTTTATTTTGCACCTTGGTCCACCATACCAGTGCACCATATGTTATCGAGGGTCTCAGTACCCTAGTATACAACCAGTGTATCATCTTAGGTTTTAGTCCCCACGTATTTCCATACATCCTCCTCACAGTCATGAAGGAGGTTACAAATTTATTGTATATTTTGTTCAAATGCTGGTTCCAGGTCAACTTGGAGTCAAGAATTACTCCTAAGTATTTAACCTCTCCCTTCATTTTAATTTCTTCACCTTTTAGAAGCAGGGAGTTAGTTTCCTTCGGATTTCTTCTTCTGGTGAATGGGACAATGGCTGTTTTGTGAGGGCTTATTTTAAGTCCCTCATTTTCTGTCCAATTATATACAACGTTAAGTGCCATTTGCATTCGTTCCTTAACGGTGTTAGCAAATTTTCCTTGAACTATAATGACGATGTCGTCAGCATAGCCAAAGATATTAAAGTCTAGCTGACTTACCTTTTTAAGCAGTCCATCCACAGCAGAGGGGATAAGACCCCTCCCTGAGGACATCCCCCCGTAACCCTTGCAGACAGACTGCTTTCCATACATGTTGTGTGTATCACTCTGCTTTTAAGCATGGCTTCAATCCACCTGCAGGAGGTTTCATCTAGTCCTCGCTCTCGGGCAGCAGTGATCATTGATTTAAAGGAGGTATTGTCGAAGGCTCCTTCTATGTCCAGAAAAGCTCCCAATGCTACCTCCTTTTGTTCCAGAGTTTTTTCCAGTCTTTGTACTACTTGGAAAAGAGCTGTCTCTGTTGACATACCGGCTTGATAAGCATACTGGTTCCGGTGCAGAGGTCTCTCAGCCAATGCATCATCCCTGATGTGTCGGTCAAGCATTTTTTCTAGAGTTTTTAGAATAAAAGACATGAGTGTGAGAGGTCTGTAGGACTTAGCCCGGTCTATAACTTTCCCAGGTTTAGGTATGAATACCGCCCTACAGTGTCTCCACCCCATTGGTGTATTACCTAGGGCTAAACTAGCTCTAAGTATTTTAATCATAATCCTTGCAAGCATTTGGAAGCCGCCTTGGAGCATGATGGGCATTATTCCATCACTTACTGGGGATTTATACGGTTTAAATGAGAAGATTGCCCATTTTAGAGTTTCATAGTTAACCACCTTCCTAGCTGTTTCCCAGTCTCTCCTGTCAGTTTTCCAAGATGGAAACTCCAGTTCCAGGCTGCCCCAGCCTCCGGGTGGTTCTTCTATGATTTCCGACCCTGGGAAGTGTACATAAAATAGTTCTTTCATGGTCTCTTCCGCAGTTCGGGTGTATTCTCCATTATCTCTTTGGAGTGAGTTTATGCTGCTTCGGCTTTCTTTAGAGAGAATTCTTTGAAGTCTGGCACATTCCGGAGTCTCATCTATCTCCCTGCAGTACCTTCTCCAAGACTCTCTCTTTGCCAATCTTAAGGCTTTGTTGTAATCAGTAAGGGATCTCCTATATTCCTCCCATTTTCCTGTTTTTTTTTTGCTGCGTTGAACAGTCTTCTTACCTGTTTTCTCTGGTCTGCTAGGTCTTTACTCCACCAGGGGATATTCCTGTTGGACTGCCTAGCTACCAGAGGGCAGGTTTCTTTGTAGGCTGAAATTATTGCTTCCTGTAATTGTTCTGAAACAATTTCAACTTCTTCTGTACTTTTGAAGTTTTTATTTATTCCCCTGAGATTCTGAGCTAGTTCTTTTGAAGCTGCCCCAGTCAGTTCTCTGGGGATTTCTGTAATATTCTGTTTGTCGTTCTAATCCCGCCATGTCGAATATTATATATCTGTGGTCTGAACAACTTACTTCCTCAGATACATGCCATTCACTTACTTTACTCCCTATATAGGGGGTAGAGAAAGTTATGTCGATAACCTCCTTTCTGTTTTTAATAACAAAGGTTGGTTTATTTCCGTTATTCATTAAGTTCAAATTACGTTCCAGAATGAATTCTAACAAGGACTCACCTCTGGGGTTGTTGGTGCTACCCCAGGCCAGGTTGTGAGAGTTGGCTTCGCATCCTAAAATTTGGTGTTCACCTTCTTTTTCACACCTTGCTACCAAGTCCATTACTTCCTTGGTAGGTGGTAACTGCTCATCGTCATAGGGAAGGTATGCGGATCCAAGGATGATTTTCCTTGTCCCTTCCTTTGAAGATGTCTGGATAGCTACTGTCGTGAGGTCTCTGGAACAGAAATCCATCAGCGGCAGTATCTTGATTCCTTTTTTGGCAAGTATACAGGTTCTGGGAGTCTGGTTTGTCCGACTGAATATCAGTTTGCCTCAACTCCTCCCAGTCCCTTTATTTTGCCTTTTACAGCCCAGGGTTCCTGAATGAGAGCCAGGTCACAGTCTCTCATCATCACACACAGTGCTGCCGAGGCAGCCCTGCTATGCTGAAGATTTATCTGGACCACTCTCATTCGCGCCCTTGGGTCTGGGTTTACCTTTTAGTGGTTTAAAGGTTACCTGACTTAGGCCGCAGAAGACCTTAAATTGTTTGGCTTCTAGCTTTTCATACGAGTCGAGGTCCACCGAGAATGCCAAAGTTTGGCCTTTCTCGGTCACCTTTCGGCTCATAACATGCCATTCACCTACCTCAAGTCCTGAATTCTGTGCCTTCAGTCTCTTTTTAATGGTTTCCATATCATTTGTTACTGGTACCCAGACTAGGACCCTTGGCCTCCTTGGAAGGTCTTTGGAGTCTACAACTTGTAACTCCAATCCCTCCCAAGGGCTGCCAAGTCTGCCTATAGCTCCGGATAACCAGTGTTTTGTTTGTTCATTCTCACAGGTCATCCAAAGGTTACCCTGTGAGAATTTATCTAGAAATTGTGGTGACACCTGTTCAGGGTTGTCATCCAACATTTCCAAAATTTTCCTTTTCACCAGTTCTGCTTTCTCCTGGTTAAGTTGTTGGTTTTTTGCCATTACGGCTACCTTGATACCTTTAGCAGCGTCCCTATAGCTCAAAGGTTGAGATAGTTCATTCCTTCGATGCTTAGGTTCTCGCTGCTTTGGGGTGCTTTATTCAGAGCGTGGTCTTTTTTGAGGTTGAGGTCTCTTTGCTCCTGAACGGTTTGTTCTCCGTCCAGGTCCCTTCTTTCATCTTCCTTTCCCTCATTAGTTTCTTCCGTTGTGCTCCAGAGAGTTTCTTAGGTTTGATCCCAGTTCCTGACGTACCTGGTACTGCCACCTCTCCTGGAGTTGTTTGTCACCTCCATTGTGGAGTCTTCCGATGTTGACAAGTCTATGGACGAGTCCATTCCTTGTAATGTCTTGGTTGAGCTTTCGCTTGAGGTTTTTTCTTGGTTCTCCATTTGGGTCCCACGAGTATCTGAGAAATAAATAGTCCAATCAGACAGAGCTCCGGTTGTCCGAGCAAGGCTGCTTTCTCAGGGAGGTCGCCCAGTTTTCCTGAGGCTCCGTTGAGGACACATCACCCATGTGCCATGCACCCCTTCGGCACGGATTAAGGCAAGCCACACTTAACACCTTGGGGTTGGGGAGGTGGTCCGCGATCTCTTATTCAATATATTCAGAGAAACACCTGTCCGGCTCATCAGTGGTCAACTGTCGCTACCAGACAGGTGCCGGCTATCCGCCACCTGCCGACGCGTCACGATACCCGCTCAAGGGCCAGCGTTAGGGTTTGCAGGATGTTACTCCTTGCCAGGGACCCCCCCCGCTGAGGATAGTTGTTGTGGTACTTCATGTAATAATCTTACTGTCAAATGCTTTTTTGGAATCTACTGTAAAAATGCCAAGTGTGTGGGTACGTTGAATTCTCTATGCTTCTCTATTAAAATTGAGAGAAAAGTAACCATCAGCACTTGATCTTCCTTTCCGTAAACCATTCTGTTCACCGATCCTGTTTGAGTAGTGTTTATACAGTTTATTTCTGATGTTTGTCCTGAAAGTAGTCTGACTGAGTCAATTTATTGTGGTGTTTGAAGCCATATTTTCAGTGTTGCCTTAGTAAACAAGAGTTTAGTGCTTTTCAGTCGGTCATCACGAATGTACCCAAAAGAGATGGGTTATGCCCTAATCCTGAAATAAATTACATGAGATGAATAAAACACTAGGATGACCAGTTTCGATCGTCAAGCGATCATCATCAGATCCATTACACTTAGGCTACAAAATCTATGTTTGAAATACAGGTGAAAATATTTACAATATGTACAATTATTTAGTTGCAGTATTGGTACTGCAACTGTCAGTGTATGCTAAATGCAGTATATATGTTAAGGTGAAATGGTGATAGCTATCCGTCGATTGTACTTTAGAGAGATTATACGCTTAGTTATAATGAACATAGGAATGCGATAAGATACGGAACACATTCAGCCGTGTGCGAACATATGTGTGACGCAGGGCACAGCTTTACCAACATAGAGTCGGACCTTAAAATAATCCATCACGAATCGAAAGGCAGAGCTCTTGACATAAAGGAAGCAATCGAGATACACCTAGCCAAACTAAACAATCCCAACAATCTAAATGAACACATGTTCATGGAGAGCTCACCCCTCTTCACGCTACTAAAAAACACTCCCTGTCGGAAACAAAACACAATTTAGCGACACAGCCAAGCTAGATAAAAACGGGGGGAAATTAGGGGGTTATTAATAGGTAAATGTTATCTGGATCAGGTGTACGATGTACTTTTCTTCTGCAATAAACCAAGGTCCATATTCGCGGCAGTATTAAAGGTGCCGGGACGTCCTCATAAGACCGTCAACGCTTAGTTCGAATGGGTTATACTCCACGCGTGGCGAGGGCTAATCCACGGTCTTTAATAATTGTAGACCCACCTCATTCAATAACATACATCTTATCTAGGTTGGCAACACCTCACATAAACACATCGCTATCACTCCCCACAGCACGTAGGAGCAGGGGGGAGAAAGCAGGGAAAAACCAGTCGTTAAGATAACCACCGCAGTCTACCGCACAGTGAGTTCCAGTGAGCACGAAAACTGCGAGTAGCTGTTGTACGGAAGACAATCAGATAAGTAGTTAGCCTAAAATTTTATAGTTTAACCATGACGAATAGAAGGAACTAGTGTGAGGACTCGGCCATTATAGCACGGTAGTTTGGGGTCCCGCCGCTACAAGCACTGCAAGCGATAATCTCCATCAACCTGTACCAGGGTTGTAGGCACTACAAGCACGCCATCAAAAAACAGCAGTTGAAAAACAAGCAACAACTCCATAAACCCATCCCCTCACTCCACTCCCTCTCACCAACACTTCCCCCACGCAATCCTAGCACTCTACATCAAATCCTACAGCTTTTAATCACGCCAGCAGCACAATAAACTTAATAAATCCGGGCTACAGAACAGACCAAAAAACTACACTTTAAGCTAAACCAAATTCACTTCTCAGCTCGACATAAGCCATAATACAAGTTAAAACCTATACAAAACATACTCTCCCTACTGTTTTACAACTATTAAACTAACTATTCGCACTCAAAACCTAAAATCCCTGAAACGGGAGCTAATTTAAAAACGCAATAGCATAGCCCGATTACGTCTCCGGCAGTGCTATCGCATATGCATTTCAGGGTGTATGTAGCCCCACCAGTTCTGGTGACCCCTAGATAATGCTACACCCTCAGGGGCTCACGGCTGGTGAGTTCGGGAGTTGGCGACCCCGAGGGATTCCTGAGCTGGGTCCGTTTTCCCCTTTTGTCCCTTCCCTTTGGGGCTGACCCTCTCCTCTCTCCCCTCTCCTCTTTTCCTTATATTTCCTTTTCTCTTTCAGATTCCCGCACTGTTTTTGTTACTTGGTTCCCCATGTATCTAAATTCCCTTTTAGGATTTTTTTTGTAGGTATTTTTAATCTACGTCGCATTTTGTAAGTCTTTTCGATCTAGATTGCATTTTGTGTGTGTTTTTCAATCTCAATTGCATTTTGTAAGGATTGACAATCTAAATTGCTTTTTAGTATGTCTTTCAATATCCGGGCCGGGGCTTTTGTTAGTTTTTTGGATTTCAATTGCATTTTGTATTTTCAACCTACCCCGTTTTGTTCAAGTAGTTAAGTCTCAATTGCAATTTTGTGGGTATTTTGAATCTCCATTACATTTTGTGCGTATTTTCAATCTCATTAGTATTTTGATTTCACTTGCATTTTGTAGGTATTTCGACTGTACGTTGCATTTTGTACGTATTTTGGACTTAACCTACATTTTGTGCGTATTTTTCAATCTATTCCTTTTCGAGTATTTTCGTTCAAAATTCCCTGATGTACGTATTACCGCTCTCCATTTGGTGAGTAGTTTCAATCTGAGTTACTTTTTGTAAGTATTTTCCCTGCTACATAAGGCATAGTTGTTGGGGCTCATTGTCTTTTTTATCTAAACCATTTTCATTTCATCCATAGCAGTAAGCTGTTTTTTATCTTCATCCTTTCATTTCACGCCATTTCATTTCATCAGGGGCCGATAACCTCTATGTTAGGCCCCTTAAAACAACAATTATCATCATCATCGCATATGCATTCATAACTTCACAATAACTTCCAAATTACGACTAAGTGAGCTATCTGCCTGAGTAGTTACAGGTGTTACCGGCTTGTCTGGGACGATGGGTCACCAAACCGGTATTTAAACTCAATTATTAAGCTTTAATTAACCAAATTGAGAGGAAACAGATCAGACCAAAAAACATACACTTTAAGCTATACCAAATTCACTTCTCAGTTCGACATAAACTTTAATTCAACTCAAAACCTACACAAAACATACTCTCCGTACTCTTTTACAACTATTAAACGAACTATTCGCACTTAAAACCTAAAAACCCTGAAAAGGGAGCTAATTTAAAAACGCAATAGCCTACCTCGATTACGTCTCCGGCAGTGCTACCGCAAATGCATTCATAACTTCACAATAACTTTTGTATGATTTGGTGCAAAATGATGGGTTTTAAAGCTATCTGGATTCAGTTTTTCAACCAATTTATTGTGATGCTTTATGTACGGTATGGTTAATGTCAAACGCAACTAATACCATTTTATCCATAATGTAGAATCTTGGGCTTATGCCGTGTTTTATTTATTCAAACTCGACGCGTTTCGAAAGAAACCATGTCTTTCTTCATCAGGAATAAGAGGAAATACGACTAAATTGTTGCTAAGAGAAAGCAACAAAGAAACTAAAAAAAGGTGCCTGATGATGAACAATGAAGTGTATCTAACACGTCCTTCGAGAAGTGTATGTGGCGTTCTTTTCCAGGCCGAGAAAATAATTACCAGAAAATTAAACTCAAAATCGATGTGGAGCGAAATATTTATGATTGTATCGATTCCAAAGGAACAATTTCAGTTGATCATTCAGGAGCTGGCTGCTGTCTTCAGCGTGTCATGGATATTATCCCTAGACTTGTTTATTTTGGGTGCCGATTCATCTTCAGAACGAAGGAAATCCGCCGAGATTTGCAATCTCGAACATCCGCCAAGTCTTCACGCAAGCTTTCGAAAGTTCAGTACCGTAGCCGACAAAATGAATTGGTAAGTAGAGAGTTACTTTAAATAGTTTATGTGTGCTTGTTTTATTATGCTGGGGATTAGCCGTGTTTTTTATCTGTTTCTGTATACTCCAGGAATCTGTGCGTTCCGTAACATGCAATGAAGACCGTAGTTGTTATTTCCATGAATTATATTTTCCATTGTGCCCTGCCGTGCTATTTTAATTGTAACCGCTAATTACTTTTTAAAAGAGTACTAGTTACAAAGTAATTCGTTTCCCTTAGGACCAGCTGACCCCGCTAGTGTGGAACTTACCCACTCTAGCGCTGCCTGGCGGGGCGCGCTTGAACTTCAGGAGTCTTCTCACTTTCTCCTTCTATTCGTCATGGTTTAACCATAGTTTACAACCATATAATCTCTCTAAAGTACAATCTACGGATAGCTATCACCATTTAGCATTTCACCTAACATATATACTGCATTTAGCATACACTGACAGTTGCAGTACCAATACTGCAACTAAATAATTGTACATATTGTAAATATTTTCACCTGTATTTCAAACATAGATTTTGTAGCCTAAGTGTAATGGATCTGATGATGATCGCTTGACGATCGAAACTGGTCATCCTAGTGTTTTATTAATCTCATGTAATTTATTTCAGGATTAGGGCATAACCCATCTCTTTTGGGTACATTCGTGTTGACCGACTGAAAAGCACTAAACTTTTGAGTCAATTTAAAAAGAAAAATTGAAAACATACACTCGTTATTCTTTAAAGTAGGACCCTTCTGCATCCACACACCGCTGTCAGCGGGATTTCCTACCCTCTTACTCTTTCTGGAAGGCGGTAACCGGAATGCTGTTGAGCTCCCTCGTCACGGTCTGTTGCAACGCTTTCACGAAGCCGTGACTATGTCCTTTTAGGGTGGTTTTGAGGTGGGGAAAGGGGAAGTCTGCTGGGGCAATGTTGGGACTGTAGGGTGGTTAAGGCAGGGTTGCGATGTGTAGGGCCAGCACGTGGAAGGCTGTGTGGCGCACCGCATTGTCATGTTGGATCCGCCAGGAGTTAGCGATCGCTGGGCGGACACGGAGGATGGGTTTTCTCAGCCGTTTGGACTCCACGTAAACTCTGCGGTCATTGTCCTAAAAATTATTCACTCTTGCCACATTTTCATCCGTTTTGGAGCTCGAAGGTCGACCTCAACGTGGGTAGTCTTCAACTTCCTCTCTCCCCTCCCGAAACAGCTTGTCCGTAAGCCATCTTGATCATATCGTGAGTCTCTTTCCCGGTTTTGCCGAGCCTAACACAAAACTTGATGGCATAGCGCACTGTTTCAACGGACGAACCATGACGTAGCGTAACGAGTGCACTTGCAGAGGTTATGGTGATGAGCCATTTACACTCCACTACAGCTGTGAAACAACTGTGGCTGGCTCCCAACTTGACCCCTCCGCCAACCCCAGTCGGAGAAGGCGCGGGAAAAATCCAGTCCGACTACTTTCAGGACAGACTGTATCTTATAGCCTGAGTTAAGAAGGCTTATTCCTCTGTAATTTTCACAATTTTTAAGATCGCCTTATGAATCTGCATACATTATACATCTAGCATTTTCATTTTAACTTAGCCTATATCTCTTCTTCGAGTATCTTCGTGCCCAGGCTCCCATCTATTTGCCCCAGCAATCGTTCATCCTATCCCCATATCAGTGGCGTCGGAAGGGGGGGTGCCAGGGTGCGGCCGCCCCCTCAATATTTATTTTGGGGGTGCGGGGCACCCCCAATAGGCTATCTTTTGAAAATGCAAAACTTTTATATTGAGAATTGAAAAAGAAATACCTTTTTGAGATACATGGCCCAAATTTGAAATGCGAACTCGCGAGCAGCTAAGTGTGAATGCCGATTGTGAATGCAAGCCAATCGTCTCTGCTGAGGTTGGCAACATTGGCCTAAAGTTAGTTTGGTAACGCTGTCGGTGAGTGCGAAGAGCAGGTTCAAGCCGATTTATTCTTGAGTTACGTAAAAGAACATTAATTATACTTTTCACGACATTATACTTTAATAGAGAAATAGAACGTTTCTTATATGTATCTCCTTAAAAAACATGATATACTGACACACGCGTTGAAGGGGAATCCCCGTGACTAAAGAAGGGTGTGGATTTGGGCAGGCATCCTGGGAATGGCGTACTCATTTTGGTGCACTGGAAACTTTCCACTCATATTATTTTATTCTTTGCTCTCCACTGGACACAAGCAATCGGCGAGCAGTTGCGTGTTGGTCGCTTGCCCGCGCAACCAAGGCGCTATTACCACTGACAACACGCGCTATCAGACCCCCGGACTCTTATTTTATGAGTGCCCTTTTGTCCTAGTTCTTGTACTGAGGCTTGGATTTATCACCTGGGAGGATACATTAACTTGAAGGTAAGTGCCCATTAATATTACGATATTGTGCCAGTGTTTCTTTGAGGCGTTCATATGGGCGACTACCCCATCCGAGAGGTAGCAGCCTACGGTACATCACTTCCCCCCGGCGGCCAGGCCTCAGGCACGGTGTAGGCGCATCAGCTGGTCCGGCCTGCCGGGCCATCGTCATCTGTCCGAAGACTGGCTGGCGGATGGCCGGCCGGACGGCTGCCGCACGTGTTTGCTCAACATCTGGAGGAGACAATAACAAGTACATTGGGGGTGCGGGGTGCGGCAGGCAGGGGAGGATAGCTACTTTGCCTTTGGGATCCACGTGACCTTCACGCCAGCTGTAGGGGGCACGGCGGCAAGGAGCCAAAATCAGAGCAAGGAGGGGGTTGATGGTCCAGCGTGATGGGACCTGCAGGGGTGAGGTGAGGAAAGAAGAGGAAAGGAAGAAACGGCGACTTTCCGGGGGAAAAAATAAACACTCAATCATTCCATTCCACTTGCTTCACAGGAACAAGAAAGAGGTGGTGAAAGTTTTCGCTGCGAGTGGTAGTTAATGAGAGGAGGGAGGAATTAGGAAGTGCGCTTGTGATGAGTGATAGTGATAAAATATAATGATAGTGAAGTGATTTTAAATAGTGATTATAAAAAGTGGATTTTAGATTTTTAAATATTAATTCGGTGACAGGACTGGAGACTTGAATAGTCGTTTAATTTTGATTTTTTTAAATGTTTTGAATGCATGAAAGGCAGTCGAATGGTTGGTATCACAGGTAGAAGTTGGTTCTCCAAAGCGGAGAGAACATTTTATATCAACGGTTTCCAACATTCGAGAACGGCGGGTGAAAAATACAAATCACATAAAAACAGTGACTTTCACCGGAGAAATTATGAACTAATCATTAATAGAGAAAATAGCCAGCCTGTAACTGCGAAGATTGACAAGGGAATGTTGAAACAAATGAGCGTTGCTCGCAAATGTTTTCTTGTTGTTATTAGTTGTCTTCATTGAACTCTAGGTAATACTGGAATGCTGTATGGGAGCAAAGTGCGGCTTTTGGTGCGACTAGTTACGCCTGGTCGTGCACGTCAAGGATGCGATGACCAGGACGCAGTTTTCAGCGAGGGTTACCATGGGAGGAGTCGTTCCAGTAGTACCTACAGTTCAATGGTTGTCTTCGATATTTAATGCTTACTGGTAGCGCTATTCGCAGCCACGACTCTGATCAAGGCAAACTCATGGAGCTTTTACAGGAGAGAAAAGACGATGTACCCAAACTTACTTGGTGGGTGTCGCGTCGTAACAATTTCCTCAGCCCTGGCATGCAGAATGAGGTGACTGAAATAATGGCCCTCTCTGTCCTTCGAGACATAGCAAAACAGGTACACGAATCACCTTTTTTGGTATTATTGCTGATGGCACCACCGATATTGCGGGCTTAGAGCAGATCTCTGTATGTGTTAGGTTGGTTCACCCTAAAACCTTTCAAGTAACTGAACTTTTTCTCGGGTTGTACAACCCACAAGATGCAACCGCTAAAACGCTGGTTGGTGCCATAAAAGATGTTCTCTTAAGGCTACATTTTCTATTGTCAAAATTGTGGGGTCATTGTTTTGATGGCGCCTCTTAACATGTCTGGGCACATCAAGGGAGTTCAAAAACTTCTGTCTTATGAGCAGCCAAAATCCCCTTATGTTCACTGTTCAAACCATTCCCTAGGCTTAGCTCATCAAGAAATCTCGCGGAAAATTGCAGTTCTTTGTGATTTGCTTGTTGTTGTGAAAATTTCAAGTAATACCATGCTCGATCCTTCGAAGAGACAGAACACCTTTAAAGATGTCGTCCTGGCACCCTGTGATGACGATGATAATGCCGTCGCCAATGGACCGTCATCAAAGCTCATCGCACTTTGTCCAACGAGATGGAGCGTGAGATGCCGGTCTCTTAAAAGGTACAAGGAGAACTACAAAAGGGTCATACTGCCTCTCCAATGCCTATCCTCGATGACCCCACGGGTGCTTCTCCGGAAGTCAAGTCGGCAACTCGTGGGTACCTAAAGAAGCTGAAGTCATTCGATTCCGTTTTAATTTCTTCACGTCAGTGTCGAAATTTTTGGTCCATGTGAAGAACTTGCAAAGGCCCTTCAGAGCCCATGTTATACCGTACTGCCACAGGAGCAAAGAAAGCTGCTCTGATTTTGATGTCGGCAATGGAGGCTCTTCGAACGACAGAGGAGTTTGATCGGATCTACAAGGAAAGCTACATTTATGCTACGGAGATAGTGGAACTTGACTGCTCTTCTTTACCAAACCCTAACCAACAAGTTTCCGAAAACCAAGCCACATGCGAACCCGACGATGAGGAGGAAGAAGCCGAGTAAAAGAAAAAAAAAGCAGAGCAAGAAGCCCAAACCTGAACAAAAACTTCCCAAAAAACGGCAGAGGAAAATTCCGAAGCGTTTAGAACAAACTGTAACCGAATTTATTCAGTTACAGTAGCTCACCCTATTTTTTTTTGCCTTGTGCAGTTAGTTTGGGGTATTTTATTCATATCTTATTATATTGGGTTAAAGTGGGGTTGCAGAGGTGATTTTATTGTGCCTGTGTGTGTTTTGTGGACGGATTCATCTTTGGATGGTCCGGACCAACTAGGATCATTGTTTATTAATTATCGGTTTTTGGATATTTGATATTATAAAATACGGAGTTTTGCAATTTATAACGTTTTGGGAACAAGGATATATAAGACTGTGTTATTTTGAGTAGAAGCATTATTTCATTTTGGTTTGGGGTTAATGGCTTTATCTTGACCTAGTAATGTTAAATGTTAGATTCGTGGCTGTACTATAAGGTACCAAGTATTGGTATTTTCGAGGACTGGAAATGTTACAAACCCGGAAAAGACAGGCAGTAATTCGGCTTGTGGTGGCAAGTTCAGGGAATACCTAGGCTATTAATAGCATGAACTCTTATGAACTTCGAAAGGAAAAATACTGAGTGACGTCAGTAGGAATTACGTCTGTCTAATGTTCATGTGTTGACACGGATGTTCCGCTAGGAGCGGGCCACGCACGAGTTAGTTCCGGCAGGAACAGTGGGGTGATGTATCCGTTCGCCAGTGCATATAATGGCGTGTCTGGTGTTCCGATGTCGTCTTATTGCTTTATTGGCAGAGTCCAGATCTACTAGCGCCCAGGGTCGTTTTACGTGACATGGTTTCCGTAACGAACAGTTAGAGATCGGGTCTTCTTGCTTTTAGGCCAGAGTCCATGTCTTCTTGCGCCCAGGGTCGATTTATCTGGCATGGTCCGGTAATCGAACAGCAGAGACAGTAACTAGACATTCACTGAGCGTTGTGCTATTGAATGACTACATATTTTCGTCATGGTTAAGTTCGTAGATCATGGGTAGCTGATCATATCACACCCTAAAAAGACGTTCATAACCTCACTTCATCATCTGTTGTGGAAGTCATGGGAGGATGTCATGGCGTTGAAGTCAACAAGTCTGGCGAGTGTAGATTCGTGCTCAAACTGTGCAAAGTGAAAAGAATAGGCAAATGATGCGTGAAAGTCTGACGAGTGTAGATTTGTGTACAAGTGAAATATGTATAGGAGGCTGGTAGGCCTAGGTCGAATATGGCCGTAAGTGTTTGCTGCTCTAAGAGCCTAAATTCAGTGGCAAGGTACTGCACAAAATTTTTCACGAGTTTATTGAAGGGTATTTCTCATATTGTATATTATGTATATAGAAGTATAGTACAGCCAATAGATTGTTTCTTTTAAATTCATGTGTGTGTTAATTCCTGTTTTGCATGAAACTGGTAACATCAGCGAACGCATGCCAAATGCCCTACGCCTGGGATAAGTCGTTTCATAGTCGGGGCAACAGTTATGTATGTTATTCTATTTTATTCAGGAAGACCCATATGGTCAACCTTGGCGCCCATTCAATGTCGGGATGTTATGTTAAAATCACTTGTGGCCTGTATTTAAAGGCAGTAAATTCTGTAGGTTTGTGGTAATGAGGGTAGTTAAAGTTAAATCAACTCCAGCGGGGAGGTGAGAGTGTTTCTATTTAAAAGTCGCAAATTCGCGTGGCCGCTATGTTGGTTTTGTAGTTACCAGTTTCTCAAAAGTCACATGGGTGAACTTCTAGTAGCTCCCTTTATCACCGTAAAAAATTCCAGGGTGATATCGGGAATAGTTTCGGATATATTGAATGCTGGTGAAATATTTCACACAGCCGCCATGTTGGATTGGTGAGATGTAACAAAATTTGAAGGGCACGGCGGGGTCGTCCGGAATAGTGCTATGAACTTACCGAGTTTCGTTGAAATCGCTCCAGCCGTTTTGAAGTTATTAGGGGGGGGACACACACTCCTCACACACACACGGACAAAAGGTGATCTCATAAGCCTATTTTTACAAAATTGAAAATGGGCTAAAAAGAAAACAAACAAACAAACAAAAAAAGACTGGCTTTTGTTGGCTTATAGCTCGCGTATTATCAACTTTTCTCCTTTCGTGGATTACAAATGCGAAGCCGCATAAAGGAAATGAAGCTGCGCCTCCAAAGTTAGGCCACCCGCTAAGGCCGAGTAAATCTTGCACCCCCAAAATGAAATCCGCTCCGACGCCACTGCCCCATATCAGTTAAATTACCTCTAACTTATGTATCAGATATCCTGAATCTACCCAGTTCTTGTTTCCATACAGCAAGGTCGGTCTAAATAATGTGCGAAGTATGGAGAGTTTCATCGCTGCACGAACTTATTTCTTGCAGAATAACCTACTGTAGATCGCAACTGAGAACTCCCTGTATTCTTTTCTACACCTCGACTATTTCCTTCCCCATACTACCATCCTAAGAGAATATACAGCCCAAGTACTTAAAATATTCCACTTGCTCCAATTTAATTCCTCCTACCTGGCATTTTATTTTCTTGCTTTTCTTCTCTACCGTCATTACATTCGTCTTCATACAATAGCCTACCCCCTACATTTCTGTTCAAGTTCTAACATGTTGGCTTGCAAGCTTTCGACGGAATCTGCCAATACAACTAGGTCATCAGCATAGGCCAGACTACTTACCTGGTTTCCACCTATAGTTCATCTACTGTAAGTTTGCACCTTTTTGACAGTTCTCGCGGGAACGATACTCCTGCAGAACATATCAATCCGCCTCTACCACGTGCATTCCAGCCAATGAGCTATCACCCACATGGAAGCCAGGAATGGCCGCTGTATTCCGTCAAGGTGTCAACAGCTGTTATGAGTTGCCTAAACCTACATTCATCTCGCATAATATCAATTCATTGCCTTTTTTTTTTTTTTTTTTAAGGAAACTTTTATTTCTTTGTGACATTTATCAAATAATTGTTCTATGACAGAATGTTACATCATTAGACGCGCTATGAGCAAGGACCTTGGCTATGACACAGCAGCTGATACCGTAACTTAAATGTGAGAGTGGAATTATTTTAGGCCCATCAGTTCACAGCTCGAGGAAAATGCTTACTAAGGTATGGTGTAAGATGTCCTTAAGACGATACGATCATTACTTGACCTGTTGGATTGATATTAAAATAAAACATACGAAACATTTCACCATGTAAATTAAATTTTAGGCCCTACACAACTACTCATATTTTAGGCCTACTTTTTTGCACAAATCAAGCCATATGAAAATTATTCACCAGGCCAATGTTCTTAGGGAAATCAATAGTTCTGATGCCTTCGAAAAGGGAGAAATAAAATAAATATCTTGAACAAGAAATTCCGTATCTGCTTCAGACTCGATAATCTAAACAAAGATGTCCGATCTGGAGACATCTCGGGCTACATATTTACTCAACATTTAAGATAACCACTATATATTTATCTGAACAGTGAACATGCGTTCAAATGGAAATACTTTCAGACGACTTTGCGCAATATTATAATAATTATTATTTAATATAATTAACCCGTTATTTTCTCATGCTGATGAATACAGTAAAGCGTCCATTACCAACCGCACGTGGTAGTTCAGTTTGATAATGCAACTTTTCAGTCGGGGCGACATAATATGTTGCCAATATATTCACGATTACTGGGACAAGCGAAAAAATAACCTGAAAAATCTTTCATGTGATTAAAACATGTATATATTTGTTATGGACTACAGGTTATAAATTGAGTCTTTCCTAATGAAGGTCCCTAGATGTCAAAAAAGTGCAAACTTACAGTAGATAGACTATAATTGAATCCCACCCAGCCAGTTTTTGCTGTTCAACAATCCTTGGCTGGCTCTAATAACAACCTTGAACAAAGAATTTATCCTACGATCAACTCAAACTATGGCCTGATTATCAACATAAATACTTCGGATTGCTGATTGCCCTCAGGATGCTCGCCATCTTCTTCCAGGACACTCTGTAAGTCTTCTCTAGATCTATAAAATACAACTGGTGTATTCTTCTCGTAGCTTTTCTCAATATCTTGGCACATACCTAACAAATTATCTCAACATCCTTGTGGTCTAAAGCCACACTAGTTTTCATTCATCCTTACTCTTGGTCAATGATGAACTGTCCTTTCTACGATCCCCGATTACCCTTTGCCTAGGACGTTTATCAAAGAACTGGATAATTGTTGCTATCATTCATGTTACCTCGCTTATAAATTGGTGCGATTATTGCTATGTCCTGTCAGAGGGTGCCTTTCCTAACTACCATGGGCTGGCTACTTGGCTCAGCGGTAACTTTCTCGCTTGTTGTGCAACGATTCGGGATCTAATCCTGGCATTTGAGGGTGCGCAAATGCAAGGGAGCCATGTCAGATTTACTGGCATGTTAAAGAGCCCCTTTGGGGCAAAATTCCGGCACCCTGGAGTCTCTAGAAGCACCGGTAGTTAACCCTTTAAGGTGCAAAACTTTTTTTTTTTTGTATTTATTTTCGTTTTATTGTTTTATAAGACTATTATGTTTATTGACTGTTGGTACCAATAATTTAACCACAAAAATATTTGCAATATAAATATTATGAATTTTGGGGTGGTTCCCTGAGGGACCACTATCCATGTAGGCACCCTGCATGTACCTGGCTTTATAGTGGTCCCTAAAGGAACCACTTATTTTTATTAATGATATTCACATATTTGGATTAAATTTAAATTTATTCACTAATTATGAAGGGGTGCATAATGACCTACATTGATATTTGTATTGATAAAATAACATCTGAACACAATACTTTGGCATATAAATTCACAAGAAATATTATAATTATCCCATCTTCAAATAAAATTGCTAATGTCAACTAGTTACTATCAACTCACAGAAATCAAAACTGTCTTCACTTTTTGGAATGGAAAGGGGTAAAGCAGTCTCTGCAGAGTGCTACTTTACATGCTTTGCATAGAATAGAGCTTCGTCTTGGTTTAGCTTTCGTGCTGCAGTAAGTACATCGACGCTTAGTACCTTTCACAGGCAAATGAGATCCAACATTTACAAGTTGCAAAGTATCCTGGGGGCACACAGTATGTTTCTTGAATTTAGATTTGCTTACAGTTGCATTCACTCCATCTGGACCTTGAGTCTTTCTACTCCTGAAACTTCCAATAAGTTCATTTGCTAATGTGCTGCGGAATATTAGATGGGCTTTTCTTTGTTATTTTTTAGTTTCATGGTTTCTCGGAGTAATATACTGTATATGGATTGACAATGCAAGCATTAATTAGGTAATAAAATATTTTCATCCACCACCTCCTGGACTTCCATGAAATTGAGTATGCCTCGAACAGTTGATCAAATCTATCCACTCCTCCCATGTACTTATTGTAATCACTGACAGAACGTGGACAAGGAACAGTTTCTTTCTCACCTTTCTTGTTTCTTCTCTGTACTGTGGTATGATCATCAGTATCATGCATGTTGCTAATGATAACCACTGATTTGACACCTCTATCCTTCCATTTTGTAATGGAAATTTCGTTAGAAGAAACATAATCGGACTGACCCATCTGAAGTTCTCTATCTGGTCTTAGAATGGTTTTAGGAAAATATTTTCGAGTTTGTAATATTGTCCCACAGCCAAATAGTCCTCTATCTAATAGCTTCCGAAGAAGAGGAGTGCAGCTAAAAAACAGGCATTATCCCAAAGTCTGAAACAATGTAGAAAGTTCAAGAACTACTAACGTTCCCTCTGATGGACTATCTTTCTTACCTTCGTATATATCGAAGCTCAACATGAAACCAGAAACTGCACAAGCAATTGTCCAGATTTTGAACCCACGCTTTATGGGTTTCATTGGTAGGTACTGCTTCAGTGAAGCTCTACCTTTGAAACACACCATGCTTTCATCAACTGATAAGTATCGACTTGGATTGAAGGCTTTTCTGAAGTTACAGTTAAATTCTGTCAACAATGGTCTCAGTTTGTAAAGTTTATCAAAGCCCGTTTCCCCTCTCTTCGGCATGGTAGTATTGCCATTCAAGTGCAGAAAACGAATTATTTTCAAAAATCTCTTAAAGGGCAATTCTTGGTACGTGAAAGTTTGGGTTAGATGACCAGTAATGCTTCATACCGGGAAGAGAATGAAACCCCATTATGATCCGGACACCAAGTGTAGCTTTCAGTTCCTCAACAGTAATGTTCAAATTCACACCTTGTTGTAAAGCATATAGATTACTCTGATCTACAATATACTGCACGAAAGATACAGTAAGAAGAAGAGAAAAATACTGAACGGAGATGATAAATTTATCTCTACATTAGGCCCTTAAGGCTGCGTAAATGACATTTGTTTGTATGATTTAGGTTTGCAAGTTTTTTTTTGTTAAATTTTATGTTTACTTCATCCACTGCATCGGGAATTTCAAGCTCCGCATCACTGTTATCACTATCATGCATGTTTCCGCTAGGAGATCCTGGTTGAATAGCCTGCATTTCAACATCATCATCCCCTATATGCGAAGTCAACGAGTGGGATCCACCAGGTGTTGCACTTCTTGTGGAACCATGTGGAGATGATACACTTTCTGGCACGATTCTACAATCTTCTGCATCAAAGTCCCCACCAATATCAGAATTCTCTGCCTGTTCTTCTGAAATAGCATCAAGAATGCTACACAACTTCTGATGGGACATTCATCTAAGTCTCCTATTCCAGCCATTTTGTTCTAAAATTAGAATATAAACGGAATTATGTTAATATATTATATAGTATATTACTAATATTCAAAACAATTATCGAACTAATTATGCCTAAACCATGTATTTTTTTTATAATAAAAGAACCAATAATATTGGGCAAAAAGTGTTGACCAACTGAAGAGCATTATTAACACTCGTTAACGTATTCTTGAACACTAATTCCTGCAGTATAATTGAGCCTAAGGGTGGAATTCAGAGACATTTCTTGAGGAGGCCTTGAGGCTTCCTCCAATCTGAAGGTCTCCTGGAGATTGATTTTACCGTCAGAGTCATTTCCTTAAGGTCTCCTTACTCAAGGGATCCTCAAGGCTTCCTCGAAAGTAAGATCCACTGGTACCAATCACATACGAAAAGTTTCACTAGTGTTGTTCGAATAAGAATTAAAGTTGACGTGTCTTACAATATAAACTGATGTTGCATGATATTAACGTTGATATGTTAAACATTATAATTGATTGTCAGCTAGGAAATGTGTGATTAGCGCGTACTTATTTCAATATTACTTTTTGAGACTTTTGGCAACGGTCAGTGTAGCTTTTGTTTCCAGACAAGCTATGAAGCAATCTTCGCGCTCCGGTATTTCAAGCGTATTATGTCCACATGTAGTATAGAGTGGAGTAATAAAGAAATTGTTTTGTGTAGAGGATAAACAATTTGTTGTGCAAATCGTCCTCCAGTATAAAAATATACTTGAAAATAATAAGACGGACGAAGTTACCGTGGAAAAAGAAGAGAACTTGTCAAAATATGACGGAGGCGTTCAACTACGTGCCTGAGAACAAGGTAAGATTTCCTCAATTTTCGTATTATTTCTGTAGTAAGACGCACCTGTTGATTATCTTAAAGCACCAATACAACTGACTAAAAGGAACATAAATGAAAGAGTAGCAAAAACGTAAAGTAGTAGCCTACTTACAAGTTTACCGTACCATAACCTATTAGGGCCCTCGCGCAATAAGCAACCAAAATCCGGAGGTATTGGATATTCTTTGTCTTATTAGGTGTGTAATAAGTGTACGAGATAGGAATGCTGGCATATTGAGAGCCTCCCAATTGTATAACATGGTATTCTATGGACTATTTATGCCATAGAAGGACAGTGGCAGTAAAGAGCAACTTAATTGCCGCTATGGGCTACCCAACACGGGAGTATATTACAGAGCGCATGAGCAACTAGTATTGCCCGAACGGTTGGGAAGGCGGATGAAGGCTGCAACAGTCCAGGACCACCAGTCGTCATAGCTTCTATGCCACTGGATAAAGGCCCTGTATCTGGCAAGTACTGTGTGTCTGTTGATGTGCAACAACATGCCCACATTAAAAGATGTCACGCACAGGCGTCTTCTAAACAACGAAGGAAGGTTACAAAATCTATTCGCCAATTAATCACAAGTCCTGCGGCGATCGGGGAGTTGTGACGGGAGCAGGATTGTGTTGTCTGGGAGCTCCTAGTGATGAACCGGCACGTAGGCGACGAATGTGTGATCTTCGCTTTGCTTGAGGATGGGCTGTAGAGCAATTCGTATGCTGCATTCGTGACTAAGCAGGCCTGTTTAGGATCCACTCTGCTTACCCTGAATGGGGAGGGGGCTAAAAAAGGTGCCCTAAAAATAGTCAGCCTAATATCACCCGACAGGATAACTGCGTTCAGAGGGTACACCACAAGCGGTCGAACCACAATAAAAATTAATTTTGCTACATGGAATGTCCGTACTTTGATGGACAATGACACACATAATCGACCACAAAGGCGAACGGCAATTGTTACCCGTAGCTGAAAAGATTCAACATTCATATTGACGCACTCAGCGAAACAAGGGTAGCCAATGAAGGAACATGGAGGTGGCTACACTTTCTTCTGGAAAGGGAAAGACACTGAAGATCAACGTATTCATGGAGTTGGCTTTGCCATTAAGAACGAGCTTGTCAACCTTCTCGATGAACTTCCACATGGTATAAATGAAAGGCTTATGACACTACGACTAAAGTTAAAAAACAGCCGACGAGCGACTGTAATTAGTGCATATGCTCCAACTCTCACCTCTGATGATGAACAGAAAGAAGTATTTTACTCTCAACTTGATGTGATCTTGAAGGATATACCGCAATCTGATAAAATCATCCTCCTAGGAGACTTCAATGCTCGCGTTGGAAGAGACGCAGCATTATGGGCTGATGTTATTGGAAAAGATGGTTGGGAAATGCAATTCTAATGGGACACTCCTTTTATCCAAGTGTTCTGAACATAGCCTCGTAATCACAAACACACTATTCCGACAGAAGGACAAATTTAAGACTTCATGGCAGCATCCTAGATCAAAACACTGGCACCTACTTGATTACGTGATTGTGCGAGCAAGAGACAGGCGTGACGTACTACTCACAAGGGCTCTGACAAGTGCTGATGACTGCTGGACGGATCATCGATTAATAAGATCTGTAATGACTCTACAAATTCTCCAAAAGCGCAGAAAACAGAGAAAGCACATCAGGCGTAGGGTGAACACCGAACGTTTACAAAACGTTACTGCTAAATGGAAGTTTCATGAACTTCTGAATGAAAAGTTACCAGATAATTACCCTGAAAAGATTGAGGAACATTGACAAACAGTCGAGTCTGCTATACTCTCAGCGTGTGAAGAATCGATTGGTTTCGTCAAGATGAGGCATGCTGACTGGTTTGATGAGAATGATGCAGAAATCCAGAATCTTATTGATAAGAAGAGGAAAGCATTCCATGCATGGCAAGCCAATACAACTTCTATCTCCAAACAACTGTATAAAGATGCAAAGGCTGAAGTGCAAAGGAAAACTCGGGTCTTGAAAAATCAATGGTGGATCTCCAAATCCCGTGAAATGCAGCATCTAGCCGAAACGAATAATACTCATGCTTTCTTCAAAGCAACAAGAACTATATATGTAGGAAAGGATTTTGGCAAGCGAACAAACCGAACACGTCTTTAAGTAATTTTAAGTATAAAAACTGTATTTACACATAAGATTACAACAGATAAGATTGCACAAAACTTAGCGTGACTTCACTCGACACAAAACTGACACACTGCTCGTCCTCTTTTTTTTCACGGCTTCCTCTCGGTTCTTCTACGCGGCGCCACCGGGCGGTCCCGAGACTGGCGGGAAACCCACGAACGGTTCATCATCTTCCGATTCCCACAATCGGCCATCCTGCAGATCATCCACCTCGGATGATGAGTCGTCTTCAGCCCATGGTTTGAGGAACTCAGCACAAGTAGTTGTTCGATTGGGGCCTAAGTGATTCCCTTCACGACAGACGTCGTAAGTGTCATTTGGCTTGACTCTGGAGATTCTGCAAGGCCCAAGGTACTTTTTCTTCAATTTAAGGCCTGGTCCAAACTGGGTCCTCTTGATGGCGACGATATCGCCAACTTGGTACTGGTGTGCAGGCCGTCGACGTCGATCGAACGACACCCTGTTTTCTTGTTGCACTTTCTGGATTTGTGCTCTTGCTTCTTCACGGTGTTCATCTCTCCTGGTCTCAAACTCGTCTAGCATCTCTTCATTGATCAACTCAACTATTCTCAGGTCATTTTCACAGCACATTTTAACTCCTGTCAAAAGTTCAAACGGCGTCTGCTTGATACTGAGGTTGTAAGTGGAATTCATGGCTCTCTGAGTGGCTTCGACGTGTTTGTACCAATCTCCTGGGTTTTCGATGGACAACTTAGCCAGCACAGAGATGATCGTGGAGTTCATCCTTTCTACCTGACCATTGGCACGAGGGAGTCCGGTTGTGATTAGTGTATGGGTGATGTTGTTGGCAGTGCAGTACTCTTCGAATTCGTGTGAAATATAGGCGGCTCCACGGTCGGTGACGATCTGCGCTGGATTACCAAATACTCCTTTTTGCACGTCCAGCTTCGCCGTAGTTTCTTTCGTGGCCGTCGTTTTAGTGGGATACAGCCACACAAACTTTGTGAAGCTGTCCGTTACTGCGAGAATATGCTTGTATCCTTTTTTCGTTGAATCCAAGGGTCCGAGATGGTCAGCATGGTAAGTGTGAAATGGTGTGCTTTCTTTAAACAAGGGATGCAAGAGTCCTTCTTGTTTCCCAGCCTTGCGGTTGACCAGCAGACACTTCACGCAGTTGGAGATGACACGGCCAACTATCTTCTTCAAATTGGGTATATAAAATTCTCTCTTGATCTCTTCTTCTGTGCGCAGGGCAGCGTAGTGTCCTTTCTCATGAGCGGCTCTCACCATCTCGTTCTGCATTGGCCGTGGGACGACAAGTAGATTTTGTCCATCACAGAACTTGAAGAGGATACCATCCTGCAGGGTGTAATCCTTGTATGGCTTCGACTTCAGGTGCTCCATGATCGCACACAGACCTTAATCAGCTTGCTGAGCTCGTTTCAACCTGGCAACGAGTCCATCGACGAGACCGTAGAGGACCATGGGATGGCGACTCAAGGCATCGGCGTGAGGAATTCTCGCACCCGGTCTATGCTCGATCGAGTAATCAAACTCCTCTAACATCATGGCCCACCTTGCAACTCTCGGGGTGAGGTCCTTCTTGTCCATCGTCTTCTGGAAGGCAGAGCAGTCGGTTATGATCTTGAACTTGATTCCAAGCAGGTACACTCAGAGCTTTTTCAAGGCCGTCACCACAGCTAACACCTCGAGCTCGTAGCTGCTGTACCTTTCCTCCTGTGGCGTAGTCTTCTTGCTCAGGTATTGAACAGGATGCAGTTGACCATCGTCTGGGAAACGTTGCAGTAGCACTGCTCCATAACCATACTTGCTTGCATCAGTATGGACTTCCGTCTCGTAAGCCGGGTTATAGATGATGAGGACTGGATCTTCGGATAAGGCTTTTTTCAGACTCGTGAATGCAATCCTCTGTTCTTGCTCAAACTTGAATCCACCGGTTGACTTCAACAAATCACTGAGGGGCTTTGCAATCTTGGCGTAGTTTGGGATGTACTTCCGTAAATATCCGGAAAGGCCCAAAAAACTGTGGACTTCGGCCAGCGACTTGGGTTCTGGGTAATGTTGAACTGCGGCTGCTTTCCTAGGAGATGGTGAGACAGTTCCATCTTCTACAACGTGTCCTAGGAACTCGATTTTCTTTTTCAGGAACTGGCACTTCGAGAATTTAATATCCAGATCATGAGTTTCAGCTACCTCCATCACTTGCCCAAGCTTCTCTATGGCATCATTTTCATCTTTTGCTGGGATTACTACATCGTCCATGTACACTAGGACTGTGCCGGCTTGAATTTGTTCTCTGAATACACAGTTGATAAAGCGTTGGAACACAGGAGACGAGTTGCAGAAACCAAATGGAACTTTCAGGAACTCATATTGGCCTGAATGTGTCACAAAGGCCAAATACTTTCTGCTCTCTTCCTTGACTGCGACGTGAAAAAATCCATTTCGCAGATCCAGAGTACTGAATACTCGGGCATCACTCAGCTTGTCCAGGACGTCATCAATGAGTGGTAGTGGGTATCGATCTTTGACAGCTTTTCTATTCACTGGACGGTAATCGACGCACACCCTCGGAGACCCATCTTTCTTCCACACAACTACCACTGGACTAGCGTACTCAGACATACTGGGTCGGATGATGCCATCTTGGAGCCACTGCTGCACTTGCTTCTCTACAATCTCTTTCTCCGCTGGTGATAAGCGTCTTGGGTGACTGTGAATCGGTTCTTCTTGTTTCATCGTGATGCTCATCTCAACGCTGGTACTCTTCTCCTTGTGTGGCGAATATTCATTGACCATCTTTCTGATTCTCAAAACAGCCTCTTCCGATGCCTCTCCTATGTCCAATTCCTCGCCTGCTATCACGTCGATTCGGTACAAGTACGCTTCTGATATCTCCTTGGACATCTTGTCACCGGTTTTGCTGATGGTAGTTACGGCTTGGTCCAGCAAGTCGTTACCCACGATAGCTGGCAACTTGAGTACATCTCCAGACACCACATAGAAATCAGTCAAGTAAGTGTCGTCGTCAATCTGGACGTCGGATGGAAAATATCCTAGGGGTGGCACCTCACTTTCACCGAAACCCTTAAGTACTATGGCGGTCGTCTTCAGCTCCAAATTCCCCATCTCTGCATAAATGTCTTCGCGGATCAGATTGATTGGGCAGCCTGTGTCCACCAATGCGTTGATCTTCTGGCCCTGGAGCAACAATTCCTTCATCTTCATATTCGACTTGGTTCCCAAAGCAACGTTCACTGTCTTGTTCTCTGCATTCTGCTCAGGATTTGGGCACTTGGAATCTATGTGTCCGAAGCTGCTGCAATTGAAGCACTTTGGACCTTGACTCTTGTGTGGACATCCGCTGGACTCATGACTGTTCTTCTGACCACAATTGTAACATCTCTTTACAGACGAGATCTGCTTCTGCCTGTTGTCTTCTCTTGGTGTATGTTTGTCGTCTTCACATTTTTTGTCAACTTCTGGGAGTTTCGTGTGTAAGCTCTCTCATAGATCTTCAACTTGTCCTTGATGTCCCTTGCTCCATATAGAACCATCTTGGATCCAGTGTCGTCCTCGATGCCATCGATGACGTATTGTATCAACGATTTATCATCGATTGCCGACCTGCTGGCTATTTCTCGCATCACCAGGAAATATTCCTGAAGAGTTTCAACTTTAGTCTTTCGTCGGTTGGTTAGCAGTCGATGAATCTCTGCTGCACTGGTATCATCTCGGAACTCTTTCTTCAGGGCTTTCTTCAACTTGTGCCAAGATGTGATGCCACGTTCACTCTGCACGAACAACTTAGCCAGGCCTGACAGTGACTTTTTTGCAAAAACATATTTTTGCATCTCGTCCCAGCCCATCAACGTTGCCGTTTCCTCAAAGTCCTCAATCCAACGTCGCACCGGATAGTTCTCGCTGCCGTCATAGGGTCTGACAGAGCCGTCTACATCTCGGAAAGTCAACGCAAACTTGTGTGCAACTCCCCGGTTTGCAGTGTGCCGCAAGTCCACCACGTCCTGGTCGACTTCCCCTTCACTTGAGCTTTCTACTACAGTCTTCGATTTGTGTTTGGTCTTTGTTATGTTTTTATGGTTAGGCCTACCTCCTATTGCTTTGGAGAGTTTCTGGTCTTCGGACGAGCTAGATGAATCCAATGATGATCCTGACATGCTAGAGGTTGAATGTTTCATGGATTTCATACCAGCCATTTTCTCCTTTAACTCACGTAATTCTTCCGCCAGCAATTCGTTTGCCTCTTTCATCTTGCACATCACATCTTTCGTTTTACCAGTCTCTTCTTCTTCTTCATCATCATCATCATCTTCGTCTTTGGGCATCCCCAGCAACGAAAGGTCCATTAAGTTGTCACAGATGCGTTGCACAAGCACTGCTTTCTCTCCCGTATATTGAATGTTTAACACAGTGCAAATGGCAATTAGATCAGCCTCGGTGAATTCGCACTCAATGAACTTCAATTTCTCCAGGTGTTTTGGTGAGTCACATTCAAACTCGAATCCTGAGAATTCTCTTAAGCGCTGCCTGTTCTTTCGATCACGTGGCAGTTTTTCGAAAATGAGGTTATGTAACGTCTTAATCACGGCCGTAGGCGCCGTCTTAATGTTATTATTAACTTTTTCAATATCTTGTAAACACGCCACATTGTCCGCCATTTTTCTTTGTCTTTCGGCACTCGCACTAATCACTTTTCTTTTCGTCGTCGTCTTAGGGTTCAGGATCCTCGAAATCGTCTTTTGCAGCCTGCTCGAATCACCACGTCTTTGGAAGTTGAACAGCTACTCGTCTTCTATATTCCACGGACCCACATCGTCGTCGATCTTGCCAGAAAAATGTCGTCACCTCACGCCTTGGTTTTATCGCTGTAGCCTAACCAAGATTGCCGTTCCGCACTCAAAATACTTCGTATTTCGGACAAGCCCCCAAATGTAGGAAAGGATTTTGGCAAGCGAACAAACCGAACACGTCTTTAAGTAATTTTAAGTATAAAAACTGTATTTACACATAAGATTACAACAGATAAGATTGCACAAAACTTAGCGTGACTTCACTCGACACAAAACTGACACACTGCTCGTCCTCTTTTTTTCACGGCTTCCTCTCGGTTCTTCTATGCGGCGCCACCGGGCGGTCCCGAGACTGGCGGGAAACCCACGAACGGTTCATCATCTTCCGATTCCCACATATATGGGCCACATTATCATGGTTTGAATCCTCTGCAGTCTAAAGATAGCACGGAACTTCTTAGAGACACAAACTCCATTAATTCCCGTTGGAAAGAACATTTTGAAGAACTACTCAACAGGGACACGCAGGTTGATAATAACATTTTCACCCGACTTCATCAGAGACCTCCTAAAGACCACCTTGATGATCCTCCGCCTCTATCAGAAATTGAATCTGCCATCAATCAGCTCAAAAACAATAAAGCATCAGGCATGGATGGGATTCCTGCTGAGCTCTTTAAAGTAGGGAATACTACTCTAGTTCATCACATACACCAACTCATACTTAAAATATGGACTACCATTACCATACCTAAAGACCTAAGGGATGCCTTGATAATAACCATCTTTAAGAAAGGTGATAGGGCATAATGTGGTAATTATCGAGGTATATCGTTGCTTTCTGTTGCTGGTAAAATCCTGGCCAACATCTTATCCAACCGTTTGAAGCCGTTGGCCGAAGAAATACTGCCTGAGACTCAGTGTGGCTTTCGACCTAATCGAAGCACAACTGATATGATCTTCTGTGCTAGGCAGATGCAGGAGAAATCCAGAGAGCAAGGACGCCCTCTATATATGGCTTTCATAGATATTGTTAAAGTATTTGATTCTGTCAATCGAGAAATGCTATGGAGGATTCTTGCCACACTTGGCTGCCCCCCAAAATTCATTCAGATTCTTCGATTACTACATGATGATATGAATGGCACGGTCCTTAACAGCAATGGCCCTGGAGAATCATTTAAGATTACAACGGGTGTCAAACAGGGATGTGTGATTGCCCCCACACTCTTTTCATATGTTAGTGTTGTACTAAATTTGGTCCAAGAAAAGATTCCAAAGGGTGTAGAAATTATATCCAGGACAGATGGAGGTTTATTCAATCTCAACAGATTACGTGCAAAAACTAAAGTATCAGCTACATCCGTTCTTGATCTCCAGTATGCTGATGACAATGTCATCTTAGCAAATTCAGATGAAGATCTTCAAACCACCCTGAATGTGTTCAATGAGGCATACAGAAGCATTGGTCTGGACATAAATACCAATAAAACACAGGTTCTTCATCAGCCTACATCACATGACAGGGCTACTGCTCCTGCTATCATGATTGATGGACATAAACTAAAGAATATAGATCATTTTCCCTATTTGGGTAGTCACCTATCAACAAATGCGAACATTGACGCTGGAATTCAACACCGCCTCCAATGTGCCAGTGCAGCCTTTGGTCGTTTGCTCGTTCGCGTGTTTGACAACCACAACATTAGCATTCTAACAAAATTATACGTTTATCAAGCTGTTGTAGTTCCCACTCTGCTTTATGGCTGCGAAACCTGGGTTACTTACAGAAGGCACCTCGTATCTTTAGAAAAATACCATCAACGATGCCTTAGGAGAATTCTTGGTATTAAATGGCAAGACCGGCGCACTAACACAAGTGTTTTAGAGGAAGCTAGCACTATTAGTATAGAGGCACTCATTATAAAACACCAACTTCGATGGACAGGACATGTAGTTCGCATGCCTGAGTCCCGCCTCCCAAAACAAATCTTATATTGCCAGCTGAATGTCGGTCAGAGAAAGCAGGGTGGGCAACAAAAACGCTACAAAGATGTTCTGAAGACCAACTTGAAGAAATGTCAAATTGATACAGGTAACTGGGAGGCTGTCGCATCCGACCGATCAGAGTGGCGCCGCAACGTCCATCAAGGCCACTTGTTCTTCGAACAAGAGAGAAGAAGGCTTCTGGCTGAAAAAAGAAATGCCAGGACAGAGCGCATGATTCGCAGAATGATCAACCCCCAAGATCCATTGGCTGCTCAAGACCTTGTGTGCCAATATTGTGGAAGAGTCTGTGGTTCTCGGATCGGACTGTACAGTCACCAAAGAACTCACGCAATATGATTAGGCCTAATGTTGGTTTACAGCGAAGATTTACATAAATGTAACTTGGAAGACAATTATACTCGTATCACGAGTGATAGCCTAAATAATAATAAATAAATATTACAGAGGAAAGTATTGGGGATCACTTTGGAGAGAAAACCACTAAGTTATATAGGCCTATGCACCTGTGGAGCATGAGCATGGTTAGGACAAAATAGCCCCATTTTGCAAGGGAGTATCTGAATTAGAATGTTTCCTTCTCGGATAGATTACAGTTGTAAGTTACTGCATAAGTGTACATACGATGGTAGGCACACTGTCACACATCGGAAAACCAAGGGTACTTACTCCCAATATTTGCTAGATGCACATAATATTGTGTTGAGACTGTACAAATTGTAGCAGACTTTATAGCTTCTCAGCTCATGAACTACACAAAAAATATTTACATAACTATAACATTCAAAGAATAATAACGATACCGTAGTTATTTATTATAATGAACATTAAAGGAGAGGGATCTATTGTAAATAAAGTTGTAATGGACTTCTAATTCTGATTAAAAATAGAACCATGTCAGTTTCTTGTAATGAAATTACTGCTTTTTGAAAGCAGTGCCATAAACTTGACCTGTGGGCTACGGTACTTTTACTAATGTAATGTTAATGGCTATAATATTTATCCTTTCTTTCTGATATTTTTAATTGGTGATTTTTCTTGAGTGTTACCTTAACATAATGTATTTTATTTTCAGAAAATGGTTGACCAAATAAACAAAAACTTGGGACTACGAGAAAAGCAATTGTGTGACGAAAAAAGATTGCTCTATAACATGACCCAGCTGTGGATTCTCTCTTGGGGCAGATGGATATCGAAATATTGTTTGCTCTGGACAGTGATACGTTCACACAAGATAGGCAGGTTGAAGGGGCAGCATCAATATAAGAAGAGCCTATCATCGAGCTGGTCGTAGAAACAGATCAGGCTGGCACCAGTACATCGAATTATGAAAGCCCAACAGGTTTGTCAAAGAGATAGTTTTAAGATTGTTTGCAGAACAATGTTCTCCTACCCGATATTATACCCATTTCTATGGAGTCTGGGATTTGTAAAACAGAGAGCCACGTAGGTTATACAATATGTGTATAATGCAGGTGAAGTTTGGACCAGCCATGCTTATTAGCCGTGGCTGTCAGAATGCTACTTTTCATGTGTACGGTCACTTTCACCTGCAGTCATGGCTCAGAGGGAGGGTGTATCAGCGGGAAGTGTGTCCGGACAAGAGCCGGGGGATAGTAAATGCAGTGCTGCAATGCGTACAGCGCTCAGTGACTTCTCCAGGGTACATCTTTGCTATGAAATATAGAAGTTTCTTTTATGTTTTCAACCTTGACTTTGTACTTTAGGCACACAACGACTTAGTTTTGGTCAGCAATCGCAAAAATATCCATTTTTTTATTTGTTGGTATAATTACGCCTCTGTGTACTATTTGGGGACCAGTCCCCAGTAGTATAAATGACATTAATCTAGTGGAGAATGTGACATGAATTATGAAGATAGTTTTGTAGCCATGGAAATATTTGCGGCACATGCTTTAAGGGCAGATGTGCTACACTACAATTCTGTCAGATGGTGACTCTAAAACTTTCTTTCAATCACCTTTTTAATGAAAGCATGGACCGTACCTCAGTATCCCATTTTTTGAGACAAAATTTGCAACTTGCCTATCAGATTTGCAGCTATAATGTTGCAAACTTTTATACTCATTCGATATCAATGCATCCATAAGTTCAGTGATTCTGATTAGTTTTACTGTAGTATTCTTAGTTTTTCTATTAAATATATTTTAATTTTATAATAATAGGTAATTAATGGGATTACAAACATTGTAAATTGTGTTAATTTATATCTCAACAAATATTCATTTGAACTTAAAATCAACCACAAGATTTACTTAGTTTAACGCAAGGACCATTTTCAATTTGCATAATTTGGACACTAGGGAGACAAGACATTAACCAGGGTATCACCTGCTTAACATGATCTTGGCTAGTGAGCCTGGGAATTGGCAACTCTGAGGAGTTACTAAGCTCAATCTGTTTCCCAGTGGTTTTGGGATGGATTTTCTGCATATTCCCTTTCCTTCCAAAGTCCATCCATCATCGTTCTTGAAGGGTTGAGGGCACTTCTTTCTCTATTTTCCATTTTTTTCTTGTAGTATGTAAATTATTTGTAAGTACAGGGTGATTCATATTAAACACATGATTTTCATTTCATGTTTATTTTGTTTGGTTGGTTCCTTAGTTTAGGGGCTGCGACAACGCGGTCATGTAGCCCAGTGTACTTTGGGTGTGTAGAATCTGTCTGATAACCGGTGTTAATTGTGATGACTGTATTAGTGTGTGTTATCTGTAATTCAGGTAGAAGGACTGCAGACGATTAATTTTTTCAAATAGTTCCTACTTTTGCTACCAAATACTACCATCCACGACACCTATCTGCGGACGTGGCTACTAAATGCCATCGCAGTCACCATCTGGTGGCGAACGTTGGAACTAATGAAGCGTTATCAACCTAACCTACAAATTTTAGCTTCCACAAGTGTAGTTAGTAAAGCCAAATTAAAGCCAACTCCGTGCAGGCCATGGAAGCTCTGTGAGTAGTGGAAGGTAGAGGCTTCCACTCTTTGTGACATCGGCACTAGATGGGATGGAGTTATCAGCTCCATGCCCGGCCGTCTTTGCTCCTAGGAATTACCCTGGTACTCATTTCTGGTGTAGGCTGAGTGAACCCCAGAGCTATTTGCGTTTCCTAAAGTGGTAGTTTTGTTTCTAAAATCCACTACCTGGGTGGGGATCGAACCCACTCCCTTTCAGTTAGAAGCTCAGCGCCTCTACCGACTGCGCCACGCAACCCCCTCAAGTGTAGTTAGGGGAAGCTTCTTTTTCATGCCATAACTCTATGACATGGGACCGTAGGCTTTACTTCCCCTCCGAGCCAAATCATACTGAGGGATCATGTTTATTTTGACATGAAGGTTGCTAGTAACGTGCTTTACCTCTTAAATGTCTGGAATATCTGACAGATGACTGTGCCATTGAAGGTTGTCAGTACCGTGGATAGGTAAATGAAACATTTCGGTGTATTCCTATGCAAATAAAGTCGTTTTACATGAATCACCCTGTAGTTGGTTGTGGTAAGGGATGTTACCATCCTCAACATTAGGGGCTGATGAGGCGAAATGTGTTGGCTTGGATTCCACATAACAAGGACGTCACGTGGCTTTTGATCACAAATATAGTGGACTCGTAAAGCAAAAAGCTTCCTTTTCCTGATAGGCTACGGCCACTCCCTGTCCAGTGAAATCGATTTGAGTTCTACTTGTAAATTCAGTAATTATAATTTTCCCTTGGTTGGTTGGTTGGTTGGTTGGTTGGTTCTTACGTTTAGGGGCTGCGACATGGCTTAATTCCACACAAAGCAGTCTGTGTTGTGCAAGTTTGGCATTATATTATTTGATTTGTATTTTAGAGCACTGAGAAATTTCACAAAATTATATTAATGAACCTCTTTAAAGTATTCTTATAAATTGTACTTGCCAGAAACTTAAATAGAGTGCAACCTTTAAATTACTTTTGTAAAGGGCGGTGGAGAGGTCAAACTCCTTCAACAGTAAGGACTCATCATACCACATTCCTATGAAGTTTTTACTACATATCCATGAAATTAATTATAATTATATCACAGTAAAATGTTTTCTTTATAACAATGACCATTTAATATAATCTATAGTTTTACATGAACTATGAAAGGAATTCCAGACCTCGTTCATAATATAAGTTACATGTAGGTTTTATGTGTTTCAGAGCCATTTCTAATGAAGGAAATTTGAGAACCTCATGCAGTGGCTCTGAAGAAAAAACTAGCATACTAGAAAGGTGTCTTCGGATACAAACCCTGTTGGCGCAAGACAAAAAATTACATATTAAGCAAGTCAGGGAAATTATTATCAAGTTAAAGGAGCAGAAATTAATTCTGAAACAGCAGACTTCCTGTCCCAAATGAAATGTATTTATTAAATGTACAGTATATAGTATGTAAATAAATACCTATGAAAATGAACCCTTGCATTATGTATTTAAAATAAAAAGTAAACTATAGAACATTGCAAACAGCTGCTGAACTTGTGGCCTATTGTTGATGTAGCTTAGCCGGTATAATAGGAAGATAGATTACTTCAAAAGTTTTTTGTTTTTTTTTTCTCAAGAAAAAAATGCTATTGTTGCAGTTTTCTGCACTGTGATCTGTCAAGGCAGATCTCTCTAATCTTTTTTTTTTAGCATTTTAAAAGTTGAATTTTATTTTGATATGAGAGTCTTTTAGTATGTGCCTGCATCCCCGCGTTTTAAAGGGCAGAACTGCTCGTGGCAAATTAAAACAAAAATTTTGAGGTGGTATGTAGTGCAAGCTGTGCCAAAAGTCTAACTTGCTACACCTAAGTGAAACCTCACGAGCTTTGAAGCCATTTCTTCAGTGTTGCCATATTGATATTACAACTTTTCGGTTGGTTAGCACAATGTGACCGCACTCATTCCATATATTGAAAAGCCTCCACATATCCCATTAATTGGGATAACATTGTGATGACCAACTGAGAAGTTGCAATATCAATCTCCACAATAGACAAGACGAAAAACATATATTTGTTGTATTTTGAGTATAGGACTCCGTTTCATATGGTATCGCTGTGTATGTGTGGTCCAAGTTACACACTACATTTACCCCTTTCTGCTGTAATAATAAGGAATTCAGGTACGTATGCCATTTATAACCATATTACTAGTGAGTTCCTGATGAGGCACTCTTGTGGACAAGTTTCTACTAGATACATTCAAAGGAAATTCATCTGCCTAGTCAATAGTCATGTTTATTTCATTTTCAACAGTGCATGTTTTAGAAGATTTTATGGAAATGCTTGAACAAAGTTTGCTTCATCATGAGTTTTGTATGTTTAATCATAACATTCCTAATAGGTTTCAGTTCTCCTAAGCATCTAATAGGAGTAGGCTCCCCAGAATCCAAAGGCCTACGTGCACGTTGATTCCCCTTCTGCTTTCTTCATGTTCAAGCATGAATGCTTGATTCCCGCTAACAGTTACCACCTGGTGTAGTGACTTCTTTATGACAACATGCAATAATGCTTGATTGTTCAGAATGGTATGGGTCGCTTCTTCCCGGTAATAGAACTGAGGTTGTAAGCCCCAGAGCTTGAAGACAGTTTGTCCGCTTTATCCACCGTTGGGATATGTAGTCCTCTTCCGCTTTTAAAACCGTTGACCATCTTCACCTGTAACCCAGGCAAGGGACCCTTACAAGGAACTACCAGCTGGGCCAGGTAGATCAAGTTTTTTTTAAAGAGGTTTTACCCCTCTAACTCTCACCCTTTCCTGGCTTGTGACAGGCAGAGCCTGGCTTTCCAGATATTGGGCCCAGGATGGCGGGTTTCCCACAACCTTTATGTAAATAACTATGGCATGTGAGTAGCTAGTTCAATATTCCAATCTTAGCCAATGAAATGCCTCTCTATAAATGGTTGCCTCACTTCCATATGGCACATGTTGTTCAGTGTTCCCAGCGAACTATGCAGTAACAAATTACCAAGAATAACTATAAAGCTTCAGTGTTATGTAAATAACTTTGGCATGTGAGTGACTAGTCTTACAGCGGGCCATATATACCGGAGTCAAAGCATGATGAAAACGTAAACGAATAATCGTAATAATATGACGTCGCGTGTAGGATCCATTATAAAACCAAGGGTGTCTAGGGATAGTAGGTTGAATTCTATAATATAACCTGACTTTCGTGCATGTATACTCCTGCCATTGTTGTAACCAAACATGAAGTAATTGAGATTTGAGAATGGGGAGATAATCTGAGGCGGAGGTAGCCACATTCGTCAATACAGCATGACCCATGGCCGCTTCCTTGGCTGCTTTATCAACTAAGTCATTCCCAGATAGATTGGAATGTCCCGGTATCCATGAAAAAACTATCCGATAGCCCAATTGATATAATTCATACGTTAAATTTACAATATTAAATACAAACCAATTATTCGTAGTATGGACATGATGTAAAACCTGGAGTACACTTTGAGAATCAGATAGGATTAAGGCTTTAGTGATGTTATTCCTTTTAATATATAGAAAGGCTTGTCGAATAGCAAACGCTTCTGCCGAAAAAATAGAGAGGGTATGCGGTAGTTTAAAGGAGGCGAGATATGATATATTGGGGATATAAAAAGCAGCACCCGTATTCGAAAGAGAGGGAAATTTCGATCCATCTGTATAAATCGTTGTATATTGCTGATGATTCAATGAGAGATTATAGACATATTTGCGGGCCATGAAAGGAGTAAGCACAGAAGACATACTAGATACATGTGAGGAATGTCGCACAACATCGGGTTGAAACAGTAATACCGAGAGTGGTGCATTATAACAAATGGGTTTTCGTGTTAGAAGAATTTGAGGGCGAAAACCCGAAAGCTCTAGATAAGACAGGAGAATAGAGGGAGGTGAATAGCGTTTAAATAAACTTTTTTGGTGATATTCGGAGAGAAGTTGTAGTTTGGGAAGAATGGGTGCTGTTAATATTGCCATTTGTCTTAGGAGATATCGTGAAGAAAGATATCGTCTCTGAAGGTGAAGCGGTTGCTCTGCCGCCTCAACAAGAAGAGCTTGTGTGGGGGTGGAAGAAAGGGCCCCGAGAACAATTCTGAGGGCGGAGAATTGTACCTTATCCAAGTCATTGAGGCGTGTTTTTGGCATGACATCATAGTAGTGACTACTGTAATCAAGGACAGATCTAATAAGATTTCTGTAAAATAACAATAATATCTGAGGATCAGCTCCCCAATTACGACGAGTTAAGGACCGTAATATATTTAATTTCTGTAACACATGAGCTTTTAAATGAGTAATTTGAGGCGTCCAGGTCAACTTATCGTCTATAATGAGTCCTAAATATTTTGTATGGTGGACAATAGGAATGGTACCCTGATTATAGCGGATCGGCGACCGGTCACACACCCGTTTATGAGTGAAGAACAGAGCCGTATTTTTGAGCGGAACAGTATCAAGACCATGTGAGAACAGCCATGAATGTAATATCGTGAGAGCACGTGACATGATCTGCCGACACGTATTTATATCGGAATGGGAACAATATAGGAGTATATCATCAGCATATTGTATTAGGCGGACAGGAGGAAGTAAAAGCCGTTCGATCTCACTAGTATAAATAAGGTATAAGATTCCACTCAAAATATTACCCTGCGGCAAACCAGAAGACGAATACCTGTAATTTAACACAGTAGGAAAGTTGGAAAGTGTGATATGCCTTCGTCGGAGAAATGCCGAGATGATTTTAATAAAGTTGATTGGAAATTGTTGTTGTTGGAGTTTTTGCAGTAAAAGGACGGTATTCACATTATCATAAGCCCCTTTAATATCCAAAAAGACTGCTAATGTTGAGTGTTTACGGCAAAATGACAAAAATACATCAAGAAGAAAAATATTCAAGGCGTCAGTAGCAGACTTCCGTTTAGCAAAGGTGTACTGAGTTTTTGGAAACAGATCATAATATTCTAAAGTCTATACCAAGCGGGTCAACAAAATACGTTGGAAGGTCTTCCTAATACAGGACCCAAGATGTATACCACGATAGCTTCCTGCTAAATCTGGATTTTTTCCTGGTTTTAAAATAGGAACTACTAAAAACTCATTCCAATCCTCTGGAACATTGCCAGAGTCTAAGACGGAATTAAAAACATCTAATAGAACCTGTTGTGCATTATTGGGAAGACTATTAATGATGTGGTATGATATATAGTCTGGTCCTGGTGTAGTAGATTTTTTTTGAGCTAAGGCTAATTGGAATTCTAAAACAGTTACCGGATGCAAAAGACAGGAAAACATAGGGTTGTGGTCCATGGATGAAAAGATAAGTTCTTTTTCCACAAAGTCAGGAGTCATCGTGCGATAAAATTCTACTGACTGATCAAAATTCAAACGGTGTAGACTTGGACATAAGTGGCGTCGCGATAAGGTTTTTAACACAGTCCATATTTGCATAATGGGTGTATATTAGAGACGTATTCTCTCCAAGCTGATTGTCGTTTATCATTAAAGGACTTTTGGCATTTTGCAACAAACTTTTTATAATGGTGATAAGTAGGGCTTGGATTCGAGCATATTTGCATATTTTTTTCCTTAATAGTACACATTGAAAGAAGCCTTTCGGTGGTATTTTCACTTCTCTGGGACCAACAGAATTGAAATTTATCGAGCATATAAATGCATAAAACCGCGGTTTTCAGAATAGAAGCGTATAAATGCAAATTCTTGTGGATTTCGTCTAAATAGCTTGATTTTCTTCGACCCCCCCCCCCCGAATTCTGGCCCTGACCATCCTTAAGGTTCGAAAACAGAAATAATTATTGAAAAGCCTATCTGGTGAGAATGATAGAACCGCAGGTTTTTAACCTTTAGTGAGGTCTTTCTCGTCATTGAAACTTTTATTGGCTGATTTAAGAAAATCATTCAATACTGAAAACATAGAAAAGTACTTGTTGTACAGACCAATGCAGATCTACTTCATTGACTCGCCTAATTCTGAACATTTTGTAAAAAAAAACTATTAAACTGTAACTTTTATAAGAAAACTTCTCTTGTATATACTTGAAAAACTTGAATGCGAGTATATTGCAGTGTACAGTATCATACATGCAATTAGAAAATAAAGCTCGTATATAAAGGTATGTTATTGGCTTTTTCGTTTCACTTTCCTTTCTATAGTTTTTTACGGTATTTCTCGAGCATAATCTGCATATTTAACCGCATATGCATATTCAGGTTCTAAAGGGGTGTTAACCTGCATTTCATTGAATAACAATATGACACGACTATGACGCGAGCGAAGCCGCAGGTACCTGCTAGACATTTATAATAGAACCCCATGTTTTTCGAGCCTATAATGGTTTTTTCGAGCATAAAACACATGGTTTTCGAGCATATCTGGAGATTTTATCGAGCATATCGATCCGAGCCCTAGTGATAAGTATACGGGGTATTGTACGTTCTAAAAAGTCGTAATAAGTGTTTGCGTCACCTCACCATTCTCGTACATTCCTCGTCCCACCAGGGTAGTATGGACCTTCTCTTACCAGAGGTGCGCGCATTGGGAATTAGTGGATGATAGGTGTCAAAATATTGAACAATGTAGGTAAGGAGCAAATTTTAGGAGGCACGAATCGGGGGAGCCGTATGACAATAGTGCTGTTGGATGTAGGTGAAAAATTGGGCTGAATCAAAACTTTTGAAACTCCTAGTAAAAACGGGAGTATGCAAGGTATTACTAGGACGAGGGACAGAATCAGTGCCGGATTGAGACTCACAGTGGCCCTAGGCAATTCTTAATTTGAGGCCCCTTTTTCCCTTTTTTCAACCCCCCTCACTGCATAAAGAAGTCAATCATAACTTTGAAAGAGATTTCATTATAAACCAATATAGTACAATATATTTCCGTCAATCAATATTGTACTATATTGGTTTATAATCTCTTGTCAATACGGACCATGGCGGAATCTAAAGTAGAAGGAAAGAGATTTCATTTACAAATTTGAATAATGAATACAATTTAGATCATATGTACATTTTCAGAAATACTTTTTTCTGCACTTTGTTTCGTAGAAAGTTTCAATAACATCATCGAAGTTGATTTTCCTTAAAATGTCTGATTCTATGCAGAGAAGACTTAACATGTCCAGTCGTTCTTGTCGCATAGTAGCTCTTCGAGAAGCTTTAATTCGTTTCAACTCTGAAAATAACGTTCCGCAGTACAGTTCGTTAACATTGAAGTTTAAAAAATTCGGAGAGCTTTTTCTACATTCGGAAATACATTTTCCAATTGGTCTTTCGTTAAAATCTCTCAAAACTGACTATGAGATTTTTCGGCAGCGGTGTATCTGTTGTGTAGGCTATATAAGAATGAAAATGTTTCAGTTCAGCTGATAATTCTTCCATAAAAGCCAACCAAATTGTTTACCACTTCACAGAGTTCTTCATCACTCATTGAAAAATTATTAAAAAATGCGAATTTCTAGGAAACGTCCATATAAACTTTTGCCCTTTTTTATTTCGACGTTGAGTTTATCGATGATTTCGAGAAAACTTGTTATTCAGAAATTCACACGAGACGAAAATTCGACTTCAGGAGCGCCTCCGTCGTTCGGTTGTTTTATTTTCTTCTACGCGACGATTTTTTAGAATACTATACATCAGGTAACAATTTCTTAGCTTTTTCCTAGAAAATATCGAACTTATCACGAAACTTGCCTAACTTTTCGTCTTAAGTTTTATACAAGGCAGTACACGTTTGTAAGTCGGTCTGTTCAGCTTGTAATAATTTACAAGTTGCACGCAGAGAAGTCAAAATTGAATCACACAAAATTAACATGAACCCGAATTCGAATTTTTGCATTCTGTTTGCGATGCACCCCTCTTCATGCCGAGTGTCATTATTTTCCGACGCATCATCTTCAATGCTTTCTAAAGTCTTGACAATTTTATGAAACGAATCATAAACCTTGTTCGTTGCATTAGCATGTGCTTCCCAGCGCGTATCTGACAATGATTTCAACGTTTTAGCGTTTTTATGTCATTTTTCAACATGTACCAACGGCGAGGGTTTGCAGAAAAGAAGCTGTTATACAATGATTGCATTATCGAAATAAAACCGCGTAAAAACATCATTTAACAACAGATTGTCCAGCTAAATCGAGGGAATATGTACCGCAAGGAACATAAATCGCATATTTATTCAGTTCTAATATTTTGGCTTGCAGACTCTGATACTTTCCAGACATCTTTGGTGCGTTGTCATAGGACTGTCCTCTACAATTTTGAATTTCCAAACCGCAATCGTCAGTGACGAAGTTCACAGTTTGAGTTTTCAAACTTTCGCCAGTATGACCTTCTGTTTCAAGAAAAGGTATAAACCTTTCAACTGGTTTGTGATCTTTTGGCGAAACCTACGGGAGCACAACTGACAATTGATCTATATGCGATACATTGGGAGTTGAATCAACGAAAAGGCTGTAATATAGACCTCTTCTAAAATATATGAACTAACTTTTTTGCCCATGATGTTTGTTAACTCTCCGCAGATCGTTTTGGATAAATACGAAGGAACACCTTTTCCAGCATTTCCGTATCGTTCAATATGATCCCGCAAAAATGGATCAAACTGCCCAAGAAGTTCAAGTATACCTAAATAATTCCCATTATCCGGCTTTCCAAAGTGCTCGTTTGTATATAAGAATCACAATCCTCGTTCTGCCAGAGTGATGATAACAGCAACTACTCGTTTTATAACATCGCGCCAATAGTTTTAGGTAGATTTCATTAGAAAGCTAACTATTGCAATGGGTACCATGCTTCGACTTCCGGAAAATTTCGACATATCTTCGCGTTTCACATCCCCCAGACCCCAAAACCACCGTCATTTCAAAAATTTATATAAAATTTATGTACATACCGTATATATTGTTACGGCTGTGAGTTTGTGTCATCGCTCGCCGCATGAGTCACAACTGCCCCAGGGCTGGGCTGTGCCCCGCCTCAGTGTATTGCGTGCGCCTTATGCAACAGGACTACTAGGACAAAGGGATGGTCCAGAATATTCGTGACTCAGCCAGTGAAGAAACCTCGAGAAGCCGTGAACCCTGGATGGGTCTAGAAGCATTTATTGAGTCACCGGCCTGCTATATAAGGGCGACCTGTCAAGCAGTGTGCGTTGTGTTTTACGAGCTAGTGCGAGCGTTTATCGTGAGCGACAGAAGTGTGGTGACTTGCGAAACCCCTGAAGCTGTTTCTCTTGACAGCGAGGAAGTGAGAAGCATACAGGGGACTGCCTGTGTTTTCGTAAGAAACTGTAATTTGTGTACATAGGGGAGAGTTGCATGTAGTTCTGTCAAGGCCACCAGACTCATTAGCGAGAAGATTAACTGTTGACAAGTGAAAGAGGGCAAGGGCTCTCCATAAGCAAGAGACTTGAGGAAATTGGAGTAAGGTTCCAATTGCTTGTATTTGCTGATGAGTAGTGTATCTTCCTGCAAGCAATAAAGCTAACTTCTCTTTAAAGCAGTAATTGGTGTTGTGCTTTCTACCCACCGTAATCCAGTTAACAAAAGTGCCACTAGGGGGTGGCACGTAACAACTGGTGTCAGAAGCCGGATTACGAACTCAAGCACAACACCTGACGGTCCTCGTTTCAAAACCCAAGCAGGTCATTTTCTCTAATTTTCCTGTGAGTGCATGCCCTTTGCAAGACAAACAACTAAAATGGAGGCGCAATTGGCAGCATTGCTAGAAAAGTTAAATGGCATGGGAACCAAGATGGACGACGGCCAGAAGAAGATGGAAGACGGCCAGAAGAAATTAGCCAAGGACCTGAAGGATGACCTGAAGAAGATGGAGGACGGCCAGAAGAAGTTCGCCGAGGACCTAACTGCCAAACTAGAAGACGGCCAGAAGAAGTTAGCCGAGGACCTAACTGCCAAACTAGAAGACGGCCAGAAGAATTTAGCCGAGGACCTAACTTCTAAATTAGAAGACGGTCAGAATAAGTTAGCAGAGGACCTTACCGCCAAATTTCTGGATGGCCAGAAAAATCTGGAAGAGTGTCTGCTGACAAAATTAGAGGAATGCCAAAGGAAATTAGAACAGGGTCTGCGTGAGGAAGTCACGGCAGTGGAAAAGAAGTTCGACGCCTTACAAGTGGAAGTTGCCGAGCTGCGCCAAGGCCCGCTGATGGGGGTGGAGGGGAAATTCAACGCCTTACAAAAGGAAGTTGCCGAGCTGCGCCAACGCCCACTGACGGGGGTGGAAGAGAAATTCAACGCTTTACAAAAGGAAATTGCTGAGCTGAGCCAACGCCCGCCGACGGGGATGGAAGCGAGATTCAACGCTCTACAAGAGGAAGTTGCCGAGCTGCGCCAACGCCCACCCACCGTTACACCGGGAATATCAGGAACGGGACATAGCAGAGTGACGCCCCCAACCTTCGATGGAAAGGTCCCGTGGAGCACCTACTTACGTCAGTTCGAGGCAGCCTGTTCCATAAATAACTGGAACAACACAGAAAAGGCTACAGCTCTTATTGTAGCGCTGAGAGGTGACGCCCTTAACGTCCTTCAGGCCATCCCGACTGGATCCCAGGACTACGCTTCACTGATCGCCCATATGGAGTCCCGATATGGAGATAGCCATCTTCAGCAGGCCTACCAGATGCAGCTCCGGACCCGGGTACAGAAGAAAGCGGAAACCCTGCAGGAGTTCGAGATGGACATCGCACGCCTCGTAAGGATCGCCTATCCAACAGCGCCGGTCGACTTTCTGGAACAGATTGCGACGCAGACCTTCACCGACGGGCTACGGGACTCGGACACTCAACAGGCGCTGCGACTCGCGCGCAATAAGACCCTGGCAGATGCGCTGAGCCACGCACTTCAGTTCGAGACGGCAAAACAGGCATCTAGAATGCACGCGCGGGTGCGTCAAGTGGACGTCGACGAACCAGCAAAAACCAACGAGACCAAGCCCCTGTCCGATGAATTGATGGAGGCGCTAAGCCGTTTCTTCAATAGTCACGGCACCACCAGCAACGACACAGCCGGAAGACAACCGGAGAGGCGGCCCGGAAGAGGACTACCGACCTGCTGGGCCTGCGGTAAGAAAGGCCACCTGAGCAAGGACTGCGGTGATCGCCGCCGCCGAGGGTATCTGACGGGAAATCAGTCGTCTGAAAACCGCGCGGCCCAGGGAAACGAGTATTAGCCAGCCTTGGGGGGCAAATGTTGGCTTGTGACAGTCGTCAAGCCCCGGCAGTTCAAGTGCGTGTGACGAAGTTACGGAGGGACAACAACAGCCTGATGGTCGACGGAGTCGTCAACGGAGTGAGCTGGCCCATGCTGATCGACACGGGAGCGTCGAGGACCATCGTCAATCCCACCGTGATCCCGAAGTGGAGAGTGCAACCCACACAAAGGAACCTCCGGCTAATAACCGCGACCGGAGAGACCGCACCGGTACATGGCGAAGCATCACTGGAGCTCGTCATTGGTCGACGGGTGGTGAAGCATCCAGTGCTTGTGGCTGACGTATCAAACGAAGTGATCATCGGACTGGACTTCCTGGACCAGAACAACATCATCTTGGACTTGAGTACCAACACTCTGCACTTCGGAGGTGAGGAACTTGCTTTGCTACCAGCACACGAGGCCAATACCGCACGACGAGTAAGGCTAAGAGAGGACGTCAGCGTTCCTGCCAGGACGGAGGTCAGCGCCGCCGTAATTGTCGACGGAACTGCTGAGGGAGTGGCGGCTGTCATCGAGCCAAAATATGAGGACATCCAGACAAAAGGATTGCTAGTTGCCAAGACCCTCATCAACACGACGCCTCGGCCGTACGTCCGCCTGTCCAACCTGAACGACTACGATATTACTGTTCACCGGGGTTACCTGGATTGCCCGCATCACAGACACGACGGACGGACACCTGCAGACGGACAACCGAAGAAGACGCGCCCTGCCAGAAGAACTACAGAAGCTGTACCAAGGATCCCAGGACCATTTAGACGAGGAGCAATCACGCCAACTTCAGGACCTGCTACGCGAATTCCAGGATGTCTTCTCCGTGGGGAGCAAAGACTTCGGTAGGACAGGCTTGGTCCAGCACAGAAACGACGTTGCGGACAGCGCACCGATTAGGGCCCCATTCCGACGTGTCCCGCTCGCCAAGCAAGCCGAAGTCGACCGGATGGTAGAAGAGATGAAGGAGCAAGGGGTGATCGAGCCATCACATAGTCCTTGGAGTTCTCCGTTCGTGCTAGTGAAGAAGAAGGACGGTTCCACCAGGTTCTGCGTGGACTACAGGCGGGTGAACGACGTCACGAAGAAGGACAGCTACCCTCAACCCTGGATCGACGACACGCTGGACACCATATCAGGATCAAGATGGTTCTCCACCTTGGATTTGAAGAGTGGCTTCTGGCAGGTGGAGGTCCACCCTAAGGACCGCGAGAAAACGGCGTTCTCTGTGGGCAGCGGGCTCTGGCAGTTCACCGTCATGCCATTCGGTCTGTGCAACGCCCCTGCGACCTTCGAAAGGCTAATGGAGTCCATTCTGAGGGGACTACACTGGAAGACCTGCCTGGTCTACCTAGACGACGTCATCGTTCTGGGAAAAAGCTTCGAGCAGCACTACAGCAACCTGAAGGAGATCTTGATGAAGCTACGGGCTGCCCAGCTGAAGTTGAGCCCCAAGAAGTGTCAGCTCTTCCAGAAGCAGGTCCAGTACATTGGGCATATTGTCTCCGAGGAAGGGGTGCGCACCGACCCAGAAAAGACCGCAGCTGTGAGGGAGTGGCCAGTTCCGAAGGACAAGTCCCGTCTACGAAGCTTCCTGGGACTCTGCACTTATTACCGTCGCTTCGTGAGAGGATTCGCCGACATCGCCAAACCACTGCATCGACTGACTGAGAAGGACCAACTCTTCACATGGACAGCAGAATGCCACAGTGCCTTCGAACAACTCAAGCAGGCTCTGTGCACCGCGCCTATTCTGGCCTACCCCAGACCTGGAACAAGGTTCATCGTCGATACCGATGCCAGCGACTTTGGTATAGGGGGAATCCTGTCGCAAATAGTGGACGGCGAGGAGAGAGTAGTGGCCTACTTCAGCAAAGCCTTGTTAAAGCCAGAGAGGAACTACTGCGTCACCAGGAAGTAACTGCTCGCCATCGTGAAGACCATCGAACACTTCTACAAGTACCTGTACGGGCAAGAATTTCTCATCAGGACCGACCATGTATCCCTGCGGTGGCTCCTGAACTTCAAACAGCCCGAGGGTCCACTCGCGCGGTGGTTAGAGAGGCTTCAACAGTACAACTTCGGGATCCAGCACAGGAAAGGCCAACTGCATTCTAATGTCGACGCCCTGTCACGAAGACCGTGCCCCGAAGACTGCACCTTCTGTACTAGGAGGGAGGAGAACACCGGGATACAGTGCCGACGGACTACTGTGGAACTTCAAGGGAACTGGAGCCGCGAATCTTTCACGCGGGCACAAGCAGAAGATGATGACCTGGGACTGATAGCCGAATGGAAGAGGGCCTGTGTCCCCAGACCCGGGTGGAACATTGTGAGTGACTGCAGCCCAAAGTTTAAGTCCTACTGGGCGCAGTGGACTCGCTGATAGTAAGGGATGGCCTCATCTGCCGCGCCTGGGAGAGCACCGACGGGAAGACATCTCAGGAACAAGTCGTCGTTCCAAAGGCTATGACGGAGGAAGTCCTGAAGGAAGTCCATGGAGGATCATCTGGTGGACACCTAGGGATAAGGAAGACCCTGGAGAAGCTGAGAGAGCGGTTCTACTGGATCGGATGCCGAACCGACGTGCAGAACCACTGCGCGAGGTGCCACGATTGCGCAGCCAGCAAGGGCCCAGGACGAAGACGGCGGGGTCCACTGAAGACCTACAACGTGGGCGGCCCCATGGAGAGAGTGGCCATCGATGTTGCTGGGCCATTCCCGTTAAGCGAGGCAGGGAACCGCTACATATTGATCATCAGCGACTACTTTACCAGATGGCCGGAGGCGTATGCGCCCGCGACGATTGCAGAGACCCTGGTGAAGGAATTCGTCAGCCGGTATGGAGTACCCCTGGAGCTGCACTCCGACCAAGGGAGGAACTTCGAGTCGCAGGTGTTCCAGAACCTATGCCAGCTGCTGGGAATCCGGAAGACAAGGACAACGCCGCTACACCCTCAGTCTGACGGGATGGTAGAGCGTTTCAATAGCACCATCGAGAACCATCTCCGAATAGCCGTCAGCGAGCACCAGAGGGATTGGGACAAACATCTTCCACTATTTCTCCTGGCCTACCGCGCCGCCGTGCATGAAGCCACCGGGTGCACACCAGCCCGGGCCATGTTTGGGAGGGAGCTCCGTCTACCTGTCGATCTTGCCTTCGGCCGACCTGGGAATGATCCGGTCCCGGTAAGCCAGTATTGTCAAGAACTGGTCGACCAACTGGAGGACGTGCACGCGTTCGCGAGGAGGAAACTGCGGATCGAGACCGACCGAATGAAGACCCGATACGACCAGCAGACGGATGCCGGCGGATTCCACGAGGACGACCTGGTCTGGCTCTTCAACCCATTACTGAAGAAAGGCCTGTCACCCAAACTGCAGAAGTCCTGGGAGGGCCCGTACCGAGTCGTGAAACAGATCAACGATGTCGTCTACAGGATCCAGCGGAGCCCGAGGGCGAAGATGAAGATCGTGCATCGAGATCGCCTGGCAGCCTACGGAGGGACACAGACGGACCAATCATTGATCGGGACAATCAGCCTCTTAGGAAGGGGGTGGTGTTACGGCTGTGAGTTTGTGTCATCGCTCGCCGCATGAGTCACAACTGCCCCAGGGCTGGGCTGTGCCCCGCCTCAGTGTATTGTGTGCGCCTTATGCAACAGGACTACTAGGACAAAGGGATGGTCCAGAATATTCGTGACTCAGCCAGTGAAGAAACCTCGAGAAGCCGTGAACCCTGGATGGGTCTAGAAGCATTTATTGAATCACCGGCCTGCTATATAAGGGCGACCTGTCAAGCAGTGTGCGTTGTGTTTTACGAGCTAGTGCGAGCGTTTATCGTGAGCGACAGAAGTGTGGTGACTTGCGAAACCCCTAGTGAAGCCGTTTCTCTTGACAGCGAGGAAGTGAGAAGCATACAGGGGACTGCCTGTGTTTTCGTAAGTAACTGTAATTTGTGTACATAGGGGAGAGTTGCATGTAGTTCTGTCAAGGCCACCAGACTCATTAGCGAGAAGATTAACTGTTGACAAGTGAAAGAGGGCGAGACTTGAGGAAATTGGAGTAAGGTTCCAATTGCTTGTATTTGCTGATGAGTAGTGTATCTTCCTGCAAGCAATAAAGCTAACTTCTCTTTAAAGCAGTAATTGGTGTTGTGCTTTCTACCCACCGTAATCCAGTTAACAAAAGTGCCACTAGGGGGTGGCACGTAACAATATATATACTGTATATATGTATGTATATCAGTTTCTTGTGGACACGATAACTGCCGTAATTTTGCACCAATCACTTTGAATTTTTTACCGAATATGTATATCTATAAAATCTCGGTCGAGTTCGTTACTGGGCAAAGTCGGTCGAAGGGGGTGAAAATGGGGGCTTTTTTCGAAAAAGTGAAATATTGCTATAACTCTCTTAATATGTGACATATCGAATCCGTTTATAGTTCATACTATGTGTCGGATAAAGCCCAAAAATTTATGTTTGAAGAGTTTTTTTATAGCACCAACCATTGACCAAAGGGGTGGGAAAAAGTGGGTTTTTCGGGAAACATTAATCATATCTCTCTTAATAGGCACAATATCAAAACCGTACAAAATGGACAATATTCCCCTAATAATTACCTAAAACTCTTGTCTGAAAGAATTTTTGATATGACCCACCATTACGCCAAGGGATGAGAAAAATGATTTCGCAATTATAAGAAAATGCCAAGAGCTATCAGAGGTTGCCATGGTAACACTACTAAATTGATGAGGGATGAGCCATCAGACGTTGCCATGACAAAGCACTTGCACGAGATCAGATTCAGATTTCCATCTGACTAAGTGTGAAGCGGCTTCGGTGACGTAACTGGTAGCATGCTGAACTTCTATGCCCAAGGTCGCGGGTTCAAAGCCGGCCGAAGTCGTCGGATTTTCTAAGAGCGCTAAAAATCCCTCCGTATGCTTTCCTTTGGAGGGGAAGTTCCAACGTTCGTTGCGAGTTGCTGGTTGCGGTGGCATCTAGTAGCCAAGTTCACAGCTAGGTAACGTTGACGGTAGTATCTGGTAGCAACATTAGGAACTACTGCTTGAAATTGACCGTCTGCAGTCCTTACCTGAATTACAAACTAATACAGCCATCACAATTCACACCGTTTATCAGACAGATTCTACACTCCCCCAAAGTACACGGGGTTACATGACCGCGTTGTCGCAGCCCCTAAACTGAGGAACCAACCAAAATCTCTGCGGGAGATATAATTTTGCGTGAAGAAGTAACAGACCGTTACATAGTTACACATCAGTGTCGAAACCTTGCATAAGGACAGTGTGACCACAAGTATAAAAATGGACCCCAAATGACAAGAAGGTTACCGTCTCCATAAGACAATAAAATGTTTAAAATATGCATAAAATGACGAAAAACAAAGTTAATTAATCTCCAATTATAAAATACTTTCTCGCAATAAATGAGGTCTGATACTTCTACGAAAACCTGCATATTCTGCCTATTTTCGCCTATCCCCAAGTTTGTCCGGTGAAATCCACCTCCGCCTTCCGGCGTGCCGAGAGGACTTTTTTTTTCTTCAAGTAGTCCATTTCTGAATAGATGTGGCACTTCCAATCATCATACCCTTCACGCGCAAGTCTGTTCGATATTTCTGGCGGCAAAAAAAAAACTTACAAAAGAAGGTAATAGACTTGGCCTGACAATAAAACAAAACAAAATTATTATAATTTGAGAACAAAAATTAATTAAACGGTATTCAAGACATGCAACCCGTAACTGAAATGTTAACCTTATAGTCTGGAGATTAAAACGTAGCATCGTACCTCTCTAAAAACGATGTATTTTCGATCATTTATTGATCATAAAAATTTCGATCTTTTATTGAATATCAATGAATTTAATAAATTTGCCCGACTGTTTTTTTTTGCGTTGCGTTTTAAGTTTAATGAAAACGTTTATTAATTTTTGTATTCACTTTTGACTTTTTTGTAATTGTTTTTGCGCTTCAGTTTTTTTTGTACTTTTTTGAATTTTTTGTATGACTAACAGAGTGTTTTTAACTATTTATTTGTAATTTCAAGTTACACAACTATGCAAAATTTGATTTGTTTTGGTAAGATAAAAATATTCAAAATTGTTGTTGCAAGATTTGATTTGCCAAAAGTGAAATTAAATAAAAGCGTTTATAATTATAATTTATAATAATTAAATAAGAATTGAAACGAATAAGATTGACTAAAATTCCGAAAAAGAAAAAAACTGATCAAGAAAAATTGTCTAAAAAATTTGATCTTATTCTTGTCAAAAATTCTTAAGTTTTGGTTGCGTTTTAACTTTGGGTGATACGCTCGTTGCTGATAATTTGGACCAAGCTAACTGAAGTGCATATGGTGCTCAAAAGTACCGCGTTGTTACACATAAGGGAGCACTTGATGGAAACGAATAAAATTGAACTCGAATTCCAAAAACAGAAAAATAAAAAAACATAATTTACAATCGTTTTTGATAAAAATAGCATAACATTTCAAAAACTGTCAATGTATCATAAATACATGAAGGGCTCAGTTGTTAATCAACGCTTACCTTTTACAGGTGAATAAATGAGCCAATCTCGTTTTATATTCTCTCCATTCGGTTTCTTTCCAAAGAATACATTTTGGGAGCAATATCTTGACGTTGATTCCTTATCATATCGAAGCTTGGACGACTCAAACGGTCGAGTCAAATGTTGATAATTTGACAGACCATGTGTAACCCAAAACTGTATGTCTTCACTGGGCAGGGGCGTATATAAAGGGGGTGCTGAAGGGGCTACAGCCCCCCCCCCCCCCCCGAAAAAGCCAATAAAAATTTAGAAAGTGTTGCTTTGGTAAGAGCATAAAATAATTGTAAATTTGGTTGTACCCTAATCTCAACTTATTGGCTATGTTATAAATAATATCAACATTGGAACTAACTCGTGGTGTAGTGGCTAGCATTATTGGCTGCCGCCCCTGAGGTCCGAATTCGATTCCCGGCTCTGCCAAGAAATTTTAATTCTGGTCTGAGGGCTGGAACGGGCTACACTCAGCCTTGTAAGGCAAAACTGTGAATTCTACAGTACGGTACTTTTGAGAAATAAATTATCAACTAGTAAAAAAAATATATATATATATATATATATATATATATAATACTGTTTATCTTTCTGCTTAGTAAATTGACAAATATTTAGATATTTGCCATTCATACTCCATAGGCCATAACAAAAATTTCATTACAACTTTTTTGTATTGCCAGTAATTGTAGATTATATAAACTTTGAAACTTATCTAAAATAATCACATAAAGTTACTCGTATATGCTCTAAGACATTGGTTGATATTTCTGCGTATTTTGCGGTGACAAATCCCCTGAGAATACTTACAATTTTCCCGGAAAGTCACCCCCCCCCCCCCCCGCCCCGAAATATAATTGTATATACGCCCCTGTCACTGGGTAATATTCTCCAATGTCCTGGATCAGTGAAACGGTTCAAAATTTTCAGCACCTGGTTGTCCAGCTTCATTTTCATCCTCGGAAGAAGAACTGGATGTTTGAGATCCTGAAATGACCGGATCATTATCCGGGTCTTCTGCGTGACCAGTGTTCGCTTTGTTTCGCCCTTTGATCCATCGCTAGTGGCAGATCCTTGATTTTCCGATGAATTTGAAGAGGTTTCAATCTGAAGAAAAAATTTAGTCAGTTTTGGCACTTTCTCTAACACCACACTTTCTCGGTAAGTTTGTCTTTGGCAAGTTTTCTTTTTTGTGCACCACTCAAATATATACGTGAAGATATTTTTGAGTTGGGGTTTTAATTCAACCCGATACACAGATAAAACTGTTCATCGAACACTAACAAATTAAAATTGTCGATCACAAAACCGTCGATTTGAAGTCTGAACTCAAGCGGGAGCACGTTACTTGTCTCTGAAATTACTCTACAGACCAGAATGCCAGAATTTGGAAAAACTCTTTCCGAGTTTAACTATGGCTGATAAAGTGGAGGGGACGGCGGGGGGAGGGGGAACTCATCAGTTGATTTAAATAGTCATGGCATTTTGGGAATTTTGGGACCCGACCGTGGGAGTATCAGTTAATTGCATCTAATCCTTAAACAATAGAGAGAACAAAGTCAACCCCTGGCACTATACAGCCCATGACGGACTAAGGCCGACCAAGCGACCGCTGCCCAGCCATTCGGCCTGCAGATATTGGGGTGACACGTGATCAGCGCGTCGGGTCCCCTCGGCCGTTAATCTTGGTATTCGTGATCGGGGCGCTGTCTCACTGTCAGACAGCTACTCAGTTGTCCTCACGAGGCTGAGTGCACCCCGTTCCAACCCTCACGTCAGTTTTAAAATCCCTGACGGAGCCGGGGATCGAACCCGGGGCCTCCGGGTGAGAGGCAGGCGCGCTACCCCAACACCACGGGGCCGGCAATAGAGAGAACAGAAAGTTGAAATTTCGATTGACTTGGAATGTGTCAAACAATAGTTATTTATGAATTGAAGTATAATAATAAGATAACGTTTATAGGAAAAACCCGGGCAGAGAGAATATACGAACAGCACTTTACGAAGTATAAACCAAGAAATTAAACAGTAATTCTAAGTTTCATATTTCTTTTTTTCGGTACCGGTACCTAATTTATTTGACATTTTTCCACAAAAAAAATCCAAAGTTTTTCCCTTTTTTTGGTGGGATGGTTTTCATTTTTTGGGGGCCCTTTTGAGCCGGGGGCCCCAGGCAATTGCCTATTGTGCCATATGGTTAATCCAGCACTGGACAGAATCAAAGGTCATCAAGATCGGATAGTGGTCACTTTGAGGTAAATCAGGGGTCGTGTGCCATATAATTCGGTGGGCCAGCGAAAGAGAAACAAACGTTAGGTCAACCGCACTAGGGGCCTGAGGAGGAGAAATACGAGTGGGTGAACCATCATTTAAAATCTGGAGATGAAACTGCTGAGCAGTGGTCATGATATTCCTTCCCTTGGGTGTCCTACGGGCGCAACCCCAGTCTGTATGATGGCCATTGAAATCCACGGTAGTTTCATCGCTGTATGTAGACGATTTAGCTCTGCATTACAACTCTGGAAATATGGCAACCGTGGAACTGCAATTGCAGCTAGCTATTAACCGGGTCGATAGGTGGGCTCACAACCTGGGTCTTGGTTTTTCAGCAGCGAAATTCTCCGTCGTCCATTTTTGTCGGCTCCGGAGGCTACATTTACACCCTGAACTACATCTCAGGGATGCTGCGTTGCCGTCGGTTAACACTTATCGTTTCTTGGGGCTCCATTTTGACAGCAAATTAACATGGCAGCACCATATACGCAACTAAAAGCGGCGTGTCTCAAGAAACTGAACATTCTCAAGTTTCATAGTTGCACTATGTGGGGGACTGACCGTGCGGTGCTGCTATGGTTCTACCAAGCCCTCATCCTGTCCCGGCTAGACTATGGTTCTGCGCCATACGGTCCAGCAAAGCCGGCAACCTTGAAAATGCTGGGCAGTATCCAAGGTTAGTAGAAGAGAGGTTGGCTCGTAACTTGCCTTCCGCTGGCAGTAGGGTGGGGGTAACGCGTCATCGGGCCTGCGAGATGTACCCCAGTCTCTATTTACAGAGTGGACAGAGGAAACTACGTGTGTTATTTACTTGTTTGTTAATACAGTATTTATTTTGTTCAAGATATGAATTGTGTTACGTGCTGTATTATACATTAATGAACAGGTGAATATTATCTAAATTAATTACATCAGATTACTATGGAATATATCTTTGCATATTCTAGCCCATGGGTAAGTTGTTCCTTTACGTTGGGTTTTCTTTTCTTTCAGTTGTTTAAGATGCCGTGAAAAAAATGCAGTGTTGCAATCTGCAAAAGTAATTCTAAAATTGTTAAGAAAACGGGAGTAAAAATATCTTTCTTCAGATTTCCAAAGGATGCTAATCGTAGGAAAACGTGGGTGCAGAAATGCCATAGGAAAGATAAATTCGATCCGAATAACAAACGGATTTGCAACAAACATTTCATACCAAGTAACTTTGAAGACGAAATTTGAGCTCGACTGACACATACTCACCCTAGAATATTAAAAAATACATCACGTGGCTCAGCGGTAACGTTCTCGCTTGCTGAACCCAAGGTTGCAGGTTCGTATCCTGGCACAGTCAGCTGGCATTTGAGGGTGCGCAAGTGCGAGGGAGCCGTGTCAGCAGATTTACTGGCATGTTAAAGATCCCCTTCGGGGCAAAATTCCGGCACCCCGGCGTCTCTAAAAGCCAGAGTAGTTAAAAGGGACGTAAAACCAATAACATTATATTATAATTTAAAAAAAAGACGTCAATACCTTCTTTATATTTACTGTCTCAAACACAGAGCCAAGACACAACTTCACGTACAGAACGCTCCCAGAAAAAAGAAAAACAATTAACTTACTGAACGAAATATTGGATTCGACATTTTCCAGTGGCAATGATGCCGTCGTCAATGACGTCAATGTCAATGATACTGACACAAAATATGACGATCTTCTCATTAAATACAACGCATTACTTCAAGGGACCAAAAAACTGAAGGAAAACATGCAGCACTTAGAGACTAGAGCAAACTGTTTGCAAATCAAGAAACGTGGAATTAGAGAATTCAATTCAACAGTGTGAATGTGATTTTGACAAGAAAATTAAAGATACGTTTAGTTTAAAGATTTATTGACACCAACTCAAGTCGACATTGTTAGGAAACAGAAAACAAAGGCAAGATGGACAAACGATATTTAAGATATTTAAGCTTCCGAGCATACAAGTATACCAGAGTCACACTGAAATATCCATTACCTGGCTTATCAACTTTGAAGCGCAGGGCAGGCAATGTTGAATTACGAAACGGTTTATAGAAAAACGCAATAGAAGTAATGAAAATTAGTGGACGAAAGAAGAATGGTCGAGAGAGAGTCACTGTTCTTTCTTTCGACGAAATGAAAGTGTCATCACTGTATGAATATGATGCTAAAGCAGACGAAGTCGTTGGTCCACATACATACATGCAAGGGTTATTTCAGAACTGGAAGCAACCTGTGTACATTAATTTCGACACGAAAATGTCGAAAGATATTATAAATGAAGCGGTTATGTCACTACATAATATTGAATACGATGTAGTTTCGGACTGTGGCGGGAGGAATATGGCACTGTGGAAAGAACTCGGCATTACCATTGAAACTACACACTACGTGCATCCGATGACAGAGGAAAAAAACTACTTTCTCGCAGACGCAGCTCACCTGCTTCAATTAATTCGTAATGTGGTTGGCGAAAGTGAGAATGACATTCCGCGGGGTCACCAACATCGTGGTGCTGTTATCAGTGACAGTTTTGCTGACTCCGAGAGTGGCGGAAATGAAGACGAACGTGCAGGCAGCAATGGACAGCAATGGCAGAATTATAAATAATAATGCAGTGCTTAGTGAAGCAATGGGGATAGGTGTATCTGCGCCTGTTGGAGATATAGTCGGCTGTGAGTATGTTTGTATATATCAGTTTTATTATGTTGAAGGAGGTGTATAATTAAATTAGTCATGTAATTAAGCGTTCAGCATCATCTATTATTCACAACAATTCATTAATTGACACTTTGAAATGGCTGATGCCCTTAAAAATATTATTTACTGAGCTCGTAATGGGCTACGGACTAACGACTGATTCAAACGCAGCAGGCCCGTGACGTATTCCCGCGCGCTCTCCCATTGGCCGAGAGTTATGAGCCAACCTGTATTCTACTAACCTTGGGCAGTATCCACCATAGCGGCGTTAGGCTGGCTACCGGTGTCTTCCGGACCAGTTCGATACCCAGCCTACTCGCCGAAGCGGGTGTTCCAACTCTAAATTATAGATGCCAACATATGCTTTTAGCATATGCTGCCAATGTGCGTCAAATGCCGCAACATCCGAGCTATCGAGCTCTCTTCAGTTCCCAATACCACCAGAGGCACGCTAACCAGCCTCGTGCCACTTGGCCGGTTAGTATTAGACTCGATAGCTCGTGTACTGAAATAGGAGTGGCTGTAGGTCCCTGTATGGTCCGGACACCTAGCGAGGTGCCTCTGTATGTCCCGCGTCCGGAAATTCGGTTAGATCTACACCGAGGTCCTAAGGTGAACACGGATGCCTCCGTATATCTGTGGCAGTTCCACAGCATAGTTCACCAATTTCCGGATGCTGGCATTCTCTACACGGATGGTTCGAAGGTGGACGAGATGGTGGGTTTGCATACGTTATTGATGGTGCAAATACCAAGATCTCTTTGCCAGAAGCCTGTAGTGTGTTTACTGCGGAGCTCGCATGCTATCTATGAAGCTCCGCAGTTTGGACTACAGGATGCACGAATCCACTTTCTCGTGTGTACCGACTCTTTGAGTTCGTTGCAGTCAATTGCTACATATTTCCCGCAACACCCCCTAGTGCAGCGAATCCATGACCTACTAGCCGGGCTGTGCCACGCTGACACTCGAATCACCTTTCTGTGGCTTCCAAGCCACATGAGAATTGCGGGAAATGAGTTAGCGGATCAAGCTACGAAAGAGGCGGTATCACTACCACCTCGACCAATGGAGGCACCCGCTAGAGATATTTGCTCTCAGTTACGCCGACCAGTATTGGCATTTTGGGAGAGTCAGTGGCTAGCTAACCCAATGCCCAGTTAACTGAGAGTTAGTTAGTTATTGTTGTTTTAAGGGGTGGAACTACGAGGTCATCTGCCCCCCCCCCCCCCCCCCCCCCGCCCACTTTGTACCTGTGGAGCTGTTTTCACTGTGACCCACATTTTAACCGAGTGTGTGGATCTTGCTGACATACGAAGAAACCTTGGTTTGCAGATGACACTCAAACTTATATTAGCCGATGACGTGGTGGCTGCTGATCTCGTCATCCGCTTTATATGTGAGAGTGGTTTGGGGCCAGCAATCTAAATTTTCCAGTGTACATTGACTCAACGACTTGTTCGTCTTTGAATGATGATTATTTTGTTTTTCCGTAATTTTTGTTTATTTTTATAATTATTAGGTAGTTTAGGCCTAATTATATTTTTTTGTTTTATTAATTTTCGGTCTTTTTAAATTTAGGTATACACCTATAAATTTTAAATTCCATTCCAAATTTGTATACTTTAATCCGTGTTAAGAGGGGCAGATTACCTCGTAGTTCCGCCCCTTAAAATAACAAAACTAACTATCCTTTATTTTTCTTTTGCTCACGAATCAACAGCATTATAACATCCACACCATTTACAAATATCTTTTAATAAAAACAAATAGCCTGCCATCTTGCAAAAAAAAAAAAAAAAGATAATCGGCAGAAGGTTTGCCATCATAGTATAAATATCAACCGGTGCAATTCTTTATATATAACTGAATCATTGCAATTATATCAAACACTGTAATTATGTTTATGATTATATGCGATCAACTTCTGAAATAGATAACAATAGATTCCGTTTTCGAAGAGTTAAATCTACGCCTACAACATAATACAGTTGTAATCCTGTTAATGTCCGTGTAAGCCAATCACATTTAAGTCATAAAAAAAACAGAGCGCTAGGGCTATCAACACACACCGTCAGTTCGTGCTATTACGTTTCCAAAGTTGCATAACTGGAACGTGATGAAAAACCATGGCCAAAATAAGGTTTAGCCAATCCTACATGGTAGGATTTTTTTTCCAGGGCGGGAGGGGGGAACAAGTAATATTTTTCTTTTCATTACCTACCTGTCACTAGGTGATAATGAGACTGCCCACCCCGTTCCCCCCAGAAATTTTTGTTTCATTTCTTACTTGCTTCGTGATATTCAGTATTTGACTGCTCTGAAACCGTTGGATACATTATCTTTATGGCATGAGTGGTAGGAATAGTTATTGTCCATTGAAGTTCGCTTTTCTTTGTGAATCATCGTCATAATGTTCATTTGTTAAAAACGGGTAAAAAGTAGTTGAATCACCATGTATGGACAAAAATAAAAATAAAGCGGTTCATTAAAATGGTAATGTTGATCCAGATCGCCGATTTTCTAAATAACTGGAGATAATTTCTAATAATCCCAAATTACTACCGGTAAGTTAAATAAAACTGAGGAGTTATCCCTACATCTAAATCAGTTAACTATCAGAAACATTAATTTATGAAATAAACTGGTGTGACAATGAATAATCGACATATTCTCGGGATTCCAGAGGGTGGTGAGAGGGGGAAGGGGGGGGGGGGATGTCAAGATCAAGAACTGTAGGAGTAGATCAAGGTTAGAATATGTTAAACCGATTGCCTCGTATGCAAGATGTGGTAGCTATTTAGAGATGAAATTATTATCTCAGGACAGGGAGGCATGGATTCCTGCATCAAACCAGTCAGAAGATTGAAGACTCAAACACATCAAATACAAGTGAAATCATCACCATAGCACTCTTAAGATCTGACAGATTAAAATATTGAAATATTATTTGATTGGGCAGAGGACTTCTATGTTCCGCCTCTTACATTAACAATAACCTCAATCAGTATCTTACAATGGGGATAATTGGCAGATGTTAATCAAGGAAGTTCCTAGAATCTAAGAACTACGTCTGCGGACGTTGTACCTAGCGTGTGACTTAAATGATAGGCCTTTGGCGAAACTCTTAATGTATGGTAACTTATTCGAGGTCTAGGGATACAAATTAAATCTTTTGTTTGAGGGTCCGTGCCAAGGATTTGGAAAATGTTGGTCTGAGGGTTAGATCAAATGCAGATGGTACCTCACTGATGAAGGCCACAGCTAACTCCTTTCGAATCCAGGTACCAGTAACTAGTATGCCTACTAGTACAAGGGACTGATGACCAGAATGTTGGAAGCTCCTTAAAATGAAGCAACAAAATACAATAGAGGTTCGTTTAAACCATTCTCGCTACAATTTGGAAGCTTATTTTTAGGTAATCAGCCCAGAGGCTGGTCGAATCCGCAAAATGTAGGCCTACTGATGTACTGCTCGGGTCCAAGCCCCGTGAACATGAGAGGAATGTGGATCGCGAACTATGAGGAGTGATGGTGACGAGTGATGTGGCTTCCCGGTCCGTGCGTAGTAACAGAACCAAATTCATTGGTCGATGACTCACTCACTGATTTGCAACACCACAGTGGTTAGAGCAACGGCCTTATATTAGCAGTATTGGAAGAGACATGAATTCCAGATAACACATCGGGCTGTTGACAGGCCCTTCTCTCCCCACCTGCCACTTCACTTCTCCCCGCAAGTACACAGAGCTTGGACCCGAGCAGTAGGTCATATTGGTAGAACCCCACAAAACCCCAAGGAGAAGTGAGGTGGTACTAAATTGAAACAAACTGTCGTACATAGAAGACCGAGGAGTGAATTGTGAATTAAAAGTGAATAAAATCATCCATTAGAAATGTTGCTAATAATAATGTGATTGAATAGAATTTGTAGGTTATTTTACATTCACCCGAAATTATGGAAAACGAATTTTCAATAATAATGATTTCATTTGCATATCTCTTCTCAATTCAAAATACACACAATAAGTTTCAGAATGTTGATAATACCCAAAACATTCATATTAGCGCCAGATCCAGTCCCCTTTTATTCTGAATCCGTACAGCTTTTTAACGAAGTCAGTTGACCATAGTTAATGAGTTATTAGTTTTTGTGTTGATTCTATAGGATCTTTGCGACTTCGTGGTCATGTATCCCCGTGTACTTTGCTGTGTATGGAATTAGTTGGATAACCTGTGTTATTGTGATGACTGTATTAATGTGCGTATTTGTAATTCAGATGAGGATTGGGAGGAAGGGACCATGGCCTTAAGTTAGGAACCATCCCGGCATTTGCCTGGATTAGAAGTAGGGAACCACGGAAAAACACTTCTAGGATGGCTGAGTTGGGAATTGAACTGGCGTCTTCTCAGTTTTATCTCACGAGACTGTTCCAGCTCTCTGACCAGAATTAAATTTCTTGCCAGAGCCGGGAATGCTAGCCACTACGCAACGAGGCCATTGTTAATGAGTCAGCGGTGTCTAACAGTGTGCTGATATCACACTTCTGAGACAACTTTTGGATTTGATTATCAAGGAGGCTTTCAGCTACCGGGTGTAATAAATATGAATACTTTGATAAACCTGCTTGTTAGGTTTTATTAATCTTAACTTAACACCAGCTTAACACATACCGGTACATGATGCGTATCAGACATCTACCAAAGAATACAGAAGAAACAAAGACAATTAACTATGGCTGATCCATAGAGATCAAGGAGTCTAAAAAAAGGAAAAGCCATATCATCGGGTCATGTTGTGAAGCCTACATTAAGTGTCTAACAAGGATCCAGTGTCGGGTGTTGAGATGACACTGTATCTACAGTAACAACGGTAGGAAGTTAGGCCTTCTGTAATCTGTAGTTGTTTAATGTTCTATATCATCTCGAAAATCCACTTTAAACTTAGAACTTACAAAATATGCTTAAACAACACAATTTCTTATGTTGGCACTTGCTAATTTTTCTGCACATAGAATACATTGGGTCAGCAACCTAGCCACTAACCACCTTAAAAGACGATCGCTAACAAGCGCAAAACACGAATTGAACTTATGCGAGCTGAGAGAAAGAAGAAAAACGTAGCAAAAGAATAAATCAACGAGTCGTTCTGGATTTGTCCGAGACTAGGCGAACATAAAACCCACGGCTGTTGTTGGTAATCAGTTGGTTCGCCGGAACAACGAGCCGAGCCGAAGAGGGAAGCAGTACAGTAGTTAGTATAATAGGATGTTGACAGCAGACGCTTCTCGCCCTTTTACAGAGAGAAATGGAATGTTGATCTACTATTGCCATGGTTTCGTTTGACCATTTGTTAATTTGTTTGCCAGAGCGAAGATAGTAATTTGGAAATAGACCTGTCCCGATAAGAGCTGGATTTCAGGCCTTAAAATGTGGTTTCGGAGTCCCTCCAAGTTATTGTTCCACGTGCCAAGCCAAGAGGCGTAAACTGTGCTATGCCCAGTCTTTGTAAAACTTCTATTTTTGCTATATTAACCCATGCATGAAAGTCAGATGGCCGAACAGACCCACTTATGAGAGTAATCAACATACAAAGTTTCAGAGCTCTTGTGGTTACAAAGATGCGATGATTAATGAGTCAGTACCTAGTGTTTGGATAATAACATAAGATTATATTACTTACCATTAAGTGAAATATAAATCCATTCGTAGAACATGCACATGAAATAAATAAATAAATAAATAGATAAATAAATAAATCATACTATAAGAACACAGACACAGTCTAGGGCTAGGCGGCCGTTCAAAGTAAACACAATACACACGAATGAAATGTACACGTATATAAATTACAATATTTATTTGTAATATTACTCAAGTGTTTAATATACAGCGAAAGCACACCAGCTCTATTGCATAACTGAGATATGTAGGATGATTTTAACCTTCCGGTGGATGCAACTGACCTGACAGGCACACGAGTAAATTCTTATCTCATATTCGTCATTCGCGGGATCGAAGTTACTTTCACCTTTCAGTAGTTACTCTTTCCACATGACATTCATGACATCGGCCAGTTTATCAAGACCCTCCTACACATTTGTTGTTGTTGCAAAGGTGATCTTCCAGGCAGATTGCGCCTGATCGTGCACCATTACCTAATATGTAGAGAACGAATGTGTGTATTCACTATTGTAGCAAAACTGTTCTTCAGCAAATATTCTAATTTTTTAAAATTCAGATTTCTGAGGTGTGCCAGACAGGTTTAAAGTGCCCACTACCGCTATAATTAATGTGTGTGTGTGTGTGTGTGTGTGCGTGTGTGCGTGTGTGCGTGTGTGTGTGTGTGTGTGTGTGTCCTAATAAAATCTGAACGGCTGTAGCGATTTCCATGAAAGTCGGTAAAGTCATAGTAATATTTTGGTCGACCCCGACCGTGCCCTTAAAATTTTATTACGTCTCACCAATCCAACATGGCAGCTGTGCAAAATATTTCACCGGCATTCTATATCTCCGAGCAAAGGATTATTCAATAAAATTAATATATTACATAAAAGGGCTTTGAAAATACTTTTCAATCTTCCCATGTTAACACCTACAATTCAATTATACCAACAATGCAATGTCCTATCACTAAATTGTCTCCGTCAAAGAGCCTCAGTAATAATGATATATAAAATTAAACATAAAATAACCAATTCAAATATCATACTCACAACCAATTCAGATACTCACTCACACATCACCAGAAATGCAAGCAATATCCACTATAATGTAATAAATACCAGCAGGTTTGGAAATAATTCACTATGGCATTACTCATCATCTATATATAATAGACTGCCTGATGGCCTGAAAAATATCTCCTCACTGAGAACTTTCAGGAAAGAACTGTTTAAATTCTTAATGGATTCAACAATGTAACTTTTATGTAATTTCTAAAATACCATTGTTACCTTGATGTACTGCACTATCACGAGCCTCGGCTCAGGTGCCCCTTATGAGATAATAAATAATAATAAAAAAAACTATTAACGATATCACCCTGAAATTCCGTACGGTGATAAAGAGGACTACTAGAAGTTTTCCTATGTAACTTTCAAAAAACTGTTAACTACAAAACGAACATGTCGGCCAAGTGAAGTTCAAACATTTAAATAGATTAAATAGATTTTACCATCCGCAGTGAAACTTGGTACAGCGAATGTTTATACACATTGACTGACATCTAATTTAGTTCAATTGTTTACATACACTTAAGATGGCGGCTGTGCGAAATTTTAAAATCTCGTTTTTATTTCTTGTGACCTAATCATACGATCGAAGTCAACGTTTGAATAATAAACCTATTCAATAATCCTCATCTAATAGTACATAGCCTAACTATATGGCCTACATATATTAAAATCAAACATGGCGACCATCCAAAATATTTAGACGATTCGCAATATCTACTAATCTATGACAGCAATCAAACTAAAATCTTGTATGTTGATAGAGGCTATAAAAGTAAGTTCATCTACGGGACTTTACCTAATGAGCACAAATCCAACATGGCGGCGACGTGAAATTTAAATATTTGAATGGACGTTTCTCGCGATCTAAGCTTCCGAGAGCAGTGAAACTTGTTACGGTATATGCTTTGACAAATTGTAATCCACTGGTATCTAATTTATTTCAGTTGTTTTCGTAACTACAAGATGGCGGCTGTGCGAAATTTTGAAATCTCGTTATTATTTCTTGTGTCCTAATCATGCGATTGAAGTTTTAATAATGCACCTACACCATAACGAATAGAATAAGAAGTGATATCACTGGCCTAGTACGCCTGGTCCGCCGCAGCGCAGCGCTGGCTCCGATCTGTGATGTAAGTTAGCATTGGCGCTTACGAGACTTGAAAACCTTGCGACCTGTTTTACATGTTAAAACACCGCAAGATATCCTCATAAGCGCTAATAAGTTCGACATCTCCACTTTCTTTACTGTGCCCAATTATAATTTAATAAGTCGTCTCCTGTAATAGTCCAGTTTCGACAATAAGCGAAGACAGAGAGCAAGTTCAAAATGCAATTAGTTTTGCCAGCTATCGGTAAATTTTAAAAACAACGGAAAAATTAACCTCGCTATCAGAAAGGATTTCTTCACATTGTTACACATTTTACATTCCCTTAACAGACTTGCAACACAGCAACAACAACAAAAAAAGCCGTACGAACGCAACTTTCAACTTTACCGTAGATTACTATAAAATTCAATAATACCGGTAACCATAAATTTCACTCCACAAACACCAAAATCAGTAAACTACCATCATTTCAGAAGAACTTAACATTAAACAGACATAGAAGGCATAGTCATGACCCCTTCATAGAGTAGGCTATTGCCTAAACCCGATCACGGCTCCTTCAAATTTACCTTAGAATATTACAAAAGTCAATTATACCCACAAATTTCACTCCGCAAACACCAAACTCAATAAACTACCATCATTTCAGAAGCACTTAACATTTAACAGACATAGAAGGCACAGTCATGACCCCTTCTTAGAGTAGGCTATTGCCTAAAACTGATCACGCCTCCTTAAGCATTTCGGTAGATATATGTTTTTAAACTCATTGTCTTTTTATTCTCATCCTTTTCTTCACAGATGTAGTCTTTAATGGCATCAAGAGCATTTTATTTACACCATACTGAACAAATACAAATTAGGAAATATATGTGGAACAGAATAGTCTTTCAATCGCCAGTTTGTTCTTGGGAGAAGTACTAATTCCTTCCCTTCTATAACAGATTTGTCAATTTAAGAATTAAATCTTCTGAAAAGTGAGCATCACAGATGTAGGACGTTTCAGTAAGTTCCCTATCCTTCCCTGGTATGGCCCCTTTGCACTTGATAAAACGTTCCTTATCTTTAGGAGGTTTGAAAAACCGTCTGACCTCTTTACAGTCCCCATAGCTAGATCTGCATCCTGGTACAAAACAGCAAGGCATCTTCACTACTCACATTAAGCACTCATGAAAATGTAAGGGCTAAACTGCTGTTTACTTACATTAAATAACAATAAAATTAACACACGAAGATAACGTCAACACACGACAAGAAATTAAATTCCATTTCAGTTAATGCTTCCTACAATAGCATTTCAGGTATTAATGTAATAGTGTATGCACTTGTATATCAATAAACGTTTGCCCAGAACACCACCAAAACACTCCGACCGATTAAATACTTAATATATCGCACATAAACACATAAACATATGTGGAAATCAACAATCTCAAGTCGACTGTAGCGCTGCGTAGCGGCGAGTTCCAACCCGATCCGTATTCATTACATGCTATTGAGGGAGAAGAGATCACACTTTTTATTCTATTCGTTATGCCTACACTATAATCTTCATGTAATAGTACATAACTCTAAAGGCCTGAAATTTGGTATGTTGATAGAAGCAATTAACATAAGTAGGATATATGAAGCTAGGCTATCTAGTTCTTCACGGTACTACTTGTTGAATACAAGTTTATTAAAAACATGGTCGAAGTATCCCGTGCAATTACACACTCGCGTTAACCACGACAAAAAAGGCTGACCTGTCCTATATGAACCTGACATTGACAAACAAGTAAACATATGCTAGTGAATTTAAGTGAAGATTCTGACAGGGCCAGTCCTGGTGATAGTGACAGCGATAGCAATAGTGACGGAGATATCAGTGGAATTGAACCTTTATAAAACTGTTACCACCTGAATCAGTATGTAAATGTGTATTCACTAGTACAGTGGATCTATTCTTTGCATTTTGTTATAAGTACATGGGTTGGTTTTTTAGTTTTGGCACCAATGCTTCAGTGCCAAGTTGCAACAATGTTGGGCGCTGCCACTTTTACCGACGGTTGCTCTCCTGCGTCCCCTCCCTCAGAGCATATGACCTCGCCCGTCCTCACCACCGCTCGTGCGCAGTCGCGCCTGTTTAATGAGTAGTGTGAGATCAGCGCTCGCTAAAGACAGTCGCAATGTTTTCCAAGCAGGAGCAGAGAACGTGGATAAAAATTCAGTGTGCTATGGGTCGCAATGCTAAACGGTGTCACCGAGGATTGCAGGAAGCGTGCGGTGCAGCTGCGTTACCGTTCAGAACGGTAGCAAGATGGGTTGCAGCCTTTCGAGATGGGCGCGAACGTGTGGAGCACATGCCTCGATCTGGCCACCCACCAGTAAGTGATGACAATGTACAGACGGTGTCCGCGTTAGTAGAGGTGGATCGGAACGTAACGATTCGTCAATTAGAGCAAGATACCGGACTGGCGCATTCAACTGTCCTCCACATCCTGAAGGACTTATTGAAAATGAGGAAGATTGCGTCCAAATGGGTTCCGCATGACTTAACCGACATGCACAAATGGCTGCGATATGACGCTTGTCGTATGCACTTGCAGCGTTATGAGCGCGAAGGAGAGGCCTTATTACGGCGTATCATAACCATTGACGAGACGTGTTCGACCAACCCCCAGCTATGTGAAGGTAATGTTGATTCTTGCCTATGATTGGGATGGTGTGATCATTCACCATACTGTTCCCCAAGGGCAACCCGTTAATGCGGCGTACTATTGTTTGTTTCTGCAAGACCATCTCCGAGGAGCTCTGAGAAGGAAACGGCGCCACCACATGGTTACACCGTCCATCGTTCTGCATGACAATGCTAGGGCACACACAGCAGGCGTTGTGTCGGCATTATTGGATCGCTGGGGCTGGGAGGTCCTCTATCACCCCCCATATTCTCCCGACATCAGTCCCTGCGACTATGATCTCTACCCGAAGATGAAGATGACAATGCGCGGGGAGCGCTTCCGTACCATTGAAGACGTTATTAAGCAGGCTGCCGAGCGCTCTGTTCGTACCATCAATAGATTGGGCAGTGCCAACGGGATCCAACGACTTCCGCATCGCTAGGAACACGTTGTACGCAACGGTGGGGACTACATCGAGGGCCTGTGAAACTTGGAACCATCTAAGTGAGTTATTAATCCAGTTATAACTAAGGTGCCAAAACTAAAAAAACCAACCCATGTATATTACTTGTGTTACGGCACATGACATGCCGGAATGTTTGCCGTCCAGAATGCTGCCTCCAGTCGCTGCTTCTCCTTCCTCCCCTCTTGCACAGAGTTCATGCTAGAATGGCTGCTGGGCTTATATACGGTACTGTATTTCAAAGGAACAAACCATTATGGGACTGGAAAATCGTAAACTAATTTTGTAAGGACCTCTTTGTTCAGCTTCTATGACAGGCATGGTTACCGTGGATGAATTCTACCTTCCCCGTCCGTTGAGTGTTATCATATTAAAATACTGGCAAGTTATTTGGTCATGTCAGCACTTTTAATGGCCTTCTACGACAGTCAGGATATATCGTGGGTGTATTTTATCCCTGATCCACAGTGGGGGGAAGCGACCATTTTCTAGAGTAATAGTAGGCTGTAGGCCTAGTACTAATTCTAGTCACCTATGCAGTATGCCCTAATTCCAACTAAAAGCAATTTAAACATATTATTTGCTGGGTTGAGAGGTTAACGCCTATATGTTTTGATGGTTGATTTCAGAGTTCTAGAATCCAGAATTTTCCAATTTGGAATTATTTTTCTGTGACTGGACATCGTGTGTGTGGTGTGTTGTTGTTGTTGTTTTTTTTTTTTTTTTTAGTACAGTATTTGCTCTTTGTTATGTATCTTCACACTTTAAAATTGGCTAGAATGTTCCAATGGTAATCATAACACTGAGGCAGACAGATGATTTAGAATGAGAATATTAATAGATAGGAGATGCAGGGCAGGCATCTCTAGGGTTGCCTACGTGGCATCTTAATCACAGTTACTACCCCCACAACCACAAGATGGTATTCCAGTTGTAGGGACAACGAATTAACATGGCTGTCAGCCACCTGCAGTAGGGGGTAATCTGTGAACTGAAAGCACTTTGTACTTATATGCTGTAGCTGATTGTTAAATATAATGCTTTCTGATTTACTATGAACAGCTTAAAATTCTCTAAAAGTCAAAACTATCATAGTGACATCATCAACATTATTATTATTGTTATTGTTAAACAATAAATTCTTACAAGCCAGAGTCTCCTACATATTCTTCAATACAAATTTGGTACCTAAATTGTTTTTCTATGGACTTTTGGATATCTATTTACGAACTCGAATGCACATAATTACACTGGCGTTAGTAGGTGTTCCATTTGGGGAAAAAAATATGCCTCTTGGATTGCGCTCTCCAGTCGTTGGTTGAAGGTGGACCGCACTGGTACGTACTTTGTCAAGAGACTTCTCTTCTCCGAAAACCACACACACGATCGCAACGGCCATGGAATCTAGGCGTCGATGTTCTGAAAAAAGCGTATTGCTGCAAGGAGATTAGGTTGAAAATATGACACAAGTTTCATATTTTTTGTGTGTCTATTTTGTGAAAATAATAAATCGATGACCTTACAACTAGAATGCACTTTGTACAAGCACACTACATAGCTCCTATTCCTTGAATGCTACATTCTAGAACTCTGAAGCAGCTGCAGTAAAGGACAAAGGGTGAGTCTCTACCACCCGCAGCAGAGTCGCAGATGTTAGATCCAGGGGCGGCCCTAGGGTGGTGCGACCGCGCCGGGTGCTGTCATATGGGGGAGCGCAGAAAATGCAAGGATAGTTTGACAGCGCAGAAAATAAAACCCAATCACCTTATTTGCCTACTACTTAACCCTACCCATCAAAATTAATTCTATAGTTATACGTGAGTTGGGGTGCGTGCATTTCAAAGGTATAGACATATAACGTGAATTTCATACTTGACTTGGTATAAAAATTAACGAGTTGAAACCAATATCCACACATCTAAATTCTGTCCGCCACCTGTATCCTTGGCATTCGATCGCGTGTGGATTGTGATTTGTGTCTGTGTTGCAAGCTATGAGTGAACTTGAAATTTTACTTACTGTTAGAACGTTACTACTATAAGTTACTAAGTGTTGTTATGTAATGTAAGATATTAGTAACATCATATTAGACATATTTATTTTTGTGTAGATAATGATCATGCCTAGCCTGGTCTAAGCGCGACTATAAGCGAACAATATTGTTTAATATTACATAATATTTCAGGAGCGTTCTAGGAATATTATCATCATATTGAACCCGCTGAGCTAAGGTTCATGTGATATTTTTTTATAACAGCACATTTATGATGGGATGTAGTACCTTTGAACACACCCAGAAAGCCACGTGGAGCTGAGAGCTCGTGCTATACTCTTTGAAGTAGCGGTGAATCGCACTTTTGACTTTGGTGAAGTCTGCTAATTAATTACCTGAGGTCTTATTAATTAATTTTATCTTTCCACGAGACTCAGAATATTCCATTTCGTCATTCAGCATTATTAAAACATTTTTGAAAATGTTATTTTCGCTTAAGGTAAGGTAATACCCTTGCAGATACGCAAACAGGAATGTAAGTAGTCGCTCAACGACTTCGGTTTGACGACCTACTTCCTCGAGGAACCCTGTGCACGTGTTTGTGGAGGGCCGAGAGCCTGGTGAAAAATATAGAGGTAAACGTGTTGTAACTATTTTAAACAATTGTGATTATGAAAGTACAGCGTGGCAAGTTAGACCTGGCCTGTCATGGCGGAGTCTCGTCTAGGAGGGGAAGTGGTGGGATCACAAGGCGCAAATTCAATTTCCCCTCTTTGGTGCAACAGCTGTTTGGAGCTGCTCGTCGTGGTTATATTATGCAAGCATAAAGTATCGAATAGGAGCACTCTCAGTGACATAGCATTGGTATTGGTGGCAATGAAGTCTGAGCGCGCCCACTTCACACACTCCTGACAGCAAGCTTGTTGCCGTGCTTGTCAAAGAACAGAGCCGCTCAGTCTTGCTTCGCATGCCTTGACAGCATCTGTACCCTGCCAAGGTCCTGGGAATAATGACTACTTGGCAACATCTAGCCAGCGCGTGACGAAGTATGTGCTCACTGGTTGACAAAGAATCCAGGCGGGGGGGGGGATGACGTAATGTAACTGGACGCACATGCGCATCGGAAGGTTCAGATCTAACTTGTTCCGTTATAATGTATATTTGAATTGCCACAGTGAATTTTTCAATTACAAAACGACGCACATTTCACGGATGCCACGTGATGTAAAAGTGGCGTCAGTACACGTGAAGAACCACAGAACAGTGCTTGATCACGTATTATTCGATATCTGCGAAGTAAAGGCTGTATTATCAATTGGAATTAAAGCCTGTAACATTTTCAACGAACATTGTGATTTTTGAAGTGAAAGAATGAACTACTACACGATTTATTCAACCACCCACGTGATCAGATTATTCTACACCATGTTTGAGACCGACATCATGGGCTAATACCATCATGGTATGAGGGTGATGTATCTATTGGAATCAGCATGATGGTGGAGCTTCCAGAACAGCGAACGAGGAGGAAGGAACCAAGGATGCCATTCCCAGGCATATCCAGTACATTCACGAAGTTATCGACAGGGACAGATCGAACCCTGGTGTTTGGGAGAGTCCAGATGGGAGTCCTGATGAGGACGATTCCGTTCCAGAAAGCCAGGGATGAATTTGTTCAACCCTTGTCGTTGAACAGAGGGCTGAGTGAGAGCTCCTCCATTTCGTGAGTTTTTGTACACCCTTTCTTATTCTAGTTTCTGGTGGTATAGTAGGTTTAATGTAGTTTGTGAACCAACCGAACTCAGTGACAGCCATTTTTATAGGTAGGGAATGTAACTAGTCTAATTAGATGTCATTTATTTCAGTTAGAGTGAGACACCCTTGGGTCAGACATTTTGGTCAACCCTGGTGCAGATTGATGGACGTCGTAGAACGTCAATGCCTATCTTTTGCTAAACGTGACCGTAGTCATTTGAGGCTACTTTGTTTAACCCTATCTGGGGTGATTTTCAAGTCTTTGCTGACTTTAGTTATGGCAATCAGATGCCATGGTTATATTTCTTTAACTGCATTTTTTGCAACCAGTCTTTGTTACACCCCTGACTTCGTTAGAGCAGTCGTATCAGTTAGGTAATCGACTGTAATTACCAGTTTTGTAACTGCATTATATTTCATTTGAGATGTTGCTCAGAAGCCATCTGGTCAAGTGTGGACCTTACAAGTAAAAGGGATGTTTCTTTGTCTAGCATCGAACCCAGTTCCCAACGTATCATTAAGCAGATCCAGAGTGTGGAATCTGCGCCACAATTATTATTTTGTTAGTGTCAAGTGAAGACACGTATTTATTTGAAGTTATACAAGCAACTACTGAAATATTATATCTTTGAGAGCAAAGAGCTCCAGCAATGTGACATTGCTACCATTTAAACGTCTTTGGTGTAGAAGACAGAATTATATTATTGTGTTCAGATTCATAGCGTGTTTTTATACACGTATTCTTCGAGGTTTATAACCTATGGTAATGATTTTATGATGAGGCCAGTTGTACAGTTTTTATTTTGCTTAGATCGCCGGCCTTGATAGTTAGTGTGTGTTGTGTCCGACAGCGCAGGAATGTTGTAGCCTGCAGCGATACAAACTGGTGTGTGACCCAGTGCCCTTGAGAGCACGCTTGTATTATGAGACAGACATAGTTTGACAGAGGACAGAATGCTTTTAGTATTCGCTCTTCCTTTCATTACTATTTAGCTCATGGAACCCAGTGTCCAACCTTGTATCTGATCACATGTTTTTATAGACTGTTTTTGTTAGTTAAACGCACTTTTGCGTGTACCGTCGTTTGACGTGTACAGTTATGTCAGGTTTTCTATAGCACGTTGTAGGCTGCCCTGTTAAAGGAGGTATTTATTGTATGAAGGTATTTGTGTGTACCTTGTCCGGGATTGTTCCCGTTGACCAGATGTTATGGAGGGTTACTGAGTGTGCAGGCCCATCCCAGAGTTATCGAACGCGAGCTTTGCGCCGCTGGTAACTTGTGTTATTGTGTGTCCGAGTTGTTATTGCTCGTTGATTGTATTCCGACTTTTGAGTCGAGGCTTTTGGTGGAGATTGATCTCAGTGGAGACACTCCGTGCCCAGGCTATTGTCAGTATTATTCGCCATAAACCAACGATAAACCTAAACCGACATCTTAATAATAAAACGCATAATTTTGGTGAAACAAAAGCTAACTAACGAATTCTTTCTATCTAACTTTGTTCTTTTGCATTTGGAACCTGCTGACATGGCCGTGCTAATGAAGGTATTTCCTTTTGAGGAAATGACTAGGACAGCTGACACTTTTGTAGCGACCTGAAGCTTGCTCGAACCTTGAGTTCGCAGCTTGTGGAGCGCAGGCCATGCGATGTTAGACGTAGTCTTTACTACGTAGTCGTCACCGTAACTACACACATTAGATGACTATGGCTTACAAAGAGTAAACCAAGGTGCAGGCAGGCATTTTAATAAAACTGTTGTCTCTTATTAATTATTTATGATGTACAAGTGTATGAATTCTACATGTTACCCTATTGTGTGCTGTTAGCACCTAGTTACTAAGAATAATTAAATGTTTTTTTATATGGCTGTTCACTTAGCTTTGAATGTAAATGTTTTCTGTTACGGACGGCATCGCCGTAAATTTTGTTATTAACTGATAGGATTTAGCTAGATGAATTAACGTTAAATGTAAATGTGGAGATGGTATCATCCTAACTTAGATTTGTTTTGCTACCCTGTTAAATGTAAATTCTGATATTAGCTTGGACTTGTAACTTGACCTAGGGATTTGCGTCGTACCATTTTCCTAGTGTTGCTGTTGTTGCTTTGTTATTGTGAGATAGATCTTTCGCGAGGGTTTTCCGTAACTTCTCAGGTAGGGACCTGCTCTTTATTTTTGATTGTTTATTAGCTTGCGGACTAGCCGACTGAAACCCTCCGAACTAGGCTAGGGGCTTGTGAATTTTAACAATAAATTTTCACGGTGTTTTACATAAGTCTGGATGTTTATTTTCTCAGTCTAGTTTTTAAGGTGAACCTTTCCTTAGGCAGTCTATGACCATCGTCACCATGTACCACGATCCCTGTGGACTACAGATTCTCGTGCCGCTTTGGCCTATTGGGAAGTTCATCTGATCCTCACGGCAATTATGTCCGACGGATGAGATGTTAGGGAAGTCACTGCGGTTGTTGGCTATCCTGGCAGCTCCACCGACGGTCTCAATATATATATTTCAGTAGTATAGATCCCTCCTGCGGAGCTCACAAGCGACCGAACGTGAAAAATGAGCATTCAAATGGAAGAGAATATACATCACCTGAAACGCATTGCACTCTAATTTCATAAATATCTATAATTTCTTTAAAAAATTACTTTTAAAAAACTGTACGAAGTGTGCGACTTGCAGATACTGTTGCTGCAAGAAGATACGCTCCAAATTGCTGTCCACTTCACATTTTGGCCGCTGTGATGCCTGTTTTATGTCATTTTAACATTCTGAGGTCTTTCCTTTATCATTTTGCATGGATTTCAGAAACAGTAATTTAAGGGAATGAGTACTCAAATCGTATAATTTCATAAATATCGGATAACCGGTGAGTGTTACGGCTAAGCTGTCAATCAATGAACTCAGCACACAAATGACATTAGCAGTGACGAATTGCATTCTAATTTCATAAATATCAATATTTGTAAGAAGTGTGCGATTTGCAAATACTGTTGCTGTAGGAAAATATGCGACATCATTGCTGTTCAGTTCGCATTTTGGCCATAGGGACGTCTGAAACATAAACAGTGTTCTGTAATCATTTGGTTCAAATACAAACATAACAACCATTCTCCTTAAGTCTCTTATCACAAACCTATAGGGGAAAGTGTGGCTTATGAATATTCGAGATTTCTCGCACGGGTCCGCTAGTCATATATATTATTTCAGTAGTATGCATCCCCTCTGCGGCGCTCACAAGAGATCGATCGTGAAAAATGAGCATTCAAATGAAAGAGAATATACATTGCCAGCGACTCATCGCACTCTAATTTCATAAATATCTATAATTTCTTTAAAAATGACTTTTAAAAAACTGTACGAAGTGTGCGATTTGCAGTTACTGTTGCTACAGGAAGATACGTTCCATAACTGGTGTCCACTTCACATTTTGACCGCTGTGACGCCTTTTATATGTCATTTTAACATTCTGAGGTCTTTCCTTTATCATTTTGCATCGATTTCAGAAACAGTAAATAAAGGAATGTGTACGTTTTCAGTATCAGTAGGCTAAATCAATGGATTGAGTACTCAAATCGTATAACCGGCGAGTGTTAGTGCTAAGCTTTCAATCAATGGACTCAGCACAAACATGATTTAAGTTCATCCGTCTAAACCTTAGATCATCAATACAATAGATGGCTGACGACGTCACATTTGTGAAACCAACATCTCAATTAGCTGACTAAAGGGAACTGCCGGGAACTGCGGATAGTTTGGAGCACTGAAATACTACACGTGATGATAGAATTGGGCTATTCTGTACTATACATTACCTTACTAAGCCAGAATGGTGTATTACTGTGCAGTGTATGGATGTAAGGAAACGTTTAGGAAAAGATCGGGCATTTCTTTCCATAGGTAGTCCTAAATTAATTCATTGTAAAATAACCCTAAAATTCTTGACTTCACTTTCTTTACGTTTCCTCTTAACTCCGAGACATGAAAGAAAAATAATTTAATCTGTACATTTATTACAAATTATTAAAATTTACTCTATCCCTTACTCCACTGAACAGGCCTATGAAGCAAAATTAGAACCATTACAACATCAAATAGCATTCCTTTTCAATCATGTTCAGTGTCAAATTGCGGGTTATGCTACTGATGTGACGATGTAGTCTTCGATAATAAATACGCTGAGGTAATATTTGTCATCTTATTAAACGTATGGACAGTGCGTTTAGTTGAGGAAATTTTCAGATCCTTCTAGGATACATTGATAGATTTTTATTAATTCCATTTGATCAAATACATGCATTCAATACATTTTTGATATAGGACACGTCAAATTTACATGCATAAAATAAAAGAACTAACAGGTATATATTACTAAGATTATAACTATTTATAACTTATTATAATAGCAAATCTTAATAGATACAATCTTATTGCACAACTATTTACACCTCACTCTATTATCATAATATGAAAACTTAATTCTATAAATACAACAACATACAGCTAGGTATTAAAATTAAATTAAAAAAGTAAAATATAGTTATAGATTCCATCACTCCTATACGCTAAAATATTCAACTACTGAGTAAAAACAATGGCACTGCAGATAAGCTTTCAACATTGTATCAAAGGTTTTTATTTTTGGGGCCAGTTTTATATACTGGTGTAGTTTATTGTATAATTTAACTCCAGTGTGAAAAGTTCCTTTTTGATATATGCTTGTGTGTGTGTGTGAAATATGAATGTTCTGATTTTGTCTTGTGTTATGCCTATGAACATCATTGTTTGTTTTAAGAAAAACATCTTTATTCATTAAATTCTTTTTAAAAAACATAATACTTTCAAAGATATATATGCAGGGCAGTGGGAGAATGTTTAAATCTTTAAACAGAGGTCTATATGATTCTCTAGAGTTTACATTTGCCATAATTCTAATCGCCCTCTTTTGTATCCTAAACGTGCTTAGTACATCTGGCGACATACCCCAAAATATGATCCCATATCTTAAGTATGAATGGAAATAAGCAAAATAAGTATTTCTTAATGTGTGCATGCTAGTGCAGGTTTTCAAAATACGTAACGCAAAGCACATCGAGTTCAGTTTAGTATTCAGATATTGTATATGTTTATTCCATTTCAAGTCTTGTTGTATCCATAGTCCTAAAAACTTTGTTTCTGATTTATTTTCTATTTGATGACCATTTAATGTTATATTGGGCATCGCAGGATTCCTATTCTGTATAGTGTGGAAATTTAGACATACTGTATTTTAATAGTTTATTATGAGGCGATTATCTTGTGACCATTTGGTTAACTCTCCTGTAACGGAGTCAGCAGACTGCTGTATGACCTGTTTAGTTTCACCTTTTATTACGAGTGTTGTATCGTCCGCAAACAAAATTTCCTTATGTGAATGAACGTTCTGTGTTATATCATTGATATATAGAAGAAAGAGTAGTGGGCCCAAAACCAATCCCTGGGGTACTCCAAATTCAATAATTCCCTCATTGGACAATGTTTCATTAAGTAATTTGGTTCCATCATCCTTGTGTCTCAAGCTTACTATTTGTTTACGCCTTGTTAAGTAAGACTCTATCCATTTATTAGCTAGACCTCTAACACCATATTGATTTAGTTTGGTAAGGAGGATTTTATGGTCAACAACATCAAATGCTTTCGATAAATCCAAGAATAGGCCAGTTACATGTTCCTTATTGTCAATTAATTTCAGTATACTATTACTACATTCGTAAATTGCTGTCTGTGTAGATTTTTCCGTTCTAAATCCATGTTGTGAGTTTGATAATATTTTATTTTTTTCTATGAAACTTATCAGTCTCTTATACATAATTTTTTCCACAATTTTTGCAATACCAGTTGGTAAGGTAATAGGACGATAGATATCTAATTCATCTTTTGAACCGTTTTTGTGCACTGGAATTACTTTTGATAACTTCAAAATATCCGGGTAAGTTCCTGAGAGAATTGAACTGTTTATTAAGTGCGTAAGTGGATTTATTATATTTTCTGCACATTTCTTTAAAATTGCATCAGGGATGCCATCAATGCCAGCACATAATTTATTTTTTAGCTCTTTTATAACTATTCTTACCTCTTCACTTCTGACATGATTTATAAATAAAGAATCACTGCATATATTTATTTTATTATTAGAATTTAGTGTATTTACCTGTGATTTATTTATTATTTTTTGTGGAATTTCCAGAAAATAGTCATTAAAAGTGTTTGCTATTTACTCTGGATTATTAATCACTTTATTATTTCTGGTCAGTGTAATGTTCCTTTGTATTTTAGCAGATTTTCCAGTTTCTTTCTTTATCACGGACCACATAGCCCTGTTTTTATTAGATGATTGGGAAATAAAATTATCATTATGCATTTTCTTTGCTAGTCTTATTACCTTATTTAATATGCTAGTGTATTTTTTGTAGTATAAATTGAATTCAGGTGTTGTGTGGTATTGTTTATATAATTTGTGTAGAAATTTCTTTCTTTGACATGAATTTATAATCCCTGTTGTTATCCAATTGCTAGTTTTGTTATTTTGAACAGTTCTTCGTTTAAAGGGGAATGCTATTTCAAAATAGTGTTTTAGGGTACTGTTAAATGCATTAAATTTATCATTTACATTTTCTAGTTCATAAATTTCTGACCATGTTTCCTTATTTAATAAGTCATTGAAATATGTAACATTTGATTCAGTGAATGACCTGCACTTTGATTTTACTCCATTATCATTATTATTGATTACTTCGGATACTTCAAAACTCAGTATTTGTCCATGGTGGTCACTAAAACCCGGACAATAGACTTCTATTGAATGGTGATATTTATCTGTATTTATAAAAATTTGATCAGCAGTGGTTTTACTAAATTTTGTTATTCTTGTTGGTGTATTTACTGTAGGTTTCAGTCCATAGGAAATTAGTAACTGTGTTAATAATTCACAATTTCTATCAAGTTTTAAGAAATCCACATTTACATCCCCACAAATTATTATATCGAAATTTACTTTGCTCATGTTATTGAGTAACAATTCTAATTTATCTATAAATAGAGGAAACTTTCCTGACGGAGAACGGTATACGCATACAATTATTAACTTAAACTGCAGAGAATTCAAAATCCTGTTCCATAATTAGATAATCATAAGCTGTTATCTGTTCATGATCTAAATTATTTCTTAAGAAGATGCAAGTACCACCATGGCTAATATTAGATCTAGAGTATTTACTAGCTTGTATAAACCCTGGGAATTGAATTAATTCGAGTTGTTCCTCTTTCAGCCAATGTTCTGAAATACATAGTGCTGAGATGTCTTTAAGTTCATTTTTAAGCATTAGATTTATGTAATCAATTTTATTATAAAGAGACTGGACATTCTGGTGGTAAATTTTAAATTTGTTACTTTTGCAAGCTTGTGTTGGTGATTTATTTACATTATTATTATCATAATTGTTATTATTATTGTTGCTAGACAAATCCGAAATACCATTGTTGCACTCCGTTAAATTTGACTTCAAAAGATGTGAATGCCAAACCTCACGTTTGGCTTCTTCTACCAGTTTCCCTGCTTCCACTCCAATGATATTACAGTTGAATTATTCTTACCATTTGAATTTACAATTTTGCAGATTTCATCACTAAGATACTCTTTTCCTAATCTATTTAAGTGTAGGCCATGCCGAGTGTGGAACTTCCTGTCTAATTTACTTACATCTACAATTTGGACATTTGGAAAACTCTTACAAATTTTATGAATTTTTTCATTTGTAGCCTCTATTTCTACATTTACACATGACTTGGGAATTAAATCGTATCTCTGCGGAATGTTTACAATAATGACATTTGTTTTTTGCATGGATGGCAATGTACCCTTTAAATTTTTGATTACCTTTTTACTCTCATTTCTATAGACGTCGTTTGCTCCAGCGATGATCACTGCGTAGTCCTTTGCAGTAAGGGACGCACACTCTCCTATCATCCCGTTCGTGACTTCTGCAATTTGAGCTCCTGGCTTCACTGCCGAAGTGACCTCCATTTCTCGGCTTCTCTCCAATACGCTTGCTGCTACATCTCGCCCGTGGCTATCCGCAAATATCCGCATCTTCCTGGATTTTCTCTTTATTACTTTCTTCTTTTCTTCTTGATGAAAGTCATCATTTTCTTCGACAAGCACTCCAAATAAATTTGAGACGGGAATTTCAGTTACATATACTCCATTTATAGGCCTAGGCTTATTCAATCTTACCTTACCAGCAATCACTGTCGACCAAGTTTCCTTGCTTTCCTCTCTGTTTCCTTTTAATTTATTCAACTCTTCCATTAACTTAGCAATATCTTCCTTTAGCAGCTTTATAATTTCGTCTTTTGAGGACAGTTCGTTTCTCAGGTTATGACATTCGCATGACGGTAGCGGTAGGCCTACATTACGACACTCGGTTTCACTTTTCTCCTCATTCAATTTTACCTGAGATCTTGTGATGATTTTGTTTGCATTTTTTACTTTTATTTTGCACGACGAGCATAAATCCTGACGAGACACTAACACTGTTTACTGTCGTCATACTAGCGATCTAAGTTAGCCTAGATGTTTACACCAAATTACACTAAATTTAATTTAATTATTACTACCTAATAGAATTAATCTAATTACCTACCAATAAAGAAGAATGTGAAATACGTATATCTTCCAATCGGGTGAAGTCTCGTAAAAGCACCACTGCTCTACTTGGTTCAAACAGTGATTGAAGAAGTCACCGAATCTTTGGATACACGTTCCCACAACTTAGTTTAAGTTTATTAAATTATCAACAAGAATTTCTAAATACTATCAATATTCCGTATTACACTTGATCTAAGGAAAGTAACTTTATAGATTTTAAGCCTCTGTTATAATATTTTACCACTTTTATCAAATATTTACACTAGCTGCTATTTCACTACACTTTCACTGTGACCATTGTAGCCCTAAATTAGTCAATTCGTAGGATTTCAAAGTTCTGGATTATTACTGCGAAGGTTTCTATGATTCGTGGAAAATGGAATTTAAAAGGAAACAGTTCATTGCTTGTAATGATTTCCGTTGTAGCAAATGTAATGCATAGTTGTTAAAAAGCAACGCTTACTAAATCAATATACTTCCTTATTTCCATTTGCCTATGTTTTGTTCACCTTCATAAAATACTGAAGTGGAAAGTAACGCTGAATAAGAGGTAATCGTACGATAAAATTTTGTAAAGTAATGCACCGGTACTGAAATTAGCCAAAATACATTTTCTAATGATGACAAATAAATTAGGAAATGATGTAGTAATGATTGAACTTGTTTGGAGCTCTCGGGCGTACAATTAAAAATGACCAGCTACACAAACACAATTCTCTTCAAAAATCAGTAGGCCTAATTCAGAATTGGATTTGTTATTAATTATTTACAAGAGGGGATCCTGGATGTATGAGTATTACGGAACACGACAGCCACGTTTTACACAAACACAATTCTGTTCAAAAATCAGTAGGCCTAATTCAGAGTTGGATTTGTTATTAATGATTTACAAGAAGGGATCCTGGATGTATGAATATTATAGAACACGGCAGCCAATTTTTACACAAACACAATTCTGTTCAAAAACCAGTAGCTCTAATTCAGAGTTGGATTTGTTATTAATTATTTACAAGAGGGGATCCTGGATGTATGAATATTATGGATCACGGCAGCCACTTTTTACAACACAATTCTGTTCAAAAATCAGTAGGCCTAATTCAGAGTTGGATTTGTTATTAGGCTAAGTATTTATAAGAGGGGATCCTGGATGTATGAGTATCACGGAACACGACAGCCACTTTTTACACAAACGCAATTCTCTTCAAAAATCAGTAGGCCTAATTCAGAGTTGGATTTGTTATTAATGATTTACAAGAGGGGATCCTGGATGTATGAATATTATAGAACACGGCAGCCAATTTTTACACAAACACAATTCTGTTCAAAAATCAGTAGGCCTAATTCAGAGTTGGATTTGTTATTAAGTATTTATAAGAGGGGATCCTGGATGTATGAATATTACGGAACACGACAGCCACTTTTTACACTAACACAATTCTGTTAAAAAATCTGTAGGCCTAATTCAGAATTGGATTTGTTATTAATTATTTACAAGAGGGGATTCTGGATGTATGAGTATTACGGAACACGACAGCCACTTTTAACACCAAATATGTTACATTCTTAACCTTTGCTACCTTCCGGTACGTAAAGAAACATGCGATGCTTTTCCCAAGGTCGTATAAATTACGAAAATGTGTGTTTAAACCCTCATTAAAAATCATTTCCCCACCAACTCCTATCACCTTCCATTACGAGTTGCTCTGTTTTCCCTTTAAGGCTAGTCCACACCAAAGTTAATGAACAATGTTCATGAACAATGTTAATGAACAATGTTAATGAAAACATTTCTCAACATGTTTACTAAACATTATGTCCACACCAAATAAACTTTTGTTAACAAACATCTTCAACATTAAATAAACTGTTTGTGAGGTTATAATGGATAGGGTCAGGAAGAAGAAAGTACTTACAGCTGCATATTTCATTATTTTAGTGAGTACAAAATTAGAGAAAAGCGCAGACGCAAGGTGTGGAAAAGATAAATATTGGAAAGGCGTTTAGAATTTAGTTAATTAATATTCTCATGTGCTTCCTGGTATTTCATAATTCCGCGCAATATACAAGACCAACTACAATGCTCAGACCTTAATGTAGAAAAAACATGGCGGCGATGGTTGCCCTACCAATAGTTAAGATCATGTCATCAGACTTGTCACAGTTCGTGTAAATTATTATTTTTACTCACCTAAGAGCATAAAAGATATCACAAGACGAGACTAGGTTCATCAAACGAATTTAATCAAAGCTAAATAGTGTATCCCAGCAACGAATGTAAACAAACAATATGCCGGGGCTTCAGCTTACGCCATTTTCACACTTTCGAGACCTGCATTAAGGTCTGAGTATTGTAGTTGGTCTTGCAATATACGAGTCGCTTGCGATTCGATTGTCGATTTTTAGAGAAGTAAAAGAGCATCGTATTCCGCGCTACGAATTTACAACCTTAATTGCGTCTTTGCGCATGCGCGAACCAAAATGTTAACGAAAACACGAAATGTTAATGAAAAGTTTCATTCACAAAAGTTAAAGAGATTTTGTTCATGAACATGCTCGAAAAGTTAAAGAACAGGCAATTTTGTTTATGAACAGTCAAAAATGTTCATGAACATTGTTCATGAACAGTGTTCATTAACAAAGTTAACGAAAACATCTTGGTGTGGACGTACCTTTAGTCAGCTGATCCAGATGTTGGTTTCACGTCACAGTACAGGCGCAGTGTGGCAATGCGCACTCTATTGTATTTATGCTCGAAGGTCTAAACAATGGATTTTGTAAGAGGATATAAGGAAACCAGAGATATATAAGCAAAGCGAACTGATGTGAGTTTAATAATAATAACGAACTGATGTACATGGATGGCAATAGCGGAACCGCGCAAACTAAACATGTGCAAACATGGCGCGAGTTTTAGACAAACTGAAGCCATAAAGGCAGGTGGCAGCACCTTACATATATAGAACCGCATACTTGATAAATAAGAATAAAACTACCAAAGTTACAGCACTTCCCCTCAAGTACAGGTTCATACAATCTTTAACTTACACTCTCCAAACCAGCAAACTTCAAGCAACGTTCATGTTTCATTCGACTTAAACTCTTCGTGAGAAAGTCAGCAACTTGATCGTTCGTAGAGATATACTTCAAAACAAAAAAATTACACTCAAAGACTTCACGAACAAACTGATTTTTGATATCAATATGTTTGCTTCTACTGTGATACATCGCGTTCTTTGCCAAATTAATTGCACTTTGATTATCACAAAAGATGAACATAGTGGCTAAGTCTTTGAAGCCTAACTCAAGCAGAAATCGACGTAAGTTCACAGCTTCCTTGGCGCACTTTGACAACGCCATGTACTCGGCCTCCGTGGTGCTAAGGGCCACGGTTCTTTGTTTTCTTGAGTCCCACGATATAGGGCATCCGCCGAGCAGGAACACGTACCCCGTTTAGGACCTCCTATCTTCTTGGCAGCTTCCCCAGTCGGCGTCGACGAATCCTTGGATCGGTTCAGTGTCTGCTTCGTAGATCAGCCCGATGTTCGAAGTCCCCTTCAAGTACCGCAGCACCCTCTTGGCAGCTTTCCAATGTTCGACTCCAAAGCAATTGTTGAACTGTCCCAGGTAGCTGACAGCGAACGAAATGTCCGGGCGTGTAGTTGTCGACAGGTATGTCAGCGCGCCTACCAATTCGCGGTAAGGCAACTTCAACTCGTCAGTACTGGGATTCTCATTTTTGCTCAACTTCGTTCCAGGGTCGAGTGGTGTGACTACAGGGTTGCAGTCGGCCATCTCGTAGCGTTGGAGAAGCTCTTCAATGTAACCGTGCTGTTGCATGGCTCTACATCCGGTCTCCTGGATTAGTTCGATGCCTAGGAAGTGTTTGGCCAATCCTAAGTCCTTGACCTTGAAATTTTTACTCAGGACTCTGGAAATCTCGGCGATCGTCTTTTTGCATTTTGATAACACCATCATGTCGTCAACGTAAACGGCAATCAAAGTTATGTTATTTCCGGAACCAATTTGGTATAGACACGGATCCGATGCGGTTGGTTTGGCACCGCACTTCCTCAAGACCTCACGCAGCTTGGCATACCAGTTTCTACCGGCCTGTTTCAATCCGTACAGTGAGTTTTGTAGTAAGCAGACCTTGTCGCCTCCCTGCAACTGGCGAAGCATGTTCTTGGCCTTCTCCTTGGTTTCGTCGTCAGTTCCAGACATCGCAATGCTCTCTAACATCTCCCTGAAGTTCTTCGGTTGTTTCATGAATATTTCCTCGTCTAGGTCACCATACAGATAAGCCGTTGTGATATCGTACTGTCTGATTTTTACACTGAGCTTGGCAGTGAGACAAACCATCAAACGAATTGATTCCATTCGCGCCACCGGTGCGAACGTGTCAAAGTAGTTGATTCCATACTCCTGGTTGAAACCTTGAGCCACCAGCCTGGCCTTTCTCTTCTCAAGTGTTCCATCAGGTTTTAGTTTGTCGCGCAGCATCATCCGGCATCCGATGACTTTGGCATCACGGGGAGGATCCACCAGCACCCATGTATTGTTTCTCAGGATAGATTCCATTTCCATGACCATGGCACCATGCCACTCGTTAGAGTTTGGTCCTGTTATTGCCTCCTTGAATGGAATCTCTGCTAGAAAAATCTCCTCGTCTTCTTCTTGCTCCTCCACATCTTGGAGATTTGTTTGAAAAAGTTTCTTCGGTCTTCCCCTTTTTCCAGTCCGCAGAATCTTGGGTCGACCAGGTCCTTGTATCAATTCAGTAGTATTGGATGTTTCGACAGTCGTTCTATCATGCTCATCCACTGGCGTCACATCGAAACCGAGGAAAGGTTCATCATCTTCTCCAATTTCGTGTTGAGAGACTGGTTCCTCCACGACAGCTGGTTGATCTTTTTCTCTTGGTGATTGTGGCGGTGGTTCTGCAAAGAACAGCTCCCAACAAATATCTTGCTTCGAGGATTCCGGGCGCTCCATCCTAGTCTCTTCCAGTGGCTTTTCATTCTCGAAGAATTTTACATCTCGGCTGATCAAAACTTTGTCTTTGTTAGGGGAGTATATGCGAAAGCCCTTGGTTTCTTCGGAGTAACCCATGAACACGCCTTCTCTGCCTCGTTGATCCAGTTTCCCTCTTCCGGGATCCCTGTCCAGGAAATAAACCTTGCTTCCAAACGTTCTGAATTGTGAGACGTCAGGAATCTCTCCTGTCCACAATTCGTACGGTGTTTTGCCTCCGATACTCTTTGATGGCAGGTGATTACGGATGTAATTTGCAGTATTCACTGCTTCCGCCCAGAAGCGGTGAGGTAATCCGGCGTCGAACAACATGCACCTGGAAGTCTCCATCAAAGTCCTATTCATCCTCTCCGACTTCCCGTTTTGTTCAGGGTTGTGAGGGACTGTGAGGCGTCTTGTGATTCCGCTCTTCTTCAGGTAGTTGTCGAACTCTCGATTCAGGTATTCCCTGCCGTTGTCAGACTGGATCACCTTTACTAGTTTTCCTTTCTGATTCTCCATCCTGGTAATGTACTCGACGGTAGCTTCGTAGACCTCTGATTTTGCCTTCAGAAATCTCACTTCACACCAATGAGAGTGATTGTCTATGAATTCCAAGAGGTACCTTGAACCTCCCATAGATGGAGTCGGCATCGGTCCACACACGTCCGTGTGGATCAAATCGAGTAGCTCCGTCCGTCGATCGGATTTCTTTGGAAACTGCGTCCTGGGCATCTTCCCCTCGAGGCAGACTCTACAGTCCAGAGTCGTCGATGGATTCCTCAGCTCAACGCCAGAAACCCTCCCTTTTCTCACAGCTACCAAGATGTCGCCCACTTTGACATGTCCGAGCCAACGGTGTAGCAATTTTACATCAATTATTTTGGGCGATGCAGCCATATTTGCTCGTTCTTGACTCTCACTGACGTAATATAGGTTATTCTTCCTCTCAGCTCGCATCAAGACTTCTCCTTTTTCGTTCACGACGACTGCGCCTTTCTTGTCAAAAATCACCTCGTGGCCGCGGTCGGTGATCTTTCCCACCGACAGCAAGTTTGTCCTGAGGTCTGGAACATGAGAAACATCTGAGAGAGAGACATCTATCTCTTCGTTTGCAATGCGGGTAGATAAGCGAAAACTGCCTTTTCCCACGATCTCTGCTGTTGAATCATCAGCCAATTTCACCACACCCCTTCGTGACTCGTCGATCTTCGAAAAATCTCAGGGTCGCCACAGATATGTGAAGTGGCGCCACTGTCGAGACACCATATTCTGCGTACGCCACTGCTCTGAGTTGTCGTCGCCTATAAGCATAGTTCTCTAGTGAAATTTGCCAATTGAGTATTAGAACTGTCTTTACCTTTGTTCTTCGATGGATCTCTTTGTTTAAATCTGCACTGGCTGGCTCGATGACCTTGCTTTTTGCACACGTAGCACCGGAACTCAGATCCGCCTCCTTCTGTTTCACTATTGTTGTTTAGTTTGGGTGTTTGTTTCTTATAGTTCTTGTTACCTGGACCAGTCTTCTTCTTGACGAACATAGCTCCCGCTATTTCACCTTGTGAGCTCGATTTTCGTGCGTCATCCTCTTCGATGATTTTGGTCCGAAGAGCCTCGGGAGTCGGTAGGTTGTCACGTGACTCTATTGCACACCTAAAGTTCTCGAACCGTGCCGGCAGACTGTATAAACACATAACTGTCAACAATTCCGGATTGATCGTGATGTTCATATCTCCCAATTTGTCCACGGTGTCGAAGAAATCATTCAGATGGTCACGCACGTCGCCATCGTCCGCCAATTTTTGTAAGGTTAGCCTTTTCAGTAACGTCGCCTTCCGAGCCGGTCCCTGGGATTGGTAGATCTGTTTCAGTCATTGCCATGTATCACGTGCCGTGACACAATTCTTGACTTCCTTTATTTCACTTGGCGACATCGACAAAATGATCAGCGACCGAGCCTTTTGATCCTTCTTGTCCCACTCTTGAATTGCCGCCGCGTTTGCATTTCCAGCCGCTGGTTCTGGTTTCGTAGAATTCCCGCCGACGAATTCCCACAAATCGCCCATAATGAGGAGAGCCTGCATCTGCACGGCCCACGTGTCGAAATTATCCTTACCGAGGGGTTCAATTCTCCCAATACTTCCGGCGTTCATTTTTGAGGTTAACTTCTGGCACGTTTTTACGAATAATTACGATTTGTTATTTACGCACTAAGTCACGCGCATCTGGGTCCATAACCTGTAAGAGGATATAAGGAAACCAGAGATATATAAGCAAAGCGAACTGATGTGAGTTTAATAATAATAACGAACTGATGTACATGGATGGCAATAGCGGAACCGCGCAAACTAAACAAGTGCGAACATGGCGCGAGTTTTAGACAATCTGAAGGCATAAAGGGCAGGTGGCAGCACCTTACATATATAGAACCGCATACTTGATAAATAGGAAAAAAAAACTACCAAAGTTACAACAGATTTATTATATTCCTGGTTTGTTAATATGCCGCGGTACAGGATTTTTTTTTCTGCATTCTAATTCCATAAATATAGATTTTTTTAAGAATTGTGCTTTTTGCAAATACTGTTGCTCTAACATGCTGCAATTCTGAGTTGTCGTCTAAAACCTTAAAACATTGAACGTTAATTCTCTAACAGATTTTCTTCTATCTGATTTTCAGAATCAGTAAATCAATGGATTGGGTACAGGTTTTTCTTCTGCATTCTAATACCATAAATATAGATTTTTGTAAGAAGTGTGCTTTTTTCAAATACTGTTGCTGTATCATGCTAAAGTTGTCGTCTACAACCTTAAAACTATCATCATCATCATCATCATCATCAAGTCCCATTGACAGAATGATGCGAATCTCAAATGGGGTCAGCATAGACTTGTTCAATACCGATGAAAGACACCTGAGAAAATATCTGTTTTCCTCTTCATTAGACAATCTGTGTGAATATAGTTGATTGCAATAGTAGGGGACCGTACTTTGTATTACTCTTAATGCCTTTCATCTTGTATAAAAGAAAATGGTGGAAGCCGTCAATAAATATGTATGTATGTATGTATGTATCATCATATAGGCCTCATAAATTAGCAGTGAAGAATTGCATTCTAATTTCATTAATATCAATTTTTGTAAGAAGTGTGCGATTTGCAAATACTGATGCTCTAACATGTTGCAATTATGAGTTGTCGTCTAAATCCTTAAAACTATTAAACGTTAATTTATTTTACAGGTTTTTCTTCTGCATTCTAATTTCATAAATATCGATCATTTCGCATGGTTTTCAGAAACAGTAAATCATTGGATCCTACTCTAAATCGTATAACCGGCGTGTGTTACGGAATCTAAACCCTTAGAACTATTAAACATTAATTCCTTTACAGGTTTTTCTCCTATCGTTTCCCATGGTTTTCAGAATTACTAAATCAATGGATTGGGTACTCAAATCGTATAATTTCATAATTATCGAATAACCAATGAGTGTTATGATGATCCAATTTTCAGTGATTGCCTTCTTAAGTTAGGGAACGTACAACTTGCAATTCTGACTGAAATGTGTCGAACAACCGGTGAGTGTTACGGCTAAGCTGTCAATCAATGGACTCAGCACAGAAATGGAATCAACAGTGACGAAATGCATTTTAATTTCATAAATATCAAAGAAAGAAACCAGCCACAGCACGCTCTCATGCTGACGCTCAACTCGGGAAAGAGAAAGCACCCCTTTAGGTAACGTGTAAAGGAGTTTAGCGTTGAGCGCTATACATAGAACAAGGAAAGCACCCCTATAGGTAACGTGCAAAGGAGTTTAGCGCTGATCGTTGCACTTAGGAACAAGGAAGACTCACTGTAAGCGGGGCGTGAAGAAGTTTTCCAACGAGGGCTGTCCTGATAAGGGAGAAGGACGCTCCTCAGCCAAGAAGATAAAGCAGGAAATCTTGACCAAGATGCTTTCATAAATATCGAATAACTGGTGTGTGTTATCATGATCCAATTTTCACTGATTGCCTTTTAGTTCGAGAAGGTAGAACTTGGAATTCTAAATGAAATGTAAACATTGTTCTCTAATCATTTGGATGAAATGAAAACATAACAACCTTTCTCCTTAAGTCTCTCATTATAAACTATTAGAGGTTTTAAAGCGGCAATGAAATATAACGCTCGTTTAAATGTAACTCAACTGATTTATTTAACACAAAATACATGAACTGTTTAAATGCGCTGTGCCGTGAACAGATCATAAAACGAACTGTTTAAAAGTTAGTTGAGGGCGCTAGTTGCGCCTATCGATCAGGATGGAGGTCGATACCGGCGGGTGCCGAATCTCACCACACTTCCCCTCGACCAACAGCCGGAGTCATCCTGGTGCATGTGGTCTCAAGCCAAGGCTTTGGGCACATTTCTCGTGCTTGGGCCTTGGCAATCCTTTTGTCAGTATGTCGGCAGGCATCTCATCCGTTGGAGTGTACTCCACCGAAATCACATTTTTGGCCACGGCATCTCGGACGAAATGGTGCCTGATGTCGATGTGCTTCGTCCGTGAATGAAACATAGGATTCGACGTCAGCTTCTGCGCACCTACATTGTCGTTCTTCACTGGGACAACATCTATCGGTTTTCCGAAGTCTTTCAGGAGTTTTCGCATGTGTAGAGCTTCCTTGGTTGCTTCTGTTAAGGCCATGTATTCGGCCTCCGTCGACTTCAGGGCCACAGTAGGCTGCTTCCTGGACTCCCAACTCACTGCAGCGCCGCCTAGTGTGAACGCGTATCCGGTGTACGATTTTCGATCAACCAGGCAGTTCCCCCAGTCAGCGTCCACATACATCACCGCTGGACCGCTGGATTTGGAGTACATGAGGCCGAGATCACGAGTGTTAGCGAGGTATCGCAAGATACGTTTTGCAGCCTTCCAGTGCTGCTGTCCATGACAGTCGTTGAACTGACTGCATGGGATATGTCCGGCCTCGTTCCCACTGACAGGTACATTAGAGCTCCTATCAACTGTCGGTAGGGGACGCTCTCCGCTTGTACGCCAGGGTTCACGTCTTCCTTCTGCAGCTTCGTACTTGGATCAATGGGGGTGCTGACAGGCCTGCACTCTGCCATTCCGAATCTCTCCAGGACCTCGTCTATGTATCCTTTCTGACTGAGTTTCATCTGGTTGGCGCTCCTCTCGAACTCCAGCCCCAGACAATACCGCACGACCCCCAAGTCCTTGATCTCGAACTTGGTATTCAGATAGTCTCTCACCACGTCGATCTTCTTGTCGTCTCGAACCATGATCATCATGTCGTCGACATAGATGATTATATAAATCCTATCTTCGACCGGTCCGATGTGTTACATGCATGGATCTGCGTCCGAGCGAGTCGCCTTGAGATTTTTCATCTCTTCCTCGAGACGGTGATACCAAGCGCGTCCTGCCTGTCGCAGTCCAACGCTTTGTTTAGTGAGCACACCATGTCACGATTGGTCAACTTCTCCAGCATCTCATCTGCGGTCTTTCGCACAGTCTCGTCAACCGACTCGTCTTGAACGGTATGGGCAAGAACGTCCTCGAAGTGGTCCGGGGCCTCCATGAAGATTTGCTCCTCGACTTCTCCATTCAAGTACGTCGTCTTGACGTCTAGCTGTCGGATCTTTAGATTATCGTGTACAGCTAACGCCACCGCAGTCCTTATTGTGCTCAGCCTTGTGACTGGAGCGAACGTGTCGTGATACTAGATTCCTGGTCTCTGCGTGAAACCCCTCGCTACCACGCGCGCCTTCCGCTTGCTGATAGTGCCGTCAGGGTTAAACTTGTTCCGGAGAACGAATCTGCTTCCTATCACACGTTGCCCCTTGGGACGGTCGACCAGCTTCCACGTATTGTTCCGAATCAGTGAAACTGCTTCTTCTGACATTGCTTCGATCCACGCAGGTGAGTCCTCTCCGGAGATAGCCTGGGTCACTGGGAATTCAGCGACGTTAGCCGCTTCCCCTGGTCGATCACCGTAGTTCTTGCGGGGTCGCCCAGATTTTCCAGTTCTAATCAAACGAGGCCGTCCGCCTCTTCTCCTAGATGATGCCGCTTGTTGCTCATCGGATTGGATCTCCGGTTCAACAAAGTAATCGTCGGCAGGAAAGCCTATGAAGCCATCGGGGAATTCCCATTCAGCAACATCAGGTTGGTTTTCTGCCAGAACTTCGTCTCTCGACACCAGCTCGAACTCCTGTTCATGGATCGGATCCTCTGGTTCAATGCGTACTTTGTCCGGAGAGTCACGCGGGAACAGATCATCGACTGATTTCTTAGGCACGGTCATCTCCTCACGAAAAACAACTTCTCTCGTGATCTCGATCTTTTTCGTTTCAGGAATCCAGATACGGTAAGCCTTCGACTGCTCCGAATATCCAACAAAAATTCCCTCTTTTGAGTGAGGGCTAAACTTCCCCTTGTTTGGGGTCTTTTCCAGGCAGAACACCTTGCTCCCACAGTCCTTGAAATAGTGTGCAGTCGGAGTTCTGTCGAACCAGCGCTCAAATGGAGTCTTCCCGTTTAGCTTTTTGGTGGGACATCGGTTCCTCAGATAATTTGCGGTGTTGATCGTCTCCGCCCAGAATGCCATCGGTAGGCCAGATTGCAGGAGTAAACATCGTGCTGCCTCTTCAAGGCTCCGATTTTTCCTCTCGGCCACACCATTTTGTTCAGGCGTATATGGTGTTGTGAGACGGCGCTCGATCCCCTCAGATTTCAAGAACTCGTCAAATTCCTTGTTGACATATTCACGTCCATTGTCGGACTGTACGCACTTTATTTTCAGACCGTGCTGCTTCTCGACGAAAGCCTTGTACTCTCGGAACATTTGCAACGCCTCGCACTTCGTCTTCATAAACCGTACCTCTGTCCATCTCGAGTAGTCGTCCGTAAATGTGATCATGTACTTGGATGCACCGTTCGACATAACACCCACGGGGCCACAAATGTCTGTGTGAATAATATCGAGCTTACCGGTCACACGATTTGACTCTTTCGGGAAAGGTATTCGAGTCATTTTGCATCCCGTGCAAATGTCACACGTTAGATCTCCACATCTCCCTTTTAGTTGCACACCTTGAATGGATCCGCTCTTCACTGCCGTATCTAGATCACGAAAGTTGACGTGATGCCACAGCTGCGCCACATTCTCGTCGCGCTTGTCTTCTGACACTGCGTTTCGACATTTTTCCAGTGGGGTGCCCTGTACATAGTACAGATTGTCCTTGCGCTGTGCAACTAACCTCGTCAGTCCATTCTGGTCAAAAACTTCCGCCTTCTCTTTGCCAAAAACAACCGAGAAACCACGGTCTGTCATCTTCGAGACTGATAGGAGATTAGTGCGGATCTCAGGAACGTGCAAAATCTCATTGAGAGTAACGTTGCAAGTTTTACCGTCTACACTTGTTGCTATTTTTGCAGTTCCTCGGGCCTTTATCTCTGCGGTTGCGCTGCTCGCTAACTTCAGCTTGCCAGTCTCGCCCTTGTCCATCTCTGTAAACACAGTCGCATCACCGCACAGATGAGACGTGCACCCACTGTCGAGACACCACAGGTTTTCGACGCTGCTCGTCGCGATCTGGCACGTATCAGGTTCCTCAACTGATAAGAGTGACGCGTCCGACAGCTGATTTTTGTTGACCTCAAATTTGCAGTCCACTGCCTTATGTCCCTTGATTCCGCACTTCGAGCATTTGAACGGAAACGATTTCTCCTTGTCACTCTTACCACCGGAGTAGCCGTGGTTTTTGTTTTGAGGCTTCGACTGTGGTGTCCTTGAAGGACCTTTCTTCTTCACGTACCTGGCGCCTTGATTTTCCATCGGTGTTGACGAGGCAACTCTGGCATCGTGTTCTTCGATTATCTTCGTACGTAGATTCTCAGGCTTCGGTAGATCGTCCCGGCTCTCGATGGCAATTCTGAAATTTTCAAATCTTGCCGGCAAACTGTACAGCATCATGATGGTAAGTTGGTCTGGGTTAATAACTACGTCCATGTCAGCCAACTTGTCGACACAGTCAAAGTAGTTGTTGAGGTGCAAACGGATGTCGCCACCTTCAGTCATCTTTTGCAAGGTTAAACTCTTCAACAACGTGGCCTTGCGAGCCGGCCACTTCGACTGAAACGTATCCTCAAGTTTCTGCCATATCTCGCTTGATGACCTGCAGTTCTTCGCCAACTTGAGCTGGCTTGGTCCGATGGATAGGATTAGGTCTGACTTGGCCTTTTCATCCCTAGTCGTCCACTCGGTCACTTGGGCTGCATTGTCCTCACCCGGCTCGGGTTTGACGATCTTGCGGTTGACATAACCCCACGCGTCATTCTTTATCAGAATGGCGCGCATTTACACTTTCCAGGTGTCGTAATAATCGCGCCCTAAGGCCTCGATGCGCACTACACCGTTTGAATTCATTGTCTCACTTCAATCGTGCCGCGTGTTAATGTCCGGAACACTCACGACTGTTCACAATAAATTTGCTGTGCTGCGTGTTATTGTTTGAAACACTCACAACCGGCCATACACTTTGCGTCGCGTGCTATTGTCCGGAACACTCGCGAATAGGCCTACGGAATTTCGTGTCGCGCACGTTTGTACACAACTCGCACGTTAAGCACGTTTTCTTGCGTCACGTGTTATAGTCCAAAACACTCGCGATTGGCTTTTTCACTGTTCACTCACGATCATGCACACAATATTCGAGAAGACGGCGTTTATTCCTTCTCGCTTTGTCGATGTCCAGAAGTTTCTCGAGTGAGCAAGATGTCTGCCGATTCGACGCGTTCTTTTCTATTTGTGTCTCCGCTGTTTCCAGTTTTCAGTTAATTTAAATCTGAGCCAATCGTTCTGGGCCCATAACCTATTAGAGGTTTTAAAGCGGCAATGAAATGTAACGCTCGTTTAAATGTAACTCAACTGATTTATTTAACACAAAATACATGAACTGTTTAAATGCGTTGTGCCGTGAACAGATCATAAAACGAACTGTTTAAAAGTTAGTTGAGGGCGCTAGTTGCGCCTATAGATCAGGATGGAGGTCGATACCGGCGGGTGCCGAATCTCACCAACATAAACCTACTGGGAAATGTGTGGTTTATGAACAAGCGAGATTTTCTAATTTCGTAAATGTCTATAATTTATACGAAAAGTGCGATTTTCAGATACCGTTGCTGTAGGAAAATACGCTCCATAATTGCTGTCCACTTCACATCGTGGCCACTGTGACGCCTGTTTAGTGTCACTTTAACATTGCGAGATCGTTCCTTTATCATTCTGCATGGATTTCAGAAACTGTAAATCAAAGGAATGTGTAATCATATAATTTCATAAATTAGCGGTGACGAATTGCATTTGAATTGCATAAATATCAATTTTTGTAATAAGTGTGCGATTTGCAGATACTGATGCTCTAACATGCTGCAATTATGAGTTGTCGTCTAAATCCTTAAAACTATTAAACGTTAATTTATTTTACAGGTTTTTCTTCTGCATTCTAATTTCATAAATATCGATTATTTCGCATGGTTTTCAGAAACAGTAAATCTTTGAATTGAGTACTCTAAATCGTATAACCGGCGTGTGTTACGGCATCTAAAACCTTAGAACTATTAAACATTAATTCCTTTACAGGTTTTTCTTCTATCATTTCCCATGGTTTTCAGAATTACTAAATCAATGGATTGGGTACTCAAATCGTATAATTTCTTAATTATCGAATAACCAATGAGTGTTATGATGATCCAATTTTCAGTGATTGCCTTCTTAAGTTAGGGAACGTACAACTTGCAATTCTGACTGAAATGTGTCGAACAACCGGTGAGTGTTACGGCTAAGCTCTCAATCAATGGACTCAGCACAGAAATGGAATCAACAGTGACGAATTGCATTTTAATTTCAAAAATATCTAAGAAAGAAACCAGCCACAGCACGCTCTCATGCTGACGCTCAACTCTGGAAAGCGAAAGTACCCCTTTAGGTAACGTGTAAAGGAGTTTAGCGTTGAGCGCTACACACAGAACAAGGAAAGCACCCCTATAGGTAACGTGCAAAGGAGTTTAGCGCTGATCGTTGCACTTAGGAACAAGGAAGCCTCACTGTAAGCAGGGCGTGAAGAAGTTTTCCAACGAGGGCTGTCCTGATGAGGGAGAAGGGCGCTCCTCAGCCAAGAAGATAAAGCAGGAAATCTTGACCAAGATGCTTTCATAAATATCGAATAACTGGTGTGTGTTATCATGATCCAATTTTCACTGATTGCCTTTTAGTTCGAGAACGTAGAACTTGGAATTCTAAATGAAATGTAAACAGTGTTCTATAATCATTTGGATGAATTGAAAACATAACAACCTTTCTTCTTAAGTCTCTCATTATAAACCTATTGGGAAATGTGTGGTTTATGAACAAGCGAGATTTTCTAATTTCGTAAATGTCTATAATTTATACGAAGTGTGCGAGTTTCAGATACTGTTGCTGTAGGAAAATACGCTCCATAATTGCTGTCCACTTCACATCGTAGCCACTGTGACGCCTGTTTAGTGTCACTTTAACGTTGCGAGATCTTTCCTTTATCAGTCTGCATGGATTTCAGAAACAGTAAATCAAAGGAATGTGTAATCGTATAATTTCATAAATTATCGGTGACGAATTGCATTCGAATTGCATAAATATCAATTTTTGTAAGCAGTGTGCGATTTGCAGATACTGATGCTCTAACATGCTGCAATTATGAGTTGTCGTCTAAACCCTTAAAACTATTAAACGTTAATTTATTTTACAGGTTTTTCTTCTGCATTCTAATTTCATAAATATCGATCATTTCGCATGGTTTTCAGAAACAGTAAATCATTGGATTGAGTACTCTAAATCGTATAACTGGCTTGTGTTACGGCATCTAAACCCTTAGAACTATTAAACATTAATTCCTTTACAGGTTTTTCTTCTATCATTTCCCATGGTTTTCAGAATTACTAAATCAATGGATTGGGTACTCAAATCGTATAATTTCATAATTATTGAATAACCAATGAGTGTTATGATGATCCAATTTTCAGTGATTGCCTTCTTAAGTTAGGGAACGTACAACTTGCAATTCTGACTGAAATGTGTCGAACAACCGGTGAGTGTTACGGCTAAGCTCTCAATCAATGGACTCAGCACAGAAATGGAATCAACAGTGACGAATTGCATTTTAATTTCATAAATATCAAAGAAAGAAACTAGCCACAGCACGCTCTCATGCTGACGCTCCACTCGGGAAAGCGAAAGCACCCCTGTAGGTAACGTGCAAAGGAGTTATCGTTGAGCGCTACACACAGGACAAGGAAAGCACCCCTATAGGTAACGTGCAAAGGAGTTAAGCGCTGATCGTTGCACTTAGGAACAAGGAAGCCTCACTGTAAGCAGGGCGTGAAGAAGTTTTCCAACGAGGGCTGTCCTGATAAGAGAGAAGGAGGCTTCTCAGCCAACAAGATAAAGCAGGAAATCTTGACCAAGATGCTTTCATAAATATCGAATAACTGGTGAGTGTTATGATGATAGAATTTTCAGTAATTGCCTTCTCAAGTTAGAGAACGTACAGCTTGGAATTCTGACTGAAATGAAAACGGTGTTCTATAATCATTTGGCTGAAATAATAACATAACAACCTTTCTCCTTAAGTCAATCATTATAAACCTATTGGGGAAAGTAAGACTTATGAACATGCAAGATTTCTCGAACGGGTCCGCTAGTATATATTATTTCAGTAGTATAGATCCCTCCTGCGACACTCACAAGCGACCGATCATGACAAATGAGCATTCAAATGAAAGAGAATAGACATTAGCAGTGACGAATTGCACTCTAATTTTATAAATATCTAATTTATTTTAAAAAGTACTGTACTTTAAAAAAAATGTACGAAGTGTGCGATTTGCAGATTCTGTTGCTGTAGGAAAATACGCTCCATAATTGCTGTCCACTTCTAGTTTTTGGCCGCTGTGATGCCCGTTTCATGTCTTTTTAACATTCTGAGGTCTCTCCTTTATCATTTTGCATGGATTTCAGAAACAGTAAATCAAAGGAATGAGTACTCAAATCGTATAATTTCATAAATATCGAATAACTGGTGAGTGTTATGATGATCCAATTTTCAGTGATTGCCTTCTTAAGTTAGGGAACGTAGAACTTGGAATTCTAACTGAAATGTAAATAGTGTTCTATAATCATTTGGTTGAAATAAAAACATAACCTTTCTAGTTAAGTCTCTCATTATAAACCTATTGGGGAAAGTGTGGTTTATGAATATGCGAGATTTTTTGCACGGGTCCTCTAGTTTTTAATATTAAAATAATACGGTAGTTATTAATATAAAAAATGTTTCTTATATTTAGTCTCTACAGGGGAGGCGCCACAATGAGATCTCGCACCACCTGAAAATATTGCTAGGGCCGCCTCTGGTTAGATCACAACTCCTGGAACTGGATATAAGTTTTGGAAAATTGCGATCCAATGGTGAGTCAGTCCATGATGATGTCTCCGTTTATGAGAACTCCAGAAATCGTAAGAGATGTGCAGGTGGACAGTCCCAAAATTCGACGAACTTAATCCAAATCAATTTAATGGGAATAGGGGATCTCCGCCCAAGCAATACTTGAATCAAGTATTGAATGGGCGGAGATCCCCTATTCCCATTAAATTGATTTGTACACGTCAATACGGACCTTAAAGTATGGAAAACCATCCAGATAATCTTGAACTTAATCCAATACTAGATTTACCATTCAGTTGGTCAACACAGGTGTACCAGATTAGATTGAGTGGGTAGTAGCAACTATTTTATCACCTTACTACCTGAAAGAAATGTTACTTTTACTCCCCGTCCAATCTAATTAAAAGCAATCCGTTTAAAGATGCAAAGGCAACACTGAAAAATGGCTTCTAACATTTCAAAATAAACTTAGTCACGCTTTAGATAAACAGACAACTCATACTATCCTCTCGCCAATATCTTACTCTCCTGAATCAGATATCAGTCTTTAACACGCATTGGTTTGTAGGTGATGAGGTTGGTCACAGCATTTTACCCCCGCTAGCGTTTGAAAGCACTACTGCAATTTCGTCAGCTCACCAAAGGACGAGTTTCTGGCTGAGGAAGGTATTGTTCCCTTTATGGCAGCCCAAAACCACTCGCTATCAGAGTGGTATGATCATCATCAATCTCAAAAGTATTGTCGGCAAAAAAAAAAAAAAACGTTTCCCTGTTTCCAACATACAATCTTAATTTGCAATGCCAGTATTTTCTGGGTTGCAGGAAGGATATACCGTATTTTCATAGAACATTGCTTTCACAAGTTTCAGGCTAACTCCCTTGAACTCCCTTGGTTAACTCATGTTTTCGTCTCACCCCAAAGTTATTTGGATAATGTTTCTGGGGGCTAGAGTATCTTTCCTTTCCTGCCTCTCATGCCCCCCACTCTTTCTTGTTCTGATATCCTCATTCTCTAGGGACTGGAGCTCTGAACTGTGATATGAGTTACATATTAAGTACTTTGCAGATGTATGTGTTCAATATAATAATAAAAATGAACAATTTCCTTAGAAGAGTAATATTTATCGCAACAAACACATTTCATTACAGTCAAGCTTCAGAATGAAATTTAGTGATAAATTGAAGTTTAAGTGGAAAATTTAAAATGTTGCCCAAATAATCCAGACCGAACACCATCTGAATAAGCAAAAATTTACTCTCTATAAAAAAGGCTTGATCTCCATATATTTTAATGGAATGACCCTATGGATGATTTGTTTATTGTTGTATGCATAGGGGAAGATGATTTCGCTGTTCCGCCCCTTAAAACAATCTTAACTAACTGATGGTTGGTTCCTCAGTTTAGGGGCTGCGACAACGCGGTCATGTAGCCCCGTGTACTTTGGGTGTGTGTAGAAACTGTCTGATAACCGGTGTTAATTTTGATGGTTGTATTAGTGTGTGTTATCTGTTTTTTATTCAAGTAAGGACTGCATACATTGGATTTTCAAGTAGTTCCAACTTTTGCTACCAAACGCCACCATCAACGACCAACTAGTTCTGCACTTTATTACTAGATGCCGCCGCAGTCGGCTCCTGGCAACGAACGTTGGAACCTAAGAGCGTTACTCAAAGATAACCTATAATTTAGCTCCACATAGGTGTATTATTGGAAGGTTCTTTATCATGCCATAAATCTATGACATGGGACCGCCGGCTTTACTTCCCCTCCGAAGGAAGGCATACTGAGGGATTTTTAACGCTCTTAAAAATGCCGATGACTTCGACCGGGTTTGAACCCGTGACCTTGAGCTTAGAAGCTGAGCATGCTACCAACTACGCCACCGAATCCGCCTAAATAACTGATGTACTGTACAGGTGCGTAAAACACGGGGAGGGCAGGAGGGGGCCCTCAAGTTATAGGTGCCAGACAAAATTTGTAAGTACGCTTTAAAAATAAGTAAAATAACCCGAAACTCTTCTATAAATGGTTTAATACTACGTTAGGCGGAAAATCGGAAAGGCCATCTTGCCTTACTTAGTCGTAATTTCTTTACCAAACCAACCTCCGTCTCCCGTTTCCCACCGAGGCGCCAACTGAGCCGAAAGCCGAGGCGCTTTGAACTTTGTCCCCTTGCAAAGACGCGACGTTCCGAAATGGTGCATTTTCAAATAATTATTTCTGAGCCCAGGTTTAAAACTGAAGTAAAATACTGTGACAGACAACTCCTGCCAGCAAAAACAGTGTGGGGCTTGATTTATTTTCATCTTTAACAATTGGAGCTACGCTTTGTCGTCTTTACCCAATTTGGTGGAGCTCCAGCATTATTTCATTTTATGTTTTGTATTCATATTCTGATTGTATTTAGTATTTTAATTAGAAATATGATTGCAGGTTCGCCCCTGACCGTGGTAAGTGATTTTTGAAAGGCGGCAAAAGTACGATACGCATGTCATACGATGTTGGCATGTCAAAGAACCCATTTGAATTCAGTAGGCCGAGTTCATAATGGCAAAATTAATCTCGGGAGTTTCCGCCAGCACAAAGTTCCTCATTTCTCTACTAGAAAGCGCTATTGTGTTCAAGGAGATTAGATATCTAACCTCCTTGACTTTCATAGTCAAGGAACTACGAAATTCGACATGCAAGCTACCCTTTGGGTGTCAAATAGCAAAGCTTGCACCAGGCACCCGAGGCCATACGATATTATTATTATTATTATTATTATTAGAAATATGAATAAAAATCATCTTTAAAATAAAAAAATATATATATAAAATATAGGTATATAAAAAATATTACCGTGTTATTTCAAGCTTTGAAGCCTTAAACTAAGAAGAAAAAAAAAAAGAAAGACCATTCGCTGATAGAAAGCAACCGCAGTTTATAAATCTGACCCCCCTACGTTTGCGAGGAGTTTTATGCCCCTGGTACTGTATGTAGGCTACATAAATGATTGTAGAGTACGATCTGCAGAAAGACACGGAAATTGCTCATGTTTGCACATGCCGAGATTGCAAAGCAAAAGAGCCTAGAAGTTAATACGGTACCCAAGAAGCGAATTTTTCATATTATGCTGAAATCTATTATAAGTTAATAGCCTACTTTTTCTATTAGAACATGCAGAAATTAAGATTCCCTATAGGCCTATGCATCACTTCTCTTCTCCTGTAGATTGTGGTCATTGCCGTGTATCTCTACTAAGTATAAAACAAAGTCCCGATTCTTGAATGCTATGGGTAATCTAGAGAACCACTGGATGGATTTTAATGCGGGTTTCACTATTCTGTAAAGGATATCTCGATGAAGGTTTCTGTAGAAAGTAATTTATTTATGATCAAAGTAAGGAAGCAGTAACGATTTCAGTAAAAGTCGAAAAAACCTGGGGTCCGTGCGATTTTTAAGCTTGCGCTGGGCAAACCGTTAAAAATATCTATATACTACGAGTGTAAGAATTGTTCAGCATAGGGGTGAGCCTATCACTCCAGTAACAGCCTAGCTAGTGGGCGAGCCTATCACACCAGATATAGCCAGCAGCAAACTGTCGAGTGGTGTTTAGTTAAGACTTCAGAGAAGAGTGATTGTGTTTGGTTTTTCCCTGGATGTGCTTTTCTTAATTTCGCCTGTGAACTTTTCATTCCGCAGAATACACAGTGAAGTTTAGATTGGAAGGAAGGGGCATTTATGATTCATGCACCTCGCCATTCTTAAATTACATATGACAAGAATTCGTTGCACATGCAATCCCCATGATAATATAATTAATAGTACAGTCAATGATTTTAACCCATCATGCCGAGACAGAAAAAGGATATAAGTCGTAGTTCATTGATACTGAGGTTAGATTTGGTTGGGATTAGTGAAATGAGCTGGCAAAATGCCACATCGTCTCAAATCGAAGATATATGAGACAGTGGTACGGCCAGTTGCGCTGTATGGAGTTGAATGTCGACCATCCGACAAAATTTCAGAACGCCACCTACACGCAATGGAAATGAGAATGCTCCGTTGGACAATGAGCATCTCCCTTATTGACCATGTCAAAAACAACACAATTCGGGAGCAAATGGGTGTCGCCCCAATTGTGGACAAAATGAGAGAGAAACGGCTCCGATGGTATGGCCATGCCCTGCGTGCAGTGCCTGATACTGTTACTAACTCTGTCCTTCATTTTGAGGTTGAAGGCCTATGCCCCAGAGGACGACGGAAGCAGCGTTGGCAAGACACAATAAATGGTGACTTAAAAATTACAGGCCTAAATCCAGCTGACGGATGAAACTGGACAAAAATGGAGGTCAATGACCAATAAAGTGGACCCTGCACCAGCGGGACAACACTAGGAAGAAGTAGAAGAAGCAGAAGAAGTGAAATGTGCTGGCAGGAAGAATAGGACTTTTGGTCAGGAGATTATAGGGTCATTAGCACTAAATCAAACAACGGCTATGTGGGGGTAGGTCTCATTAAGCAGAAAACTTGGACAGCAGGTGGAATATTATGAGAAATATAGTCAACGGATTATTGTGGCAAAAATCAATACAAAACCTACGTGCACCACAGTGGTATAAGTCTATATGCCTACCAGTCAAGCTGATGATGAAGATGTTGAAAAGGTCTACGAAGAAATAGGTTGAATTCTGAGGTATATCAAGGGTGATGAAAATTTTATAGTAATGGGAGATTGGAATGCTGTAGAAGGAAAATGAAGAGAAGGGAAGATAGTAGGAGATTAGGTGAAAGGAATGATCGAGGAAGCAGGCTGATGGAATTCTGCACCGAACATGAGTTGGTCATAGCTAACACCTTATTAAATAACCACAATAGAAGAATATACACAAGGATGAGACCAGGAGATTCAGGGCGTTTCCAAATCAACTTCATTATGTTCAAGCAGAGGTTTCGAAACCAGATTTTGGATTCTAAAACATATCCTTGTGGTGTTTGTACACCACACCTAAAACAATTGAACTAGGAGTACTATATCGATGTGCAATTGCAACCATAGTGCATGTATATATTTATTGTGTTTAATGGTAATACAAAATCATATGTTCATTTTCATCCATCCCTATAACAGACGTCAACCCGAGATTTCAAACCATAAATTTAAAACACCTCTCCCAATAAATATATTTCTTGAGCTCACTTGCGGAACTAACAACTGACAATAGATACCGCTCGAACCGTCATAAACCGCTTATGAAGAGGCAGGAAGAGAGGAAGGAGAGCCGCAACCAGGAGAGACCCTCGGTAGCCAGCAGGCTGATTCTAAAAGATGTCAGAACAATGTACTCCACCGCTTTTTAGAATAAATTGTTTTACGACGAGAAAACTGCAGCTTTTTGATTTTTAAAGAAGATACCTCTACATGACACCAATATAGAAGTGGGTCACTGGGGGAGAGACCTTCACCCCAATATAGCCACTTGGTGCGTGATAAAGGACTTACTGTGGCCAATAGGAAGGAGCGTCATTTTCTGGAGACAATACTTTGATATTATATAAACATTTATTGCAGCCAATGGCCAAAGAACATAATTACTAACGTAATACCTAAATACATGAATTATAACGTTAAAATTGCTCGCAATGTGCATTGGTATAACTATTATTCAATAAGCAGAACCGTGTTAGAGTCTCTCTCCTGTCTGGACACTTCTGCACATGATATCGTTCACACAAATTGTTGCATCGCTTACACACGCATTCTGAGCACGGTGTTGATATTGCAAGTGGCAGATCCCCTACTGCTGGTGGGAGATATAATTGCCATATATAAGCCGGGACAGAGCTGTATGGACATGAAGAATATTATTATGCATTCACTTGAAAGCACTTCAGATTCTAAACTTGGACCTCACTGGTTGAGATTCAACGCCCACATTTCATAAAGTTAAACTAGTAAACTCAGTGGAGAGCTAGCTAGGATATTTCCAGCATTGCGCTGAATATCGAAGATGAGTGAAACCATTCCATTCACTCAGCTAGGCGACAGCATCTGTGCAATTAGTGAGCAGATAGCTTTATCAGGGAGGATTGGTACCTGGAACAATGGAAGACCACGCGAGATGTTTTCTTCAGCAACAAGATACCTCCGCCAACATCGCCCATGAAGATCTACAACCCGGTGAGCTCATGTCATGTTTGTCAATTGCAAGTCGGATGTAAATTCTGTTAACTTCAATAATTTAAAGAAAGAACTTCCCATTTTTATTTTATCTGTTTGAAAGGTCGCAAGATGCCATTCTTCATATCCTGTTTTTGTTAATAAATTATTTTTACCTTCTATGACTTTCAGTCAATATTTACCCAAAGCTAGACTTCCCAGAGGTCAAGATAATAGAATAAGGTGTTTTGCAGCTAGCCTCTGTTGCCCCTCCCCCGAAAGTAAAAATCTCAATTTAATAAATATAAATTTATCTCACAACCGTCTGTTGGAGATTGGCGCCCTATTAACCGAGCTATTTACTGCACTCATTTTCTATCACGAGCTATGAAACGTTACATCCTGGTGCTGACATAAATTCTGTCCACAATCTGGTTGTTTTGAAATGCAGATTAATGTTGAAGAAACTGAAGAAAAGGCAAAAGCCAAAAAGGTGGGCAATAGACAGACCGAAAGAATAGGATGTAAACGAAAGATTCAAGAAGAGTATAAAGGAAGGACTAATGAAAAACCCTTAACAACCTTCAATTGCAGACGAATGGGCACTTTTGAAGATTGAAATAACAAAATCCGCAGAAGAAAAACCGTGGATCACTCAGGATATACTACAATTGATGGATGAAAGGCGGAAACACAAGAATGTAAGAGAGGAAAAGGGGAAAGCAGAATACAGACATCTGAGAAATGAGGTTAACAGGAAGTGCAAGGAAGCAAAAGAAGAATGGTTGAAAGAGAAATGTGCAGGTATAGAAAATAGTCTAAAATTAGGAAAAGTAGACACAGAATACTTTTGGAGAAAAGAAGACTAAATGCTGTAATATTAAGGACACAAATGGTAAGCCTCTAACAGATAGAAAAAGTTGCGAGATGGACAGGGGCGGATCTAGGGGAGGGCGACCGCCCAGGGCCCCGCGGTCCCCGCGCCATGAATTGTTATAAATTTAATTGATTAATTAATTATACTTTTCAAACTTTTAAAAACTAATTTATAATTCATATTCATTTTTCAGTGCAGCTATGACCCCCCCCCGTGATCGTTTAGCAAGTTTAGATTTCAGTGAAATAATAGAAGACTTCAGCCGGGAATAAAGTCGCAAAGTAATATTTTAATATTGCATAGTTTACACAATCTTCTTCAAGGGGAATTAAAGGTTTCTTTCATATTATAAAAAAAAGTACTGTAGTGTATTCAAAATAGTGTAACTATTATTTATTTTATTATTATTACAAAAATATTTTCCATTTGTATTGATTATTTTCCTATAGTTGTGGGCCCCACCTTGGCATATCGCCCAGGGCCCCACAAGGCCTGGATCCACCACTGGAGATGGAAAGCTTACATAGAATGTTTGTATAAGGGAAAGGAGATTGAGAATCATTTAACGGAAAGGGAAGAAAAATTGATGAGGATGCGAAAGGAGATTTAATATTGAGATCAGAATTTGACAGAGCATTGGAAGACTTAAGCAGGAACAATGCACCAGGCATAGATGATAATATACCGATTGAGTTGCTGCGCTGCATAGATGATGATGGTCTGTTCAGGTTATTCCACTTGGTGTGTAGGATTTATGAGACAGGTGAGGTACCCTCTGATTTCAAGAAGAATGTTATCATCCCCATACCAAAGAAAGTAGGAGCTGACAGATGTGAAGATTACTGTATCTCAGCTTGATTACTCATGCTTCAAAGATCCTGTCTAGAATGATTTACAAGAGGATGGAAAGCCAGATAGAAACAGAGTTGGGTGAAGACCAGTTTGGTTTCAGAAGAAAAGTAGGAACAAGGGAAGCTGCTGTATTAAGTCTTAGGCTGATTTTGGAAGGTAGAATAAGGAAAGATAAGAGAACGTTCATGGCATTTGTAGACTTAGAAAAGCCTTTTGATAACATTGATTAGGATAAATTGTTTAACATTTCGAAAACGATTGGAATAAAGTACAGGGATAGGAGGATGATCTACAATCCATACAGAAACAAGATAGCAGTCATTCTAGCTGAAGGACATGAGAGATGAGCTGGTATTAAGAAAGGTGTAAGGCAAGGATGCAACTTATCACCCATACTTTTCAATCTTTACATTGAACAAGCAGTGAAGGAAATTGGAGAAAAATTTAAAATGAGAGTGAAGATTCAAGGAGAAATAATTTCAACTCTGAGATTTGCTGATGACACGCCACAGGATTTGAATGAGTGTTCGAATGGTATGGATTCCATCTTGAGGAAAGAATTCATGATGAAAATCAATAAATGTAAAACAAAGATATTGGAATGCAGCCGAAATAAATCAGAAACCTCTGTGGACATCAAATTGGCAGGTGAAAAGCTAAAGGAAGTAGGATACTTCTGTTACTTAGGAAGCAAAATAACCAGTGATGGACGGAGCAAAGAGGATATAAAAAGTAGGTTGGCTCAGTCAAGGAAAGAATTTCTACAGAAAAGGAATCTGTTGGCATCGAATAGGCTATAGATTTAGGTATAAGGAAGTAACTTTTGAGAGCCTTTGTCTGGAGCGTGGCACTATATGGAAGTGAAACTTGGACTATTGGTGCAGCAGAAAATAGGAGAATTGAAGCGTTGGAAATGTGGTGTTACAGGAGAATGATGAAGATCAGATGGGTAGATAGGGTAACGAATGAAGAAGTATTAAGATGAGTGGGAGAGGAGAGATAGTTCTGGTGACTGCTAATGAACAGAAGAGATATGTTGGTAGGACACTTAGGAAGACACCCAGGAATATCAGGCTTAGTTATGGAAGGGAGGGTTGAAGACAAGAACTTTAGGGATAGACCAAGGTTAGTATATGTTAAACAGATTGCCGCGGATGTAGGGTGTGGTAGCTATGTAGAGATGAAATGATTAGCTAAGGACAGGGAGACATGGAGTGCTGCATCAAATCAGTCGAAAGACTGAAGACTCAAACAACACAACACGTAACAATGAAAATGAGCAACAAATAATTTCTCGATTGTCACAAGAGAGAGAAAGAAAGAATTCACAAAAACAACAATAACTATTATAACTTTCAACGAGCGCGCCATGCAGCATGAGCGAACCGCTAGGCAAATGTAACCGCAAAGCAAGAGGCCTCACTCCAGCCGTGTGAGCGAGACATCCGGTAGGATTATAGAGAACAATTGGTGAATTATTAGTTTGCCTAGCGACCCGACAATATTGTAAGGATCAGTAGTTGGCGACACTGAACAGAGAGTATGGCCAAAGAACAAATCACCGGAGTTAAGAATAACATTCCGTGCCACAAGATTGCAGCACTAAATAACCTCTCCAAGTGAAACTCATCTCGTGAGGTTATGCTGATAAGAATCACCAATCGATGTTTACATGTTATTGGCGTCAGATTACGTAGTTATTGAATTCATTGTCGATAAACTGCAATGTGGACAGGCTAAGGCACTAATGTTCAGAGGAAACTCTTGTACACAGTGTGTTTAATAATTATTTACACAGGAAACTATCCATTACAAATTGTGTTATAAGTTATAATGATACAATTCAAGTACATGCTCAACAAACATACAACGGGAAACTATCGATTTATGTAAACGCTTCAAATGGTTCTGGAATGGTTTTCTGAGCGCGTTTGATCTCGCGCTTTCGTTTGTCTTTCAGTCTTGCATCATGGATTCGTGTAAGCTCTCGGATTCTCGCGAGGAATTGTGGGAATAGGGTACGGCAACCATATTTTCTGACATCAACGTATGCGAAAATATTGTGGAGGGAAAGCGAGTGTAGTGTCGTAATGTGTTTTCCTTATTCTTCGATGCGAATTTGGATGAAATTTACATCTTTGAAGTTTTTTTGAGCGGAGTGTTCTTTCTTTTAGTGCCACGTAGGAAAGAAGACGATTGAAAACAGAAGTGAGATAGCGCAGGTGTTGAGCAGTTTATGAGTTGTGTTGATGACATTGATATCAAAACAACAGTGGAATACCTGGATAGGTTCTTAAAGTGGTGCACGGTGTTAGTGTAATGTCAAGACGGAAGTATTCCCATACAGGAGATACATATGCATCGAATACGTCATGCAGGTTAGTTATTATGCGTATATGTATGCCCGTGTTTATTAATGTTAGATATTAAAAGTTTTTTATGTTGCCTTGGTGAAACTGGTACAGTCTAGTTGGCAGTTCATCGGGAGGTCTGAATGATTTGAAATGTATTATTTATATTTGATGAGCTTTTATGATCTGATGGACAATTTAAACACTCCCGGGTGTTAAATGAAAGTTTCTACGATTTTACTATCGTACAAGATAGGCATATGTTTTGTTTATACTATTTTCATTTGAAGTGTTTGTTAAGTTGTCGTATAACAATATTTTTGTGGTTATATTTTATTTACTAGTGTAAGTTTACCATAGATGATTAGGCTTCCGATTTATTTCTAAACATTATTTTCTTTTCAGAGATTAATGCTGTGCGTATGTGTCTCTCATGTGCCAGTGATGGTGGTGGCCCTTTTATGGATAACATTATTGGACGATGGCTGGCAAGCCTGAGCCTCCTCACATACACCATCAACAGCATCAGCAACAACAGCAGCAGCAGCAGCCGAGTGTTCAGAATGTTGTAGTTTATGTGTCGAATGATAACTTTGCACAAGCCTACGCAACAGCTGTTAATCATCAAAATGTCGCTTCTTACCAAAGTCAACAAGCCCAGCAAAATTGTGGTGGAGCACCTGCATTTACTAACACTTCACAATCATTGGCCTCCCTAGTGGTACCAGGTAAAAGTGTCAACAAGCCTGTTACTAAATCTCAAGACTTTGCTACCAATAATCTGGTTGGAAATGTTACACCTCAGACAGGATTTTATGCAAATAATGCATCAGGGGTACCACAAACTAATGGTTTCCATCATTGCCACAGTCCTAATGTAATAAATAGCCTTGCGTTTAATAACAGTGCTGGTCATAGTGGCACAGTATTGAATCAAGGTTTCAATGCGGCTTCACTAAAAAACCTTGTCAACATAGGACATCCTTTAGGGCACCAGCAGGCTGTGTGCTCTAATAGTATTGAATCATCAGTTGTTGGAAATGGTAGTGATCTTTGTAATGGTTACACCATTAGCTCACAGCAAGGACAAGTCCACACTCAGCAGAGAGTTGGTGTGTCCTGTGCTCAGTCATTCTTTAGTGCGCCGGAACAGAAGACTACAACACACAGTGATGCTGGGAATGACTCAGTCTCTCTTTCAGCCAATAATTATATTGCTGCTCAGGCTGGAGATGGAAACTTTGTTGCTGTGATGGGTGGGGGCACAGCCTCCGGTGGTTCCGTCGTCTTCCCGCGGTGTGACTCGGTGCGGTCTGAGACAGCTGAATCAAGTTGCAGCAGTTTGAGTTCTGCAGACAGTCAGCCAGATGGTAGTTCCAACTCTTTGCCATTGCTCTTGCCACCTTCGGGTGCTGGTCATCAGAGTACTCCTGTAAACCAACACCATGTAGCGGCAAGTGGAAATGCGGGTTCAGTGCACCAAAATTCTGGTAGTTCTGGTGTAAATAATTCAATGATGCTTAATAATAGTAATAATAGTGGTAGTATTAATAATAGTAATAATACCAGTAATAGTAATGTGAACATTCAATCTAATCAGCAGCCTGCGGGCTTAGTGAGAACACCTAGTGGTGCTATATCTTTGTCTCAGCAACAGTTAGGTAATATAGTGCTGGCAATGACGGTGAACAATAATCAGCAGTTACCAGTGCCAACAGTGAACGCATCTCCAGTAAATCCACCTGTGACAGTAGCATCAGCTCCTTCATTAACTCACCCGGGAACTATTACAGTGCCATTTGGATGGAAGCGGCTAAATATTAATGGTGCTGTCGTCTATGTCAGGTAAGTTTGTTAAATAACACTTCAATCTCCTAAATTTTATTTACATGGAATTGTTGATGAAATTAATTTCAGGCTGGCTGTGTTATTCTTCATTGACAGTTCAGTATAAATTTTCAAGTATTTATTAATGCAGATCATCTCATTTTATGTTCGAGTTGGGTAATGACTTTCTTAGTAACGAACATCCCACTGAACCCCGGGACTCGCGATATATACTACAACCCAGATTGTCAGGTGTGAAAACAGTCCATATAAAACACTGATTAAAAGTAAAAATCCAAACATAGTATGAACAAATGTGCTCATATATCAGAAAACAAGCTTAATACTAAAGTTTACATGCATGGTAGACTCCACTTCATGCAGAATGCATTCCTGGTATAAGAGTAAAATAAATAAAAAGTCTATAGCCTACAATAACTTTAAAATCATTCATAATGTCTTAAATCAAGAAAATGCTGTATTTTAGCATGGCTAGGGTTGCTGCTTGAAAGTTGGATTTCTTATCACGGTATTGTACTGGTCTACTGAAACTGATGCTATTTTTCAATGTTGCCTTAGTAGCCTAAATGAAATTTAAATGCTTTTCAACTGGTCAATACGATTGCACCCTATTGTAATAGGTGTTATTCCTTAAACCTTTTTAACTTGCATAATTACTCTGGTTGGTTCCTCACTTTAGGGGCTGCGACAACACGGTCATGCAGCCCCGTGTACTTTGGGTGTGTGTGTAGAATCTGTCTGATAACCGGCATTAATTGTGATGGCTGTATTAGTGTGTGTGTCTGTTTTTTTATTCAAGTAAAGACTGCAACTTTGAATCTTTCAAATAGTTCCTACTTTTGCCGCCAAATGCCACTGTCAACGACTACTAGGCCTAGTTCAGAACTTAGCTACTAGATGCCACCGCAGTCGGCTCTTGGCAACGAACGTAGAAACCTAACAGCGTTTTACTAGATGCCACCACAGTCGGCTCTTGGCAACGAACGTAGAAACCTAACAGCGTTTTTTACATTTCTAACCTATACAATTTAGCTTCACACAGGTGTAATTAGTGGAAGGTTCTTTAACATGCCATAAATCTATGACCGCCGGCTTTACTTCCCTCCGAAGGAAGGCATACTGAGGGATTTTTAATGCTCCTAAAAAATCCGACGGCTTCAGCCGGGTTTGAACCCGCTATCTTGGGCATAGAAGCTCAGCATGCTACCAACTACGCCACCGAAGCCGCCATAATTACTCTAGTAAAGCAGTAAGCCATTTTTCAGTGTTGCCTTAGTAATTTAAGGTTTTTTAGTCAGTCAACACGATTGTATCTAATTGTAATGGGATGTTTCAAAACCCTGAAAAGAGACTTACATGAGATTAATAAATACACTTGGATGACCAGTTTCGATCGTCAAGCGAACATCAGATCCTTTACACTTGGGCTATTAAATCTATGTCTACAAGTTAATGGGTGATGGTACAGTGAGAGCCTTCCCTATAACACCGAGCCATTCTGGGGCTGCATGATGCACGGATAACCTTGAGTCAGCGCCACTTGACTAGCATCTACAGTACTGTTATACAACAGCGGGACGGGAATCGCGTCATGTGGTCATAGCATAGATTACATTCCCAGCTGGCAAGATACCTTAGTTCAGAGAGTTGAGTCTCATTGATGAAGTATCACGTATGATTATTTAATACGTTAAAAAGTGTAAATGTGTTAAATTGAAGTCAGTTCTATTTTCCGCCTATCAATACAACTTGTGCTTAAATAATTAACTTTTAATAAGGGACATGTTTTGGGGGACAAACATTTCCCCCTTCTTCAGCCTTGAGCATTATAGGCTACAGTACACACTGTTAGGTGTGAAAACAGTCCATATAAAACACTAATCATCGTGTTATAAGGTAACTGTACCGGTTTTCGTCACTGAGCCAATATTCGTCACTGTCGTATATAGGCTAAGTACAAATAATAAGCCTGTCAACGGGTCTTTCTCAATGCATGAAGTCTTGTGAGATTCGTAATACTTTTGTTGCTGATAATGACCAACTTTGCGAAATCATGCATGCGATGTAATAGGTGATTCCCAGCGTCAAACATTTCCTGTGAGTTGAGCTGTGTTGACGCAGCGTATTGCTTCTCGCATGTGCTAAGCAGGCACGCGAGTTAATTATGTGCATACGTGTTATGTTCCGACATTTTAAAATGTTGCAAGTGTGTGATATAGTTGGTAATTGTTTCTGTAACATATGGGATTTGCTATTTCGTGCTCACGTTCCTAGTTTGGTTAGAAATGCTGGTGACGAACACTGGATTTAAAAAAACTAACTTTACCAATGCTTGTCATTTGTGACGAAAGCTGGCAAATTGTCATTTTCCCTTGTAAGACCTATCAGCGGCAATATAATTATAATGTCGTTCTGAAGCACCCTGCATTAATTAAATTGTCGTTTGATCATCATGTCCAATAGTCGTCATAGCTGACGATCTTTAGAGCACATGCGTGATGAACACTAGTGCACGATAATGTTAAAGTTTGCGTTAACGATTCAGAACCAATAAACATTTACAGTGTGCTGTTATTATGAAGATCTGTCCTTTTGACGGCCGTAGGTCTAGGCTGGCTGCGTGGCTCAGCGATAACGTTCTCGCTTGCTGTTGCAGGATCGAAACCTGGCGCAGTCATCTGGAATTTGAGGGTGCGCAAATGCGAGGGAGCCATGTCAGTAGATTTACTGGCACGTGACAGATCCCCTTCGGGGCAAAATTCCGGCACCCCGTGGTCTCTAAAAGCTGCAGTAGTTACAGGGGATGTAAAACAAATAACATTATTATCATTAGGTCTAGGCCTATGGTTTTTAGGTGTGCTAAAGAGGATTCTTTTTAAATTGAGATGAAAAATATATTCTAAGACTAAATCTTAGCTTTCAAGCAATATGTCGAAACGCACATTTCTCAATTAGCCTACGATATTCAGCAATTGGAAGCTGCTATTAAGGTTGTTGAGGAGGACGGCATGAGTATTACAATGGCCGCGGAGAGGAATGGTGTTCCGAGAAATGCCCTCTGGGACAAAATTAAAGGAAAAACTAGAGAGAGGAAGATGGGGGCCAAGTTCCTTTTTAACAACGGGTGTTAGTTCTATGGGTAATCTCACTAGGAAAAGCAGGGTTCCCGGTAACAAAGGAAGATTTGCAAAATACCGTCCAGTGCCTCACAAAAGAATTGAAGAGGGACTCTCCTTACAAAGATGGGCGGCCAGGGAGGAAATGGTGTGAATCTTTCGTAAAAAGAAATCCAAGCCTGTCTTTACTAATCCCTCAAAATTTGACTGTAAACCGTGCTGCAATATTACAGAACATCAAATTAAAACCTACTGTTATTTGGTGGAAAACTACTTAAATCTATTTTGTCAGACCCTCGGCGATTGTTCAACACAGACGTTATGTCATGCCATGGTCTGGTCTCACGTTTTATGTGACTTCCTCTCCCATCCCCCGTCAAAAAAAATGTTCACGGCATAACAGCTCGGAAAATGACCATTCGCTCTTGAACACCAGTCGGGGAAGGCTACATCAATACACGTTCTTGTGGAAATAAAAGGTCTATACAATAACATGTTAAAATTCCTTTAAAATCATTCATAATGTCTTAAATCGAGAAAATGCTGTATTTTAGCATGGCTAGGGTTGCTTAAAAGTTGGATTTCTTATCACTGTATTGTACTGGTCTACTGAAACTTTTGCCTCATTTGATCCTGGAGAAGCAGAATCGTTATATCTAATCGGAGCTACTCTGTTTCCTTTATCCAATGCTGTGTTGAATTGGATGGAACACTTGTCTTTAATGTAATACCTCCATTAATTGGAAAAACCGGTGGGCAGACATTGGAGAACAATCTCGTCTGTAGAGATGAGCGAAATCAAGTCAAAACACGAAGAGTCGGGATGATCAAGACCCATCATACAAAGAAAAATCTTGTGTTGTAGTCAAAAAGTATAATAATACTACTGACATCTAAGTTACTGGGAAAGGTTGAAAATGTTAAATCCTACGTAATGGAGTTGACAACATGTCATGACACACCAGAGAAAATGTGTTAAACTATACTCCGAATTACCAATAATGGTCGCTGACCGCTGTCAAAGCTATCACGTGGGGAAATGCTGCGTTGCCACTGAGGCAGATCATGACTCATAACATTCCAAGAGGCTTGCAGGAAGACAAATACTGGGGAAGTTGGCCCCCCTGCCGGGCAGTCGAATGACGGCACAGTAGAACACTGAGTCAAACCATGTGCTGGCTGCTGTGTCGGCATACATTGCAACATTGCTCGCTGTTACTATGGAGACCGTTACCCCTCTCGTCTCCACTCCTCACCTCACCCTTCAAGCGGATGACAGCTTTCACCGTTCATCTTTTGTAAATCAGAGTCTAGTTGGGCGCTACGCTGCTGCTAGAACCAGTGCCTTGCTCGGCAGGTGACTACACTCAGTGGCCCATCCATCACGCGGCGGCTGCAGAGGGCCCTCACTGTATATACAATACTGTACACACTCTTTTTAAAACTCAGCAATTTTTCTAGGTTTATGCCATGTCTTGTGCAGGGTTTGCCTAGCAACACCAAGATAGGCTCATCAGGCCTTTATAGGGAGGTGAAAGCCTACTTTAGCTGTTAGCTCTTGCAGTAAAGAAGCACAACTGCGCTTCATAAGAAGGTGGTATGGTAGCGCGCAGTTCGCCACTCCTGTGGGGGTCGGAGTACAGACACCAAGAGCCCACTGATGATCCTATCTTGTGTTCCTAGGTGAAACCCCACACAAGACATAGCATAAACCTAAAAAAATTGTTGAGTTTTAATTCCTTGGCCGTGAATGCCAATATACCATAGGGTCAGTTGGGGTAAAACGGATACAAAAATTATTCCTTTTTATCTTTGATCTTTTATAATGAATTCCAATCAAACATTAACTTTTTAAATTTTGTTACAACTCAGCATTTTGACTTTCTAGAATAGGTGTATGCATGTTATTATACTCTGATTTACAAAAGATGCTCGGTGAAAGCTGTCATCCGCTTGATGGGTGAGGTGAGGAGTGGAGACGAGAGGGGTAACGGTCTCCGTAGCAACAGCTAGCAGTGTTGCAACGTATGCAGACACAGCAGTCAGCACATGGTTTGACTCACTTGTCAGTGTTCTACTGTGTCTTGACTCGTCACTGTCATGAGTATTATCCCGTGTATCTATTCACACGAATACGGCTGAAGCCTCTTGGAATGTTATGAGTGGCAACGCAGCATTTCCCCACATGCTAGGTTTGACAGCTGTCACCGATCTTAATTGGTAAATCAGAGAATAGTTGATTGACCACATAGTATAGAAATTATTACCATTATACTGGTATAGTACGCATTTTTAAAGTAAAACATAGCTTTAGCAAGTATTATACTCGTTTTACCCCTGAATAGCCTATGTTTAATGTAGGTGAAAAGAAGACCCTAAAGAATTAAGAAGTCGTATATTTGACTTCAAATTAAAAATGGCTCATAGATTTACACGAAGAAAGCATAAACTATAACAGTGGCAGATACAGTTAGACAAATTTGAAAAACTCCCATGATACCAGATGTTTACTAATGTCTCGATCAATTGTAGTATTGTTCTGGGCTTCCTTTCTCCTATTTTCTTCTTCATTATTTTCCAAACTTTTCTATGGAATTAAGATCTGGTGAATTGCCAGGCCAAGACAGTGCTGAGACATTTTCCTGCTTATTTAGGAAGTCTTTGTCCACTTTTGCACGACGGCAGGGTGCTGAATCGTCCTGAAAAATTAATGGTTTACCTGGAAATAAATCCCATCCTGACGGCAATATCATTATACCCATTTTACCCAATGTTTTTAAATAATGAATAACATAGAAACTATCACACTTAAAAATCTGAAATAATGAAATCTTGAAATAGTGTATACATACCTAGATGTGAAGCTTCAATCTTATCAGGTTCACTTTTCACAATGGTTTCTATCTTCTTATTTCATATACACTGACAGATGGCAAGAACAACTTCTTCTTTTTTAGAAGCCATTATCAATGTTGTCAACCTGCTTTTAGCATGAAATAACATGCAATCATGGAACAAACATTTTTTTTTACTGGATCATATTGTCAATAGTTTAGGATTTATTAAATGAAATGTTGTTTATACCCGTTTCACCCCAAGTGACCCTACTCTTATTTAGTTGCAGTAGCACAACTAATTACTCTCCACCCATCACGTGGCCCAAGCAAGACTCCATTCTATAGGGAAGGCTCTCACTGTATTTACATTTGGTACAAACAGTAATTATCATCTAGCTAGACAATGATTTAATGATTGTTTTAGTATAGCCAATGACATGGATGTTGATGTTTGTTTTGATGCAGTGCCTTGAATTGTCGCTGTGTAACTGGTCTCTTAATTTATTTTATGTTGGTATGAAACTTGAAGCAGTGTGTGGACACATACCAATGCAGTCACATGTGTTCATGTTTCTATGGAGTGGGAGGTTTGATGGTAAGTTAAGAATATTTATACCAATATTGAGTCAAGGTTTGAAGTATGTACCGTGATACGTATGTGTCTAGGGGAATTTTTATTAACAGTGAAGGAGACGGAAACTTGTCTTTGACACTCACAACGTCGTTAATATGGATAATACATGATTTTCATACCTTTCTAGGGGACAATACCAATTTAAATTGCTGTCAATTATTACTAGTAAACTGGAAATATGTGTTAAATTGCATAAATATGTGTGTTTGTTTCATTAATTCTGAATGAGACCAGTACGTGGATTTTACACTTGCATCAGACATGAACGTGGCTTTTACATACCGTACCTTGTTTCATCTTCTGGGCGATATTACATATCGAAATTAGTAACCCTGGTCACTACTGCACCTGAAATATATGCTAAACTACGTAAATATGTGTTTTATTGCTCTTTTAACAATGGCAGCCATGTTCCGACTGCGCTTCAATCTCGTTCAACTGTTAACAAGGCACATTCGACGCACACATTGCTGCCAACATGTTGGATACAAAATCACTGTTGGTAAAAACACAATCTGGACACTTTAGGCTGTAACCATTGTCAACAACCATAGGAAAGGACAAAACGAAGCTCAGCATGGTCGGGTTGAGGTGTGGCCTTGGCCGTGCGCAGCTAACGGGGCATGGTTGACAAAAACCATTGATCTGGACGTGTTAGGCTGTAACCATTGTAAAAAAAGCCATTGATCTGAATGTGTTAGGCTGTAACCATTGTCAAGAACCATTGGATTAGACAAAACGAAGGTTGAGGTGAGGCTTCGCCACGTGCAGCTAAGGGGGAATAGTTGACAAAAGACCATAGATCTGGTTGCGTTAGGCTGTAACCATTATAGAAAACCATTGATCTGGACATGTTAGCTATAACTATTGTCAAAAACCATTGGATTGGTGCTTCTTTGTTTTACAGAGTAGTATTGTAAGGGCAGGGTTGGCAATACTGTCTTGACGATAATTTTGTGGCCAATGGCGGACACGGCTGGCATTTTGGCTATTATAAGTCGTGATCATATTTGGGATGGCTGGGTGGGTTACAGACAGCGGAGTAAACATCTATTATAAGATCATTCCCTGATTTATTTCTCATCATTTGACAAGGGATTTTGACTAATTTATGTACTAGGCCAATCGAAAATTTTATCGCTCGTTCTTGTCTCAGTCAAAACATCCGTATGTCATCTGAGACGTCATTGACTATACTAAAAAATTCAATAAGAGTGAAGGAGACGAGAACCCATGATAGAATAGAATTTTCTATACCAAAATTAGCCATAAATACATTCTGTAATGATTCAAAATATATCTGGAAAGGATGTAATTCACTCCTCCGCTATCAATAACACACTGCCATCCCTTTTTATATCACGACTTGGATCTATATGGTAAAATTCCAGTTGTGTCTGCCATTATCCGCGTGAATTATGCACGAATACAGTATTGTCAACCACACACATACGGTACCAATTGTACATATAAAAGTTAAATTTGCCCAGACCAATAATTATTAGGTAAGAGGGCCGCGCTAGCCATATATGCACCCCTAATTTTTGTCAAGCACAGTGGAAATAGTCGCGCATATGACCGACCTCCTGTCGTTGTGTATTTTATATCTTACATGCTGGCAACACTGCCGTGACGACAATTTGTCCGCCTAGATAACAGTTGAAGGAGGCATATGCGCTTGAGGAACATGACTACCGTTGTTCGTATCTTATTCAGTGCTACCCTTTGATTCATTACTTCAGTCTGAACACAATATTGCCATTAATTCTGACAAATGTATAAATAGGACGTAGTTGTTTACGTTGCAGTTTTGGAGAGTTTGCAAAATCGGCACCAATTGATAAGTTTAACATGCATTGGGACACACGAGGACCTGAACATAAGTTTTTAGACCTGTGCATAAAGATTATTCATTGTTTTCATTGGCCTACCCCTCATTCCTGCTTTTTCAGCGTTGGGGGTGAGGTGAAATGAGTTTTCTCTGTGGTAGTTTTTTTTTTTGGCTGGATGCTCTTCCTGATGCTAACCTAGTAAGAGGAGTTATTAAGTGATTTAAATCAGGCAAGGATTTGGAAGGTAGTGGCTATAGTCTATTGGGAGGTGCCATCCAAGCAAATGCTTGGAGTTGAAATGAGACACCATGGAAAATCAGCGAACAGTGAGGCTCAAATCCACTTGTCTTTTTAGTCTAGAGATAGTCTGCTCCTTTGGTTTTGAGCCTTACCATGCATAGCAACTGTGCTCGGTCCTTGTAGTCTAACACTTGTATACAGTATCTGGAGACATTGAGCCAAATATGTTTCTTATTTTTTACTGGAAACATATTTGGGCCAGTCAGTAAGAATCTGCATTCAGCTTTTATAATTTACACCTGTTCTTCGAATGACCTTTGGTACTTGCCAGCCAAAAATATTCATATAGTCACACTTTCGTAATGTAGTTACGTTATTACCATGGTATCAATTAAATCCATAATTTAAACCAGTGGCAACGAAATAAATATTAACACAGCTCAACAGTAGTGATTTGATAGCATTTTGTGGTGCTTCATCCGGGGCTCCACATGAATGTCAGGTGACACTTATCACTACGCTGTCCCTATTTCTCAGCGTCCCGTAACACTTAATGGATTTCTCCTTAAGGCAAGTGATAAAGCCATTTGTTGTACTCCTGTACTGCCAGTGCACGTAACCTTCATAGTTCACGAGAGGCTTACCTTCGTCGTTTTAAGAAACTCCTTACTGCACCACATGAAACTCAGCAGAAATTAAAATAGCTCATGGCAAAGCAGTTGGTAAGGAATTATCTCTCAGAGTGGTTAGTCATGTGCAGGTGTCCTGTAGAACCGTATTAAGGGAAAACCTGCGTTCAGTATTCCATTTAAGCGGAAATTTCACTGAGCGCACTCCCCATACAACACTTTGAAATAACATAATGGAGGGATTATAAACTGTAAATAAACAATGAGTACTGGCACAAAAATGAAATAACCAGCATCCTGGTATATCTTATAAACAATGGCTGAATGTACTCTCTAGTATTATAGAGTTCACCCTGTAAAAGTACTATTTCATTCGTCATTGCTAATGATTAACTTAAACGATCAACTATAGCATAGGGATGAGTGGGAGCGTGAAAATTTAAATAATCATTAATCATATGATTTTAACTTAAGGGACATCTTTCTAACGTGGAGTCTGAATCACGTGATGTGTAATCTTGACTCCAAACTTTGTGACCTTACCGCAGCCTTAGCACTGAGTGGTTTCTGCTTCTTAGTTCACAATGCCTCTACCAGATCAACAACTGAGTAAGAAAAGTTGTTGCACTGTGGTAATTGCATCACTGTCAATTTGAAAGAATGGTGAGTAATTGTGTCTTAAAAATATACGACTGTTAACTAACAATATTATAATATATCGCAAAGATTAGAATGAACAATATTCATAGAACAAACTGCGATATTTTGTGAGATTGAAGATCTTGGCTGATTTTCAGACTGTCCCACATTCCTCAAGAAAATGCTACCACCTAAAAGAAACAAAGAATGACATCCCAAGTATTAAGTAAGTCCTAATTTTTGCTAGATTGTCAAAATCTCCCTATAGAAAAGTACTGTATCACAACCAGTATAAAAAAAAGGACCCCAAATTACAGATCGGTTTCCATCCCCATAAAATAATAAAATTAAATAAAAGCATGCATAAAAGCACAAAACATGAAGTTTTTGTAAAGTAGTTTCTCACAATGAGTGGTATAAAGTAAGATGTGTCTGGTCTTTAATATTTTTCTATTTTAGCGTTCCTGAGTGCAAAAAATAGTAAAAATCAGAAGAATATGCTATATTTCAAAACTGCAATAGTTGGCTATTGGGTATAAAATCTATGTTCATGCAAAATTTCAGTTTAATCGACCGGGAAGTTTTTGTGTGAATGAGTTGCAGACAGTTAGTTACTGAGGAACAGCGAGGTAATTGGCCCCAAGTTGCAGACAAACACCGCTGTGTTTTGAGTCTCAAGTCTTTTGACTGGTTTGATGCAGCTTTCCATGTCTCCCTGTCCTGAGCTAAACATATCATCTCTACATAGCTACCACATACGAGGCAATCTGTTTAACATATCAAACCTTGGTCTACCCCTACAGTTCTTGTCCTCGACCTTTCCTTCCATAACTAAGCTTCGTATTCCTTGGTGTCTTAGTTCTACCAACCTATCTCATCTCTTCATTAAGAGTCGCCAGAAACATCTCTCTTCTCCCACTCGGCCTAATATCTCTTCCTTTGTAACTCTATCTACCCATCTGATCTTAATCATTCTCCTGTGATACCACATTTCAAACGCTTCAATTCTCCTATTTTCTGCTGCACCATTAGTCCAAGTTTCACTTCCATAGAGTGTCACGCTCCAGACAAAGGCTTTCAAAAATAACTTCCTCTAAATCTATATTCGATTCCTTTTCTGTTGAAATTCTTTCTTTGCCTGAGACAACCTTCTTTTTATATCCTCTTTGCTTTATCCATCATTGGTTATTTTGTTTCTTAAGTAACAGATGTATCCTACTTCCTTTAGCTTTTCACCTGCCAATTTGATGTTCATAGAGGTTTCAGATTTATTTCGGCAGCATTGCAATATTTTTGTTTTACATTTATTAATTTTCATCATGAATTCGTTCCTCAAGGCGGAGTCCATACCATTCAAATCCTCTGGTTTATAGGCCAAGATGACGATGTCATCAGAAAATCTCAGAGTTGAAATTATTTCTCCTTGAATCTTCACTCCCACTTAAATGTTTCTCCAATTTCCTTCATTGCTTGTTCAATGTAAAGATTGAAAAGCATGGGTGACAAGCTGCAGCCTTGCCTTACACCTATCTGAATATCAGCTTCTCTCTCATGTCCATCAGTTCCAATGACTGCTGTCTGGTTTCTGTATAGATTGTAGATCACCCTCCTATCCCTGTACTTTATTCCAATCTTTTTCAAAATGTCCAACAATTTAGCCCAATCAACATTATCAAAAGCCTTTTCTAAGTCTACAAATGCCATGAACGGGTCTTACATTACCTTATTCTACCTTCCAAAATCAACCTAAGGCTTAGTACTTAGTACAGCTGCCCTTGTTCCTACGTTTCTTCTGAAACCAAACTGGAAGCCACATGGAATTTGTGGGAAATGAGTTAGAGGATCAAGCTGCAAAAGAGGCAGTATCACTACCACCTGGGCCAATGGAGGTACCCGCTAGAAAAATTCGCTCTCAGGTTCGCCGACAAGTACTGGCTCTCTGTGAGAGTCAGTGGCTAGCTGACGTAATGTCCAATATACTGAGAGCGATCAAGGGAACTACTCGCGTGTGGCGGAGCTCTTTCCGGTCACGGAGGGAATCGTCATTTTGTGTAAGCCAAGGATAGGTCGTGCAAGATCCATCCACTTGTACAGTACCTGATAAGGGAAGACCCCTCACTTTGTACCTGTGAAGCCGTATTCACCGTTGCCCACATCCATTTTAACAGAGTGTGTGGATCTTGCTGATCTACGAAGAAACCTTTGTTTGCAGATGACACTCAAACTTATTAGCCGATGACGCGGTGGCTGCTGATCTCGTCATCCGCTTTATAAGTGAGCGTGGGTTAGGGCCAGCAAACTAAACTAAATTTCCCAGTGTACATTTACTCAAAGAACTTGCTTCTTTTTTTGAAAATTGAATTTTTTTGTTCTCCGTATATTTTGTTTGTTATTATAATTATTTGTTTTATTATTTTAGGTCTATTTTATTTTAGATTCCACCTCAAAATTTATATACTGTAGCCTATATATTCAAAATTTGTATAATTAAATTTGTGTTATTAGTGGCAGATGACCTCGTAGTTCCGCTCCTTAAAAATACAATAACTAACTAGATTGTGATCATGAGGCATTATGGTATTGAGGGAAGGATGTTACAGGCAATCAGTAGTTTCCATGTTGATAAACAGACTGCAGTGGGAGTTCATAGGTAGATGAGTTTTTGGTGGTAACCTAGTAATATTATATGAATTGCAGCCAAACGGCCATTGCAGGGTATTTTAATTGAACGCCCTTGGGCTCCCAACAAGTTCAATTTCAAGTACATATTTCCAAATTTGGCTACCAGATGCTACTGTCACTAACACCTAGCAGTGAACATTGGAACTTGCTAGAGCGTTTCTAACCAGCCAGATATTATTTACAAATTTTGCAGTGGTAGATTCTTTTACGCCCCATAAATCTATGACATGGGTCCGCCGGCTTTACTTCCCCTTCGAAGGAAGGTATACTGAAGGATTTTAACGTTTTTTTTAATCCGACGACTTCGGCCGGGTTTGAACCCGCGATCTTGGGCATAACAGTTCAACATGTTACCGACTACGTCACCGAAGCCTTAGCAGTACTACTAATAATAATCATCGTTTGGCCTCACTACCTTGTGTAGATATTTTACTTGGATCTATTGAGGCGATCTACTCTCTAATTTCAACGTTCTGTTTAAAACTGACATCTGGCAGAAAAAGCATAAATCTCTTGTTCGTCATGTGGCTGAGATTAAATTTTGTCTTTTTTATCATGAAATATGACATACGATATACGGTGAGCATCGACCCTGTGGACGCCCAAAGAAACGATGGATGGATAGAATCAGTGTGGACCTACTGGTGTGCGGCCTCAAACCTGAAGATACCCTTGACCGGAAGACGTGGCGAACAACCACCAAGCAAGCCGACCCTGCGCCATCGCGGGAAATATGCTGGGAATGAAGAGAATCGAGATCATAGGACTCTGAATGCCATGAATTATTGTCGCTATTAAAATACGACTTCCTCGGCCTGCATTCGAACCCGGCACCATGATACAGAGTTATACTTGGCCGCTGACCCATCGATGAAGCTAGATTTCACGTTGTTACAGGAGTAATGCAAGGCTGTAATAATTATCCATTACTGTTTATTATGTATCATTTGCTGAAGGGTATAAACCGACTTATGCTAATGACCTGGTAGTTAACGACAGACTCTGTCGAAAGCCTACAAGCTAACATAATAGAATTTGAACAGATATGTGGGGAATGTGGTATGAAAATTAACTTTTCAAAAACGAAGGCGATGTTGGTAGGGAAGAAATATAAGAAACTAAAATGCCAGGTAAGAGGAAATAAACTGGAGCAGGTGAACCATTTCTAGTACTTGGGCTGTATATTCTCTTAGGGTGGTAGTATAGTGAAAGAGATAGTGTCAAGGTTTAGAAAAGCCATTGCCAATGAGTTGTCAGTTGCGACCTACTGTATTCAGTAAGAAAGAGATTAGCGTAGCGATGAAACTCTCTGAATTTGCCTAGAAAAAGTCTGCCATACTGACGACAGAAATCAGTAGGTCCCTTATCATTAGGCTTCGGACGATTAAGACCGAAAAAAGTACAAAATATGCAAATAAATACTGTATGCTCTAAAACTACGGTACCTGAATATAACCTATGCATTTTAGGGATGTGTAGCAAGTATTGGAGTACTAACATAGAACGCCATAATACAGCGGAGCCACAGTACCTACCAGACCCATCAAGGCCGAATTATAGGCGTGAGATAACTCGGAGTTTCCTCATTTACTAATTGCTCTGAGGATGGCATCTTACTCAATGAGACATCCCTACAGAAGCATTTTCTCGGAATCAGGTCTTATAAAATGGCTATCTGCCTGTTCCGAGAATACAGAGGGAAATATATCTACTGCTCCATTTAGAAATCCCGTATTTGAAACCTAATCCCGAAAACTTGTCAAATTAAACACAAATGCATAAAATATAAGCAAATATGACCTAATGTCACTAAAATGAGCTATCAGCTGGCTGCGTGATTCAGCGTTAGTTTCTCGCTTGCTGTTCCCAAGTTTGCAGGACCAAATCCTTGCGCAGTCAGCTGGACTAGCATTTGAGGGTGCGCAAATGTGAGGGAGCCGTGTCAGTAGAATTACTAGCACGTTAAAGATCTCCTTCGAGGCAAAATTTCTGCACCCCGACGTCTCTAAAAGCCAGAGAAGTTAAAAGTGACGTAAAACCAATAACATTAATATCATTATTAAAATGCGCAAAATATGACATAGGCTAAACCATAGAAGTGGCCAAAACTATTTCTTTAAAGGCAAAATAAAATCCCTTTAAACTAGGCCTAGAACCTTTCATTCGCACATATTTTTACATTTCGGGGAAAATAAGCTCAGGAAATAAATATGACTTTTCCTTAACTTTACCTTGCTTATCATCAACTGGCCTTCATGTGTGTATTTTCAGTGTACTGAAGTTGACATTTGCTTATTGTGGGTTAAGACTGTTCTACTAAATAGCTAGAAAATGGGTTTGGAGGTTAAGATAATATGTTTCGGATCACTTATGCCAGCTTATGCCAGGTCCCATGCATACTAAGTTAGTTGAGTGGAATTGATCTAACTTATTGCTATATTTGTTTCACTGTACTTTTAGGTGATTGAAACTAATCTCGTGTATGTGTGTGGACTTTTCTTTTAAATTGCAGTTAACGGAAATTGTTGTGTGTAGGATCGAGGTGGAGCGGAGACAAAATTAGATTGACCTAAATATTGCGAAGCTCGCGCTGATCAATATGGCAAGTCAGGTTAAGCGGTCGTTCCATTGTCTTGTGCTTGTCTGGGAGGCATACGGTGTATTTTTAGTTAATTTTCATTTATGAATAAATAGGCTTATGAGATAAACTTTTGTCCGTGAGTGTGCCCCCCTCCCTTAATAAAATCTAAACGGCTGGAGCGATTCCAATGAAACTTGTTAAGGTCATAGTACTATTTTGGCCGACCCCGACCGTGCCCTTTAAAACGTCTCACCAATCCAACATGGCGGCTGTGTGAAGTATTTCACTGGCAATCAATATCTCCGAAACTATTAATGATATCACCCTGAAAATTTGTACGGTGATAAGGGCATTACTAGAAGTTTACTTATGTGACTTCCAAAAACATGTACAGTACAAAACGTACATGGCGGTCAAGAGAAGTTGAAACATTTAAATATATTTTTCTCGCGATTTAACCATCCGAACGCAGTGAAATCTGGTACAGCGAATGTTTATACGCATTGTAGTGCACTGACATCTAATTTAGTTCAATTGTTTACATACACTTAAGATGGCGGCTGTGCGAAATTTTAAAATATCGTTTTTATTTCTTGTGTCCTAATCATGCGGTCGAAGTCAACGTTTGAATGATGAACCTACGCAATAATCCTCATGTAATAGTACATAACTCTATTACCTACTTAATAAAAATCCAACATGTCGCCCATCCGAAATATTTAGACGGTTCTCAATATCTATTAATCTATGACGCCAATCAAACTGAAATTTTGTTTGTTGATAGAGGCTATAAACATACGTTAACCTATGGGACTTTCAATAACCTGGTGAGCACAAATCCAACATGGCGGCGACGTGAAATGTAAGTATTTAAATTGACGTTTCTCGCGATATATGCTTATACAAATTTTAATACACTGTCATCTGATTTATTTAAATTGTTTTCATAACCACAAGATGGCGGCTGTGCGAAATTTTAAAATTATGTTTTTATTTCTTGTGTCTTAATCATGCGATTGAAGTTTGAATAATACACCTACACAATAATCTTCATGTAATGGTACATAACTCTAATGCCTGCACTTATAAAAATCCAACATGGAGACCATCCGAAATATTTAGACGGTTCTCAATATCTACGGATCTATTACAGCAATCAAACTGAAATTTTGTATGTTGATAGAGGCATTTAACATAAGTAGGATGTATGAAAATAGGCTATATATAGTTGTTTTTTGAAATCTTGAGTTCTGTTTTTCATATGGCGTTTTCCTTTACTTAACTGAGTCCGATGTATTTGAATACTTGAATCCAAAGGTCCGCCAGGATCATATACCGATCATAATCATCCGGGATCTGGAGAATAGTGGTGTTATGTTTTTATCCACCTTGATTGGCTCTTACTTTTATTTCCTGATACCCTCATTCCTTCCAAGTTCCTCATTCATCATTCAATCCCTTTCTTCGTCCTTCCACCTGTAGGTTGGGGAATGAATACTACCACAGTATTCTGTGCCTGTCGTAAGAGGTGACTACATTGGCAGGGTGTGTAGCGGCTTGTGAGCCCGGGTCCGTTTCCCTCCCTGTCTCTTGTCACTTCTAGACTTCTTTTTCCTGCCTGCCTTTCATCACCCTATTTCCTCATTCATAATTCTTCGAATGTTGAGGCATTCCTCTTCCCCCTCTGATATTTTATTTACTTTTTGTATCTTCTAATTAATTTGAGAAAGTAGCAGCAATCATTTCCATGATCATCTTCCACTAGGTACCGATAATCTAGATGTTTGCCCCCTGGGTACGATAATACTTATCATTGTATTTTCATAATGATGTGTAGTCTGTACTTCCTATATTTTGTGTCAAGTGTACAGGCCAGGCATTTGCATAGCATAAGAATATCATAATGTCGAAGTGGTTCGATCTCTGGCCAAACCTTTCGACGACTATCCTGAGTATGGTTTTTATTTAATCTCGTCATCCAATGGCTGGCCACTTTAATAAATGCTATTGTTGAATCCTATGTATACTTCATGAGACACGTTTCCATATCTCTTGTATATATTTCCATCATAATGTAGACAGAATGAACGACTGACATCTTTTGGCAGTTAGTCACTGGAGGTTTGAATGGCCGGTGTTTGCAGAGTGTTTCAGAAATGTGATACCTTCTTTTCAGGGAGTGTCCGATGGGAGAATATCCGCCCTAAATCTGAATTCGCAAATTGCGGAGATAAGGCTAATGGAAATATTTCATGGTACTGTTTGACTAGCCAACACAGACCTATCTTTCAGGATCTTTGTACCAATGTTAATTAGAATTAGTATGACTTTTATAGCACTAAAAATGTTCTCTTATTTTAGAAGCGAGTTTTCAGTGTTGCCTTCGTAATCTATAAAGTAAAATAGTTTCTTTTAGTCGGTAAACACGTTAATATACACCTAAAATTGGGCGCGGAGTAACAGTTATTTAGTCACACCTACTAACCTGGAAATGGATTACTTTATACAATTCTCGAAAAGAAAAGGGGAAAAAAGATAAAATGGAGCGGTTAATTGGATGACATGTTCCGTCAGTGGAACATCGTCAGATCATGTTCACTTAAGGCCTTGTCTTTAGGTTTGTTTTTGTTGGCTATGCATATATTATTATTTCGTTATAAAACTTGTATAACTTGTCCACTTTTCATTTGTTTTCCGTTTGTTTATTGCACTCCCGTAAATATTGCGCTTGCGTCGGTCGTTAATAAACTCCTTGATACGGTTATATTATTATTATTATTAATCTTGATTGGTCACATTGGACCACTTGAGTCGTTCCACAATCACCTCTTCTTTGAAGGTAGTACTGCTTGGTTCTTGCACTCTTTCCAGTACTTTTTCATTCTTTCAGATCGGGATTTTCTCAACTCATCTGAAATCTCCATGGGCTTTCCATGTCATTTCTGCAGAAAAATTGTGAGGTTGAAGAATGGTGTTAATTTTATTTTTCTCCTCGGTATCTGTTATCTTGAGTCCAACTCACTTGAGATCTTGTTGGATTTCTTGGATCCATTTTCCTCCAGTTTTATTTCCTAGTTTTCTCAACACTAGTTGGCGTACAATTCTGTTTTCTGGAAGCCGTAATATGTGAGAAAAAAATGAAATTCTCTTCTTCTTCATTGTGCTGGTGATTGGATCACTCTCACGATAGACAGTTTCATTTGGGAGAATCCTCCAGACTCCCTCAACCTGATACGGGGCCGATAACCTCGATGTTAGGCCCCTTAAAACAACAATCATCATCATCAACCTGATACTTTTTATTTATGCACGTTCTAATGACTCTTCTTTCTGTTTTGAGGAGCTGATCAGTTCTTTGTTAATTTTTATTTGGAACAGTGTTTCACAAACATAAGTGGCTTCAGGGAGAGTTACAGTTTTATAATGTTGGATCTTAGTAGCTATTGATAGGCATTTTTTTATTATATGTTGACCAGGTTAGAGATTGTGCCTTTTTCATTTTATTTGTTCTATTTATCCAAGTTACTTTTTCGTTCAAGTTATGTGTGATAATTTCTCCAAGATACATAAATATTAATATTGAAGAGTGCTACTTTTCTGATTACTAGAAACACCCTTCTGTTAGCGCCCTTAACGCACCCGTCGGAAGTTCGCGTCTAGCTATTGGGCTTGTATAAATATTATATCTTATAATATATATAATATATTATATATATTATATCTTCTTCTTGGTTAAAAGCTACAAGACTGGAAGCCTGTGGCTTAATGAAGTACTAAAGGACTTGGATTCGGCTGGAATTGCTGACCTTGATGTAGAAGATCGTTCTAAATTTTGTGCTATGGTAGAATCTTGGACCCCACCACCTATAGTCTCTAAATGTCGGAAGCCCCTTTCGCAGGAGAGAAAGGAGAAATTATCAGCAGGGCTCAAGATATATTGGGAATGGAAAAGAGCATCGAAGAACTAGTCATAAGCGCTCCGTAGTGGGCCTAAATCAATAATAATTAATGTTGTTACTACGTACGAATATCTAGCTTAGATAAATGTACGCTGTTGATGGGTGCATTGTTCATTTCCAGATCCTTAAATACTGACCCTGAGCTAAGCTTCCCGGTTTCTTTTAGGTCTCTGATTAGTTAACTCGTTATGATTGCTTAGTCATGATATGGGACATATCATTGAGGTGTTTTCTCGTTTTCCCCTCTACTGGAGCTTGTGAAGGCTTTCATTATAAACAGTATGTGGGCTTATGCAGATCTCTTACCGTTCACGTAACCACTGTTATAAACCTGTCTTCGTCCAGTCCTCGCGGTGTTGTCAGATCGCGAAAGACTTCATGTTGCGCGCTTGCCGACTTCACTATGCAGACTAATGTTTCGGTTTAATACCTAGTTTATTTTCAAGATAGACGGCTGAGGTGACCCGGCGTGCTGGCCACGCGTCATCCCGCATTCTGTGGGCCAGATGGTTGGGCAGCGATCGCTTGGTAGGCCAAGGTCCTTCATGGGATGTGGTGCCACGGAAGGGGTTATTTTCACTTCACTGTGTACACACACTTGTACAAAAATCTCCTTAAAACTTTTTTGTTGATTTGATATATCAATTGACAAGTGTTGTGCAATCTACTTTTATAGCTTCCTCGGGTCGGCAGTAGTGTATTTGACTTATAATCTCAAGATCGCGGGTTCGAATTTCGGCGGAACACATTGATTTTTGAAGTGCGGGACAATCCTAGTGATATGTCGACTCCTAAACGATCTATTGTATTTATTAACTCGCAGCCACAGGTCATCTAGCCGAGTTTCGGTTTCTCTGTTAGACTGCAAATAAAACGTCAATATTGGGCCCATTCAAAAGATTAGTAGCTTAATGTTTATACAGGTAGCTAAGGCCTTACGAATAGTATTAAGTTTACGTATTTATCTCGCTACTATTTTCAGTGGAAGTGCATCAGTGTCCAAACATTTCTCAATTTCGAGAACTGCTTAATGGCGTGTGGTAAACTAAGTGTGTCCACTCTGGCAACCACGCGTAATATTTAACTTGCTTTTTGTCGGAGATAATACATTCAAAAATATATTAAATTGTATTCAGATAAAGGCAACTAACTTAAAGGTTACACACTTCATTGGAACGACTGCTGCAGATCCCATCTGGCCATTATTTAAATTTTAGAGGCACAAAGGGTGAAAAAATGAAGCCACTCTAGCCCAGAGTCGTCGCTGTCTAGTTTTGTTCGAGTCAGGCCACCCTGGGAACATGACAGTTAGAGACTATAAAGCAAATGCAATATTCAACTCGGTACCACATGTTCGTCCACTGTGCAGTTTCTTACCACATCGGGGTTTAAAGGAAATGTGATGTGTGAAGTTTTGAAGCTATTTTCAGTGTTGCCTGCACAAACTTATCTTATATATAAAAGTGAAAGTATGTATGTATGTATTTTTTATGTATAAAGGTGAAAGTCCGTATGTATGTTTGTAGGTGGGTCTGTTCCGTATACAAATCTACACCGTTCCACCAATCTCAACCAAATTTTGCATACACATAGTTTAGGACCCAGAAGGAACCGCTGGCTACATGAATTTTCGATAGTCTTTCTCATTCTTCTGATTTCCGCCCTTTTGCACTCAAGCACAGGCTAATCAAATCATAAAATATACTCATGAAGGAATGGCAAGGCAGATAGTATCCATGGCAACATAGCTCAAGTCGAGACACGGCCTTCTGGATGCCAGTTGCGCTCTGCACTACCGGTATAGAAAATGAGGATCTTTACTTGAAATCCCGTTAGTTACTCACCTACTCACACAGCACTGTCAACCGAGTTTAGCATAACAAAGACTTGACACTATCTTCTACTATATATTTGTCAAATACCACTCACTCACTCATTCATTCATCACGAAATCTCAGAAACCACCGAACGGATTGAAATGAAATTTGGTATGCTGCTTCCTCAAGGGCCGCAAATGCCCACTAACAGAGGATTTTTGTATATTCAGGTTCTAAAGGGGTGTTAAGGGGGTAGACCTGCATTTCATTGAATAGCAATATCTCCCGATTGGTTTCATTGGGGGATGTGATACTCGGCACATAAACTCATCATTAAAAATAAGAAGACACGAGTCTGAGGGTTTTTCGATGTGGCGTATATTATGAGGTGAAGGGGGTGAAAAGTGGGGATTGAAAGATTCCTAACGGAGCGTGTATCTCTTAAACGACATAGGCGAGGAGTTTGAAACTCAGCGGAAAAAAATCAGCATAAAAATAAGTAAATATGTGTTGACCCTTTATTCATAAATCCAATTTAAGGGGCCCATGGGGAGGGATGATATTCTGGGGGGGGGGGGAGGAACAGGAAAGAAAGTGTCCTAACTGATTATCTGACTGACTCACTCATCAAACTCAGGGGGAAAAACTGCCTTAAAGTAAGTAAATAGCTGTTCGACAGTTTTTTTTCATAAATCAAATTTAAAAGGTTCATGGGGAGGGGTGAAATTCTGAAAAAAGAAAATTGAAAGAAAATGTCCGGGCTAACTCACTCACTCATCATCGCCCAGCCAAAATTATTGAAATTAGAAACATGACAGTTTGGGGATATGCTCATTGTATGTCAAAATCGTCTACTAAGGGAGGATTTTCGGATATTCAGGTTCTAAAGGGGTCTTAAGGGGGTTAAACCTGCATTTCATTGAATAGCAATATCTCCCGATTGGTTTCATTGGGGGATGTGATACACGGCATATAAACTCATCATTAAAAAGTAAGAAGACACGTTTCTGAGGGTTTTTCTATGTGGTGTATATTATGAGGTGAAAGGGGGTGAAAAGTAGGGATTGAAAGATTCCTAACGGAGCGTGTATCTCTTAAACGACATAGGCGAGGAGTTTGAAACTCAGTGGAAAAAAATCAGCATAAAAATAAGTAAATATGTGTCTGACCGTTTTTTCATAAATCCAATTTAAGAGGCCCATGGGGAGGGGTGAAATTCTGGGGGAGGGGGGGGGGGGAACAGGAAAGAAAGTGTCCTAACTGTTTGACTGACTGACTCACTCATCAAACTCAGGGGGAAAAACTGCTTTAAAGTAAGTAAGTAAATAGCTATTCGCCAGTTTTTTTTAATCAATCAAATTGAAGGGGTTCATCGGCAGGGGTGAAATTCTGATGAAAAACAAATGAAAGAAAATGTCCTGACTCATTCACTCACTCATCATCGCCCAGCCAAAAATATTGAAGTTGGAAACATGGCATTTTGGGGATATGTTCGTTGTATGTCAAAACCGTACACTAAGGGAGGATTTTTGGATATTCAGGCTCTAAAGGGGTCTTAAGGGGGTTAAACCTGAATTTCATTGAATAACAATATCTCACGAGTGGTTTCATTTGTGGATGTGATACTCGGCATATAAACTAATCATTAAAAATAAGCAGACATGTGTCTAAGGGTTTTTCGATGTGGTGTATTATTATGAGGTGAAAGGGGTGAATAGTGGGGGTTGAAGGATTCCTAACGGAGCGTGTAGGCCTATCTCTTAAACGGCATAGGCGAGAAATTTGAAACTCAGCGAAAAAAATCAGCTAAATAAATAAGTAAATCGGTGTTCGACCGTTTTTTCATAAATTCATTTAAGGGGCCCATGGGGAGGGGTGAAATTCTGGTAAAAAAAATGAAAGAAAATGTCCTGTCTGACTCACTCACTCATCACGCCCAGCGAAAACTATAAAAGTTGGAAAAATGAAATTTTAGGAATATGTTCGCTGTATGTCGAAAACGTCAACTAAGGAATGTTTTTTGTTTATTTGGGTTTCAAAGAGATGTTAAGGGGGTAAGCGTGCATTTCATTGAATAACGATATATCATGAGTTGTTTCTTTGGGGATGTGATATTCGGTATATAAACTAATCATTAAAAATAATCAGACATATTATACCCTTGGAAAATAGCATGTAGACAAGATTCAAAATTTCCGGGTCGTAATGGTTTCTTGTGAATGTGATTTAGAGATTTTATGCTATCAATATAACTTCCAGGGTTCATAAGGTTAACTAATTATTACAAAGCCAAGAAAACGACAGGATCTACTACCAAATGAAATTTAATAACTGAATCAAACATAAAACACTTAACAATAAACCACCTTAAATTAGTTCACTCGCACGTGAACAGATCTGACACTGACCAGTCTGACGTACCATGATAACACGGCATGACAGCTGTCTAACAAGCATTGTGACTGCAATGTCACTTAATTCAAAGTAACAAAGGAAAACGGATCACAAGATCCAAAAATAACAACAAATAAAAATAGTACAAGAATTTAATATTTATGAGCGACACGCGTTTTAAGACTAGTTCAAGTAATGAGCACTTTGACGGGCGCTCGTTTCCGACCAAAACAGTCGGTTCGGGAACGAACTCCGTACTGCGAAGACGAATTACAGAAATGTGGGAACAACAATTACATATTTAAATACACTACTGACATGCTCTAACCTTAGATTACCACAACCAAATACACGTGTGTATTATTTAAAATAAGGGCTGCAGAATTTCCGTCTTATACCTCAAACACTAGGAAAGCATAACATGACATGAACAATTTTGGCCGGTTGCCAAATTATATTTTTAATGAATGGAATGGCCTTGGAAATAAGAGCCAACAACAACAAAATACAAATTTTTAAATTCACGCCAGAAAATTTGGCGTTTTAAAACAATGAACAAATACGTCGTAGTCATGATAAAAAAAACCTTGGATCGACAACATGGCAACTCCCCAAATTAAACCAAATAAAATAACCTTAACTCGTTAGGCTTTAAAGCAAACATTTACGTGTCATAACAGAGCTGGGGACAGCCGGGTCTGTTATCGCATATCTGAGTAAGTGTCTGATTCCTTCCCCAAACGTAGTAATGAGTGCCACGCTAAATATAGATTCTGGCACATAGCCAGCGTCCAGCAACCTTTGCTAATCGCCACCTGTTAAACACGTAAAAACAAAATATCACATTATCTCAAAACATCCTCTCAGGCATTTTTAAGAACACATCTCCAGGTCAAACTTACCCCCAAGGGTAACTAATTTGCCGGAATGATGTCGCAGTCAAGGACAGGCTTTACCTTTCCTCATCATCACACCTACACCCAAAAACACGTGGCACTTTCTCGAAGATCTCGTCGCAGCATATGAACCAGCACACCCTTCAGATAAATGACACACAACTTGTCCAAATGACAATAAAGAATTAATAACTGGAATCAGAATTAGCCCGAGTTATCAAAGCAACTAAAACACTAATTTTCCCCCCCCACGTCTAGTTTTAGTTTTACATATCATTAATTCAGTCCATTTATCATTGTCGTTCCTAGGTTCTCATTCATGGCTACACGTTTTATTGATACGTTAATCATATGCGGCCATTTCGCTATAACAATTACGTATACATAAGGACAACATTTAAGTTACAAAATTTACTGTACAACATAATTGTCACGCAATGCCAAAATTTACTACACGCATGTCAGTTAAGAAATCAAACCCTAAATTTGAATTAAACCACACAAATAAAATCTGTACAAAGTTCCACACATCTCTCGCGATTCCCCTCGTCCAAAATCAATAAATCAATTTTTTAATACTCATCACTTAAACCGCTTTCCAGAGGCTTCCCGCCTCGTCATCTCCCATCATTAGGCCTTTTAGCCCATAACACTCATGGTAATGGAGGATGAAACTTGTTGTCTTCTTTCCATGGTCGTCATCTTGCTGCTGTTAAAACACAATTAAATTAAAGTTTTAAAACTGTTATATCTGCTCTATGAGTATTTTATTTCCTCATATAGTCCTATGCAGAATCGTAGACTTTCCCTATTCTATGGCTAATTGCCATCTCACAATTTATGAAATTTATAACTTCGTTGTCGACACACAACTAGAATTTTAAAACCATACCGTCTTAAGGACGTCTTAAATTGACTGTCGAAGAATAATTAGGAGTGCCCCGGTTCATCTCAGACATTTGTTTATATACAGAAAGCCTAAAAGTTCCCATGGAGGGAGAAAACAGCTCCTCAATATTTTAAATAATGGGCCTATAATTATGTGTGACCTCTCAAAAATCTTGTAATTTCTCACAGGTCGCGAATCTGCCGCCGAACACGCAAACCGATCGCTAGATCTTTTTATAACCGATTGGCGCGCAAAAACACACTGATGCTATGTTCTGGCGTCCTATCCTTTCATTGGTCAGTTAAGTTGGCGTCGGAGTTCTGACCTTACAAATCCCGCCCTTATTTTGACGTCACGACACTTCTCCTCTCTCTCACTCCTTGCCATGGACTCATCATCGTGGCCTGTCGATGGTCACGTACGCCTCAGCGTCATATCTGATTTTCTCAGAAGAATAAGAATATCATTGGTTGTGAAACTGTCGGTAGTTTCCAGCCAGCACGTCGTCTTACCAAGTCCAGTTTGCTTGCTACATCAATTTTATTCAAATATCCAGCATATCATGTATTTAGTATTTCCAGCGTTTTTAATAAATATGAAACATTATTATTGGACACAATGATAAGGGTTCAATATATCTAACGGTTTATCGATATGGTGTATTATGAGGTGAAAGGGATGAAAATTGGGGGTTAAGGATTCATAACGGAGCGTGTATCTCAGAAACGACACAGGCGAGAAGATTGAAATTCGGAGGGAAAAAACAGCTTAAACACACAAGTAAATGGGTGTTCGACCGGTTTTTTTTTTCATAAATCAAATTTAAGGGGCCCTTGGAGAGGGGTGAAATTCTGGGGGAAAAAGAACAGGAAAGAAAGTGTCCTAACTGATTGACTCACTTACTCACTCATCAAACTCAGGGGGAAAACAGCTTTAAATAAGTAAATAGGTGTTCGAGCGTTTGTTTCATAAATCCAATTTAGGGGGTTCATGGAGAGGGGAGAAATTATCAAAAATAAATGAAAGAAAATGTCCTGACTGACTCACTCACTCATCATCGCCCAGCCAAAATTATTGAAGTTAGAAACATGAAATTTTGGGGATATGTTCGTTGTATGTCGAAAACGTCCACTAAGGAAAGAGTTTTGGATATTCAGGTTCTAAAGTGGTATTAAGGGGGTAAACGTGCATTTCATTGAATAACAATATCTCACGAGTGGTTTCATTTGGGGATGTGATACTTGGCATATATACCAATCATTAAAAATAAGCTGACACATGTCTAATGGTTTTTCGATGCAGTGTATATTATGAGGTGAAAGGGATGAAAAGTGGGGGCTGAAAGATTCCTAACGGAGCGTGTATCTCTTAAACGACATAGGCGAGGAGTTTGAAACTCTGGGGAAATCAATCAGCTTAAAAATAAATAAATAAATAAAAAATAGATGTTCGACCGTTTTTTCATAAATGCAATTTAAGGGGCCTATGGGGAGGGGTGAAATTATGGAAGAAAAACGTCCACTAAGGAAGGATTTTTGGATGTTCACTCTCATCGACCAACCAAAACTATTAAAGTTAGAAGAATTATATTTTGGGGATATGTTTGTTGTGTGTCGAAAACGTCTACTAAGGAGGGATTTTTGGATATTCAGGTTCTAAAGGGGTGTTAACGGGGTTAAACCTGCATTTCATTGAATAACAATACGACACGACTATGACGCGAGCGAAGCGAGGCTAAAAATGAGATGGTGTGTGTGTATTACTCAATCACGCAAGTACCACTGGTCCGATTTACATGAATTTTACATGGAAGTAGCTGATTTACCTGGTTAACATATAGATTACTTTTGATTTGAATACTTTGCACTATTTAAAGATGGCGACCATTTTAGTGACGTCACTACACCCTTTGGTTTCAAACTTTCATATTTCCATTTCAAATAAAAAGAGAACGCTAAGAAATAGCAAACTTTTGATGGCATATACGAGGTTTAAAATTACATTTTCTATCCGAAAGGTATCTCCAACGGTTAGCGAGTAAAACCTAAATTTGTGCTATAAAACACGGTCATCGCCGAGCGATGTAGTTGGACAAAATGTTCCATCCTTAATCTCCCTCTGCGCAGCACCTCACCTATCCCCTGTTTTAACTGTCACCTTCACATTTTAATTTATTTATGATGCGTAGCGAAGCACGGGTACTTCAGCTGGTCAATTTATAAATTTCAGTCGGGCAACATGCTTTCGCCGAATTAGATTAGACAGAGTAATTCTAAATATGACACATTTTCCTGTAGAAAAAGATATATTGTATTAATATTATTCACTGATAAAGGGGGAATTTTAGTATAACGCGTTTCGACCGTCACGCGGTCACCCATCAGATCCTGATAACTAGGGTTGAAGTTTAAAATTATACGTATGTTCAGAAATAGCATATGTTTTTGCTATACTTGGTGTAGCTTGAGCACCTTGTGGTGTATTGGCTAGCGTTCTTGGCTGTCGCCGTGGAGGTTCGGTTTCGATTCCCGGCTCTGCCATGAAAATTTTATTCTGGTTTGAGGGCTGGAACTGGGTACACTCAGCCATGTGAGGCAATACTGAGAAGAAGTGGATTCGATTCCCACTTCAGCCGTCCTGGAAGAGGTTTTCTGTGGTTTCCCATTTCTACTCCAGGCGAATGACGGGATGGTTCCTAAATTAAGGCCATAGCTTCCTCCGTCCCAATATTTATCTGAATTACGACTACACACAGTAATAGAGCCATCACAATAACATAGATTTTCATACAAATTCCACACACTCACTAAAGTGCATGTGGTTACATGACAATTAAGTTAGAATTTGTTACTAATTGCAACATACAAATACTTACAGTGGACTATGTATTAAAGATAGATTTCTTTGTAGAACGTTTTATGCTGAACAATGGTATTTATGTAGAATGTATATGCAGGTTAGGTTAGCCAGCGCAGCGTAATATCCTGTCCGTTATACAAAAATGCGGGTTAGCCTACGAGCGAGTCTGCTAGCTAGCGAGTGAGCATTTCCCATAATCAGGTGACCTAGGCCAGGGAAAACGTTCACTTGAAATCTTCCGAGTAGAGCAGAAGTGTTACCTCTGTAAGTCATTTGTTATAATTTGTTTAAAAAAATCTAATAAAATTGTATCATGAAAGCAGCCATCAAGCCGAGAAGGGAACCAAATAAAGCTCGTAGTATATCAGACTCTAAAAAATCTTAACTCCGTCCTTGATTAACACATTTGTTTTTTGTTAGTTTTTGTCCAGGTGTTGATATGATTGTGCGACCGTCCCTCGCCCTTTACCACCCACTTTTGTACATGTTAGGGACCTAGGGTACCGGAAAACAATCAGTTTCTATCTCGACTGACAGTGTGTAAAGGTTATCCAAGGTAGTCAGCCAACCTGGAGAGAAAACCACGAAAACTTTCCTAGGGTGACAGGGAAGAGGTGTATACGTCAGAAAACAATTCTTTTCATTAGTGACGAATAACAGTTTGTGATGTAATTTTTTTAAGCACAATTTATTTTCAGCAAATACAATGCGAGTTAAAATGTAATGTTAAAACAAGTCAACAGTCTGAAGATTGAAATCAACAGCTGTTTTCATCGACTTGACTGGAGCATATGACACTGTTTGGCGACAAGGACTTATCTACAAACTATTGCAAGTTGTACCAAGTCGAGAAATCGTGGATCTAATATCTAGTATGCTTAGTGAAAGACAATTCAAAGTGTTTCTAGGCAGCACTAAAAGCCACAAACGAAAACTAAATAATGGTCTACCACAGGGATCTGTTCAAGTCCCATTGCTCTTCAATTTGTACATTCATGATTTACCAGTCACAACAACTAAGTTCATATATGCTGATGACATCGCTCTTGTAGCACAGAGTCCTTACAGAGGGTCTCAAGAAGATGTCAACTTTCTTTAAGACCTGGAGATTGATCCCCATTACTTCAAAAACTGAAGTCTCTTGTTTCCATCTAGCGAATTGTGCTGCAAACTACAATCCAAGAGTTTTGTTCAACGAACGAAATCTGAGGTACAATCCTTTTCCAAAATAGTCACTTTAGATAGATCCCTGAGCTACATAGAACACGCCACTAAGCTTTCCCACAAATCCGCCGCAAGAAACAACATATTGGATAAGCTCAGTGGTACATCCTGGGGAGCCTCTGCTGACTGTTTATGCTTATCTGCCACCAGTCTTGTCTACTCGGCTGCTGAGCACTGTGCACCCGTCTGGTTGGAAAGCGTACATGTGAAGAAGGTAGACACAAAATTGAATGATACAATGCGTTGCATTACTGGTTCCATCAAATCAATTCCATGTCACTGGTTACCCATGCTGAGTCACATCCCTCCACCTCACTTAAGGAGGAAGCAAGCTCTACTAAGGGAAGCTAAGAAAATCTTTGAATCACACCCTCTTTGCCATTGCACCAAGAATTCTACCATCCATCACAGCAACGACTGCAATCTAGAAGACCAGTAAGTGTCACTGCGGGCCAACTCATTGCTGCTGGATTTGACCTAAATGAAAGCCGGAAGCATGAGTGGTGAACTAAAACATTGGGAACAAGTGCCCACCATCTTGATCCCACAAAGAAACCAAACGGCTTTGACTTACCGAGGAACATACAATTTTCAAAAGGAACTTCTGGTGCCGCATCAATAGGCTGAGGACTGGACATGGTTGCTGCAATTATTTCAGGTACAAGTGGGGCTGGATCAGCTCACCAATGTGTGAGTGTAACCTGGAAGAACAGACGATCGAACATCTGGTCCAATGCTGTCCTCTTAATTCGTACCCTGGCATTCCTGTCGATTTGTTCGCTCTCGCACCCGATTTAACCGAATGGTTAAGAAGGATGGACTTTAAAGTATAATTGTATATTGTATAAATTACCATACGATTAAATTAAATTAAAACAGTCTAAAGCAGAGGTCGACAAAACGGTCGATTCCGAGCTACCGGAAACTCGCGCCATGTTAGTTTTGCTATATCGCCGGCTAATTCCGTACTTCAAAGTTTCAGCCAGGTAGGCCAAACCGATTCACAAGCTGGTCTCGTATTACCCTTTCACGAATTGATTGCCGGCGGTCGAGATGGGAACTATTCCTTGTTTACTTGTGTCACACGTCAGCCTGCTTCGTTGACAGATACAGTTGCGCGAGTAGGATATGACTCACCTCCAATAGTCTCAGTTATCGTTTGACTCCGTGGTGAAATGAGCTCCTGTGACGCGCTATGCTGCTTGTCTTATGTGCAGAGCGAACTCTCGTCATCGCTGTGTTCCCCGCTTCGTCCCGCGGGGCAGCTGCTACTATCAACAACAAACACTGGCGCAGCCAGGCTCAGCGGCAATCAAATGTTAAACGGGTAATAATTGTAGAGTTAATTTTATTGAAGTTGGCTAAACTGCACTGTCAGCTACTACCGTAATTGTGAATTTCATGGGTGTGAAGCTGCCTAAACTGTATTACTATTTTGTGGATATAGTTTCCATGTGTTCAATCTCATGATTTTCTTGTGTAATATTCTGATTAATGGTGAGGAAACCACAAAAGACTTATCAATTACCGCCGGAAAGGGAGATTTTCTTCTTAATGAGATGAAGGGTAAATGCATTTGTTAGTTGTGCAATTATAGTATGTTCGTTAACAAGAAACATTGAGCTTCATATCAAAACTGTTCATTCATTTGCATAAAGGACAAACAAATAGTGACCGATCTTTTCATTCACACTAAGAAGGCATTTTAAGTTTGTATGATCCAATCTTTTACATGACTAGGGCTCGGATTTTTAGGTGCTAAAAATTGTGGATTTTTTAATGTATTAAAAATACCTGAAATATGTAACAAAAAAGTAAAAATATTTAATTTTAATTTAGTTTATTAATGTGATTATAAACAATATGCAGTACCCATGAATGCAATTTACTGTATGGCTCACCGACTGCTGAAGCATTACAATACACAACGAGATACATCTTCAGGTTGTCCATCACAAATGACCGACGATTATCGCGAAACACTTATTCTGAAGACTCAAAACTGCGTCAATATGTTTCTTGCCCTCGGGGTGTTGTGTAACTTGAGATCGCTGTTCAGCCTTGATTGCTTTCCCACATGGATGGCTGAACAGAACAGAAGCAAAATTACCTTTAAATTCTGCAACAGACGATACCTTGTAGTTGTTTTTACTTTAGGCATCGTAGAACTGCCTTACACTTCACAGTGCCAGAAATGAACTGCGTGTGAATGGCACTGGTTCCAGGTAGCTGGGGGAGGGGGAGGTCTAGCACGTGGTGCAATATGGCTATGGACAAGGAAATACCTGGCTTCCACAGTGAGTGGCACGGGGCGACAAATTAAGAATAACACAGTTGCAAGCTGACATACGTTCTGAATGAAGGTTGGATAGTTCACAGTCCCCGTTGAAGTAACACAGAACTAAAATTCAATAAACTGAAAGATCTAGGCATACTGATTTTTAAACATGTAAATATTATGTCTTTTTATGTGCTCATACGTGAAAAGCAGGAATTTACGCATTTATAGAAACAATGCTTAAAATATGTATTTACATTAAAAAAAATATTTACCTAAAAATCCTAGCCCTATACATGACATGTCAGTTAAGAGTTACAGACTTCCTTGCAACGTTTTACAGTTATTTTTTCTTCTTCAACTTATCAAACAACTTGTATTCTGGTTTTGGTAGTTCATCACCCGTTTCTGATTTGGTGAATTACTCATTGAGTATGTTCAATTTCAAGATTGTCATGTGTAATATTCTGATTAATAGTGAGGGAAAGGCAAAAGACTTATCAATATGTGGATTTAAGTGTCTGTATAAGGAAACTTGACATTTTTTTGGTCTCTACTAAAACGTCCCGCGGCGTAGCTGTGCTCGCTAAATCGTGCACAACGGCATTGCGGGCAACTGCAACAAGCCCGGAGATCGCAGATTCGAATGCAGCCGCTGACATTGGCTATCCTGATTGTAGTTTCCCCCCGGGTTTTTCCACACTCCCTTCAGGAAAATGCCGGGATAGTACCTTACTTCAAGTACCGGGAAACCTACCTTATCCCTTTACCTAATACAGTTACACTAATTCAGTCATCACATAAATACAGGTTATCAGAGGGCAGATGACCTTGCTGTTCCGCCCCTTAAAACAATAACAGGTTATCCTACAAGTTAAACACACACCCAAACTACTCGGAGTTGATGTCCGAAGTACCTAAAATGAATTAACAACTCGACTGAAACGTTTTGTTTTTTACTTATCTTAGATTTGCACCAGGACAAAGCATTAGAAAGAAACTAGGAGGTACCATTTTTATGTTCGACAAACTGTATATCTGAATTTCTCGCTTGGTATATCTTTTCGTTTCCTCCTCTCGTGGCCCATATTTTGGTGGTGAAATAAATTCCGTGTGGCTTACTGAGAGGCGTGGTGCTAGTCTCTCTCGAGTTGACGCCCATGGAAGAAGTGCGCGTTGTATGAGGACTATGGTGATGATGACGCCAGAAAGTCCCCAAGTCAGGCGAACAAATCCTAACATATTAAAATACCGTCAGTCTGGCCAGGACCTTTCCAGCCAAAGTGTAGCAAGCTAACTACTTGGTCATGCGGCTTGACGTCTTTGTCCATTCTTTGTACTGTTTTGCTCAGTCTTAGTTGTTAGCGACATGTACTGTACTTCATGGCAACTTCTAGGTGTTTGGGAAGCCTATTTCCTGGTGCTACTACTTCCTTTTTAAATCACTGGTCGCGATAGAGACATTTTGTGTTAATGTAACAATTTTTGTTTGCAATTTGCTTTAATTTATTTTTTCATGAGTTTCCGTATGCTATGTGTTTTAAATTTGTATTTCATATAGCTTGAGTGTGAATCTATATTTTAGTAGATTTCAGATCTTCTAAAATGAAAAACAACTGCAACGCAGTATGTGCAAGGGGTTGTGTCCTGATTGCGGTCATTCCAGATTGCGTTCACCTCATTAGTAGTCCAGATTGCGGTCACTTTCATTTTAGGGAAGAACTATAAACATTCCAGCGTCCAGATTGCGATCACTTTTCTTGGGAGGCCGGTTCTTGGTTCTTCCCGACTGACTCATACCTTCCGAAAGTTTTGTGGATAACAAGGGGAAACTGATATGCCACTACCTAAACAAAGAATACAGTTCAGTGTTCAGCTGAGCACAACCCATAAAACTTCACTTAAATAAATCAAGTCCCCTCCCAATCTGACGGCACCTCGTAAAGCAATGATTATAACATTTTCAGTCTCAAGAATAGACACGTTTCAGGATCGGAATCAACGACCTTCACTTTCAACAAAATTGTTGTAACGGGAAATTTTATTCTTACAGGACATAATTTGTAATTTCTACCCCTCCTCTACCATTTGAGGCGCGAGATATCTATTTTTTTATAATAGGTACTCTATATCGTGAAAAACGTTATTTTCATTTCCTCGAAAAATTCGTCTCGTAAAAGTATGTTGTGTACCAGGACCAAAGTGAACTGACACATATCATGTAGGGCAAAGGGATGTATCTTCGTGATATAGGTAATTTTGTGACAATTATTTGGAACGCTATAACGAACTTAGTTATTGGATTTAAAGCAAGCGCCTGTGCAGATAGTTTCTCGCATCATCGCTAGATGTCACTACCTACTTGACTGTCCTTCTCTTGGAGCGGCTGAGCTGATAACTAAAGATTTGTCCAGAGACAGATGCATTTAGTGCTTGGGAGCTCATTACTTTGTGCAGTGGCTTTATAAAGTGATTACAGCTGACTTTCTAAGGTAAGCAATAAGTATTTTACATCATATTGTACCTTTTTTAGTGTAGTATTCATTTAAATAATCATCAGAGCGAATCCTTGTAGCTGTAAAGCTCAATTTCTTATTTCCTGCAGCCCGTTTGTTATTTTTTTCGCGCCAAGAAACCTGGCGTCCACGTGCGCTCTGATGGTAACACATATATCAGGAAAAACATGCATTTTTCGCGAAAGTCCATTTGAACCAAATTACTCTTTGATAAATTCCCTACACTATCATACTACAATATTCTAATTTTTAACCATTTTATGACTATCACGTAATTGCCTAACCATTTCACGACTATCACGAAATTTCCTAACCAACTTATTTTTGTATCTGGTTACAGAATAAATATGGGCAAACAACGGGCAAAGTATAGACAGTATGACGAAACCCAACTCAAGAGAGCACTGGAAATGGTAACTGTGGAGAAGTCATCAGTTTACAAAGCAGCTAAGACAGCAGGCATTCCGTGGAGCACTTTGAAAGATTATCTAAGCAAAAATAAATCTGAAGGCACGGGTCATCTAATTAAACTAGGCCGTCCATTTGCACTTACACCTGACATGGAAGTTAAATTATTTAACTATATTATAGAAATGCAAGAACTTGGTTTCGGGCTTACCGTTTCACAAATCTGTCAGGTGGCATTTCAGTTGGGGAAATCAGCAGGAAGAGAACATTTCATGAATCCAGAGTGTGAGGCAGCCAGTAAATGGTGGTGGGCTAGCTACAAGAAAAGATTTAACCTAACATTGAGAACTCCAGAAAACCTTGCAGCATACAGGGCATCAATGTCCAATCGAGAAATAATACAAGATTTTTATACAAAATTTGAAGAACTCGTCGAAAACATAGGAATAAAGGACAAACCAGATAGAATCTGGAATTGTGACGAAACAGGCTTGTCATACGTAGTCAAGCCCAACAAAGTCATTACAGCAATTGGTAAACGTTACGTCTACAAGAGAACGTACGCCGACCGAGGTGAAACTCACACACTATTGGGATGCGTTTGCGCCAATGGAACATGGATACCTCCACTGATTATATTTAAGGGCGTTCGCTGGATTGCCATTCTTAAAAAAGACTGTCTACCTAATGCCATGGTGAAACTGTCCCCAAAAGGCTGGATCAGTACGGAGATATTTCTGCAGTGGCTTGACTTTTTCATTAAATCCATTCCTCCTGCACGTCCTGTAGTCCTTCTAATGGACTCCCATGCGTCCCATGTGAACCCTGAAGTCATATCCATGGCCAAGGAAAATGGCATTCACCTGATGACATTTCCTGCCCACACAACCCATCTTCTCCAACCTCTAGATGTAGGAATATACAAATCACTGAAGGTTCGGTGGTCTCAGAGTTTAAACAAATTCATGAGGGAAAATCCCACTGAAAAACCGAACCGAAGCAATTTTCACAGTCTCCTTAATCCAGCTTACATTGAGAGCTTCAGTTTCAAGAACATTACCAATGCTTTTAAGAAGACTGGGATTTTTCCACTTCAAAGAGAAGCAATCCCCAATGAGGCATTAGCGCCATCAAAACTTACCAACAAACCTCTTGTGAATGATTCTGATCCTCCAGTTTCTGTTTCCACATCCCAGATCGAGAAGATTCTTTCCATTCCAACACCATCACCAACAGTACCACCATCAAAACCAAAAAGAAGAGAGATTCAACAGCAAAATGCCACACTCTCGCTCAAGAAAACATCCCCCAGACCAGCAGAACTGAAGACACAAACACTCAGAGCATCAACGGAGAGAATGATGACAGTGATTGGAAGTGTGGTATATGTGGCAAAACATATTCCGGGGATGCAAGACGTAAGAATGGAGCAAAATGGGTGCAATGTTCCTTTTGTCTTGTCCCGTATCACACAAAATGTCAGAAGACTGGATGTGAAGAAAGAATATTCATGTGTGATAATTGTGCTGCTCGGGAGCAGAATGATTCAGACTCGATTTGATTATGGTGGTAATGACAATCGTGTATGCTTACATACTTGCAGAAGTGTTAATGTGAATTATTGAAGTTTGTACTTCCATAATAAAGGCTCAATTATGATTAATAGAGTTTTTTTTATATTCTCACGAAATTACCTTACCACGATCACGAAATTACCTACCACTGTAACGAAATTACCTCGTTTTCAAAATTTTATACATTCCAAATTTGAAGACAAACTAATTAACGTAAGTGAAAAATTGTTCCTTTCATGTTTAGCCCTTGCTCGAGTATCATCATAAGTGGTGTTAAATTAAACGTTCAAGTATGCACATGGGGGAAATTATTGAAAATATTGGAATATCACGAACATATCTCCCTTTACCCTACCTGTATCTCAACATTGGCAAGAGGGTTGGAAGTGAAAGGTGAGGAAATCCCCAGGGGAGTTACAACCGGACCGGTCTCCCAAGAAAAGTGATCGCAATCTGGACGCTGAGCACTGGAATGTTTATAGTTCTTCCCTAAAATGAAAGCGACCGCAATCTGGACTAATGAGGTGAACGCAATCTGGAGTGACCGCAATCAGGAAGTCACCCTGCAAGGTGCAAATCAAGATTTAGGTCATTGGAGATATTTGTATGGAATGTAACTACCACGGTCTCCTCCTTCTCAGTTAGAACTCACACGATAGTACATCCACTACAGTAATGCACGAGGCTGATTACCATGGTCTTTAAGAGTCCCGAATGAAAGAACCACTCACTTCTCCTGACTCGGGGCTTATTAAAATGACATTAGAACGACCAGCAGTACCCAACACGCTTTGCAGCCATTGATGGCCTGTTAGAGATTTAATTGCCTTTTATTACCTGTGGGTAATATACCTCCACGGTATGAATTGATTGGTTCCTTCTCTTCATCTTATAGAAGGAAGTTCTACACTGAAAAACGTCAGGTAGGCAGCGAGAAATAATGCGTTGAAAATTGTAAAACATTGCTCGTTGTGATGCTGGTCATGGTTCTGAATGTAATTCTACGATAACTGGTTATATTTCCAAACAGTGTTGGTTGGTGAACGAAATATTTTTAATACACGAGATTTGTAGAGTGCACTGTGGAAAGTTATTGATGTGTAACATCTTTCCGCTCTGTTGCTGGATAGTTTTGTGGGAGTGATTTTGAAAATTGGGGACGGAAGTGGATCGGAACGATCGAGCTGGCAGTGGGGGATCAAACGAAAGTATGCACTGCCCGTTCGATCGATCAAACGGAAGTGTACTAGCTGGCAGTGGTGGACAACGGAAGTATGCACTGCCCGATCGATCGAATGGAAGTGAGCCGTAGCTGGCAGTGGTGGATCGAACGGAAGTATAAGAGCACTGCCAACTCGATCGATCGATCCAGCTGGCACTGGTAAGAGAAACAATCAGCGCGCGGTGTCGAAAATTGATACCATGACGCACTCTCGACCATGTGGAATGTATATGACATACTGAACGGAAAACGCTCATGTGAACTCTGGTGTCATGTGATTTAAACAAGACATGGTACATGTTCGAAGTTTTCGTATCAGTATTTAAGTGGTAAAATGCCTTAATATCAAACATTGTAAGTAGTCGGCATTGCATTGGCATAAGGCATTTTAAACTCAATGTCACTCAGGAACATTATCGAAACAAGCAAAATATAAATGAAACTTAATTCCGTAATGCAGTATTATTGGAACGTGGAAATAAGTCACCATCTTGTGCACAATATTTGCGTAGTCAAAATAGCCGTGGGGTTATTGCATATGACTGTGAATCTAGAGATATTGGGTTCGAATCCTGGGCGGGGTAGATATTTTTGCTACCAGATTATCATTTTAAACGATATTTTAAACCCTTTGGAAAATAGCATGTAGACAAGATTCAAATTTTCGGGGTCGTAATGGATTCTTGTGAATGTGATTTAGAGGTTTTGCTATCAATATAACTTCCAGGGTTCATAAGGTTAACTTATTATTATTATAAAGCCAAGAAAAACAACAGGATCTACTAACAAAATGAAATTTATTAACTGAATCAAACATAAAAAAAAAGGAAAACTATAACCACCCTTTTATTGTTCACTCGCGTGAACAGATCTAACACTGACCAGCCTGACGTACCATGATGACATGGCATGACAGCTGTCAACAAGCATTGTGACTGAAATGTCACTTAAGTCAAAGTAACAAAAGAAAACGGATCACAAGATCCAAATATAACAAACAAATAAAATAGTACAAAAATTCAATATTTATGAGCGACACGGGTTTTAAGACTAGTTCAAGTAATGAGCATTTTGACGGGCGCTCGTTTCCGACCAAAACAGTTGGTTCGGGACGGACTCCGTACTGCGAAGGACGAATTACGGAAATGTGGGAACAACAATTACATAATTATATACACTACTGACATGCTCTAACCTTAGATTACCACAACCAAATACACGTGTGTATTATTTAAAATAAGGGCTGCGGAATTACCGTCTTATACCTTAAACACTAGGATAGCATAACATGACATGAACAAGTTTGGCCGGTTGCCAAATTATATTTATATGAATACAATGGCCTTGAAAATAAGAGCCAACAACAACAAAATACAACTTTTAATTTTTACGCCGGAAAGTTTGGCGTTTTAAAACAATGAACAAATAAGTCGTAGTAATGATAAAAGAAACTTGGATCGACAACATGGCAACTTCCCAAATTAAACCAAATAAAATAACCTTAACTCATTAGGCTTTAAAGCAAACATAACGTGTCATAACGAGCTGGAGACAACCGGGCCTGTTATCGCATCACCGAGAGAGTGGCTGATTTCTTCCCCCAAGTAGTAATTAGTGCCATGCTAAATATAGATTCTGGCCCATAGCCAGCGTACAGCACCTTTGCTAATCGCCACCTGTTAAACGCGTACAAATAAATAACACATTATCTCAAAACATCCTCTCAGGGATTTTTAAGAATACATTCCCAGGTCAAACTTATCCCCACGGATAACTAGTTTGCCGGAATGATATCGCAGTCATGGACAGGCTTTACCTCTCCTCATCATCATCACTTACACCCAAAAATACGTGGCACATTTCTCGAAGATCTCGTCGTAGCATTAATCAGCACACCTCTCAGATAATGACACACAACATGTCCAAATGACAATAAAGAATAAATAACAGGATCAGTCCTAGCCCGAGTTATCAAAGCAACAAAACACTAATTTTCCCCCCACGTAATAATTAGTTTAACATATCATTAAATCAGTCCATTTATCATTGTCGTTCCTAGGTTCTCATTCATGGCTACACTTTTTATAGATACGTTAATCGATGCGGCCGTTTCGCAATAAGAATTACGTAACATAAGGAAAACATTTATATTACAAAATTTACTGTACAACATAATTGTCACGCAATGCCAAAAATTACTATACGCATGTCAGTTAAGAAATCAAACCCTGAAATTTAAATTAAACCACACAAATAAAATCTATACAAAGTTCCGCACATCTCTCGCGATTCCCCTCGTCCAAAATCAATAAATCAATTTTTTAATACTCATCACTTAAACTGCTTTCCAGAGGCCTCCCGCCTCGTCAATTCCCATCATTAGGCCGTTAGCCCATAACACTGATGGTAATGGAGGATGAAGCTTGCTGTCTTCTCTCCATGGTCGACATTTTGCTGCTGTTAAAACACCATTAAATCAAAGTTTTTAAACTGTTCTATCTGCGTTCTAAGTATTTTATTTCCTCAGATCGTCCTATGCAGAATCGTCGACTTTCCCTATTCTATGGCTAATTGCCATCTCACAATTTATGAAAATTTCCAACTTCGTTGCCGACACACAACTATAACTTTAAAACCATATCGTCTTAAGGACGTCTTAAATGACTGTCGAAGAATAATTAGGAGTGTCCCGGTTCATCTCAGACATTTGTATATATACAGAAAGCCTAAAGTTTCAATGGTGGGAGTAAAACAGCTCCTCAATATTTTAAGTAATGGGCCTATAATTATGTGTGACCTCTCAAAATTCTTGTATTTTCTCACAGGTCGCGAATCTGCCGTCGAACAAGCAAACCGATCGCTAGATCTTTTTATATCCGATTGCCGCGCAAAACACACTGACGCTATGTTCTGGCGTCATGTTTTCTTATTGGTCAGATAAGTTGGCTTCGGAGTTCTGACCTTACAAATCCCGCCCTTATATTTACGTCACGACTATTCTCCTCTCTCTCACTCCTTGCCTTGTACGCAGCATTTTGCCCTTTTATGGTCACGTACGCCACAGCGTCATATCTGATTTTCTCAGAAATCCAAGAATAACATTGGTTGTGAAACTATTTGTCATTTCCAGCCAGCACGTAGCATGTCTTACCAAGTCCAGATTTCTTGCTACATCAATTTTACTCAAATATCCAGCATTTCATGTATTTAGTATTTCCATCGTTTTTATTAATATGAAACATTATTATTGGACACAATGATAAGGGTTCAATTTATCATACCAATATGACTCATTTTAACAGAATCCATATGAAATTACGTGTTGGTCTGTGAATCAAGAGGACCTGTTTATAAGGAATTTAAGGTTATGAGCGGTGTCTCGTCTATTAATCTAGTTGATCCATATCGTATTCTTTATTTAGGCTAGTGCTGGTGGAAGCTACAAATCATCTAATAAAATGAGTTCCGTATTATAAACTACAATATCTGTAAAACACTCCTTTTTACAATAGATTAATATTTGTGCCAATTATACTATAAAATACCGGTGTATCAACAATTTCACGTGAGGTTTCTTCTGTGTCAGATGTTATACATCATATGCCACTACTGTAAGGCTCGTAATTTATTTTTAATATATGCCAGTGTAAAATGGGTAAACATTAACCATTATGGCAATGGTACCGGTAATAAATAATATCCTTGTTGACTGATAGTACTATCCTATTCAAAACCGCCTTGTCGAACACTAAAGAATGTGGTTTAATCACTGCTTAAACGTACATGTTTCGGTGTTCAATGACACCTTCGTCAGCGTATATTGAATTAAAATAGTCTTAAAACCAAGTTTACAAAAATAAAAGAAAATGGATATCCTTATATAACACTATTAGAAATTTATATAAAAAGAAAGCTCACAAAGAGAATTAAAAACATATGAATGGTTCGATTACAGTGAATCGGATGTCGCTGCTATATGATGTATCTTCCAGTTATATCACGATCGGGCGTAATATGACTACACATCAACCTTAATGTATACGGCAGTCTGTATCACATTTATTTATTTCTTTATTTCTTTCTTTATTTATTTATTTATTTATTTATTTATTTATCGTATGGCTTTTGGTGCCGGGAGTGTCCGAGGACATGTTCGGCTCGCCTGAGTCTGTAGCTGCTTCCAGCGGATACCCTAATAAAGGGTGAGCTACAAGTTCCGTTCAATTTCAAGTAGTTCCAACTTTCGCCACCAGATATCAATGATACCTAGTGGTGAACGTTGGAACTTTGATAGAGCGTTCTGACGAAATCTAACCCAACAAATTTTGCTTTACACAAGTTTAGTCTGTGAAAGGATCATTTACATGCCATCCGAAGGAAGGCATACTGAAGGATTTTTAACGCTCTTAAAAAAATCCGACGACTTCGGCCGGGTTTGAACCCGCTATCTTGGGCATAGCAGTTCAGCATGCTACCGACTACGTCACCACATTGATGTGGTCTAACCTTAAAATTTTCAGAGGGAACATACTTGTCAGTTATGATGTTGCTAGGTTGTTGTCAATATATTGGTGAAAGGTGTAAAATTTTGATGGTATAAAATTATCTAACCTTGAAATAAACCAGAAGACCTTCACTACACTGGTCAAAACAATTAGGGGATCATTTGAGATATCTAGGCTATGACGTATTGTCATCGGCAGAATGGCCTAAAATGGTTCGACGTCTTTCTGTTGGTTCTACGGAGTGGATACAACCACATTACGGCAACCGAGATAGTGGTAATAACAGAAAGTAGCTATTTTGGTGTGGATGTGTGTTTACTCTACCAAACGAATGACACAAGCAGTTGGGTTCAGATGGTGACGTGAGCAGGTAGTGCAATGCAACAACAACGTGACTTACCCGAAGGAATTGCATGGAGAGCCATAGGAAGGTTGGAAGCAGGACAGACACAGAGGGAGGTGGCTGCAGCTATTGGAGTGTCCCAAAGTGTAATTTCCAGGACCTGGACGCGATTTCAGACAACATGAACCGTTAAAAGAAGGCCAGGCCAAGGTCGTCCACGGGTAACATCAGCAAGAGATGACCGTTATCTCCGGTTAACAGCCCGCCGAAGCAGGAGGCTGAATGCAACTCAGCTGCAACGCACCCTCCAGGCGGCAACGGGACGCGCAATATCAACACAAACAGTCCGAAATCTCCTTCGGGAAAGTGGCCTCATCGCACGGAGGCCTATGGTGTGTGTCCCATTAAAACCACGCCACCGTTTAGCCCGCAGAAACTGGGCGGAGGAACATAAGGCTTGGCGTCGTAACGAATGGCAACGGGTTCGGATCACAGATGAGTCAAGACTTTGTGTTCAGCCGGACAATCGTCGTTCCCTCGTCTGGAGAGAACCTGGAACTCGGAACAATCCCACGTATGTGCAGGAAACAGCACCATGTTATGGTGGTGGACGAATGGTGTGGGCAGGCGTCAGTATTGGCGGACGTACGGTTCTCTATGTCGTTCAGAATGGCGCTTTGACTGCTCAGAGGTATCGAAACGAGATCCTTCAACCGTTTGTTGTGCCCTACGCTGGTGCCATAGGTGATGGGTTTATTTTGGTGGACGATAACGCACGTCCCCACAGAGCTGCACTGGTGGACAACATGCTTGACAACGAGGGCATTGAACGAATGGAGTGGCCAGCTTGTTCGCCGGACTTAAACCCGATTGAGCATGTCTGGGATACACTTGGCAGACGCATTGCAGCCAGACCAGCACCTCCCACAACGGTTGCCGAGCTGGATATTGCATTCATGGAAGAATGGCCAAATATCCCTCAAGAGCTGATTGACAACCTCATACTGTCCATGCCACGCAGGTGTGCAACTGTCCTGGCCGTCCGAGGTGATCTCACACAATATTAGAGGGCAACGAGAATGACTTTTTCAGTATTATGGTAGCCCCATAGTGCCTCGCTCTAAGTAAACGCTAGGTAAACCTCCAGTAAAGAGTTGAGACAGCACAATATCGTACTGTAGCACACACAAATTACAATATTGTACCGAACTCTGAATAAAAGACGATACCATATGTATCTTGTGTATATCTCACCTGATCCCCTAATTGTTTTGACCAGTGTAGTTGGATCGTTCTGTTGAAGTTAGCTGTCCAATTTGGTAATGCAATACATAATCTTAATCCAAACTGACCTAGTACCGGTATTTTATATATGCAAGACGTATGAATCAATTTGGATATTGCCAAGCCAAAATACTATATAATGTATGGATACGTTGAGAACCAACATTCACTAAACAGTGGACAACAAATTGGAATATACATTATAATGTATCCATTAAGGGTGATGTGTAGTCATATTACGTCCGATCGTGATATAACCGGAAGGTACATCTTATAGCAGCGACGTCCGATTCCCTGTTATCGAACCATTCATATGTTTTTTATTTCCCTTTGTGAGCTTTCTTTTAATTAAATTTCTAATTAGTGTTTTGTAAGGATATCCATGTTCTTTGTAAACTTAGTTTTAAGATTATTTTAATTCAATATACGCTGACGAAGGTGTCATTGAACACCTAAACATGTACGTTTAAACAGTGATTAACCCACATTCTTTAGTGTTTGACAAGGCGGTTTTGAATAAGATAGTATATGCCAGTGTAACTAATAAGGATTGCCATCGTGTTAGAGCCAAGATGGGATAACGTTTTTAAGAAAACCTTTAATGGGGGCTGATAAAACAAGTACTTCAACATGATTTAATGTCAAGATCATCTCGTAATGTAGCAGCTAGCATTCTTGGCTGTCGCCCCAGAAGTCCGGGTTCGATTCCCGGCTATGACAAGAAGTTTAATTCTGTTCTGAGGGCTGGAATGCGGTACACGTTACCTTGTGAGGCGAAACTGAGATGAGGTGGGTTCGATTCCCACCTCAGCCTTCCTGGAAGTGGGTTTTCCGTGTTTTCCCCCTTCTTCTACTCCATGCGTATGCTGGAATGGTTCTTAATTTTAGACCACGACCACCTCCTTCTCCATCCTCGCCTGACTTACAAATACACACTCCGATATGGCCATCCCAATAACACAGGTTATCAGAAATACACACCCAAGTACACGGGGCTAAGTGAGCACGACATCGAAGACCCTCAATTGAAACTACTTCTAATTTAATGTCGAAATAAGTGCTACAAATTTTGGAACGCGAGTGTGTTTACTTCGCGAGTTAATATTGTACTATTAAGTCATTGATAAGAGCGTCAGGAGAATGATTATAAGTTGTTGAGGATGATTATTCTTGTTTTAAGGGGTCTGACATATAGGTTATTTTCCCCAGGGGCTCACATCTTGTGGGACGTGGGTTGGCGACCACGGGACCCCAGCTGAGTCCGGCATTGCTTCCATTTACTTGTGCCTGGCTCTCCGTCTTCTTTCCTGTCGACCTCCCTTGGTCAACTCTTGTTCTTTTCCGACCCCGACGGTATTAGGGTATCCGAGGCCTAGGGAGTCTTTCACTTTCCCGCCTTAATTGGCCCTTGTCTCATCTTTCCTGATCCCTCCTTCTTCGAGGGGTCAGACCTCTTGTTTTCTTTTCATTGTATTTCCTTTTCCCTTTTAAGATTCCCGCACTGTCTTTGTTAATTGGCTCCCCCGTGTATCTAACGTTTTTGCATCTACCCTCCATTTTGTAGGTGTTTTCAATCTCCGTTGCTTTTTTAAAGTCTTTTCGATCTAAATTGCATTTTTGAGTGTTTTCAACCTCAATTGCATTTTGTAAGGATTGACAATCTAAATTGCTTTTTAGTAAGTCTTTCAATATAGGGTCTGGGACTTCAGTGAGTATTTGGAATATCAATTGCATTTTGTATTTTCAACCTAAACCGCTTTTTGCAAGTACTTTCAATCTAAATTGCATTTTGTAGGGTGTGCATTTTGCAAGTATTTTGATTCTCAATTTCATTTTGTGGGTATTTTGAATCTAAATTACATTTTGTAAGTATTTTCAATCTAAATTTCATTTTGTAAGTATTGTCCATCCAATTGTGCAGTTTGAATCTACCATACATTTTGTAAGCATTTTCCATTTCAATTGCATTTTATAAGTATTTTGAATATCATTTAGGCCTACACTTTGTGATTATTTGGAATCTGAAATGGGCATTTTTCAATCTAAATTGTATTGTGTATTTTCAATTTCAATTGCATTTTGTAAGTATTTTGAACCTCAATTGCATTTTGTACGCATTTTCAATCTTATTTGCATTGTGTAAGTATTTTGAATTTCACTTGCATTTTGTAAGTATTTCGACTGTACATTGCATTTTGTACGTATTTTGAACTTAACCTACATTTTGTGCATATTTTTCAATCTATTCCTTTTGTGAGTATTTTCGTTCTAAATTCCTTTTTGTAAGTATTATCGCTCTCCATTTTGTGAGTAGTTTCTATCTGAGTTCCCTTTTGTAACTACTTTCCTCTCACTTAATTTTTGTTCTGGTTTCCACTTCATTGACATTTTCGCTATCACCCAGACCATTAGGGGCCGATAACCTATATGTTAGGCCCCTTAAAACAACAATTATCATCATCATCATCATCATTTAGGTTATCGGCCCCAGATTATAGGTTGTACTCGGATGAATACGTAGGCTGTATGCTATGCTTGCATATAGTTTTCATATTTCTAATTCAACATTATTCAAATGTATGCGTTCATTTTGGTGTGCATTATGGACCATAAGCTTTGTTGGTGATTGATGGGAATGCAATTTAAATTTTAGTGCCATTTTTTAATGTAATTTAAAGTGTTGTAAACATACATTTTATTTCCTTATCTTATGTCTAGTGATGGTAAACAACGCAAGCCAGTTTAATAATACTGCTGCTTTTAGAAACTCAGGGGCGAGGGAATTTGGTATGAAGGGGATCTGAACTTGTCTGTATGCTTAGTGGTATGGTATGTTAACTGTCTCATTAGTCCCGATGTCATCGAGACATAATATAAGGTGCGTTCAAAAAGTAACGAGCCGGTGGCTGTAATGCACAAACCGGTGACGGCATCGGCTAATCGTGGCGTGTGTAACGAGGTGTGGTTCCGCTAGAGCGTGGAAGGTCACAGCCCGTCGCTAGAGGGCGCGCGTGCACGTCACGTGACGATACAAAGTGAGCAGCAGCATGCATCAATCGTCCAACGCTGCCAGACGCATTGCAAACAGTGACATGGAGGCGTCAAACGGTTTCTGACAGCGAAAGGAGTAGGTGGAACGGACATTCATCGCCGAATGTCACAAGTGTACGGCGAACACTGCATGTCCCTTGCAAGGGTCAAGGCGTGGCACAAGCGCTTCAGGGAATGACGGGTGTCGTTAGCCGATGATGCCCGGTCTGGGGCACCCCCCTGCATTACCGATGACAACGTCCAGCTGGTTGATGCACTCATTACCCAGGACCGCCGAGTGACAGTGAACGCCATAGCCGCCGTGGTCGGATTTAGCGTCGGAAGTGTGCACACCATCATGAAGGAACGACTGCACTTGCGGAAAGTGTGTGCCCAATGGGTGCCCCACAGTCTTCAACTACACCAGGAAGCATGTCGAATGGCCTACTGTCTTGGTCTTGGTTGGACAATTGATGCATGGTGCTGCTCGCTTTGTATCGTCACGTGACGTGCACGCGTGCCCTCTAGCGACGGGCTGTGACCTTCCACGCTCTGGTCGGAACCACACCTCGTTACACACGGCACGATTTGCCGATGTCGTCACCGGTTTGCACATTACAGCCTCCGGCTCGTTACTTTTTGAACGCACCTTATACATCTGGGTTTACGAGTAGCTGAACACTTTGCAATACAATACAGCGAGAGCAGTTTTAGAGAGGTCTTACCCTAACCTTCCCCTGGAGAAACGTTTGACTGCCACAGCACGCGTTATATCGTGCGGAAAGAGACCTTCGTCTAATCAGGTGATGCTGAAGATCGTGTTCGAATTGTGATTACCGAGTTTGCAGCAATGTTCTTTTAAAAGGTAAGCCAGAAAACTGGTTTGAAATGATAGTGTGTGGTGCTGTGCGGTGTATTGGATTGAGCAGGCTGTTTTCTTGTTGGCGACCGGCTGCTACTGAGCCTGTCAATGCGACAAGATTTACTGCGCCCCGGTACAGTGTACAAGCTTACCGGCTTGATACGAGTGGCTAGACCAGCAGCATCTGGAATTAAGTGGTGTTTGTATCCCGACTATTCAGTGGTGTAGCGGTTAGCATTCTAGGTTGGCGCCCTCGGAGGTCCGGGTTTGCTTCCCAGCTCTGCCAAGGATTTTAATTGGAACGGGGTACACTCAACCTCGTGAGGCAAAACTGAAAAAAAGATCGGCTCGATTCGATTCCCACCACAGCCATCCTAGAAGTGTCCCGCCGTGGCGCTACAGCCCATGAAGGGCCTATGCCTACCAAGCGACCGCAGCCCAGCTATTTGGCCTGCAGATATTGGGGAGGTGCGTGGTCAGTGCATCGGGTCCCCTCGGCCATTAATCTTGGTTTTCGTGACTGGAGCGCTGCCTCACTGTCAGGCAACTATTCAGTTGTCCTCGCGAGGCTGAGTGCATCCCGTTAGAAGTGGTTTTCCTATTTAGGCAAATGCCGGAATGGTTCTTAACTCTAGGCCACGGCCGCCTCTATCCCTATCCCTGCCTGATTTACAAAATCACAGACTGATACAGACACCACAATAACACAGGTTATCGAACAAAATCTGCACACGAGACTGAAAAGACCACGATGTCCAAGTCCCGAAATGAATAGAAAACAACCATTGAGATTGGGAGTATAGATCACAATGTAGACAAATCGCTCTGTAACTACAAAACCAACATGGCGGTCAAGCGAAGTTGCGACTTTTAAATAGACGTTTCTCGCGATTTAACCAACCAAACGCAATAAAACTTGGTACAGTATATGTTAATACACATTGCAATACACTGACATCTAATTTCGTTAAATTGTTTACATAACCTCAAGATGGCGGCTGTGCGATTTTTAAAATTAAGTTTTCTCTCTCTTGTGTCGTAATCATGCGATCGAAGTGAAAGTTTGAATAATGAACCTACGCAGTACTTTTCTTTTCATGGTACATAACTTTATGGCCTATATATATATATAACAATCCAACATGGTGACCATCTGAAATATTTAGATGGTTCTCAATATCTACGAATCTATTACAGCAATCAAACTTAATTTATTTTTGTTCATAGAGGCTATAAACATAAGTTCACCTATAGTACTTTCAATAACCTGGTGATCACAAATCCAACATGGCGGCGACACGAAGTATAAATATTTAAATGGACGTTTCTCGCAATTGAATCATCCGAGTGCAGTGAAACATGGTACAGTAAATGCTTATACAAATGCTAATTTGCTGGCTTCTAATTTATATCAATTGCTTCCATAACCACACGATGGCAGCTGTGCGAAGTTTTAAAATCTCGTTTTTACTTCTTGTGTCCTAATCATGCGATTGAAGTTTGAATACTACACGTACATAATGATGTTTATATAACAGTACATAACTCTAAGACCTACATGTATAAAAATCCAACATGGTGACCATCCGAAATATTAGACGGTTCTCAATATCTACGAATCTATTACAGCAATCAAACTGAAATTTTGTATGTTGATATAGGTAGAGCCCTGCGCGGTTAAACAAAACGTTATCCGCATCCGCCCCGCATCCGCACGACTGTTATCCGCATCCGCCCCGCATCCGCACGACTTATATCCGCCCCGCATCCGCAAGACTTTTATCCGCATCCGCCCCACATCCGCATGACTTTTATCCAAATCCGCTGATATTTCAATATTATGTTTAATTCATTAGATAAAGCATGAAGTTTTAAACCAACACATTTAAACATTTGAGGAGAAAGTCGTTCTTGACAATTTGTTTCATTCCAAGGGACTTCAAGTTGGATGACACTTCTGGTTCCTTGACCTCCGCTTTAGACAATAAAAAAAACTGGCTATACTTTGTTGGCTACTTTTGCACTTGTGCCTCAGTGAGTTTGATGTGCCTGATTTGTGTCCTGAGTATGAATACACTTTTTTTTACTGGTAAAATATCCTACTATATCGTTTACCTATTCGTTTCCATTGAAATCATAACCGAATGTCTGCCATATCGTTGACTTGAGCTTTGTTTCACGCGCTATTGAATATTCACCTTGTTTTATTTTAATAGATAGTTTATCAATGTTGGTGAAATGATGTTCATACTCGCGGTCACGGTAACATTCACTAAGTGAACTCCTCTTTACGTTTGGAGAAAGGGATTGACATTTGGCCGGAAATTTCAAGTCAGTCATCATCCTTCTGCTTCTTGAACCATTCATGATCGCATAGTTGATGTCATAACCCTCGCCATTGCAATATCAAAGCCATCGTGCTTCAGTGCCAAGTTGGAAATAAATCTACAGATAAACCTGGAACCAGATCTTCCAGGATAGCTTTGACGGCGAAGTAGCTGACTTGAGAAATGTTAATGATGTCACCACGATGAACTAACATGCCTATTAACAGCATTATATCTCGTACGTATAGTAATAATGGCAGTGAGAATTGATGATGATGATGATGATGATGATGATGCGATGTCAAGACCATCTACTGCGAACATACGGTACTTAATAAAATGTAGTTGAAAGCATATGAGTAAAATAATCTTCTCGTGTATAAGTGTAATACGTGCCTGAATATTTCGTACGCAATAGGCTATAGGAGTATTCCTCTTTTAAGCATGAAGCTGTAGATTGGCTTATCAAATATGTAATATTATCGTAAGTTTGTATTCTAAAAACTATCCGCAAATTTACTCGAAACATTATCCGCAGCGTATCCGCTATCCGCACAGCCGTGCAAACTATATCCGCGTGGCGATAATATATGCGGATATCCGCGGGTTTATCCGCGGATATCCGCATCCGCGCAGGGCTTTAGATATAGGCAATTAACATAAGTAGGATATATCAAAATAGGCTTTAGTTCTTCACGGAACTATTTGTTTCTATGTTCCAATTAATTAAAAGTGTACAGTATATCAACATTGTGATTAACATGACTTATGTTTACAATTGAAATAATCACTCAGGTGAGTTAAAATTCATGAAACCCCTACAAAGTGAAATCATCTGTTCCGCGAATAACGCGCTCAAGGAAGTTGCCAGCTTGTTGGCCACCGCGAGCGCTAGTGTCGCTCCATCTACCAAGATGATGCAATTTCGTAACGCAGCGAGCTTCGTGACTGTGTATTTTAGACTGTGGTAATACAACTCCGTCCTCCCAGGTTTGCCAATATACCTTATTTCAAACTGAGACCAGCACCAAATAATTTTGAATCCCACCTAGCGGGACAATATTGGATATTTTTTATTTTCTTTTCTTAGCGGGAGAGAAGTTATGCCGTATGTAAATTAATCTAGTGTTAATTAAAAATAACGCGCTTTTATAATGACTTAGAAAATTCTATTGGTAAATTAACACTATTTGTGGGATCGTTATTAACTTCTTGAGCATGATTTCGCCGTCAGCCGAGTTGCTTCATATGACGTTAATACAGTGTACTGTATGTCCAACAATTCCCCGAATTACGGTTATCTCCCAGTTCTGAATGAGTGAAATTTGTTGCATGTGTAGTGTAAGCAACTAAACCCTTTACCGGCTGCATGTACCACTTGTAAGGTAAAATGGACTTAGTAGGTGACAAAAATCTTCGAAAATGATATTTCAGGCGTTCAGGGCTAATTGCAATATAAAGCACAGGATCTTGTTGAAAGAACTGAATAAAAATGAGTAGCCTATTGTATAACTCATAAATCAACATCATACACTGTGCGTGGACATGCCCACTTTTACTGAGACTTCTGTAAATGACTTCTCTTGTCGAGAGATACGCAGTCTTCATATTGGTAGCACAGATAAATTCGAGTTTATTTTGTTCCAGTCAGAGGAATAGGAATGTTCTAGATTTACCATATCAGTCAAAAATTAACTTCATTTATTAATGAACTGTTTTTTGTTGTTGTCTTTTGTGCATATTGTAGCCTATTAGACCTACCCAAAAACTTCTGGACCAAAATACATGAAACTTTCCTTGTATTGGCCTAATATTATCTCATTGAGAAATGGAAATACTTGTGGAGTTGTTGATGTTTCATTTGAGGGTCTTGAAACATTTTGGTCATCAGTCCCGTATAGTTGGTTGTGTGCTGAAGTTGTCTGGCAACCTGTATTGCTGTGATGACTGTAGTAATGTGTGTAAATGTATTAGGTACAAGGATGGGGTAGACGCTCCGGAATTTGAAGTAAGACACTATCCCGGCAATATCCTGTAGGGAGTGTGGTAAAACCCGGGGAAAACCACACTCTGGATTACCGCTGTCAGCACCGGGATTCGAACCCACGATATCCGTACTTACTGCAGCTGCCCTCGTGGCCATGGTGCACGTTTGACGAGCGTGGCTACGCCGCGAGACGAAATGCTTGTAGAATTTGGCTTCGAGTAACTATAACCCCCCCCATTGGTTGATCCTGGCTACGCTACTGCACACATCTATTATAGAAGTAAGGAGAATGTGTTTGAGCATGGCTTCCTTTAAGAAGGCCTTGGCCACACTGAATTGCAACACCGCTTCGCTGATGTCATACGTCCGGGTCTGGCCGTGCGCCTAGGGAAGAGAAGACATTGCTGTCTGTCAATATTGGAAAGAAGTTCACTAATATGTATGGACGGGGTAGGTGCGTATACTGTAGATGTACTGTAGATTCTGATGTAAGTTCTTTAATAATTAGTCAATAAAACGATAAAATTGATAACATTACTTCACATACATTTAACTTATATTGAAACATGTCAAGAATCAAATAAATACTTCACTTAAGTGTTAACAATTTTCTTTTCTTACTTTCACTTAAAGTAGGCCTACTCGATGCGTCTGTCATCATTTTGGAGTAAATGTTCAGAAGAATGTTCGATGCAATTGCAATTATTAGCTTAACAGTATCAGCATTTTCTCTGCTTCGTTTGAATTGATTTCTATTTCCATTTTTGTCCACACACACTTCTGTGAATTCTAAATCACCTTGATGAAAGTGCTTAATACACACAACTGCCCTTTCGGATGGTTCCCAGTTTTCTCGGGGAATAGCTCGAAGCCACAATTTTCGTGTTTCCTCGTCTTTTGTGACCATGAAACATTGCACATACCCTTCACTCTTAGTGCTCTCATAATTGGACTTACACCCTGGAGCTACACATCTGTCCGGCATCTAAAGGTAACAGGAAAGACAGAATTGTTATATTTATATTGATACCGCATACCGGTACGTTGCTGGAAAACAAATTATCCTAGAAAGCCACAGTGGAGACTGAGAAAATCGAAATGGGTATACTCTGTCCATAATAATAATAATAATAATAGGCCTATCGACCAGGATAGCTACTCACGTAGTGCCGCAAGGCCCTGGGACCTGACTATCCCTGGAATCGGAAGAGCAGTGGGTTCGAATCTCATCGTCAACCGTTCTTGAAATGGTTTTCCGTGATTTCAAATTTTAGCTCCAGGCAAATGCCAGTCACTGACGCTTCCATCCAATTCTTATCCCAGTTTTAGTCACAGTATCTCGCATTAAATATTCTGGTGAGGCCGGCATCAGGAAGGGCACCCGGCCGTAAAAACCATTCGCCACATTTTAAAAAAATATCTTAGTTCAACACCCACCCCGTAGAAACGGCAATAATATGGGTTGGAAATAATAATAATAATGATGATGATGATGATAAAGCACCATTAGACTTCTGAGACATCTCTTGCCTCTGCTAATAAATTACAGTACCGTAAGTAGTTCGGTAGACTGCCTCTCCGTCATTCATGTCTGTCATTTCCAGCAGGCATTCTTATTCTGACATCATACGAAACAGAAATAGACGAAGGTGACTTCCTCACGCAATAAATCGCTATCTCTGTTTTAGTAACTAATTAGTACGCCCATATCAGTGATTTGTGTGTATCTGTTTAACTTACCCTGCTTAAATGCCAACGCAGACATGAGAAAAATAGCTATCGTGGGTCATGGTCGATCGAAAGTAGGCCTACTGATTATTGACGAGAATGAAGACTCTTCTAGTATCAACGTACGATTGTTGTTTCTACACATTTAAATTTTAACAAGTATAAAAAAAAAAAAAACTGCATGAAGCTTCGGAACAATACAGAAGAGCAACCACGTGCGATAGATTTCGAGAGCTTACATTCCCAGCTGGCAAGATACCTTAGTTCAGAGAGTTAAGATTTGCTATGAAGTACTGTAGCCCACATTGCTTCTCGTGAACATGGTTAAGTATAGAACAAAACATCGAATTTTCCTAGTGGAAACTTGTCTTATCAAGAAGAAGTTTGGAGTTAATTTGTTCGTGGGTTTGGGCGCCGTGTGGTTTTTGCTTGTGGAGCGCCCTCGAAAAAAAAAAAAAAAAAAAGGTATACAGAGGTAATCCGCGTGCTCTGGAGGCTCTCCGGAGCGAGATGGCTGCACTGATGCGGGGTATCAGTGAGGATGATTTGCAGCGGGTGTACCGGGGCGTCCTGCGTCGGTGCAATGTGTGTTTAGATGATGAGGGACAGCATTTCCGGCTATTACTCTGAAATTCATGTGGGTAATGATTATTAAATAACGGTACGTTGAAAGGTGTGAATGTGTTCAACTGGTTGGGCGCTACGCTGCTGCTAGCCACAGCGCCCCGACCGTCACGCGGCCGCCGCGACTCTCCGTTCGATAGGGAAGGGCCTCCCTGAATTATTTCAGTTCTGTACACACCTTTATGTTCGACGATGTCGAAATGTAAATATTATATGTCAGAAAACTGTATTATAATGAGGGTCATTATAGTACTATTCTTCATTATGAGACAGTTTCTCCAGCCAATCAGAGCTTATTCATTGACCAATTAGGTAAGGATAGCTTTGCGCATGCTCTCAAAATCCAACATGTCTGACATGAATTACATGATTTGAAAGTTCAAATTGGATATCGGACCAACCATTGTGAGCCTCCGTGGCTTAGGCGGCAGCACGCCGGTCTCTCACCGCTAGGCCCGTGGTTCAAATCCCGGTCACTCCATGTGAGATTCGTGCTGGACAAAGCGGTGGCAGACAGGTTTTTCTCCGGGTACTCCGGTTTTCCCTGTCACAATTTCATTCCAGCAACACACTCTACTATCATTTCAATTCATCTGTCATGCATGTAATCATTGCCCCAGGGGAGTGCGACAGGTTTCGGCAGCCGGCACAGTTCATATCCTCGCCGCTAGATGGGGGGCTTCATTCATTCCATTCCCTGACCCGGTCGGTCGACTGGAAGCAGGCTGTGGATTTCATTTCACTCTGTGGATGCATAAGCGTGTGAAGGAATGGAAGATTTATATATTTGTTTTTACATCACAATGTCCAACATGCACGGCGGATGGTTATTTTAATACACTGCCTGACAATTCCTAAGGAACAAGTGACTATTGCCCAGAAACGACGGACGAATGTGAAGGATCAACCGACCAATGAGAGTAAAAGGCACTGGAGAGTGTGGGATGTGTTATCTGCAGCGAAAAGGAACATACATCTCACTCCTCGTCAGATAGCTGCAGACCTTGCTACCGATACACGTGTATCTGCCAGAACCATTTCGCGGCGATTACATCAGGCTGGTTTGTATTCTCGGAAGCCTGTTAAATGCCTCCTACTTCAACCACGCCATCGTCGAGCAAGAGTTAGTTTGTTGGTGTAATGAACATGTTGATTGGGGTCAGCAACAGTGGTCAAGGGTGATGTCCTTCGACGAATCCCGTTTCACCGTGACAAGTGATTCTGGCCACCAGTTAGTGTGGAGAGAGAGGGGAAATGTTACGCACCACAGAATGTTCATGAGCGTCATCGGTATGGCCTCGGCGTTATGGTGTGGGTAGACATTATGCACATTGGCCGAACACCGCTATTAAAATACATATCCGAAAGAGGTACCGTTACAGCACAGAGGTATTGCAGTGAGATTATTCTGGACCCCGTTCGTCTTTTTAGGGGTGAGGAAGGTCCCGGACTCTCTGTTTATGGACGACAATGCCCGCCCACACAGGACCACTGCAGAAGCGAACACACTTGAAAGTGAAACTATTGAACGTATGGAATGGCCTGCGTACTCCCCGGACTCGAATCATGCTTACCGGCTTGATACGAGTGGCTAGACCAGCAGCATCTGGAATTAAGTGGTGTTTGTATCCCGACTCTATTCAGTGGTGTAGCGGTTAGCATTCTAGGTTGGCGCCCTCGGAGGTCCGGGGTTGCTTCCCAGCTCTGCCAAGGATTTTAATTGGAACGGGGTACACTCAACCTCGTGAGGCAAAACTGAAAAAAGATCGGCTCGATTCGATTCCCACCACAGCCATCCTAGAAGTGTCCCGCCGTGGCGCTACAGCCCATGAAGGGCCTAGGCCTACCAAGCGACCGCAGCCCAGCTATTTGGCCTGCAGATATTGGGGTGGTGCGTGGTCAGTGCATCGGGTCCCCTCGGCCATTAATCTTGGTTTTCGTGACCGGAGCGCTGCCTCACTGTCAGGTAGCTATTCAATTATCCTCGCGAGGCTGAGTGCACCTCGTTAGAAGTGGTTTTCCACTTTAGGCAAATGCTGGAATGGTTCTTAACTCTAGGCCTCGGCCGCCTCTATCCCTATCCCTGCCTGATTTTCAAAAACATACACTGATACAGACACCACAATAACACAGGTTATCGAACAAAACCTGCACACGAGACTGAAAAGACCACGATGTCCAAGTCCCGAAATGAATAGAAAACAACCATTGAGATTGGGAGTATAGATCACAATAGAGACAAATCACTCTGTGGATGCATAAGCGTGTGAAGGAATGGACGATTTATATATTTGTTTTTACATCACAAGGTCCAACATGCACGGCTGATGGTTATTTTAATACACTGCCTGACAATTCCTAAGGAAGTGACTATTGCCCAGAAACGACGGACGAATGCGATTACATCAGGCTGGTTTGTATTCTCGGAGGCCTGTTAAATGCCTCCTACTTCAACCACGCTACCGTCGAGCAAGAGTTAGTTAGTTGGTGTAATGAACATGTTGATTGGGGTCAGCAACAGTGTTCAAGGGTGATGTTCTTCGACGAATCCCGTTTCACCGTGACAAGTTATTCTGGCCACCAGTTAGTGTGGAGAGAGAGGGGAACATGTTACGCACCGCAGAATGAGAGTAAAAGGCACTGGAGAGTGTGGGATGTGTTATCTGCAGCGAAAAGGAACATGCATCTCACTCCTCGTCAGATAGCTGCAGACCTTGAAACCGCTACCGATACACGGATATCTGCCAGAACCATTTCGCGGCGATTACATCAGGCTGGTTTGTATTCTCGGAGGCCTGTTAAATGCCTCCTACTTCAACCACGCTATCGTCGAGCAAGAGTGAGTTAGTTGGTGTAATGAACATGTTGATTAGGGTCAGCAACAGTGTTCAAGGGTGATGTTCTTCGACGAATCCCGTTTCACCGTGACAAGTTATTCTGGCCACCAGTTAGTGTGGAGAGAGAGGGGAACATGTTACGCACCGCAGAACGTTCATGCGCGTCATCGGTATGGCCTCGGCGTTATGGTGTGGGTAGACATTATGCACATTGGCCGAACACCGCTATTAAAATACATATCTTCGAAAGAGGTACCGTTACAGCGCAGAGGTATTGCAGTGATATTATTCTGGACCACGTTCGTCTTTTTAGGGGTGAGGAAGGTCCCGACTCTCTGTTTATGGACGACAATGCCCGCCCACACAGGACAACTGCAGAAGCGAACACACTTGAAAGTGAAACTATTGAACGTATGGAATGGTCTGCGTACTCCCCGGACTCGAATCCTATCGAGCATGCCTGGGATGCTCTTGGCATAAGTGTTTCTCAACGACCATTCCCTCCCCGAACCGTGCGAGACCTTAAAATCGCCTTGAGAGAGGAGTGGGAAAATATCCCCCACGGACTCCTCAACAGTTTGGTAGACAGCATGAATAACAGGTGCACAATGTGCATTCGTATCAGAGCACAATTTGTTTCGTCCGTTTTAAACGTTTCGCTCGCTTCCCGTTCTTATTTCGTCCTAAATATTCATTTCGCACTTATAATTCCATTGCTAATGGCGTATATTTGACCTAAATACTCCCACTCCCAAAGGCTAAAATTCAGGATTTACAACAAATTTCACGTTTATTGGTATTACTATAAACTAGAGACCAAGCCAAATGAAATCAACTTGCATGCGACCTGTCTAACTTTGTTTTCATTCCATATGTCTAAAGAATGTTGCGTGCTTTTGCACGCGAGTAACGGTTTTGCATATAGCTAAGTTATCGGAAGGAGACGAGTTGTTTTTACAGCTGCAGGCATGTTCCGGGAGGCCAGATTTTTTTTAGTACGGAGCGAATGAGCACCTCTCCTTTAGATGAATCTTTGGCGTGATGTAAAATCCCAATTCTGTATAATGAGATATAATCCCATTCTTAGTTTAGTACATTGTGTGTCTGCTTTCTTCGAGGGTTAAGCGCATTTCTTTTCTCAGGTGGAAATCTTTGAGGGTTGTACATCGAGAAGATCAAGAAAGCTGACACTTCCCTTAATTTATGAAGATAAGTGCATTGAGATAAGGGAATGTTTTCACATTTGTCGCATCCGTTTAATTTCGTGTTCAGTAATGAGTACATTGACCTAATGATGGACACTCCGAATTAGGATGTCAACATCACCCTCTTTCATGGCCAGGACTGGAGCTTCCAGCAAGATTCAGTGCTAGTTTATTCATCCCTGTGCCGAATTCGATCCCGCAACATTAGACACAACAGGCGAGAAGCTTATAGTATGGGTAGTTATATCAACGGCGGCTTCGGTGTCGTAGTCGGTAGCATGCTTCTACGCCCAAGATCGCGATATCAAATCCGGCCGATGTCGTCGGATTTTTAAGAGCGTTAAAAATCCCTCAGTATGTCTTCCTTCGGAGGGGAAGTAAAGCCGGCGGTCCCATGTCTTAGATTTATGGCATGTAAAAGATCCTTCCACTAATTACACCTGTGTGAAGCTAAATTGTATAGCTTAAGAATGTTAACAACGCTCTTAGGTTCCTACGTTCGTTGTCAAGAGCCGACTGCGGTGGCGTCTGGTAGCTAAGTTCTGAACTAGTAGTCGTTGACGGTGGCGTTTGGCGGCAAAAGTAGGAACTATTTGAAAAATTCAAAAGTATGCAGTCTTTACTTGAATTTAAAAAAAACAGATTACACACACTAATACAGTCATCAAAATTAACACCGGTTATCAGACAGATTCTACACACACCCAAAGTGCACGGGTCTACATGACCGCGTTGTCGCAGCCCCTAAACTTAAGAACCTACCAACAGTTATATCAACCATTGTATAAAGATAATAGCGGAAACTCTTTCAACTGGTACCAAATTTATGCCAATGTAAATTTTATTGAAATATAATTATACAATTTGCAAATGATTGAATTATCTCAGGGTCGGGGTTGGGGCAGGAATCAGAGCAAAAATCGTGTATAATAATATTACCGTATATAGTACCCAATGTTCTCCTTAAAATAATAAAATGTGAATTAAAATTGATGAAATGAATACCGGTATTACAAAACTTTACTGGCCTACAACTTCATAGATGCAAATACTCTTTTTTTTCCATTTGTATGATGGTTTATCTCTTTAAAATATGACAATGACTTGACGCAAGTATAACCGAAATGGTGACGAAAACTGGATACAGGAGAGACGTCTAATTGTTGAAAATAGCACTTTAAGGCACTCTGGAATTGTGACCCTAATATTCTTCATCTGAACCCAGAATATACCCCAGTGCAATTAGAGTTTAACCCGGAAATTTAGAATAACAAGTCCGGATATGAAAAAATAAGATAATCCTAATAGTCCCAAGTCCTCCTAGATGGGATACCTGAAATATCCTGGAAAAACCTGGAGAAACCTTGAATTTTCCTGAAACGCTTATAAATCGCGAACCAGTGGTCAGAATCTGGTTGTTTTTGGCTTATTAATATTTATTTGTACGCAGAATAATATTTTAGGTGCCCAGAGAAAAAAAAATGGTACACTGTAAAACAAAATGTTTTTTTGCGCTTTTTTAGATGAAAAATCCGAATTTCGACAAATTATGACCAGCTTCCATGCCAAAATGCAGTTACATACACGCAGCTAATTATCAGCGATGATAAAATTAATTATTCACTGTAAAATAGCCTAAAAAGTCCGAAAACACGGTGTTCGTTGCCTGGACTATGGCTACAATAGGCATAAATCGCGAACCCCGGAGTTACCGAATTTATGTTGTTTTTGTTTTTCTTTTCCTAGAGATGCTTAGCCTTGTGTTAGACCTATGATTCTTTCTGTTTTCTTCAAAAATGAGTATCGCACTTTCTCCCCACTCATCCATCCCAGCCCCCTCTTCCCACTCCTCCCCCTCAACCCTGCCGCCTTTGTTCCCAACACTCAAGTCCAATCAATGTATGCTTCTTACGACAATTTTATGTTAAATTTTAAAACATATGATTTTATTTCTTTTGTAGGATTCATGAAGCAAAAAATACACTGAGTTGTTTTTAAATAGATAGCTAATATAATTAAGTTAACGTTATTTAGAAATACAAAGCTTTGGTTCATTTTCATTGGCACAAAGGTGTACTAACGTAATGAGGAATTATATAATGTGGAAAGAATAGCTTATGTATATACGTACATATTGTATGTCTTATAAAAATTAGAGGAATGAACAAAACTTATCTGTACTGGTAAGACTAGGAACGAACAAGTATAAGGAATACATAATTATCGGTGACGTCGACGCGTCCTGGCGGGGCCTCCTCAGGATCGTCGATGAGCTCTGCAATTCAAAACGAGAGGTCTCGGCATTTTTAAGACTAAAATCTACAATAAGCCTATTGAAGTTGCAAATGATCTCCTTCTCCTTCTTCTTCCTCATCGGAGTCTTCACACCGATTACTGCAGCCGTGTCCAGCACAATATGCACACATATTTGTGCAGTCAATGCAGTTCTTTCTGCAACTGCAGTTTAATGTTTCGCATCCGGCCGCACAGTTGCATGATATAAGATTGAGCAGTTGAGACGGTGCCAGAGGCCTTGTGTTTGTAGCAGCGACCAGGTTGCCGTTTTCTTCTTGCCATCCCCATTGAGTTGGGGGCAGCTGCGTAGAGTAAAGCCGTGGAAATACAGGATGGATTGGTGGACTCAAGATTGATGTACGAGAGTGGCGTCACAGAGGACACTGCGTATGGCACTTCGTGATGAACAGATTCCATGTAACCGCTCCAACCTGAGCGAGGCGATGCTCCGGACCAAAAACCCGACGACCACAGGAGATCCAGGGAGCAGCTTGGGCGACACTGCTTTCATTAAGCTGCATAGTGGAGACATCCTTTGCAATTATCTTGGAGTATCCATTGGAATCTGGATCAAAATAATGAGTCACAGGAAGAAATCCTTTTGGAGTTGACCTGACATCTCCACTTTACGGGCTTGGAGACCGAGGAACAGGAGTCCGCGTGTAGAGCGGATTTTGGAGTGACGCATAAGATACCTCCCATTGCATGGAATGTTCCGTGCCCATTAAGAGTGTTTACATTATGGTAGGCGTTGTCAAAGACCACTTGGAGGTATGCCTCAGGATCAATAATTGGTGGCGCACTCTTTGATGAAGAATCTTAAAATTTCATTGCTTCCTCGTAAGATTCACAGGTGCCTAAGCTGTGAAGCGTGTCAATGAGGGATCTGGAGCCGTAACACCTATGAAGAGCGACGCTTAAACCGACATGAATCGGAGACAAAAATGAGCGAGGACGCACAGCTGACACGATTGAGTGGCCGATCGACTTAACTATCCGCGTACGAGCCGGATCAGATTTTTTCTTGTCATTGTCACAAATAAGATCTTCAATGAATGCTTGAAGGCTTGCTGGAATTAAATCCTGGCCTCCAGTAGCCATTTCTTGGGCTGAGGAGTAGTCGGTGTCATCATACCCGTCTTTTCGAAATCAGATTTGCAGCAAGCGATATAATCCTAAGTTTCTATTTTTCCGAGTCACCACTTTTTGCATTATATATCAACTGTCATTCAGAATTCTATGAGCAAAGCCCGTAAAACAGCGTTCACCGGGTAGCTCCGTAAATGTTATGGCGTCACCATACTTTTCCTTTAATTTAGATTTTAAATGTTTTACAGTGTACATCTCCCCGGATTCGTGTTTTTCCATTACTTCCATGAGTGATGCTAGTGTAACCTGGCAATCAGCAGATTCTTTTTCTAGCTCTTGGCACAAAAAATCAAATGCTGATTTTTTGTGGGCATCTTCTTTTCTGCCTTTGTTGTGCGCGTTGCCTGGGACAGAAGAGCCGGGCCGTTTGAAATACGCGCAGCACTTCCGGTGATATCTTCCTTCAGCGGCTACCAAATCCGTTAAAACACTCAAATTTAATTCAACTTTTCGTCCCCAATCGTCATTCCTCTTCTTAGCTTCTCCTCGGAGGGCGTCAATAAACTCAATGTACTCTACTTTGCTGAACGGATTGAGATCAGGATGAGCGTAGTCTAATTTTTCTTCACAAAAAATACACAGAGTTTTAAAATCGAACACAAGGTGTGTTTCTGTGTGCGAAGTAAAAGGAGGAGTGAGGGGGGGGGGGGGCAGATTGTAAAAGGACGTAAAGAAGATGCAATATACCACAAAAGTATCGTACGTTTCAGCATATAAGACGACAATTAAAACAAACACGAGAAAGAGCGATAAATTGAGCATTTTTTGGACTTCGATTTACGCCTATTGTAGCCATATTCCAGGCAACGAACACCGTGTTTTCGGACTCTTTAGGCTTATATACAGTGAAGAATTAATTTTATCATCGCTGATAATTTTTTGCGTGTATGTGACTGCATTTTAGCATGAAAGCAGGTCATATTCTTTTGTCAAAATTCAGATTTTTTAACCTAAAAAGCGCAAAAAAAATCAAAGGTTTAGTTTTTTTACAGTGTACCAATTTTGTTTTTCCTGGGTTCCTATAATATTATTCTTCATACAAATAAATATTAATAAGCCAAAAACAACCAGATTCTGACCACTCGTTCGTGATTATTAAGCGTCCCAGGAAAATTCCAGGTTTCTCCAGGTTTTTCCAGGATATTTCAGGTATCCCATCTAGGAGGACTTGGGAATTTTAGGATTATCTTATTTAAAGGTACTTACAACTATTTTTTCATCTCCGGACTTGTTATTCTAAATTTCCGGGTTTGACCTTTTTTTCGTCTAATTGCACTGGGCTAATATCGCTGGCTACCCGCCTATTCTATTCAAATGTTAGCAAAGTTCAACCACTTAGGAAATGGAGTCGACCTTAAACACCTGCAAATGCTGGAAGTTGCTGGATCAAACCAATTTCCTGTTGACGTGATTACTTAACCACCTCGTGGTGTAGCGGCTAGCATTCATGGTTGTCCTCTCGGAAGTCCGGCTCTGCCAAGAAATTAAATTCTGGTGTGAGGACTGGAATGGGGTGCACCCAGTCTCGTGAAGCAAAACTGTGAATAGGTGGGTTCGATTCCGACCTCAGCCATCCTGTAAGTTGTTTTCCGTGGGTTTCCCCCTTCTACTCCAGTCAATACCGGGATGGTTCCTAGCTTAAGGACGCGGCCGCTTCCTTCCCAATCCTCACCTGGATTACAAATACACACACTGATATAGCCATCACAATAACACAGTGACAGGTTATCAGACAGAATTCCACATTTTTATTATTTTATTTATTTATCGTATGGCTTTTAGTGGCGGGAGTGTCCGAGGACATGTTCGGCTCGCCTGAGTCTGTAGCTGCTTCCAGCGGATATCCGACGACTTCGGCCGGGTTTGAACCCGCTATCTTGGACACAGCAGTTCAGCATGCTACCGACTACGCCACCGATGCCGCTTAATTCCACATTCATCCAAGTACACAGGGCTAAATTGCCACGAGGTACACGCCTCTTTTAAGTGCAGCAACAATAATAATAATAATAATAATAATAATAATAATAAGTAACAAGTACAGTCACTCAAACAAGGAGTGAACTCCCGCTTGGTAAATGGGCATTCTAGTCTTCCTTCTTTCTTTCTTTCTTTCTTTCTTTCTTTCTTGTTTGTTCTCGAGTTCAGAGCCAAAACTCGAAGGAATGAGTAGAGGAACCTCGTAATATTTAGTGTCAATCCCTGACACCGCTGTAAAGGTTCTTGTGTAAACTTGTCGTTGAGACTTTGCCAAACCAGTGTAGGCATTGTTTGTTCGAGTGACTACATTTAGTGTATGCAGATTGTTTTTAGGATGGCTCTTATTTTAAGTGATATCCGGCCTTGACTTTTACGGCAAGGTTATGTACTGTCACAACGTATATTAAATACTAGCAGTAGTGCCCGGCTTCGCCGAGTGGATTTATTTGTTTTATGGATGATGATGATGATGAATACTACTACAGAACTGGAGCGCTCAAGGATAAGGATCGGAAAGCACCAACGCTTATTGCAGCTGATCTCAGTATACTGCACCAACACCATCGCCTTATACAGAGACATTCTATTGTCATGATGATAACTGTTTTAAGGGGCCTAAGAAATCTCCCCGTTACTGCAATTTAAAGGCATCTCGCAATTCTGCACCAGAACACGGGTAGGGGCGACGCGACGTGATGCAGCCCGCATTACCGGGCAACAGTAGACTTGGGTATTATTGAAGCTGTCCGGGAGCGCTTGTTCTTCCGACTTACTGAACAAAAATCAATCTTTAAGGTTACCCGAGAGGTGTAGACTAATGCTACATAGCCTCAACTATTCCTCTTGAATCTGGCTATCAAATACAAACATACATTTTCTAATCCGACTGGTAGTTCCAGAGATTAGCGCATTTAAACACACAAACAAACTCTTAGGCTTTTTTTAGATTATTATATATTAATGTAGACTTTTAGAAATTCAGCAACTCATGCTTTAGTAAGAGGGTTACTGTTTCAGTGTGTGTTCTGTAAGGGCAGTTGACTGTTGCTGAACACCACTACTTCTTCCAATTATTGCTCTTATTTATTTTCTCGTGAAGTAGAAGAAGGCCAGGGATTTATGTGTCTTTATACTTGAACCAATGGCGATGGCTTTCCTGAACTGGAGTCTGTTGTGATACGTTGGCCAGTTCTCGTCCTCTCCTTCTTTCATTTCCCCCCAACAACAGCTCAGTATCTTCAGCAACGGACAACATTGTATGTTCTGACTTCACTCAAGGTCTCACACAAACTGGTGTCCAAACTTGACGAATGAAGGGATACTTTTTAAAAATATTATTTTGGCTTTTTATGTAGGTCGGTAAAATGGCAAATTTGTTGAAATTTGTTAGCTGCAATATTTTGAACTATCAATCAAAGAGTGTCCATGGACTAGGCAAGAGCAACTTTTTCCAATTCAGTACCAATTGGCGAAACGCCAAGGAAGTGTAAAGGTACTGTAGTACCAAACTTGAAGGTAAATGACACTTGTGGAACAAATATCAAATATTAATAGGAGTATTTTCTCAAGAGGATAGGACATACAGTAGTTTAGTATTGTAAATGGTTGTTTTCATTTTGTTATTCTTACAGTGGGTTACTCCCAAGTATTTAGGGGTGTGACAATGCTAAAATCGGATGTACCTGACCATTCTATGCGTAACTCACGATGAGCTTCCCTGTTCCTTAAGGCTGTGCTACCGAAAAATAGAATATTGATTTTATTTTATTTTTTCTTCTTAATCTGTTATATAGGTCTTTGGGGCTTATTATATGCCACTTTTGTAAAATATGGACTGTTCGTTTGTTCAGGGCATGGCTTCCAAGTGTCTACTTTGAGGGTTAAAGGTACATACGTCACGACAAATCTAATAACCGGAGAATTTCGAAATTTCTGTGCAATAACACTAGTAATAGTAGCTTCATTGTAAACTATTTGTATTTCGAAATTCAACATTTTTTATAAAAGGATCATTTTTCAATAGCCTTATTTATTTTAAAAAAATCTATATTAACTTCAAACTTATTCAATTTGTAGAGGCTCTAATTCTGAGCAGTTGGAATGTTTGATGAAAGAAACGGTTTCTTGATATACCCGTGACGTATGTACTTTTCAAATCGACAAAACGGTAGCTACGCAGGCTACACGATAGGCTACCCGCACTAACATTTGCACGCACAAGCACCGAGCCTCATTCCCCCTCCCTAATACCTAGCATCGCACCTCCCATTCCGAGTTCTCCTTCCCTTACGCAGCATTCCATTCTACTTACCGTGCAGCGTAAAGGGAAATCTCTCATGCGCGCCGAGTCGATGACTCTTCCAGTCAGACGGCAGTAGACTAGTCTTGAGAAAGTACAAGAAGAAGATATCTCGCCCCCTTGCCCGTTTCCTAATTCTGTGTTTGTGTTTTGTGATTGAGAGAGCAGCAGTTTATTCCGACAAAAGATACCCTGTATCATTTTTTAATATTCACACATTATTCAACAATGCCACGAAAACATCATCCTTCTAAATTTATAGTAAATTAACATACTGTATATAGGGTGCTTCAAAACGGTCTCTGTCAAAATAAAGAAATAAGTTCCCATAAAGATGGGTCTTAAGCACTTTATTCGCTGTCTATATGTTTAGTTATTCTGAATAAAATCTGAGTAAAATAACTGTTACATAGCACTTATTTTTCCCCCGTTAAATTTGGATAAATACCTACAATCTTATAATGTATGGTTCGATTTTACTAAATAGGGCTTCAATGGATTGGACATAAAATGTTACATATTTTGTTGTTCTTTTATATGGTTTATGGTGTAGTCACGTTCTAGTTCGTGAACCATGGGCAATGGCTGAGTGGTCTGGTAAGTGGTTCCGACAGCCAGGATACCAGTTACTATAGAAAAGGAGTGGGTATCTTGGGCATATTTTGAGCCGTGGCCCTCCTTGTGATCAACATCTTACTTGTTTGTTTGTTTCCTGGGGTGAAACTCAGTGGCCCTGCGAAAGTAAGGCTAGCAACTCGCTTCAATTGCAATCTCTAAACGTGCCAAAAAGGTCTTGATTAAGCCTCGAACCTATGGGAGAGATGGAGTCCCACTCTCATCTGATAGATTAGGGACTATTATATAAATAATTCATGCTTTTGGGCTAATGCCGTGTGTATTTTGATTTGAACCAAACGTTTCGGAGAAACCTTGCCTCCTTTTTCAATGAAAATAAACAATGTGGCCAAAGAAAGTATATCAATGAGATTACAAAAAATATAGACAAATTCCTCTGTTCGTCACCAGAGAGCAGCTGCCAGAAATTACTGTATGGACCAAGGTGGAACGGCGGACAGAGTAGTAAGTAACGAGAAGGTAAAGGGGCAGCTGCTCTCTGGTGACGAACAGAGGAATTTATCTATATTTTTTGTAATCTCATTGATATACTTTCTTTGGCCACATTGTTTATTTACATTGAAAAAGGAGGCAAGGTTTCTCCGAAACGTTTGGTTCAAATCAAAATACACACGGCATTAGCCCAAATGCATGAATTATTTATATAATAATCCGGGCCGTGAAAGCCTTAATATGCAGATTAGGGACTCCTTGCAAACGAACAAGCAATCGAACTGGTATTCGATTGGGTGCTGTTAATATTGAGGGTGGTTATGGAAGGAGGAAAGCAGAGCTATCAGAGTCTGCAAGTAGGATGGGATTGACTATTCTAGGGATTAGTGAAGTTCAGATAAAGGGAGATACAGAGGAGATCCAAAGTATACCTGTCAGGTGTAAAACGATGCAGGGCAAAGTGGGGAGTAAGGCTGTATGTCCAGAAAACCTTGGAGCTTCGCATAATTTATGTAAGGTACCGGTACCGTACGTAAATGAACGATTAATGTGGATAGATTTGGAAATGTCAGGAAATCGGTCAGGATTGTTTCAGTGTACACTGCATGTGAAGGGGTGGATCAGGATGAAATAGACTTTATAAGGCACTGAGTGATGTAGTAGTGAGAGTTAACAGTAAGGATAGTGTAGTACTGATGGGGGATTTCAATGCTAGCGTAGGAAATTGAATTGAGGAGTTTGAGAAGGTTATAGGTAAGTGGAGTGAGGATAGGGAAGCAAACACCAATGGAAAATGTTTATTGGACTTCTGTGCTAGCATGAGGTTGTCTGTCGCGAACTCATTCTCGAAGCATAAGGAGATTCACAGATACACAAAGGAGGGTAGAGGAACCAGATCAGTAATAGACTATATCATTACTGACTTTGAATTTGGTAAATTGATAAGTAATTAAAGGGTATTCCGTTTTTTTCTTTCTTCAATGAAACAGACCACAAACTGTTCTACTGTGAACTGAGAATAGTTAGACCTAAGGTGCAGAAAGTGAGGGCTGTTTGCAGACGGATTAGGGTTTAAAATTTCCAGGATAAGGAACTTAGGCAGAAATATATGGATTAATTTCAAAGAGTAGATGGTAAAGAATTGCAGGACATTAGACAGACTGGTCAGGATACAGGGATGCAGTACTATAAGTAGCAAATATAGTCCTATGTGATGGGACAAGAGTGTGTAAAGACAGGAGCAAGCGAAAATACTGATGGAATGACATAGTGAAGTCTTCTTGTGAAATTAAAAGAAGGCTTACAAAAATGGCTCCTAGCAAGTAATCCTGGAGACAGAGAACTACTTATGTAGTCGAAACGAACAGGACCAAAGAAATAATAGAGTAACAAATTTCACGGTAGGAATTTGGAGATAAATTAGAATAGTTAGGTCAAGTGGCAGTAAAGCCTTTATGGAGTGTTAGAAAGAATCATTGAAATTGAGGAACAATAGAGTGAATCACTTGACAGCTTCCAGGTTTGGTCCAGTCGTTGAACGTTTACCTCATACTCCTTGCCAAAATCTTGTCAAACCAATTTCGCATTCCTAACAAGAAGTTCCGAGCCGAACTAAAGAGCCTACTTTTCTTAAAATTTAAGATTCATGCCAATGATTATTCTATATGAACCTATCTAGAACAATGACGAAATTATGTTGGTAATATCGAAATTTCTAAATTGTTCGAAATATACCTGGTATAGTGTAGCCTAATAAGAGCACTACAGTTCGCAGCCCTGGTGACTGAATATATTCTTAGTTCCATCACTTAAGGTACAGAATACACAATTTGGTTGATAATAATAATGTTTTTGGTTTTACGTCCCTTTTAACCACTCTGGCTATTAGAGACGCCGGGGTGCCGGAATTTTGCCCCGAAGGGGATTTTTAACGTGCCAGTAAATCTATTGACACGGCTCCCTCGCATTTGCGCACCCTCAAATGCCACAATTTGGTTGATGTCCAATGGGTAGCAAGGGCATTACATGCAGTTGGACATTGGATCTATCAGCGCGCGTTAAATTCATATTGGCGACAATGTCAAGCATGTGTTGGTCAGATATAATCTGAAATATTATGATCACTAGTTGTGCCAATTTTGGATGAAATCCATTTGTTAGTATAGAAGTTACATGTATTTTAAGATTGGACCTATCAGCTGACATGTTGGCAGTACTGACGTATATTAGTTACTCCAAATTAATCTAGAATGTCAGGTACTATACGTGTGCAGAGTTTAGAGCTGTTGGCTTGCATACTTTCTGATACATTGATATTAGGGTAAATAAAATGAGACAGCATTTATTAACAGTTGGCAGCCCTGGTTGCTCTTGAGCATACGCATAGTCATATCTGTCATATAGTACATATAGAACATATGAAATTTGGTTGAAATCCAATTGATAGTATAGAAGTTACATGTAATTAAACATTGGTCCTATCAGCAGGCTTAGAATCATGTTGGTAGAACTGACGTATATTAGTTACTCTAAATTATTCTAGAATGCCAGATACTATACGTGTGCATAGTTTAAGGCTGTCGGCTTGCATACTTTCTGATATATTGGTATTTGGATAAAATAAATAGAGAGAGAATTTATTAACAGTTGGCATCCCTGGTGGCTCTTAAGAATACGCTCAGTTATATCCGTTTACCTACACATAGTACATACGAAATTTTGTTGAAATCCAATTGATAGTGTAGAAGTTATATGCATTAAAAATTAGACCTATAAGCAGGATTAGAATCATTTTGGCAACACTGCCATACATGGCCTCCTGGAAATTGAACTGAATTATTATTATCTATATGTGTGCCAATTATGAAATAGCTCCCATGCATACTTTCCATGATATCCAACATGGAGCTCAAATTTCAATTGCGGTTTTTCAGCAATTGGTAGCACTGACATAATTTTCAAATATGGGCTTGAGATATTCTGTTATAGGTCTTTACTCATACCTAATTTGGTTTCGATTGCTGCGGCCGATTAGGAGTTGATAGGGGGGAGACACACAGACAGACAGACACACATTTGCCCGGATCGATCTCATAAGTCTACTTTTTCCTCATTTTTGCAAAATGTGAAATGTGGGATAAAAATTTCACCTCAGTTGCCGTCACATTTGGAAGAGAAATAAGGACGCTGTCGTGGAAATGTATGAACACAGTACTGGCAATATTGTCACAAACAGTGGATTCTTCTTGGATCAAGAACATTCGTTCTTATGAGCCAGTCGTGATGGTTTGGTTGCTTGCGATGGCGTTGTAGAAATCAAATACCTTGCCTCCGTCACTGAATCATATTTCAGAGAAGAGGTGACTGAATGTCAGGAGTAAAATTGCAATTGAAGCGAAGCCACAACTACTTCCTCCAGATTCAAAGTCGATTGAATATCAACAGGAGAAAAAGGTGCAATTTTGTAGAATATACTAAGAATGGAGAAATGTTCGTAGCTAGAAAAGGATGAGTGTTATGGCAAACAAAAATGCTTCGAAAACTGGTACGATTTTATGAGGAATGCATTTTGTCAAAACTTTTAGTCAGTTGAGTTGTTCGAGGCACGAGGCATAAAAATCCAAGGTCCCTCCTTTGCGCTAGGTGTTCAACGACTAAATAAGGCCACAGATACCACCAAACGAAAGAAGAGGAAGCAATCGGACACCATCACACAGAACAAGAAGTTTACATTTATAGCAATAAATTGTATTTTTGCTCATAATACTATAAGTGTGTTTTTGGTTTACAGAATGTTAAACATTCATTACAATTATAAAAATTTGCATACGTAAACTTTGAATTTCATTACTGAATGAACAGACATTTTGTTTATATAAATCACCTTCTGTTGAGTCGGTACATTATTGTTGTTGTTATTTTTGTTTGGTTTTATGTTTTACATTTCATAGAGACAGTTTTGAAGTTTGGTCAGCGCACAATAAAATTGCTTTTGATCCATAGAAACACTTATTTTGAGTTGTAATTCTTATAATCATACAGTAACACGCCGGCCTCTTTTATTCGGCTGGACGACGGAAAGGCACAGGGCTGAAAATAAGCGTACGACTCTGAAAGCAGATCTGTGTGACTTGGAACCGAGGTATACAACGGAGGAGGGGAGGGTGGTTGTGCAAAGTCCGCGAATGAGGCGTAGTGGTGGGGAGTAGTGGAAATGTAGTGCACTGGCTGTAGCAGGCGAGAGGCAGCAGTGCTGCTATCTCTTGTCCAGCAATTGACAGCAGAATCAGTAGCACAACCTTAAGTGGAAGGCGCATACTTGTGTCTTAGATGGATTTGGTCTGAGTTGGTTCCAACTCTAATAACTTGATAGATTTCTCAGGACAGATGTCACATCTCTTTCCAATGATTCAAAACTTGCGCTCTGCGCAGCAAGGGCTACAAAAAGCTTCTTGTGTCTGGGGACAGTGGCTGATCGTTGGTATAGATGTTGAAGAGAATTGGAGCCAGGACGCTTCCCCGAGATAGGCCATTTTTCTGTACTCTCCAACGACTGCGTTGCCCCTGGAAGTCCACAAAAAACCTACGGGTTTGAAGGAGAGTGCTGATAAGTCTAACTAGATGGAAATCCTTGGTCATACTGTACAACTTGGCATGGAGTAACCGATGATGGACGGTGTCGTACGCTGCTGAAAGATCCACAAAGACCACGCTTGTCACCTGCAGTATAGTAAATAGTATACTGTACCTCGATGGTTCACATGCTGTTCAATTGTTCAATGCTTCGTCGTAGTCTTGGTAGTTGATGCCCTATACCTGCTGATTGGCTAACGCTCGCAGATGGGGAGATGCGTAGGAGGCCATCTCTACACAATATGATATATTATTAATTGAAAAGGCTGGGTTCGCTATCGCTAATTCTATTGATCGTCATGTGTCGTGAACAACGCCACCGTTGCACCCTTTATCTGGTAAATGAATAAATATTCTCTCTGTTTTCATCCCATTTGCGCAAGGTACGGATTTCTGCCCTTGCTGCGATTAACTGGAAATATATGTAGGGAAAGGTTTCCAGCAGTCAAGGCAACCGGATACTATTCACCCAGAAGGGCGATCGATCCCTCAACGACTGCAATGGGTACTGCAAGTTCGGATATCCAAGGTTGGAATCCATGATCCGGAGTGGTTTTCTGTATATTTTCCACATTCTCTCTAGACACAAGACGGGACAGTATCTTAAAAAAAAATACCCAGAACTCCAGACGCAATATTTTCCCCTTGATAATTCCAGCTACACTCACTACAGAACCACAGGCTATCGGACAAATTTAATGAACATCCAAGTATCCGGAGCTGGTGTCCACGCTGTTACAAGCCCTCAAATGAAATGACAAATATCTACGTTGGAGGTGCGATATGGCAGTTCTTAATAAGCTAGTATCGAAATTCATGGGAAGTAAAGCCGGCGGGCCCATGCCATAGATTTATGGCATGTGAAAGAAACTTCCACTAACTAAAATTGTGTGAAGCTTAATTTGTAGGTTAGATTTAATTAATGCTCTATCGGTCCCAACGTTGGCTGCCAGGTGCCGGTTGCTGTGACATCTAGTACCCAAGTCCGTGGCTGGGTGACGACGGTATCATTTGGTAGCAACAGTAGGAACTACTTGAAATTGATCGTCTGCAGTCCTTATCTGGATTACAGATAGTACACACGTACCTGCCTACGTTTACGGCTTTTCCGTAAAATGTACGCAAAGGCAGTCTGTTTTACGGATGAACTATAATATTTTACGGATTTACATACCGGTACTAAGATGATCCTTTTAAAATTCGCGCCAGAACTAGCTTCTGAATGCCGCCGATACATTATTGTTGTGATTAGCGCACATTCGATACATCGCTCTGAACTATATTCATCCGATCGTACAGCCTTCGACATTGGAATACGAGATTCATCTTGGTTGGCCTGAATCCTAGTCGATCGACATCGATTTGTTTGTATTGAATGAAAACTCTGGAACAATCGTTTGCTTGTTCTTTAATGCGTTGATTAGTTCTATAACCTTTACACTTCTCTATAAAAATAGTTCTTTTCTTCTTCACCACGAATTACAAAGCGTAGGTCGTGTTGTAGTCACGGTATAACATGTGAATTATCAGGGTTGGGTGGTTGGTTCCTCAGTTTAGGGGCTGCGACAACGCGGTCACGTTGCCCCGTGTATTTTGGGTGTGTGTAGAATCTGTTTGATAACCGGTGTTAAGATTCCCGCACTGTTTTTGTTAATTGGATCCCTCTGTATCTAGATTACCTTAAGCGAATTTTTTGAATCTACACTATATTTTGTAGGTATTTTCAATTAAGTTGCATTTTGTAAGTCTTTTCTATCTAAATTGCATTTTGCGAGTATTTTCAACCCCAATTGCAGTTTGTAAGGATTGACAATCTAAATTGCTTTTTAGTAAGTCTTTCAATGTAGATGGTGGCACTTTTGTGAGTATTTTGTATTTCAATTGCATTTTGTAAGTATTTTCAACCTAAACCCCATTTTGCAAGTATTTTGAATCTAAATTACATTTTGTAAGTATTTTCAATCTAAATTGTATTGTGTAAGTATTGTCATCCAAATGATTAGTTTGAATCGACCATGCATTTGTACGCATTTTCAATTTCAATTGCATTTTGTAAGTATTTTGAATTTGAATTTCATTTTGTGAGTATGAACCGGCCTTTTTCAATCTAACTTGCATTATCAACTTAAATTGCATTTTGTAACTATTTTGATCAATATAATTCCATTTACTCGTACATGCGAAGAAATAACCTGAAATAAATTACATGTGATTTGATATAAATTGCATTTTTATTACGGTGGACATTTTGTAAGGATGCCTTGAATGGTATACATTGGTTTAACGTATATTTTCGGCACTAAGAAGAGTTTTTAGTTTTGCGTGAAATATTTTTCTTTGTTATTAGTATACTCTGGGCAATGCAGGCACTGACTCTTGCATCCAGTCGATCATACAGATAGCGAATACTGTCTTGGGATACGTTATTCCACGCCTGCTCGACCTGTTCACACAGTTCTGTAAGAGTTGTGGGTGGACGAGTCGCACGAGTCACTTGTCGGTCCATGATATCCTACACGTGCTCGATTGGCGACAAGTCCGGCGATCGTGGTGGCCAGGAAAGTTGCTATACGTCTTGCAGTGCACGTTGAGTTGCACGAGCAGTGTGTGGGCTGGCATTATCCTGTTGGAACAACACATCCCCTTCCTGTTACAAGAACGGCAAAAGTACGGGTCTAACAACATCCTGCACGTACCGAGCGCTGGTTAGCGTTCCCTCCACAAACACCAAAGGTGAACTAGAGTTGTAGCTTATCGCACCTCAGACCATAAGGTCTGTGGTGGGACCGGTGTGTCTTGGACGAATGTACTCTACGGAACAGCGCTCACCAGGTCTACGTCGAACGTGCCAACGACTATCATTTGCGTGCAGGCAGAATCTGCTTTCATCGCTGAAGACCACGTGACCACGGATACCAGCATCGTTGCACAACGGACACAGCACGCCCAACTTGTGTGGCAATTCTCCGAAAGGACCATCCTGCCACTCGGAAGGCCACAATTTGACCCCTTTCAAACTCGCTCAGTTGGCTGTAGGAAGCACGAGTGCGTCTCCGTGGCATTGCACCTGCTTGCTTCATACGTTTGCACCGCAATGAGCCGTATGGCTGTGATCTTTCCCTATGGTAGACACAGATGGCGCTCTGGTAGCTATGCCACTACGCTATCTGTTGCCGAACGACGTTGAAACCCTTATCAGTACATCTACTATCCCCCTGGTGGCATCTGCCGTCATCGTATCAAAGCCGACGTCGTCTTTTCAGGTGACCTAATTTTTTTCCGGCAGTGCATTTTGAACCTAATCTACATGTTGTGCGTATTTTTCAATCTATTCCCTTTGTGAGTATTTGCCTTCTAAATTCCCCCTTGTAAGTATTACCTCTCTCCATTTTCTGAGTCGTTTCAATCTGAGTTCCATTTTGTACGGATTTTCAATCTTACTTAATTTTCGTTATGGTTTCCATTTCATTGCCATTTTCGCTGTCACCTAGACCATTAGGGGCCGATAACCTAGATGACATATTATCGTCATCATCTTCTACGTACGTGGCAACGGATCTACAGAATGATGGTGGCTAAATCGTGGGACAGTGGATGATTCTCGGAGGTAGCCTATCTCATTTGTACCGGTTGCAGTTAATAGTTCTTACTAAGAAAGAAAATTACTTGGAACATTTTATATCTGGTTTTAATGACGTCACAACGTTGAGTTCAAAAAGTGAGTCCTAATAGATAAGACCGACTGACATGACTGACTTTGATTTGGAAGACCCCCAGTGGATGGGGAGGGTGGGTAGGTTTTTAGCTTGGGAATAACCTGACCCCCAAGGGAAGATGATGAAGAAAAAGACGTGGGTTTCGGACTGGAGAAAATGGATGGATAGATAGGACGGGAGTCCAACAAACTTATAAGAAATAAATTTAAAAAAGAGTAATTGTTAGCATGTGTCATCGCAAAGCCCGTGAAACCACCAAAGTGAGTGGGGACCTGAACACAGCTAACGGTAAACGCAGCTGAAGCTTGGGCTATTAACACGCAAGAAGCGATGGTATCTTCCCGTCCAAGCCAAGATTTTGCTACTGTTGGGAAGGGTGGTAGTCTGGCAAGACAAAGAATGGCAAATACACTGAATATCCTTTCAAAGGAGTTAGGTTTAAACGAATTCTCTATGATGATTTTAGTTCTTTGAGCTGTGGGATTTTCCGAGAACGACCGAGTATTCCCAGAAAGGGTAATGTTGAAGCAGTTATGCTTTTGGGGATAATTTTGGTAAGAACACCAATAGTTGCATTTAAGAATGGCTAAGCTTTTACCCAGCAAAGCGTCGACTAAAAGTTTAGACAATGAGAAAAAACTTAAATTTTGAAAACGAACCACAAGTTTAGAGAAAATCTCAACAAGCAGGAAGCTTGCGGAGCTAGCTATACTTGCCTTACTGGCTTGTTAGAATTAGCTATAAAAGCTAAGAAAGACTTTGAAAAAGTTTGTACTGAAAGTTTTTGTTCAAATGCAAAGAATAGTGGAACCTTTATTAATTTTATGAGTGAGTTTCTTGTAAAGAGCATAAGCCTATAGGGAGAGTCAGAGAAGATAGGATCCTGCCTAATCGTTATTCTGGTGTGAAGTAGAAATCGAAAAATATAAATTTCTTTTATTTAGCAATGAGTGGAAGTATAATAATTTTTACAATATAACAGGTACAAGTTAATTTTTTAACCTTCGAGGTCTCAGACCTCTAGAATGTTGAAGTTTGTACTTGGCAATTAACAATTTTTTGGTTTGCAAACTTTTATAAACCCTAAAATCTGGATAAGATTTTAAAATAGTGCTAAGATTAACAAATTGAAAATTTAAGGATAATTAACGTAATCAAAGTTAAACAAATAGGTCAGGTACAATGTGTGTACTTTAAGAATTCCTATGTAGGAATCTTAAAAGTATGAACAAATAAATTTTAAATTATAACGAAAGAAAGAAAGAGAAATTAAATAGAAGTTTCTATAACTTCTTATATTTATACATTAATTACGATTATGGGTTGTACAAATAGGGCGGGTCACTTATTGTGAAACCTGAAGAGAAAAATTTAGAAGAAGTTTCTAGAACTTCTATATTTAAACAGGGATCACGAGAGAAAATAGGGAAAGTTGCACTTTCGTGAAACCTGGATCAACGAGATTAACGAAAAGTTGACTACTTAGAACATAAACAATTCCTGTACTAGCAAGAAAAGAAAATAGATTAATAGGCAGTTTCTAACTGCTGATATTTAAACAGAATGAACAAGTTATAAATTGAGAAAAGTTGGGAGGGCGCCTATGGTTTGGCGAGGCCTCATTGAAATAGACATAAATTTAAGGATTAACCTAATTTGTTAGTAAAGGGTGGTTAAGGAAGAGGAAATAGGAACTTTTAGGAGAAAGTTCTTGGCCGTATTAATTTTTCTCGGACGAGCGTGACGCGGATGAAAAGTTGAACGAGCACTGTTTTTTCTATAGTCTATTGACTTGGTTGAAAAGTTCACTGTTGTAGCACAGAAAGTTTGAGTTGAGAAGGTTGTAGGTTATAGTTGAATGCAGTGAACAATTTACCACGAAGGAAGACAAATTAGATGTTGATTAGCGGTTCATAAGGAAAATACATTAGTTAGAAAAAGTATTCCCATATGTGAGTGGAAAATACTCGAAGGTTTAACTTGTAGACGAATTGATTGGCGTGGAACATTCCAGAACAATCATAACTGTAGAATTGGGCAAATAAAGTCCGGCGGTGGAAAAAAAGCTAAGTTTTCTATAGACAGTGGGTAATTTAATGATGCCCCACGTCGTGAGAAAATATCTCAGTTAATTTGCACAAGAAATGCTGCTTCATTTTATAAGATTAGCTTAGATAGACAAAGCTCAGCATCGAAAATCCCGCGAAGATCGTTATTGCCACACATTTCGCAATTTCACACTGTCTATAAAATGATAGTTAAAAGCACATAGCTATCTAAAAGCAAAACGTTGAAATGGTACTTAGCTCATTTCTGTAGAAAAGCGATGCTCCTGGTGACCGTTGGTTTGGAATTTACGACATGGCGTCTGAATTAAAATATGTCTCTCTAAGAGAGGAGACGAGCCTTAGTTAGGCTCCAACTGTATGCTTTGACGTCCGAAGCACTAGTGAGACAGCTCAACGAAGCGCGGATTACAAACTTAAGAAAAATTAAGTATCTTCATGAAGTAGTCTTCAAGGAGTTGATAATAGGCGTCACTAGCGAAGCCTTGTGGATGGGTATCTAGACGAAGTCCTTTTGATCACGGAGATGATAGCTGGCGATAGCGACGAGATCTGGTGGCTTGATTGGTAAGGAAGTCCTCTTGTACATGGAAAAATTGAGGAACTTCAGAGATTCGCTGCTAGATGACGCTAGGTTGATCATGGAAGATATATATCTAGAACAGACTTACAGGTAATATAAGCAAAGTGCACAAACAAAGAAAAATCAGGAAATCACTGTTGGTGTTTGCGAAAAAGGAAGGAATGAAATAAAGCAAAGAGCAGCAAATACTAACTCTTTCTTACCAGAGGGCAGAATTTATCCACTGCATCCCCGGCCTTTCGTAAAAGGCGACTAATAGGGGGGCCTTATTAAGGTCTTTCGACTTCCGGTCCCATTTTTGGTTTGACCCATAGAAATAAACCTGCATACTGCCTGCGGAAGGGCCACCAACTTGGCCATCTGGCCAGAAAGCCTAGACGGTATTCCCCATCCTGTCAGGTGGGTGCGCCATGTACCCTTGCAGTAGTATTCGCCTCACAACGGAGGTCCCTGCACGACGGAATACTTGCGCCGAACATATCACTGTGCATGCCGAGGGGTATGTGCCTGTTCATGGCACTAGGACCCCGGGCAATACTTACTATCGCCAGGTAGGTATTGCCTTGGCTGGGCGGCGCACAGAGTGATGGCCCTCGTTCGGAGTGGGTAGTATACGGGGAGGATGACGCGTTAGCGGCCCAAAACTTCATCAGAGGTTGGCCCCCTTAAAAAGCCGTCTCTGGAGTTTCGACTGAATCCCAGGACAGACGGGTGTGATTTTAAACTAGTAAAATCGATCATTTTCAGCGAGGCAATCGAGGGGAAATTTTGTGATCTGAACGGAATTTCCATGCTCCGGAAAGGCAGCTCTTGCTGCACACCGCCAACCGGTAGCAAACTGAAGCGTTGCTGGAATGCACGCATTTCGGAGAAATTCCCGTTAAGATCACAAAGTACGAAACGCTGAATGAGGTTCGTGGAGTTGTTTTCCACCGCGACCTCATTCTCAATAGCGATGCCGAACTTTGCGGGATCTGGAGAAGAGGGGCGTCACCAAGATTAGGCGCATCACCCGGGAAATTGGAGAGCATAGTGTCGATACCGGCGCTTTCATTCTCCATTTAGAGGGTGATGTCGTACCTAAGCATGTGAAGATAACGTCATACCATTGTGACGTTCGACCGTATACCCTCCACCTATGCGCTGCTACCAATGCCAGAGATTCGGGCATCTTTCCGCCAAGTGGACTGCGAAGGCCGTTTGTAGAGAGTATGGCAAGGGACACATGGGGGTGAGAGGTGCACGCACCCCCCCCCCCCTCGTCTGATATGTCCCAACTGCCAAGGAAGTCACTCTCCACGGTCAAAACAGTGCCCTGAATTCACTAAGGAAGCCAAGATCTAGGAGATCAGGACTCTTGACAGGCTTCCATATCACGACGCTCGTAAGAGGTACCGTGATATGAATACCCCCGAATTTTGGGTTTCGTTTTCAGCAACCATTGTCTGTCTTCAGGAATCCATGTTTCGTCCTGGACATGAGACAACAATGCGTCACTTCAAACTCTTCTCTAAAGAGCGGGCGGACGGAGCTGCGGACGCCGGTGGCGTCACCATTCTCGTCCACTCGAGCCTCTTTAGTGAAGAGGTTTTGCTACGTACTCAGCTAGAAGCAGTTGCAGTTCGTACTTCGTTGCCAGTAATGGCAATAGTATGTAACGTGTACATCCCGCCTGATTCTCAACTGGATTACAACCAGCTGGTGGATCTAGTCTCTCAGCTTCCCCCCTCCTTTTCTCCTTCTGGGAGATGTTAATGCCAACACCACCATCTGGGGCTCCACTACCACTAGCGGTAGAGGGAGAGATTTTGAGAGACTAATCAGGCGGCTGGACCTGTGTTTGTTGAACACAGGGTACCATTTCCCGATTATCGTTACTCTTCCGAAATGAAGAGCCATCGAATTACCAAGTCGATGACTTCTCCGTCGGGCTGATTGGCCAACTTTCACAGCACGTGCGGTTTTTGCCGAAGATACCTTTGAGAGTGTCGATGATCATACCATTCACTTAATGAATGGTATTTTGGCTACTGCAGAGGAAACAATTCCTTCCTCATCCGGCAACTCCCGCTGGAAGCTTGTCGCTTGATGAACAGCCAAGATTGTAGCAGCCATTACAGATCGTCGACGTGCTTTCAAATGCTATTGGAGGCAAAACACCATGGCCAACCTTATCGCCTTAAAAGGATGCGTGCTAGAGCCCGATATCTAATTTGGGAGAGGAAGAAAACGACGCACAGTGGAGTATTTGTACCGAAAACCTGGCCAAATGTGATAAAACGAAATAGCGTTGGAAGGCGCTGAGCGTGTGATTTTCCGAGAGTTAGATTAACATGGCATCATCTCGTGGACATTTGGGGGCATCCCGATATCAGAGCTGTGACTCATCGCCTTGTCCGAGTGGCTTCCAGAGTAATCAGTCAGCCGGCGGGTGAGGTAAGCGTGGGAGCTCTTGGCGTTCTCGTATACAATGTTCTTCAGCATCTCATTTGTGTAAAACTTGCGGAGGTGGAAAGAAAAGGTTACTGAACATGATACATGTGATTTGTCCCTGAAGTTGCTGTATTTGAGAGCCACGTTTGGTGACCATAAAAGTAAGTTTTGTGTGTGTGTTAAATTTGCAAAATCGTGTTGAAGTACATATGTCGGGCCTTTCCGGGTATTTTTTTTTGCACTACTATTAACTTCAACGTTACTTTGCATCATATCAGTAATGAACAGTTGCCCATATTTGCCCCATTTTGATTTCCATCCGTTTGAAATTATGGGGTGCATTTGTTGTTCTCCTCGTATATTACTCAAATCTCCCGTCTCCTTGCAGATTCTTCAGAAATGGAAAAGGAGATGACGAAAATGTCGCTTTATAAGCTGATGCAAGAGTGTTATAGTAAGGAAATAGATGACTGATTGTTATTTATGGAGAAAAAGTTAATAGAAATTACTCATTGTCCAGATACGGAAGAAGGTACATTAAGACGTGTGCTATGCTATTTAAAGTCCGATTTAAAGGAGAAATGGACAGCGGCTAATAGAATGGAAGAACGTTTCTTGCAAAAAAAAAAAAGGCTTAGTACTTGTGTAAAAGTGCCTACTTGGACTATAGAAAGACCAGGTCGACCGGTCAAAGATTTCGAGGCAAGTAGTGATTGAAGCAAGCGGCGTAAAACGAAACATTTGCGGGAGTTTGAAGCAAGCGGCGTAAAACGAAACATTTGCGGGAGTATGTACCTGCTGATGAGCTGACGTATGCTGCTCAAATGAGTCAACGAGCTGCTGGTAACAGTGACGTATCACACATTATTAAGGATATAACAGTCACCCCAACACGAGGTACGAAGCTCCGACGAAACATTCTCAAGGCTCAAAAGGAAACTGTGCACAAACGTACCCCATCAGAGGCATTGGCAATATTTGTAAACAAGAAGTACAACACACTCGCCAAATCAGTACTTGACTTTACTAAAAATATTATAGGTACTGCACCAGATAATCCGGAAAGGATCCCGTTGGAATATCCATTGCCCCCGCTGGATTGCCTATTTTTAATTGCTCCGGCAAATACAACATTAGAAATCGTTTTCAACATGGTCTTGAGGGATTTACAGACAGCAGTTACAAGAATATTGTGGATCAACAACCAACTACACGGGGCACTCACCTTGACTTACCTCGGGGACTGGGACTTCAGCTTCGCCTACACTATATCCACAATACTCTGCTCCTTATATTTAAAATGAATCACACTCCACAACAATGGAAAACAATCTGAACAAATTTATTAACAAAAAGGTAAACTAATCTACTATAAACAAAATAACAACAAATGAATTTAACAATTAACATTAAAATTAAATACACGCAAACATTCACACCTCCTTTCAACTCTACATCTTACTACAATGCTGTATTAAAATTATGAGTATAAATCTTGGCTTGTTCTAAGCCCACACTGCGTAAAAATAAAAACGTTTAGTGAAGCCTCTTAATGGCATTCCAGACACCTGATTTCATTCACAAACCTGCGTTTTAGAACGCACGTGCCGTGGCTTTGTTTCATCAATGAAACACTGGCATCACGCCGTACTCAAAACTGGTTTATACAATAAACAGAAGGCAGTTGGTCTACACCTGCTTAAATATTGTGTCATCGCTCTCCACAACTAACGGAGAATCATTCTTGCTAGCCCACAGAGACTGCATGTGTGTGCATTTATAAAACACGTAAAAATTAACATTCAGATCTTACAAAAGTTCATATAACTGCTCTGTTTCTGAACCAATCATTCTAAAAAAATTTATACACTCTTTCATTCGCACTCCGGATTGTTCTAGACCAATACGGTTCCACATCTTCTCTTAACAATGAATAATCATTCACACCAAAAACATCCGCTCATAAACACACACTGTTCCAAAACAATTGATTAATAAATCCTATTAAATTGTTTAACTAATTAAATCATTTCCACAAAATTATTTACATGTAATATGTTTATAATAATATCCATTATCTAGGGTTGCTAACGCGACACTATCGAGATTCTAACTTCTCGGTTACAATATAATTCTTAACTAAATATATACACTGGTTTTTCTTACATAACCATCCTTTAACGTTCTGTAGTTTTAATATACTGCTTACACATCGTCTTATATAGGTTTCATTACATTATCGGTATAATACAGTCGACTGATTAAGGTGAACTGTACTTAATTACATAAATTCGGGTTTAATAAAATTTAATAATAGTATTATAGACGTGAGTAGACAATCTTTCTCAATTTGTTTTTCCGCTGAAACCATCCTGTTAACACAGCTAAATCGTTAATTCACAAGAACTGAACTACTTGTATACTACGGCTCTTATCATGATACATGCCTTTTTTTAATCAAAGAACAACAATACTTTGACTTCCTTAAAATGCGGATTTCCCTCGCACGAGCACTCCGTAGCTCTACAAAACCTCATATAACAGTATATATGGCATACACAATTATCATCTACTATGTTAAACAATAACCAAAAGGGATTAATTGTTATTAACATATCTTATGTAGAAACTTCTCTCAAATACTGGCATGACCCTCAGTATCATTGCACATGATTACTGGACTACAATTATACATACGTAAGTTCTTCAAACGAAACTTCCAATTGTAATGAACGATATTAGACAGTCGTGATTAACCTCCTAAAGTTTACTCCACAACAAGATAATTAACTGTTAACTCGTCTGTCGCAAATGCATGTAATAAAAATAATACTCCTGTTTCATCTCACTTGTCTAGCTATAAATTGTTTATCGTTGTAATATCATGTCCACAAAATGACTTGATGTTACACAAATAGGATAAAATAACACACATGTTATTTATAGTGTCAGAATTCAATCCTGACCGGGATAAACTAGCTTTGAATTCCTAGCCAAAGATTTGAATAATCTTCTATCAAAAGGTATTTCCTCTAACATATTAAATGAACAAAGCTCTTAGCTTTACAGATAATAAGAAAGGTTTGTCAATGTCGTAATGTTTTTCCACTCTACACAAAGAATGTTCATAGGATTAAGACTTCGGTCTTATCAAACGACTAGTATTTCTTAGATCGTCGATAGTTTATGTACAATAATGATACAATATCATTCGATGTTTCTTCTGTTCTTGAAGTTATATGTCGTTACATTAAAGTGCTCAAATTAAATTTAATAAGAATTTAATTTGAAGCTGTGACACAATGTCAGAATACTTGGTTTAAATGAAATTATTTAAAATTCGAGAGTCGAAACGACTAGTCTCCCATGAGGCAATATGATTCCTCAAACAAAATTTTAATGTCAGTTCCACAACTGATCCGTAGAATAAAATTGAAAGATAGATGAAATGCAATCATCTTCTAAATAATCTTGCAGCATAAAAATCTCAACACACATCTGAAGTGTAAAATACATAAAGCACTGAAATACATGAAGAGTGAAAACATAGAAATATGGAATAAGATCGCCGAAAATATGGAATAAGATTGCTGCTCAGAATGTCACTAATCAAGCTCCATATAACAATTGAGATACACTAATACCTTATTCAGACGAAAACTTGAAGATCAATGTAAGTATTGCCACAATACTTTAGATGTTTCCTCAGTACAAGACACTGAGATGGATCTGCATTCGAACCTCGGATCTGCGACCTGAGATAAGAAACGTCTCTCTCTGGAATTCACCAACATTCGGCTGGGCTCGAACGACATCCTTCTGGCAAATTCTTCTGGGTTGCAGGGCTACATTTCCCTAGCATCTTGACAAATCTCTTCTGTAAAGTCTCCATTCTCCGTCGTAAATATGTATCAGCTTCATCATTGGAATATAATTATGGAAATATTCATATAAAAGGTGAATGAAATGTTTCCATTGCTAATTGATGTTATATTAGTGTTCGTAGACTGACGAAAATGCACAAGATGGACCGTACACTACGTCTGTATTCAAGAATACGTTGTATCTTAACTCCTGTTATCGAATATGTCTCTGGCGCATGACTGTTTAGTTCATCATAACAATATTAATTAAGTTGAATGATAATGTTGGAAGAATAATAATAGTCATTCTATTAATGTTTATGTGTTGCGCCAATATTAAAAGTCCTCCGCCACTGTTCACTTGAACTGCGTTCGCCAACTTCACGTTGCAATTTATAATGTTCGTCAGCTCTATTTCCGACACATTTGGAAATCTAACTTGACAGGCTGATATTGTCGAAACGGTGAATATTTAAGCGCTCGACTTTCCACAATATATGGTAGGCGACCTGTTCTTGATAAATGCTCACTTATTTAACTTCAAATCTCAATATTGTATGAGATATAATCAATACTATGTTCCTCGCAACTTCACACAGAATGGAAGTGCGGTGATCTCTACCGTTCCACCTAGCTATACTCGCGTCTCCACAAGTCGACAGTCGTCGCACTCGGACTAAGCTTTGCGATCTCCGTTAACCCAGTAAAATCACTTCCTCACTCTTCAAAGTCTGCTGGAATAAGAACCTCGATCCTTGTATCTCCCTCTCCAAGTCGAATTTTTGGCGGCCATATCAATCTCCCACCATAATTTTAGCGCGTATATTACTAATGCTTATTACTGCGTAGATTAACCGATCTGTGGTTTTTAAAGTATCAGACATAATTTCTCTTAATATTCTCTTCATTACCAAATAAGAAAATTTTCTTCTAAGGGCCCAAATGCATAATTTCATCATGTTGTGTAATTAAAGTTGATCCCGTCTTCAGTAAGAGCTCTCCTCATTGGCTCTGGGCTGGGATCCAATAGCATAATTTATAATAATATTTATAATATTAATTTCCAAACTCGCTGTTGCTATGCTAAGAATAGCCTTCTAGAAGCGTCCATTGTGCAACATATCACGTGATCGGGCTCTCCCACAGTCGCGAGCTTGTAACACGACACTCTTGTGTCACACTTCAAGAAATTATATTTGCTAGTTAAATTTTATAATGGGGACGGAAAATACTCTCATTTTGTCCCTGAATAATTCAATTTACGGGGGCAGTACATGTTTCGGAAACTTGATATGTTTCCTTCTTCAGCCCATATGTTGGTGTGAAACATCATATGACATCGAAATCCTAACTAAAAATAAAAAAATACAGTTCGTACTTTCTCTCTTGTTCTTCTTTTGTTGAGCCTGTGTCATTAGACATATTAATGTCAACCATGGAATAAGGATTTATTATTTGAAGCGTCAGGTGGGCTCAAGACCGGGGTTTTCGGTTTTCAGCAGCGAAAACCTCCGTCGTCCATTTTTGTCGGCTCTGGAGGCTACATTTACACCCTGAACTACATCTCAGGGATGCTGCATTGCCGTTGGTTGACACTTATCGCTTCCTGGGTCTCCGTTTTGACAACAAATTAACGTGGGACCACTATATACGGCAACTGAAAACAACGTGTCTCAGGAAACTGAACAGGTTCAAGTTTCTTAGTGGCACTGTGGGAGGCTGACCGTGCGGTGCTGCTACGGTTCTACCAAGCCCTCGTCCTGTCCAGGCTAGACTATGGTTGTGCAGCATACGGTTCTGCAAGGCCGGTACCCTTGAAAATGCTGTACAGTATCCACCATAGTGGCGTTAGGCTGGCTACGGCGCCTTCCGGACCAGCCCGATACCCAGCCTAATCGCCGAATCGGGAGTTCCATCTCTAAGTTATAGACGCTAGCATATGCTGCCAATGTGCGTCAAATGCCGCAACATCCGAGCTATCGAGCTCTCTTTAGTACCCAATACCACCAGAGGTACGCCAACCAGCCTCGTGCCACTCGGCCGGTTGGTATGAGACTCGATAGCTCGTGTACAGAAATAGGAGTGGCTGTAGGTCACTGTAAGATCCGGACACCTAGCGAGGTGCCTCCGTTGCAAGTCCCACGTCCGGATATTCGGTTCGATCTACACCGAGGTCTTAAGGTGAACACGGATGCCTCCATTTATCGGGGCAGTTACACAGCATAGTTCACCAATTTCCGGACGCTAGCATTCTATACACGGATGGTTCGAAGGTGAACAGACGGTGGATTGTGCTTACGTTATTGAGGGTGCAAATACCAAAATCTCTTTGTGGTGTGTTTACTGCGGAGATCGTTGCCATCTTTGAAGCTCTGCAGTTTGCACTACAGGCATGACGAATAGAAGGACCTAGTGTGAGGACTCCGCCATTATAGCACGGTAGTTTGTGGTCCCGCCGCTACAAGCACTGCAAGCGATAATGTCCAACAACGTGTCCTGTTGTTGGGTCGAGCCGGGTCTTAGAAAAGTGCGCGAGAAGTTACTGTGTGAATTAAATTGGATTTTCTTTGCATTCAGGTCTTAAATTCAGTTCATTGTGTCTTGTGTACATCAGCGTTTTGTGTTGTGAACTTCAAACATATTTCTTATGCGGCTTTGTTAATTTAATAGTTCAACATGCCGTACTGGTTTTTGCCTGGCTGTAAGTTAGGATATGGTAGAGTAGTTGACGATATACGATCTTTTTCACCACCGAAGAATACAAATCAATTTGAAAAATGGGCCAGAGCTATTCCACGAAAGGATACGGAGTTAACGCGAAGTATTAGAATTCGTCAAATTCATTTCTCTGATGATTTGATAGGAAAATCAGGTAATTTTATAGTGAATGGTGAAGAAGTGGAAATGTCTCGTGTGTGGTGGAAGTTACGACCTGGAGCAGTGCCTCATTTTCCCCCTAATTTACCGAAGTAGTGAGAATAAGTCCCGTAAAGCTCCCAACAGGAAAAAGAATCTCGACACCGCCAGTAAAAGAAGAAAGAAGATTGAAGATGGGAGTGGAGCAACGAATGAGGCATTAAAAGGTCAATCCAGTGTTGATAAGAATTTGGGTCATTCTAGTGTACTTACTGATGCTGAAAAGACTAATATTGTTCAAAAGGCGCCTTAAGAATGCTAACCGTAATTTAATTCGCGTTAGATCCTGCCTTAACTCAGCAAAATCGATAATTAATTTGCTGGAGAAGCAGGTTCGAAATTCACAGGCATTTAATTACAAAGATGACGATTACAGTGGCGGATCCAGGCCTTGCGAGGCCCTGGGCGATATGATAAGGTGGGGCCCACAACAATAGAAAAAAAAATCGAATCAAATGGAAAATAGTTTGGTAATAATAATAATAATAATAATAATAATAATAAAATAAAGAATAGTTACAATATTTTGAATACACTACAGTACATTATTTTAATAACATGAAAGAAACCTTTATGTCCCTTTGAATAAGATTATGTAAACAATGAAATATTAAAATATTACTTTGCGACTTTTTTCCCGGCTGAAGTCTTCTATTATTTCACTGAAATCTTAACTTGCTAAACGGTCACGAGAGGTCATAGCTACACTGAAGAAAGGAATATGAATTATAAATTAAATTGAAAAGTATACTTAATTAATTAAATGTAGAAAAATCCATGGCGCGGGGCCCCTAGGACCGCGAAGCCCTGGGCGGTCGCCTTCCTCGCCCTCTCCTGGATCCGCCCCTGATAACGAACACCTTAGCAAGAAGGAAAAGATGATAATAGACACTATGCTCAAGAAATGCCAGGAAAAATCTCGCAATGGAATGAGGTACACCAATGAATTCATTTTAGAGTGTTTATTGTTGAGAATAAAATCACCGAAAGGATTCCGTCATTGTCGGCGACATAATCTCTTGCCTCTGCCTTCAGAAAGTCACTTGAGAAAACTTTGTAAAGGACTAAAGTGCCCTTATGGAGTTAATGCGCATAGTATAAATGCTATTTCAGACTATTTTAAGGAAGAAAAGAATGATAATTCACGTTACGATGTTGTAATTTTCGAAGAAGAGAAGCTAAGAGAAGAAATCGAGTTAAATAGCTGTTCTGATAAAGTAGATGGATTAGTTGATTTAGGTGAACACACACCTGACCTCCAGAATAACGTACTTGCAAATCACGCTCTAGTGTTCATGTTCGTACCTTTCATGCATATATTGGGTGCAGCCAGTTGCTGTTTATGCAAGCGGAAATGCTACTCCAGGGGACATTCTAGCAAAAATTCTAAGTCTAGGTGATTTTGCAGTTAGAAGAGGCTGGGGCGAGGGTGGCTTGCTTTACTTGTGATGGTAGTCAATCAAATAAAAAGGCCAGGAATTCGTTAGGAGTCAGTGGCAAGACAAGCTCTCTACAACCTCACATCCTTAATCCTGCAGATGTTACGAGAAAGATCTGGGCTTTCTCCGACTGTATATTCCAGGAATCTGTGTGTTCCGTAACATGTAATGAAGACCGTAGTTCTTATTTCCGAGAATTATATTTTCCAATGTGCCCTGCCATGCTATTTTAATTGTAACCGCTAATTACTTTTTAAAAGAGTATTAGTTACAAAGTAATTAGTTTCCCTTAGCACCATCCCTAAGACCAGCTGACCCCGGCTGTGTGGAACTTGTCCACTCTAGCGCTGCCTGGCGGGGCGCGCTTGAACTTCAGGAGTCTTCTCACTTTCTCCTTCTATTCGTCATGCTACAGGATTTCCCGAATCCACTTTTTCGTGTGTATCGACTCTTTTGAGTTCTTTGCAGTCAATTGCTACATGTTTTCCGCAATACCCCCTAGTGCAGCAAATCCACGACCTATTAGCCGGGTTGTGCCGCACTGACACTCGAATCACCTTTCTGTGGCTTCCAAGCCACATGGGAATTTCGGGAAATGAGTTAGGGGATCAAGCTGCAGAAGAGGCGGTATCACTACCACCTCGGCCAATGGAGGTACCCGCTACAGATATTCGCTCTTAGTTACGCCGACAAGTACATTTTGGGAGAGTCAGTGGCTAGCTGCCCCAATGTCCAGTAAACTGAGAGCGATTAAGGTAACTACTCGCGTGTGGCGAGCTCTTTCCGGTCACGGAGGGTGTCCATCATTTTGTGTAGGCCAAGGATAGGTCATACAAGATCCACCCACTCGTACATAATAAGAAGGGAAGACCCCCCACTTTATACCTGTGGAACCGTTTCCACCGTGGCCCACATTTTAACCGAGTGTGTGGATCTTGCTAACTTAGAATAAACCTTGGTTTGCAGTTGCCACTCAAACTTATACAGGTGTCCCACCTAACTCTGTGATCTTAAATATTATCGAAATGAAACAAGATGTGAAAAATCTACTTGCGCAGGAATGTAGCCACGTCAGGGGGTCACACAATGGGAGGATATGCACAATCCAGGAAATAATAACAATATCACTTTCAACGCAAAGTTACCTTTTAAAAAATGGAACATACATGTTTTATCAAGCAAAATCAAAAGTAAACATACAATTATTGATAACAGAATTGTTTTCACTTCTGTAAACCTCGTACCTTCTGAAATAACTAACGTTGTAGAGGATGGCAATGGAGACACTTGGTCACGTTTAAAACAAGTATAGAACTGTACACATAGTACAAAAGGTACAACTACCGATTTTCTAAACCAACTTGTGGCCAATAGCTTAAAGGCACGTCATGTTTTAAAATTACATCCAGCACGGAAAAGGCATTAACAAGTAAGCAGTAACATTTTAACTGATGAAACTGGGTCACTTCAGCAGATGTTCAATGTAACCACCGTTTGCATCAATGCTCTTCTGTAGACGGTGAACAAGAGAGCGTTGTACTGTTCCCAGGAATTCCACAGATATTTCCGCACACGCCGCAGTAATACGCTGATGCATAATATTCGCTATTGTAGTTGGGACTTCCTGATAGACTCTTATCTTTCAATGCGTCCCAGAGAATGTAGTCTAATGGCGTCAAGTCGGGGGACCGTGCTGGTCATCTCACAGGACCACCACGTTCTATCCACCGATTTGTAAACTTTGCATCCATTACATCTCTGGCAACACATGCGAAATGTGCGGGGCACCCATTATGCTGGAACCGGATTGATACACGAGTATCCAATCCCACGTCCTCCATGAGAAGGGGTGACGTGTCTTGAAGAAATGATGCATATCACTGTCCGTTTAGTGTTCCCTGATAAAAACGGAGACCTACAATACGGTTGCCAATGATAGCGCACCAAACATTGATACTCCACTGTCGTTGGTTGGCAACCTTGCGAAGCCAGTGGGTGTTTTCCACGGACCAGTAGTACATGTTCCTCAAATTAACCAAGATTTGTAAACGAAACTTCATCCGTAAATATAACATCCCTTAGGAATACGTTACAGTATTATCGTGTAACTGCTGCAATGCAAAACGACAGAATGCAATGCGGGCTTCAAAGTCATTCCCGTACAGTAACTGGTGCAGGGACATATGATACGGATGAAATTTATGCCTGTGCAAAATTCTGCTAACAGCGGCTTATTCTAGAACCGACCTACAATACGGTAGCCAATGATACCGCACCAAACATTGATACTCCACTGTCGTTGGTTGGCAACCTTGCGAAGCCAGTGGGTGTTTTCCACGGACGAGTAGTACATGTTCCTCAAATTCACCAGGATTTGTGAACGAAACTTCATCCGTAAATATAACATCCCTTAGGAATACGTTACAGTATTGTCGTGCAACTGCTGCAATGCAAAACGACAGAATGCAATGCGGGCTTCAAAGTCATTCCCGTACAGTAACTGGTGCAGGGACGGATGAAATTTATGCCTGTGCTTATTCTAGAACCGCGTGCAATTTGTCGTACACTCTCGTGCGGATGTGAGCTACAGCAGCCAGAACAGCGATATCATTACCGCTGTCAGTTCCTCTGTTCGTTGACGTTTTCTGGGAGCCCAACTTCCTGTTTCTGAGAGACTTCTGCACATATTGGCGATGGTACGAGGCGACGGACACCATTGATCTGGGTAGCGTTCAGCATACAATGCCACAGCTGTTGTTGCATTTCTGTGATATTCGCCGTAAATTAAAATAATGTCTAGCTTTTCTTCATTACTAAAGACCGGCATACTGGTATGTACTAGATGAAACATGAGAACAAAGAGGAAAAAACAAAATAGGGTTGCAAATATCAAAGTATCTGCGAACATAAACATAAGATTTGTAGGTACAGAAAATGGGTATTTACCTGTTTCACACTGACAGAAGTACAGACGACCAGACCAGGGGCCACGAGTTCAATGAGAAGTGCAGCTGTAATGTTACTGTCTTGTTTCCTGAATGCTTTTAGTTCAGCGATGCAAATAATCCAGCTGTGTGTAGGCCAACGGCGCGGCGTGCGCTACACTGTTGTTTTAGACGTCACGAAACGTCTCCTTTACCATCCTCTACAACTTTAGTTATTTCAGATGGTACGAGGTTTAGAGCAGTGAAACCAATTCTGTTATCAATAATTGTATGTTTACTTTTGATTTTGCTAGGAAAAAAAAACCACGTATGTTCCATTTAAAAAAAGGTACCTTTGCGTTGAAAGTGATATTGTTATAATTTCCTGGATTGTGCATATCCTTCCATTGTGTGACCCCCTGACGTGGCTACATTCCTGCGCAAGTAGATTTTTCACGTCTTGTCTCATTTTGATAGTATTTGAGGTCGCAGAGTTAGGTGGGACACTCTGTATTAGCCGATGATGCGGTGGCTGCTGTTTTCGTAATCCGCTTTATAAGTGAGAGTGGGTTAGGGCCAGTTATCTTAATTTTCCAGTGTACATTGACTCAGCGACTGATGAATTTTTGTTTTTCCGTATTTTTTTATATTATCATTATTAGTTTTATTAAATTTTTTGCTTTATTAATTTTCGGTCTTTTCAAATTTAGGTATCCTTCTCTAAATTTTAATTCCATTCCAAATTTGTATAATTTAATCAGTGTTAAGAGGGGCAGATGACCTCGTAGTTACGCCCCTTAAAACAACAATAACTAAAGTGGGTCCTCGAATTCCCAATAAGGTATATATTCTAGTTCTTGAAATCTGAGTCTTACTTCAAAATATTAATGTGAAGTTGAATTTCTCTCGGGTAATGCTATGTTTATATATTATCGAACGTTGTGTTGAATTAGATGTTTGCAAAAACCCAGAAAAATATTGCTTTTGATATTTGCTACACTCAGATCGTGATTGAAACTCGGAAGGGGGTATTGAGTTAATGGTTATATTTGTAGGTTTTGAAGACATTTTTCTATGTTGCGTTTATATATTGATACCATATCTGTGGTTGAAAACCGTATCGGCCTAAATTAGTATTCAATGTCACGTATACAACGTGAGAATACCGGGTGCTTAGATCACACGGAGATAAGCTATAGTTGGCCTGTTCTGCAGCTCTTTTCTTGTCATGAACTTCTTCAAGTGTCCTTTATTAAGCAGCACAGTGGATGGCTTGATGGCTGTGGCACTTAATGTCCGTAGTTTGATCAAGTTCTGGGAAGACAGATTTGATGTTTTGAACCTGTTTTTCTTGTTTGTGTTAGATCAGGGGCCGCCAAACCTTTTAGCCTAAGGACCACACTGACTCCTCCACTATATCCTAAGGGCCAAGTCCTAGCTAGCTCATCATTACCAACATACTTAAGTCTTGAATTACGCGCAAAGTTTCGTTTAGGGACTGGCCGACGAGTGTGATATCTATGGCGCAGTGCGTGGGTGTAATTTGTAGTGTACGGAGATTTGAAAAGAAATATTAAAGTCATCATCGCTAGCCACTCACACAGTTTGATCAGTTGCGTAAATGTGCTTTTCATCTCTCGGCACTACTTATCTCTGTGATAAACAGTATCCCAAAATGAAATATACAACAAATATTTACTATTTATTTATTTATTTATTTATTTATTTATTTATTTATTTATCGTATGGCTTTTAGTGCCGGGAGTGTCCGAGGACATGTTCGGCTCGCCTGAGTCTGTAGCGGACACCCTAAAGGGCGAGCTACAAGTTCCGTTCAATTTCAAGTAGTTCCAACTTTCGCCACCAGACATCAATGATACCTAGTGGTGAACGTTGGAACTTTGATAGAGCGTTCTGACGAAATCTAACCTAACAAATTTTGCTTTACACAAGTTTAGTCTGTGAAAGGATCTTTTACATGTCATAAATCTATGACATGGGACCGCCGGCTTTACTTCCCCTCCGAAGGAAGGCATACTGAAGGATTTTTAACGCTCTTAAAAAATCCGACGACTTCGGTCGGGTTTGAACCCGCTATCTTGGGCACAGCAGTTCAGCATGCTACCGACTACGCCACCGAAGCCACTGATCCAAATGAACTGATGAGCATTTGAAGTCGCTGCTGATAATTTCCACAGTAAACTTGATCCACAACTGCAAACAATAATTGTCAGTGGGAAGTTACAGCTACATTAATCTCGTTAATCGTAATAATACTAATAATGAGTAATTTAATTATTTGAATCACCTATGTATTTCATATATTTATTTATTTATTGGTGCCTTTATTGTGGCGAAGTTAGGGCTCTAGGCCCTCTCTTACACTTAACCACACACATGAATGTTCACTTATGTTATTCTTAACCTACCAAACTTAAATACTAGAATTAAATTGGCGACTGCGTGATATTACCTAAGCTCTACAAATGATATACCGTAATAACAATACATGGAGTTTTAACGAAATTTTACTATGGTCCTTCACGAACACATTCATACACAAATTGTTCTAGTTGGCCTACGAATTAAAGAGGAAGTCTTTTCATGCACGTTTCAAAGTTGTTAGAAATGTACAATTTCTATCCTCACGAGGACAATGATTCCAAATTCTAGCTCCCGACACGAGGGAAGAGTTACTGAAGGCAGACGAATGATGTAGAGGAATTGCAATTACACAGTACTGTTTGTAGAAAGTGAAACACTCAGAAGAAATGGCCGGAGACTCTCCCAGAACAGGGGTCGTGTAGGTCTGCGGTACAATATTAAGTGATTGTAATCGCAGAGAGATGGCGTGCACATTGGCCCACCAGTGCCCTCTGTCGTGGAACCGGACAGATTAGTGTTCCGCACTGCTCTGTCGGCGTGGGGCCGTCATACCAAGTGAAAACGTGTAAGCAAGTACAACGATGCCTCGACGACATCACAGGGTGGACTATCAGCATGTGAGTGCGGTTGAACGGGGCAGAATTCTTAGGCTCCGGGAGGCGGGACTGTCGTTCCGGGTCATTGCGGCTCGTACAGGGCACGCTGCGTCAACAGTAAGGCGTATGTGGATCCAGTGGAGAGAGGAGGGCCGTACACAACGGCGGCAGGGTACAGGACGACGCAATGTGACCACAGCGCGAGACGACCGCCATCTTCTCCGCATGGCAGAATCGGACAGAATAGCGGCGTCCTTGGTATTGGCTCGACGTTGGATCACTGCAAATGGGGTGGACATGTCTGCGCCGACGGTGCGGCGCCGTGTTTTGAGGGCTGGACCAGTAGCACGCATGCCACTGCGTCGGCTTGCATTGACTGGGAACCACCGACGCCTCCGACTACATTGGGCACGTGCACGCCGACACTGGCAGGCTGAATGGCGAAATGTAGTGTTTTTGGACGAGTCCCGCTTCAGCATGTTCTACAGTGATGACTGCATACGCCTTCGACGCCGCCGTGGACGACGCAATCAGGCAGACTGTATTGTTGATCGTCATAGCGGACAAACACCAGGTGTTACGGTTTGGGGCGCAATTGCCTATAACAGGCGATCGCGCCTCGTACGTCTTGCGGGCAATCTGAACAGTGACCGCTACATCAGGGAAGTTTTACAGCCCGCGGCACCGCCCCTCTTGTGGGCCGTTCCACAGGCCATATTTCAGCAGGACAATGCCCGCCCGCATGTGGCGAGGAATGTGCAAGCCTTCTTCGCAGAACGACGGATACCTCTGCTTCCCTGGCGTGCCCGTTCGCCTGACATGTCGCCCATCGAACATGTCTGGGATATGGCCGGTTGGCAATTTGTTCGTTCAGGTCCACCTGCCGCCACTGTTGATGCTTTGTGGACGCGCCTACAAACCGCGTGGGACGGTATTCCGCAGCAGGGTATTCAAGCGCAGTATGATTCCATGCCACGACGTCTGGCGGCTCTGAGTGCAGCACTTGGTGGCACGACGCCGTACTGAAGATCGACCGTCAACGTGCATGTACCGGACTGTCCTTCTAATCAGTAATGTATTGTCATGTCCCTAATTTGTGGTGTAAAGTGCAATGTGGTCACATCTCTTGTTCTTGGTGTTTCACTTTCTACAAACAGTAGTGTAGAACCAGTCACGTGTGTCGATCATGAAAGGAAGAAAGAAAACGAAAATTACAAGACAGATATTGAGGTGCACTTTGAGAAGTCGATAGATGGGTGTACATATGTGCAGGTTTCTTTGTTGTTCTACTTTTAACCAGGAAAGTAAATCATAAAAAGGAGACACGGGTGAGGAAATTTTTAAGGAGAAAATAAACCTAATGCAGGAATTTAAGGGGCCAGGGAAGTGTGCAACCCTCATAAATGTATACCTTTGTTCTATATTAAATTTCTCTGGAATTTATGAATGTATTAGATAAAAAAGAATAACCTGTTATTTATCATAAACTGACAGATGAGCACACAATGTATCAATGGTCTAGTTCAATTTTGTTTCTTATCTATAAAGTTACAAATATTAGTCGGATTTAAAAATTTCACAGAAATAAGTCTCAAATTCATGTTCCATTTTCTCAGAAAGTATATACTTTTTTAATTTGATTTTTTTGCTTATTTGTGACTGTATTATTTAGCTATGGAAGTAGAATGGTTGCTCTAATTGTAACGGATACTTTTTTAAAGTTTGTACATTTGTCCATAGTATCTTATGACCTAAAATAGGCCTGAATGTTAATAAGAAAAAAGTAATATTTTCCAAGCTACTTAACTTACATTCTAAATTCTACTTCAGTACATAAAGTAGCATGTATGCAGTATGTGAGTTAAGTTTCAGTGCGGTATCTTTAACAGGTTCTGAGAAAAAGGAACATTTGATGATAAAAATATTATCCTGAGAAAAATGCATTTAAAGAAAACTCTTTCATTTTACAACTTTCATCAGTGCATTCCTGGAGAATAATCATCATTATCTGGTTCTAGTGCCTCCTGGGTCTTAATTATCTTCCTTTCTTACTCTTTATCTTCTTTATATGTCAGACTGACAGCATTTTGGGCATTTGACACACGTTCCTTGTCAACTTTTCGCAAAGCAGTTGTGGTGTTGAAACCAGATTTTATGCCCATCCCTTCCAGAAGTTTAAGTCTACCAACTGCTCCTTCATTAAAAGTCACCACAGCATTACAGACACCTATTACCACCATGTCATACTTTACAAACACAGTTTTTGGTAGTATTTTCCAAATACAGTAATTAAAACTTTCATTCGAGTTCTGAGTGGCTCCATGTAAATATCATTTCGACAGTTTGTCATCTGTCAAGTCCCTGTATACTGGTCTGATAGCTTCTATTACTCGATAATATATCTAAACTAATTATAATATTACCACTATTTACACTTTTACTGTTTCCATCAGTTGAACACTCATCCTTCAAGAAAGACAGTTTCTTACTGGAAACACTTTCCCTGCTTCCATGCTATTCAATAAGCTTTATTTACAGGTTAGAAGACGTGCACAGATTATCGTCATTGCTACTACTGTTTAAATGATTATTTCCGCAGAATTTACGCTTTTTAAACAGTCTACTGCTTCTCGGCATTGCTAAATAACTTCTTAAGTACACTTGGAAAGAAAACACCACTAGCAAAGTAAGTTACAGAAGTAAAACCTAAGAACTGTTGCTGTTTATAAAGAAGCATTCCCGCTGAACAAAACTGAGACAAAAGAAACACAAAATGCGGACACACGACACGTTGCCAACAAAACTTCGTGCGTAAACAAAAATTCCCAAGGAGTTTCAACACCACACTTTTCAGAGAAAAGCAAAGACTGTAAGGAGGGGCGTGGCACTACTGAACCGAATGGCGCACGGTCTCTTTGAATATTTTTATACAGCATAAATGATGCCGCAATATACTCGATATATATATATATATCATTTTATTCAGGAAGCTCCCAGGAATATTTTGCAATTAAAAAAATAAAATTTGCAATTTTTTCAATTTCACACTTGCCAGCTCCCTTAAAGCTCTCGGAAGTTTCTTGTTTTGTTTTCCGGTAGCATCTACTAATACAACACCACGGTAGGCTAGTTAAATATAGAGAGTATCAAGGTTTGGACGAGTCTTATTTTCAAGTTACGGGGTAGAACGGACTGATGAATCTTAAGTGGATGAAGTGACGAGTAAACTTTCCTGCATGTATTAGTAACGTGCTCATCCCAATTCAATGTTTCATTTAGTGTGACTCTATAAGACTTTTTACCGATTTAGAGAACGGGATAGCAACACCATTTAGTTGAATTAAGGAAAGTGGTCTACTGTGTAAATGGAAAAGCAATCTAGTCTGTCCTATTACGATAGCTTGTGTTTTAATTGGGTTGATGGCAAGAGAATTTTCAGCTGCATAGCGGCTGATCCTCTTTAGATTTAGATTCATATTTTCAATTGCCTCATCTATGGCATTTTTTTTTGTGGCAATATATCTGAAGGTCGTCTGCATATAGATAGTAGTTGCACTTTTCCAGCTTCGAAGAGATGTTCAGATAAAAAATGAATATAAGGGGGCCGAGAATTGAACCCTGAGGTACTCAAATTATTTTAAACTTCCACTCAGTTCTGTTTTCATTAAGGAGTAAACGTTATCTTCGGTTATGAAGATAAGATGCGAATATTTTGAGATCAACGAGGCTAATATGGAAAATTCGAAACCTACGCAAACGTGGCAGAATCTTCTTGACAATGGCCGATTAAATCCACTCGAAAACGTGCTGCTAAGCTGGGGAAACTAGAATCAACCATGTGAAAATATATTATATCGGGTCAGGAATGAAATATTGACTTTCATTGAAAATTAACGAATTTGAAGCTAAGGATACTGTATATGGAAATCGTGTGCATCCTGTAGATTCATTTATTCATTCATTTATTTGCATAAGTATGTCTGTATTAATGGTGCCGAATGCACTGCTGAAGTCTAGAAGAATGAGTATAGTCATTTTACGCTCATCCATTGCTTGTCTTACTTCATCAGTGATCTTAATGAGTGCAGTAGATGTGCTATGTTTTTCTTAAATCCAGTAGTAGTAGTGAGTATTACGTCAAATACTGCAGAAGTTGTTCATGCATAAGTTTTTCTAGTATTTTGGACATTGAGGAAGTATGCTTACAGGTCGATAGTCCGATGGGGAATTTGCAAGTGATTTTTTCGGAACTGGAATAACTAAAGCATCTTTCCATATTGTTGGGGAGAAACCATCTAAAAGACATGTGTTACAAATATACGTAATAATTGGGAGAATATCAGGTTAACGATACGGGAAATGGGGTGTCATCTACTCCTACTGCTTGTGATTTGATAGTTTTCTTTTTTGTCTTACGACAGTTAGGTTTATTTTACGAAACTTGAATAACGGTCGGTAAGGTAGTGGGACACATTGCAGTGAATTTATTGTTGTTTGTATTATTTGGGGATCAGTACTAATTTCCTAGCATTCAAGTTACCGGCTAGCTATTGGAAGTCATTTGATAAGGTCTGTTTATAACGTTTGTGTAATACGCCACGTTCGGCCTTTGCGGATTTAATGTCGATCGAATACGTGTATCTATGTGTATGTGTGTGTGTATATATATATATATATATATATATATAAGTTTTTAGGATCAATCTCATGTCATTAATTACAGTTAAAATGTTTAATTTCATTATGTATGCCAGTTATTGTGTTTCTTAATTGATAGTTAAAATAAAAATATATAATTACATTATTTGTACGCTTTAAATCAAAATAAGCTATGGCGGCCCGGATTGATGGTGCATGGGCCGTTGTTGGCACGCGAGCCGTAGTTTTGAGGACCCTGTGTTAGATTATTAATTACCATTATGTAATGTGTTACTATTTTTTCCTTATTATGCCATGATTGTTCCGGTTGTCAAAGGTTTGGTGACTGACCCTTGTATTTTCCGGGATAAGTGTATCATTCCCTATACAGTTAACTCACGTTGTAGCCGTTCATTGGCGTTATATTTTTGATGAAGCTTCGGAGTTCCTTCTGTGGCATTCTGTTTAATCGAGACCACTTTGGGTTGAGCGCGCGTTTGCCAAATCGAAGTACTTCTCGAGGGGCTGTTGCATGCGTCTTATGGACATCAATATTGTGCTCCTCTGACTGGGCAAAAGCTGACTCATGTTTGGAGATCATTGTTCTCTATTGTTATAACTGGCTGCGTGGTGTAGCGGTAACGTTCTCGCCTACTGTACCCAAGATTACAGGATCGAATCCTGAGGTAGTCAGATGACATTTGTGGGTGCGCAAATGAGGGAGCCGTGTCAATAGATTTACTGGCACTTTAAAAGAACCTTTTGGAGGTTAAATTTCGGCATCGTGGCGTCACTGAAAGTTGCAGTAGTTAAAAGGGACGTGAAACCAATAACATTACTATTATTATCTCTATTGATATTTCCGTGTGTGGAGTTCATATATGTATTGCTTGTCGATGAGAGAATATGTCATTCCGTACTTGCCAACTGTGGCCAGGATTCAGTTCAATGACAATTTAGCTTTCACGCTACGTCGGTCGCCGCCAACCTTGACACGTGTTCGTGTTAGCGGATTAGTCTTTTGACATCCTAACGATCAAGTGGATTATGTATCGCGCACTGTAAATAGCTATGCTATTATCATTTTTAATTTATAGCAATTTGCGTTATGTACATAGATAACCCCTCTCGTTAAATCGTGAACCGCGCGGGCAGCTGCAGCAAGTCTGGAGATCGTAGGATCAAATCCCGAGCTGACATCGGCTATCCTAAGTGTGTTTCTCCCCGTTTTTTTCCACACTCTCTCCAGGCAAATGTCTTACTTCAAGTCCCGGGGCACCTACCACATCCCTGTCCCTAATACACTCACACACGCTACTTTAGTCACCACATAAATACAGGATATCAGACAAATTTAACCCACACCCAACTACACGGGGTTACTGACCATAATGTATCAAGCCCCTAAAATATTTTGTTAGCAAAAAAACAACAACGTAATATAAATGTAGCTTTCTCATTCTTGAAGCTGGTCCGACCTGCATTTGTTGGAACCTAAGAATAACCCATCAGGTGTACTGTAGTTGTCCTCGTTCTATGATTGTTGGCATAATCGTAGTGATAGAGTGATCGCTTTGAAACTGGATTAATGTACACCTGTTATATCCCTCCCTTCCGCGAATATTTCCTGTCTTAATCGTGATTGTCCACAATTAAGAGATGTGCGTAATTAATACAATTAACTTAATATATTACTTATCAAATATATATATATATATATATATATATACTAGCAGTAGTACCCGGCTTCGCCCGGTGGAATGATGATAATATCTCAGTCTCCTGAACACTCAACGTGATAAATTTTATTTATGTAGACGACTACTACTGAACGGGTATATCAAACTTACAATCTTTGGAAATACATATTTTAAAAATCACAGGCTAGGTAGACTGTGGTGTTGCTCAATAGTATAATGGACGTAACATCTAGGTCATTTTCCCTTATTATGATAATAATAAGGTAATGAAAAATGACTACTAAACGAACATGGTGTAATTTTAAATCTGATATAGGTAATTCAGATTTCTACCTTCGATGTCTTCCAAAGTCTGAACCTTATTTTCTGGCTTAGGCCTATACTCGAAGCGTCTAGTGAAAAAGCTGATGAAGTACTGCTCGGGTCCAAGCTGCACGAACCTGAGAATATCACAGTTGATGACGATATATGATGGCAGACGTTCGGGGGGGGGGGGTTCCCGGTCCTATACATTGGCCGGTGAATCACTCACTCTTTCGTAACCCTAAAGTGGTTTGAGCAAAGGCCCTGTGTGAACATCAGCATAGTCAGCAATAACTGGTAACACGGCGGCCTCCGGACACTCCTCTCATGTCACCTCGCGATGAATCAGCAAGCTATTCTCACACCTGCCCCCTCCTCCAACCCTCCACCCCCCAGGGTCTCACAACTTGTGGGACGTGGGTTTGTGACCACGGGACCCCAGCTGAGTCCAGCATTGCTTCTACTTACTGGTGCCGGGCTCCTTTCAGTTCCCTTTCCAGTCAGCCTCCCTTGGTCAAACTCTTGTTCTCTTCCGACCCCGATGGTATCAGGGTATCCGAGGCCAAGCGACTCTTTCACTTTCCCGCCTTAATTGGCCCTTGTCTAATCATTCCTGATAGCCTCATTCTTCGAGGCGTCAGCCTTCTTTTTCTTTTCTTAATATCATGTCTTCTGCTCAAGGCACTCAAGGAGGCAGGGCGTGTGTAGCCCCACCACTTCTGTGGTGCACCCTTGATAGTGCTACATCCTCAAGGGCTCATGGCTGGTGAGTTCGGGAGCTGGCAACCCTGAGGGTTTCCTGAGCTGGGTCCGGTTTTACCCCTTTTTTCCATTACTTTTGGGACGGAACCTGTCCTCTTTCCCTTTCCTATCTGCATTTCGTGGCTCTCCTTCCTTCCAAGTCCTCAATTCTAATTTATCTAGGGTTGATGGCATTTCATTTCCTCCTGTCTTTTATTTCCCTTATTCCTTTCTTTTGTCCTTATCTTCTTCTAGCCCATAAGTTTTGTAGTTAGTTTTAGTATTAGTTTCATTTTCACGATCCCCCAAACCATTAGGGGCGATAACCTCGATGTTAGGCCCCTTTAACATCATCATCATCATCATCATCATCACAACTGGCATTGTGCAATTGGGTTACTGGGGCATTTAAAACTTCCTGTTAAGTCCCTCACCCTTTCGTGTTACATTCATAATTTGTAGCTAGAATCCTTCCCTGGAATCCACACAACAACAGACCCAAGTATCATCGCAATCGGATGAATGGTAAATGAACGCATAGGGGACATACATACACTACAACTATTGAATTGGCACGTCAAACTTACAAACTAACGTAATAGTAATAATGAATCACAGTCGAACAAGAACAAAATTTTGTTGAGATGGGTGAAACGGTGTAGATTTTTAGCAAAGGGCCTAAATGCAGGGAAAGGAGTGGTGTGCCCAAATTTTCAAGTAGAGAGGGTTACTCGTTGGGTTCCAAAGGTTATGTATGTAAAATTTGGTTGAGATGGGTGAAATGGTGTAGATATTTGCCAAAGGGCCTAAATGCAGGGAAAGGAGTGGTCTGCCCAAAATTAAAAGTAAATGCAGGGAAAAGAGTGGTCTGCCCAAAATTTCAAGTAGACAGGGTTACTCGTTGGGTTCCAAAGGGTAAGTATGTAAAATTTGGTTGAGAAGGGTGAGACGGTGTAGATTTTTGCCAAAGGTCCTAAATGCAGGGAAAGGAGTGGTCCGTCCAAAATTTCAAGTGGACAGTGCTACTCACAGGGTACCAAAGGGTAAGTATCCGAACGTTGGTTCTGATAGGTGAAACGGTGTAGATTTGTGTCAAAGGGCCTAAATGCAGGGAATGGGGTGGTCTGTCCGAAATTTTAAATGGACAGTGTTACTCGCAGTGTTTCAAAGGGTAAGTATACACATTTTGGTTCAGATCGGTGAAACGGTGTAGATTTGTGCCAAAGGGCCTAAATGCAGGGGATGGAGTAGCCTCTCCGCAATTTCAAGCAGACAGTGTTAGTCGCAGTGTTCCAAAGGGTAAATATATAAATTTTGGTTGAGATAGGTGAAACGGTGTAGATTTGGGCCAAAGGGCCTAAATGCAGGGGATGGAGTGGTCTGTCCGCAATTTCAAGCAGACAGTGTTACTCGCAGGGTGCCAAAGGGTAAGAATACGAATTTTGGTTCTGATCGGTGAAACGGTGTAGATTTGGACGAAAGGGCCTAAATGCAGGGAATGGGGTGGTCTTTCCGAAAATGTAAGTGGTCTGCGTTACTCGCAGGGTTCCAAAGGGTAAGTATACAAATTTTGGGTCAGATCGGTGAAACGGTGTAGATTTGTGCAAAAGGGCTTAAATGCAGGGAATGGGGTGGTCTGTCCGAAATTTAAAGTTGATATGGTTACTCGTCGGGTTCCAAAGGGTAAGTATACAAATTTTGGTTCAGATCGGTGAAACGGTGTAGATTTGTATACATAACAGACAGACTGACAGACAAACTTTGTGCTTTATATATATAGAAGAATAGATAAGGGCGGCTTCGGTGGCGTAGTCGGTAGCATGCTGAGCTACCCAAGATAGCGGATTTGTTAAGATCGTTAAAAATCCCTCAGTATGCCTTCCTTCGGAGGGAAAGTAAAGCCGGCGGTCCCATGTCATAGATTTAAGGCATGTTAAAGAACCTTCCACTAATTGCACCTGTGTGAAGCTAAATGGGATAGGTTAAGAATGTAAACAACGCTCTTAGGTTTCTACAGTACGTTCGTTGCCAAGAGCCGACTGCGGTGGCGTCTAGTAGCTAAGTTCTGAACTTGGCTTAGTAGTCGTTGACGGTGGCGCTTGGCGGCAAAAGTAGGAACTATTTGAAAAATTCTAAGTCGCAGAATTTTTTTAATAAATAAAAAAACAGATAACACACACTAATACAGTCATCACAATTAACACCGGTTATCAGACAGATTCTACACACACCCAAAGTACACGGGGCTACATGACCGCGTTGTCGCAGCCCCTAAACTTAAGAACCAACCAACCAACCTTATCAAATATGTCAGTAGTTCAAGAGAGATGGTGTGATGATTGAAAGCGTAGGTGTAATTGAATGTGTATTGTATTTTATTTATTTTTGTGGTGACTGTTGTAGTGTATGCAGTTGGGTCAAGAAATGGAGTAGATGCTCTTGGACTTAAAATAAGGGTGCGATCGTGGCCTTTTCCTTGAGGGAGTGTGGGAAATTCCGGGGTTAAACCATACCATACCTAGTTCCCCATTGCAGACTGGGCCATAGATTGGAGATGAGACTGGCTGCGTGAGGAAGCCATGTCAGTATATTTACTGGCACGTTAAAGATCTCCTTCAGGGAAAAATTTCGGCACCTCGGCGTCTCTATCCGCCTCAGTAGTTAAAAGGGCCGTAAAACCCATAACATTATTAACTTATTAGAGGTGTTAATATATAATAACCCCTGGCACAACAGCCCATGAAGGGCCTAAGCCTACCAATCGACCGCAGTTATTGGGGTGACGCGTGGTCAGCGCATCTGGTCCCTCGGCATTAATCTTGGTTTTCGTGACCAGGGCGCTGCCTCACTGTCAGACAGCTACTCAATTGTCCTCGCGAGGCTGAGTGCACCCCTTTCCTGCCCTCACGTCAGTTTCTCAAATCCCTGACGGAGCCGGGATTCGAACCCAGGGCCTCCGGGTGCGAAGCAGGCGCGCTATCCCAACACCACGGGGAGATGTTATACCATTCAAATATGATAGTGGGATCTATGAAATATCCCTTTTCTGTATAATTCTATGCATACCGTACTGTAATTTAAATGTATTGTAATGCATTTATAGCTATCTCTAAGAAGATAACATCCGAGAAGGCGCCATTTAATATGTACTTTACTATGAAAATATTTTATTACGTCGCACGAGAATTCTCTCATCCCTAGGGGTGGCGTGATTCCAACACCAACCAAGACACTGCAGTAAATAAGGGCAATAAAGATTTACCGTAATATACATATATTTCATACGGTTGCTACTTACTTTTATGATGAATAGGGAATGTATAAAAATTGTGACATTAATCCAGTCACCATAAAATATAACTTCCAAATCACGTAGCACCATTCACCATCTATTTATATTCGTTAAAAAGAATCGGAAGAGCTATATTTGAAATATCAGCCATATAACCATAAAGATGCTGCGAAGAATATAGAATAACTTTTACCTTTACTTTCTTTAACAAATATTATATATTCAGTATATCATATGGTGTTCATTCAATTTGTTTCCTTCTTTCATATGTCATCTATAACCTCTAAAAAATCCTTTGTCCTCGTTCATACTCTCTGTTGTCATTCTTGTCCATACCATCTTTGCTATTCCTAGAGTTGCCACTTCATATAAAAGCTCATGTTCCCACCACTCGGGCGCTCCATCACCACCAAAGAACACAAAACAATCCATAGATAAATACATCATGATAACTCAAGACCCTATAACTATTACATCGCCCCCAGAAAACCTGATGATAGTATTACATTAGAAGGATTTTTGAAACACATTCAACACAAAGCATATTAAATCTTGTTCCATTGGGACGTGGTCTCCCATCCAAGCTTTCTTAACGTATTCTCATCCACCATGGGTTTCATAAATTTTCAGCTTTCTCTGGAGTCATGAAGTCCACAGGTACCAAGGCCTCCTCATCACCACGTTACTCCAGGTTATTCTTTGTCATCTCCATGAATTCACAGAGAATAAATTTACCCTCAGATTTGGCTCAAATGTAAAAACAACTATACAGTACATTCCAAGGAAACTTAGAATCTGACCACTCATTTTTTTGCACTGCATCACCTTGTATGGCAGGCTCATTCAAGCCTCTTCTTCAAACAATTTTTTCCTTTTAAACACTTTCAATATTTTCTTCCATCATGTTCGGACAAGTACAGATCTCAAGACATCGTACAAAGTAAAGGTATTTAAGGAACCTATGACTTGAGTATCGGACATTCAGAATACGTTCCTCCAATATCTAATGACTTCCCATAGATCAAAGACCTCTTCTCTTCCAAGCATACATATTCTTCTAGCAGAAACCTCAGATAGCACACTTCAAATTCCCAATGACAATCAGCTGAATGTAAATATTGCTCCTCCCTTCATAAACTTGACAAAGCTCACCACATTGGAATACAATATAGGGCATTCCTTGAAGTATTCAGAATGATGTACCAACTTTGAATCGATAACTTTGATATCTTGGAAATTATATTTCAGTTGAACGGAATTACTACATATAATAAGTTAAAAAGAAAATGCCAAAAGCTGCAATAATATGAATGGACAAAAGGTTAAATACAGGGTGTCTATAAAAGAACTCCGGGGTTTTGAGGCAAAATATTGTAATGAAGTAAAAAAGTTATATTAATGTTTAATACATGATCGGAAAGGTTGCATTTTCAAGTTTTTTTTAACAATTTATTAAAGTTCAATATGAGCCCCGTTAGTGGCACGGCACACATCGTAACGGTATTCCACCTCTTCCCATGTCCTGGCCAGCATGTCTGGGGGGACGGATGCCACACAATTGATTATTCGTTCCCTGAGATGGCCAAAATCATGAATTTTCTCCGCATACACAAGATTCTTGATATGCCCCCAGAAGAAAAAATCCATAAGACTCATATCAGGGCTCCTTGGAGGCCATAGCATAGGTCCTTCCCCTCCAATCCATTTGTTGCAGAGTCGAGCGTCAAGTGCCTCACACACCCAACTCCAGACTGCGTCTTGTCAATGATTTCTTAGGGCTTCGAAGGCATGAAGCTCGGATTCTGTCCACATTCTCTTGTGACACACGCGGCCTACCCGGCGACTTTTGTTTTAAAACACTTTCTGTTTGTTTGAAAGCACTCAACCATTGGCGAATGGTTTTATCCGTAGGCGGGTCAACACCATAATTACGTCGAAAATTTCTTTGTAACGTAACAACAGGATTCGTTTCTATTAGCCAAATAACGCATTGATCCTTTTGTTGCGGAGTCGCCATAGCGCGGCAATACAGACAACACTGACTGCGGCTACGTTGTTTCAAGGTCAACGCTCCGCAGCGCTGCCATCTGTTGATGAAAACATTCCCAATTCGTATGAGTAAAACTTGATGAGCTACTCGTTTCAGAGAAATTAACTACATTTTGCTATCTTCTACAGTTGTTAAGATATGAATTTTTAAAACCCCGGAGTTCTTTTATAGAAACCCTGTATAAGAAAACGAAAAATATCCATAGCATAACTCAAAATTAAGAAAGATACTAGGTACCACACACAATACATTACATACATTACAGCATACCAACGAATATTTATACATTGTGCAAATGTATCACAAATAAGAAATTAGACATATAAATGTCTCAAACACCCAATTCATAACTAGAACAACAAATAGCGGCAAGCGCCCCCAACTCATTAATTTTACGTCCAGATAAAAAAGATCTTGACAACTTCAAATATACATCTAAGTAATATAACCTTTTCTTCTCGTTCTCTTAATTAAGTGTCTCGAAGGATTTTCTTCTCAGCTTTAACTTCCAACTTAACTCTTTTCTTGACATCAACTTTATCAAAATTGTCAATACATTTAGGCTCATTATCGTCATCATCATCATCATCATCATCATTAGATTCATTATAGCGTTGGGCTGTATGTCTTGTCCGTGCTCTAATATAGCGAGCTCCTACTGCCCTTCTAGACCTATCTTTATCATTTATTCTAAAACGGAAAGTATTCCTAGTACCATTTTCAACATTATCACGCCTACCGTATCCACTTCCTCCATTCGCATCAAAGCATCCTTTTCTACTACGTCGGTAGTGACCTCTGAGTCTACCCCCACAACATCTCTTTCTTCTTCGCTTGTTACAGCCTATCCCACGTCTGCCTCTTCGACCTAGGCGATTTCGACCTCTACAACCGCGGCGTCTACCTCCACATGTAATTCCTCTTTGTCGCCTACTACATCCTCTCCAATATATACCTTTACCACATCGCTTTTTCTTATATCGTAATTTTACTTCAAGCTCAACTATCTTCCTCTCATCTACTCTATTCTCCCCTACAATTTCCTCTAACTCTATGCTACTTTCGCGTAACTTCTCCTCTAACAAATTCTTCCTCTCATCTACTCTATTCTCACTTTCAATTTCCTCTAACTCCATGCTACTTTCATCTACCATCTCGTTTAACTCCAAACTACTTTCACCTACAGTCTTTTCTTCCTCTATAATACGTTTAGCCTCTTCTTCTAACACATTCTTAATTTCACATCTGATTTCCTGTTTCACCCCCTGAATACTCTCCTGCAGAGTCCCATACTTCCTATTTAATTCCTCATTCTCCTTGACCACATTGTCTAACTTTTGATGAATTTCCTTATTATTTTTATCTGTCGTCTCTCTCATCTTCTGATTTTGCCTACTTATTTCCTCTCTCATCTCCTGATTTTGCCTACTTATTTCCTCTCTCATCTCCTGATTATCTTTCTTACTTTCATAAAATTTTTCACTCAGCATCCTTATGATCGCAGCTAATGAATCTTCCGAAATTCCTTTCTCTTTACTAGTATTCCGGTCACTCTCTGCCATCATAGTATTATTATCTACGCTCTTAATCTCACTGACTCACACTATCGCCATTCTGCATATTTTCAACGTTCTCTTCACTATCAAGACCACTTCTTAACTTCATATCTTTCACCGACATACTGAATTACACTTCTAAACACTAGCCTAAAATCACCCGCAATATATATGTATTCCTACCCCTATACTGATGTGTCCTAGTTCTCGTGCCCATCGTTGAGGTGACAAATGTAATGCATTTATAGCTATATCTAAGAAGATAACATCCGGGAGGGCGTCATTTCATATGTACTTTACTATGAAAATATTTTATTACGTCGCACGAGAATTCTCTCATCCCTAGGGGTGGCGTGATTCTAACACCAACCAAGACACTTCAGTAAATAAGGACAATAAAGATTGACCGTAACATACATATATTTCATACGGTTGCTACTTACCTTTATGATGGATAGGGAATGTATAAAGATTGTGACATTAACCCAGTCACCATAAAATATAACTTCCAAATCACGTAGCACCATTCACCATCTATTTATATTCGTTAAAAAGAATCGGAAGAGCTTTATTTGAAATATCAGCCATATAACCATAAAGATGCTGCGATGAATAAAGAATAACTTTACTTTTACTTTCTTTAACAAATATTATATATTCAGTATATCATATGGTGTTCATTCAATTTGTTTCCTTCTTTCATATGTCATCTATAACCTCTAAAAATTCCTTTGTCCTCGTTCATACTCCCTGTTGTCATTCTTGTCCATACCATCTTTGCTATTCCTAGAGTTGTCACTTCATATAAAAGTTCATGTTCTCACCACTCTAGCGCTCCATCACCACCAAAGAATACAAAACAATCCATAGATAAATATATCATGATAACTCAAGACCCTATAACTATTATAGTATGTGTTCCAAAATACACTGGCGGAAAAAAATATCCCAACACCATGAAATAAAGAATGTAGAGTACGGAAATTGCGACAATATATTTGGCGAGGTAACATATTTAACTGATTAAAGGAACAAGACAACAGGTTAATGTCCGCGTGAGAAGAGCCATCGAAAATGTGCCATACAGGTCCATTAATAACCGGTATAATCGCCAGCCTGTTAATTCAGGCATGCAAACGTGCATGCAAAATGTCGTACAGGTGCCGGATGTCAGCTTGTGGGATGGAGTTCCACGCCTGTTGGTCTTGGTCGGTCAGTACAGGGACGGTTAATGCCGCTTTTGGATGACGCTAGAATTGTCATCCAATGATGTCCCATACGTGCGCGATTGGGGACAAATCGGGGGATCAAGCAGGCCAAGGCACCTTGTCGACACTCTGTAGAGCACGTTGGGTTACAACAGTGGCATGGGGGCGTGCGTTATCCTGTTGGAAAACACCCCCCGGGAATGCTGTTCATAAATGGCAGCACAGGCACGTCGATTCACCTGATAGACGTACAAATCTGCAGTCAGGGTGCGTGGGATAACCACGAGAGTGCTCCTGCTGTCATGGGAAATTACTTCCCAGACCAAAACGTCCGATATAGCTCCAGTGTGTCGACGCCAGAGACAGGTGGAATGCAGGCGCTCACCTGGCCTCCTCCTAACCAATACACGGCCATCACTAGCACCATGGCAGAATCAGCTTTTATCGGAAAACACAACGGACCTCCACTCCATCCTCCAATGAGCTTTCGCTTGACACCACTGAAGTTGCAGACGGCGGTGGTTTGGGGTAAGAGGAATGCACGCCGCAGGGTGTCTTGCTCGCTCGGAGCTGTCCTTCAAATAACAGATTTCGAACAGTTGGTCGCGTCACTGTGGTGCCAACTGCCGCTCGAATTGCTGATGCAGACGCCGTCCGATGCGCCAAAGCCATACGCTGAATACGGCGGTCCTCCCTCTCAGTAGTGTCACGGGGACGTCCGGAGCCCGGTCTTCTTGCGACCGTACCTTCTCGTGACCACTGCTGCCAGCACTCATGCACAGTGGAGACATTCCTGCCAAGTAGTTCTGCAATAGTGCGGAAGGAGAATCCACCTTCATGTATCCCTATTACACGGCCTCGTTGAAACGCAGTGAGCTGTTGATACTGGCCTCTTCGTCGTCAGAAAGGCATCCTTAACCCACTCACAGTCACTCCGTCCAATCTTACATGTAAGTAACGCTCTCACAAAGTACATCCCGTACATGATGTGCAACATCATGGGGCCACTACTAGCGCCACGGTAATGTGATTTGCGGGAAATTTGAATCGACGTCATCTTTCAGATGTATAAACACGTCTACCAACGTTCGTTTATCTAGCACAACCCCTTCTTGGTGTTGGGATATTCATTTTCCGCCAGTGTGGAAGGAACTTGGCTGCAACCACCTATTAGCTCTGCTCTAATTCTTAAAATTTATGTTTGTCGATCTAGCTGATGACCTCTTTATGTTCCACCTTGCGAGAGAAGAATCACCACGACCATTTCCAACAGTGACACATACGTAGTTTGCGGAATATGTATTCGCTATTTTCGAGGCGGGTCTATAATGTGGTATGCTGATTCGAAATATCCTAATATACCGTTCACGATTAAAGTCCGATTTGATTGTTTGCGGTAAAATGTTTCATAACTTATTAACAAAGTGTAATATTGGTGTAAGGACAAAAATTAGGGATCTTAGTTTTTATGGTAATATGTACCTTTGTCCATTATATCTGATCTTTTAAAATGATGTTAGCGTCCATGCATCACAGACTGTACATAGATATCCATAGATGCATAACTGTCATCTACATCGTTCAAATATCGTAACCGGTCCTAGCAAGTGGACTTAATGCGTTCTATTGACGCAGTTCATCAGGTGTTAGGGGGGACTGGGCATGCTGCAGTGTTGGTGTACACTACTATCCTGTGGTGTGTCGAATCCATTCATTCTGCGAGTGCACATTTATGTAATAACATCTAAGTTCATAAACGTTTATTCCCATTTTAAATAGAACGAAAGAAGCCTTTTTCGTATAAAGTAAAAACGCATACCGTAGCCTAAGACTCGAAGAAAAATCAAGCCTGTTTATACATATCTGGACAAGCCATGGCCGGACATTACCATGATAGATGTTTGCATGGTTAAATGGACAGCTGTAGTTTATTCATCACTCTCAATAAACCGAATACCTCGGCTGGAATGAAACCCTTGATGGGACGCTATAGCCCAGAAAATGAAGGCTTTGATGTCTGAAATAATTCGTAGAAGGATGAATTTTGGCCAGTTGCGAGACTTCATGTCATACTTTCCCCGAACTGCTAATAAAGCATCATTTAGAAATTGTATCTTACCTTTGTGACAATGCAACTAATTTTGTAGTAATTTTGATAAAAGTTTAAACCTAAGTAACGAGGAAGTAGTATCAAAAGGTTCACAAAAATTATACTTCATACACTTTATGGAAATACATTATAATTATTTGTGTTAAATTCTACTGTATGCCTACCCACTACATTGCATTTGATTCCATTCGTGCCAACGCATGCATTGAGCATTTCGCCTGGTCACCCTGAAATAATTGGCGTCCTGACATTTTTTTCCAACGTGGTTGCCATTTGTGGAAGCACATCTGGAATAGCCCCTTTGGAATAACGTGTAACCCTTGGGTGCCATTGATCCCTTCCAGCTGTCTGAAAATTCTGAAAACGAACACCCAGTTTCATTATTGGAATGATCCTGAAGTCTGCAGGTGTACATCGGGCGAGTACAGTAGACGTGGCATAGGCACAATACATTTCTAAAGAAGTCTGCATTATCAAAGCAGTGTAGATGGGAAGATGACCTCGTAGTTCCGCCCCTTAAAACAACAATAACTAGCTCAAGGCAGTGTGACTTGGGACATGATCGTGATGCAGCCCCTAGTTAGTACATTATTTATCTGGTCGTTTTCGTCTTAACTTTCTCTCAAATGGTCCAAAATGTACGTCTGCCACACCGAAATACGGTTACCAACTTATCCACATCTACATCTTATCGGGGATTTAAGAAAACTTACTACTTACGTTAAAATTTAATTTTAATTTCTGTATATCTTCCGTAGTTCCTGTTAGTTTGTTGTTGGGAAGTTCGTAAGCTGTGCTCGTTTTCATTATGACCTTGTAAGTTGGTCCTTCCTTTAACCATCGTGTTTATTTAACAGGCTGTCAAGTGAATGAAAGACGCTGTACAGAAATCAAACTGTAGGCATCAAACCTACAGCGGAAATCTGGTTACGGACATAGTAATAAGCTAATAACGCTATCATAAAGTTACAATAACAAATGGTGGATTTGAATGGATCATAGGTGATAATTCTTTGCCCTAGAGGCCTCCATAAAGCCCATCTAGTACGCTTTATTGCTGCTGGACAGCAATAATATTTCACTCACCATATGTCTCTGAACGATTTGGTGCAGTAAATAGCCTTAATTCCGATTTCTTTAGGCGAAGAACCCTTCCCTCGTGACTAAATCAGACACGTAAGAAATAAAGGCGTGGGATGGCAAGCGAACAAGCAGCTAGTAGGAGTTAAACCATTATGTTATCAACCAGCTGTTAAGGCACCAAAGAGAAAAGGAAACCCGAGGATGGCCTCCACGATAGAGAACTGTTTTCTTTCGTCTGTCTGAAAAGAAAGAGGGGAAAGCAAGAAGATAAACAACAAAACATTGTATCTACCGCAGTGAATCACGTGATGCTATGGTTTAATCATTGTGTGTCGTGATTCATAGTAGACCTGCGTCTGCAATTAATTACAGAAGTTAAGAAGCACTCTATTCAGTCAACAAAAGCGTACATCATCCGGAAACCTAACTGGAGAAGTTGTTAGACAAACTACTGATGTTTAAAAGAAAGGGGCATCTTTTGGGGGGAGGGGGAATCTGTATTTATTTCAATTTTGTCTGTGAATTTTGATCCCGTCGGGTGGTTTTAATGTCCTTTAAGGGGCCGTAATTACGTTATGGTGTAACTGCTTGCGCCTTGCTAAGACATTGTGTTTTCCGATGACCACCTGGCTTAAGTCTAAAAGTGTCGAGCATTTAATATTTGCCAGCCCGGAACCCCTAAGACGATCGATCTTCAACCTTTACAAAAAAAATAGCCCAGTTTTTTTTTATGTTGGACTGGCGGGAGCACACATAGGAAGGCAGAATTTGCTTTTATTCCCAGCTAATGCTTGTGAAATATTCGAAATGAAAAGTCTCGCTCCATTGATTCGGACTCGCCGCAAAAGTTAGGTTCCGAGGCTTATGATCGCTCGCTACGCAAAACTATATGCTTTTTTAAAGCATTTTCTTTCCAGATGATTGGGCCACCCCAGATACAAATCCAGATTGCTGATTTTAAAAAATCAGATCTGCTGGTAGATGTTTTCCCATTTGCAGAAAACACTGAGACCCTCCTCTGTTACAATAATTAAGTTCGTAGGTTCGTGTTTATGATCTTTTTAATGCATTTAGTGAAGGGCAGTGATTTGATAATACCAGCGTAGACTAGTCCATTAAGTCGTATTCAGACACTGGTGTAGGTAGTAGCTGGTTCGAAGAACTCGTGTTCTATTACTAGAACTGACAGCGACCATCCTAATTGTGCTTTTTCTCGCTTGCTGCGTACACATGTCCGAATGATGCCTTGTTTCATGTCCCGGGGCACGTACCCAATCTTAAACTACTTAAATTGCCTAGATTACTAACGCAATACTGAACAAGTAGTTCCGTGAGGAACTAAATGGCCTATATTCATATGTCCTACTGGTCTTACTTAGGACACGAGAAATGAAAACGAGATTTTAAACAAAATGCACAGCCGCCATATTTATGTTCTTATAAAATTCCATTATATAAGACGACAGTATATTAAGGCTTGTATGAAGATATACCGTGCCAAGTTTCACAGCGATCGGATGAAGAGTCGCGAGAAAAATCCATTTATACATGTAAATTTTGTGTCGCCTCAATCAACATACAAAATTTCAGTTTGGTTGCTGTAATAGATTCGTAGATATTGAGAGCCATCTAAATATTTCGGATGGTCGCCATGTTGGATGTTATACTGTATATGTAGGCCGTAGAGTTATGTACCATTAGATAAAGATTATTGCGTAGGTTCATTATTCAAACTTACACTTCGATTGCATGATTAGGACACAAGAATGACAATGCTGGGAGTTGTTTGATCATCCACCGGATTTTTCTCCCAACGATTTCCATGTTTTCTTGCACCCCAAGAAATTCCTGTTCTTCCGTCAGTCTTCACACTGACGAAGAGCTGAAAACGAATGTCACACGCTAGTTCCATTCTCAGACGGCAGACTTCTAGGTCACAGGAATAAGACTTCTAGGACACAGGAATACAAAAGTTTATCCCACGATGTGACAGATGTCTTTTACTCAATTCTGGGGGTGATTATGTCGAAATATAGCTCAAACATTGCTGTGTCTGGTGCCAATAAATGTTTTTATGTAACTTAAGTTTTCTTTTTATTTAAAAAATAGGGAAACCTAATTTCTGGATGAGACTCGTAATATATGGGCATTCACAAATACCTGTGATGATATATTTAAGGTGATGTACAAGAGCCCCCATTTCGAGCCACTGCTCCTGCGCTATTGGCACCAGTCGGCACTAGCCAGGCCTGTATATCATTGCTACTTCATAGATCTGCCGTGCATGCTCGTATTTCCCGGCTAAATACGTTTACTCCTATTTAATATTTTTGGAGTAGGCAATATGTGATGAGTTGCTGTGGTTATAGCGGCGACTGTGGGATAATCTACTTGAAAACTAGTCGATGGCATCGCTCTGCGTTGCCAAAATGTTTGGCGTGAACACCAGAATTAATTCTGATTTGAACGAAAGCAGAATTAACTCTGATATTGATAAATCGTTTCTTTTAACGACAGCAAATCTGAAATTATACGGTAGATGCAAGCGAAACTAAAATATTTAAAATAAACTTTAAAATGTACTGTACACTTCGCAATATACAAAGCCAATTTCCCAGGTGTTAAGATCATTAATTGACACATTTTTGTTTTTAAGTGCATATGCCCTATAACAACAGGTAATGGATATTCATGGTTTTAATTCGGGTTTTATTATTATAATTTTCAAGTCTTTCAATTTTTGTGGAATCTGAATCTATCTCGATAACCTTGTAATTTTTGAGTGAAAACATTATGGGAACGGTTGCAGTTAACTCGACTCTTTAAAATATGTAATCCATTAAAATATTGGAAAATGTTGTAAAATTTTCTGATTTTGTGCACCTTTTCTTTTTTCTAAGTTTGTCATTGTGTACCGATCCAAAGCGTGAAACCCCTTGGTTGAGATGAAGTGTCTGTGAAGATAACCTTGTAGTGAGCAGTCGGCGAGTGAGACTCGGGAAAGAGAGAGAGACTGAGCATGTGCATTTGAGCGAGTGTAGAAAAGAAGTAAAAAAAAAGAAAAGAAAAGGACGGAATAAAACTGGTCTGAAAGGTTACTCATGGCTATAATAACGCCCATGTCGTCTTATAAATCTCTTCCATGCTTTACTTCCAGTGCTACATTTTCGTGAAAGGAATTTAACCACCAGCGCTTGAAAACCGGTTTTCAATCTGTAAGCTTCTTATTCATTTCATGAAGTGCTTTGTTTTAATCTAGTTTGGTCTTCAGAAATTCATTAGGTTAACCTCTGTGTAAAAATGATTGTACTAAAAGCCCCTAGTGTCACTAAACTCTCATGTGAAGTAGAGAGGGAACTCTTTTTGTAACGTTTTTCAGATGTGGTGGCGCTTTGTAAAACAAGATGGGGGTAAATGCGCCTTCATTGCCTCCATCGAGAGAAGACAATGGGCCATTTCTTGCTATGAAAATTTATCTGACGCAATCTGGTGTGTCTATGGAGACAATTTAATGCTGCCGCCAGGGATGTACAGAATCGTGATCCGGTGCATAGGTTAATCGTGCCTTGCTGCTTATGAGACTTGGTTATTAGGCGAAGGCAAAGTTATACTGTACTTCCTGAAATTTTCACATTATCAGTTCGTTGGTTGCTCAGTTTAGGAGCTGCGACAACGCGGTCAAGTAGTCCCGTGTACTTTGGGTGTGTGCAGAATCTGTCTGATAACCGGTGTTAATTGTGATGGCTGTATTACTGTGTGTTATCTGTAATTCAGGTAAGAACTGCAGATGATCAATTTCAAGTAGTTCATACTTTTGCTACCAAATGCTACCGTCAACGACACCTAGTCCCAAACGTGGCTACTAGATACCACCGCAACCGGCACCTGGCGGCGAACGTTTGAACTTTTAATAGAACGTTAATCAAATCTAACCTACCAATTTAGCTTCACACAATTGTAGTTAGTGGAAGGCTCTTTTACATACCATAAATCTATGATATGGGCCCGCCGGCTTTACTTCCCCTCCGAAGGAAGGCATACTGAGGGATTTTTAACGCTGTTAAAATTCCGATGATTTTGGCTGGGTTTGAACCCGCGATCTTTGGCATAGAAGCTCAGTATGCTACCAACTACGCCACCGAAGCCGCCCACATTAATTCATGGTGGCTACTACTGCTGGAAAAGCTGGAAATCCTGGAAAACTCCTGGATTTTTATTAGGTTTGGAAAACTCCTGGAAAATGACCAAAATTTGAAAATCCTGGAAAATAGCCACTGTTAATTAATTATAAAAATCTTTCCATCTTAAATCATACTCCCGCTGCAGTTTTGGGTGAGCACTCTATCGTTAACGAAATAAATTTCCTCAGGCTATCTGTTTCTGTGAGGGAGAACACGCTATAGTATTTTTGTAAAACATATTGAGTATAGACAACTTCACCGCAAAGCGGATATTTCAGTCACAAAGGCTTTTTTAAAACAACAATTAAATCATTTGTGTGTAGGCTTGCGTATCAATAACGCAATCGTCACTAATTTTTGTCATCATCTGTATAAGTAAACCAAACACAACTGCTTTATTTTGGTCTTGAAGTAGGCAACCGATAAAGCCCCCCCCCCCCCCCCCCCTACTCACGCTTATTTTTAAGTCTGGAAAAATGAGAATTACTCCTGGAAAATTCCTGGAAAACTCCTGGAAAATCGTTGACCGATTTGAGTGGCCTCCATGTAAGAGTAATGGGATCTGCATATTGATTCACAGCTCTGTGCTATGCAAACCTTTTCACTTCAGTCACGTGCCTTGTGTAAATGTGTTTATGCATTTTTCTTTGGACTGGTAAATTATTAATGGGTAGTCGATAAAGGCAAATTTACTTTTGCTTTAGTAGTGGGATGTTACTTTTTTTTCGGAAATAGATTACTCTCTCTCGTAGAGTCCGGCGAATTCGGATTGATGTTCCAAGGCAATATGTAACTTCTTTGTGAGAGATGTATCGTGGTGTTAAAAAAGTGAATCATTTAAATCTTGAAATATTTACCAAGCAATACAGTACCGGTAGTTCCAACTAGTGAAATATGATACCTGTAGTAAGATGACCAATGACCCTATATGCGTGTTATTTTATTAAAGAAAGCTTTCCAGTCGATCAATATATATTGTGCCCAATTACATTAGGTGGGAAATAGTATTTACATGCCCATGCATAATCTGAAGATGAACGCTTGACGTTCGAAATATGTCATCTAATTAAGTACCCCGTTTTTGTACATAAGAGCGTGTTATTTTTTAATATCTTATTTCATCCAGTTTAGGGCATGTAAATACTTGTTTCCTGCTTAATGTAAATGGGCACAATTGTATTGACCTACTGTAAAGCTTTCTTTAATAGAATTAGGTAACACTGAAAATGGCTTCTATCACTTACATTTCAACTATATGTGTGTTGTAATGTTGGTATCAGTTGTTAAATCTCGTCTCTGACTTGATCAGGTAGTATAATATCTTGCCCCCAGAGGCCAGTATAGGCTATTGAGTTTTGGTAGAAATCATTATGGTTTCTTAGTGCAGACTAGAGTATTAGGGAAGTGAGTTTTTTGGAACATCTTGCCGAAACTTCAACAAACATGCAGGTTCATTCGTCATATTGCTATAGGAATCTTATTTCACCAGTGTGAATTATTAGCTGGCCGCATCTAGTGATGCGACCACATGTGGTACACCTACATTTCAGAGGTAGTTGCAATCCCGCGGCGTAACCGTGCGTTTTAAAACTCGGGCACAAAAACCGCGATGGGGACCTACAACGTGTCAGGAGATCGGAGGTTCGAATTCTCTTGCTGACAGCAGCTATCCTGAGTGTGGTTTATCCCCTAGGTTTGACACACTTCCACCAGGCAAATGACGGGATTGAGGGTCCAACCCATCCCTGTCCCGAATATAGCTACACACTACTACAGTCACCACAGAAGCACAGGTTATCAGACTAGTTCAATACACACCTCAGTACACGTGGCTGATAATACACTGAAGAAAATGGAAATTGCAACACCCAGAATTGCTACATTGCTGCAATTGAACATGCAGGCCGAGTGTTCGGTTGTGATTCGATGATTACACTTTCAGGTCCCTCTGACCGCAAGTTTGGACAACAATCAATACAGGATGTGCCCACCACGAGCTGCAATACATTGATGAATTCGCCGAGGCATGGAGTCAATAAGGCCCTGGATCGCTTCCTGAGGAATTGTGGCCCAAGCTCGCTGCACTGCACTGGTCAGTTGTTCCAGAGTTGTGGGTGGCTGAGGACGGTTGGCCAGTTGTCGACCCAACAGACCCACACATGCTCAATAGGACTGAGGTCCGGGGATCTGGCGGGCCATTCTAAGGTTGTGATTCTTATCTGGAGATGCGTGCAATGTGAACCCGGGCATTGTTCTGCTGAAACATCCCATTAGCAATGTTCGCCATCATAGGGACAACCACTGGATTTAGTACCCTATCAACGTACTGTCTAGCAGTCATAGTGCCCTCAACAAGCACTAATTGTGATTTCACATTAAAGCCAATAGCTCCCCAGACCATAATGCTTGGTGTTGGCCCTGTGTGCCTCTCGACAATAAGGTCTGGGCGGCCCCTCTCCCCGGTACGTCGGCGCACACGATTCCGGCGATCACTGCGGGCAAGACAGAAGCGCGATTCATCACTAAAGACGACCCTATGCCATTCGTCGACCCACGTCGATCGTTCTCGACACCAGGCCAGCCTTACACGTCGCTGCTGTGGGGTCAATGGAACACCTTCTGCAGGGACACGATATCGTAAGCCAGCTGCACGCAGGCGATTACCAACTGTTTGTTGTGTAGAGTGGGGTGCCAAAGCTGATCGAATTTGCGTTGCTGTTGCATGGGGTTCCATCCGGGCCATCCGAATGATGCGGCGATCCTTTCTCACCGTTGTCTGTCGCGCTGGGCTTGTGCCAGGCCTACGAGTGTGGGTACCATCATTTGACCACTGCTGCCATACACGTTGTACCATAGATGCCAGTCGGCCAACACGTGCAGCGACAGTCCTTAGCGATCATCCAGCCTCACACAGCCCAATTATCCGAGTCCTCTCAAACGGCGACAGTTGTTGAAAGCGTGCTCTTCTCTGTCGTCGAGGCATGTTTGACGGGGAACACTTCACTGCACAGACTGCAAGTCAACTACGCTACACCAGAGTCCGTATACTGGAGTTGATTCATCCGCGACCAATCACGTGGGGAGACCTGTAGCAACAATCCAATGGGTCTGAAACGTTGATCGTTTACATACTTACATGGCATCGTTCCATATCTTGAAAATCAACACAAACGACCAATGCTTTCATGGTGTTGCAATTTCCATTTTCTTCAGTGTATAAATGTCTCCTAGCCCCTAAAACGAATAATTTATAACAAACTACTTTCTAGTTGCACGACATGTGTCAAAGTAAAGCAGCCATGGCGTTAACATGGAAATCTTCTAGACATGAAAGTGATAACGGTTTTTTCCATTCGACCTTTGCCAAACCCGGAAAGGTCCAGCAATATGTCTAAGTGAATTTACTTGTAGCATTATCCATGCAACGATGCATTTCTTCTAAAATGTACTCTTATGCAATGCATCTTTAGAAATGGATTCTGAGGGAATAATGAACCAATATAGACCAAAATCGTCGTGCCCTTAGTGGTGAAACGTTCGTATATTTCGGTTTTATTTGTTTGTTATTCAATATATTAATCTCCGAAGAGTGTCATCTGCGACTAGGATTCTGTGATCAAACGTTGGTTTAATGTAAGTTGAAAGACATTTGCCAAGTGCGAAGATTATTTTCTTTTTCTTTTTTCTTTTTGGCAGACATAGACTGGCGTTGACTCGAAATCTGTTATTCCAAGTCCTCTTTTTCCGTCCCAATCACTTCCTATTGTTGAGGTTTCGCTATATGCCTTCATTAAGCAGTACTTTGAGGTTTAATAAAAATATTCTTTTTCACTCAACTTACGAAAACCTTCGTGACTGGCTGCGTGGGTCAGCGGTAACGTTCTCGCTAGCTGTGCCAACAGTTGCAGGATCGAATCCTGGCGCAGTCAGCTGGCATTTGAGGGTGCGCAAATGCGAGGGACCCGTCGCCGTAGATTTACTGACACGTTGAAGATCCCCTTCGGGGCAAAATTCCGGCACCATGGCGTCTCTAAAAGCCAGAGTATTTAAAAGGGATGTAAAACCAATAACATTATTATTCAAGCCTTTCTGATAGACAAAATGTGATAATTTAAGTCTTAGGAGTTGACATGAAAGATACGTAACACAGCTCGCATGATTGCCAACACTAGTTGGAATTTTGTACTTAACGTCTTCCAGAAATAGACCACCTCGTGGTGTGGCGAGTAATATTCTTGGCATAAATCTCGGTTCTGTCAATAATTTTAATTCTTGTCTGAGGGCTGGAATGGGGTACCCACAGTCTCGTGAGGCAAAACTGAGAAGAGGTGGGTTCGATTCCCACCTCAGGCATCCTGTAACTGGTTTTCCGTGGTTTCCCATTTCTACTCCAGGCACATATCTGGATGGATCCTAACTTAAGGGTACGGCAGCCTCCTTCCCAATTCTCACCTGAATTTTAAATACTCACACAAATACAGCCATTACAATAACACAAGTTATAGGACAGAAATTCCACACTTGCCCAACTGCATGGGACTAATGATGAAGTTCCTCAAATGAAATACCATATCTGAAAACAAAGACTCAATCTGGCTACTTAAAGATTGAGGTCAAGTGTTGTCGTTCGGTTGCGAGACGAGGGCACCTGGGCTATGCTGAAAAGATCTTAAGGTCATGTTCTCATTACGTAATCAACGATATCATGTAGAGTATATTGTAGCAAAGCTTGAGCTCTTGGTGCTATTGATACGGCAATAAAACCACCCAATATATAAAACTCCATTGAACCTCATCCCTGAACCCATTGAAATGGGAATAATAGAGGGTAGATATACAGGCTAATTATCAGAAACACCCAGATATCCAATTCTTAACTTGTCCGTATTAGTTATTAGTTAGGCTTATTAATTTTGAAGCTGTTCAATTTTTACCATACCTTGTGACTAACCTTTAAATGCTACAAAATGCTAAATCTTTGAATTTAATATGCTACAAAAAGTTATCTTTCAAAATCAAAATGCTACAAAATCAATTTTAATAAATCTATTTTCTCGTATCTTATAAAGCATTAACAAACATTGCCTTACTTAATCAGTGGAACGGCCGATAATGAAATACAAGTAGGCTACAGGTATATGAAACGATTGGAGAAAATAAAACTACCATAAACTGTATAATTATTTGTAAATTCACGTCACATTTTGCACTTCGTGACGAAACTCGTGTGTGCTGAGGCACACCGGTTGCGGAACACTGCCCTAATAAATACCTTCAACAGTATTTGTATCCAAAGTGACTTTTTCATTTGTGGGCATTAGTGGTTATGATACAAGAAAGTAATTGTATCAAATTATTTCACTTTTGAAACTCCGAAATGGGGATTTTTTAAAAGTGGTGAGGAAAAGTAGGGAGTAAGTTAGTAGCTTACTTTTACGTTTCACTGTAAGTATTACCTGTATCTGGGTTCTGGCAACAATGCTTAATCTTGTGAATGGCTGCTTTAGTGCACGGGAAGGAAATGTGAATCATGTTAAGCCTGTCATATGTTAGTGTTTGTAAAACATACTGATATTTACCGCCTGGTGATGATTAACCATTTTTTTCGTGATCATTTTCTTAAGATTTTTGTCATGTGGACATATTTGACTTATGCGTTTATGTTTTGTTTCAGGTAAGCTGTTGCATCTTAACTGGATCTCTTCTTGGTGATAATGTAAGTTACGTGATGTATTTTTCTCGTGAACTGGAAATGTTACCGGTATGCATTTTTAGCCTACATTTCACAAAGTTTGCAAACATAGAGTTATGAGATCAATCTGGGGCAATGTGTATGTGTCCATCAATTCCTAATCGGATGCAGCTATCGAAACCAAGTTTGGTATAAGTGAAGATCTATGCCAGAATATCTCAAGGTCATATTTTATAGTGACGTAGTTGCTGAAAACACAATTGAAATTTGAACCCAATGTTAGCTCTCCCAGAATGTACGCAAGAAACTGTTCCAAAATTGGCACACATTTGGCCATAATTTTGCACATTTATTTTAAGCAATCCGTTATTGACAGTGTTGCCAACATGATTCTACTCGTGTTCACACATTTATTAATTTGGCACACGCATAGACCATGATATTGCAGATTAATGATGAACCCATAGTTGCAAACATGATTGTAGGTCTACACGTACTGATAGGTTCAATGTTTAATTGCAAATAACTTCCTTACTAATAAATAGCTTTCAACCAAATTTCTTATGTGTAATGTATGGTTTATGAGATAGAGCTCTGCATATTTTATGTATCTATGGGACAGATGACCTCGTAGTTCCGCCCCGTAAAACCTCGGTAACTATGTATCTATCATCAAGGCTACCAGCAGTTGATTGCTCTCTATAATTTTGAACCCTAGATTCAATGTATCAGAAAGTATGCACGTAAACAGTTATAAACTTTGCACACGTATAGACACAATATTGCAAATTCATTTCGAACAACCCATACATGACAATGTTGCCAACATAATTCTATGAATGTTAGAATGTTCTATTTTTAAATTCATGCAAACTTCCAAACTAACAACTGGATTTCAACCAAATTTTGTATGTGCAATATACGCCTTAATAAATGTATATATAAAACTGTGCTTGTAGTCAGATTCACCAGAGCTACCAACTGTATGTTATTGATATCAAGACTTATGAACCCTAGATTCAATATCTCAGAATATGCGAATAGAACTAACTTCAAACCTTTATCACTGCAAATCCAAGGTAACTTTATATTAAGTTTTGCACTTGCAATGTTTGTGCATTTTTACAGAGAGTCCTCAAGGCTATCACTTGCCTAGTAACATTCTGTGAACATTTGAGTGCTAGACTCGATATTGTAGAATCTGTTCACATAAACAGACCGAAAGTAAGCACACTAGCCTATTACGTGTTTAATTGTCCGATACATTTTAAGCAACGTGTAGATGTCAGTGTTACCAATATAATTGCACACGCGTTTATGGGTTCCACGTTTGACTGCATGTAACTTTCATAACAATTGATTTCTACGAATGGTTTAATAACTACTTAGTCTAAAACCAAGTCCCCGATTCTTGGATGTTACGGGTAGGCCCTAATATCGAGAACCACAAGATGGATTTTGATGCGGGTTTCACCATTCTGGAAAGGATATCTCGAGGAAGGTTTCTGTAGAAAATAATTTATTTATGACCAAAGGAAGCCAAGCAGTAAAGATTTCAGTGAAAAAGTCGAAGAAAAAACCTAGCGTCCGTGTGCTTTTATCATTTTAAATGATCTTGTCGACTTCGTCGTTACGCTGGGGTCTGGCGTTACGTTACGGTGACGGGACGAAATGTACCCAGATGCACTGAGGTGTGTGACATGTGTTCCCCGACAATCTCTACTTCATTAGTATAAGACAAAAATCCCCTATTCTTGGATGTCACGGGTAATCTCGAGAACCACTGGATGGATTTTGATGCGGTTTTCACCATTCTGTAAATGATATCTCGAGGAAAGATTCTGTAGAAAATAATTTATTTATGATCAAAGGAAGCCAAGCAGTAACGATTTCAGTGAAAAAGTCGAAAACAAACTTGGCGTCCGTGCGCTTCTTAAGCTTACGCTGGGCAAACCGTTAAAAATATAAATGTAGTATGAGGGTAAGAATTGGTCAGCATGAAAAGTTCTACAAAAAAGTCCGCGAGAGCACATCTCTATCTTCAATACATCGCCCACTATTAAGTGTTTTTAGACTGGATGGAAGGGGCACGTCCCCGCGCGCTTGACCTTGTTTTGCCCTTGGTTTGCACTTGTCGTTCGCGAGTAATTTGAAACAAGATAAGCAAGATAAGTATTATGCAGATAATTTTTTAACATGTCAAGAGTCTTTGGCCTTTCTAGCACTTTTCAGCATTTGTAGCATTACAAAGTCTAGTCTTTCAGACTGACTGTCACTTTTTTTATGCTTACGCTGGGCAAACCGTTAAAAATATTTAAATAATATGAGTGTAAGAATTGTTCAGCATGAAAAGTTCTAAAAAAAAGTCCGCGACAGCATATCTCTATCTTCAATACATAGCCCACTACAAGTGTTCTACGTTTTCATTTCTTCCAACAATCTCCATTCAATTACTAGCTTGGAAACAGTTAACGAGCTAGCTTGCTGGTGAGCGGTCCTATCACCCCAGACATTGTCAGTCAAAACTTCAGAGAGTGGATGTGTTTGGAGTTTCCCTGGAAGTGCAACTCTGCTTTTCTTTTTTTCGCCTGTGAACTTTTCGTTCCGCAGAATACGCAGTCAAGTTTAGATTGGACGGAAGGGGGATTTGTGATTCATGCACCTCGCCATTCTTAAATTACGTCTGAGCTTGTTACGTAACGATGAAACTGAGCAACAAATAATTTTTCACAAGAGGGAGAGAAACAATTCACAAAGACAAAAATCTCCAAAGTTCCTATGACATAGGGAAGAAATCTCGCTGGAATAACATGTCAGTAGGTCAGTTATAGATGGCATAATCTTGTGCCAGTCATATAACACTATAATACGTAGTAGATACAATATACTGTGTACACTAAATGGAAATTTGTCAATGTTCTTCAATAGGTGTTGCTTTATAGGTTAGGTTATGTTATGCTATGTTAGAAATTAACACCACTCTAGCACCTTGCAGAGTGTGGACAGAAAAATGGCGCCTCATAAGGCTTTGTTAAACCAGATTGAGTTTGTTAGTTCTTTGAAATCAGTTTTTCTTCGCTTTGATCTTTTATTATTGGAGAATGAATAGAGTTGAAATCGAGTGGAATTGTGAGTGTATCATGATAATTAATATGATGAGCAAGCAATAGGTAACACAGGGAAGTGATGAATCGGTAGATTTGTCGACGTTCCAACATAGTGTTATGCTAGCTTGCATAACTGTCGTGGAGTAATGGAAGGCAGTTAATGAGGACAACTTCTAGCCTCAAAGTCCTATGACAGAAAGTTCTGCTCTCTGAATCGCTAATCTATCTATCTTACATATATATATTCGTTACGGCCAACTATGGACCACGTTTGACAGCTTTTATATTATGTGTTTTCGCTCTCTGCCAATATCTCTTCATCCTCTCTCCCACTTCCTTCTTCTGTGCCTCCGTGTATGATCTTCCTTTCCTCACTGACAACTCCCCTGTCTCCTGGAAACCTGCAAACTCCTTAACCAGCCGTCTAAATCGCTCTCTGTCAATTATGTCTTCTTCTTTCACCCCCATCCGATCCAAGTCCAACCTTACTTCCCGAAACCATTTCGGCTCAGTCTTCCTCTTCCTGAAGAATTCAAAAATCCTATTCGTCAATCTGGCATTGTTCATCCTCACCAAGTGTCCATAAAACGGTATTCTCCTTTTTCTCATTAGGGCTACGACTCCTTCTGTCTTCAGGTATAGTTCTTTGTTAGGTTTGAGTCTCCTCTCACCATCCTTGATATTTGGGCCTAGGATTTTTCAGAGCATTTTCCTTTCCCTCTTTCGGATGACTTCGAGGCCACCCTTTCCAATCATACCTAGTGTTTCTGCTGCACACAGACATTCAGGTTTGACAACAGTATCTAAGTGTCGGAATTTAGCCCCAAAGGATAGACCCTTTTTGTTGTATGCGTCCTTCGTTAGTTGATAAGCTATTTCCATTCTTCTCGCCCGCTCTTTGAGTACATCCTTTTCCGACCCATAGCCCTGCAATTTTTCCCCCAAGTACTTAAAACACTTAACTCGCTTTATCTTGGCTTCTCCCAACTCCTGTATGCATTGTTTTCTCTATGTACCCCGAAACTTCGACCAAAATCAATCTTTGTACGTGACTTCAGCAAATTTAATTTAAATGATTTTAAAACGGATGCAGATTACTCCCTTAACAGAATTTCTACCAATCCACTGACATAGATGAGAAAGTGACTAATGATTATGTAAATAAACTCTATGATAGGCATGCACCGCAAAATAAAGTGGGTATAAAACATAACTCTGCTCCGTGGATCAGTAAAAAATCAAAACGCTTTTAAAGAAACGTGATAAAGCACGTAGAACATTATTAAATCTAAACTTACCATTGACTATGAAGAGTACAGAATTCTGCGTAATAAGACAAAACAAACAATCAGGAACACGAAAGTGAAATATATGTACAACCTCTTCAGTGACTGCAAAACCACCTCCGCCAGATGGCTTGCTGCAAAATCATTGGGAGTTGGTGCCAGTTCAGTCACTGATGTTGAGATGCCTGTCTCTGCATCACAATTAAATGAACATTACGCAAATGTTGCGTCATTGGTGATGTATTAAGAGTATCCGAGACCGTCATGAAATACACATCCATCCATCCATCCCTCCCCCTGCCCATGAAATTGTTTTCTTTATTGTGAAAGCCATCAAATCAATTCGTACAAAAGCAAGAGGCCCTGATAGCATCCCAATTTCTCTTATTTCTAACTGTCTTGAAGTATTTCTACCCCCCAATTATACATCTATTTAATTTCTCTCTACAAAGTCTCTTTGGAAGTGTGCTAACTTACGTCCAGGTGCCAAAAAATAAAAAACCCACTAGTTGTAGTGACTTCAGACCAATAAATATCCTTTGTGCCCTTAGTAATGAGCTTGAGAAAATAGTTCATGAACAAGTGTGTGAATACCTAACTAAATTTAATATCTTCAATCCTTACCAATCTGGGTTTAAAAAGGGGTGTAGTACCACCACTGCATTGTTAAAGGTCAGCGATGATATACGCTCAGTTATGGACAAGCGTCAGCTTACAAACCTATGTCTTTTCGATTTCAGTAAGGCTTTTGACTGTGTGAACCACAATATACTTCTTGCAAAGCTGAAATCTTTTGGCTTCTCTCAGAGTGCTCTTTCCTGGTTCAAATCCTACCTTTCCATGCGTACACAGAGAGTGGTCTTCACGGATGGCTCCTCCTCAGACTGGAGATCGGTAGAAAGTGGAGTACCTCAGGGATCTGCCTTAGGTCCACTATGCTTCTCGATATATATAAACGATGTTGCTAATGAATTCCGAAATAGTTCTGTTCATATATACGCTGATGACCTCCAAGCCTATTTTCACCTCACGCCTAACACTGCATGTGATCGTATAAATCTGTTTAATGAAGACATTGACAGGCTTTGTGAATGTGCCCTAAATCATAATCTTAACTTGTACATATCTAAAACACAACTTATATCCATTGGATATACAAAACTTCTAAATTCAGTAGATTTTAATTCACGACCACCCAGCAAGATACTAGATCTTCTTCTTCTTTCTCTTTACATCATTCCCACTCCTATGTGGGGTCGATGTTTTTGACAGCTCTCCTCCATTTAACCCGGTCATGCACATCCTCTTCTGACAACTGTTTTTGTCTGAGGTCCTCGCGTATACAATCCATCCGTCTTCGTTTAGGTCTGCCTCGCATTCTCACTCCCTGTATTTGCATGTCTAGCATCTTCCTCCCCACGTAGGATTCCTCCCTTCTTCTCACATGCCCGTACCATTGAAGTCGCTTTTCTTGTATCTTCTTAGATATTTCCACAACCTTCAATGTTCCTCTTATTTGGACATTTTCCACTCTATCACGCTTAGTCACTCCACTCATCCACCTGAGCATTTTCATTTCCGTGACGTCAAGCCTGTTTGTGTGCGTTTTGCTTGCAGGCCATGTTTCAGAGCCATACGCCAATGCAGGTCTTACGACAGTTTTATATATTTTCCCCCTTAACCTTAGGCTTGATCCTGCGGTCACAGAGCACTCCTGACATTTTCCTCCAGTTCATCCATCCTACCTGAATCCTGTGTGACACTTTCACATCCAGATTTCCATCTCCAGTCACCACCGAACCCAGGTATTTGAACTCATCCACTCTTATTTAACGTTTCCCCTTGCATTCTGATCTCACAGTCTTGATCTGTATTGAACCTCATATACTCCGTCTTTTTCCTGCTAATCCTGAGTCCTCTGTCTTCCAAGGCTGCCCTCCACTGTTCCAGTTTTTCCTCTATGACATCTTTGGTGGTACTACACAACACAATGCCATCCGCAAACATCATGCACCAGGGGGCTTGGTCTCTTAATCCACAAGACATTTCGTCCAGAATTAGGTCAAACAGATATGGACTTAAAGCCAAACCTTGGTGTAAACCTACTCGAACCGGAATCCAACCTGTAAGTCCCTCAAGATACTAGATAATAACATTAAATATAGCAACACTGTCAATAATCTCGGAGTGATATTTGATAGAACACTGTCGTGGGCAGAGCATACGTCTAATGTGGTAAGGAAGGTTGTATCTCCTGAAAAGAACTGTTTCTTACACACCTCCTAACATACGTAAGCTCTTCGTCCAAACTCTCATTTTTCCAATCATTGATTATGGCTCTGCTGTATACAATGATTTACCAGAAACACAGCATGAAATTACAAAGATTCCAGAATGCATGTGTTCAGTACATTCTGGATGTAAGGCGAGATGAACATATCACACCTTACTACGTGCAGCTGAAATGGCTGAAACTCCACGAGCGCAGGCAGTTATCAGTTGCCATTCTGACACATAAAGTATTACATACCAAGACCCCGTTATATCTCTACAATGCCTTTACACCAATGCATTCTGTTCATAATCGAGAAAATAGATACACAAAATTAACACTCCAGATTCCTATACACCGAACCATGAAGTTCAATAAATCTTTTGTTTGCACCGCCTCACGTCTCTTCAACACCTTCGATTTATATACTGTAAGTTCGTCAACATTGCAAGCACTGCAGCTTTCAAAAGACATCTTTCATCCTGCTTCTTGGAGCAGTATACCTCTCACATTTGATTACTGTATTACGTTAAAATACTTTTTTTTAAAGTTCAATTATAACATCAGGACAATAGCTGACAACCTTTTCTTGTACAGTATATGGTGTTTGTTTTTCGGGCTGATAGTCTCTATGCATTCTCACTCTTTTGTATATAATTTTACCATTATTATTATTATCATTATTATTATATTGTTACTATCTTCTTGTTACTATAATTGTTAGACTATTATTATTTATATTGTGAATGTAAATGAAGTGTTTTATTTTTATAAGCCCTAATCTTATTTTATGTAGGGCGCTACTGTAAAGGAGCTCTAAGCGTAGCCGTGAAAATCAAATCAAAATCAAATCAAAACTCCAAGTGGAGAGGAGCGTCTTTAATGTTGGTCATGAACACAGTTTTCTCAAAAGAAATTTGTAGGCCAGTCTTCTTGGCTATCATCTGGAGTTCTTCAGTCCTTTTTATCGCTGTTTTAACACTGGTAGTGAGTATCACAACATCGTCAGCGAATGCCAAACAATCCGTTCTTATACTTTCTTTACCTCTCCCTAACCTGAAAGGCTCTTTATCCGAAATTCCCTTTGTGTAACTTTTTCTAATACGCAGTTGAATATGGTGATGGCCCGTCGCCTTGTCGTACGCCAGTTTTGATTTCGGAAGGCTCTGACAACTCCCCCCTGAACTTTATTTTGGAGAAAGTATTGCTAATCGTCTGTTGAATTAGATTCCTCGTTTTGTTGTAGACTCCAAATTCCTCGAGCACTGCCAAGAAGGTTTTTCGGTCAATGAAGTCATTGGCTTTCCGGAAGTCCACCAAGACGGCGACATATTTATTCTGTCCCAACATCTTGCACTTTATGATACTCCTCAGGTTGAAGATTTGATCCGCGCAGGATCTTCCTTTCCGAAAGCCTGCCTGGTATTCACCCAATTCAGAATCCAATATCCCTTCTATTCTTGTCAGTAACGCTTTCGAGAAAATCTTGTAGGGAACCGAAACAAGAAAGATGCCTCTATAATTATTAACATCCATCTTGCCACCCTTCTTATGAAGGGGATAGATCAGAGCCATTTGCCAGTCAGCAGGGACCCTCTCAGTAATAATAATAATAATAATAATAATAATAATAATATCGTATGGCCTCGGGTGCCTGGTGCAAGTTTTGTTAATTGACACCCAGAGGGTAGCTTGCATGTCGAATTTCGTCGTTCCTTTGAACTTTATGAAAGTCAAGGAGGTTAGATATCTAAACTCCTTGACACTACTGCGCTTTCAAGTAGAGAATGGAGGAACTTTGTGTTGGCGGAAAATCCCGAGATTAATTTTGCCATTGAACACGGCCTACTGAATTCAAATGGGTTCTTTAACATGCCAACAACGTATGACATGAGTATCGTGATTTTTGTCGCCTTCAAAAATCACTTACCATGGCCAGGGGCGAACCTGCAATCTTGGGGTTGGTAGTCCGACACTATAACCACTCACCCACCGTGGCAAGCTACCCTCTCAGTTATCCATATGTACTCAAGTAACCGTGTGAATGATCTTACGACTCCCGCAGATCCCAGTTGTAGGAGTTCAGCGACGATACCATCTGCACCAGCTGCTTTGTTGGCCTTAAGTCCTTGAATAATCCGGAAAACTTCGTCTTTGTCAGGATGCAATGAATTGGGAGATGGCACCTCTGGTGGTTCCATTTTCAGGTTTTCTTGCGGACCATCACAGTTAAGCAGTGAGTTGAAATATCTGGCGAGGATGTCACAGTTTTGCTTGTCGGTCATTCCTAACATCCCTTCTTCATTCTTGAAGCACATTCCGGATGCCTGATAACCCCTTAACCGCGATTTGAACGTCCGGTAGAAGTTCCGTGTATTGTTCATTTAGAAATCTTCTTGCGTTTTCTTTAGCTGGTCTTGTTCATATTGCCTCTTAGTCCTTCTGAATGTCCGGGCTGTATGTTTCGTCTGATTTCGGAAGAATAACAGATCATCATCTTTTCTCGTTGACCTCCATTTCTTCCATTCCTCTTTCGGACGTCTCAGTGCGTCGTCACATTCTGCATTCCACCAATTTTGTCTCATTCGCTTTGTCTGAAGAATCGTTCTTTCAGTGGCACCGTGGATCTCGTCTCGGATTCCATCCCAATTTCCTGACGCAAGGCACTTCAGTTCATCTCGGTAACTTTCTCTTGCCGCATTATTAGATGTTAATTTTCCGACGTCATATCGAGGGATATGCTATATTGTCTCCTTGTTCTTTTCCTGATTGGTAGAAACTTCAATTTAATTCTGGTCAAGTAGTGATCGGAATCTACTTCTGCTCCCTTTGCTACTTTCACATTCATGATTTCTTTCTTTCCCATCGTAGAAATAGCGACATGGTCGATCTGAAATTCTGAAATTTCCCCAATAGAGGATTGGGGGATCGCCATGTCTTTTGTTTCCTGGGTAAATGCTTGAAAGTCGTTGACATAATGTAAGCTCTAGAGTAAAGGCTCGGCAAAGTTCTAAGAGTCTATCGCCGTTTCTATTGGTATTTTTATGTGCGGGATATTCTCCTACTATCTTCCGATATTTTCTCTCCTTCCCGATCTGCGCATTGAAGTCTCCCATTAACACCTTGATGTTCTTCTCTGGTATCCGAGACATCTGATCTTCTAGCTCTTCCCAGAACTGTTCGACTTTGTCTGGATTCTTGCGATTATCTTCGTTGATCGGGCTGTGAGCATTTATGAGAGTGTAGGTCTTGTTGCTACAAGTGCAGAATTTACAGTCTTGGGGATGAACTTTCAAAGTCTACCACAGAGTCTACTTAGCACTTGTGTACTATAAACCCTTTTCCAAGAAGCGGTAGGGATTCGGTATTAGCTACTCTGATCGCTAGTTTCCCTTTGTATATGCTGTATTGTCCACTTTCAAATTGGTCCTAATCTCTGTACCGTGTTTCCTGAATGGTCATGACCTTGATATCATGGTCTCCAATAGTTTTCGTTAGCTCTTTGAGTTTCCCCACTTTAAGAAGCGATTGCACATTTAGAGTTCCAAACCAGTAACGGCGTTTTGTCTTGAGTTTGTGATTTCCAGGGGACTCCGACTTCCCCTCGCGTTGCAGTGCAGGCTCTCCAGAACCCTTCGGCTCGCTTGCGCCACTGGTCGTGGCGGTGGATTCCTCTATCGAGCTACCACCTGGAGTAGTTTCAATATTGAATAGACGTTCCATAACGCAACAACTGTCTAATCATTAGACTGGGCAAAGCAAGTTATACTTTGCGAAATTAGAACTAAGATTGTTAGCCCTAGAGCTGTCGAAGTAGCCTCCCCTCACATGGGAAAACAGACGCTGACCAGAACTTCGCCCGATACGAGAACAGACGCGTCTGGATTTTAGGGTTCTTCCGCCCTGTCTACCGTTGGGAATTTCTTCCTCTACCGCTTTCCAGGCCGTTGACCTCATATATATACATACATACATATATATAATCATACGAGACTTACTTACCGAATCCACAAATTTCTGCAGAACAAACGTACAAGAACAAAGTGATACAAACAGGTGGAGAGGGACCTAGTAGAGATGGGATCGCCAAATCTGATGAATAGAAATGCTATCAGGAATATTGTTCACACAAGGGGATTTGAGGAAGATCAGAAGAAACCAACACGACGTGCATGGTCGGAGGAACAGTAACTACAACACCCCATGCATATGAAGAGCTATTGGGCAAGGAGGAAGCTCAACATTGATTCCGCGTGGTCCTAAGTGACCCATCCGCGAGGAGAGGAAGAAGATATAAAGCTCAAAGTTTGTCTGTCTGTTATTTAAACAAATCTCTCAACACTAAAACATTGGACGAATTAATCACTAAATTAAAATCAATAGCAGAGGAGTTAGCACCAATAAATCCAAGGAAAAAACATGAATGGTGGAATGTAGATTGTGATCAAGCAATAGAGAAAAGACACCAAGCATGGATAAAACATCAAGCTCCAAAGTCAGAAGAATCAAATTTAGAACTAACTATACAAAGAAAATTAACCCATAAAATCATCAGACAAACGAAACGTAATCTTAAAAATACACTGGAAAAGATAGAAGACGATTTCAAGAAAAAGCAATCTCGAGATTATTACAAAACATTTGGTAAATATCTAAAAAAAATTGAAGCTCCAACATTAATGTTGAAAAATCAAACAGGAAAGTTAGCACATTCTAACCAAGAAAATACAGAGATCCTTACAGAAGCATTCGAGAAACTGTTAAATTGTGATGATCCACTGGAAACCCTGCAAGTTAACACTGATACACCTATTTTAACTTCACCTGATTTAATAAATCCTCCAAACATTAATGAAGTAGAACTCGCAATTAAACAACAAAAAAATTACAAAACTTGTGGCGAAGACTTAGTCTTTGCTGAAATCTGGAAAAATGCTGGTAAACCTGCGATTATAAATCTTCATCATCTAGTTAAAATGTGGATTACTGAAGAAATTCCTGCACACTGGACCATAGGAATAATCCATCCATTATTTAAGAAAGGAGACAAAACGAACCCAGATAACTACAGAGGAATTACCCTTCTGGACTGCACATATAAAATTTTCTCTCGCATAATTTACAACAGGATCAAAAACATTCTGGAACCACAACTTGGAGAATATCAAGGAGGATTTCGCCCTTACAGAAGTTGTCCAGACCAAATCCTTAGCCTGAAATTAATAATGGAATATTACAAAAACAGAAATAAGCAACTCTTTATCTCTTTTATAGATTTCAAGAAAGCCTATGATAGTATTCATAGACTGACACTGCTAAAAATCCTCCGATCATACGGTCTCCATCCTAAATTGATAAAAATCATTCAATTAACATTAACAAACACAAATTCGAAAGTTAAATTTAGGGGAGAAATATCAACAGCTTTCACAGTAAAAACTGGTCTCAGACAAGGTGATGGATTATCCCCTCTGCTTTTCAATGTGGCTCTTGATTATATCATGAAGGTTTGGCAAATGGAAAACCCTCCTAAGATCAAAATTGGAACAAAACCATCAATAAAAATAAACTGCTTAGGATTTGCAGATGACTTGGCTCTTTTAGCACTAGACAAGGAAGAGGTTTGTACTCAGATCACTAGTCTCCAAGAAATTGCTCAAGGGATAGGATTGCAGATATCCTTTGAAAAAACTGAGATCATGCCTATGAAACCCCTAGATATAAATGAAGTCTATATAAATGATCATAAAATTAACCTAGTTCCTCAATTTAAGTATCTTGGAGAAATTATAACACATAACTTAAACGAAAAAGTAACTTGGATAAATAGAACAAATAAAATGAAAAAGGCACAATCTCTAACCTGGTCGACATATAATAAAAAATGCCTATCAATAGCTACTAAGATCCAACATTATAAAACTGTAACTCTCCCAGAAGCCACTTATGCTTGTGAAACACTGTTCCAAATTAAAAATGAACAAAGAACAGATCAGCTCCTCAAAACGGAAAGAAGAATCATTAGAACGTGCATAAATAAAAAGTATCAGGTTGAGGGAGTCTGGAGGATTCTCCCAAATGAAACTGTCTATCGTGAGATTGATCCAATCACCAGCACAATGAAGAAGAAAAGAATTTCATATTTTTTTCACATCTTACGGCTTCCAGAAAACAGAATTGTACGCCAACTGGTGATGAGAAATCTAGGAAAGAAAACTGGAGGAAAATGGATCCAAGAAATCCAACAAGATCTCAAAGCAGTTGGACTCAAGATAACAGATGCCGAGGAGAAAAATAAAATTAACACCATTCTTAAAACTCACAAATTTTCTGTAGAAATGACACATAGAAAGCCTATGGAGATTTCAGATGAGTTGAGAAAATCCCGATCTGAAAGAATGAAAAAGTACTGGAAAGAGCGCAAGAACCAAGCAGTACTACCTTCAAAGAAGAAGTGATTGTGGAACGACTCAAGTGGTCCAATGTGACCAATCAAGATTAATAATAATAATAATAATAATAAACAAATCTACACCGTTTCACCGATCTGAACCAACATTTGTAGTCTATACTTACCCTTTGGAACCCTGCGGGCAACCCTGTCCACTTTAAATTTCAAACAGATCACTCCATTCCCTGCATGTAGGCCCTTTGGCAAGGCCCTTTAGCACAAATCTGCATCGTTTCACCTAATTGCACCGAATTTTACATAGGCCTACTTACCCTTTGAAACCCTGCTGGTAACACTGTCTACTTGATATATTGGAGAACCCTCTCCATTCCCTACATTTAGAATAACAGACAAGAAGATCTTGAAAACCACGTTTTAAGGCCCTAGAACCATTCATGTCCGTAGTAGTGTAACTAAGAATATTTTAATAAGTGTCTATTGTTGTCTGGCAATGCGGACTGCACCACGCCGCCCCTACCCGTGTTCTGGTGCAGAATCGCAAAAATACAGGGTGATTCTTTTGCTGGAGCGGGACGGGCAACCGGCTGCCGAACGCGCGCGCGCCTTCCGCCAGCCAACCGAGCTCGCACCGCGGATTGTGCGCAGGTGGAAACCTTAACAAAGTACATTAATTATTGTAATGCTAAATTCACCAGCAAATCATGACTAAAGAACTTACCTTTTCACAGAAGATGCTGAAAATGTTCTCCTTCAACTGACAGATTGGCGTTGTACCGTGTAAATAAATTAGCGTTTACACGTTGTAATTCCCTTCTGTTGTGAGGGATATCTGGTGCCGTATATTGTTCTCCAGCTCCACTAGAGTACGGGTATTGATTGATACGTACGCTTTGAACGGGCTTAGGTCCGTGCTTCGATTAATTGCAGTACGCACGCGGGGAGGGGTGCAGGAGTAGCGACATAATGTAACGATGTCTGTCTGTCTGTCTGCTGAAGGAGAACATTTTTAGTATCTTCTGTGAAAAGAGATAAGTTCTAACCTTTAACTGGTGCCGTGAGATCATCCAGATTCCCAAGAAATAAAATAACATCTGTGCTTCTTTAATTAAATCCTGCAGCTGTTGTTTATGCTACCTTCTTATCTGTGCGCTGACGCTACACACCCTCGTTGATGAAAGTTTAGTGACTCAATGGACTTTAATGACCCTAGTTAGCTCGCCTCTGCCTCGCGCAACCCCGCGGGCCGTGCTCGGTTGGCTGGCGGAAGGCGCGCGCGCCCGGCAGCCGGCCGCCGGTCCAGCAAAAGAATCTCACTGTAGTTACATCTTGCGCTGCTTATAAATTGCAGTCACGGGGAGTAATTAGGGCAAAAGATTTCTAAGGCTCCTTCAAACAGTTATCATCATGAACATATTATGCCTCTGTATAAGTGTGATGGTGTTGGTGCAGTACATTGCGGTTATCAGCTGCAATAAGCGTTGGTGCTTTAAAATTTACTTTCATTTATTCCGATCGTATCCTTGAGCGCTATGTGGCGATAAATAACACTATTGCTACTTTAAGAGCTCGGGACAGCCGAAGTTTTCCAAAGTGCTCTGATTATTTTCCTACGGCGCTAAGCGACAATAGACGACACTATTGGTCTCTACTCTTCTGACAGCCAATGAGATATAGGTCCTAGGCAGTGTCTTTTATTTCACTTACTCCTCTTTCTAATCATATTTTTCAATTCGTTCGTAAATTACATGTGACATGTGTCAGTACTGTAGTTAGTAAATAGCCGTTTCACTGTTCATTATTATCATTATCATTGCGGGAAAAAGACCTGAATGTTACGTCCATTATACTGTACTACTTATCACCCGCACCACCACCATAAGAGGATATTTTAATTTAATTTCTGCTTAAGTATCACGTGCCAGTTCTGTAGTAGTATTTACTATCATCCATAAAATAAATAAATCCACCGGGCGAATCCGGGCACTACTGCTAGTAGTGGAATAAATTACCCTAACACGATAATATTAGAAAAAATTGGTACTTACTAACAGTGGTATTTAGCCTAGCTAAAATCAGTGTTTGGTCAATCGTCGGAAAAAGCTTAGTGGAGTCATAGAATAGAATCTATCATCCCTGCTGCTCGTAGGATACAGAACATGCGTATGCACACATTCCACGGCTGCTTGATGTGCTTCTCGTCTTATAGCAGGAGTGCCTAGTGGTATCTAGCCGCCTCCGTGCACGCTCTTGTTTGAGCCCGCGGTTGCATATAAAGTGATGGTTCTGAATGGCACAATATTGCCTTACTGGCGGGATTTTAGGCTTCCACGTAACCTCCTCACACCTTTTTATTGCTTATTTGTTAGTCTAGTTTTATTTTAAGGTTACCTTCTTCTTGAATACCAATTTTAATGTCATGTGCCCCAGTAGTTTTGATGCCAACACATAACAGAGAAGCCGACAAAGAGACAAACAATTAAACTATAGTTACAGATACCGGCGGCTAGCTCTGCATTTGATTTCATAGCTTAGTGATAGAAGCTATGGGGTGGTGCGGAGATCGTGCCGAATACTTCATCGTCTGCGAATATTGAAGCGTGACAGTAGATTTTCGAAAACAGATGAAATTTATGTTCAGTTTCGTCATTCAATATTTTAATAAAACCGATACAGATTAATTATGGAAATCGAAAATGCCGTGTCCTGTGCAGACGACCTGTAGTTGGTGACAGATGGTAAATTTCCGGCTAAAGTAAAAACCCCCACGAACAAAATGTTTTAAGAAAAAATAATAAAGTTATTTCATAAATTAATTATAGCGTTGAAAACAGCAATATTTCCTGAAGTTAGTAGGGTTTCTAAGCTTTGTAACAATATTCCCGGTAACATCAGGAGATCGAGAGAGAACAACACACTGCCTCTTGCTCTGATTAACGTGTTCACTAACATTACTATGCCAGTGCAGCTCAGCGAGCGTTGCAAATGTTTTACTATGTAGTAGTATGCAAGAGTAGTGGGATTGGCAAGTGCGAAGCTAAAATGCCTGTATCTGTATATTTGGCCATTATTCACTTCATCCGTGATAAATACGAAGTTTTAGCCCAAAATTCAAAATGTTCAGACAGTAAGCTTACTTTATTCATAAATATGTTACGCTTTGTAATCACCCCCGACCCCGTTGGAATCGGGATTAATAAGGGGTAGACATAGATATGAAGATTGGTGACTAAAGTTCCATTGTACGTGCCAGGTTCAGCGTCTGTAAATGACTGCAAACATGGTGACTTAAAAAAAATTAGTGGAAACAGTGAATACTAACCTGCCTCAAATCTCGACAGCAAGAGATTATGCTGTAAATAAAATCTTTGTAATGATGGGAGACAAATGGTAAGGTTGCATTGTTAGTAACTTATTTAAGGTGATGTGGTCTGGGCATTTAAGCGTCGACTCTGAACATCTTAGAATGCACGCAAGGAAACAATTTCAAACATACTGTTCTATTAGGTCTCAGTATTTTAGGTATATTTTGAGAGGTTCTTAAATTCTATTGTTACCAACTTCATTCCGTAAATAACATTATTCTAAATATATGTCATCGTCATCATCTTCCCGTTACGGTCTTATATTTTCTTTCCATAGCTTCATCGGACGTCCTACAGATCTTGTTCCTCTGTGTTGGTAGCGTAGTATCTCCTTTGCACGTGACGTTTCCAGTTTTCCTGGTAATCATAGATGTAAGTGATGTTAGGTTTCACCTTCAATTCTCCAGCACATCTTCATTTCGCTCATGATCCCATTTCGTATAGCCTGTTGTACGTCGCATGAATTTCATTTCACAAGCTGTAAGTCGAATGATGTCCATGCCTCGCTGCCGCAGCAAATGGTTGGTCTGGCCAAAGTGTTTTGAAGACGTTAGCGAGTGTGTGTTTGCACAATATATGGCTTCATGATGTGATTTATAATTTCTGTTGTTATAGTGTTCTTGGATATTTTTGCAGATATACCCGCTTCCCCTTGAAAAGTTAGTTGAATTCATTTTCTTTTTAAAATTTTATTATCTAAACAGATTTTGATGTAAATACATGAATCATTGGTTTGAATCTTAAATTTTAAGAGTAATAGGCTCTTCAGTTCGTCCCAGTTCTGACAAAATAGTATGCGGTAGACTAATGTTAAGCAAAACGACCTTGACAGAAAAAATCCACGGAAATATTGATATGTTAGAAGCCTTTTTTCAGTGTTGCGAATGTAATATATTGTTGTTGATTCATTTAGGGGCTTTGCGGCATCGTGTTCATGTAGCCCTGTCTACTTGGATGTGTGTAATTATTGTCATATAACCTGTGTTATTGTGATGGCAGTATTAGTGTGTATTTGTAATTCAGATGAGGATGGGAAGGAGGCGGCCTTGGCCTTAATTTAGGAACCGGCATTCGCCCGGAGTAGAAGTGGGAATCGAACCCGCCTCTTCTCAGTTTTGCCTCAAGAGGGCGAGTGTACCCCGTTCCAGCACCAGTTTTTTTTTTTTTTTGCAGAGCCGGGAATCGAATCCGGACCTACGCGGTGACAGCCAAGAGTGCTAGCCACCATGCAATGAGGCGGGCATGCAATATATTAATTTCCCCCCAGGGGCTCACAACTTGTGGGACGTGGGTTGGCGACCAAGGGACTCAAGCTGAGTCAGGCATTGCTTCCACTTACTTGTGCCGGGCTCCTCTCCGTCTTCTTTCCTGTAGACCTTCCTTGGTCAACTCTTGTTCTTTGCCGACCCCGACGGTATTAGGGTATCCGATTCCTATGGAGTCTCTTCCTTTCCTGCCTTAATTGGCCCTTGTCTCATCTTTTCTGATACCCTCCTTCTGCGAGGGGTCAGCCTTCTTTTTCTTTTCATGTTATCTCCTGCCTTCTGCTCAAGGCCCTCAAGGAGGCAGGGTGTGTGTAGCCCCACCACTTCTGGTGCACCCTGGATATTGCTACACCCTCAGGGGCTCACGGCTGGTGAGTTCGGGAGTTGGCGATCCCGAGGGATTCCTGAACTGGGCCCGTTTTTCCTCTTTTTCCGCTGACTTTGGGGCGAGCCCTCTACTCTATCCCTTTCCTGTCTGCCTTTCATGGCTCTTCTTCCTTCAAAGTTCCTCAATCCGCATTCTTCGTGGATTGAGGGCATTTCTTTTCTTCCGTCATTTATTTGCCTTATCCTTTATTTGTTTACCATTTCTTCTTGTAGTATGTACGTTTGTAGTTAGTAATATAGTTTACATTCTCATCTCATCTTTCACTACCACTCAAACCATTAGGGGCCGATAACCTAGGTGTTAGGCCCCTTAAAACAAAAATTATTATCAACATCATCATCAATATATTAATTGAATTGCTTTTCAGTGGGTTTACACAAATGTGTCCAAGTAGATTGGGCGGGAAGTAACAATTATTGCACTCCAACAGCAGCACAATAAAGCCGCGGTAAAATCTTGAACAGTACGCTAGTATTGGTGTGAAATACGAAAGCATAAAGCTCCCGTAAAAAGTACTAGGGTAAAGTTAAGTAACTACGTGATACTAAGTTTCATTTTAGTTACTACACTAGTGTCCTAGGGAGGTAGAGTTGCTCACGTCCGTAGGTTTAACCTTCAATTGCCCTACACGTGCCTCCTGGGTGGTGCTAAATGAGCAACAGCGAATACAGGCAGCCAGACTATCCACAGGATCTCCTGGCAATGACATATCGACAAAATAATATAAACAGTTCTTCTCAGAACTCATTAACGAGAAACATTGGACCATCTATCAGACTCCTACAACTGAATGTCGAAAGCATTAGCAAAGCAAAGTGTGAATATCTGTCGAAATTCTTGCTGGACAACAACATCGATATTGCCGCCATTCAGGAAACTCATGTTTCCAGCGAAGAATCATTCCGAAGCAGAGGTCGAATTCCTGGATATACTGCACTTGGTGCAACTTATCATGAGGTATATGGAATTGCTACGTATGTCCGGAGCAACTTAAACGAGGCTGCACTAATTTCTGTTAATGTGAAGGAAGATATACATACGGTCGTCATACAAGTGCATGATATCACTATCACAAATGTTTACAAGCCACCCAAGGCACCCTGGCCCGATTTTGTCTTACAAACTGCAGAACATCCTGCAATTTATGTAGGGGACTTCAACAGTCACCATGAATCTTGGAAGTACTCTAACAATGATGAAAATGGAAGCATGCTTGCAGAATGGGCTGAAGAGAACAATCTCCATCTAGTGTTCGATGCCAAAGATCAAGGTACTTTCAGGTCAGCTGCTTGGGGCAAGGATTCAAATCCTGACCTATGTTTTGTTAGCTGCAATGAAAGTGGCTTCCCCATCAATGTCACAAGAAAAGTGATAGATGCCTTCCCCCACAGCCAACATAGACCTGTAATAATACAAATTGGTTGCACGGTCCCTGTCATACGATCAACTCCACACGCTCGATGGAACTTCCAGAAAGCTGACTGGGCGAAGTTTTCAACGGAACTGGATAAAAGCATTCGCTGGATTCCCCCATCTCATAAGAACTACCAACGCTTCATCGGTGCAGTAACAGCAACGGCTAAAAAGTGTATACCAAGAGGATACCGAAAAGAATATATCCCAGGTCGGAATGATGAAAGTGAAACACTTGATCAACATTTCCAGCAAAGTGGTACCCAGAGATAGCCACAGAACTTTTGTCCAGCTTGGACCTATCTCGAAGGAAGAAATGGACAGAAACAGTCGAAAGTATGGACTTTACCCACTCAAGTAGGGAAGCATGGAGCCTTCTGAGAAGATTGGGAGGAAGTGGACCAGTATGCAGAAAACCTTCAGAAGTAACACCTGACCAAGTTGCTTCCCACATCATTACCACATCAAGAGTGCCTCCCGACAAGAAACATACCAAACATATTAGACGGCAACTTCATGACCTGAAAAAGACGACATCTCCCTCATCTGAATATGCACGTCCCTTCACTGTTTTAGACATTGAATTGGGACTGAAGGACCTCAAACCTTTCAAGTCACCTGGTTTCGATGGCATCCATCCAGAATTCCTGATTCATATGGGAGGATACGCTCAGAAATGGCTGGCCGAATTCTTCACTGACATCCTGTTGAGTGGCCAACTTCCATTGGAGTTCAAGAAGGCGAAGATAATTTCTATTCTAAAACCTGGCAAACCCAGCAACAAGGTAGAAAGCTATCGGCCCATCGCCCTTCTTAGCTGCTGCTACAAGCTTTTTGAAAGGCTGATATATAATAGAATAAGTAGTGCAATCCTAGAGCATATTCCAATTGAACAGGCAGGATTCAGACCAGGGCGTAGCTGCTGCGATCAAGTATTGTCTCTTACATCCTTCATAGAGGCAGGATACCAAATGAAGCTGAAAACATCTGTAGCATTTGTTGATCTTACTGCTGCCTTTGACACTGTGTGGAGGGAAGGCCTTATCTACAAATTTCTGCAGAACAATGGCTCAACTGGTTAACAATATGTTAAGTGATCGGAAGTTCCAAGTAATCACTGGAAGCAAGATAAGCAAGGAGAGGAAGCTAAACAACGGATTGCCCCAAGGATCAGTTCTCTCACCATTATTGTTCAACTTATATCTCTCTGACCTTCCCGGACACTTCATCCAGAAAATTCTGCTATGCCGACGACTTGGCTCTAGCCGTACAACATCAGGTGATGGAGACGACTGAAGAGATTCTGACCATAGACTTGTCTACACTGGAAAATTACTTCAAAATCTGGAGACTTCAACCCAGTGTGAGTAAAACAGAAGTGTCTTGCTTCCATTTAAATAATCGTTTGGCGAACGTGAAATTGAATGTAAGTTTCAGAGGCGGAATTCTTCGTCATAATTGGAACCCAAAATACCTTGGAGTCATCTTGGATCGTACACTATCCTTCAAGCAACACCTACTGAACTTGGCAAAAAAGCTGAGGACTCGAAACAACATCCTCCATAAGCTGTGTGGAACTACCTGGGGATCTTCAGCAATCACCTTGCGATCTTCAGCCTTGGGTTTGGTGTACTCAAGTGCTGAGTATTGTGCACCTGTTTGGTTGAACAGTCATCATACAAGTCTTGTCGATACCCAGCTTAATACCACAATGCGCATCATATCTGGCGCAATCATATCTACTCCAGTTCATTGGCTTCCACTGCTAACCGGTATAATGCCATCTGATTTACGTCGATCTAATGCCCTTATGAGGGAATTTCACAAGATCTCCAGGAATCCTAGTCTACCCGTGCATAGTGACCTGCCACTTTTGAATCTTAAAAGACTAAAATCACGCCATCCAACTCTGCGTGATGCTGCTGACATGGATGCTAAAGTTTTTAATTCTCTTGAACAGTGGAAAGGTCGGTGGGAAGCAGCAACAGATGTGCGCCTGCATACTATCTTCTCAGGTCACAGACTTCCAAGTGGATTCCATCTACCACGCAAGACCTGGACCGCCCTGAACAGAATCAGAACAGGCCATGGCAGGTGCAGAGACGCCCTCCACAAGTGGAAAAAGGTACCTAATCCAGACTGCGACTGCGGAGCTCCACACCAGTCTATTCACCACATTGTCAAAGAATGTAAGATTCGAGCCTATCACGGTGGTGAAGTGGACTTCCTGCTGGCAACTCCAGATGCTGTACGCTGGATTGAAAACTTAGACATTCAACTGTGAAGCACAAATGACTTTGTTTCTCGTCTGTAAATATGTACATATATATTACCGATATTGTCTTATAAGCCATACGCTAAATAAAATAAAAACTAGTGTCCTCAAGTTGAGCATAAGTTCGAATAAGCAGGGCAACAGGAAATAAACCGCAAATCGCACGACATAAGCACCTACCAACCTTACGTGTTTGCTCTGTATAGGAAAGGAGTATTTCCTGCTTTTACTAGCGGCGTAACCACAAGGTGAACTCAGCCAGCCCCTGCACCCCATATTCCCTCAGTCGTGTTTGCCCTGTTATAGTGTGAGGAGTGTAGCCTCGCAGTGAACGTGACGTCACAATGGCACAGCGACGTCATTTGGACCCCGTTTTGCAGGGTAGAATACTCGGCCGCCTGGAAGCAGGCCAGACACAGACCGAAGTCGCCGTATCCTTAAATGTGCCACAAAGTGTCATTTCCAGGTTTTGGAGACGATGTCGAGACAGAGGACATGTTAGTCGCAGGCCAGTACCAGGTCGACCAAGAGTAACCACCCCACAGCAGGACCGATATCTGGCGTTAACCGCTCGACGAAATCGGAGTGCACCTGCAAGACAATTGTCGGCGGAGCTTGCAGCCGTCTCATGGGTTTGCCGTTTCCCGGTCAACTGTGTACCGGAGGCTCAGGACAGCAGGGCTATTTGCCAGACTCCAGCGGTGTGCGTCCCGCTCACTCCAGCACAGAGACGCGCTCGTTTACTGTGGAGCCGTCAACGTCGAAACTGGACAATTAATGAATGGAGACATGTCCTCTTTACAGATGAATCGCGCTTCAGTTTGCAGAACGATTCCCGTCGCATATTAATCTGGAGAGAACCGGTAGCCGTTACAACCACACGAACATCATGGAACGGAACCAGTATGGTGGTGGTGGCGTCATGTTGAATGGCCTTACGGACCTGCACATCTTCATGGGTGGTCCGAGGAACACTGTGAACGCTCGGAGATACGGGGATGAGGTACTGAGACCACATGTTCAACTCTTCAGAGGTGCGGTTGGTCCAGACTTCCTCTTAATGGACTATAATGCCCGACCGCACCGCGCTCCTCTCTGGTGGATGAATTTCTGCCTGTGGAAGACATTCATCGCATGGAATGGCCAGCAAGGTCTGTGGATCTGAATCCTATAGATTAGAACATGCCTGGAATGCATTGAGGAGGCGAATTGCATCTCGTCAGCCTCCACCATGGACCCTCTAAGACCTTCGCATTGCCTTTTCAGAGGAATGGGATCGACTGCTACAAGAGCTCTTGGACCATCTGATAATGAGCATGCCACGTCGCTGTGTAGCCGATAAGCGTAACCATACACCCTATTAACAGCATATTTTGTTGTGAAAGACATTGCCAAGTTTTGTTAGTTGTTGTCAAAGGTGTACCTTAGCTATCAAAACCTTTCTGACACTGTTTTTTTTTTTTTTGACAAGTTGTGTGACATATGGTGTGTTATTCAGCTTTCGTTTGTTCAGCAATCCATCTGACATTCCTATCAGGCGGTATAGCCTCGTCTAGTGATTATGCTTAACTTTTGGACACTAGTGTATTTCTGAAATTTTAGATTTCAGTTATTTGGATTCGTCTCACGTTAATGAGGGAAACATTTCTGGCATAATAACAATAATAAATAATACATATTCATAAGTTATTTCTAGGTATTAACTTAACTAACAAATTTCGGTAGTATAAGTGGGTAACGGCGTGATATTCAAGTTACTCCGTGATAGTGTTCAAGTTACTCCGTGATAGCATGGCTTTCATCATTAAGTGTTCTTTTTACGCGGGCAAACTAATGTTTAATGTAATGAAAGTGTTCAAATTGTATAAATAAGTTTCTATTACCCCATATTGGCCATATTGAAGCATTTCACGACACAAAATATTTGTTTAAAAGATAGATAAGAACATTCCATTAAAAATATTCCATTAAACATATTCTAAGTCTACTTGGCTCTTCTTAGTCACTATCTGATTCCTTGCATCCATCACATATAAAATGTATATTGTAGGTGCCAGAAATTACAAAACTGGCACTCAATCCATTCTTCCTCTTGGCTTCATCCGCAAGGGAAGCCACCGCACGCACCACAACCATCATCGTCATTGTTTTGGGGTCTCGAATTAGGCCTAGACCTATCTATTGTGTCTATCTTGACACACTAACTTAACTTCAAGTTCTGGTGGCGTAACGAATGGCTTTCCAATTTGTGCAAGGGCTGCACTTCCTATATCGGCTAAAATGGAGTGCATTAATCCTTTTAGTGTACTCCACGGGTAGTACGTCTACTGGGATTGTGTACTGTCCATCCTTCTTTCATCACTAAGAGCAATGCTTTAAGTGTTTCAGCTGGGTAGGAGCGAATCTCTTTATTCCGTTTTGTCGCCATTTCAGCGTTCAAGCTAAGAAGAACGAACCCATTGCTAAGCTCACACAGCTTCCATGCGTAACACTACATGCATGTAAGTTTTATATGCGAATGGTAAGTAGCCTATCTTACCTCAGACTAGTGTTAAAATGAAACTTACACAATTAAACTGCTGTTTATAAGCAATTAAAATCTTCACCACTGGTTTCACTATATGTGCATCACTTGTTGAAATGTCAACTCTCTCTGAATACAGTACTTTTTTAAAAACTTCTTTGAATTGGACAAAGATAGAGAGCAGGGATTCCTGGTTTCAACTGCCATCCGTTGGTAAAAATGTAAAACTTTCATAATTGTACCTACGTCGTGATAGAGGAAATATGCTTTATCACGGTGTTACTTGATATCACGGAGTAACTTGACTCTACCCTTCTTAACATCTACAAGGTTTGAAGATTGAGAAAACACAATCCCACCCTCAGTCTCCCTCCACCAACTTATCCATGCTTTGATACACTTAAGCGATGATGATGATGATGATGCTAACCTATCGTTCGGTAGTGGGAATTTACAATGGTCACAAAAATAAAAAGGTTTTCAGCATGATTCTGGTAAACTAATGTTTCTGCAAATAATAAATTACTTGCTTTTTCATGCTTAAAGCCAGACGACTACAGCAAAATAATGAGAAAATTGATTATCTACAATTTTCTGCAACATTTATTACCTTTAATGTATTGAAAGTACATCTCGCGATTGTTTTCAACCTCAATTGCATTTTGTAAAGATTGACAATCTAAATAGCTTTTTAGTAAGTCTTTCAATGCAGGTGGCCGGGCCTTTTAGTGAGTATTTTGAATTTTAATTGCTGAAAGACATTAAGATAATTAATCAATCCTTCGATAAATACCAATATTGTGTAGGGTGGGTATTTTGTAAGTATTTTTATTCTCAATTGCATTTTGTGACTATTTTGAATCTAAATTACATTTTGTAAGTATTTTCTAACTAAATTGCATTTTGTAAATATTGTCAATTCAAATAACAGTACAGTAAGTATGTAGTTAGTTTTAGTTGTAAGTAGGTAGTTAGTTTGTCTATTAGATATGTCATTGTTCTACTGTATTAGACTGTGGTGTGTGAGTGTGTCTGGTAGCAGTTGCATTGTTTATTAGTTATAGTTCATTGTTTCAGTAGACTGTGATGTGTGAGGGTGCATATGAGTGTGCCGGGTGACAGACTGTTTTAGTGGTAGTATTTGTTGTTGGTGGAACTTTAGTATTTTTTTCGTTAGTAGAATTTTGGTATTTAATTGTTAGTACGGTAGAAGGTTAGTATTTTTGTTAGTAGAATTGCTCTTTACTTATTCTGAAAGGGAGTAGCAGCCTTTCAGAATAAATCAATTCTTTACTAGTCTTATAGACGGTTAAGATATTGATAATATAAGCCAAATAATGGCTACACTGCGTCCTGCTGCACGGCTGAAAGCAACGGGAAACTACAGCCGTATGCTATTCCCGAGGATATGCACCTCTCTATGCATAATTACATGTGATGATGGCCTCCTCCCTTGTAAAATTTCAATCCGGAGGTAAACTATTCCCCGTTCGGATCTCCGGGTGGGGACTACTCGAGAGGGGGTTAACATCACAGAAGTGACAAAGAGGAAATCTGACATTCTACGGATCGGAGCGTGGAATGTTAGAAGTCTGCTAGGAAGTGGAAGGTTAGAAAACTTAGAAAGGGAAATGGATAGGTTGAGGTTGGATTTGGTTGGGATTAGTGAAATGCGCTGGCAGGAAGAACAGGACTTTTAGTCAGGAGACTATAGGGTCATTAGCACTAAATCAAACAATGGCCAAGCAGGGGTTGGCCTCATATTGAGTAGGAAACTTGGACAGCGGGTGGAATATTATGAGCAATATAGTGAACGGATTATTGTAGCAAAAATCAATACTAAACCTACCTGCACCACAGTGGTACAAGTCTATATGCCTACCAGTCAAGCTGATGATGAGGGTGTTGAAAAGGTCTACGAAGAAATAGACGAAATTCTGAGGTATATCAAGGGTGATGAAAATGTTATAGTAATGGGAGATTGGAATGCTGTGGTGGGAAAAGGGAGAGAAGGGAAGATAGTAGGAGATTTCGGATTAGGTGAAAGGAATGATCGAGGAAGCAGGCTGGTAGAATTCTGCACCGAGCATAAGTTGGCCATAGCTAACACCTTATTCAATAACCACAATAGAAGAATATACACATGGATGAGACCAGGAGATACAGGGCGTTACCAAATCGACTTCATTATGGTCAAGCAGAGGTTTCGAAACCAGATTTTGGATTGTAAAACATATCCTGGTGCTGACATGAACTCTGGCCACAATCTGGTTGTAATGAAATGCAGATTAAAGTTGAAGAAACTGAAGAAAAGTCAAAAGCCAAAAAGGTGGGCAATAGACAGACTGAAAGAGAAGGATGTAAACGAAAGATTCAAGAAGAGCATAAAGGAAGGACTAATGAAAAACCCTAAACAAACTTCAATTGCAGACGAATGGGCACTTTTGAAGAATGAAATAACAAAATCCGCAGAAGAAAACATTGGTAGGAAAGAAAGAATAGGTAGAAAACCGTGGATCACTCAGGATATACTAGAATTGATGGATGAAAGGCGGAAACACAAGAATGTAAGAGATGAAAAGGGGAAAGCAGAATACAGACGTCTGAGAAATGAGGTTAACAAGAAGTGCAAGGAAGCGAAAGAAGAATGGTTGAAAGAGAAATGTGCAGGTATAGAAAATTGTCTGAAATTAGGAAAAGTAGACACAGCTTATCGAAGGATTAAGAATACTTTTGGGGAAAAGAAGACTAAGTGCTATAATATTAAGGACACAAATGGAAAGCCTCTAACAGATAGGGAAGAAAAGGTTGAGAGATGGAAAGCTTACATAGAGAGTTTGTATAAGGGAAAGGAGATTGAGAATCATGTAATGGAAAGGGAGGAGGAAATTGATGAGGATGCGAAAGGAGATTTAATATTGAGATCAGAATTTGATACAGCTTTGGAAGACTTAAGCAGGAACAAAGCACCAGGCATAGATGATATACCGATTGAGTTGCTACGCTGCATAGGAGATGAAGGTCTGATCAGGTTATTTCACTTGGTGTGTAGGATTTATGAGACAGGTGAGGTAACCCCCGATTTCAAGAAGAATGTGATCATCCCTATACCAAAGAAAGTGGGAGCTGACAGATGTGAAGATTACCGTACAATCAGCTTGATTACTCATGCTTCAAAGATCCTGTCTAGAATAATTTACAAGAGGATTGAAAGCCAGATAGAAACGGAGTTGGGCGAAGACCAGTTTGATTTCAGGAGAAATGTAGGAACAAGGGAAGCTGTACTAAGTCTTAGGCTGATTTTGGAAGGTAGAATAAGGAAAGATAAGAGAACGTTCATGGCTTTTGTAGACTTAGAAAAGGCTTTTGATAACGTTGATTGGACTAAATTGTTTGACATTTTGAAATCGATTGGAATAAAGTACAGGGATAGGAGGGTGATATACAATCTATACAGAAACCAGACAGCAGTCATTCGAGTTGAAGGACATGAGAGAGAAGCTGGTATTCAGAAAGGTGTAAGGCAAGGCTGCAACTTATCACCCATACTTTTCAATCTTTACATTGAACAAGCAATGAAGGAAATTAGAGAAAAATGTAAAGTGGGAGTGAAGATTCAAGGAGAAATAATTTCAACTCTGAGATTTGCTGATGACATAGTCATCTTGGCCGACAAGCCTGAGGATTTGAATGAGTTTTTGAATGGTATGGACTCCGTCTTACGGAAAGAATTCATGATGAAAATTAATAAATGTAAAACAAAAATACTGGAATGCAGCCGAAATAAATCAGAAACCTCTGTGGAGATCAAATTGGCAGGTGAAAAGCTGAAGGAAGCAGGAGACTTCTGTTACTTAGGAAGCAGAATAACCAGTGATGGACGAAGCAAAGATGATATTAAAAGTAGGTTGGCTCAGGCAAAGAAAGCATTTCTACAAAAAAGGAATCTGCTGACATCGAATATAGATTTAGGTATTAGGAAGTAATTTTTGAAAGCCTTTGTCTGGAGCGTGGCGCTCTATGGAAGTGAAACTTGGACTATTGGTGTAGCAGAAAAGAGGAGAATTGAAGCATTTGAAATGTGGTGTTACAGGAGAATGATGAAGATCAGATGGGTAGATAGGGTTACAAACAAAGAGGTATTAAGCCGAGTGGGAGAGGAGAGATGTTTCTGGCGACTGCTAATGAAGAGAAGAGATAGGTTGGTAGGACACATACTAAGACACCCAGGAATAGCAAGCTTAGTTATGGAAGGAAGGGTCGAGGACAAGAACTGTAGGGGTAGACCAAGGTTAGAATATGTTAAACAGATTGCCTTGGATGTGGGGTGTGGTAGTTATGTAGAGATGAAACGATTAGCTCAGGACAGGGAGGCATGGAGGGCTGCATCAAACCAGTCAAAAGACTGAAGACTCAAACAAAAACAACAACAACAACAAGCGATAGGCCGCAAACAACGTAAACACGAAGAAGCAGTGTTTGTCTACTAATAGGCCTACTGTTTTGAATGCTGTATCGACAGTGGTAGCTATGCTCGCTAACGCGCAGCGCTGTGCCGTGGGGCCAAACTATCTGCGGACTCTGTAGACGTGGGTTCGAACCCCATCGTCGGCTGTCCTTGAAATGATTTGACGTGCTGTCCCGTTTTCAACTCCAGGCAAAAAATAGGCCACGGCCGCTTCCTTCCATCTCCTTGCCGAGTTTCATTCATCTTCATCCATTTCATCTCTTATTAACTCCTCTCATGAGGTTGGTGTTAGGAAGGGCTTCCTCCGTACAAATCCCCCGCCACATCTCATCCCCCACCTCGTTAATAAACGGGAATAATAAGGGGTTGACATACATACTGTGTTGAATGATGTAATGTGTTAACTTACCTGAAATGTATACTATCTTCAAGCTGTCTACAGGTAGTAGGGTGATAAAAAAATACGAGCCTTACAGTAGTCGCATATGATGTGTAACATCTGACAAAGAAGAAACCTCACGTGAAATTGTTGACACACCGGTATTTTATAGTATTATTGGCACAAATATTAATCTATTGTAAAAGGGAGTGTTTTACAGATATTGTAGTTTATAATACGAAACTCATTTTATTAGATGATTTGTAGCTTCCACCAGCACTAGCCTAAATAAATAATACGATATGGACCAACTAGATTAATAGACGCGATACCGCTCATAACCTTAAATTCCTTATAGACAGGTCCTCTTGATTCACAGACCAACACGTAATTTCATAAGGATTCGGTTAAAATGAGTCATATTGATATGATAAATATCGTTTAAAATGATAATCTGGTAGCAAAAATATCTGCCCCGCCCGGGATTCGAATCCAAGATCTGTAGATTCACAGTCATACGCAATAACCCCACGGCTATTTCGACTACGCAAATATTGTGCACAAGATGGTGACTTATTTCCACGTTCCAATAATACTGCATTACGGAATTCAGTTTCATTTATATTTTGCTTGTTTCGATAATGTTCCTGAATGACATTGAGTTTAAAATGCCTTATGACAATGCAATGCCGACTACTTACAATGTTTGATATTAATGCATTTTACCATTTAAATACTGATACGAAGACTTCGAACATGTACCATGTCATTTGTTTAAATCACTTGACACCAGAGTTCGCACGAGCGTTTTCCGATCAGTATGTCATATACATTCCACATGGCCGAGAGTGCGTCATGGTATCAATTTTCGACACCGCGCGCTGATTGTTTCTCTTACCAGTGCCAGCTGGATCGATCGATCGAGTTGGCAGTGCGTCTTATACTTCCATCCACTGCCAGCTAGGGCACACTTCCATTCGATCGATCGATCGGGCAGTGCATACTTCCGTTGTCCACCACTGCCAGCTAGTACACTTCCGTTTGATCGATCGAGCGGGCTGTGCATACTTCCGTTGTCCACCACTGCCAGCTAGTACACTTCCGTTTGATCGATCGAGCGGGCAGTGCATACTTCCGTTTGATCCACCACTGCCAGCTCGATCGTTCCGATCCACTTCCGTCCCCAATTTTCAAAATCACTCCCACAAAACTATCCAGCAACCGAGCGGAAAGATGTTACACATCAATAGTACTGTAATTGTTACTTCATGCCCAATCTAATTGGGCCCATTTGTGTTGACCGACTGAAAATCAATTATATTAATAAATCCACAGAAATGTTGTAAGAAGGGTTACAACAACATAGAAGTTGATGCAAGTGAACTGTTCATTTGGAAACCCGGCGTGCTAGTGATGTAGCTTTTGGACTTCATCTAAGGGCGTACATTATTTTGTTCACTCACTTGAATTGGTGGCGTTTCATTTGACCACGTCTGTCATTTATGTTTGACAGTGGGGTGTAAGAATGGAGTGTGCTTCCTTTTGCTTGAGACATTCTGATTATTACAGCAAATTACTGTTATCGCGCTCTTTTATTAACAACTCTAAGGTTGATTGCTAAACGTTAATAGACTTGATGTTGATATAGCTGAAGGGATAAACAAGTTTAATCATTTTCTTGCATTAGGTACTGGGAATATAAAGGACGTGTAGTTAACATTTCTGCGCCGTTACTGTATTCTTGTGCTCACACCATTTAGGAAGTGAGTCGTGTTCCTTTGCTGTCAAGAGTAACTCATTGTTGAATAAATTCAGCAAATCTGCAGTTCTGTTCTGTTGATCCCGAAATTGTTTCTGTTCTTTCAGAATAAAGTAATGTAAACTAAATTATCCTCATAGCAAAGCCAACTCCGCAAACGCTATGGAGGGCCTTGGAGCAGTGGAAGGCTGAGGCAGACCGTACTTCGTGATATCGGCACTAGATGGGATGGGGCTGTCAGCTCCCTGCCCGGCCGCCTTTGCTCCGAGAAATTACCCTGGTACTAATTTCTGTTGTAGGCTGAGTGAACACCAGGGCCATTTGCGTTTCTGAATGCGGTAGTTCCGCTCCTATAAACTACTACCTGGATGTGGATCGAACCCACTTCCTTTTGGTTAGAAGCTCAGTGCCTCTACCGACTGGGCTACGCCACTCCCTCCCTAAAATAGCCTCGTACTAAAATAAAAGAAACTCTCTCTCCTGTTCTATTCTTCGGTTATTAACCCTTCGAGGTCCAAGGGACATAAATGTCCTATGTTTCATTTATTATACAGGTCACATATTAATGGATATCGACTGGCATAGGTACTTGCGATAAGACGGTAGGCAGGGCGCTGGGCCACGGGGATGGGCTCTCCGGACTCGAAAGACGAGCGGATTAGAACCCCACCGTCGGCTGTCCTTGAAATGGTTTTCCGCGATTTCCCACTTTTAACTCCTGGCAATTGCCAGGTCGCTACCGTCTTATAGACCACTGCTGCTTCCTTTCAACTCCTCGCCCTCTTTCATTCATTGTCATTCATTTCATATCTTATTAACTCCTCTTGTGAAATTGGCGACGGGATGGACATCGCCCGTAAAAAGCACCCTCCACAAACAAAACTCATCTCACCCCATTCTCAACTTCATATAAATGGAAGTAATAACGAGTGGAAAAGTATATACATGCATGCTATTAACATTCATACATGCGTGCACACAATCTGCCCCAGTCCGCCGGAAGATGGGACGTTCATGTGAAAGGAGCTGTAAATTTGACGGGTGGAGGAGAGATCGCAAGATTCCAACTAAGGGAGTTGGCGGTGATTCTTCTGCTTCAAATATAAGTTACTCTAGGGCTCGGATTAGCAACAAGATTTGTGGTTAAATGTCAGACTAAACACCATTCTTTATTAATTCACTGGATTCCTGTCCTATTCTGGCGAAAAAAATGTCGCTTATCTTATTTAAATAATAACAAAGTTCCTGTAATGGAGAACCTACTGGTTCGTTCTATAATTCTTCTGGCCAGAATCCTGCTCTGTGGTAAATGCTCGGAAAATATAAATAAATTGCTTGCTGTTAAATCCACGTACTATCAAAAAATAAATGAATCATTAAAACAGGTCTCATGCATGGCTTCTACACAGCCTGAAACTTTACAAAGTAAACCCTATTAAATAGTTCACTTTCTGAAGAGCGTAATGATTTTACGAGGCACTTCCCTCCAAATTACAGTGGATGGCACTCATAACATCTTCGTTTTCGCCGTGGAATTTTCCTACGAGACTCGCTAAGCCCACTCTGGTTTTGTCTGGCCTTGAATGCTCTCTCGGAACTTCTAAACATTAGCAAGTATAGATTTAGTATTAAGAGCAATCATGACGCTGCGTACAAGATCTTTCTTACATGTATGATATTAAACTGTATTCATCAATTTAATTACAGCTGCAATACCTCATCTCCATCACTCACAGCTTTTCCTCAGATATCCATATGCAGGATGATTTCGATAAGTGCAAAACACACTGTTAATACATGTTGGAGAGAGACAGAGAAGTATTCATCCGTCGAAGAAAGGTGCATAGTACTATAACTTAGGGTTCCATCAGAGTACACTTCTCAGGTACAGTGATATCGAGAAATACACCGCTGAGTAATATACTACATGACTTGCTCTTTCTTCAAAACTGAGAGCTAAACGTCTCATTAGGGCAGTTAACACCTTTGCAATATCCTTAGTTACGTTCTCGTTTGATATCATCCGATGGCCGCAAACTGAGCTACACGATCTGCATGGATAAACATCGGTGCTTTTATCACGCTATCGTATGCGCCATCCAAAATCAACAACAGAGTGCCTTACACTTACTTGGTTTGAAGGAGGTAGAGGGCTAATTGGAATCCTGGAGCTCTAGGCTATACAAAACAAGTGGCAACGCATTTTTCCTCACTAAACGAGGAATATCTCCTCTCCATCGCGCTGTATCTTTAGCTGATTGTACTTATACATCTGTCATCCCTAGAATCCAGTAAACAAGGTGAAACTAATGAATGTGGGATTGGATATTGGAAACTAAAGGCGCTTCATGGGAAGTTTCCACTTGGAGTTGGACCAGCCTCACGTCGACAAGTTAGCGTCGCACGCACGGCTGACCCACTCAGCCCTCTTTCGAAACTGAGGGATGTGTTGTAGCTATTCAAGACTAAGTTATTGCTACTCGAAGCTACCGTAAGATCAACCTATTATATCAGCTTGTTCCCACCTTGCCAACACTGACTATAATCATTGACACGATCAAGTTGCTAACAATATCCACCAGAAATGGGTCTTGATGTACAAACGTCTTCAAAGCTTCGTCCTCTATTGGAAATACGCACCATCCTTAGTATCCGAAAATGCCACATACAAGCTTGATTGTGATAGAGGAGGTGTGACAAATGTTCTTGTCAGTAAGAACCGGCCAGATTGTCGTCAGTAAGAAACACGAGAAACATTACTGTCTCAATACACAGAACATCCAAACAACAGTTGCTGCTAAAATATAAGTACACAGAGCTGTTAGTTAGTTAGTTAGTTAGTTAGTTATTGTTGTTTTAAGGGGGCGGAACTACGAGGTCATCTGCCCCTGTACACAGAGCTGACAATTGCGATAAACCAGATATGGAAACTCAACAACAAACTCAGTAGTTGATATTGTAACTTTCAAGTCGGTCAACACGAGTTCAAACCCAATTTATGGGAAATGTGATACAGTATAACCTGAAAAAGATAGCATGTGGTTAAAAGTTGCATGCACAGATTACGTGAGGAAATAACTTTTTACCACGTATAATCTTTTTCAGGCTGCATCATATTTCCCAATAATTGGACTTGTACTCGTGTTGACCGACTGAAAATTACAATATCAATTGTTAATAAGGCAACACTGAAAAATGGCTTCGAAGCCTTCTACAGTGAGAGCCTTCTGTAGAACGGAACCTCGCCGGGGCCGTGTGACGGATGGAGAACGTTGAGTCTGCGCCAGTTGACTAGCAACTACCGTTAAACAACAGCGGGTCGGGAAGCCCCGAATGCGGTCATAGCTTGACTACATTCCCAGCTGGCAAGATACCTTAGTTGAGGGGGTTAAGATTTGTAGTGAAGTACTGTAGCCTATCTCGTGTCCCGTGAACATGGTTAGGTATAGAACAAAACGTAGAATTTTCCTATTGAACAATTATCTTCTCAAGAAGCCCTCAAGTAAATGGGTTCGTACGTTTCAGCGCATTGCGAATTTACTTGTGGGGGAACCTCAAACAAAAGGTATACAGAAACAATCAGCGTGCTCTGGAGGCTCTCGAGAACGAAATATCAGCCAGGATGAATTACAGCGAATGTACCAAAACTTCCTTGCGTTGGTGCAATGTGTCTTGAAGAAATGAAGGGCAGCATTTCCAGCAACTACTCTGAAACATGATGATTATTAAATACGCTAAAGAGTGAATGTGTTGAACTAGCTGGGTCATGCGCTGCTGCTAGCGCCTTGCTTGACAGGCGGCTAGCCACAGTGCCGACCCCCCTCCCCCCCGGTCACACGGTGACTGTGAGGTTCCGTTCTGTATGTAGAGAAGGCTCTCACTGTATAATCCCACTGAAACCTTCGCAGTAGCCTGTCAGTATTGAATCTGCATCCGTTAATATAGGCTACATCGAGCAGCCATATCGTGGGTAAGTTCCTTGGAGAAAACACTGTGGTCCGTCACTCAGCAAGACTCGACGTTGATTCAGATTCCAACTCATTTAACAAATGAAGGATACTCTTGAAGAGCACGAGCATGAAATGATTGTTGTGTGCGGTTTATGCACAGTGTACACTATGTATAGTGTATTTCAGTGCAGATAGTTCCTTCCTAAGGCCGAACCAGACTGTTACTAGTACTGAGACCGGACTAATCAGTGATAGTGAAAATAATAATTATAATGTGAGTAGTACTCATATAACTTCTCCGTTAGCACCGATTGGCTGAGGAATTTTCCAAGGAGAGTCGCTAAGCCCACTCTGGTGTTGTCGGCTTTGAATCCTCTGTCGTAACTTCCGAACAGTAGCAGCTACGGATTTAGTATTAAGGGTAATCATGAAGAACCATCTTACTTACATGGATGATATTGAAATGATATTGAACTTACTGCATCAACTAAAGTGCACCTGCAATACCTTATCTCTATAACTCGGGAGTTTTTCCTCAGATATCCATATGCAGTTTGGTTTGGATAAGTGCAGAACACAGACTGTTGTTAGAGACTAGCACTTGGCACACGGAATCATGTAGAAGAGAGACAGAGAAGTATTCAACCTTTGGAGGAAGGCGCATTGTTCAAATACATTGGGTTCCCCTAGAGCAGGGTTCTCAAACCTTTTTATGTCGCGCCCCCCTTCTAAAACTCGAAATATCCACCCTACCCCCCCACTCTCTATCTCCCCTTATTCTTTAATCACGTTCATGGGGTCTCCTTTTAACAATGCTAATAGGCATGGGTAATGGCGTTACTTGTATCAGTTCATTGTAAATCGTGCTAACCACTTCCACTGAACTCGCACTAGAATTCACCTGTTCACTCACTGCCTTTGAACTGACTGCAAAGGCCAGGCTGTATTCGAGTCGACAATGGCACAAATAGAAGAATCTATTCTTGCAAGGAAGTGGCGCTCACATCGTCAAGCGGCTTATTGTCATTAGTGGTTGTTAGGTGTTTGGTAAGGAGACATCGCGGTAGCGGGTGAAAGGGTGCTGTGTGGGAAGTGTAACTTGACACCTTTTCTCAGAACTCCTGCTGGCAGGATCTACAGGTAATTTCTTGTGAAATAAGACAGCAAAAGTACGAGTTTATTAGTGTTGGTCTTGGGAGCTTCCTGCCTGTGATAGGTTCATGGATATGAGGATAGCAATATTTGTTACAGAGTATGAAATATAAATATTTCAATCAGAGCCGGCGCCCCCCTTTATCACTAGGGACCGTATTTTTTTGGTAATAGCGATACGCGCGAAATTTTTTCATACCTCCTTTCTTGCATATATATGACCTTGTAGGTACTTAAAGTAGCGTATTTTAGCAAAATGAACTCGCGAAATATCACGAAATCTGATTTATTGCACGAATTGCACAAATAATCACGAAATATACTCCACTTTGTACGAAAATGCTAAATATTATCGAAAAAGCTCTCCAATACACGTTTAAATGCTCTGAGGCATTGACCGTCGTGGTTTCCTTCTGATTTGATTGATATTGCTGCATATTCTCTACACCAGAGCCCACAACGCCGGAAGTATGTGTATTCTGTTCCGCGATCTCTATGGCTATCGATACAAATCGATATCCGCTATCGATTACATCAAATGGCGTTGTGGTCGTAGATACATCAGAGCGAGTTTGCGACTGATAAAACTAGCGGCAAACATCCAGCATTTAAGTATAAAAATGCCGAAAATTAAAGTCACAATAGTTTTCTCAAGGGCCGAGGAATACATCAGTGAGGGGTTCTATGTATTTGACGCTGCAGGAAAGATTCTAATGTGTAAATACTCCAATGTTCGTATTCAGTGGGAGCGAAAAGACACGTGCAATAAACACTGCAGAGATTCAGCAGCGCATAAAAAGAGGAAGCAAGAAGGAAAAAATGAAAATCCACAGCCTGCTTCCAGTCTCCGACCGGGTCAGGAATGGAATGAATGAAGCCCCCACCTAGCGGCGAGGATATGAACTGTGCCGGCTGCCGAGGCCTGACGCACTCCTCCGGGGCAATGATTAAATGAATGACAAATGAAATGATAGTGGAGAGTGTTGCTGGAATGACATTTTGACAGGGAAAACCGGAGTACCCGGATAAAAACCTGCCTGCCTCCGTTTTGTCCAGCACAGATCTTACATGGAGTGACCGGGATTTGAACCACGGACCCAGCGGTGAGAGGCCAGCGTGCTGCCGCCTAAGCCACGGAGGCTTTCAGGAAGCAAGAAGGAAATGAACATAATTCTAAGCGGCAAATAACATTCGGCGATGCTCTACACATCGCAAAGAAGCTTAAAAACCCCCTTATCACCTAATCTGTTAGATTTATCCCATACTATAATGAAGATTTCAGAAGAAACATTGATCATTATGACAATTTATTTCGCGAAATACCCACCGAAATGGCGTCAGTTTTAACACCGAAATCAACGGTTTTATTTCACAAAAAAAATAAGGCCCTTATTTATCACTCTCTACGCCCCCCACTTTGAGTACATCTGCCCTAGACTACACATATCAGTCATAGTGATATCAAGTAGCACATCACTGAGCAGAATACTTCACGACTTCGCAGTGTCCTCTCTTCAAAACTGAGCGCTAAACATCTCATTAAGGCCGTTAACACCTTTTCAATACCCGTAGTTACATACTCCTTTGGTATCATCAGATGACCTCCAACTTAGCTACAAGATATACAAAGATAAGCATCGGTGCTCTTATCACGCCATCGTCTGCACACACACACACAGTGGGTGCGGGATAGAATACACCCACGGTATGCCCTGCCTGTCGTAGGAGGCGACTAATAGGGCCGACATGGCCGAATAACTTGCCAGTTATTGATTTGTTCGGACCCCCTGTGGATGGGGAGGACAGAATTCATCCACGGTATCCCCTGCCTGTCGTAAAAGGTGACTTAGAGGGGGCCTTATAATGGTCGATTTCGGATTTCTGGTCCCATTTCTGGTTTGACCGATAGAAATAATCATGCATGCTGTTAGGGGAAGGGCCACCAACTTGGCCATCTGGCCAGAAAGCCTAGACGGTATGCCCCATCCCGTCAGGTAGGTGCGCCATGTACCCTTCAGTAGTATCCGCCTTACAACGAAGGTCCCTGCATGGCCGAATACTGGGGCTGCATAAATCACTGTGAATGCCGAGGGGGGGAAGTGCCTATTCGAGGCACTGGGACCCCGGGCAATACCTGCTATGCCAGGTAGGTATTGCCTTGGCTGGGTGGCGCCCACAGTGATGGCCCCCGTTCGGAGTGGGCAGTATTCGGGGAGGATTTCGTCCGGGATGCCTAGTAAGCGATCACGGACACCTGTACAGGGTGGCGCCCTCAAAAAGCCGTCTCTTGAGTGTCGAGCTAATCCCAAGGTGTATACGCCTTGGGATGAAGCCTTTAATAGAAGATTCCCCGCTGACAAGTCTCCTCGCTACCTGGTAGCTACGAGGACTGACGGGGGTGATTTTAAACTAGTAAAATCTATAATTTTTTCTGAGGAAATCGAAGGGAAATTTGGAGACCTAAGCGGGATTTCCAAGCTCCGGAACGGTCAGCTGCTGATGCACACCGTTGATCGGAAGAAAACCGAAGCGTTGCTGGAATGCACGCAATTCGGCGAAATTCCCGTTAAGGTCTCAAAACACGAAACGCTTAATGAGGTGCATGGAGTTATTTTCCATCGTGACCTCATTTTAAATAGCGATGCGGAATTGATGCGGGATCTGGGGGAGGAGAGGCGTCACCAAGATTAGGCGCATCACCCGAAAGGATGTTGTACCTAAGCAGGTGAAGGTCACATCGTACCACTGCGATGTTCGACCGTACATCCCTCCACCTATGCGCTGCTATCAATGCCAGAAATTCGGGCATGTTTCCGCCAGGTGCACTGCCAAGGCCATGTGTAGAGAGTGTGTCAAGGGGACACATGAGGGTGAGAGGTGTACCCCTCCCCCGATTTGTCCTAACTGCCAAGGAAGCCACTTTCCACGATCGAAGCAGTGCCCTGAGTTTTGTAAGGAAGCAAAAATTCAAGAAATAAGAACTCATGATAGGCTTTCATTTCACGACGCTCGCAAGAGGTACCGTGGTATGAATGCCCCCGAATTTCGGGTATCGTTTGCAGCTGCAACGACGCCCTCATTCACCCCTGCCGCATCTTTACCGAGTGTAGTACCCTCGACGCCCGTATTTTCAGCAGTGTTTAAATCACCCCTCGCTGAACCAGCGAAAAATGTCAGCCCGAAGGAGGTACAACAACCTTCTTCGGCCCCGCAAAAGAAGGCGCCGGGTATACCATCAAAACCGGCGCAATCGGAGAAGAAGTCTTCTTCTTCTCCGAAACGGTCGGCGAACAAGTCTTCCCCAGCTAAAGGGGGAAAGAAGACTTTGCCGACCAGGGCTGGTCCTTCGTCCAGCCCCCCTAATACGAAAAATATAGGGTAGAAGAGGGAGACGGTTCGTCGCCGTTTCTCTCGCCCTCCTGCTGACGGGGTGGCTACTGTCTCTGCTGGCCTTTCCGCTCCCACGACCACCAAGGGAGCGAAGCCTGCTGAAGCCAAGCCCGTCCGTATGGAGGAACTCCCCTATAGTAAAGAAAAAGGATCGGTGGAGGAGAGAGGAACAGATCAGCGCCGTTCCTCTTCCTCTCCTAAAGGCAGGGCTGCTCACGTATCTGCTGGCCATCCCGCTCCCACCACTACCAGTGGAGCGGTGCCAGCAGGAGCGACCTTGTTTTATAAGGACCCGGCGTCTGTGGGGAAGGGACCTTCTACTTCCCCAAATAAACGTCAACGCCGATCCAGAAAGAAATCTCTCCGGGGCGTGTCGGGGACAGACACCCAGTCTTTGGAGCGGGAGAAAGTCCCTCGACACCGCTCTCGCTCATCCCCAAGAGCGAGACTCGTGAGGTCCGACGACGACCGCGCGCAACCCAAGAGAGCGCCCAATCCATTTTCTTCGTCTTCGGACGGAGATGTGGAGATTGAGATGTGCTCTCCTGCCCTATCATCTCCAACTAGAGATGGGAAAGGGTGGCAAGCGGTCAAGCATAAGTAGAAGACCCACTTCTACTAAGTCCACACCATGGCACTATTACAATGAAACTGTAATAGCTATTCTGTTCATCTCGCTGAGTTACGACAGTTAATATCTTCGTTTTCGGCAACCATTGTCTGTCTTCAGGAGTCCAGGTTTCGTCCTGGACATGAGACAATAATGCGTCACTTCAAACTCTTCTCTCAAGACCGGGCGGACGGAGCTGCGGACGCCGGTGGCGCCAGCACTCTCGTCCACTCGAGCCTCTTTAGTGAAGAGGTGCCGTTGCGTACTCAGCTAGAGGCAGTTGCAGTTCGTACTTCGTTGCCAGTAATGGCAACAGTATGTAACTCGAACGTGTACATCCCGCCTGATTCTAAACCGGATTATAACCAGCTGATGGATCTAGTCTCTCTCAGCTCCCGCCTCCTTTTCTCCTTCTGGGAGATGTTAATGCCCACAACACCATCTGGGGTTCCGCTACCACTAGCGGTAAAGGGAGAGATTTTGAGAGGCTGATCAGGCAGCTGGACCTGTGTTTGTTGAACACAGGGGAACCTACACACTTCTGTGTTGCACACTGCACTTATTCAAGTGTCGATATTACCTTGTGCAGTCGTGCGCTGGTTCCTCTGCTACAGTGGGGTGTGCACGGCGACCTTTGTAATAGTGACCATTTTCCAATTATCGTTGCTCTTCCGAACCAGAGAGCCATCGAGTTATCAAGTCGATGGCTTCTCCGTCGGGCTGATTGGCCAACTTTCACGGCACGTGCGGTATTTGCCGAAGATACCTTTGGGAGTGTCGACGATCATACCATTCACATAACGAATGGTATTTTGGCTGCTGCTGAGGAAACAATACCTTCCTCATACGGCAACTCACGCCGGAAGCTTGTCCCTTGGAGGAAAGCCGAGATTGCAGCAGCCATTAAGGATCGTCGACGTGCTTTCAAATGCTATCGGAGGCAAAACACTATGGCCAACCTTATCACCTTCAAAAGGATGCGTGCTAGAGCCCGATATCTGATTCGGGAGAGTAAGAAAACGACGTGGGAAAAGTATGTGTCGTCTATGACGGCGCATACTCCTTCATCTCAAGTGTGGACTAAGCTTCGTCGAATCTCCGGACTCCCGACATCTCTGTCGATACCCGGAGTGTCCATCAATGGAGACATCATCACGGACCATCTCGCCATTGCTAACCGTATTGGCTCGCACTTCTCCGATGTATCCTGCTCTGGGAGTTACGATCCTACATTTCTGACTCTGAAGCGGGAGGCAGAGGCTCACGGCTTGACCTTTGCCACTGCTGCTTCGGAATCCTACAATGAACCTTTCTCAGAATGGGAACTGCGCAGTGCGCTTGCACTGTGCAGGGATACGGCTCCTGGACCGGATAACATACATAATCAAATGTTAAAACATCTGTGCGAAGCCAGTATAAAACAACTGTTGATCCTCTTCAATCGTATATGGATTGAAGGGGAGTTCCCATCTCAATGGCGAGAGGGGATCGTGATAACGATTCCCAAGGCTGGAAAGGATCCTAAGTTTGTAAGCAGCTATAGGCCCATTTGTCTGACAAATGGACTATGTAAGCTGCTCGAAAAGATGGTGAACCGTCGACTGGTGTGGTTCTTGGAGAAGAGAGGTCTCCTGTCTGAGTACCAGTGTGCATTTCGGTCTCATAAGTCCACCACTGACCATCTGGTGCGACTTGAGAGCGCCATACAGGAGGCATTTTCCCGAAAGCAGCACCTAGTCACGGTTTTCTTTGACCTCGAGAAAGCTTACGACACCACATGGCGCTACGGGATCCTTTCCAGCCTTCACAAGAGGGGACTCCGTGCTAATCTACCGACTTTCATTACGAATTTCATGTCCGTCCGACTCTTCCGTGTAAGGGTCGGTAGGACATTATCGCAATACTATACTCATGAAAATGGAGTTCCTCAGGGTTCAGTGCTGAGTGTCACCTTGTTCGCGATTGCCATAAATAGCATTGTTGCCGCCGCCGGGTCCGCGGTAGTTCCATCGCTGTACGTAGACGATTTAGCTCTGCATTACAGCTCTGGAAGTATGGCGGTCGTGGAACGGCAATTGCAGCTAGCTGTCAACCGGGTCGACAGGTGGGCTCACGACCGGGGTTTTCGTTTTTCAGCAGCGAAAACCTCTGTCGTCCATTTTTGTCGGCTCCGGAGGCTACATTTACACCCTGAACTACATCTCAGGGATGCTGCGTTACCGTTGATTGACACTTATCGCTTCCATGTTGACAGCAATTAACGTGGCAGCACCATATACGGCAATTGAAAGTGACATGCCTCAGGAAACTGAACATGCTCAAGTTTCTTAGTGGCACTACGTGGGGGGCTGACCGTGCTGTGCTGCTACGGTTCTACCAAGCCCTCGCCCTGTCCTGGCTAGACTATGGTTCTGCGGCATACGGTTCAGCAAGGCCGGCAACCTTGAAAATGCTGGACATTATCCACCATAGTGGCGTTAGGCTGGCTACCGGTGCCTTCCGGACCAGCCCGTTACCCAGCCTATTCGCCGAATCGGGTGTTCCACCTTTAAATTATAGACGCCAACATGCTTTTAGCATATGCTGCTAATGTGCGTCAAATGCCGCAAAACCCGACCTATCAAGCTCTCTTCGGTACCCAAGTACTGAAATAGGAGTGGCTGTAGGTCCCTGTATGATCCGGACACCTAGCGAGGTGCCTCCGTGGCAAGTCCCGCGTCCGGAAATTCGGTTAGATCTGCACCGAGGTCCTAAGGTGAACACGGATGCCTCCGTTTACCGGAGGCAGTTCCACAGCGTAGTTCACCAAATTCCGGACGCTGGCATTCTCTACACGGATGGTTCGAAGGTGGACGAGAAGGTGGGTTGTGCTTACGTTATTGATGGTGCAAATACCAAGATCTCTTTGCCTCAGGCCTGTAGTGTGTTTACTGCGGAGCTCGTTGCCTTCTATGAAGCTCTGCAGTTTGCACTGCAGGATGCACGAATCCACTTTCTCGTGTGTACCGACTCTTTGAGTTCGTTGCAGTCAATTGCTACATGTTTCCCTCAACACCCCCTAGTGCAGCGAATGCATGACCTACTAGCCGGGCTGTGCCACGCTGACACTCGAATCACCTTTCTGTTGCTTCCAAGCCACATGGGAATTGCGGGAAATGAGTTAGCGGTTCAAGCTGCAAAAGAGGCGGTATCACTACCACCTCGACCAATGGAGGTACCTGCTAGAGATATTCGCTCTCAGTTACGCCTACAAGTTCTGGCTTTTTGGGAGAGTCAGTGGCTAGCTGACCCACTGCCCAGTAAACTGAGAGCGATTAAGGGAACTACTCGCGTGTCACAGAGAGAGTCCGTCATATTGTGTAGGCTAAGGATCCACCCACTCTTATCTGATGAGAAGGGAAGACCCCCCACTTTGTAGCTGTGGAGCCGTTTTCACCGTGGCCCACATTTTCAGCGAGTGTGTGGATCTTGCTGACTTACGAAGAAACCTTGGTTTGCAGATGACACTCAAACTTATATTAGCCGATGACGCGGTGGCTGCTGATAGCGTTATCCGCTTTATAAGTGAGAGTGGGTTAGGGCCAGCAATCTAAATTTTCCAGTATAAATTGACTCACCGACTTGTTCGTTTTTGAATGATATTTTTTCCCCCGTAATTTTTGTTAATTTTTATAATTTTCATTTTTATATAATGTTTTTGTTTTAGGCCTATTAATTTTTGGTCTTTTTAAATTTAGGTGTCCACCTCAAAATTTTAAATTCAATTCCAAATTTGTATTCTATAATCTGTGTTAAGAGGGGCAGATGACTTCGTAGTTCCGCCCCTTGAAACAACAATAACTAACTATCGTCTGCACCATCCGAAATCAACACCAGAGCTACTTACTCTTCCTCGGTGGTCTGAAAGAGGTAGAGAACTGATAGACATCATAATAATTACAAGTGAATAATCAAGATAAATAATAATAACGATACTGGTAACGTGCCATGTAGTGAGAGAAGTCCTGTGGGTGACAGAAACGATATGATGGACTTGAACACCCGTACTACAATTCAAATAACTTATCATGACGCTACTAAACATTGAAGCCGGTCTGTGGCTAATCGCCAGGGATAACCTGTGAAATTATTTATTATTAATATTATTATTAATAATGATGATAACTGCAGTACTGGGAATGTGGTATATAGTGAGAAAGATGACCGAAATGATATAGACCTAGGCCTACTCTAATGGACTCAAACACCCTTAGGCTACAATTCAAATAAAATCAGTTTGCACTGACGCCGCTAAACCTTGCTCTTCCGGTCAATAGCTAATTGCCAGGAAAAACCTGTGAAGGAAATAATAATAATAATTAAAGCCATTTCAATGGCTTCGGGTTTCGAGAACTAATGTGAAAGTACTGAGAGGATGTTAAAGCTCGATGCGGCAAGAAGCAGTTGAAATAACGTGTCCCTTGATGGCCGAATCGAAATAATAATAATAATAATACTTGAACGCCCTTGAAATAATATTCTTTTTGGATAGCTCAGTACATTTTTTCTACACCGTTCTGCGTCGTCCCACACTGTTTAGAAATAAGACGTATGACGGACTGGGCGAAGAAGGCTGATAACTACAGTGTACGGATTCTGTGGTGTAACTGCCATTAGCATAGTAGATAGTTCAAGGCGCACAATGCGCAATTGCCGGAATGGACGGATTAGCGGACCAGATGGAAGGAAGGATGATTTTAGTTTTACGTGACCGTGAATAGCCACGGGACCTCCTTTTTTTTTTACGGGGAACCCAACCCACAGGACATGGCATTTCACTTCGAAAATAACACATGTATTGACCGGGAGTCGACCCCAGTCCACCTCGGTGAGAGGCCAACAGCTTGACCGCTGCGCCACCACGCCCCAGATGAATCCTGTCGGGACTATGTTTAGAAACACTCGTGAAAAGATTGATGTGCATGTGTGTGTTAATTGATGTATGCATATATTTACATTGTATTTTGGCTTCGGCTGTTCTTTAACGAGAGTTGCAGACGAAATAACTGTGAAACGTGAAGTGGGATGGGTTCACTTCATAGCATGCTCCTCCCCACTTAAGGAATGTGGTTAGGCAGTCTCGTGAGGTCGACACGCGAGATTATGACCGCCGAACACAAAACATACACACCTTGAAATATATCTAGCAAGAACACATCTGATGGTACTGCTCACGTTGTTCCAAGGGGTGGAAGAAGTAGTAGATTCATTTGGGGGCCTGCACCATCCTGGTCATTCAGTCCCGTGTACTTGAGTGTGTGTAGGCTTTGTCTGATAGCCTGTGCTATTCTGGTGTCTGCAGTATTGTGTGCATTTACAATTTAGACTAGGTTTGGGAAGGAGATGGCTGTGGCATTAAGTTAGAAACCTTTCCGGCATTTGCCTGGAGTTGAAATGGCTAAGGTGGGAATCGACTCATTTCATCTCAGCCTCATCTCAGGGGTCACTGCCAAGAAAGCTTGTCACTGTGAATGTAAATTCATGACTATCTAGAGTAGACTTGGAAGCCAAAGTTAAGTTATTTGCTTCTTGACTACTGCTATCAACCCAGGGGTGGGACATAACTCATACTCTTTGCATGTTTGTTACGGTAAAGGGGCGCGGTGGCTCAGCGGTCTAGCTGTATGCCTCTCACCAAGGCGGTCCGGGTTCGATTCCCGGTCATTGCATGTGTGATTTTCAAAGTGAAATGCCATGTCCTGTGGTTCGGATTCCACGTAAAAAGCAGGTTCCGTGGCTCATGATCTCTAGATTAACGGTCGCGTTAAACTACAAGCTTGCTTGTTTTTTTTGTTACGGTAAAAGCCCTGATGCTGGTTGGATCCTCAAAAGGTACCGCTCTAGGTTATGTGGGTAGAAACCGTAAAAGCCTGAAGCCATTGACATGGCTTTCCTAACTGAGCCAGTGTAGCAGTACTGTGACCCTTATGAGTAAGCACTTTATACAGCACCCGCGGGTATTACTTCTTCCCCGAATGCCATAATTCAACACCACCCATATCTCAGTAGCTTCCATAAATCACAGCTATAAATGAGACTCAGACACCGGCGAATAGCCACGTTTGACTAAAGGCTGTACTAACAGAAAGGCTGTATTAACAGACAACTGCATAGAATTCATCAAATGGTGGCGACACGCATCTATTATATAAAACTAAGTGTCCTGACTGACTGACTGACTGACTCATCATCGCCCAGCCAAAACTATTCAAGTTAGAAACATGAAATTTTGGGGATATGTTCGTTGTAACTCGAAAACGCCCACTAAGGAAGGATTTTTGGATATTCAGGTTCTAAAGGGGTGTTAAGGGGGTACACCTGCATTTCATTGAATACCAATATCTCCGGCTTAGTTTCAATGAGGGATGTGATACTCGGCATATAAACTAATCATTAAAAATAAGAAGACACGTGTCTGAGGGTTTTTCGATGTGGTGTATATTATGAGGTGATAGGGGTGAAAAGTGGGGGTTGAAGGATTCCTGACGAAGGGTGTATCTATTAAACGACATAGGGGAGGAGTTTGAAACTCAGCGGAAAAATATCAGCTTAAAAAAGAAGTAAATAGGTGTTTGGCCATTTTTTCATAAATACAATTTAAGGAGCCCATGGGGAGGGGTGAAATTCTGGGGGAAAAAACAGGAAAGAAAGTGTCCTTACTGATTGACTGACTCACTCATCAAACTCAGGGGGAAAACTGCTTAAAAATAAGTAAATAGGTGTTCGCCAGTTTTTTTCATAAACCCAATTTAAGGGGTTCATGGGAAGGGGTGAAATTCTTGGGGGGGGGGGGGGGGGAGAAACAGGTGTCCTAACTGATTGTCTGATTCACTCACTCTTCAAACTCAGGAAGAGAAAACTGCTTAAAAATAAGTAAATAAGTGTTCGACAGTTTTTTTTTCATAAATCAAATTTAAGGGGTTCATGGGGAGGGGTGATATTCTGAAATAAAAAAATGAAAGACAATGTCCTGACTCACTCACTCTTCATCGCCCAGCCAAAATTATTGAAGTTAGAAACATGACATTTTGGGGTTGTGTTCGTTGTATGTCGAAAACGTCAACAAAGGAAGGATTTTTGAATATTCAGGTTCTAAAGGGGTGTTAAGGGGGTAGACCTGCATTTAACTGAACAACAATATCTCCCGATTTGTTTCCTTGGGGGATGCGATACTCGGCATATAAACTCATCATTAAGAATAAGAAGACACATGTCTAAGGGTTTATCGATATGGTGTATATTTTGAGGTGATAGAGGTGAAAATTGGGGGCTGAAGGGTTCTTAACGGAGCGTGTATCTCATAAACGACATTAGCGAGAAGTTTGAAAATCAGCGGAACAAATCAGCTTAAAAAATAAGTAAATAGGTGTTCGACCGTTTTTTTTTTCATAAATACTATTTATGGGGTTCATGGGGAGGGGTGAAATTCTCAAAAATAAATGAAAGAAAATGTCCTGACTCACTCACTCACTCATCATCGCCCAGCCAAAATTATTGAAGTTAGAATTTGAAATTTTGGGGATATGTTTGTTGTATGTCGAAAACGTCCACTAAGGAAATATTTTTGGATATTCAGGTTCTAAAGGGGTGTTAAGGGGGTAAACGTGCATTTCATTGAATAACAATATCTCACGAGTGGTTTCATTTGGGGATGTGATACTTGGTATATAAACTAATCATTACAAATAAGCTGACACATGTCTAATGGTTTTTCGATGTGGTGTATATTATGAGTTAAAGGGGTGAAACGTGGGGGTTGAAGGATTCCTAACGGAGCGTGTATCCTTTCAACGACATAGGCGAGGAGTTTGAAATTCAGAGGAAAACAATCAGCTTAAAAATAAATAAATAATTAAATAAATAGGTGTTCGACCGTTTTTTCATAAATCCAATTTATGGGGACCATGGGGAGGGGTGAAATTCTGGAAGAAAAACGTCCACTAAGGAGGGATTTTTGGATATTCACTCTCATCGACCAACCAAAACTATTCAAGTTAGAAGAATGATATTTTGGGGATATATTTGTTGTATGTCGAAAACGTCTACTAAGGAGGGATTTTGGATATTCAGATTCTAAAGGGGTGTTAACGGGGTTAAACCTGCATTTCATTGAATAAAAATATGACACGACTATGACGCCAGCGAAGCTGCGGGTACCTGCTAGTAACACATAATCCTACTTCTAAGAAAATGACAATAATAACAATGTTAACTACCACACGTCTTAAATGACAGTAACATCTCGATGTATGTCCTGAGGGGTGAGTTAATTATAGTCAGCCGAATCATATTCATTACACCGCCGCCGCCAGCACATTCTGGTTTCGAGTACTCCATTCGAGTATTCCATTTCCAAACTGTTTCACCTTTCAGTATAATCCTGAGTATTTGAATAATAATAATAATAATAATAATACATAGAATAATCTAGATTTAGGCATTAGGAAGGCATTTTAGAAGGTCCTTGTCTGGAGTGTGGCACTCTATGGAAGTGGAACGGACTGTTGGACCAGCAGAAAAGAGGAGAATTGAAGCGTTAGAAATGTGGTGTTACAGGAGAATGATGAACATCAGATGGGTAGATAGGGTTACGAATGAAGATGTATTAATGCGAGGAGGAGAGATGTTTCTGGCGAGTGCTAATGAAGAGAAGAGATGGGTTGGTAGGACACATACTAAGCCAACCAGGAATAGCAAACTTAGTTATAGAAGGAAGGGTCGAGGTAAGAACTGTATGGGTAGACTAAGGTTAAATTATGTTAAACAGATTACCTCGGATGTAGGGTGTGGTAGCTATGTAGAAATGAAACGATTCGCTCAGGACAGGGAAGCGTGGAGAGCTGCATGAAACCAGTCGAAAGGCTGAAGGAAAAAAAACAACAACAATAAAATAAATGTGGAAGCTGAGCCAGATAATAATTTGCCTCATTGCCATACCTGCAACCGGAATCATGCTTTGCATGTATTGTACATAATACACTAGTGTCCAAAAGTTAAGCATAATCACCAAACGAGGCCATACCGCCTGATAGGAATGTCAGACGCATTGCTGACCAAATGGAAGCTGAATCACTCACTTATGTCACACAACTTGTCCAAAAAGCAGTGTCAGAACAGTTTTGATAGCTAAGGTACACCATTGACAACAACTAACAAAACTTGGCAATATCTTCCACAACAAAATATGCTGTTAATAGGGTGTATGGTTACACCTATCGGCTACGCAGCGACGTGGCATGCTCATTATCAGATGGTCCATGAGCACTTGTGGCAGTCCATCCCATTCCTCCGAAAGGGCATTGCTAACGGGATGCAATTCGCCTCCCCAATTCATCCCAGGCATGTTCTAATATATAGGATTCAGATCCACAGACCTTGCTGGCCAGTCCATGCGATGAATGTCTTCCACAGGCAGAAATTCATCCACCAGAGGAGCGTGGTGCGGTCGGGCATTATAGTCCATTAAGAGGAAGTCTGGACCAACTGCACCTCTGAAGAGTCGAACATGTGGTCTCAGTACCTCATCCCTGTATCTCCGAGCGTTCAGTGTCCCTCGGACCACCCTTGAAGATGTGCAGGTCCGTAAGGCCATTCAACATAATGCCGCCCCACACCATGACGCTACCACCACCATTCTGGTCCCATTCCACGATGTTCGTGTTGTTGTAACGGCTACCGGTTCTCTCCAGATTAATATGCGACGGGAATCGTTCTGCAAACTGAAGCGGTATTCATCTGTGAAGAGGACATGTCTCCATTCATTAATTGTCCAGTTTCGACGTTGACGGCTCCACAGTAAACGGGCGCGTCTCGTTGCTGGAGTGAGCGGGACGCACACCGCTGGACGTCTGGCAAACAGCCCTGCTGTCCTGAGTCTCCGGTACACAGTTTGCCGGGAAACGGCAACCCCTGTGACGGCTGCAAGCTCCGCCGACAATTGTTTTGCAGGTGGCGGGGCCAGATATTGGTCCTGCTGTGGAGTGGTTACTCTTGGTCGACGTGGTACTGGCCTACGACTATCATCTCCTGTGTCTCGAAATCGTCTCCAAAGCCTGAAATTGACACTTTGAGGCACATTCAAGGATACGGCGACTCCGGTCTGTGTCTGGCCTGCCTCCAGGCTGCAAAACGGGGTCTAAATGCCGTCGTTGTGCCATTGTGTTGTCACGTTCACCACGAGGCTACACTCCGCCCACTATAACAGGGCAAACACGTCTGAGGGAGTTTGGGCGCAGGCACTGGCTGTGTTTACCTTGCGGTTACGCTGCTATTTAAAGCAGGGAGTACCCCTTTCCTATACAAAGCGAACACGTAAGGTTGTTAGATGCATATGTCGTGTGATTTGGGGCCTATTTTCTGTTACCCTGCTTATTCGTAACTTATGCTTAACTCTTGGACACTAGTTTATATTTCCATTATTCCTGAAATATCCAGCTTTGCGTCGTCATTTATGAACATTTGTTTTAATAGAAAACCACATATTAAATGCAGTTTTATAGAGATGCACTGTATATCAGACATGATAGGTTGGACAAACCTCGAGCCTTCCGGTCTGAAACTTTCTTCGTCATGAAGACGCTCTGAGTTGAAATACAACTTAGAAATACATATTGTAAAATGACGCTCTTTGATTCACCGAACTTCATTCTCGAACGAAGTTACTCATTCATAACACACATGTATGATATATTACGTTGTAAAATGAGATACGGAATCTATGACCTGCCATTCAAAGTGTGGATACTTGGGTCTTTTAAGGCAATTGAAGTCTTGTGTGCTTTGCTTGTGTTTTTATTTTTGTGTTCTCCCCCTCTTTCCTATTTTTGGCCGTGCGAAATTCTATCGTAAACATATGGTGAGGTATCCAAAAATAACTTTTGTGTCTAAATCCATTGCGGAGCTCCCTGTACCATTAACTGATTGCTGCACGCCAGTCAAGGTCTGTTTGCATTTCCCGTTAAGGAATTATAATTTTCAGTAACTTTTTTTTTTCTATGAGAGGCATTGATTCTGTTATATGTGGATATCTTATAAACGTAATTTTGAAACTCCTTTAAAATGCTCAACCTATGTCATTTTCCGGCTATATGTAGCTCGGAATGCTTTTAGCATACCGTACTATCATTGGAACATGTGGGAACGCCTGCTCCAAATTTCAATTATATGTGTGAACCAGAGGGAAGCAAATAATTCCCTGGGAGAAATATGGTGGGGGGTTTGAGGAATGTTTCGAGCTGGGGATTTTCCAAAACATGCTCAGTAATCAAGTGATTCTAGAGCCATGTTATGTAGTGTTACATCTTACTTGAGTGTACTGATTCATATTATGATTGTGTTACTGTACTTCTTTCTTTATGGGGCTTAATATCCAGGCCATCTATCCCTGTTAATATACAGTTATGCATGGAAGAAGAAAAAGAGAATAAGAATGGGGAAAGGAAGTGAAGACTGATAGGCGTGAAAAATTAGACTCCCTTGGCATGGAATGCCCTAATAGCTTCGGGATCGGAAGGAAACAAAAGTTAACCAAGGGAGATTGACAAGAAAGGTAAGGAGAAGAGTCCAACATAAGTGGAAGCAATGTCCGAGTCAGCTGGGGCCCATGGTGCCAAACTAAAAACCATGTTCCTTAAGTTTTGATCCGGGGTGGGCTCATGCCACTATTGTGTTGTAAAGGTGAATTATATCGTTACGTTAGCTCTGTCAGAAATTAATCGATAGTAAAAATAAATTTTGTGTTATATTTCTAGAATATTTCACGACGAGAAAGCGGAAAGCAGGCGATATAGAGGTCAAAAGAGACTATTCTTATATTTTGACTCGTCCTTCCGTTAATTAAATATTGCTTACTTTGTTGAGCACTAAGTGCTTAGTGGTACATGTTTCGGCTCTCCTCACATCACGTAAGTCTTGTTTCCATATACACGCTTCACACTTTTAGTTAACTGGTATTTATCATCATTTCCTGTTCACAGAATTACAACATGCTTCACACTATCGCAAGGTCCCAATTAAACGAAGGAATTACGATTGTTGTCCATGGATTTCACATAAGTTTATTGCAAGATATTCACAAGATTTAAGCATCCAATAATTTCAAACTACTACTATATATTTGAGCATTGAACTCTGCTGCGCCCATAAATCTTGGCAATAATATTAAATAAAAGACAAATCATATCCGACTTAAACATTCGATCTAACCTCATGTAAGTTATCAATGTATTGAATTATACTCATTAACGTCATCAAACCAGGTTATATTTTTAAACTTTATAAATTTGTCAATTTATTTCATTCCCTAAATTCCCCCTTAGTTATTTTTGTTTTAAGGGGCGGAACTATGAGGTCATCTGCCCCATAAATTCCCCCTTATTCATATTTAAATTTTCTCATTTCCTTTTCTCTTTAGGCTGAATGGAAACCAACTCCTTCTGCTTCGTATATATTTTATTGATTCATAACAGAACTGTGATTGCATCGACAACTGAATACTTATACGTCTTCAATGACGTTTGCAGACCATAAAAAGCATTCCGCATATTCTTTTCCTAGATGTCACGTCGATAACAACTACATTGAATTGAACTGACCCAGTTAAAAGTGTTTTTCGTTTATTGTGCCTTAATCATTTCAAATATCCTATCTGTGGTGCACCATATTAGGTTCAGTGTCTATTGACATTTTAGTGCTACGCTAATCAAATAATTTTCTCATTTAATGCTTAATATTGGCTGATGAAGGGGACAAAAATGTCTATTAGTCCTCGAAACATGTACCATTTCTAATGACCACATAAGTGATCATTTTCAATAAAAGTATTGATTCAGGCGGAACCCTAGCCCATTAGAAAACGTAATTATGTTGCTCACACGCGTTAGTCAGAAAATTATCACACCAAGTACAGCGGCCATCTTGAAATTTCAAAATAAATTAATTTAAGGTATCTTAGGGCTGTAATAACGAAATTTAGTAATGAAATGGATCCTTAAAATTCGCTTCGGATACCCAAAGCAAATGACCAGTAACTCCATATATTCAAGATAAATGTAGAACCATATATGGGCTTTGTATGCCAAAGGCAAGAAAGAAACACCCCAGTCATATATATTCAAGTTGGTAGCTGAGCATAACTTACTATTAAAATTTCAAAATCTATAACTCAGGATTCAATTGAGTTTTTCGGTTTTGTTTTTATGTCGTGTGACCTCCTGAGAGGCCGAGTGCAGGTCTTCCTAGTCGACGCCCGTGGGCGACCTGCGCGTCGGGATGAGAGAAGGAATGATAAAGATGAATGAAACTGGGAAAGGATGTGGAAGGAGGCGGCCGTGGCCGGTCAGAAGGTACAGTCCCAGCATTTGCCTGGTGTTGAAAATGGGGGAAACCACGGAAAACCATTTCAAGGACGGCCAACGATGGAGCTCGAACCCACGCGTCTACCGAGTCAGCAGAGAGCTTGCCCCATGACCTAAGGCTGCGCTTTAACCAGCGTAGCCACTGCTGTCGGTAATTGAGCAATTAACACGAAACTTTGTAACAGGGGGGGGGGGGGGGGTAAAAACTAATAAGATACCTCGCTTGTATTAATCATATGACTATCTCGCTGCATATAGCACGTAGCTGCCATCTTAAACATATAATACATTAATATCGGCAATCCACTATTTATTACAGTTACAATGGCGAGGCCAGCAAATATGAAGGCTTTTTCTGCAGAAGGTGCAAGATAAACAATTCTATACATGAGGATGGTGGATGGGCGTACTTTTCTAACGTTTCAATCAATTCCTCTGGCTGAAAAAGTGGGATTACAACGAAACTTAGTAAATTAGGAGTCTTATGTAGAATACAGCACTTACCCTCATCACAAGAACATTCAATTACACCCCCTGATAAGGAGAAAGAGTTATAACTATAGGCTACCCATACATTTAGGAGAAGTAGGCTATATGTTCTTTACTGAACATCTTGTTTTTCTTTTATATATAGTCCCTTTATTCAAGACTGATATCCTACGTCAAGAACACTTGTTAGAGAGTAAGCAAGATTTTATATCTACCCAGTTAGTGTACGTCTCTTGATGTAGTGGTTAGCATTGTAGGATGCCACCCTGGAGACTCAGGTTTGATTTCCAACTCTGAAAAGAAATCTAAATTCTGGTTTGATGTACTGGGGTGGTATCGGTGACATGCAAGTCATCCAAATGGTGTCAAATTAGAAGAATTACGCTAGGTCTGTGGACTATACGAGTTTTTTTTTTAAACCCAGCACGTGTTCCTTTTTCTGTAGGGTCGGGGATGTAGTGTGATGATTCTATGTTGTGAATGGTTTTTAGTGTTGGATACCGTTCCTACCGTTCGGTTGTACACGGCATTTCGCATCACTGACAAATAATAACTATAAATAGAGCATTCCCACTGCACGTAATTGCGGATCATTTCATTCTTCGTGCATATTCCAACCTTTTTCATTTTCCATAGCAAATTCTTTAATTGCATGCAAGGTAAATTAAGTAACGAGACCATGTCTTTCATAACGTAGACTACTGAACCGGAAGTTGCTTATGCATAGTACAGCGAAAGTGGCTGGTAACACGGCAAAATTCAATGTCTGCAGTCCTTACTTGAATTAAAACAGATATCCCCCAGGGGCTCACATCTAATGGGACGTGTGTTGGCGACCACGGGACCCCACCTCAGTCCGGCATTGCTTCCACTTACTTGTGCCGGGCTCCTCGCCGTCTTCTTTCCTGTCGACCTCCCTTGGTCAACTCTTGTTCTTTTCCGACCCCGACGGTATTAGGGTATCCGAGGCCTGGGGAGGCTTTCACTTTCCCGCCTTAATTGGCCCTTGTCTCATCTTTCCTGATCCCTCCTTCGAGGGGTCGGACCTTTTGTTTTCTTTTCATTATATTTCCTTTTCTCTTTAAGATTCCCGCACTGTTTTAGTTAATTGGCTCCCTGTGTATCTAAATTCCATTTAGCGATATTTTTTTCATCTACGCTCCATTTAGTAGGTGTTTTCAATCTCCGGTGCATTTTGTAAGTCTTTTCTATCTAAATTGCATTTTGTGAGTGTTTTTAACCTCAATTGCATTTTGTAAAGGATTGACAATCTAAATTGATTTTAGTAAGTCTTTCAATATAGGGGATGGGAATTTCGTGAGTATTTTGAATTTCAATTGATTTTGTATCTTCAACCTCAACCGCTTTTTGCAATTCAATCTAAATTGCATTTTGTAGGTATTTTGAATCTAAATGACATTTTTAAAGTATTTTCAATCTAAACTGTATTTCGTAAGTATTGTCCATCCAATTGAGTAGTTTGAATCTACCATACATTTTGTAAGAATTTTCAATTTAAATTGCATTTTGTAAGTATTTTGAATATCCATTACACTTTGTGATTATTTGGAATCTGAAATGCGCATTTTTCAATCTAAATTGTATTGTCTATTTTCAAATTCAATTGCATTTTGTAAGTATTTTGAACCGCAATTGCATTTTGTAGTATTTTCAATATCATTTGCATTTTGTAAGTATTTTGAATTTCACTTGCATTTTGTAAGTATTTCGACTGTACATTGCATTTTGTACGCATTTTGAACTTAACCTACATTTTGTGCGTTTTTTAAAATTATTCCTTTTGTGAGTATTTTCGTTCTAAATTCCCTTTTGTAAGTATTACTGCTCTCCATTTTGTGAGTAGTTTCAATCTGAGTTCCCTTTTGTAAGTATTTTCCTTCTCACTTAATTTTATTTCTGGTTTCCACTTCATTGACATTTTCGCTTTCACCCAGACCATTAGCGGCCGATAACCTAGATGTTAGGCCCCTTAAAACAACAATTATCATCATCATCATCATTAAAACAGATACACACGCTAATACAGTCATCACAATTAACACCGGTTATCAGACAGATTCTACACACACCCAAAGTACACGGGGGTACATGACCGCGTTGTCGCAGCCCCTAAACTGAGGAAGCAACCACCAACCAACCAACCAACCAACCAACCAACACGGCAAGTGAACGAACGAAAAAGAAGTTGAAGCTATTCACCTTCTTCGCGGTACTTGCCTGATGATACAGGCGCTCCCTCCCAGCGCAAGCCATACGTAGCAATATATTGTAAGGTTGTTATTCGAAAGACTTCCATAAGCCCTCTTCAGGAGATATTATTCTGAAATACCATGGTGTTTATTTCTGTGAATCCATGTTTTATTTCTAGCGTTAACGCAGAGGCATTTGACCTTTCACCATGTTTACTCAATTTGGATAATACTCTCCATTTGTTTGTGTTATTACATTGAAGTTAATTTAATTATACATGCAGTTATAACACGTGTTTCGCAAACGACCATATTTCTGTCCATATTGGTAGCCTCTTGTGTATTCGGATCGATTCCATGTTACTGACGGAACTCGTGTCCCGAGATATTTTTGGGTTATATACATTATTACTAGCAATACCCGAATGGCTGGCTCTGCGACACAACAATAAAGTTCCCGCCCGCTGTGGCCAAGTTTGCAGGAATCAATCCCGACACAATTGGCATTTGAGGGCGATAAATTGCGATCAATAGAGTTACTGGTGCTTTAAAGATCCCTTTCAGGGCGAAGTTCCGGCGCCCCGGCGTGTATATAAAACCGCAGGACGTAAACCCCTCAACTTTATTAGTTAAGTAAACTGTAGGTATGCGTGCTTATAACTTGGCCTAATATTTAATATTCTTTTTCCTAACACCGCTTTCTGTGGTAAGTATTACGACTTTACTCGCAAAGGTCCTGGGTTCGAATCTCGGATCTGCCAGGAAATTAAATTATGGTTTTACGGCTGGAACGAGGTTCACTCACCCTCGTGAACCAAAACTGAGATGGGTTCGATTACCACTTCAGCTACCCTAGAAGTGGTTTGCCGTGGTTTCCCCCATTTCTACTCAGAGCCAATGTTAGGATGATTCCTAATTTAAGGCCACGGCTCCTTCCACGTTCTAGCCTCAATTACAAATACATTCTATACGACAGCTTTTACAATAACAACACAATTTATCAGATCGATTCCATACTCACTCAAGTGTGCGGGACTACATAACCACGTTGTCGCAAATTTCCTAAATGAATCAACAAACAACAAGTGCACTTCAATTCCCATTTGAAATTAGAGTTGAAAATTTCAGGACCGCCTTCCGATCTAGGTGTACGTATAAGATTCCTGTCTCAAAGGTACTGGTTTCGATTCCTGGTTCTACCAAGACATTAATTCCAGTCTTAAGGGTTAGAAAGTGATACACAAGTCAGTCTCGTTAGGCTAACAGAGGCGATGTTATTAGTTTTTAGCATTTCAAATGATCTTGTCGACTTCATCGTTATGCTTGAGTCAAAAGTTATGCGTTACGGAGACGGAGACGGTGACGTCAATCAGCCGCGCGGGAAGCCTAAGTTAATAATGGGTAATGGGCGGCGAGTGCGTGACGTCATGCAGCCACGCGGGAAGCCTAAAGTTAATGGTTAGTAGAGTCTGTTGAAAGAGTCCTGGGGCGTCGAGCGACCTGGGGCTTCGAGCGAAGCAAAAAGAATACAGGGTGACTCCTAAAGAGGTGTACAAGATGCCAGATAAGAATATAGGGTGTCCTAAAGAGATATACAAGATAAGAATACAAGGTGACTTCTTAAAGAGGTGTACAAGATGGCAGAGAAGAATACAGGGTGACTCCCAAAGAGGTGCACAAGATGTCGGACAAGAATACAGGGTGACTAATAAAGAGGTGTATAAGATGTCACACAAGAATACAGGGTGACTTCTAAATAGATATACAAGATGCCAGATAAGAATACAGGGTGACTCCTAAAGAGATATACAAGATGCCAGATAAGAATACAAGGTGACTCTTACAGAGGTGTACAAGATGGCAGAGAAGAATACAGGGTGACTCCTAAAGAGGTGCACAAGATGTCAGACAAGAATACAGGGTGGCTCCTAAAGAGGTGTACAAGATGTCACACAAGAATACAGGGTGACTTCTAAAGAGATATACAAAATGCCAGATCCACCTCCTAAAGAGGTGTGCAGGATGTCAGAGCAAAATACAGGGTGACATTTAACGAGGTGTACAGTATGTTAGATTCAATTCTAATACAGGGTGACCCTTAAAGAGGTTTGCAAGATATCAGATTCAAATAATGGGTGACCCTTAAAGCGTTGTAAAAGATGTCAGACTCATATACAGGGTGACCCTTAAAGAGGTGCCCGCGCGGTAAGCCTATTTAAATGGGTAATGGAGTCTGTTGAAAGAGTCTTTCTAACATGTGTAGAATTTGTAGCATGCGTCATTTGAAATGATATAACGTCTAGTCTTTCAGACTGGCTGTATTTTTTTTTTCATTTGAGGGACTTGGACATTTACCCCAGTGTACTTGGGTGTGTGTAGAATTGGTCTGATAATCCGTGATGTCTATAGTATAGGTAGTGTGCACATTAGTAATTCAGGTGAGGATTGAGAAGGAGGCCGCTAACCGTAAGCTAGGAACCATCCCGGCATTTGCCTCGAGTAGAAGTAGGAAGCCCCGGAAAGCCACTTCCAAAACGGCTGAGGTGGGTTTCGAAACCACCTCTACTCAGTTTTGCCTCACGAGGCTGAGTGTACCCCGTTTGAGCTCTAAAAGCAGAACCTGAACTGCGCTTAGAACTGTCATCTTAACCATTGACGACACGGCTACAAACAAGGACATTCTACCCGCTCTTAGTCTGAACTTGTTTTGTTATTAGATTTGTTTCTTTTTAATATAATATCTTTAGCCCTGTAATTTTGCTGTTATTTGTACTAGCGTGATGGGCTCACATAGCTGTAGTTTGTACTTTGATTAATAAATTTAAAAGATACCTGGATCTCCGGGACAACAGGCAAGAATGCTAGCCGCTACACCAAGAGGGGATCTCTTGGCACGAGAAGCTGCGCTTATAATTTGGCAAATAAGCTAGTGTTTATTAAACAGGGGGCGTGGTGGTGCAGCGGTCAAGCTGTTGGCCACTCACCAAGGTGGACCGGGTTCGATTCCCGGTCATTGCATGTGAGATTTTCGAAGAGAAATGGCATGTACTGTGGTTCGGATTCCACTTAAAAAGGACGTCCCGTGGCTCATGATCGCATGATTAACGGTCACGTAAAACTGAAAACTTCCTTTTTATATTTTTTAGCCTATTTTCAATTTTGAAAAAAAAAATAGGCTTATGAGATCACCTTTTGTCCGTGTGTGTGTGTGTGTGTGTGTGTGTGTGTGTGTGTGGTGTGTGTGTGTGTCCCCCTAATAAAATCTAAACGGCTGGAGCGATTTCAATGAAACTCGGTACGTTCATAGCACTATTCCCGGCGACCTCGACCGTGCCCTTCAAATTTTGTTACGTCTCACCAATCCAACATGGCGGCTGTGCGAAATATTTCACTAGCATTCAATATCTCCGAAACTATTACCGATATTGCCCTGAAATTGTGTACAGTGATAAAGGGCACTACTAGAAGTTCACCTATGAGACTTTCAAAAACCTGGTGACTACAAAACCAACATGGCGGTCAAGCGAAATTGAGACTTTTAAATAGACATTTCTCGCGTTTTAACTATCCAAACGTAATGAAACTTGGTACAGCAAATGTTTATACACATTGTAATGCACTGGAGTCTAATTTAGTTCAATTGTTTACATAACCTCAAAATGGCGGCTGTGCGAAATATTTCACTGACATTTTATATCTCCGAAACTATTTATGATATCAACCTCAAATTTTGTACGGTGATAAAGGGTACTGATACAAGTTTACCTATGTATATTTCATAAACCTGTAAAGTACAAAACGAACATGGCGACCAAGAGAATTTGAAATATTTTAATAGACTTTTCTCGTGATTTAACTCTCTGAGCGCAGTGAAATGTGGTACAGTAAATGATTTTGCAGATTGTAATGCACTGCCATCTAATTTAATTCAATTGTGTACATAACCTCAAGATGGCGGCTGTGCGAAATTTTAAAATTAAGTTTTTATTCTTGTGTCGTAATCATGCGATCGAAGTGAAAGTTTGAATAATGAAGCTAGGCAATAATTGTCCTTGAATGGTACATAACTCTATGGCCTATACATATAACACTCCTAAATGGCGAGCTTCCGAAATATTTAGACGTTTCTCAATATCGATGAATCTTTTATAGCAACCAAACTGATTTTTTTAATGTTTATAGAGACTATGAACATATGTTCACCTATAGGACTTTCAGTAACCTGGTGAGCACAAATCAAACATGGCGGCGACGCGAAGTATAAATATGTAAATGGACGTTTCTCGCGAATTAACTATCCGAGTGCCGTGAAACGTTGCATGTTAAATGCTTATACAAATGTTGATCCACTGGCATGTAATTTATTTCAATTGTTTACATAATCACAAGATGGCTGGTGTGCGTACTTTTAAAATCTCGTTTTTACTTCTTGTGTTCTAATCATGCGATTGAAGTTTGAATACCACACGTACACAATAATCTTAATGTAATAGTACAAAAATAAAAATCCATCCTGGCGACCATTTAGACGGTTCTCAATATCTACGAATCTGTTACAGCAATTAAGCTGAAATTTTGTATGTTGATAGAGACAATTACCATGAGCAGGATATATGAAAATAGGCTGTATAGTTCTTCACGGAACTACTTGTATTAAACTGGCATTCGAGAAGATACATCTTTGTTTAGAGACTACACACGGAAGATTAATGTATTTTTATTTTAGTTAAATAAATAATAATCGTATGGCCTTAGCTTCCGAGCTGCCTTGTGGTAGAGCTGAGTTGGAACCATTGAGGCAATCTAATCTCCAATATCCACGTTCTGTTTAACTCTGCTATCTGGCAGTGAAAACCGGAACTCTACCGGTCGACCTGTGGCTGAGATTTAGTAAATATTGTCTTGTAAACCCCAAAATTGATACGAGAGATCTTTCACGAGCCAACATTGTACAACTCGTGAGTCAACATGGAGGTCCTGTGGCTCATGATTGCGAGATTAACGGTCATGTAAAACTTCTGCCGCCCTGTAAAAATCCGTCTTCCTCATCTGGGAATCGAACCCGCGATCATGAGACTGACACTACCACTGGCCCACTGAGTACGGTATTAAATAAGTAAAATGTTATGGATCACGCTACATCTGAATAGATAGGTTTGTGTATGTTATTAGAATGGTACTGGAGTTTGACCACAAATAGCATGTCAGCTGTTAGTATACACCTCCATTTCTCGTTCAATCCTTAGTTCGCATGATAAGATACCCTGCGTTGCAATCGCACAGCCCACATGCTTTCAATGTCTACCCTGTGATTTCTTGCTGATTTGAATGTTAACTGTGCGCATGAGTGCTTCACCTGATTTAGAGCAGCACAATAGTTGTTTTAGGAGAGTACACTGCTCACAAAAATTAGGGGATATTGTAAATTCAGGTATGTATGCTATGTGTTTCGTACCGAATTAGATGCAATCGCGTTCCTTTACTCCCAGAGAAGGTAAACATGTGTTTGCGCCACCCCTGCACATACACCACATGACGGAGGGCACTGTCCGTACTGTTGCTGTCAAAGGGTCACACTGCGGTGGTTTGTTGCTGAGGTCAGAGCCATTCCATTCCCATTGTCAGTTAGTGAATGACGTCACTTAGGGACAGCAATGCTTCCACGACGTGATTTACCTGAATCAATGGCTTGGAGGGCCATAGGACGGATGGAAGCTGGACAGACACAACACTTTGTGGCTCGAGTCCTTGGGGTGTCTCAAAGTGTGATCTCAAGACTCTGGAATCGGTTTCAAACAACAGCTACTGTTCACAGAAAGGTAGGACAAGGTCACCCACGGGCAACAACAGCAAGGGATGACCGTTACCTCGTGTTAACAGCCCGCCGGAATAGATGGCAGAATGCAACTCAACTGAGAAGTGCCCTTCTAACAGCAACAGGACACAGAGTATCAACCCAAACTGTCTGTAACCGACTTAATGCACGAGGCCTCTATGCCCGTAGGCCCATGGTGTGTACCAGGTTAACTCCACAACACCGTAGAGATCGCAGAAACTGGGCGGAGGAGCATCGTGGGTGGAGGCATGCCGAATGGAGCTCAGTTCTGTTTTCTGATGAGTCGCGATTCAACGTGGAATCGGATAGTCGACGTGTTCGCATCTGGAGGGAACGAGGGACACGAAACAATCCATCTTTTGTACAAGAAAGATCCCCTATGGCAGTGGTGGGTTGCTGGTGTGGGCTGGAATTAGCCTGGGTGGACGTACGGACCTCTACATCATCCCGCATTGTACTGTGACCGCTGTAAGGTAAAGAGACGAGATTTTCCAAAATTTTGTCGTGCCGTATGCTTGTGCCATAGGTGCTTCCTTTGTGTTTGTGGGCGATAACGCACGTCCCCACAGAGCGGGTTGCTGGACGACATGTTGGAGAAGGAGGGTATCCAGCGTATGCAGTGGCCAGCTTCCTCGCCGGACTTAAATCCGATATAGCACGTGTGGGGTGCATTAGGCAGGAGCATTGCAGGCAGACCAGCACCTCCCACGACTGATCCACAGCTGCAGATTGCTCTTTTGGACGAGTGGCCACGTATCCCCCAAGAACTCATTGATCATCTCATTGCATCAATGGCACACAGGTCTGCAGCAGTGTTAGCCGTTCGAGGAGACCATACGCCATACTAAAGACCAATATTCACCCATGGCCCACGGTTATGGTACTGTTAATGTTGCTTTGTTTGTTTGCCATATTCTCTCTTCATTCATGTCATTTGATTCAAACACTAATCAGGGGCTCTCTGGAATAATGGGCTGCTTTATCTGTCAGTATAGCATTATGTAAGTAATAAATGGTTGAACTACTAAATATTCTCGTATATTATTGCACCATTATGGGCTGACCTTACAATATCCTCTAATTTTTGTGAGCAGTGTATTTAGTACAATGGGTGGTATGCCCCACAGTTGTTATAGTTTTCTTTGGTAGTCAGTTTTGGGTGTTTTCTTAGAACATAATTTAGCTTTGAGTAACTTGCTCTCACCAAGTTAGGCACACAGTACTGTAGCTTGGAAGTCAGCGAGTGAAAAGCTGGCTTGAGGAATGATTGGGTGGTGTGAATAAAAGTGAGCACACGCTCTTTACTCGCGAATTTAGAGCGGGCACTCGCATTGAGGTGAATAAAATTCGCTGGTCGGTAGCAGTCACAACAGTCATAATGTCATTACCCCGATGAGCTACATAGGTTGGTTTTTTAGTTTTGGCACCTTAGTTATAACTGGATTAATAACTCACTTAGATGGTTCCAAGTTTCACAGGCCCTCGATGTAGTCACCACCGTTGCGTACAACGTGTTCCCAGCGATGCGGAAGTCGTTGGATCCCGTTGGCACTGCCCAATCTATTGATGGTACGAAGAGAGCGCTCGGCAGCCTGCTTTTAACGTCATTGTCATCTTCATCTTCGGGATGAGATCATAGTCGCAGGGACTGATGTCGGGAGAATATGAGGGGTGAGAGGACCTCCCAGCCCCAGCGATCCAACAATGCCGACACAACGCCTGCTGTGTGTGCCCTAGCATTGTCATGCAGAACGTTGGGCGGTGTAACCATGTGGTGGCGCCGTTTCCTTCTCAGAGCTCCTCGGAGATGATCTTGCAGAAACGAACAATAGTACGCCGCATTAACGGTTTGCCCTCGGGGAACAGTATGTCAAGCGCTTTCGTACCATTGAAGACGTTAAGCAGGCTGCCGAGCGCTCTCTTCGTACCGTCAATAGATTAGGCAGTGCCAACGGGATCCAACGACTTCCGCATCGCTGGCAACACGTTGTACGCAACGGTGGAGATAACATCGAGGGCCTGTGAAACTTGGAACCATCTTGGTGAGTTATTAATCCAGTTATAACTAAGGTGCCAAAACTAAAAAAAACAACCCATGTATTAAAAAGAACAAGTTTATTGGCAGTGTTATGACTTGCAGGCGAGCTGATGAAATGACACTTCAACAACCGAACTTCGATTTAGACGATTGCCCTTGACCTTGAAGCTTGCGGGTGAGCCTGTACACTGTCATTCTCTAGCCCTCTCGCTTCACATTTGTCACCACCGTTTTGATGTAAAGGAATTCCAGACTTAGGCACGAGACGACACTGACTTGCAGGCAGTACAGTCCACGTCGAAGTATTGTGTGATGCGGAAGTACACGTTACATAGTTACGAACAGAACGAACGCCATTTTATTTGCAAATGACTGTACTTCAGCAGTAGTGTGAGACAGCCTTGCCAATCATCTGACCGCATGGGGCAGCTGACAACAACACAGGTACTGTATGGTAACTCGCCTCCAGGCTTCCATTAGGATTTTTCACTCGTCTAAAACAAACGTCCGGCCTGCACTGAACTGCAGTTTATAGCATATGCGTATGTCTTTTTCTAGTTTTAGAGCACAGTCGTGAAAGTAAATGTACGCACGCACGAGTTAAATATTATTAGCCTATTGTTATCTGAATGGTTTTAGATGCACCAGTAGACCAAACACTGGCCTTGATGTACTTGACACGATATACTGTATCTCGTGACAGTCAAGCTTTTGTATTCTTAATTTGAAGGAAAATAAAGTTTGAACACCTGTAAATTTCGTACGCTACATATGAGTAACCATTCCCACCTCTGCCATCCTAGAAGTGATTTTCTGTGTTTTCCAATTCGACTCCAGGCAAATGCAGCTGGGATGGTTCTTAACATAGGGCCACGGCCGCCTCCATCCCAATCCCCGCTTAAAGGTAAGGATATATTTTAACTATTACTGTCCTAATATTATTAAGTTACGCTCGTTAAAACATGTAATACGACTTATAATGTGATATTCGCGAAAAATGTGATATGACATAACTTAATATTAGACTATATTTGTGAAAAATTCATTATTATAATATTATTTGTGCATTTAAATCGAGTTTCTTTCGGCTTGTACTGTCGTTTGATCTGCAGTGAATGAGGTTCAATTTCATGCTAGAAACAAATAAACCGTATCGTAAATGTTCAGGTTTTTCACTAAAACACGCCTGTATAAGAGTTTTCTCACATCTTGTGCCAGGCTTTGCGCAACTTTGCATGTGAAGTAAATCGGAGATCACCGCTCTCCATTTAACGCTTACTGCCTTTTAAGGTGGAAATGAATTTTTCTGTAGATTGGGAAACCATCCAATAGAAAGTCCCTCGGGTCGTAGGAATTTTGACTGGTGTGGATGGGTATAAAGGAAAGGCCTCTTAGAACGTTTTCATTGCGCTGCCCATTGGTAGTAATGACACGAATTGAAAGCTGTAACGGAAGGTCGCGTTTAACTTCGGTGGCATCCAGCGGCTTTGGCAAACACTGCTCTAAGTGTGAGCGTTAGCAGCGTTCAATGAGTCAGTTTGTGGCTATCTCTGGTCTAGTGTGTTAAAGATAGTACGTTTGCCTACATTAATTGAATCGGAAGACGTGTGTTCGAACTTAACTGTAATATTCGCTTGAAATCGTTTACTCTCGTTTCCCCATTTCAATCAGGACACATTTTTATACGATGTGGCCACTTCCCTCAATGCATTAGACATTCTCAAACGTACAGACATCGTAATGCACAGGTTTGACGAGCTTGAAGGCTGCGATATCTGAACTAAGATTAAACACCAGCTACGACCTATCCTGTTATTTTAGACGGGTTTTGCATACTGCGAGGATGGATTGTCCACGTTCTAAATAGTTGCGTTGGAGGGCACTGCCTGATCCTTGTTTGTTTGTTTGTTTGTGTTGGTATTGTGACTTATGAATTATTTATTTGCATTTGTTTTGTTCTCGCTGACCCGCCTGCTAGTTGCCTTTTAATCTTTTTAACGGGTCTTCAATCACTTTGTTCTTTGTGCGTGTTGGTCTCTCATCTGGACTGCGAGGCTACATGGAATCTATACTTTCACTTTGCAGTAGTTAACATTTGCTACCTTTCAAGGCCATGTTAAGGCGCGGCGGTCACTGCTCTCTTACAGGCCAATAATGCTGTAATTCTGGTAGATCGGCCCGGGTGGTCGAGTAGCTGTTCGCTCTGGGTCGGATTGATAGGGTTACGGCTGGTCACATATTAAGTGCGTCGTATGAACTGTTTTACCATCTTTCTCATACTTGTAATTATTTAAGCACTTACAAATACACTTCGGTGAACATACGGTTTTAATCTTTATATAATTTTTGTTGTTTTACTATTGTCAGTCGCACCGGGTGCACATATTACAAGATCGAAAATCTGTGGACAGCATTGTAGAGCTATCGAGTAGAATGGCTAATCTACTTGGAAAGAGCTTTCCTATGAAGACATTAGCTACCCGTCCCAGTCTCACCTTCAGGTGGTACGTACTTTTAACCGCCTCGGTATGATAGATTATCATAGATGAGCAAAATAATTGTGAAAGATAAGAACAACTCAAACAGGATCAAGTTTTAAGACAATACTATGAAATGGCTTCAGAGTCGCCCATTTGCAAACGGGAGTATGTCCAAAAATATGAAAAATGAGGTTATGGCATAATGTTGTTCTTCCCACCATAGCGCATTGGTAACGCAAATCAAACTGCAGTAAAACGTAGGAACTCCCACTTAAATTGACAATTGAAAATGCCATCCAGTTGCAGAAAGTAGTATGTCCCACCATGGTTGAAAAGCAAAGGGAGTAAGTCATTTATACTGTGTTACTGCCGCATAACGGAGTAAGTCCTATGACTAATCATTGACAGTTAACAGTGCTGTTGCAGAAGGGAGTATGTCACATTACATTTATTTCTGACTTATATCGGGATGCTATTAGGAGGCAGTTGGTACAATTTACCTTCCCATCATTTATATAAACCTACCGTTTCGTGAAACCAAGTTGGTAGATCTGTCTTTACATAACAGTTGAATGCCTGCGAACAATTCGCTTTGTTGACGTGATATGAATACTATTGTCTTTACTGGTACGTCTTTCTGTGTACGTTGATAAGTTACAAAAGTTATAAAGATAATATGAATATGGCAGATGCCATACGACATGAGGGACAGATAGCCTCTGCTGAGAAAGGGAAAGGAATAAAGAAAATCCCCTTGCCTTCACAATGGAAACGTGCTGTAGAACGTAAAAGGTACAGTACCGTACGGTATTATGGTCTTATTATTATTCTTGATTCCTGGTAATTGCTTTCAATAATACTGCAGATGCGTCAAGATTATTAGTCTGAGTAGGCTAGTATGTGGGGAACTTGATGTAGTTAACAACTACAGTGTAGTAAGTAGTAACCACAACATTTCTGTAGTTTGCAACTTTATTATTCACATTAGGTGCATCCCATAATAATGGACTTACTCCGTTTTCCTTGTAATTACAGGCACCCTGCAAAGGGATTCCCAGCCCTTCCGAATTGTATACACCCTGAGAACAGGAAGTGTTTTCAGTGCACCAGCCTAACACTCCAAGACGTCCGAAGAGCACATAATATATTTTATGAAGTGCCGCATAAAATTAAGCAAGATGAGGTAATACTGAGGTTCACAAAAATTGTACCGGTAAGCAGGAATAGGTCACGACAAAGGAGGTTCAATAAACAACTAACAGTAACCTATTTTCTTCCGAAGCGCATAGGCGAAAATAGACATGAACGTGTACAAGTGTGTAAGAAAGCGTTCTTATCTGTGTTTGCCATTACAGAGAAAAGAGTAGATGTGGTTCGTAAAATATTTTTTCAAACTGGCCCTTCTAAAGAAAACCGTGGAGGTAACAGATGTGAGGGGAGATTTCAACAGCATCGAGCAGCAGTGAAAGAATTTATTGAAAAGTTGCAACCACTTCAATCCCATTATTGCCGTGGCAAGAATGTGACCCGCCAATACCTGTCCAGCGATTTAACAATATCTTCTCTTTGGCACATGTATAATGAAAAGGCAACGCTGTCTGTCAAATATGAGTTCTTTAGAACTATATTCAATAAGGAGTATAACTTAGGGTTTGGTTTTCCTCCAACAGACTGTTGTTCTACTTGTATTGCTTTGAAGGAGAAACTTAAGATAACACGAGATTTGGTGGTAAAGGATGATTTAAATGTCCAGTTAAAGCTGCACAAATTGAAAGCTGCAGGATTTTATCAACACCTGCAAACTGAGAAGGATGGGAGAACTAACGTATTCATTTGACTGACAAAAAAATCAGGTGTTGCCATAGGTGCCAGACCAAAGTGCATATTTTTCACGCCAATTATATGTTCACAACTTTACCATGTGTTGCGGTACCTCCAAAGCAGCACAAACTAAGGAGAATACGTTTATGTATGTATGGCTTGAAAATGAACACAAGAAAGGCTCTAATGAAATAGCATCTTGTGTGTATGACCGTTTAAAAAACACTGACCTTACTGGCATCCACACGATCCGCCTTTTCTCAGACGGATGTGGCGGCCGGAATAAGAACCACGTGATGGTTGGAATGTTAGCAAAGTTTATTTTATGAATGTCCTGGGGTAACAACCATTGTCCTTACATATCCACAAGTTGGTCATTCTTTTATCCCTCTGACCGCATTTTTGGTCGTGTTGAGAAAATAATTAAGAAGAAGACGACTATTATAAATGTGGAGGAGTATCTAGTTATTTTCAAAACAATTGGCACAGTCATTCGCGTCTCTTCTGAAAACGGTTGTAAGGTCTATGACTGGAAGGTAGCCCTTAAATATGTTATCAAACCACCTGATGTTTGGCACTTCCAGTTCTCACCCATGAAGCGCCTCATTCTAACAAAATCGGCACAAGGAAGCATTCTACTCAAAGGAGAACCCAATTACGAACTAAATATTGGTGTGGCAAAGGGTGTGTGTAAACGTGGGAAGACTATAAGTTCCATCAACCCAGGTTTGATCCCTACCGGTGTGCTAAATAAACCATCCAAGAAAAGTGACGTCGCAAATCTACTTCTCAAGCACTATGGAGAGATTTCGAGAAGTTTGCCGGAGCTTTATTATTTCAGAGATGTCATCGAAGATCCAAACGATGAGGAGGTTGAAGATGAGCCTTCAGACTTTGGTGACATAAATGAAGATAATAGAAGGAATCTGAGATGATTATCAACCAAGAGGGTCTTCGCCGGATGATTATCACTTAGTTTCATGATGTTTGTACTTTCATACTTCTAATATAGAATATATTATGGCAACTATCTTCATTATTTGTACTTCCCCACTCTTGACCATACAGCTTTCCCGTTGCAAAAGGCAGCATGTCCACAATCGGGTTGCAAAAGGGCGTATGTCCAAATTTATTTCTAATTTTTACACAATACCCTTCCCCCACCATTTTCCAAAGTTGGTTTAATAAATGTAGAGACATGCACAAGGTTAATGGAAGAAATGCGAACCTATTTTCTTTTCTGGGACGCAAAATATCATTTTTTTTGTCTCTCCTGAACATTTTGTTTATCAGGACATACTGCTCTTTGCAACTGGGCGACTCGCTTGATCTGAAGTACAAATAAATTACAAACAATGCAATGAAATGTTCACAGACGGAATGGAATGAAGCCGATGTGCGTCAAATTAATAGCGAAAACTCCCAACACATAAAACACTTCTCAAGTCTCAACTCTACTGTTAGCTGTTACTATGTGGCTGAACTACGTATGACGGCGATTTATAGAGGCTTCTCTGCTCATTCACTTCACACTCATCCACTGAAGTTGGCCATTTATAAGTCTTACTTTTCCTGTTAAACCACGATTTATTAAGCTCTCTTAACGAATACCTCGGAGGGCAACCTCCCTTAACTTTGGAAACTAGAATTGTATGTTATTTCAGACTGGATATTGCCCGGAAAATTTAAAACGATGATATCTCCTAGAGTTTAGATGAAAATTACATACTGAAAACGGAATGTTTACATTAGTTACTTGATGTGAATGTAAATGTCTAAATTTAACCCTTTTTTCTGCACACTGTAACAATTCCGTATACTCACAGTGGGCTATGTATTAAAGATTTATAGACCTATATAGTAGGTTGTCGTGATCTTTTTCTTAGAAGTTTTTAAGCTGAACAATTACCACCCTTATAGTATTGATATACAGGTAAGGTTAAAGAGGCACACGGACAGTCGTTTGTTTCTTCGACTTGCTTCACTTATATCGTTATTGCTCGTCTTCCTTTGGTCATAGTTGAATCTTGCTACGCTCCAGAAATGCTATATGGAGTGGTGCAAACCGTATCTTAATCTTGAGATTAGTTCGAACAAACAAGACAGGATAGCGGACTTCATTGTCTACTGTGCGTAGATACCATGCTTTACCTACCTCAATGTGCAGCCACATATAAAATACAATATTTTATTTCATCAGCTGTAGGTTTTTCTATTGGTTCTTATTTTAATCAGAAAATCGTCTTGCTTTTAATTTTGTGCATCTTATTATTTCTTTTGCTATATTAGGTGAAACATTCTCCCAAAGTCTTAGGAAAATGCTGCGCCCCTCGAAGGACTTGCGGTAAAATTTACTCTGTTGAGGTTCGAATCCCGGCGCTGGCAGCGTCTATCCTGAGTGCCTTTTCTCTTTCCACTCTAGCTCGAGTATATGCGAAGATTGTATCTTATTTCAAATCCCGGAGCACTTACCCGATCCCTGTCCATAGGCTAATACAGCTACACACAATACTACATTCTTCACAGAAACACAGGTTATCAGACAAGTTAAAAACGAACCACAGTACATAAGCCTGATGACACGCTGATCACGCGTCACCCCTCAATCTGCAGGCCATATGGCTGGGCAGTGGTCGTTTGGTAGGCCAAGGCCCTTCATGGGCTGTGGTGCCAGTTACACCATTTCAAAAACGGCCAGCACACATAGGGGTATTTCATGCCAAATGTGGTATTTTCTGTACTGCGAGACCGTAGAGAACATTGTGTTAGGGTCGTAATGTATGTACATACATTGTACAATGAATAAAACAACATAATAGGATTATTATGAGAATCTTTATTTCTTGGCTGCATTACTATGTATTATTCAGATGATGCTTTCCAGTCTTGTTCATCGGAGCAGTATGTTTCTATTGGGGACTCCTCTTCATCACCATTTTCAGCTTAAAGGATCTTCCGAATCCATCCTGCGGTTGAGAGCAGTAAATGTAATGTTTCTTTTAAGAAAGGTTTGCTGGTTCTTTTTTAATAAGGTACATTCAATTTTGTGCGAAGCAAGCCATCTTTTCTTTAATTATGACTTTGATTGGTTGGTTGGTTCTTAAGTTTAGGGGCTGCGACAACGCGGTACTTTGGGTGTGTGTAGAATCTGTCTGATAACCGGTGTTAATTGTGATGACTGTATTCTGTGTGTTATCTGTTGTTTAATTTAAGTACAGACTGCAACTTAGAATTTTTCAAATAGTACCTACTTTTGCCGCCAAGCGCCACCGTCAACGACTACTAGGCCAAGTTCAGAACTTACCTGCTAGACGCCACCGCAGTCGGCTCTTGGCAACGAACGTAGAAACCTAAGAGCGTTGTTTACATTCTTAACCTATCCAATTTAGCTTCAAACAGGTGTAATTAGTGGAAGGTTCTTTAATATGCCATAAATCTATGACATGGGACCGCCGGCTTTACTTCCCCTCCGAAGGTAGGCATACTGAGGGATTTTTAACGCTCTTAAAAATTCCGACGGCTTCGGTCGGGTTTGAACCCTCTTTCTTGGGCATAGAACCTTAGTATGCTACCGACTACGCCACCGAAGCCGCCAATTGCGACTTTATATAGGACAGTTTATGTTTAAAACCTTTCTTTTCATCATTAGGGAAGGTAGGATCTGAATAATATAAAGTTTTCCATAATATCCAATCGTTTTCAGAACATCTCTTCATAAGGTCATAGGGGCCTCTTCTAGTCATCAGTTTGCATTTCGAAATACCTAGGATAAAGCAAAAATGCTTTCATAATTCATTGCGGAGATGGCATTGGTTATAATAACTGACAAATCATTCTTGTAAAAAAAACCAAGAAGTTTCGTGACGAACTAACGAGCCTACTTTTCTCGAAATGTAAGATTCACTCCAATGATTAATCTAAATGGAGCTAATTAGAATAATGATGAAATTGAGTGGTAATATCAAAATTTTAATTAGTTCGAAATATAACTGGCATAATGTAGCCTAATAGAGCACTACAGTTCGCAGCCCTGGTGACTGAATATATTCTTAGTTCCATCTCTTAAGGTACAGAATACAAAATTTGGTTGACGTCCAATCGATAGCATGGACGTTGCATATAGTTAGACATGGGACCTATCAGCGCGCGTATAATCATGTTGGCAACACTGTCATGCATGTGTTTGTCAGAAATAATCTGAACTAATATGATCTCTTGTTGTGCCAATTTTGAATGAAATCCATTTATTTGTATAGAAGTTACATGTATTTTAAAATTGGGCCAATCAGCAGGCTTAGAATCATGTTGGAAGCACTGACGTATATTAGTTACTCCAAATTAATCTAGAATGTAAGATACTACACGTGTGCAAAGTTTAGAGCTGTTGGCTTGAATACTTGATATATTGATATTGGGGTGAAAAAAATAGAGACAGCATTTATTAACAGTTGGCAGCCCTGGTTGCTCTTAAGAATACGCATAGACATATCTGTTATAGTACACATGGCACATACGAAATTTGGTGGAAATCCAATTGATAGTATAGAAGTTACATGTATTTACAATTGGTCCTATCAGCAAGCTTAGAATCATGTTGGTAGTACTGAGGTCCATTAGTTACTCCAAATTAATCTAGAATGTCAGGTACTATACGTGTGCATAGTTTAAAATTGTCAGCGTACATACTTTCTTATATATTGGTATTTGGATAAATACAATAGAGAGTGCATTTATTAACAGTTGGCAGCCCTGGTGGCTCTTAAGATTACGTTCAGTCATATCTGTCCATCTATACATAGTGCATACGAAATTTGGTTGAAATCCAATTGATAGTGCAGATGTTATATGCATTAAAAATGGACCTATCAGCAGGCTTAGAATCATTTTGGCAACACTGTCATATATGGCCTCCTGGAAATTAAACTGAAATATTATTATCTATATGTGTGCCAATTTTGATATAGCTCCCATGCATACCTTCCAAGATATACAATATGGAGCGGAAATTTCAATTACGATTTTTCAGCGGTTGGTAGTACTGCCATCATTTTCAAATACGGCATTGAGATATTCAGATAGCGATCTTTACTCATACCAAATTTGGGTTCGATTGCTACAGCCGTTTAGGAGTTGATAGGAGTTGATACAGACAGACACGCACATTTTCCCGGATCGATCTCATAAGTCTACTTTTTTCTCATTTTTACAAACTGCGAAAAGTAGGCTAAAAATCGCACACACTCAAACTGCGGTATTCAGCGGCTACTTTTATATTTCCCGTAGAGGAATGATTTGTCTATCACACTGCATTAAAACATACGCAGGGAAACACCCTGAACTACACTGGTCAAAACAATTAGGGGATCAGTTGAGATACCTAGGTTCTGACGTATTGTCATCGGCAGAATGACCTAAAATGGTTCGTCGTCTTTCTTGTCGGTTCTACGGAATGGAGACAACAACATTACGGCAACCGAGATAGTGGTAATAACAGAAAGTTGCTGCAGAGAGGGTTGGTGTGGACGTGTGTTTACTCTACCAATCGAATGACACAAGCAGTTGGGTTCAGATGGTGTAGTGAGCAGGTAGTGCAATGCAACAACAACGTGGGGAAAGTATGGCATGGAGAGCCATAGGAAGGTTGGAACCGGGACAGATACAGAGGGAGGTGGCCCAAAGTGTAATTTCCAGGACCTGAACGTGATTTCAGACAACAGGAACTGTTAAAAGAAGGCCAGGCCAAGGTCGTCCACGGGTATCATCAGCAAGAGATGACCGTTATCTCCGGTTAACAGCCCGTCGAGACAGGAGGCTGAATGCAACTCAGCTGCAACGCACCCTCCAGGCGGCAACAGGACGCGCAATATCAACACAAACAGCCCGAAATTGCCTTCGGGAAAGTGGCCTTTACGCATGGAGGCCTTTGGTGTGTGTCCCAATAAAACCATGCCACCGTTTAGCCCGCAGAAACTGGGCGAGGGAACATCAGGATTGGTGTCATAACGAATGGCACCGGGTTTTGTTCACAGATGAGTCAAGATTTTGTGTTCAGCCGGACATTCGTCGTTCCCTTAACTGGAGTGAACGTGGAACTCGGAACAATCCCCCGTATGTGCAGGAAACAGCACCATATCATGGTGGTGGGCGAATGGTGTGGGCAAGAGTCAGTATTAGCGGACATACGGACCTCTATGTCGTTCAGAATTGCGCTTTTACTGCTCAGAGGCATCGAGACGAGCTCCTTCGACCGTTTGTTGTACCCTACGCTGGTGCCATAGGCGATGGTTTCATTCTGGTGGACGGTAACGCACGTCCCCACAGAGCTGCACTGCTGGACAACATGCTTGACGATGAGGGCACTGAACCAATGGAGTGGCCTGCTTGTCCACCGGACTTAAACCCGATTGAGCATGTCTGGGATGCACTTGGCAGACGCATTGCAGCCAGACCAGGACCTCCCACAACGGTGGCCGAGCTGGATATTTCACTCATGGAAGAATGGCCAAATATCCCTCAAGAGATGATTAATAACCTCATACTGTCCATGCCACGCAGGTGTGCAACTGTCCTGGCCGTCCGAGGTGATCACACACCATATTAGAGGGCAACGAGAATGACTTTTTCACTATTATGGTAGCCCCATGGTGCCTAGCTCTAAGTAAACGCCATGTAAACCTCCAGTAAAAAGTTGGGACAGCACAATATCGTACTGTAGCACACACAAATTACAATTGTAACCGAACTCTGAATGAAAGATGTTACCATATGTATCTTGTGTATGATATCTCACCTGATTCCCTAATTGTTTTGACCAGTGTATTTACAAAGCCCTTGCATTACTGTACTTTTAAAGAATATTTCCCGTGCTTCACAGGTTAATTGTCATCGACTTGTTACTTATACACATAGTAAATAATATGAATGGAATTAATTAATATTAACAGAACACACCCGAATCTTCAGAATCCATAATGATTTTCACTCCATTTCAAGTCACAGCACAGTTTACAACAGTAAAAAACGCAGGGTGATTTCAAGCCAGTAGAGAAGTTTCAGATGCACTGCACGATAGACATAACTACAGCACATTCCGAGAATTACTCGCATTTTAAAAATTGACTTTTGGCCAGCGTTTCGGGCCAAATACCCCTCTGTGCAGCGGTCAAGTTCGAACCCACTCGTCTTTCGAGTCCTGGTATAGCCAAGTTCCATGGCCGTGCACGTTAATTCGTGTAATAACACCGGCCGGTTAAAACTCTCTTCAGCGACTCCTAATTGTTTGGGTTATCTGGAGCCACCCTGGCTCTTTATGGTTCTGATGGGATACCCTTTCTGACATATGATTTTCTCTAGTTATTATTCCACCTTTCAGTCACCGGGATTCAAAACCCTGCTCTCCAGGTGAAAGGCAAGCATCTGCGCCTCTGCCCCTACCCCCCCCCCCCTCCTTTTCCCCTTACATATTCTAAAGTAACAAAGTAAAGTACATTACTCCTGTCCGAAGTACGTGATTTGTTAAATTGCTAGTCCGTCCTTCACTTGTGCGTCAAGGCTCTATGAGAAGAGGATGATTTATTGCAGTGTTGTCGCAAAGGGGTGTATATTGAGGAGCGATGGCTGTAACCTGGTATTGTGTCAATAACACCTATTAAGACATTCATACTTGGCGTAATTTATCACAATATTTCAGCGAGGGTTCGTTCGATCAAATTGCTATTTCGCTTAACATTTTCATAAGGCTCTTGTTCTATACATAAATTTACAAAATTAAACCAATCATTTGAAGAAAAGATTGAAAAGCGGTTTAGGTTTTCCTCTTAATCTCCTCGCCCTTTGAAACTGTTACTAATTTGCAGCCTAGTTTTATTTTAGTGATGCCTTCTACTTCAATACGAATTCTCATGCTTTTCACTCAAGTAGTGTTGGCGACAACCCATTACAAACAGACATAAATTAAACTGAAGTATATTTGGTCATTATACGCCTTATCTGAGATAATGACAAAGTTTCAGCCGAAAATTCAAATTGTTGTGATGGGAAAGCTTACTTTGTTTATAGAGATAGGCTATAAAAATAATAATTTAATGTAATTGAATTTTTAAATAGCACACGATTTACCTTTTACTTGGTTCTCGCTTATAATAAAGTACGCACACTAGCATAGACACCACGAAAAGACTGAGTTTCAACACAAATACGAGGGACTGATGACCATGGTATCCCAAAGCCTTTTGATGAAACAACTGTTATGGTTAGTTACGATGATTCAAAACTGAACTATCACAAACTATTCTAGAAGAAATACGTACTCTTATTATTCTTGGTATTATGAAAGAAGTTATAACATTTTCATTTTTGGCTTTAAAATAATATTTTATGCCATGTTGGTTTCATATTTCACTCTATTTTTTCTTCATAAATTCTAATAATAATGAAATTATTCAGCACTGCATCAATAAGTAAGTCTTACCGTAGGATTGGAGAAAGTTGATGCCGTAGCCCTTTGTGCGTGTCAGCTAAATGCAATCCAGACGCTCATATTTACAGGTACACTACACGTGATTTCTTGTAGGTGTGTAAGTGTTATGCTGCAATTTTGAAATGAATGCAAACTTATTACCAAGTGAGTTTAAGTAGGAAAATCTACGGCAGTGACGCCGTAGGCCGAACTCAGTATTTTGAGTGAAACTCTCGTCTTCAAAATGGTCGGTGGAAGATAACGAGAATCTGGACGTCTATGTACAAGCACAACTCCAGAAAATATTAAAAACATTGGATCATTAAGTCTAGCTGATTGTCGAATTACCAATCAAGAAGTTGCATGTCATGTTGTGCTGTAAAGACAATATTATCAAAGCAGATTTAAACATGCGTCGCTTCACTGCCAAAGTCGCCTCCCGATCAGAAGGCACTTCGTGTAATCAACCTCGAAATCAGGCCAATGATGTTCCTAACTTCATGTCAAGGGTTCTTTTAGGGGACAAGTCTTGGGTTTATGGCTACGACCCGGAGATCAAGTAACAGTCATTGCAATTAAAGAGCCTCCAATCTCTGAGACCCAAGAAAGCAAAGCAAGGCAAATCAAGTCAAGTCAGGAGTGCAACAAAGAGCCTATTACGTAGAGGGTTCAATTCGTACGTTACACATGTCGTCCGGCGCCAGGCGCATTGTGCAACATGATCGTCGCATTGTCCGCAGAGAGGGCATATGTAGTGCTTCCCGCAGCGACAGTCCTGCTACGGTACGTATAATAATTGAATCGTAGTGAGCCAGTGAAATGGCGCGGCAACTGGAAACATACTCCAAAGTGGAAGTATGTGGTACCGTACGATTCTTGTGGGCAAAACGGCTGAATTGCACAGGGATTCACCGTGAAATTATGGCGGTGTATGGACCAAATGCAGTGTCGCGGCCAGCAATTGTGAAATGGTGCCAACAATTTTAGCATGACTGGACAGTGGTGTGTGATGCCGTGCGGGAAGGAAGGTCATCAACATCGACCACAGAAGACAATATTCGGCAGGTCGATGAAATAATTCCCATCAATCGCAGAGTGTGTATCTCAGAAATCGCACAGCAGTTCGGTATCTCAATAGTCAGTGGTCATGACATCGTGCGAGACCATCTGCGTTATCGGAAATTGACCTCACGTTGGGCGCCGCGATCTCTGACACCCGCACACAAAGACGCACGGTGCCTGGCGTCGTTGGCCTTCCTTCAGCGTTACGCTGTTGAAGGCACCGAGTTCCTAAGCCGTATCAATACAGGTGATGAGACATGGGTGCATCATTTCACACCGGAAACAAAGAGGGAATGGGTACATATCCTCGCCGGTGCGGATGAAATTCAAGGTTACGCCATCGGCCGAGAAGGTCATGGCCACTGTGTTCTTCGATTGTGAAGGCGTTGTGTACACCGAGTTTATGCGGAAGGGCACGACCATTACCGCCAATGCTTATTGTCAAACATTGACGTCCCTGCGCAACGCTGTCAAGATAAATCAGTAGACGTGCCAAGTTAAGCCGAGGCATTGTTCTCCTGCACGACAATGCAACACCGCACACAGCGCGCGTAACACAGGCTTTGCTGCAACGTTTTCGATGGGAGGTATGGAAGTATCCGACAGTCCGGATCTGGCACCATGCGATTTCCATCTGTTCGGCAAGCTGAAAGACCATCTGGGTTGACAGCGATTTGACAATGATGAACAGGTCCAAACAGCGGTTCTCCGATGGCTTCATGACCAAGGAGCGGACTTCTATCATCAAGTTATTGCACGATTAGTAGACCGTGCCGACCGTTGTTTACAGAGGCTTGGTGACTATGTCGAAAAATAGTGTGATGTATATGTGTCCCCTTGCATTATTGTCATTCAATAAACGGTCGGCCATACTCTTGTGTAACTAATTTTTTGATTGTCCCGCGTAATATACTGATGTAGGCTTTCACGGCCGGTTGAATGATTAGGCCGTGTAAATCGTTTCTTCGTGTTCAGAAATAAATCAGACCAGCCGATGTAGCCAGTGAAAATATTTATGCACTTTTAACTACCAGCTTGGCGATAGCTAATCTATTGAATTAACGAAATCAGATCAAGGTTGATGGATTCAATCCTCGCACAGTCGGTCGGTATTTAGGGGTGTCTCAATGACAGAGACTCATGTTAGTACATTGATTGGCGCGTCTAAGAATTTTCCGGAGTGAAATTCTGGCACCTTGGCGTCTTGCAAAACTGTGAGCGTTCAAAACGGGCATTAAAACGAACTAGCGGACCCGTGCGAGAACTCTCGCATGTGTAAAAACCACCCGCCTGGCTTTACTGTTATGCGTGCTTCTATAAATATGTCTATTTGTTTAAGCGAACTTCAAAAAAATAGTGGGTTGTATGTGCCCCATGTGTGCAGACTACCCGCCCGGCCCTAGAGCTATGCGGGCTGGTCGCGACAAATTTCAGGCATCTTGTTTATTTGCTTAAAGGCACTTCATAAACAAATAAATATATTTCCGTTGACTTTTCAAGAAATGCAAGATTTTTCCTGTACTATTGAGACTATTTGGAAGAATTTAGTACAAACCACACCTTCTAACTCCCTCTCGTTTAGGAGCTTGAGTTTTGTGAAACATACACCTTAGCGTATTATATATAGAGATAATAGCAATAATAATTAACCAAATTATGTTCTCGGATGAAACGAACTGGAGTGTATATTGATAAAAGTGATGTGAGAAAGAATATCTGGAACCTAACGAGACCTTTAAATCATAACCAATTTCTCATCTTAGATTTTTTAATTGTCCGACAATGAAATACTGTACCGGTACTTGGTTGCATATAGAGATACACGACCAGGGTAGCTACGCGCGCTGGATTCGGTAGTCGGGACTCCACTGTCTTGTTACGGCTTTCCCCGGTTTCCCATATCCAGCTCCAGGGAAATGCCGGGGCGGTACCTTCTAATAGACCACGACCGCTTCCTTCTAACTCCAGTTTCAGTCTATCTTTCTTCAACTTCTGGTATGATGTTGTCATCAGGAACAGCATCCGGTGTTATATACCATCTGCCACATACAAATTTATCGCATCTCATCGACGACCCCAGAATTAATGAGGGGTAGATATACTCGCACACACAAGAGGCTGCATAACCCAGTCGGCAGAGGCGCTGAGCTTCTAGCCGAAAGGGAATGGGTTCGATTCCCGCCCAGGTAGTGGATTTAGAAATAAAATGACCACTTGGGGAAACGCAAATTGCCCTGGGGCTCACTTAGCCTACAACAGGAGTTTTTTTTGTCGTGTGGTCTCCTGAGAGGCCGAGTGCAGGTCTTTCTATTCGACGCCCGTGGGCGACCTGCGCGTCGGGATGAGAGATGGAATGGATGAGGATGAATGAAACAGGGCAAGGATGTGGAAGGAATCGGCCGTGGCCTATCAGAAGGTACCGTCCCAGCATTTGCCTGGTGTTGAAAATGGGAAACCACGGAAAACCATTTCAAGGACGGCCGACGGTGGGGCTCGAACCCACGCGTCTACCGAGTCAGCAGAGAGCTTGGCCCCATGACCTAATGCTGCGCTTTAGCCAGCTGAGCCAATGCTGTCGGTTACAACAGGAGTGAATACCAGGTTAATTCATGGGAGCCAAGGCGGCCGTCAATGGAGCTGATACCTTCATTCAATCTACTGCCGATGTCATAAAGGGTTAAATTCTATCTTCCACTGCTCCAAGGGCCTCCATGCGTCGCCTTTTGCTTTATAGCCTACTTTAGATATACACACAGTTCCAAATTCAGGTACAACATCATGTTTCAGTTGAGGTACGGAATTTTAATGTTTTAATGTTAACCCGTAACATTGCAGCTTGTTGATTGCGGAAAAAAAAGGCTATTTAGATACCCACTCCAGACTTCAGATTCACACACTATATCTCCCGCACCCCACCCCGCTTTACGCTTGTCGATAGAATTCAAGTAGATAAACTTGACAGGCCCCAATATTCGCGTTTCCCGGGCGATGATTATTGCTCTTGCTCAGATTTCTACGTTAAGTTATTCTTCATACAAACATGCAGCCTAACATGCACGATTCTGCATGCAGCGTGGAAACGTGCTAGTGAGCGGTGAAATATAAATTATATCCTAATGATGGTGGTGGAAGATTATTAGAATGGCAGCCATATTATTTAATGTTAACGGTAGGGGTCGTTAGGGGGAGAAGTTAGTCTGCGCTTTGTTGATTTGTTGTCGATGGCAAGAAGGGTCAAGCCATTAAGTACGTTTTATGAATGAAATAAGATATAAATTTTATTCTTAGTTTTATAGGTCATATCTCATTGGTTTGTTACATTTATGAGTATACTTAACAGTGATTGAGGAATAATAAATAGCCTATTGGAGAAATCTGTTTGAGATCACGTATAGCATGTTTAACGATCCTTGTTTACGGCATTTCTACTTGGCGTTCCGAGTATCATGCGTGATATTTGTTTAACCTGCTGTATTTATGCATATAACCATGCTACCATCAAGAGTTGCAATTTATTATCGTCGTGAATGCACTTAAGCAGAGGACATAATGCTGTCGATTTAGTTTTATACCAGTTGGTACTTCCTGTGTTGGTTTACAAAAGATAGTTGAAAGTATTACAAATTGTGCGGCTTTATCATCGTAGAATTTCTTCTATACTCAGGCTTTTTATCATTCAGTTATATTTGGTAGAAATATCTGCATTTATCTGTCAGATACTGTTGCTGAATTAATTCCTGGGAGTTGTAGCCTTAGGCACTGTTCTGTGGCCTTTATTTGGGGTGTTTTAAATTGTTACGAGTTCAGGAACGAAAAGTAGTCCCACGATATCTCACAGAAAATTTACAATCGCTCAAACTAACCAAAGTACTCGTGGCAAATGCTCTGGTTTTCCTTTGTTTGTTTGTTTGTTTGTTTGTTTGTTTGTTTGTTTGTTTGTTAGATTGTAGCAATTATAGAGGCATTGTACTCTGGGATCGGAGAAAGGAGAGTTCGATCATTGGCCGAGGGTACAATGGATGAAAACCAGTGTGGCTTTGAGACCAAAACGAGGATGTCAGGATCAAATTTTTAGTATGCGCCAAGTTATAGAGAAATTCTACGAGAGGAATAGACAGTTTTGTTTGTGTTTTGTAGATCTAGTACAATAGAGTAGTACCCAGGGAGAAGATACTGAGCATCCTGAGGGATTATGGTATCGAGGGAAGGCTGCTACTGGCAATCAAAAGTATTTATGTTGATAATAATCAGGCTGCAGTGAGAGTTGAAGGTAGGACGAGTTCTTGTTCAAGGTATGCAAGGCTGTAATCTTTCACCGCTACTGTTTATTTTATATAATGTGCCTTTTGCTGAAGGGCATAAACTGGCTGGGTGGGATTCAATTAGGTGGAAACCAGGTAAGTAGTTTGGCCTATGCTGGTGACCTTGTTGTAATGGTGGACTCCGTCGAAAGCTTGCAAGCCAATATGTTAGATAGAATTTGCAAAATACATGTGGGCAATATGGTATGAAACTCAGCATTTCTAAAATGAAGGTCACGTCGGTAGGGAAGAAACTCAAGAATGTCGGGTAGGAGAAACTAAATTGGAGTTGGTGGAACATTTTAAGTAGGCTACTTAGGCTATATGTGTTATCCCAGGATGGTAGTATGGGGAACGAAATACGGTCGACTTGTGGGAAAAATGCAGTGAGTCCTCAGTTGCGATCTACAGTATTCTGCAAGAAAGAAGTTAGTGTAGCCACGAAAATCTCAACTTCGCTTAGTATTGAGACCGACCTTGCTGTATGGAAGTAAGAGCTCGGTAGATTCAGGGTATCTGATACATAAGCTAGAGGTAACTGATATGAGAGTAGCACGAATGATTGCTGGGACAATAATAGGTGGAAGCTTTGGCAGGAGGGTACTCTAAATAAAGTGATAGAGGCCAAGTTAGAAATGAACACGCTAGATGAAGCTGTTCGTATGAGCCGACTCAGATGGTGGGTTCATGTAATGAGAATGGGGGAGGAGAGACTACCTAAGAGGTTAATGAGTTCAGCTGTTGAGGGTAAGACAAGCAGAGGTAGACCTAGAAGGTGATGGTTAGATTCTGTGTTTAACGTTTTGAAATTGAGAGGTGTAGAAGCAGAGGAGGCCGCAGTGCTAACTGCTAATAGGGGATCATAGCAGAGATTTGTTCGCAAACAGAGGCTTGCAGATTAGACTGGACGCTGAAAGGCAAAACAGTCTCGAATGAAAATGTATGTAATGAATGTATGTATGTATGTCTTTCTTTCTTGTTTAGTTCTCGAGCTCAAGGAATGCGTAGAGTAATATCTAAATATATACCGCACGTTATTAGAACGCTCCTTTGTATTTACCAAGGCAATAACACACATTCGGATATTTAAAATGTTAATGCGTTTATACCTGTTGATAATTTAAATGCATTAATACCAAAATAAATATTAGTAAGGTACGGTAGCTCAGTGATAGTAGCCAAGAGATTTCCTATTCTTACGTAGAATCCGAACCACTGGACATGGCATCTCGTCTCGATAAAAACATTGAAACAAAGAATTACAATGCCTTAAATAGAAAAGACAACGCCCTGTTGTTTTACAAACCAATTAAATATTTAAATATTTATTTATTTAGCGCATGACATTTAAGTACATTTTAACAGTAAATTACATTATTTCTAAACACTTCTTCACATACACACATCTAGTTCTTGTATAAAATAGATGGAATTCGGGACTGCCGACAGGGATTCCTCATAATCTCCTCTATATGCCCTGACACTGCAGTCTTCGCTGATGTGTTGATTAGTCTGCCTCGGTGCGCCGCAGTCGCATGCTGGTGAAGCCAACATTCCCCATTTAAAAGAGTGAATCTGCACATCTTCCGTGACCTGTTCTCAATCGGTTTAGAGTTGTCCATACCTTACGGGGTTGATCAAAGCCAGGAACGATCCTAGTGGTAATGATTGGCATGTTACTGGAGCAGTTTGGAGCCATTGTCTCTTCCAGGTATCGCTGATGTTAACCCCAGTGAGACTGTTTGGAAGTGCGAGAGGAGGATGCATTGAGCGAAGTCGGTTGATTATGTTGATCGGGGATGTCAGAATGCACCGATAGTCCAGGGTTTGCTAAGATCTTGTTGTATTCTCTCATCAAGGCTTCTGTCTTTCGCAGATTTGGGGGTGGTATGTGACTCAGGATTGGCAGCCAGAAGGCAATTAAATAAAACACTTATTAAATAAAGTATTTGCCCCTAAATACAACGACAAAGATTTTTAAATCAACAATGAGCGAAGAACATAAATGTAAAGCTCAGCGCCCAGGACTACCTTATAAACAGTGTTCTTGTAGCCAAATTTCCCGATCAACTGATCCTCGAGCATGTGACAGGAAACTGGCCATGAAAGAGACAGTTCTGGGTTTATTCTAAGCCACAAACTGTCGGAGAACGCCCATAAAACATGTTGGTGGTCATCCCAGAACAAAATTGAAGCCGTGTGAATTCGAATGTAATCTACTGCAAATTGATTCACTTTGAATGACCTCAACTCTGGTGTAAAACAAACTATCCAATATACTCAATAGCATTATTGCGGCACAAACTTTCAACTTAAATCAGCGAGCTGACATTTCCAAAGTATTAGTTATGTTCATTGATGAGTTTGTCGGAATCTACATATTTAAAACACTAAGGGGATTTTTGTACCCACGAGATTGAGAGAACGACAGAACCGATTTACTTCGTAGAGCACACTGACGAAAGCTCTTGGTCTGTAGATTTGCAGTGTGTCTTTAAAATAAACAAATATGTTACAGTATACTTTTAAATTAATAAAGAAAATTGCAGAATTCTTGCCGTTCACGCATGCGCACAATCCGCCTAGGATCATGACAGAAATGGCGGCGAGAAGTCCGTTAAAATGTAATTTATAACAACTGTACGGGCCCATATATAAAGCTTCCGTGTATTTGAAAACGGGCATTAACCAAGTCCTGACAAAAAAATATAGTAAGAGTACGAACCTATACGAATGTGCAACATTGATTTTTTTGTTGTTAATGAAATGGACTTTCTCCAGACAGCGGGTTATGAAGATACTTAATGGTTGCGCCGCAGTCCAAATATGAGTGCGCGAATAGCCATGTGGTTAAGGTGACTGACTGTGGATCGTAGGAGACCAGGTTCGGCAGTTTTTTTTTACCACTGAAATATTGTTTTGTCAATGAGTATTATTAACGTTTTACATTTTGTAAGTGAGTTATGTAGGATTTGACTGGAATTGCAGTATTTCTTGCATAAAGCAGGCAAGAAATCTACATCGAGATTGAGAAAACGTCTTAACCGATTGACTTCGTAATGCATTCTAACGAAAGCTCTTGGCATGTAGATTTGCAGAGTGTCTTTAAAAGGAAAATATATGTTATGGCATATTTTTAAATTATTAAAGAAAAAATATTATTTATAGCTCCCGCGCTTGCGTACAAAGACACTTTTCAACGAGGGAAATGGCGCTTGCCCTCGTGTCTTACTGAGATCTTTGTTTATGAGAATTAAAAAGGGTCCACAGTATTGGTTATGATGTTTCCAGAATACACATTAATATAGAATTATAAAATAAGCGAAGTGTGGAAGAACTTAGACTGACAGTTGAGTGTGTATGCTGTTTACCTTGCTTAATATTGCTCGCAAACTACGTTGTCTGGGTAGCCGCGGGGATAGCGGTACGGTCCGAAATTTTGTATTATGCATCGTCGAGATGGTTCGAATTCCACCTCGGATATGTTTTTTAATTTCCGTTTTCTTCGTTCATACAATTGGTATTACATTGTCGAAACATATTTTTACTTTTAACATTCCCGTAAAGTAACGAATTCACGTGTTTTATGTTGCCATCTATATATTTAAACCACAAGGCGTTTTATTTTGTAAATCGCCAACAGCTCCCCACTGGACCGATTTTTATGAAATGTGATTTTGATGAAAGGTACCTATATGTATATGTGCTATCACTATTGTTTCCTTTAATTCAACAATTATTAGTATTTTATTTCATGAAATTAACTTGCTCATAATGCTATTCGCCCATATACGACATTGATGCATTCTATCTACAATCCGCCAGCGTTTACTAACGGGCCGATTTTCATACTGTTTGCTTTAAATTAAAGATACATATTTCTACATTCCCCATCAATACGTTTTATTTCCGTTTTACCATTGCATTACAGCATGTGATCAAAATAGCTGTTATCCCCAATACGGCGTTTCAATATCTGCAATCAGTTCCAGTAACTGACAACACATGACAGTACCTCGCCCATATACGAAAATTATACAATCCGCCAGCTACCCTCACAATGATAGAAACACTTTCTACGGGCAGTTATATTATTTCTACATTCCGCATCATTACGTTTTATTTCCGTTTTATCATTCCATTCCATTACATCATGTGATCAAAAGAGCTTCCTGTTGTCTCCACAAAGCAGTTTGAATACCCGCAATCAGTTACAGTACCTGACAACAGATGGCAGTACCATTGCGTCGCATTCTGCCTTTGGAGTTCGCCTTCAACAAACGTGTAGAGCCTAGAGGAGTAGGTTGTTCTTGGTCTAGCTTTCCTAGCTGGTTACTTGCAGTAGTACATTGTCGCTATTATTGTTCACTCCCCTTCGTTGTGAATATTTCTCCATATTAGGCTACATCATTCTGTATTTATGATCATTAAAAAGGTTTTATTTTGAGTTCGTCGTCGTGTTATGACCATGGAACGCCGAATTATTCCAATAGTTGCTGATGGAAACTGTTTATTTCGGTCTGTATCATACTGTTTGTACAATACTCAGGAACGGCATCGTGAAATACGCTTACAGGTTGTTCAGTCAATAAAAAAGTGCATGGAAATATTATAAAGAATTTGTTGTAGGAGACCCATCCTACAGACTGGCCGTTAGTAATTCAACTTACTACGCAAATTTGTTATCTCTGGACGGGGAATATGCTGGCCATGTTGAATTACATTGTATTGGTCAGTTATTCCCTGATTATTTAATCAGGATTTACAGAGATGATAGTAACGTAAGTTTTGACTATGGTACTGGAAACAATATTTGCAACCTTCTTCTTTCTGGTAGTGTTGATGCTGGCCATTACAGTGTGTTGGAGTTCCATTCCAATATTTTACAACGTTCACCACCAATCGCAGTGAATGATACTGTTCAAAAAACACGCATGAGGAGAAAGACACTGACTTGCCGTAGGGAAAGTGCAGCGTGACGTCTAGCATTCAAAAGGCGACAGAATTCTCCCATTTTGCGTGAGACATCCAAAGCTATGCTGTGCAAGACATACCGCCCACAGAAGTGAGGGTGATACTATCCACAGGTCTAATGCTGTGGAAGACATAGCGTCCACGGGAGTGGAGGATGATACTATGCATAGATCTAATGCCGTGCAAAACGTAGCGCCAACGGGAGTGGAAAGAAAATTCTAAGCTCAGGGACATCTCAGATATGACAAACTCATTTATGCGGAAATATCCGATCCGAGTGATACTACCTTATACAATGTAGTGAAGTCTCATATGGTGCATGGGCCTAGTGGTAATCTCAATCCCAAATCTATTTGTATGGTAGACGGAAAGTGTAGAAAGGAATTCCCAAAGGATTTCATTGCCGAAACAATGGATAATGTGAACGGCTATCTTATTTATCGAAGGCGTGACAATGGCAGAACAATTATCAAACGCGTTCAAGGTTATGACGTGAAAGTTGACAATCGTTTCATAGTGCCTTATAATACGTTCCTTTTATTGTACTTTCAAGCTCATATTAATGTAGAGATTTGTGCAAGTGTTAAAGAGTATAAAATATATCCACAAATATGTTTACAAAGGACATGACTGCGTCAATCTACAAATAACAACCAAAGAGGGTTTACTTCACCATGATGAAATACCTACCTTTCTGAACACCCGATATGTAAGTCCGAGTGAAGCTGCTTATAGAATATTTTCCTACCCTATGCACGAACAATCTCATTCTGTAGTTCGCTTACCTGTTCATTTACAAGATGAACAGTAGGTGTATTTTTGTAATGACAATGCCGCTGAAGCTCTACTTCGAGCGGAATTGAAAAGCACAGAACTGATTGCATGGTTTAATTTAAATACGAATCCGGTGTCAAAAAGTCCTTACATATACCCAGGAACGTCAGTTCATTATGTTTGGGAAAGTAATAAACGCGTCTGGAAGAAAAGAGTAAAATCTGAAGAATAATCGGTAGAATGTTTAACGTTTCCCCAGTGGAATCAGAAAAATATCATCTTCGATTGCTGTTACTTCACGTAGTAGGTGCCACCTGTTTTCAAGATGTAAATACAGTAAACAATGTGTGCTGTTCTTCATTCAAAGAAGCAGCAGTGGAACATAGGTTAATTCAGGACGATGCTGAATGTCATCGTTGTCTACGTGAAGCGTCAGTTCTTCAAATGCCATTTCAATTGAGACAATTATTTTCCTTAATTTGTATATTTCAACAACCATCGAATTCAGTTGAATTGTGCGATACTTTTAAGGATTCTCTAAGTGAAGATTACTTACGTCTTTACAACCAGCAAACAGCTTATCAAATGACTCCGCGATATCTGTAAGATGACAAAATTACATGGTTTTTCTCTTTCAACTTTCGGGTTGCCAGTTATCCAGTGACTTACAACGTACTGAAAGGAATGAATCTTTCATGCTTCCTGATACTGATTATGACTCAATTATTCAGAAAACGAATGATGAACAAAGATTCAACATAAATGAAATTATTAACGCTATGCTACAGAACAATGCGAATAAAATTAATGCATACTTCAAGATGGTTCTGGTGGTACTGACAAGACATTCGTGTACCAATGCATCATTAAAAAATTGCACTGATTTGGGTTTCGAAGTGATACCAGTTGCATGGACTGGAATTGCTGCCATGCTATTACCCAATGGCCGTACGGTACACAGCAGATTTAAATTACCGCTGAAATTACACGAAGCTTCTGTTTTATCTTTAAAAATGAATAGTAAAGGAGCACATGATATCAGGTCAACAAGACTGATTATATGGGATGAAGCTCCATTGTCTAACTTGCATGCCCTGATGTGCGTTAATAGACTTTTGCAAGACATCATGGGTAATTCCATCTCTTTTGGAGGTAAAGTTATTGTACTAGGTGGAGATTTTAGACAAGTTTTGCCCGTTTCCGCATGCTTCCAAACAAGCTGTTATTCAGAACTGCATTAAATTTTCTCCTCTTTGGTGAGAATTTAAAAAAATCTATTTAAAAATATGCGAGCAGGACCAGAAGAATTAGACTTCGCTGATTTTTTGCTGATAATTGGTAATGGAGATTACCCTTCCGTGAATCAGGAATCGGCAGAGCAATCTGTTATTGATTTACCACCCTCTGTCAAACAAGACATTAATACATTTCAGTCACCAGAAGATGCTATACGATTCTCCAAAATTGCCATTCTTGCCCCGAAAAAAGGAACACTGTGATCAAATCAAATCTAAAGTTATAGATCTTCTACCCGGAACGGCCAGAACGTACACCAGTGTAAACAACTTAATTACTGAAGATGAAAATAAAACTCTCCAATTTCCCATAGAGTTACTGAACAGCTTAGAATTAAGTGGCTTGCCTCCTCATTTCCTTAACTTAAAACCTGGAGCGATTGTAATGTTATTAAGAAACTTAATGCTACACAGGGGCTTCTAAATGGAACAAGATTAATTGTGCGAAAAATGCATGACAGTTGTTTAGATCTTGAAATCATTACAGGATTAAGTGTTGGACAAAGAGTTCTGATTCCCAAAATTGATTTAACACCATCCGACAGAACTCTTCCATTTAATTTTAAAAGACGCCAGCTTCCTATTTGCCTTGCATTCAGTAGGACAATTAATAAAGCTCGACTTTAGACCGTGTTGGTGTATATTTACCCCAGCCTGTATTTAGCCATGGCCAGCTGTACGTAGTAATATCTCGAGTTCGATCATTTGATAGTTTGAAAATACAAATAGTGCCGGCGGGCCATAGAACAATACATGTTGTAATTAAGGAGGTACTCTTAAGAGACATTGAACCAAAATTTCTCTACAAATAGTTACTACACACTTCAGTCTATAGGCTTGCGTTAATTTCTGGAGTCTGATTCAGCCACTGCAGTTTTACCGACCCAGGGACTTAGGATTCCGTTGAATTTCAACGCGTTCACCCTAGTCACTCGTTAAACCAGTACCAATGAATGACAGGAGGAACAACCAAATCAGGGCCCTGGTTGCGTAATCATCAAAATGTTACTAATATTGACCCCCACCCCCCTAAAATCCCTAGAAAAATCTATATAATGTATTAGATCTCGTGCTTTTGCTCCCGCTCCCCATATACTCGGAGTTTTAGATTATGACCTCCCTGGTTCCTACAATTTCAAACAGAATATCAAATTAAATACTTTTGATTTAGAAACTATGTAGCTTGGAAAATAAGAGCTGACCCCCCTCCCCACCCCGCCTCCGATCCCTTAACTATTGCGTTTAATTTTCATTAAATTTTTCATATTCAATGGAACCAAATTTCAGCTGTTAGGCTATTGAGGAATTGGGGGGGGGGGATTAGTGGTGATTCAGCAAGTGGGTGAGTGAGAGCATATTATGTGTAGAGATAATGTCTGATACCGCTGTAAACGTTATCGTGGAAACCTGTTGTTGGGACTTTGCCCAAACAGTTGCAATGAGTGCGTTCATTCCTTGTATAGCGGCTTCGGTGGCGTAGTTGGTAGCATGCTGAGCTTCTTTGCCCAAGATCGCGGGTTCAAACCCGGCCGAAGTCGTCGGATTTTTTAAGAGCGTTAAAAATCCCTCAGTATGCCTTCCTTCGGTGGGGAAGTAAAGCCGGCGGTCCCTTGTCATAGATTTATGGCATGTTAAAGGACCTTCCACTAATTACACCTGTGTGAAGCTAAATTATATAGGTTCTTAGGTTCCTACGTTCGTCGTCTAGAGCTGACTGCGGTGGTATCTGGTAACTAAGTTCTGAACTAGTCGGTCGTTGACGGTGGCGTTTGGCGGCAAAAGTATGAACTACATGAAAAAATTCAATGTCTGCAGTCCTTACTTTAATTAAAACAGACACACACACACACACACACACACACACACACACAGCCATCACAATTAACACCGGTTATCAGACAGATTCCACGCACACCCAAAGTACACTGGGCTACATGACCGCGTTGTCGCAAACTGAGGAACCAACCAACCATTCCTTGTATGAGCAACTGTACATTTTATGAATACAAAATTCATGATCACCTTATTTCTGAACAAGTAGTTCCATAAAGAACTAAATAGCCTATTTTCATATATCCTACTGGTCTTACTTCGGACATTACAAATGAAAGAAATTAAAAGAAACGCACAGCCGCCATTCTTAAATTCTCATAAAAATTCCTTTAAATTAGACGTCAGTAAATTACGGCTTGTATGAAGATATATCATGCCAAGTTTCACAGCGCTCGGATAATTAGTCACGAGAAAAATCCATTTAAATATTTAAATATCTTGTCGCCATGTTGGTTTTGTGATCACTAGGTTATTAAAAGTCCCATAGGTGAACTTAAGTAAACAGCCTCTATCAACATACAAAATTTCAGTTTGATTGCTATAATAGATTTTTGGATTTTGGGAGCCGTCTAAATATTTCGGATGGTCGCCATGTTCGATTATTATATATGTAGGCCATAGAGTTATGCACCATTAGATGACTATTATTGCGTAGGTTCCTTATTCAAACTTTCACTTCGATCGCATGAATAGGTCGCAAGAAATAAAAATAATAATTTTAAAATTTCTCACAGCCGCCATCTTGACGTTATGAAACAATTGAACTAAATGAGATGTCAGTGCATTTCAATGTGTGTGAATATTTTCCTTGCGAAGTTTCACTGCGCTCGGATGGTCAAATCGCCAGAAAAGTCTATTGAAATGTTTGAACTTCGCTTGGCTGCCATGTTCGTTTTGTACTTAACGGGTTTATTATGAAAGTGAAATAGATAAACTTCAAGTAGTTTATCACCGTACAAAATTTCAGGGTGGTATCTGTTACTGTTGCAAAGATATAAAATGCCAGTGAAATATTTCGCTCGGCCGCCATGTTGGAATGGTGAAACGTATAATTTTTTTTATACTTGAGACGCACTAAATTCTTCCTTTCCAGAACTCAGCAGCTCTTATCCCTCGGTCTGTGGCCAACATAAGGTCTTCCTGGCTGCAGGTTTCATTAAGATCTTTGCACGTGAGCAGGTGTTGTGGAGTCTGGATTTCTCCACAGGCACATCGTGGATCTTCTGCATAACCCCACTTCACAAGGTTGCTACGACACTTAGGAACTCCTGTTCTCATCCGGTTTAAGGACCTCCAAGTGGTATAAGGCAAATGACTACCACTGCTCAGTTCTTCTTTAGGGGTATACCCCTCTGGTACTATTTGTTTCCAGAGTGGCACACGCCGGACGTTTGGCTTGGTATGGATCTTAGACGAGGAGTGGTCACCTTGTGGTTGAACATAGAATGTCTGGGATCTGTTTCAAGCTTTTGTCTCTCTTTATCTGCTGCCATCCTGCGTCGAATAACTGGAGGTGCAATGCCAGCGAGAGGGTAGATCTTCTGCACTGGAGTAGGTCTCAGACATCCAGTGACAATACGTGTGGACTCTTTAAGAGCTATGTCCACTTGCTTGGTATGGGCAGATGCTCTTCACACTGATGATCCGTACTCTCCTGCTGCGAAGCAAAGTGATTTTTTATGTTCGACCCTGACTATTATGTGTCTGAAAACTGTATCATAATGATGGTCATTATAACACTATTTTTCATTATGAAACAGTTTCTCCCACCAATCACGGCTCAAGAAACAGTTTTTTGACCAATTAGATAAGGATACCTTCGCGCATGCGCTCAAAATCCAACATGTCTACATAAATTACCGAAAGTGCACCGTCCATATGTTCGCGTAAATAAACTGGTGAATATGAGACAAGAAATAGCACTGTACCTTAATATACCCAAATCCAATTTCTACACAGCGCGTTGATTTCAAACGACTACGGTAACAGTTTTACTGAATACTGGTTCACGATCTGCACATCTGCATTGAAGCACACAGAGCGCATGCGTCGGTCGGCCAGATAGCTTGGAACACGGAGATATACTACCTAGCGCACCACCCGATCACAAAATTCTAGTTACTGAACAGATATTTATGAATATTTATGTTAAAACATGTAATCAAGTTATAATAGGGATGTATAGAACTAGCACCGATAGAGCGCACTGCTGTTGTACTGGGTAAGCGAAAGGCGCTCTTCATTTGTCTCCCGTGTTCTCATGCCGCTAATATCCACGAATTTAAGTTGTTTAAATTGCTATTTTCGTGACTATGCCGAGCTATTGCAGTGTTCCTCTTTGCAAAAATCAGGGAAATGCGATTTCGTGTCACAAATTTTCACAAAATAAAGAAATGAGGAAGAAATGGTTACATGCTATTAGAAGGAAACATTTCGGTGAAGGAAATCTGACCGAAAATATTAAAGTGTGTGCCCATCGTTTTCAACTCGATGACTTCACGAAAACTGTGTTGGGCAAGTATGATTCACAAAGGGAAATAATTCCTACCTATAAACTGAATAGACATATCGATAACAACCACTGAATTTATGCGTTTGTATTTGAAGGTGAGAGAGCAAGATTAAAACCAGGCATTGTTCCATCGCTTTTTCCGTGGACCACGAACACAACAAAAATAAGGAAGAGGCCATACACAAGAAAATTGCCAGTTTACCACGATAAGCCTACAATATCGGAATCTGCATAAATTATCTCCATTGAAGTGCGGTACGGGAAGAAATCGTCAATATACAGGAAGAAGTGAATGTAACATTTGTGACTCCCATTTTCAAAGGCATCAATACTCGGACAAATACTTCAAGAATAAATGTCACAACATTAACAGTCAAAAACTTATTATGGTTGGTTTCTTGAAATCAGAATTAATCGTCAACTTACATCTGCCCGACGGAGAATGTGGTACCGGTAGTGACTGACTTCTACATTCTTGAGTCATAGGCCTAAGTTAGCCAGATGAATGGAAACAGTTCATGGCCTTAAAACAGGGATTCTCAAACTTTTTAAATACTGTACCCCTAAGTCGTTTCCAAGGGGGTACGGAAACGATTTGTATTAAGAAATTGACAAATTACAAAAGAACCAAACGTTGCGATGCATTTTGAGGTAAACAATACCGGTATCAACTTTCTTTGATTATGTTTACCTTAAAACAAGACCGTTTCATGTACGCTATCAACCAAAAAAATACACGAATCGAAGTCTATAAGCAAGGGGAGCCAGTGAATATTTCAATCTCTATTTGTAAAAGGAAGATTATAGTTTTACGTGACCGTTAATCTAGAGATCATAAGGCACAGAGGACTTCCTCTTTACGTGGAATCCGAACAGGTCAAGGTATTTCACTTTGAAAATCTCACATGCATTGACCGAGAAATCACTATTTATGATTTAAGTCTTATGGAGATATAGGCTATTTATCAATATAGGCCTACAATACTCAAGCATGCTGACTCCTATTCATAATTTGAATAATAAAGCGTGTTAGAATTTTGTTATTACCGCTGTAGCCTACTAATTCTTCCCTCCTCCCACTAGTTTTAGCGCCTCTAGTCCGTAGCTCATTTTAGAGCTGTTTAACGCTTAAACGCTGAAAATCGTTCATAATATATTAGAGGATATACCTATAGAATTAATTAATATAGTCTTGGAGTAAAATTAGAGAAGATATAATTTACTTTAGCTTAGACAACTCGGTCACAATCTATACATTCCTCGTAGCTGACTGGGGGAAACATAGGACGATCGCCTTGCGCTTACCCAGTACTACACGAGTGCTATCTGGCGCGAACTTTCTCAGGCTACATCCCTATTATCGTCGAACATAAACAGTCGTATGCAACTCGCCTATAATGGTAATTAAGACACTCGTATGGAAATTATAAAACTCGCTAAAGCTCGTGGATGTGAAAGGAGATTTAATATTGAGATCAGAATTTGGTAAAGCTTTGGAAGACTTAAGCAGGAACAAAGCACCAGGCATAGATGATATGCCGATTGAGTTGCTACGCTGCATAGGAGATGAAGGTCTGATCAGGTTATTTCACTTGGTGTGTAGGATTTATGAGACAGGTGAGGTACCCCCTGATTTCAAGAAGAATGTAATCATCCCTATACCAAAGAAAGTGGGAGCTGACAGATGTGAAGATTACCGTAAAATCAGCTTGATTACTCATGCTTCAAAGATCCTGTCTAGAATAATTTACAAGAGGATTGAAAGCCAGATAGAAACGGAGTTGGGTGAAGACCAGTTTGGTTTCAAGAGAAATGTAGGAAAGGGAAGCTGTACTAAGTCTTAGGCTGATTTTGGAAGGTAGAATAAGGAAAGATAAGAGAACGTTCATGGCTTTTGTAGGCTTAGAAAAGGCTTTTGATAACGTTGATTGGACGAAATTGTTTGACATTTTGAAATCGATTGGAATAAAGTACAGGGATAGGAGGGTGATATACAATCTATACAGAAACCAGACAGCAGTCATTCGAGTTGAAGGACATGAGAGAGAAGCTGGTATTCAGAAAGGTGTAAGGCAAGGCTGCAACTTATCACCCATACTTTTCAATCTTTACATTGAACAAGCAATGAAGGAAATTAGAGAAAAATTTAAAGTGGGAGTGAAGATTCAAGGAGAAATAATTTCAACTCTGCGATTTGCTGATGACATCGTCATCTTGGCCGACAAGCCTGAGGATTTGAATGAGTTTTTGAATGGTATGGACTCCGTCTTACGGAAAGAATTCATGATGAAAATTAATAAATGTAAAACAAAAATACTGGAATGCAGCCGAAATAAATCAGAAACCTCTAGGGAGGTCAAATTGGCAGGTGAAAATCTGAAGGAAGTAGGAGACTTCTGTTACTTAGGAAGCAGAATAACCAGTGTTGGACGAAGCAAGGAGGATATAAAAAGTAGGTTGGCTCAGGCAAAGAAAGCATTTCTACAAAAACGGAATCTGCTGACATCGAATATAGATTTAGGTATTAGGAAGTCATTTTTGAAAGCCTTTGTCTGGAGCGTGGCGCTCTATGGAAGTGAAACTTGGACTATTGGTGCAGCAGAAAAGAGGAGAATTGAAGCATTTGAAATGTGGTGTTACAGGAGAATGATGAAGATCAGATGGGTAGATAGGGTTACAAACAATGAGGTATTAAGACGAGTGGGAGAGGAGAGATGTTTCTGGCGACTGCTAATGAAGAGAAGAGATAGGTTGGTAGGACACATACTAAGACACCCAGGAATAGCAAGCTTAGTTATGGAGGGAAGGGTCGAGGGCAAGAACTGTAGGGGTAGACCAAGGTTAGAATATGTTAAACAGATTGCCTCGGATGTAGGGTGTGGTAGCTATGTAGAGATGAAACGATTAGCTCAGGACAGGGAGGCATGGAGGTCTGCATCAAACCAGTCAAAATACTGAAGACTCAAACAACAAAGCTCGTTTTATAAACATACTCGTGTCTTAATTATAGTCATTATAGGCTCGTTGCATAATGTACTATTATGTTCGACCCTGACTATTATATGTCAGAAAACTGTATCATAATGATGGTCATTATAACACTATTTTTCATCATTATTGTCATCAGTTTCTGCCACCAATCAGAGCTCAAGAAACATTTGTTTGACCAATTAGTTAACGAGTTCCACGGCCTTCTAATTTACATTTCACAGCCTGGCCTAGTGTCATAGTAGGATAATCGAGGAGGCCATGGTCAAATACAAGGCATTCTCTGCGTCTCATGCGCTCTGTTCAGTACATAAAACTGGCAAAATCTCGACAGATATTTATGAATATTTATGTTCGAACATAAAATAGTTGTAATAATTATCGTCGAACATAAACAGTCGTATGCAACTCGCCTGTAATGGTAATTAAGACACTCGTGTCTTAATTATTGCCATTATAGGCTCGTTGCATAATGTACTATTAAGGCACTGTGAGGTCGGATGGGGTAGTAATATGCACTTACCGAGTTTCATTGATGTCGCTTCTGCCGTTTAGATTTGATTACGAACACACTCATTCACACACACACTCACACACATAAGGACGAAAGGTGATCTCATAAGCCTATTTTCATTTATGTCCGTGTGTGTCCCTAATACATTCTAAACGTCTGGAGCAATTTTAATGAAACTCGCTAAGGTCATAGTACTATTTCGTTCGACTCCGACCGTGCTCTTCAAAGTTGATTAAGTCTCACCAATCCAACATGGCGGCTGTGCGAAATATTTCACCGGCATTCTACTGTATATCTCCGGAACTATTACTCATATCACCCTGAAATTTTGTACGGTGATAAAGGGCACTACTAGACGTTCACCTATGAGACTTTCAAAAGCCTGTTAACTACAGGGACATTATCTATGTGCGCCCCGATAAACACGGCAAGCTAAGCTGGCTGTGACTGGTGCAGATCGCGGGCGCGCGTATCCTGTTCAGTCGGTGGTTGGCGCGCAATTTCACACTTTTACCAAACATGTTCAATAATGTGTACTTACAGTGCTCATAGGCGATGCTGAAAATGTCCTCCCTCTCTTGTAACACACACCTGACATCTTCTGATGAAAGAATGTCAACTCTTTTATTATTTACGGAGCTTGTTTCCTTGAATCGTTTAGCGAGCCTCCTAATTGCACTGGCATTATGCACAGGTCTTCCTGGAAACTTGATTCGAAATTTTCGTCTCGTTTCATAACAATATTTTCTGGTTTTCATATACGAATTATGGATATACACATGTTCGCGCAATGTGGATTGATGTCTAGGCATGACCAACAATCACAGTAATCACAATACTCACTAAACGTGCAACACTAACACCTATGCTTTGCAGATACACGTCCATATGAATGACAAAGCACGTGTGAACTAACGATATGAGTCAGCTGAGCGCGCCTATCACCGGCTGAACCGCGTACGCGCGCCCGCTATCTGCGCCAGTCACAGCTGGCTTAGCTTGCAGTGTTTATCGGGACGCCCATAGATAATGACCCTGTACAAAACGAACATGGCGGCCAAGTGAATTTGAAACCTTTAAATAGACTTTTCTCGCGATTTAACTATCCGAGCGCAGTGAAACTTGGTGCAGCAAATGTTTATACACATAATGCACTGACGTCTAATTGAGTTCAATTGTTTACATAACCTCAAGATGGCGGCTGTCGGAAATTTAAAAATTAAGTTTTTATTTCTTATGTCCTAATCATGTGAGCGAAGTCAACGTTTGAATAATCAACCTACGCAATAATCGTCATCTAATAGTGCATAACTCTTAGGCCTAAAACCTTCATAGCCTAGTTCATTAACTTCCTAGGAAATCTCTCCTTCCCTTTTCTCTTCACATGACTCCACCATCTGAGTCCTCGCATCAATCGTGTTTATTTCTAAATTATCCTTTATATGTTCATCACTGGTGCCCTCCTACCATTGCTCCTTTCTATTTGTCGTAGCAATCACTCATGCTACCGTCATATCAGATACCTCCTGCTCATGTATGAGAATCCTGAATCCACCCAGCTCTCACTCTCGTAAATACTCTAAATACTGAGAGTTTCGTCGCCACACTAACATTGTTCTCGCAGAATACAGTATATCACAACCGAGAACTGCCTGCATCGGCTTTTCTGTAATTTGACTATCTCTTTCAAACCACTACGTTGTGTAGCGGCTAGCGTTCTTGGCTATCGTCGTACTGGTCTTCCATGGTCTGAGGGCTGGAACGGGGTACACTCAGTCTCGTGAGGAAGAACTGAGAAGAGCTTGGTTCGATTCCCACCTCAGCCATCCTAGAAGTAGTTTTCCACTTCTACTGAAGGACAGGGCCGCCTCCTTCCCAATCCTTACCTGCATTACAATACTCACGACTACAGACTTAACTATGACACAGTATATTAGACAATTTCTACACACTTCCAAGTACCTCGGGGGCTCCACTAAGAGGTAGTCGCATATGGAATTAAGGAGAGTACAACACACACACACACTTTGTTTCAGCGATTTCAATATGATGGAAACGCCCTTCATACGATCTGAATCATAAATCATTTTCCCCCTCTTAAAAAACAACAACAATCACAATCATCTATCGTCAGCCATTTGAGGAACGTTCAGGCCGTTGTTTACAGGGACTGGATGACTACGTCGAAATTGTAGTGTGCTGTATCTGTGTCACTTTGCACTGTGGTGCGTCACTAAACACAAGTAAATTAATCTGCCATAATCATGTTTAACTTACTTTTTGAATGGCCTGCTTATACAGTGCTCCTGGATGAAGGGCTCGTGAAATGTCTCACCCACTTGTCGCCACACTCGAATGCTCCGAGTGGGTGAGATATATCAGGAGTCATTCATCCTGGAACGCCACCAACAGCAAGAAGGTTCAGTCATGTTTAGGGATGGAATCATGTATGATCGACGTTCGCTTCTAATTCCTATCCACGGTAACATGGCTGATCTGGTGTACGTACAGAGACAACTTCCTTGGATCTGTTGTTACAGGATTCGCTGCCACAATGAGTGAAGGTTTTACACTAGTGGACGATAATGCTCGTGCCCATCGAGCTAAGGTGGTCAATCTGTTCCTTCAGATGCACGTCATACAGAGAATGGAGTGGCCTGCCTATTCTGCGGACATGAACTGTCTTGAACATGCATAGAAAAAACTCGGACAATTTCGCACCGTCCCAATCCTTCAACATACAAACAGCAACTGATTGAAGCTGCTGTCCAAGAGTGGGATAATCTGCCCAAAACCATGTAGGATTCGTTGGTGCTCAGTATGCCTCGTAGTCTGCAAGCATGCCTTAGAACTCGTGGTGGCCATACACGGTCTTGATATGCCCCAAAAAAGGACGTTTGTGTGCTCAGTCCCACATTGTCATTTTTGTTATTCGTTGTGTATTTCTGTCTTTTTTTGCAGAGCAGACTGTGTGTTGTTTATCTTTGTATGTACCCTATATTGTGTATAATGTGATTACGTACACATAGCAAAATAAACAAGTCACTAAATCGCAATATACAAAACTTTTTTGAGCATTGTGAATTGGGATAAGTAAACGACATAAATAAATCTTCCTCTTGTGCCGTCTGGCCTTTCGCAAGATGTAGTTCGCAGTGGAAGTGTGTACCAATTAGTCTAGCGCTGGGCCCATTAAACCGGACTAAGGTTATGAAGGTATCAGAGGCGATGGATTGAACGTACATTCACTGCCATGTGAATGCAAGTTCTTTTCGAATGCGCTTTTCATTATGGGCCTAGCTTAGCTTAGCCTAAAGAAATAAAGACTAAATAAGGTACACATACTCAACACGTAGGCAAAGAAGAGGTAATGTATTGACCAAAGAGATAACATCAAGGAATGACGAGGAAGCATTACATGCTATGAATGACGTTAAGTGGACGACAAACCTGTGATACTAGGTAAAATAACGGGCGAAAGGATCGAAACGTAAATGTTATGACCGATAGGAGATAACGGTAAAGGGGGGGACACATTTGGGAAAGTATACTCGTAAAGAGTAACATTTACATTGTGAAAAATAAAGATTAAAAGGGCTAGACAAAGAGTCGGGGAAAGTGAGTCTACCGTCAAAGGAACGAACGGTAGCTCAAATAGTCCTGAAGGAGATGAGGGAGTGCAAGGGGGACGGAGTATTAATAAAAGCGCGCGTAGATATGGCGTAAAAGAATAAACACGAAAGGGGCAAGTAACCGATGTTAAAAATAATTACGAGAAAGGTATTGCAACACAAAATAAAAGATACCCATCAAAATAAGTTACGTCAGAAAGGGATTAAGCCAAACTCATGGACTTGCATATGAAAACGCAATCCTAAGATAAGAGGCAAACAAAAAGATAAGAGATATGGCATAGGTCTTACTGTTGAACACACGTTACTCAGTAAACCGGACCAAATACCTACACAAAAACATCCGACGAAATGGGGACAAAGAATAACGGGAACGAAACAGATACTCCATGGACATACTAGAATAGGCGAAACGCCCTAGTATTCCATACAATGAGCAAATACAAAAATACGTAACCTACCTTGATGGTATCAGCATTAATCCGGCATCACGGAATCACAAATGAACTACACTGGTCAAAACAATTAGGGGATCAGGTGATATATCATACACAAGATACATATGGTAACGTCTTTTATTCAAAGTTCGGTTACAATTGTAATTTCTGTGTGCTACACTACGATATTGTACTGTCTCAACTCTTTACTGGAGGTTTACATAACGTTTACTTCGAGCGAGGCACCATGGGGCTACCACAATAGTGAAAAAGTCATTCTCGTTGCCCTCTAATATGGTGTGTGATCACCTCGGAGGGCCAGGACAGTTGCACACCTGCGTGGCATGGACAGTATGAGGTTATGAATCCGCTCTTGAGGGATATTTGGCCATTCTTCCATGAGTGCAATATCCAGCTCGGCAACCGCTGTGGGAGGTGCTGGCCTGGCTGCAATGCATCTGCCAAGTGCATCCCCGACATCCTCGATCGGGTTTACGTCCGGTGAACAAGCTGGCCACTCCATTCGTTCAATGCCCTCGTCGTCAAGCATGTAGTCCACCTGTGCAGCTCTGTAGGGACGTGCGTTATCGTCAACCAGAATGAACCCATCGCCTACGGCACCAGCGTAGGGCACAACAAACCGTCGAAGGATCTAGTCTCGATACCTATGAGCAGTCAAAGCGACATTCTGAACGATATAGAGGCCCGTACGTCCGCCAATACTGACTCTTGCCCACACCATTCGTCCACCACCATGATTTGGTGCTGTTTCCGGCACATAAGCGGGATTGTTCCGAGTTCCACGTTCTCTCCAGATGAGGGAACGACGACTTTCCGGCTGAACACAAAATCTTGACTCATCTGTGAACAGAACCCGTCGCCATTCGTTATGACACCAATCCTGATGTTCCTCCGCCCAGTTTCTGCAGGCTAAACGGTGGCGTGGTTTTAAAGGGATTCACACCATAGGCCTCCGTGCGTAAAGGCCACTTTCCCGGAGGCGATTTCGGACTGTTTGTGTTGATATTGCACGTCCTGTTGCCGCCTGGAGGGTGCGTTGCAGATGAATTGCATTCAGCCTCCTGTCTCAGCGGGCTGTTAACCGGAGATAACGGTCATCTCTTGCTGATGTTACTCGTGGACGACCTTGGCCTGGCCTTCTTTTAACGGTTCCTGTTTGAAATCGCGTCTAGGTCCTGGAAATTACACTTTGGGACACTTGAATAGCTGCAGCCACCTCCCTCTGTGTCTGTCCCTCTTCCAACCTTCATATGGCTCTCCACGACATACTTTCGGGTAAGTCACGTTGTTGTTGCATTGCACTACCTGCTCACTACACCATCTGAACCCAACTGCTTGTGCCATTCGTTTGGTAGAGTAAATACACGTCCATACCAACCCCCTCTGTAGCAACTTTCTGTTATTACCACTATCTGGATTGCCGTATTGTTGTTGTCTCCCATTCCGTAGAACCGACAGAAAGACGTCGAACCATTTTAGGTCATTCTTCCGATGACAATACGTCAGAACCTAGATATCTCAAGTGATCTCCTAATTGTTTTGACCAGTGTAGATTCACACCTCTACGCGCACCTTTATAAAAAACACAAACGAACGGGTTAAAACGGAATAAAAAGGCAAGACATCTCGAAAATGAGAGCGGGTGCACAAACCAAAAGGTCCTACCAGGGAGATAAAAAACAGAAGACTGCCAGAGAGTAACAAACGGTTGTCACAGGTGACGGAAAAAGGAAGTTAAAAAGGAAAGAGGTGTCACTGATCACGATTCGGCATAGTAAGAAATCACTATAACGAACCTTGATCAGCAATTATAGAAATGTCCACTGATCTGCTTGGCTACCCTGGCCAGTAATAACCAAGAAGAAAAGAGAACAATTCCGATAATTGACACGCCGAAGAAAAGAGAAAAAAGGGCAAGACTACAGGTGGAAAAGAAAAACGGTTCACTCTATTGATAATGTAGGAATCCAATAACTTGTATAGTGATTTTGTCTGTACATGTAATATGGATCACTGTTGTTGAATGTACGAGGGCAAGTCAATAAGTATCTGCAATCAATTTTTATAATTTATTACAAAAATAGTACACACCTTATATTGATATCATTTTTTCAACATAGTCCCCCTGCTTTTCAATGCACACGGTTCACCGTTTCACAAGCTTGCTGACACCCTCTGCAAAAATGGATTTTGGTTGTGCAGCACGTATGCACTGTGTCCTTCACCTGTTGATCGGAGCTGAAGCGGCGGCCTCTTAGAGCATTTTTCAGTGGACCAAACAGATGGTAATCCGACGGAGCGAGATCGGGACTGTACGCAGGATGCTCCACCTCGAAACGCAGCGTCCGAAGAGTTTGAGCGGTGTGGGCGGTTGTATGTGGACGCGCATTGTCATGCAACAAAAGAACTCCTTCCGACAATCGACCTCTGCGTTTGTTGCTAATTGCAGGTTCCAGCTTGTTTACCAGCATATCACTGTAACGTTTACTGTTTCCCCAATTTCCTGGTAATGTTTCAGGATTGGCCCTTGAGAGCCCCAAAACATCGTGAGCATCACTTTTCCTGCAGAAGGTTGACTCTTGAATTAATTTCTAGTGGGCGATCCGAGATGCTTCCATTCCATGCTCTGATTTCTGCCCTTAGTTCGAAGTGGTGAACCCATTTCATCTCCATTTTCCCCGTATTGTGCTGAAAGTTGTACGATATCCGCTCCTGGTACGCCCTCAGACCACAATAAACGGATTACGGAACGCTGTTCTTCCTTGGTGCAAACAGAGTGGCGCGGCCATCTTTACGTCGCAAAAGCGCAAGCTATACTGATCTGATAACACTGAAACCTGCCTCAGACGTGGACAACGGTGCCATCTAGCGTCTGGTGAGCAAACAACGCCATACAGCCAACCTAACGACACTTAGAGCACAATTGTTGATACTTATTGACGCCTTCGTACATGACCAGATTATTTGTTCCTCTTTATGCTAGGTGTAATTACCACTTGAGAAGGACTGGGAAGGTTCTGCCTCGGACCTCATGGAGTTTCTGTGCGCAGTGCATTCTACTGTAATGAGTAATTATGGTCATTAAGGCGTCCACTGACTTGTAGTTTCTCAAGGCCATGTAAATGCCGACGAATGTTTTAGAAGCTCGACCTTTTTAGTGTTCTTTCTTTTTTAGAATCTGTTAAGTATGGAGTTAATTATGTTATGAAAGATTAACATGATACAGTCCGGTGCTTATTTATAAGAGTCGACGGGGCGTTGATGTACTCTTGATTACGTAAGTCTACGTAAGTTGAATGTTGTGTTTATTAAGATGGATTGCATGTAATCGAGTTTCTTATACAGCAATGTACTCAGCAAGGACGTACGTATGCTTGCTTTCTGGCCTTGATGTATTGTTTCACATCAAATGCACGGTTATGATTTGCGTACGTCTTCAGTTACCATAGAAACACACGTTATCAGACAAATTCAATTTGCATGGAGCTTGTGTCCGAGATGCCCAAAGTCCTATGAATTAATCACTCTTTGCTGTTTTGAGTTGATGAATTTAGATGGAAAGTGCAGTTGAGGGTTTGAGTTTTTGAAAGACACTCGTCCATCATTTAAATTATGAAAATCCTGAAATGCAGATGAAGTACTTGAATAATGAGGCTTCGAACACGTACGACGTAGCTAACTGGAGTGTTGGTTGTCTATGGCCTAGCCTTATACCATCACCTCAACCTCGTCCAACCCAGGTCCATACCCTACAGTATGTCACGAAACAAACGGACCTTTTTAAAGACAAATAACCAAATTAGTTTGTGGAAACTATTAAGTATGCTATCGATCCACATCCCAGGCAATTGGCGGTAAAGAGAAAGTTGCTTGGTTGAGATTCGAACCTCCGTATCTGTGAACACTGACCGTGTCCCTGCCTAGTACGTTATTGCGAGCCTTGGTATGCAGTGGACAGTTCCAGCCAAAATGAATTAGTGGCGCTTACGATTCCTGCTGTTTTCTTTGCCCGCAACCACACATCTTGTTATAATCACCTCGCATTAGGGAGAAGCACTGATGTTTTTCAGAATTGTGTTAAACAAGTTGGTCCCCCAGGGGATCACATCTAGTGGGACGTGGGTTGGCGACCACGGGACCCCAGCTGAGTTCGGCATTGCTTTCACTTACTTGTACCGGGCTCCTCTCTGTCTTCTTTTCTCCCTTGGTCAACTCTTGTTCTTTTCCGACCCCGACGGTATTAGGGTCTTCGTGGCCTAGGGAGTCTTTCACTTTCCCGCCTTAATTGGTCCTTGTCTCATCTTTCCAGATCCCTCTCTCTTGTTTTCTGACTGGTTGCGTGGCTCAGGGGTAACGTTCTCGCTTGCTGAGCCCAAGGTTGCAGGTTCGAAACCTGGCGCAGTCAGCTGGCATTTGAGGGTGCGCAAATGCGTGGGAGCCGTGTCAGTACATTTACTGGCACGTTAAAGATCCCCTTCGGGGCAAAATTCCGGCACCCCGGCGTTTCTAAAAGCCAGTGTAGTTAAAAGGGACGTAAAACCAATAACATCATCATCTTGTTATCTTTTCATTACATTTCCTTTTCTCTTTAAGATTCCCGCACTAATTTTGTGAATTGGTTCCCCGTGTATCTAAATTCCGTTCAGCGAATTTTTTGCATCTTCACTCCATTTTGTAGGTGTTTTCAATCTACGTTGCATTTTGTAAGGAGTGACAATCTTAATTGCTTTTTAGTAAGTCTTTCAATATACCGTAGTGGCTGGGACTGTTGTGAGTATTTTGAATTTCAATTGCATTTTGTAAGTATTTTCAACCTAAAGCGCTTTTTGCAAGTATTTTAAATCTAAATTGCATTTTGTATGGTGGGCATTTTGTAAGTATTTTGATTCTCAATTGCATTTTGTGGGTATTTTGAATCTAAATTACATTTGTACGTATTTTCGATCTAAATAGCATTTTGTATGTATTGTCCATCCAAATGAGTAGTTTGAATCGAGATTTTGTAAGCATTTTGAATTTCAATTGCATTTTGTAATCGTTTTGGATTTCAATTGCACTTTGTGAGTATTTTGGATCTGAAATGGGCGTTGATCAATCAAAATTGCATTGTGTATTTTCAATTTCAATTGCATTGTGTAGGTATTTTGAACCTCAATCGCATTTTGTACGTATTTTCAATCTCATTTGCATTTTGTAAATATTTTGAATTTCAATTGCATTTTGTAAGTATTTCGACTGCACATTGCATTTTGTACGTATTTTGAACCTTAACTAAATTTTGTGCGTATTTTTCAATCTGTTCCTTTTGTGAGTATTTTCCTTCTAAATTCCCTTTTGAAAGTATTAGTCTACCTTTCTCCATTTTGTGAATTGTTTCAATCTGAGTTCCATTTTATAAGGTGCGTTCAAAAAGTAACGAGCCGCAGGCATAATTACAGAAACCAGTACCTTTATGTCAAAAGTATTGGCCCTGGCTGTTGAGGCACTTGTCCCACCCACTGTGACACGAGGCGGTGAATGGCTATCTCATAAAATTCCCTGGGCTGCGATGTGAACCAGTTCCGCACGTACAGCTGGACGTCGGCGTCCGAGGTGAATCGTTGGCCCCGCAGAGCCCTTTTCAGGGGACCAAACATGGCGTAATCACAGGGAGAGAGGTTTGGACTGTATGGAGGGTGGCCGAGAACCTCCCATTTGAATTTCTGCAGGAGTGCCGCGACTGTGTTGGCCGTATGAGGTCGTGCATTGTCGTGGAGCAGAATGACCTCACGGGTGAGATTGCCTAGTCGTTTTGTTTTGATCGCTTGGCGAGGGGTGGTCATGGTTTGCGAGTAACGCTGGACATTCACTGTTGTCCCGTGCGGCATGAAGTGTATCAGAAGGGGGCCATCTTGGTCAAAGAAGAACGTCAGCATTACTGGCAGCGTTGGGCGATTGATGCATGCTGCTGCTCGCTTTGTATCGTCACGTGACGTGCACGCGTGCCCTCTAGCGACGTGCTGTGACCTTCCACGTTCTGGTCAGAACCACACCTCGTTACACACGCCACGATTAGCCGATGTCGTCACCGGTTTGCGCATTCCAGCCTCCGGCTCGTTACTTTTTGAACGCACCTTATATACGCCATGGTTTTCATTTCATTGTCATTTTCGCTATCACCCAGACCATCTGGGGCCTATAACTTAGATGTTAGGCCCCTTAAAGCAACAATTATCATCGTGTAAACAAGTTGGGTTGCATACATCTAAATTGCAAGGGGTGGATAGGCCACCCGGTATGATACTACAAAGGAGCAATGTATGGAGAATAGTGGGGATGGGATTACTCATCTCCCCTGAACTCCCGCTAGTTCAATTGGGCCGTCATTTAAAGTATGTGGTCTGGCGTTGTAATTATGGACGATGACTCCTTCAAGGTTTACCGATTTCGGTATTTTCTCTTGTGTGACCACCTTAAGTCACTCCAAATTAGAGCTTGTGGGAAGACGTTCATAGCTAAGAATTCCTTTTCTCTAGGTGTCCGGCCACAGAGCATGTAATTTGTTCAGCCATCTCCCGAGTTGTCACCCGTTCGTTGTTTGAAATTAAATCTTTATTGTTTCCACTTCTGCCACCACAGGTCGTCCTTTGCCATGTAAGTCTTACCGTATACGGTGACATTTTCTGATCGAAATCGAGAAAACTACTTATGACATGCCCAATTCGTCACTGCATCTTCTCCATACGGAGCATTGCAATTTTCTTTCTGGTTTATGTTGGTGGTTTTACCCTTATGGTAGTGAAACATCATCCGGTGTTGAAAATGTTCCCTTTTTATCTTCCATGGCTTCCATCCTATTGAACACTGCTGATAAGTTCACATTGATATATCCAATGTAACTCGCAAACACGAACTGACGCATCCAGCTGGTCGGGTCTTCCAACCGTATATCGCAAGGGTGTCCCAGAAAACTGTAGAACAGAAGAGTGACTTCAGGCATTAGCAATGAGACGAACGTTCAAACCGAACGAACGTAACGAGACTGCCGAATACATGGGGCTGATACTCAAGATTTTTGGAGTCTCAAAAAATCAAAAACTACAACTAGGTGAAATATTTAAGAATAGAAGTGGGCTACATGACTATTCTGAGTCATGGTGACTTCCGGTGGTTAAGAGGCGTTTCCCAGGTTTAGGCAGTACTACGTCTCACTCCTGGAAAAGTGATGGTACCATCTTATACAGTATTTTCAACCTACTTTTCTCATTTACCAAAAATGATGGAAGAGTTGGCCAATCTCCTAAATGGCTGCCACTATCGCAACCAAACTTGATATGAGGAAAATTCAATGGCGGAACATCTCAACATGTTCTAATACGACGCTATTGCTGCCAACTGCTGATCAAACGCATTGCTATTTGAACTATGGATGGGCCAGATGACCTCGCTGTTCCGACCCTTAAAACCCAAAAGGTAACTAACTAAATGATTCTTAGTAACGGTTCCAAACGTGACAAACTGGTAGCCCTAAATATTTTAAACATTTAAGATAAATCGTCAATGTCAGTGGTACCATGATTCTAAACAAAGTCATAGGTTCAATGTTGAACTGCTTGCCACGGTGGGTGAGTGGTTATAGTGTCGGACTACCAACCCCAAGATTGCAGGTTCGCCCCTGGCCATGGTAAGTGATTTTTGAAGGCGACAAAAATCACGACACTCATGTCATACGTTGTTGGCATGTTAAAGAACCCATTTGAATTCAGTAGGCCGTGTTCAATGGCAAAATTAATCTCGGGATTTTCCGCCAACACAAAGTTCCTCTATTCTCTACTTGAAAGCGCTGTAGTGTCAAGCAAGGAGTTTAGATATCTAACCTCCTTGACTTTCATAGCGTTCAAAGGAACGACGAAATTCGACATGCAAGCTACCCTCTGGGTGTCAATTAACAAAGCTTGCACCAGGCACCCGAGGCCATACGATATTATTATTATATAATGTTGAACTGCAAGTAACTTTCATACTATTAAATGACTTTCTACCAAATTTCGCACATGCCTAAGGCTACGTCCGCACCAGAGGTGGCTTGCATGGGTAGGTGCCTGGGTAGGTGCCTAGATAGGCGCTTAGGTAGGATACTTAATGGTCACACTGGCGGGACCTATGTTAGTTTCTCTTATTATTATAAGACAAGGAGACGACTCAAAAATGTCTCTGTCAAAGTTAGGAAAAAATTACTTCTTATTGAGAAGTATAGTTTGAAGTACGAACTATTGCACGTGCGTTCTTCTTGTTGGGTACACGAAATAAGTGAGTGTAGGTCTGTGAAAGGAGCGTTTAGTGTTTTCTACAAACAGTTACGGAATCATCTGGCCAAATTTTATGAATATTTACGAATGACTACAGAAACGTTCGATATTCTGCTGACTAAAATTCAAGAAACACTGCAGAAGCAGGACACCAACTACAGAAAATGCATAGCCTACCGCCCGAGGAAAGACTCGTCGTCACTTTGAGGTAAGTAATATACCAAGGTATTCTGTTGTTTTTATTGCAAACTTCACATTACATACTCTAATTTTAATTTAAAGAAAAGAGGCACACAAGTCTATGATCAAGTTACTTACAGGAAGGTTTGTGTGTAAGTTGCTATAGCACTTGATAACTCGTTTTCGTCATTTTCCTGATCATTCACATTCGCATTCACATACGGAGGTTCAAGCCTTGTAAATGTTGGAAAACCCTGTGAGTTGTGGATCAGAATCCCATGCTCGGCTGAGTTGTGTGGAGACACCATTGGTCGAATAGGCTGAGAACGGTTACTTTCCTGGGATTCAAGTTGTTCCAGAACTATCTCTTGAATCTTGTGTCGAAGTCTGAGTTTAGGAAGTGGGGGAATTGTAGCCATATACGGCAATAGACTTTCAAAGAAGAGCCGGTCATCATTATCGTCCTTCGCACTTTCTCTTTCAAGTAGCTCCATTTTTTTCCTTTCAATTTCTAACATCTGCTCACTCCTCTCGGCGTTATTATATTTCGCGGTTCGATGTTTCTTCCTCGCTGGTACATTGACACCTGAATTCGAGTCCGAGGTTAGTGGTGGGGATTGAAATTGTTGTAATACGCTCGGCTCACTTGAAATCGAAACGTTGTCGTCGTCGTCAAGTGTCAAACTCGAGCCAGTGTCGGAGGTAGAGATGGTGTTCTTCAGAAATAGCAACGGGCCATATAGGTGCCTTGTGCTCTGAACATAACTTGATGCCCCTTCACCGGTCTTAGGTTTCGGTATTTTTCGGTGCTCTTTAAAAAAATAAGCTCGCACATTCTTCCACCTCCCTTTCAGATACTTGACTGAAATAAAATAAAACAAAATAACAATAAATAGCAGATACCATAGAAATTTTCAAAAATAGTCTAGGAACTTACTCAAATGTACTTCTTACTAAGTCAGTAAAAATTTTGAAATCCAGATTTAAAAAATTATAATATTATTTATATTTTTAATTCCTTACAATATACAGTATGAAAGGCTTTTTTTTTAGGTTTCTGGCCACTGGGGAATCATTTCGATCTCTTGCTCTACATTTTCGTCTGGGCCGGATGACAGTTTCTGAGATTGTCGGACAAACTTGCCACGTAATTTGGAGCTCGTTAAAAGATGAATATCTACCATTTCCAACGCCTGATACATGGTACCGCACTGCTGACTCGTTCTTCACAAAGTGGAACTTCCCGAACTGCATTGGAGCGATAGACGGAAAACACTTTAGAATATTTTGTCCGTTTAAAAGTGGGAGTACATATTACAATTACAAGCAATACTTTTCAGTTCTCCTACAAGTAGTAGTTGATGCGGACTGCAGAATCATTGCATTGGATTACACTGAAGGGCGCCAGAGTGATTCCGGACACTTTAGAAGCAGTTCCTTATTTCAAATGTTAGAGAACGGTGAACTCCATGTCCCTCCAGGGAGAGAAATTCCTAACACGAATATTAAAATTCCATTTGTACTCGTCGGTGATGCTGGTTATCCACTCCTACATTATTTGATGCGACCGTTTGGTCAGAAAGATATTGATGAAAGAAAAAGTATCTACAACTATCGCCTCTCCAGAGCTCGCAAAAGTGTTGAATGTTGCTTCGGTATAATGGCATCGAAATGGATAATTTTGCATAAATCTATCGAAACGAAGAAGAATACTGCTATAGAAATTGTAAAATCAATCTGCATTCTCCACAACTTCGTGATGACACATGCAGGACCGCAGTTCCCTCAAGAACGACAGAACAATTTTCAGCGCGGAATGGTTTCACTTGAGCCTCATCCCCGCAGAGAAAGAGGAAAAGCACAGTACAGATTTACAGACAATGCAATACAAACTAGAAACATTTTGACGGATTATTTCAACGGAAATGGAGCTGTACCGTGGCAGAGAGATTATGCTTTACCTGAAAATATTATCCAACGCTACAATGGCCGCACTTGATTTCAAACTAACGAGTGTTTAATAACACAACTTGTGATTGCTTTAGGTATCACAAATGAAGAAATAAAATAAATATATAAATAAATACATACACTATTGATTTGCACTTACCATCTTTGCCAACTTCCTGCGCCACCTCTTCCCAAAGCTTTTTTTGAGGACAATCTCATTTTTTGTGTAGTTCGTGTGATGAGTTCCACAAGGCTTCTCTTTTAAATACTGCTGACACAAGTAACTCGTCCATTTTCTAGTCAAAATGCACAAAAGTACGTTAAAAGAAGCTTAAGTACAAAAACAAGATCACGTTTCCATCTGGATAGAAGCGCGGGATAACAGCCCAGTCCGTTCGCTAGGATACACGCCTAGCGACTACCCAGGGAGCCAAGCTAAGCCAAGCGCTCAGTGCGGCCACTTCCATTCGTTCTCGACAGTTCGTTTGCTTGGATGAATCATCCTAGCGGCTATCCACTATCTAGGCGCTAAGCAAGCCACCCCTGGTGCGGACGCAGCCTAAGGGATATGACTGCATATTTCCAGAGTCGCCAGAGCTACGAACTGTCTAGTAATGACACCAGGTCTAGTCGAACCTGGACTCGTTGTCTCACAGTCTATGCATGAAAACAATTCCAAACATAGTATACTATTAGGCGACAATATTTCAGATAAGCTTTCTTTAAATTATTAATGACTAGCAACCCGCCCCGGCTTCACCGAACAGCTATGAATGCATTACGTGCAAGCTCGTAAACTGTCGACTCAGTAATTGAATGGAGATTGTTGGAAGAAATGAAAACGTAAAATCACTTATAGTGGGCGATGTATTGAAGAGAGAGATATGCTCTCGCGGACGTTATTGTAGAACTTTTCATGCTGAACAATTCTTACACTCATAGTATATTGATATTTTAACGGTTTGCCCAGCGTAAGCTTAAAAAGCGCACGAACGCCAGGTTTTCTTTCGACTTTTTCACTGAAATCGTTACCGCTTGGCTTCCTTTGATAATAAATGATTTTCTACAGAATCCTCCTCAAAATATCCTTTACAGAATGGTGAAAACCGTATCAAAATCCATCCAGTGGTTCTCGAGATTACCCGTGACATCCAAGAATCGGGGACGTCGTTTTATACAAAGTAGAGATAGTGTTACGAACGTAAATCTACGCATGTTAATCGGTTCAGTGTTAAACTGCATGTAATTCCCTGTAAGATGAATCCTTGCCAACGGTAGATACAGTATATGAACTACGATTTATCAGCGATGCAATGCAATCTGTTTTTCGGAGGCATATACGCATTCCCTACATCGATAGTAGGATACAGAGTACATGTCGCTCAACTATTGGTCAGAAATCCTGCGTTCCTTCCTCTGCTTATTCTCTAAATTGTGCTCCTTTCCTTTGACCTGCCTGTATCATTCACAAATAAGGTTCTCAAATTATCAGCAAATAAGTTCATTATACGGAGTACTTTGAACTGCATGGACGATATAGATTCTTGAGTGTCTAAATATAGAATGTTATTTTATGTGAAGTGGAATCACCGAATACAAGTTGAAATCTATTGTAGTCTATACACTTTTCTTATTTGTGCGTTAGGACTTCGCTGCTTACGTCTATATCCTATATTCCTATAACTCTGTAGGCGTAATTCATACAGTAGTTCAAGCATGCGTTCTCATATTATAAGTTAACTGGTACTGAATTATCAAAAGTAAAAACTGCCCGAGTGATAATAGTACAAGCTTTGCAAATAGCTAATTTTAGATTAAAACGTCACAGGGAAAATTTCGTATGTCATACCCATTACAGCAACTTCCTTAAGACAGATAAAGAAAACAAGCGAGAACATGTAAAAAAAAAATCAGTTGCCAAGTTTCAATCAGTATCAAGGTTAATCGGAACACATGTGCGACTAGCAGGGGTGATCGTATGGTTGAGGTAAGCATGCCGTAAGCATCCTTTAATGAGGTATTCAGGACCTTGAACAACAAACCTTCAGAAACTGATGATCTCTTAAATCTTATTTGCTTTTACTTTTAAAAATATAATAGTTTTGTTAAAAATAAAAATTTTAAGGTTTTAAATTTTCCCCGCTACAGTATTCTCGTGATTTGATAGAAAAGGTTGTCTGAAACGTTGGTCCCAGTTGTTTCCAGACAGCGAGAACGGTTCTCTTTGCGCGATTGATAGTGACACATGCAATGTATGCCTCAAACTTTCTATGTAAGGAAAGCAATTTTAATCGTGGGCCACTAATGCTAGAAATATTGTGGTCTAGATAACTAATGCCAGCGTTGACAACACAATCGTAGACTGTAATATTTCGAATAGGTGACTGGATGGTGTGTGAATCTTAAATTTTAAGAAAAGTAGGCTGTATAGTTCTTCACTGAACTTTTTGTTAAGCCTTCGGGACTTGGGTGGGGTACCTTCTCTAATCCCAGCTTTGAATAATCTCTACATAGTATAAAACGAAGTCCCCGATTCTTGCATGTAACGTGCAATCTCGAGAACCACTGGATGGATTTTGATGCGGTTTTCATAATTCTGTAAATAATTTCTCGAGGAAGATTTCTGTGGAAAAACATTCATTTATGACCAAAGCAAGCCGAGAAGAAACTATTTCAGTGAATCTAGTCGAAGAAAAAACTGCCGTCCGCGCGCCTTTTAAGCTTACGCTGGGTAAACCGTTAAAAATATCTATATAGCCTACTATGAGTGTAATAAGAATTGTTCAGCATGAAAAGTTCTAAAAAAAGAAAAAATCCGCGACAGCATATCTCGTATCTTTTATACATCGCACACTATAAGTGTTATTATGTTTTCATTTCTTCCAACAATCTCCATTCAGTGGAAATTTAAATGACTCGCTTTTGAGCGAGTTTACGAGCTAGCGAGCGAGCCTATCATCCTAGCGTCGGCCAGCATCAAACTGTTAAGACTCCAGAGAAGAGTATATGTGTTTGGACTTTCACTGTTCACCTCAGCGTATCTCAATTGCGTCTGGGTGCTGCCGTCCGTGCATTCTTAGCCTACTTATCTCATTTTGCAAAAATGAGGAAAAAGTAGTGGCTGCAGCTGTCTAAACCAAATTTGATACGGGTAAAGATCTATAACTGAATATCTCACGACCATATTTGAAATGACGTCAGTGCTACCAACTGCTCAAAAATCGCAAATGAAATTTGAGCTGTATGTTGGATATCTCAGGAGTTATATATGTGAACTATTCCAAAATTGGCACACATATAGATAATAACATTCCAGAAGTCCATACATGCCAGTGTTGCCAACATTATTCTAAGCCTGCCGATAGGTCCAATTTCTAAATGCATGTAACTTCTATACTATCGATTGGATTTCAACCAACTTTCGTATGCTCTATGTATACGACAACAGATATGACTTGTGCGTATTCTCAAGAGCCACCAGGGCTGCCGACTGTTGGTAAATGCTCTCTCTCTGAGTTTTAACACTAATATCAATATATGATAAAGTATGCAAGCCAACAGCTCTATACTTTGCACAGGTATAGTACCTGACATTCTACTTTAGTTTGGTGTAACTTATATACATCAGTGCTGTGAACACGATTCTAAGCCTGCTGATTGGTCCTGTTTTTAAATGCATATTACTTCTATACTAAAACTAGATTTCAACCAAATTTCGTGTGTGCTTTGTGTACCATAACAGTTATGACTGCGTATTCGTAAGAACCAGCAGGGCTGTCAACTGTTAATAAATGCTATCTCTATTTGTTTAATCCTAATATCAATATATCAGAAAGTATGCAAGCCATCAGTTCTAAACTTTGCACACGTGTAGTACCTGACATTCTTGATTAATTTGGAGTAACAAATATACCTTAGTGCTCCAACAAGATTCTAATCTTTCTGATAGTTTCAATTTTTAATTACATGTAACTAACAAATGGATTTTATCCAAAATTGGCACAATAATTGATCGTAATATTTCAGATTAAGTCTGAGCGTCACATACATGACATTGTTCCCAACATGATTTTACGTGCACTGATAAATCCAATAACAAACAGCATGTAAGTTAACGTCCATACTATCCATTAGACTTCAACCAAATTTTGTAAGTGCATTCTATACCTTAATAGATGGAACTAAGAAAATATCCAGTCACCAGGGCTACCAACTGTAGTAAGTTATCCTATTAGGCTACACTATTTCAGGTGTATATCAAACTGCAGTACATAGAAATGTTAGCATTACCAATTTGATTTCCTCATTATTCTAGATAGGTCTGTATAGATTGGCATGAATCTTAAAATTTAAGAAAAGTAGGCTATTTTGTTCGTCACGGAACTACTTGCTTAAGCTTACGCTGGGTAAACTGTCCAATATACCGAGCGAAGCCGAGCGGGTTGCTATATATATGAGTTACACATTATACTGCGTAACTAGTTTATAAATAGCACATGCACAATGGGCTTTGGGCTAGTGATCACGGTGTCCCTATCTGCTACGTGAAAAAAAAACTGGCTGCTACGGGCTGTTGATGCTAACGGCTGTTTCCGAAGATCCCTCGCCAGCGTTCTACTTTTCATGTGCGGGAGACCGCAGTGCCGACAGAAACGGTGTCACTTCTCGCCTTGCCTGTTAAGTGACCGTTTCTTGCCCCTTGCACGGTCACAAGGCGGATGTACGGGCCTTTATAACCTTTGAAAGTATAATTATGCATGACCTTCTTATGGTTAACAGCGTATCATTACCTGAGATTCCGTGTTCTGAGAAATGACTTGGGTCCGGAAGTCGTTGGGTTGGAATTGGCCGTCCATCACAAATGGAGGAAGGGGAAGGAGACTGTGTGTTATAATTAATGATATTAATTATCGTCAAATGTTTTCGAAAGGTCGACTTCTACGCGATGTGCTTTCGTAGCATCACACGCCTCGCTTGTGTGCACGAGAAACTTCATATTTAAATGTGTTTTGTTTCGTCGTGGGAATAATTTTCGATCAAGCCCTGATATGAAAGTCATAAAGCATGAAAAGTTACGCTATCTGCTCTAAGAGTGGTTTGTCTTCTGGGTCGATTTTCTCGATTTTCTTCTTTCTGTCATGAATTTACCGTGTCGAAGCCTGTCACAACTAACGTAGACTTTTCTTGGAGGAGGTAATTCGTTTGATCGCACATGGATAACATGACTTTGCTACTGTCGGGGCTAGGCAGTGTGAAAGCGCGAATAGAGACTTAAGGAAGAGGATCGGCGGGGAGCAATGTGTGGGTGACACGGCGGAAACCTCTCCTGCACCTGCACTGCACTGCACTTCACCAGTGTTGTGACGGGATGTAAATCGTCATATTGGGTACCAACGGTATACAGCGTGTCTCACCTAAGAGTCGCCGGGTGTTTGTTAAATATGTTGGTAGATTTAACCCAAATAGAGATTGTATATCGGATACGTCATACAACGTTCAGTTTAAATGAAACTTGTTTAACGTTCTATTTGATTTAACAAATTTATACAGCGACCTCAAATTCGTCTCCTGTGATATTCAATTGAACAATGTTAATTAATGGTGAGTGGGAAACAAGAGCAGTAGTTTCTTGTAATTTCAAGTAGTAGGCTAGATGCTGCGGTGTCGACGTACAAATGAGGTGTCTTTTGACCTCTATAGGGAGGATATACTGATGAGGGAGCTCCTAGTTCCCGCAACAAAGAAGTACTACGATGTGCTTTATATAAGGGGCTATCTGTGGGGCTTAGACAGGGTGGAAATTCGCGACAGCCCCAGTTGGAGACAAGGAATGCGGCATGCGATTGATCATCCGCTCCTTACAAGTGTTTCTCGCCCAGGGGAGACGTTTTAAGAAGGGTAGTTGGCTGGTGGCTCTCCAGGACAAACAGTTACAGCAACTTTGCCAAACAGCTCTCTTTTTAGCACAACCACTAGCCTCCCTTCCGTAGCAGTTTGAAAATCTTGTAATTTATTTCATTAATATTTGTGAAAAGTATTGCTTTGTAGTTGACTAAATTTAACTTCGGATACAGACCTGAAAACTAACGCTTCAACAAATCTTAAGTTATATCTACCAGTGCATACAAACGATCTCCAACCGAGCGCCAATGGTTCATTGTCCGCTAGTGATACTTGACCGACTGATAGTGGTTCGTGAAGGAAGGGGATAGTGTTTATTTATTTATTTATTTATTTATTTATTATTTTGCGCACAACAGGATTTTCATCCCAATTACAGTGGCATAAAGATTACACAGTATGTTATCTTGTAACGTATACTAACTTAAACTAAACAGTTCCTTAATGAAAGTAGGTTGGTTGGTTGGTTGGTTGGTTGGTTGGTTCTTAAGTTTAGGGACTGCGACAACGCGGTCATGTAGCCCCGTGTACTTTGGGTGTGGGTAGAATCTGTCTGATAAGCGGTGTTAATTGTGATGACTGTATTAGTGTGTGTTATCTTTTTTTTAATTTAAGTACTGCAACTTAGAATTTTTCAAATAGTTCCTACTTTTGCCGTCAAGCGCCACCGTCAACGACTACTAGGCCAAGTTCAGAACTTAGCTACTAGACGCCACCGCAGTCGGCTCTTGGCAACGAACGTAGAAACCTAAGAGAGTTGTTTACATTCTTAACCTATCCAATTTAGCTTCACACAGGTGCAATTAGTGGAAGGTTCTTTAACATGCCATAAATCTATGACATGGGACCGCCGGCTTTACTTTCCCTCCGAAGGAAGGCATACTGAGGGATTTTTAACGCTCTTAAAAAATCCGACGGCTTCGGCCGGGTTTGAACCCGCTATCTTGGGCATAGCTCAGCATGCTACCGGCTACGCCACCGAAGCCGCCTTTAATGAAAGTAGAGGTGAACATTAAAATAACTAGGTGTGAAATTAAAACAGTATAATACAGATGTAATACAAGGTTGGCTAGGCTGAATGACATACTGGTAAGAATTCATGATTTACAATTTACAATGTTTGAAACATTATTTATTGAGTGGTTAGAAATTCCATAAAAAAAACTTTCAAGGAAGTACTAAAATCTATGGCATTATTTCTTCGAACAACATTGTTGAAGATATTACATAGTCTGTTCAGCGGTGAATTTTTGTGGGCTGATATCCTGGTCCTTATGTATGAGAACCTCTAATGACAGGAGGAAAGAGTTGATAAGAACTTGTTGCCTTAGGTCTATTTCTTCTTATAGTTACCAGGGATGTATTGACCATCAACCCTGTGTACTTATTGTAGGCTTATGTGTATCTTACAGTACAGTACATTGTAATGGATTATTTGAGTAACGGGGTTTAAAATGCTTACACCAAAATAGTAACGGGGTTTAAGATGCTAACACCAAAATGGGGGGGGGGGACAATATTATACATGTATGATTGTAGGCCTAAAATATTAGGGAACCTCTAAGTACGGCTAAATTTGATTTCATAATATCAAGCCTCTTGATGCCACAGGCCACCGCACTAGTAATGCGCGAAAAGAAGAAGAAACAACACAGGTTTCAGTAGTATTAATGTGATACGTTTATGCTGTGATATTTCATCATGAAAAAGAAAACTAACATGTTGAAATAGTCGACGCAGGAGGTGACAACTATACTATTGACAGTAGCCACAGTACCTTTAAACCTCAAAGGATCGTCCAAGACATTTGCTGTCGAGAGTAAGGAAGTCTATACCGAACCCTCATAATCACTTGAGAGGGACTGCAGCGGATGGGTTTTGACTGGGGAAGTGTTGGCTGTCACGACATTGCCGAAAACTTGCTGATTAGCCCACCTTGGTACACCTGGGCGAAACCTCGCAACAGACCGACAATACGAGATAAGTTTGATACTTATATTATTTGTTTATTTTATTTTAAATTATTATTATTACATAGTCATCTCAGCAGACACAAGAGGATTTGAATGAGTTTTTAAATGGTATGGATTCTGTCTTGAGGAAAGAACCCATGATGAAAATTTAAACAAGTAGTTCCGTAAAGAACTATACAGCCTATTTTCATTAATCCCGCTCATGTTAATTTCTTCTAACAACATACAAAATTTCAGTTTATATGCTGTAACAGATTCGTAGATATTGAGAACCGTCTAAATATTTCAGATTGTCGCCAGGTTGGATTTTTATTTTTGTACTATTACATTAAGATTATTGTGTACGTGTGGTATTCAAACTTCAATCGCATGATTAGAACACAAGAAGTAAAAACGAGATTTTAAAATTACGCACAGCAGCCATCTTGTGATTATGCAAACAATTGAAATAAATTAGATGCCAGTGGATCAACATTTGTATAAGCATTTAACGAGCAACGTTTCACAGCACTCGGATAGTTAATTCGCGAGAATCGTCCATTTAAATATTTATACTTCGCGTCGCCGCCATGTTGGATTTGTGCTCACCAGGTTAATGGAAGTCCTATAGGTGAACATATGTTCATAGTCTCTATGAACATAAAAAATTCAGTTTGGTTGCTGTAAAAGATTCATAGATATTGAGAACCGTCTAAATATTTCGGAAGCTCGCCATTTAGGATTGTTATATGTATAGGCCATAGAATTATGTACCATTCAAGGACAATTATTGCCTAGGTTCATTATTCAAACTTTCACTTCGATCGCATGATTACGACACAAGAAATAAAAACTTAATTTAAAAATTTCGCACAGCCGCCATATTGAGGTTATATAAACAATTGATTTAAATTAGATGGCAGTGCATTACAATCTGCAAAATCATTTACTGTACCACATTTCACTGCGCTCAGAGAGTTAAATCACGAGAAAAGTCTATTAAAATATTTCAAATTCGCTTGGTCGCCATGTTCGTTTTTTACTTTACAAGTTTATGAAGTATACATAGATAAACTTGTACCAGTACCCTTTATCACCGTACAAAATTGCAGGGTAATATCTGTAATAGTTTCGGAGATATAGAATGTCAGTGAAATATTTCGCACAGCGGCCATTTTGAGGTTATGTAAACAATTGAACTAAATTAGACTCCAGTGCATTACTATGTGTATAAACACTTGCTGTACCTAGTTTCATTACGTTTGGATGGTTAAATCGTGAGAAAAGTCTATTTAAAAGTCTCAACTTCGCTTGGTCGCCATGTTCGTTTTCTACTTTACAAGTTTATGAAATATACATAGGTAAACTTGTATCAGTACCCTTTATCACCGTACTAAATTGCAGGGTGATATCTGTAATAGTTTCGGAGATATAGAATGTCAGTGAAATATTTCGCACAGCCGCCATTTTGAAGTTATGTAAACAATTGAACTAAATTAGACTCCAGTGCATTACAATGTGTATAAACATTTGCTGTACCAAGTTTCATTACGTGTGGATAGTTAAATCGCGAGATAAGTCTATTTAAAAGTCTCAAATTCGCTTGACCGCCATGTTGGTTTTGTAGTCACCAGGTATTTGAAAGTCTCATAGGTGAACTTCTAGAAGTACCCTTTATCACCGTACACAATTTCAGGGCGATATCGGTAATAGTTTCGGAGATATTAAATGCTAGTGAAATATTTCGCACAGCCGCCATTTTGCATTGGTGAGACGTAACAAAATTTGAAGGGCACGGTCGAGGTCGCCGGGAATAGTGCTATGAACATACCGAGTTTCATTGAAATCGCTCCAGTCGTTTAGATTTTATTAGGGGGGGACACACACACGAATCACACACACACACACACACGCACACACACACGGACAAAAGGTGATCTCATAAGCCGATTTTTTCAAAATTGAAAATAGGCTAAAAATGTAAAACAAAACTATTGGAATGCAGTCGAAAGAAATCAGAAACCCCTATGGACGTCGAATTGGCGGGCGGAAAGCTAAAGGAAGTAGGAGACTTCTGTTATTTAGGAAGCAAAATAACCAGTGATGGACGAAGCAAAGATAATATAAAAATTATGTTAGCACTGGCAAGGAAAGCATTTCTACAGAAAAGGAATCTGTTGACATCGAATATAGATTTAGATGGAAAGTAATTATTTGAAACCTTTGTCTGGAGGGTGGCACTCTATGGAAGTGAAACGTGGACTGTTGGATCAGCAGAAAAGAGAAGAATTGAAGCGTTTGAAATTTGGTATTAGAGGAGAATGATGAAGTTCAGATGGGTATATAGGATTACAAAAGAAGAGGTATTAAGATGACTGGGAGATGAGAGATGTTTCTGGCGACTGCTAATGAAGAGAAGAGATAGTTTGGTGGGACACATACTAAGACACCCAGGAATGGCAAACTTAATTATGGAAGGAAGGGTCGAGGATAACAACTGTAGGGGTAGACCAAGATTAGAATATGTCAAACAGATTGTCTCGGATGTAGGGTGTGGTAGCTATGTGGAGGTGAAACGATTAGCTCAGGACAGGGAACCATGGGTTGCTGCATCAAGCCAGTCAAAAGACTGAAGACAACAACAGCAGTTATTTACCTTGAGTTACGGCAGGTAGCCCAGGTAGCAAAATGTACATCTGTGCAATTCAAATTACAACTCATCCTTAAAATAATAATAATACTATCTTTTTGAGTGAAGCATGCAGGCCTTCGGATTCTGGGGAGCCTGCGCCGACATGCGTGGAGGTATCGGATACTCCAGGAAAGATCAGAAACAAACGCTGTTTTTTTGTGCTACTTTCAACGCAAACTCGCTTCTTAACACCGGCAAACTCAAGCAGGTTACTGATGTCTTGTCCCGATATCACACATTGATCGCTGCAATTCAGGAAACAAGATTCACGGATGAACATTACTTCGAGTCACAAGGTTATAGAATCTACCAAGGCAAGACCGGTAAACGTGTAGTAAAAACCATCCCACACTTAGGCACAGGATTTATTGTCGACAGGAAGATTTTGGGTTCGATTGTGGACTTCACATCCCCTAACAGCCGAGTCTCTACCCTTTCTTTTCGGTGTACACGTAGAGTTTACACAATGGTGAACGTACATGCGCCAATCAATCAGACGAATAAGAAGGACCCGGAAGGAACAGATACATTCTGGGAGGAGCTGGAATATATACTCTCAAAGATACCTGACAAACATACCATCCTTCTGCTAGGGGATTTCAATGCCCAGTTTGGCAAAGAACGAAAATATCAGCTCACAGGAGAACTAATCGTAATGGAGAGAGGCTTGTGTAGTTATACAGAGCATTCAATCTCGTCCTAAAGTCTACAGCATTCAAACACCTACCCAGAAAACAGAAGACCTGGATTTCTCCAAACTCCAACCTTGGTGAATTCCAAATTGATCATGTTGCGATTGTACGGAAAGTGCAACGAGCGACCCAGAACCTAAAGGTTCTGAGAAGAGCCAACTTAGACTCGGATCACTACCTTGTGCTGATCAAAGTAGGACTAATTCCAAGAAATAACAAGAAAATTACTCCAAGAATAACTGATAAGTTTGACAGAGGCAAGCTAAGGAGCAACCAAGAATTCACCCACAAATTGGAAACTTTAAGTCCAGAGAATTGGGAACAATTACAAGTGGCTATAGTCAGAACAGCTAAGGAGACCGCCCCGCTCACAAAATCAATCCTTAGTGGATGGAATTGCCACAAAAATGAGAGAACAGGGTCAACTTCCTAAACGCGAGAAAATCTGCATCAAAAACCTTCCGTGGCGTGACACGTATGTTTAATAAGGAACAGTTGGTACACATTGAGCAAGACAAAAAAAAAAAAAAAAACCAAACCAAACCGCACATAACTTCTATAAAACCTTCAAGCACAGTCTGAACAAATACAACCCCCCAAGTCTACAGTTTAAAGATTCCAACGGGAAATATGCTCACAATGATAAAGATAATTGTCAGATTCTAGAAAGTTATTTTGAAAACCTCCTCAACTGTGAGGCTCCAGAGACTACTTTCGTTTATGAAATAAATCCAAACATCCACCCCGATTCGTCCCCACCTACGAAGGCTGAAATCGCAAAGATCATCCAAGAGCTGAAGGACAACAAGGCACCAGGTGAAGATTTGATAATTGCTGAACTGTGGAATCAAGCTTGTTCCAATTATTCAAGAGATCTGGGAGAGCGAAAAACTCCCAAGAGGATGGACCTCTGCCGTAATTCATCCACTACATAAGAAAGGGGAGAAAACCGATGTGAACAATTACCGTGGCATCTCTCTTCTGTCAATAACTTACAAGATCCTCTCCAAAGCTCTACAGAATAGGGCGGAACAACAAATCGATCCACAACTGGGGGAATACCAAGGGGGTTTCAGAAAGGGACGATCATGTGCTGAGCGGATTATGAATCTGAAGTCCATCCTTTCATATCTGAAGCTCAGAAACAGGGAATTCGTGATGACTTTTGTTGATTTTAGGAAAGCGTACGATTCAATTGATCGAACCACCCTATTGCAAATCCTTGAAGAGTTTTGCGTAGATAACAAGACACAATTATCCAGCAAACTCTGACCAACACCACCTCCAAAGTGAAGTTCAGTGGAGAGATGTCTGATGCCTTTGAAATTAGGACAGGAGTGAGGCAAGGAGACGGAATTATCACCTCTTCTCTTCGACTGTGTTTTAGAAAAGGTCATCCGAGAATGGCGGAAAGAAATGAAAAAATCAAGGGTAGAAAATGGGGTAAGGCTAGGGCACACGTATATGAATCTTACAATCGACTGTCTAGCCTTTGCAGATGATCTAGTGATCTTTTCAGATTCCATTGATACGGCAGAATAACATCTTAACCAACTGTAAACTCAAGCACTGAAGGTTGGGCTTCAAATCTCCTTTGGGAAGACACAATTCATGACAAACATAAAATCAGCGCCCAGGGAACTGGAGGTCGGAGAAAGGAAATGTTCAGAAGGCAGAAGTTTAAATACCTCGATGAATGGTTAGAGCCTAACCTATCAGAGAAAGAAGCCTTCGTGTCACGCATTAATAAAATGGAAATGGCATACCACCCACTAGACATCTACAATAAGAGATAGATATCCTTAAACGCCAAAATTAGACATTACTGCACTGTTATTCGACCAGAGGCTCTGTATGCGGCAGAGACTCTAATAATGAACAAGAAAGGTCTAATGAAAAAACTGGAGGCTAAAGAAAGGAAGATTTTGAGGAAAATCCTGAGTCCCATCAAAGAAAACAGCGAGTACAGAAGGCGTCACAACCACGAATTATACAAGCACGTGGAGAAGATCAGTGACACGATTCGAAAAAGAAGGATTGCCTTTTATAGCCACGTGACCCGAATGAACACAGGCAGGATATCAAAACGGATATTGGCGTACTTTCAAGATAAGAAAACCAAAGGGGCTCGGTTCACGGAAGATGAGAAAGATCTACGTGAAATGGAAATTTCCCCTAAAGATATCATGGAGCGTGTTTCACTTCAGGAAAAACTACGTACGCACAAAGGTTTCCAGGAAAAGCTGAAGCTGAAGACAGGGAAGGCGTGGTCCCAAGAGAGAATAGAACAACACCGGATACGAATGCGGGAACACTGGGCGGTAGTTACAACTTGGAAGAAGAGACAGTTTAACTGACGCGGTCCCTAGTTGGCCGAATTGAAGAAAGAAGAATCCTTTTGATGACATCAGCTCCAATACCTACATTCTCACGCCATGATTCGTCATTTCAAACAATCCTATGTCATTGTTCTGTAGTTCTGGGACGTAGTTCTACAACTATATTGTGTGTGTGTGTGTGCGTGCGTGCGTGCGTGCGTGTGTGCGTGTGTGTGTGTGTGTGTGTGTGTGTGTGTGTGTGTGTGGCGAAGAGGATATAAATAATCTTGTCAGGACTGGCCTGTGATTTCGTTCGGACAGTTTTGTTGAGGGTTGACTGTTTCATTTTAATTTATTTCCTTTTTCCCTCAGTTGTGTCAGTCGCTGTATATGTATCACTGATCATTTTTGTTTTCTTTCTTTACAGGTGAGAATTTTGTTGTTGCTGAAAATGGTGCGGAACTTCAGTACTGTGAGTCAAGGTCAGAATCAAGCAATATTTAAATTTTGCTTGTGGTTATCATTAAGTCTAGACACATTTGGCTATGTAATATAAATAATACATTGACTTGTGTGTAATGTAGTCCAAGATGTTTTCAATTAAAGATTTTCAAAATGAGCATGCTACAAATGGACGTGACTACCTCGTGATGTAATGGCTAGCATGCTTGGCTGTCGCTCCGGGTTCGATTTCTGGCTCTGTCAAGAAATGTAATTCTGGTCTAAGGGCTGGAACGGGGTACAAACTCATCCACGCATGTCAAAACTGAGAATAGGCGGGTTCGATTCCCACCTCGGCCATCCATAAAGTGTTTTTCCGTGGTTTCCCCATTTCTACTCCTGGCCACGGCTGCCTCCATTAAATCATCGCCTCGATTACAAATACACACACTACTACAGGCACCAACAATGCAGGTTATCAGAAATGGTGAATGTTTATTTAGGCTGACTACCTACGGCCTTCACGTTAAAAAAAACTCCTTCAATTGAAAATCTTTTCATCAACTTCGGAGAAAAAGCGGCTATGCTTGTAATGCATGTGAATTACCTGCGGGTGACATAATTGCCCGAAGACTGGTATCTTTGCCCCGTATGCTACATTCAAGCTTTCGTTCTGGGACACGGACCTTCACTTCTCCGATCTGACAATTCAATGTCATTGTGTAAAGTGTATTTTGATAGGATTGATTTTAGCGCGTTTATTGAAATGTCACGTTGGATTTAGTTCAGTGGAAATCATGTAAGCAATTTGTCTTAAGGCTAAATGTCCCGTTTTTTAGTTTGTAATTCTGACACCACGTAGCAGCACCAAAGTGAGACAATTTCTTTTTTCAGTTTTCTCTTGAACGAAAGCTCGTATTTGCGATCTGAAAACCACTATGTATACTAGACTGCAATTGAATTGCTATTAAATCGATGCATTTTCCAAAATGTGAAAAACAAAAAAGTTACTTACAGTTCTTTATATCTCTGCTTAAAATATGAAAAAAAAACTGGTAATACGAAAACGGAGATTTATTTCCTGATTCCAATGCATTTATCAGAATTAAAATCGGGTGAATGGAATCGACAGCATTAGTTAGGGAATTGTTTAGAAAAGGGTGGTAGGCGGCGCGGCTTCACATGATCTCTTGCGCAAAGAAAATGATGAACACGCTGACAGGGCGGAGGGAAAAGGGAACAATTTGACGACGGGAAGGAGTTGTCTTCCTCTTGTCTTAAATATTATATTTCGGCAAGTTACATGTACAAGTGCCTAGTCGTGGAACAATATTTGAGCAATAAAAGCATACCGGTACTGTAGTAGGGTCACAATATGTAACGCTGACACAATGTGTTTCTACAGATTCCTTTCTTACTTCCTCAAACATTCTTGTTGATAATAATACATTGTAGGGGCTTGGGACATCTTGGTCATCGGTCCCTTTGACTGGCTGCGTGGCTCAGCGGTAACGTTCTCGCTTGCTGTGCCCACGGTTGCAGGATCGAATCCTGGTGCAGCCAGTTGGCATTTGAGAGTGCGCTAAAGAGAGGGAGCCGTGTCATTAGATTTACTAGCACGTTAAAGATCCCCTTCGGGGGCAAAATTCCGACACCCTGGGGTCTCTAAAAGCCACAGTAGTTCAAAGGGACGTAAAACCAATAACGTTATTATTATTATTATTATTATCATCATCATCATCATCATCATCATCATCATCATCATCATCATCATCATCATCATCATCATCATCATCATCATCATCATCATCATCATCATCATCATCAGTCCCGTGTAGTTGATTATGTGTGTAACTGTATTAGAGTCAGGGATAGGGCAGGTGCCCTGAAACTTCACGTACGGTACTATCTCGGCATTTACCTGGAGGGATTGTGGAAAAAACGGTGAAAACAAACTCAGGATAGATACTGACAGTGCTGGATTCCCTTCTAGGTAACTGCTTTAGAGTTATTTGAGGATAAACTCCCGAACAAAAATACATTGTTCTGACAGTAGTAATACTTTGTAGGGCATATTCTTACCGCACAGAGCAGCGACTGGTTTCACTCGATGCGAAATTGAATACTGTATAGAAAGATATGACTGGTTTGTAGTTAGCAAGTTCTTGACATTTTAGGAAAAAGATAGACAGGATATGTTCGTGTTCAGGTTTATTGGGAATATCTATTCTAAAAACCATCCGATGCGGACGTCCAACTCTAGGTATCGTCTTCTAGACATTTACCAAACAAGACCACAAACCGTGAAAATTCTAATCAATGGAGCCAGCTATTATCGATTTATAAGAGGCCAAATGCGCACGCACATAGACCTACATACATACATACATACATACATTTATTTTGGTGATTCGTATGGGTCTTTGGTTCTTTTGACTCTGATTCCCTTTTTTTTTTCGTGAGATCTGAAACGACTCCGCGAGGCCAATCACTATAACTTACTTCAATTTTCATGGAATAAAATATCATTTATGTAGGACATTTTATTACAATAAACAAATTATGAAAATGCATACCAAGACCAAAATTATTATGTACATATAGAAATAAAGTTCCTAAGATATTCTCATCTGCCTATTGTTAGCACAGGCACTAGTACTGCGTACTATAAACAAACGAAAAATATTATACCTAATTATTTCCTGTTCTTGAAATCAATGCTCAATTTTTTCCATATCAAAGATAACGTTTCATGATTTACACACACTAATCAGTATTTTACCTCGCCTCAGGTTCTCTTATATCTATTGATCTGGTCATCCTGGGATCAATGATCTCGGGCAACAAGATTTTCTCGTAGCAGAATGTCAAGTTACATTTCGCATTTTTTGTCTCCAGAACTTTTCGTCCCTCTTTATTGTTTCTATGTGAATGTCCTTAGGCGTCCATACCACAAAATAACATATTTCCCGCTATGTTATTTCCAACTAGCCCTGGTTCGGGAAATAAAAATCATGTGAGTGTTAGAGAGTTATCAATCTGTTCTCTTCTGAATGGCAGTGTTCTCGACATTCTCTAGGCTTTTTTTTTTTGCTTACTTTCTTACAAGCAAAATCCCTTTAGCTTTATGCAGGCTTCCAGTATGGTCATATTCCGTGCAGAATAAGGGCACTTGACTTCGACTATAACCTCGTCTCCTATTAATCCGTCTGAGGAGGCACCTTAAAACCCATTAGTTTTATGTACGAAAAGACCACATTCTTCGACTTTTCTATCGATTTCTCTTCTATTCGCAATTCGCTCATTATCACAGCCATACTACATTGCTTTTTAGTGAAATTCGCTGCACATAATGTTCTTTGCTACTGGAGACCATTTCGAAGTAGGTTTCCTCTTCCATACATATCCAAAATTGGATGCCGTAAGTCTGTCCTTTCTATCTGTGTGCCACTTTTCATTTTCCCTTTTGGCCCCTTGTTTCCTTTTCCAGATTTTGTATATGGCCTTCACTAAGCGTTAGTTGCTTGATCTTCTCATCACTAAACTCTCTCGACAGTACCTCATCGAAATCGAACTGCATTGATCGGTTTCCATAATCACGTGAGACAGTACGTTTCATTTCATTAGACTTGTTGGGACATTCTTTTCCCTTCTCGCGACGCAAATAAACTTTTTCGGAAAGCTGCTTTTCTTCTCTTTCTGCTGAGTGCAGTGTCCTTCACTATTGTGGCAGTTTCTTTTTCTATGCCAGGATGGCCCAAACTGAAGACCAGCCCGGCAGCTTTGGTTCTATGAGTGAAGGAACCTCGTTTCCCTCGATTGATCTGCTTACCTCCCGTGAATTTTGTTACAAGGTACATATAATTTTCGGCAGCATTGTTGGTGGTTTTTGATACTAGATGGGAACATTTTGCAATTAGGGGCTGCAAGCAATAACTCATAAGTTTGGTTGCAGTTAGCTGTTTGTCTTCACCTTGCCCGCTGGTAGTTCAAAAGTACTGTTTGCACTCTTTATGGATCTCAATCCAATCCAGTATTTTCGGAAACCAATTTTCACAATCGTTACGCCTTTATTTTCCCACACAACGCATTGTTTTCATTTGAAGTCGAACTTGCTTCTCGGAAAAAAGTTGACACTGAATAGTTCATGATTTTGTACTCCTACACTTACAGTATGTATTAGAAGTAAAAAACAAACTACACCCGTGGCGCGACAGCCCATGGAGGGCCTAGGCCTACCAAGCAACCACTGCGCTGTTAGCCATGTAGCCTGCAGATTGCGGGGTGACGTTTAGTCATCCAACTTGTAGGCTACATGTAAAATATAAAATCATAACTGCTCACTGCATTACAGATTCTCTAATGCAAGCGTAAATAAATATATAATTTCAAATATAAACTAGGAAAAAAACTTATGGGTGTGAAGAGGTGTTTTTCTTCTTTGTTTAGGGCCTGGCTTCCTTTTCTTGGTACTTAGTCGCAATCTCCCCTGGGATTTAGTGGAACGCCCTTGAATCGGTTTTGGTGGTGGCTCCATTTTACAACAAAAACGAAAAAATAACTCCACGTGATGACCGTAATGCTCTCCACCAGTCGTAGCCTACCTATATGTACATGTATCTATTCTACCAGAAATACTGTCCGAAGAATAAAGTGCCGAAAATAGAACACCTAACGGGCATTAAAAATAATACTGTTGCAGGTAAAATAAATTAAACAAAAAGTAATTAATGAGATCGATGAACTAAAAACAAGAAGTCGTAACTAGGAACTGGTAAGATATCAAAGGATCACTCAGAAATATCCAGACCTTGACAATAATTCAGAACTAACCGGCACAGTCAATCGCAACATTGGACTAGATGCTCGGGAATTCCATGCCGTCTGGCAAGGTTGTCGCTCTCTCAAATAATTCGAGCTCCGCTCCCCTCCCCTCCCCTCCCCCAACCCTCCCCCAACCCGCTCTCCATTTCCTTGTATACTGCCGCGCCTTGTTGCAAATATGATGAAATAGCAGCTTATTATAAATAACAACGATCGATGTACTGTAACACTTGAGTGCTTTTATTTGAAATTGAATAGCCTACATTATAACAATATTACATGTGCTCTTGATGTGCTCTAAGCCCAACACAAGCATGGGAGATGGTCGAGTTTGTTTCAACAGAGTGTACACACAAGACTAGACACTGCCTTGCAATCCATGGTGATCAGGCTATGCCAGCGCTCTCGGCAACCAGCTTGGAGTATCCGAACCTTGTGGCAAGCGCTCTCCAATACCCCTTCTCGCTGTCATAGGTTCGTATCATTGTAGACCCAGTTGTTCCACATTGTTCTGGAATGGTTCTATAGCCAAAGGCTTCGTGAATACATCTGCCAGCATCTTGTTGGATGGACAATACAGCACTTCTATGATGTCCTTTTCTCGAAGATCCCCAAGCTGGTGATGACATACATCAATGTGTTTGGTGCGAGCCCCAAACCGATTTGACTCAATTAATTTAATACAACCTTGGTTATCTTCTTACATGGTCGTTGGACCAACAATCGGTTAACTCATGTCCATAAGTAATTGTCTGAGCCACAGCAGCTCTCGACTGGCAAATGATGCTGCAATGTATTTCGCCTCCGTAGACGACATGGCAACTGACGTTTGCTTCCGGCTTGACCATGCTACAACTCCTTGGCCAAGAACAGAAACATAACCACTTGTAGATTTCCTGTTGGTTTTGTCACCAGCCCAGTCATCATCCACATAACATTTGAGCTCTGTGTCTTTAGTTGAAGATAAACGAAGTGTCTTGTGTATTGTAAGTGCGAGATACAGCATCACTCGTTTTACAGCATTCCAGTCCTGTTGAGTAGGCTTCTCCACTCGACGACTAAGTAGACTCACTGCGACTGCGATGTCTGGTCTGGATACTGTAGCTATGTGAGACCCTATGGCTTTCCTGTACAGAGTATTATTTGGTAACACTTGCAGTCACTTCACCAGACAAGAAATTGGTTTCCATTGGAGTCGCAGCTGGTTTTGGCTCCGATAAGCCATGATCCTCCAACAATGCTGCGATCTTTGCCTTTTGGTTTAGCAAAAATGTTCCATTTTTCCTGTCGTTCCACTTGAATTCCCAAATAGTAACTATCATCACCCAAGTCTTTGATGCCAAAATAATTCTGCAATTCTGTACCAACTTGATCAGTTAATTTTGCAGACTGACCTACCGGCAGATCATCGACATACAACAGAATGTAAGTAATGCGTCCATCTTCTCCCTTTCTTGAATAAAGACACTGATCTGCATTTCCTTGTTGAAAGCCTAACTTGGATAATGTCTCTGTAGCTGTCTTGTTCCAATCGTGTGCCAATTGCTGTAAACCATAGAGACTTTTACGCAATTTCAGAACTTTGCTCTCTTGACCGGGTTCCTCAAAACCCTGTGGCTGTTCCATATATAGTTCCTCTTTTAATTCACCGTTCAAATAAGCACTTCTCACATCAAGATGCCGAACGTGAAGTCCCCTCTATGCAGCTACATTGAATAAAACTATCATGCTTCACAACTGGCGCAAAAGTTCCATCGTAATCCTCACCATATCGTTGAGAAAATCCTCTGGCTATCAGTCGGGCCTTGTAAGTGTGGATCTGACCGTTGCCATCCAATTTTGCCTTAAATACCCACTTACAAGAAAGAGTCTTCTTCCCTGGTGGAAGCTCCGTTAATTCTCATACACAATGTTGATTGAGAAAGCTGATTTCTTCTTCCGCAGCAGCAGTCCACAACTTTTGCTCACGAGGTTACATTTTGAGCATTTCGTTCCATGAGGCTGGCTCTCTGGTGTGATTCGTCTGCACCTTGTACGTTAGCTTCTTTGCTGGTACATCCTTATTTGGCCGTTCAGAAACTCTTCGTGAAAATTGTGGAGTTTCTGGTTCAGTCTCGCATTCATCTCCTATGCTGCTTACAGTCTCTCCTCTGTTGAAAGTCACCGTGTTGTTACCTCTGGGATTCAGTGTTGAGTTGTCAGCTGATTCCGTCTGTGTCGAAACATGTTCCAATGTCTCTACATGCTGCGGTGTTATTTAATTATCCCCTTCTTTCGGTGCACTGCCTACCGAAGCTGGATGTTTGGCAACACTCTCAATTACCCGCACCGATCTGCTGATCCATACCTTGGCTGTCTTTGGATCCAGAATCCGATAGCCTTTGGTGTTTCCATCATAGCCAATCAGGACGCCCTCTATTGCTTTGTTGTCCCATTTCTTTCGCTTTTGTTTGTGTACAAGCGAATAGACCTTAGATGCAAACACACGTAAATGACCCAGATCTGGCTCTACTTTAAACAATTCAACTGGAGTTTTGTTGATACTCCGGCTCGTTGATCGATTCTGCAAATAAGCTGCGGTCAAAACTGCTTCTCCCCAGAAGCGGTTGTTCAGATCAGCATCCAACAACATGAACTTTGCAGATTCTGTCAATGACCGATTCTTCCTCTCTGCTACGCCGTTATGTTGTGGAGTGTAGGGGACTGTGACCTGATGTTGGATCCCCTCCTTCCGCAGAAAGTTCTCCAGTTTTTGTGAAACGTATTCCTTGCGATTGTCTGTACGAATGACAATCGGCTTCCTTTCAAATCTAGTATGCATTGCAGCAATGTATTCTTCTACGACGCCTGCCACCTCATCTTTGGATTTTACCAGCCTCACCACAGTAAAACGGGAGTAATCGTCAATGAGTGATAGAAAATACCCATTTCCACTTGGCGTTGCAGTCTGCATGGGCCCACAAAGATCAGAATGAATGAGTCGCATGGGCTCCTTCTCTCTAGATGTACTCTCAGAAAATGTTGCTTTGGTTAGTTTTCCCTTGATGCAGTCTTCGCATACTACCTTCTCCGAACATGTAGACACTTGGATTCCTGTGGCCAATTCCTCATTGATCAGACGCTTGATTGCAACCGGATCTCGATGTCCCAATCGACGATGCCACTGGTGTAGGCATACAGCTTCTCTCGCCACATGAACTGACGAACTTGGTACCACAGTCTGAAGTCGGAATAAATTCCCATCGTTCCTTGCTTCTGCGATGACCTGATGTTCTTTGTAGATGCTGCACGTGTCATTCTCAAACGTCACTCGGTGACTTTGCTCTGTTATGCGCCTCACCGAAAGTAGACAATCATCCAATTGTGGAATAAGCAGCACATTTTTCAATAGTACTTCTTGGAGGTGCCCGTTTGGTACCTTACAGTAAAATTGTCCATCTCCGATTCCAGCAGCTACCACGGATGAACCATCAGCAAGAAAGACTGTAGCACTTGTGTCACGATTAGACATGAAACATTGCCTATCATTCGTCATATGACTGGTTGCCCCTGAATCTATGCACCATCCTACAGTAGCCCTACTTGCAGCATGTTGTTGATCTAGTGCCTTAAATGTAGCATAGTTCTGTGTGTTGCATACCTTAATCTCAATCGATGATTTTGCCGATTCTGAACCTGCTGACCTCTGCTGTTGACTTTTCTTGAATCGATAGCAATCTGTTTTTAAATGGCCAAGTTTATTACAGAAGTAACATGCCCGTGTCTCTTTGCCATCCTTATTTGGTTTCCCGCTTGAATTTTTAGTTGTTCCATTTTGATGAGCACGACTATCCTTACTTGAGCCTGCGACCGCCGACTGTAGTGCAACCTCTGAATCACAATTTCCAGGCACACCAGCTTCGCCACGCCTTTGGTATTCGTCAAGCATTTTCCCAGTTACATATCCCACTGTTAGATCTGCCTCGTCACGGCCCTCGAGCGATGTGACAAGTCCTGAATAAGCTTCTGGAAGACTCGCCAGCAAAACCGCTACAATCTCGTCGTTTTCAAGTGGCCTACCAGATCCACGCAGCAAACCCACTACTTCCATAATTGCGTCGATGTGACTGCTCATTGGTCCACCACAATAATGTATGCCGTACAGTTTACGTCGTAAATATAACCTGCTTCCGAACGTGGATCTCTCGTACTTTCTCGACAGAGCTCGGAGTATCCGAACCTTGTGGCAAGCGCTCTCCAACAAAATACAGTAACACTTTTATTCACAAACTTCCCAAAGTGATCCCGACGATTCTATTCGACCGATTTAGATTTTCGATGCGGCTTTGGAATCAGTGAGTAAAACTGAACTTTCGTATTACCCGTTTTCTTTCGAATTTTAATCAGACATTTGAAAAACAAACAGCAACTTTTCTGTTTTTGAAATTAAAAAGTAAGCAATGAATTCATATCAATTCTGCTACTAGACAGTGTAGGCTACATAGCAGTTTTCGTATCGCAGATCGGAGCTCCCCTTCGATACAAAAATAAATAAATAAATAAATAAATAAATAAATAAATTCCGCTATGATGTCGGTATGGAAGAACACAGGAAAATAAGAAAGCTAGGTTACAAAGAGTAAATTGGAACAAGAATACAAACCCGGCCGAAGTTGTCGGATTATTTAAGTGGGTTAAAAATCCCTCAGTATGCCTTCCTTCGGAGGGGAAGTAAAGCCGGTTGGCCCATGCCATATATTTATGTCATCTAAAAGAACCTTCCACTAACTACAATTGTGTGAAGCTAAATTTGTAGGTTAAATTTGATTAACGCTCTATTAAGTTCCAACGTTCATCGCCAGGTGCCGGCTGTGGTGGCAGCTAGGTGTCGACGATAGTATTTGGTAGCAAAAGTTGGAACTACTTGAAATTGATCGTCTGTAGTCCTTACATGAATTACAGATAATACTGTACACACTAATACAGACATCACAGTTAACACCGGTTATCAGACAGATTCAACACACACCCAAAGTACACGGGGCTACATGACCGCGTTGTCGCAGCCCCTAAACTGAGGAACCAACCAAGAAAACAAAATATTGTAGTCTCGCTGGGACTGATCGGTGAGAACAATGCCAAGTAGATACTACCTCGTCTTACCATAAATACGGTCACAACTTTTGAGGGTGGCTGTACTTTCCCCTTTGTAAGGGTCTCCACATTCCTGTGTTGTAGCACCATATAACTCATTCCGAGTGCAGCTGCAGTAGTGGAAAGTTCTGTGTGATCGTTTTTAAGATGGAATGAGGCGATCATGAAAATCGTCTAGCTGTGGGCGCGATGCACAAGGTAGGCAAATTCTCAGGTGAGATTTTCGAAATTCTCCAGAAACTAAAAATAAGGAAACGTTCGTGTACCGCACTTACAGCGCTCCCTCGGGACTGGAACTGTGAAAGACCGAGGCAGAGTAGGAAGACCACGCACTGTGCGGACTCCAGAATTGGTGAAAGCAGTGGCGGTTCGTGTGCGAAGAAATCTCGTGAGGAGACAATCTGTGATGGCTTATGAGAAACTCAACACCCTCTTCCATGGGGAACGCTGGAGCTTCCAGTAGGATTCGGCCCTAGCACATAAGGCTCGCACAACTCAGGAGTGGCTTGGTGCCAATGTTGCGGACTTTATTTCGACCTCGGATTGGCCTTCTGCAAGTCCGGACCTAAACCCCAAAATTGTGGTCCAAACTTCAGGACATGGCTTGCAAGAGGAGCCATCCAAATATTGTAAGTTTAAAGTGTTCTCTTTTGAAGACAGCAGCAGATTTTCTGATGGAAGTGATGCGGAACTCAATTGATGAGTGGCCACAAATACTTAAGGACTGTCTTCGTGGCAAAGATGGCCATTTTGAATAATGACATGTAATTTTGATTTGTTACACATCCACTTAACTAATATCATTAGGATATTAAAATATCTCAAACCATTTAGGGTAAATGTATTGGAAACTTTGTGACAGTGTTTATGGTAAGACTAGGTATAAAAAGTAAAGGCAATGTTTGGATTCAACACGACATGCTGCACATGTCATACATCGACTTAGGTAGCGGGTCATGCGCTTGGCGACGAGTCGCTAGAACGAGTGTATTTTTTAAATTTTGGTGACAACATGTTATGTTTTTATGATTAAATTGTGATTTAGTGACTTAAAAAGAAATATTTAACTACAGAAATAGTTTTATATGTTGATACCATCGAAATCTAGTGGATTCAGTTTTAAACGATTTTGGGATGTGAGATATTCTGTACAGTCAGAAGAGACTGCAAAACGAATGTGGGAACGTGGAAGCGCTTAGTTCAGGGACTGGCAGACCCAGCGCTGAAAGGCATAAATCTTTACTGAAAATATTTACTGACAATATTGTGGTTACGTATCCCCATTCTTGATGCTTCTGCAAATTTCGCCCGTAATGTGGAACTGCCCCGTCGTCAGCAATGGAAATAACTTTTTTAGTCTGTGTATAACCCGGAAACATTAATTGCATCAATTATTTCTGTATGGTGGTCCATTTTATCACAAAATGAATTGGAAGATAATACTTTTTTTTCTCCACGTGAGGAACTGGTTTTAAATTATGCAACTAGTGTGCGGTCTATGTGTGGAACATGCTATATCACCGGCCTGATGTCGGATACGGCGTGGTGGTTCGAGAGCATGTTATGGGGCTCGTGCGATTGCGGGGACCAGTTCATGTGTTTGCCAGCATGCAAGAGTTAGTTTACTTGTTTGTTTGGGTGCCTAAAGCGGGAGAAGGTAGGCTTCAAGTAGGGTGAGATAGTCCACTGTAAAGGGAAATTAAAACGTAGCGAGGGAATGTAGAGAGAACTGGTCGAATGAGACAGAAAGAGAGGCATGCGTTGTAGTTGATCTTGTAGAGAGAGAGTGCGAGTTAGTAGAGGGGTGAATTTAAGAGAGGGTTGTTGAAGGTGGAAAGGGATGACTCAGAGTGAGAGGGGCATACACAGAGGAAGGGTTGACCGCACGATTCTCCGCTTGGGTTTGGCGCCGAGCATTGATCGACCAGACTCACCACACACGCATATAACAGATTCACTCCATTGCTACAACAACGTGTGTAACAATATTGTATTGTACTGCACTGCACATGGCGAGTGGTTTCATACACGTTGCTGGTAAACCTCCCATTATAGTACTCAGCTGGAGATAAATCAATAATTCCTAACCTTAGTGGTGTCTTGGTGGTATATTATACAGATAATGGTTATCCTTCAAAGCTTTAGTGCAGTAATGGCCAACTGACTGGCCTCGAGAAATCTGCCTGCAATACTTTTTAACCTTCAGACTATAGTATATTTTTAATTGTTTAGAAAAATGAAAAATGATAAGAGAATAATTATGCAAGTGTAGTAAACTTGGCTGCCAAAATTAACGTACGGAGGGTTTAGTCATAAACTTGCCGTTGCTGTACTCTCTCATTAGTCATTAGCTTGAGTCAGATCCCAAACATTCTATGTTCTACCACAAGGTGACCACTCCTCGCCTAAGATCCAGGAAGAGTTTTATTAAGAGAACAGTACCCCTCCACACCGACATCTTCGTCACTATAGACTGCGAATGTGCGGTTATTATTGCTTTGTTTTGCTTAAGTTGTAAGTGTTCTACATTAAATCTGTGAACACCAAATACTTTAAACATGGGTTGATTTGAGGTAGTGACAATTATTTATTTTCTTGATGCATATATCATAAAACATGATTCTAAGTTTTACAGGTCTTCGTAGCGTACAACGCGTTCCCAGCTATGCGGAATCAGTTGGATCTCGTTGGAACTGCCTTATCTATTGATCTTGCGAATAGAGCGGTCGGTTGCCTAATGAATGTCTTCAAGTGTTCGGAAGCGAATCCAACGAAGTGATTCCTTCACCTTAGGGATTAGATCGAAGTTGCAGGGATTTAGATCAGGAGAGTATCGGGGGTGGTAGAAAACTGCTCGGCCACAACGATTGAGCTCCTGCAATATGCGTACTAAGCAATGTCATGTACAACGATGCGTAGGTTACGGATGAAGTGTTGTTTTCTTTTCAGAGCTGCTCGCAGATTGCCTCGTAAAAAAAACGAACAGTATTACTCTGCATTAACGTTCTGCCTTTGGGGAGCGGTATGTATCACAATCATAGGCAAGAACACCGAAGCCTTCACATTGGTAAGGTCTGCCGAACTGGTGTTCTTCGCGCGGCACGTCTGACACCTTTTCGCGTCGTCCTCTGAAGGCTCTTACCCACCTACCAAACTCCAGATACCGGCGTTTAGCTATGCACTTGCCCTTGAGATTTCAGTCGTAGGCGACGGGTGCATAGCGGAACGGGGAGGGGGCCGATTACTTCCCTATCTGAGAACATTATTGACGCGCGGGACAGTTCGTTCTCACAATCAGGCACACGCTCAGCGTGGCAAATGTTGGACGTTGGAGTGGGATGGGGAAGTGCAGAGCTAACTGTCGGTAACTGTACCTTACGGTAGACCACCTCCTGGTGTAGCGGCTAGCATTCTTGGCTGTCGCTAAGAAGGCTCTGTCGCCCTGGAAGTACGGGTTCGATTCCCGGCTCTGCCATGAAATTTAATTCTAGTCTGAGGACTGGAAAGGGGTATTCATTATTTTATAAGCCAGTAGAGTTTTCAAAACGTTGTGTAGTGAAACTATCTGGAGGGAAGATTGGACATTAAATACTTCGAAAAAAAAAGTTATTTGAGAGGGATAAGGGACTCGAATTAAAGGGGAATTGAAAACATAACCAAGAATGTATTTATCACATAACGACATTACAAAATTATATTTTGTAGGCACATGCCAGATATTTCATGCAATTAGAATTCACATGGCAGGTTTTACACAAAATGTTCTAATTCTAAATGCCATACGTTTATTGGCATAGACACCAAAACTGACACTAAATTATATACAGGGTGGGGCAGCATAACTTCCTTTTTTCAAACCTTAATAAAACACATTGTACGAATCAGAAAATTTTTATTTTTTAATATAATGTAGGTACAAATATAAAGTTTTGTTTTACTTGGTTTTGAAGGTCAAATCAGGTAGGTGACGTCCCACATTCTCTACACACTGGGTGAACCGATTTCTGGCGTTTGTCATAATTCTTACCAGCATAGCAGGCGTTATGTTGGCAAGTTCTTCCTGGATGTTGTTCTTCAAATCTTGTAGTGTCATTGGTCGGTTTACATAAACACGGGATTTCAAAAAAAAAAAAAACATAGAAAAATCACAAGGGGTCAAATCGGGGGATCGGGCCGGCCATTCCAAGTCGCCCCTAATTGAGATTAGGCGCCCTGGGAAGTGTTCCCTCAAAACGGCCATCGATGCTCTTGAAGTGTGTGCTGTTGCACCGTCTTGTTGAAACCAAACGTCCCCTAAGTCCAACTCATCCAGTTGTGGAAAAAAAATAATCCTGTAACATGTTTACATACCTGTCCGAATTCACTGTCACTGTGACTTCATTTTCCTCAAAGAACCAGGGACCAATTATTCCACCTGAGGAAATTGCTAACCACACTGTGAGTTTTGGTGAATGCAAAGGCCTTGGATGCAATTCTCGAGGATTGGTAGCAGCCCAGTAGCGCATGTTTTGTTTGTTGACGGATCCACACAAATGAAAATGGGCTTCATCACTAAAAAACACAATAGCGTCCTCAGGCACGACTTCCAGAAACACCTCACACGCGTTCCTCCTAGAATTGAAGTCGTGTTCAGAAAGTTCCTGCACAATCGCCATCTTGAATGGATGAAAATGAAGATCATCATGAAGAATTCTCCTCACAGAACGATTAGAAAGTCCAAGGGCAGACGAATGTTTGCGCGCAGAACGCCGTGGTGATCGCAAAATTGAAGCTCTCACTGCCTCAATGTTATCAGGTGATCTAATGGGTCGTGGGACTTCAGTTCTACGTCTTGTTGCACTTGCAGTTTGTCTGAACGTAGTGACCCACGTAACAATTGATTTCCGGTTTGGGACAGGCGCCAATGGGGCTAAATTAAAGCGATTCCGAAAGGCACGCTGGGTTGCGATCACAGAACAACCGCTCGAAAAGTAGGCCTCAAGGGCAAACGCACGCTCCACACTGTTCCAACGCATGATGGCGACTGAACTGTGTCAGTACAAAACTTTACAGACCCGCCTATTGGACGAGACCACTAGCGCTCCGGTACTACATCACACTACTAAATGGGGCGCAATTGAAAAAAGGAAGTTCTGCTGCCCACCCTGTATATATATATATATATATATATATATATCATTTATTGCATGTGACAGGCCATTAAGACCCATAGCAGAAAAACAAGGGTATACAATTCTTGATTACAATATAAATAGCAAGCATAACATAATCTAGGCTATAACATTGTACTTCATAACAGGAAGAATGATTTCAGCTTCTCAAATAATGGTGGCATATATTAGACCAACGATTTCTGTCCCTGGCATCTTCCCTACTTGCATCTGGATCTACCTGGTTCAGTGCCAACATAACTCGATCTTTCCATCTCGTTCTTGGTCGACCTCTTGGACGTTTTCCCGTTGGCTGAAAATTGAACACACGGTTCGGGAGAGTACCTTCTGCTCTGATAATGTGTCCTAACCATTGTAATCGTCTTCTCTCTATCTCTCTACTGATGTCTGCCTTTTTATAACGTCGATATAACTCCTCTTTACTCCGTCTTTCCCAACTGTCAGTTTCTGGGCAGTATTTTGGGCCATAGATTTTCCGCAGCATTTTTCTTTCAAATGCACATATACGTTCTTCAAAAGTTCTTGGAGTCGCCCACGTTTCACAACCATACATTAAAACAGGTCGTACTAGGGTCATGTATAGGTGGATCTTGTTTTCCTGAGATATTAGACGTGACGTGAAAATTCGATTCATGCTATAGGAAACATGAGTAGCGTTGGTGATTCTTTGTCTTATTTCCTTTTCTATTTCACTTTTGTTTGACAATATTGATCCTAAATATTTGAATGATTCAACTGTCTCAAATTTGTGCATTCCAACGTCGATAGCGATCGGAATATTCTGTCGACGTGATATAATCATGTATTTTGTTTTCGATTCATTAACCACCAACCCCGTTTTCTTTGCTTCCAGTAGGAATCTTGATGTATCAGTCGTTACCTGATCCAAAGTGTTCCCCATGATCACCACATCATCAGCAAATGCAAGAATTATGTCGGATCCGACCATCTCCATTTCCCTATTCCAACCAGTTCCACGTTTAATCTTTTCCAATGCTATATTGAAAAGGACTGGGGCTAGAGGATCTCCTTGTCTTAGTCCACTTTGAACGCTAAAGGATTCTGATTCTTGATTTGCAAACTGTACCTGGCATCTAGAGTCAGAGTAACAGGTCTTGATCAACCTTATGTACTTCATTGGAATGCCCATCTCGTGCATAGCCGTCCATAATACTATACGGTTTATACTGTCATAGGCCTGACGAAAATCAATGAAGATTAAATGCAATTCCTTGTCAAATTCGTAGAATTTCTCCATGAGTTGCCTCAATGTAAAGATGTGGTCGATAGTAGGCCGACCAGATACAAAACCACATTGATATGAGCCTATAATGTCTCCCAAAAATGGCCTAAGTCGATTCATAAGCAGTGAGGTAAAAATTTTATATCCTATCTCGAGTAAGGCAATCCCTCGGTAGTTAGAAGGTTTTGTGGCATCACCTTTCTTAAAAATGGGGCATATCACGGCTCTTTTCCACTCACTTGGAATAACTTCTTTCCTCCAGATATTAACAATTAATTGTTGCAGGTTTTCCATTAACACTGGTCCACCATACCTAATCAACTCGGCAGTAATTCCACTTCCTCCCGGAGCTTTGTTGTGCTTTAGAGATTCCACAATATGTCTTATCTCATCAATAGGTGGCTCAGGTACTTGCATTTCCGCCGTCATCATTGGCACCTGTGCATTTATAGCATCCATCTCAACATGAACATTTAGTAACTGATCAAAATGTTTTCCAAATAGATCTGCCTGTTCTTCAGGAGGTACAATTTCTCCATCTTCGTCCTTTAGTATTAGTGTATGTTGCTTGTAGATTCCCTTCGCAGGGTTAACCATTCTAAAGAAGGATCTCGATGCTTTCTTGGATTCCTCTATTGCTGTCAGTAGTGCCTTACCATGATCCCGTTTTTTCTGTCGGATGAGTCGATATGTCATACGTCTCACTTCCATATACGCTGCATTATTATCTTCCGATGGATATTTCACCCATTGCAATATTTTTATTGTTCTGTTTTTCACTGCGACTTGACACTCATTATCAAACCAGGGTTTGTTTTTGGTTTTTGGTCGCTGTCCCAAAACTTCATTTGCACTTTGTAGAACTGCTCTCCGCAAAACAGACCACTGCCCTTCCACATCTTCTAATGTATTTGATGTAGATAGACACTCCTTGATTCTATCTTGATATTCTTCCCTCACAGACGTAAGGGCCAATTTATCTTTGTCCGGGATGACCATTTCTTGCTTTCGCTTTTGCCATTTGGTAGACAGCTTGAGGCGCAATTTCATTACTACTAGAAGATGATCTGAATTCATATCCGCTCCACGGAATGTTCGTACTTGTTCAACACACCCTCGATGTGTACCATCTACTATTATGTGATCAATCTGATTCCTCGTATCTCCACCTGGTGATATCCATGTTGCTTTATGTATTTCTTTACGTGGAAAATATGTGCTGCTGATGACCATTCTTCTGTCATATGCAAATGTGATCATTTTGATACCATTTTCATTGCTATTGACATGGAGACTATCTGGTCCGATGGTTGGACGATATTCGTCTTCACGTCCAACTTGTGCATTAAAGTCACCCAGTATGAGACGAATAGCATGTTTTGGTAAATGATCTACAGTAGATTCCAATTCTGCATAAAAGTTGTTTTTCACCTCCTCCTCCGCATCTTCTGATGGTGCAGGAGCATTCCACTGTCACATGCAGGACAATCACACTCATTTTACAATACATTTTTTTGTTATTCTGCTTCAATAAAAAGAAATGTAACAATCAACTAGTGTGCAGCTGAAAAGTACTAAACCAACTCTGTTTATGTGGAGGAATACATATTTAAAATGTCTATGGGTACCTGAAATATTGAAGGGAACATAACCGTCACGTGCGGGACATGGTCAGTGGACATGGAAAAAATAATTTCCATTTCTTTAAAAAAAATCTGTGAATCTAAGAACATTTCACTGTAATACAGTATTTTATTAAAAGCTTTGCCTAAATAACCATCATATACATCAATTTTAAATAGTTAACAAATTTGACAAAAAAAATATTTTTCTAATGTCACGTGTGGGACACTGATGTCACGTGTGGGACATTGTATGATGTCTCATTCTTTTCTTGGTTTACCAAATGAAATAAAAACAAAATAGCAACTCATATGTTAATGTTACATAATTGCAACATTAGAAATGTCCGCAATTATTAACTAATTGTCATTAAATTTATACAGTCCCCTGTTGTTGGCAATTACTGGTCCAGGAATTATCTTCACAATTTCAAAACGGCTGTAAGGTATCTCATCCTGTTCTTTTGGCCATCTGAAGAAACCAGGAACCTTTGACTCATGCATGACATTAACTTTTACACTGTCTTGGTCAATTTCAGTTATTTCTCCTCTGTAGTGTACACCCTGATAATTAACTATCACCCACTGGTTGACAGCAAGATCCAACAAATCATACACCGGAGCTTCAGCACCAAAAGTTGTTTCATCTAAAGAGAGAGCATTATTTTTACACTGTAAGGCCAGTCCAGCTGATTTCATTATATGAAATGACGAAATTCCAGGGATTGATAGAACATCCGCCCAAGGATTTTCTCGTTCAATTTTCTTGTTGATGAACTCTTCGTCAACATAGAAGATTCTGGTACTAGTTACAGTTTTTGCAGCAAGATCAGCAAAGTCTTTTGCGCTCTGAACTACTCCTTGACTCATAATTTTCTCACAAACAATCCGTTTGACGTTACCCCCTACTCCATCAACAACTCCCTTTCCATGGGATGTTGCAAAATACTTCCATGAAAAAGGTTTGCCATACTTCTCAGAGAGCAGGTTTAGAACTTTGGCCATGTACCTGTTTCTAAACTCTGAGGCAGGACCATCACTCCAGATTACTTCTTCAGTAGGATTTTCGCTGTTTGGTTGTTCTGCATTAAAGGTAAATACTATACAAAAAATTAAGGAAATTAAATATTGTGTTTTTGTCCTTGTTCTTTGTGTTGGAACAAACAAGGAATGTTTGACATTCTCCTTTAAAGACCAACGCCGCTGTGAATAATAACACACTTTGTCGGGACCACAGTACACTCATAATTTCGTTCTGGTATTCACATGAGAAAGACATGGCAAAGTCAATCTGCAGAATGCGGATACCACTGGTTTCTTGTTTGTCATTCTCGAATGTTGAAGACTGTATTCGTTTGAGATTCACATGGGTCTTGAAGCCTGGCAGATCTTGTATTGTTGCTTCGAATAAATCACCAACCTGGCCTTCCTTAGCAGAAAGTTTTAACCCCTGGTCTGAATTTTCCCAACATTTCCAAGTAACTTCATCATCACTGTTTGCTGGCACTTGCAAAAGTTTGCCATCACAGCAGGCTTCACAAATGTTTTGCCAACAAGCAGAATTGATCGGCACATCACACAGTATTTTCTCCCAGAAAGAGTTTGAATAGCTGTATTTCAGGGCTTTGAGTTTGAGAATAAAATTCTCATGCACTCTGCACTTGCACTGATCAGATGGAGTGTTTTTCAAAAGTAAAACATTCTTTGGACGCAAACTACAAAATTTGGAGAAACCAACTACCAGCAATGGATTTTCTTCCTTGAAAATAGAAAAAGCTTCCTTCAAGAACATTGTCATGTAGTGCTTCTGTAACTTTTCCTTGATTCCATTCTCCCAGACAGTGATACAGTCATTCATTCCTGGGCATGTATATACAATATCTGGCTTGAAGTAGAAATCCCTCACTTTTGAATAATCAATCTTGGAATTTGAATTGGAACGATTGGCTGGTGGAGATAAACCAGCACGTTCCGCTAAGCATGTCAAAACGGCGATTTTCTTCGTTGGCGATTTCGGCAATGCACGTGTCGTTCTCCATACGGCCTTTCCCAGGGACTGCGGACATTGATATGGACTCTTAGATCCTTGTGTGGAAGTAGAGGAAAATTGCTGAAGCTTATCACCCCTTTTCTTTGCCCTCTGGATTCTTTTCCGGTCCCTCTCATACTTTCTAAATTTCTCCTTCTCAGCTTCAGTCATACCTTGCTTCTTTTTCTTCTTCAATTCTGATATCCGCTTGTTTTCCTGTTTTTGGAAATCAGGATCTTCACGTATTAGTCGTTCACGCATTTTTTGCATCCTACTTGCACTTGTACTAGCAATATTAGACATTGCCTACACCTAGAAAGAGAGAAAATAGTTGTTTCAGAAGTTACTAAGTCCAGAATGCATTTACTACTTTCTAAATAATCAGCAATTATTTTTAATTACTACTTCAACAGGAAATTCTCATTAAAAATAAACCAAAAGGATCAGTTGTGAACATAACATGGGTCTAATTCTTAAACCACACATTAAAATGATGAAACCCATGAAAATCAGCTATGGAACTGAAAATCATATTACAGTACCATAATACACGCCATATCACACAAGCGATAACAATCCTCGCCACGTGTGGGACAAACTTCAATGCCTAACCTAACCTATAATTGACATGACAAAAATCTTTAAAAATTATGGTAGGTTTAGAACATAAAACTAACTTATAAAATTAAAAAAAAAAACAGGTAAAATTATTGAAGCATATTCACAAGAGTCAAAAATAATTGTAATTTTCTGTCACGTGTGGGACAAAGATGTTCTCAACTAATCATGGCTTAATTACTGCTCATAATTATAAAAAATTATTATACTGATTACTGAAAATGTGTTATCATGTACTTACTTTCTACAAAGAGCACAGTCAAAATGTCTGAAGATCCTTTGTCTGCCTTGGCAAAGCCTCCAAAACCGACCAATTTTTTTTTACTGCTTCAGAACAAATCAGCAGGTTGCCATCTTAGATCAGAAATGCCAACTTAAAAGTGCAAATTTTAGCAAAATTTTATTAAATATGTATTAAATTTAAAACTAAATACATAATACTAGCACTTTTTAATTCAACATTTGAATTTTTGACTTTTGGACTAAATGTCCTGTTTTCTGTGGAATGCTCCTGCATGACAATTTACAACACATATCTTATATGGGGATGCTTTCAAGATCAGTGCACAAATTCGATCATTTATGGGCAACCACTTACTTACAGCAGAAGATATCTTATTATGTACAACAATTCCAACTCCCGAAGTCCATTCAGGTCGATCTTCGTTACTATTAAACATCATATATTGATTTCCAACATTCATGATCCCTTTCGGTAGTCTTGTCTCTTGGACTGCTGTTAGTATACACCCGTAATTACCCAGCACTGATTCCAGCTGCTTCATTCCTCCTGTCATGATTGACCTAACATTCCATGTACCAATTCGAAAACCAATCAGTCCTTTAATAAAGCCTTTGTCGTCAACCTTGAGATCATTCCTGTATTTTCCTTTATTTCTTTCTTTGATAAGTGTAATTTAAAACTATCAGGATATCAGCCTGATGAGCTCGAGTCCAGTGGTGGGGTTGCCACCTACGGTTTCTGGACCACCGGGTTTGTTATCAAAGTGCCTTCTTCTAGACAGGTTGCTTTCACTGCAGCTTAAAGTGCCCCATCTACACTTACCCCAACCTGGGGTCCAGGTTCTATGCCATTGTCCTTCTGTAGGATCTTCTGCCTTTAGGAACGGTTTCCCCTTCCAAGGACATAGAAAGTGCCCTAACCCCTAACAGCACAACCATCAACTATAAGTGACCGTTGACCTAATATAGGGGAGTTGGTCGTGTATACTTCAATAATACATTAAGCTGCTCGTTACTTCTCGTGAGGAAGATTGTTGTCGAATGAGTGGTAATCTTTGGGAATCAGATTGGTTAAAGAAAGCAAATCATTGTACTTTTCTGCAGAGATTTTTGTTGGTGCTGGATACAGGACTGGTGGTACTCACGCGGATCCTGAAGCAGATCGCCGTTTTCTTATTGGAAGAAGCTGGTACTCAGATGTATGTCGAAGTCGAAAGTGAATCGAGCCATCAGTTAAATATTTCAGAGCACGTATGTCTGTGACGCTTGGATCGCCAGCAAACTTTCCTGGGCGAAGGGAAGAGAGTGTTGAAACGGCTTCGTAGTTCTTGAAAAAGGTGTGATCAAGATGATGTATCACATACGGTTGCTTTCTTCTTGCCAGACGAGCCCTTACAATGAAATCACTTGGGACATACAACGGAGCTTTGAAGTAATGTTCCAAAGTTGAATGCACACTGTCAACTTCCATAACTGTATGACCTTTCTCTAGGTAAAGCTGCTCGATTGTTAAGTTTCTTGTCTTTGCCATGGTGCTGAGAGCTGATGCTAGCACTTGGTTTCTATTTTGGTAACCACAACCATCTGATATTAAGGTTACATGAGTTACTGAAGGGGCAAGTTTTCAATGTAGTCAACAATGCATGAAACAAAACTACTTGCTGAAACGCCTCCACTGGCTTCATGCCAAATGTAAAGGTTGACATCGCCATTCTTGAGACAGTAGGTGGTGAAATTGTGAATTTGTAACTTTATTTTGTAGTATAGTGCACTCGCTTCCAGTTTCGGAGCAAGAAGAACACTCTGAACGTCCATTGTTATTACGTGATGAGTTTCAGAGGCGTTCTCCTTTGCAGCTGCCTTTGCAATGAACGCTTCCTCCTTCATTTTCAAGTGCGCAGTGTATTTATCAAGGTCTAGGTTACCTGATTTATACATATGACATGTATCACATTGATCTTTCCGAGGCATGTGTATACCGATTTTTTCTTGTCAAGCTGTGCCACAAACCAAGGCCTGGACCCATGAGGCACCTCTTTTTTTTCCACACCATTCACGGTACATGCCGTGCATATTTTGAAATGATAGAAATCCACTTTCAACGTATGTCTTTCCGGTGGATGATCTGCATTAGTGGTTGGGAACTTTTGGGATTATTGCCAACCATTCCAATAAATACTTCCTTTTGTTTGCAGCATATTTGAATTGTCCACTACTCGAGGTTACATCATTAGAAGCGGCAGAGATGTTAGGCTGAATGTCTGGATCATCAGGCATCTCATCATCAGTGCCATCGCCGTCATCGCTTTCACTCTGATCAGAGGTCCATCGAAGGAAAGAATCTCGTTTAATGCCCAATGTGTTTAGGAACAGTGTTCTACAGACTCTTATACATGCTGCCCATCTGCTGTTGGTAAATGGCAGTCTTGAAAATGCATCTTCTTCTGCTTCTTCTTCTTTTCTGAGGTCTTTAATTTTCTCCGTTTGATTACATGGCGGTTGGTAACTAATCCTTTGACGTAGGCTTTCTTAGCTTCCCATGACGGGAGATCCCAGAAGTATTTAAAAACTTTTTCACGATCTCTAGTTGTAATTTGTCCACATAAAAAAGACCGCTTTGATTTAGTGTTAGTTGAAGTATGGATACATCTTTCAAGCATGCCCCGCTCATTCCTGTTAACATCATGATTAATTTGCCCACTCTTATCCCTACTAGACCCAGTGTAAGCTGCGCCCCTAAGTCTATTCTCTTTGGTGGTTTTCCTCTTCAGTACTTGCATCCTCTTGCTTTCATTCGCTGCTTCTTCCCTATCAGCAAGGGCTTCCTGAGAAATTGGTGGACAGTTGCTGGTTGATGGCATGGATTCACCGTAGGTTTCATCTTTGTCTGGAATGTAGTGCATAACGTCCTGGTCAGATATGGTAGATATGGTTTCATTTTCTGCAATAAAAGATAATGTTGGAACGTCGAAGAATCCACCCGATTCACCACTTCCCAATATCGCTAAAATAATAACTAAACATGTATCTTCTTAATTTTAATGCAGCTTATGCCTTGCTCCCTTATATTATTATTTTTGTCAACAAGTTGCAACTATCGATCTTCAAAGAAAAAAACATGAATGAACAAGATACATCATACTAGTTCAACAATACGCCATTTTCAGTCCAAAAGCCCTAATAAAAGTTCACATTTTCAACAACCTCCCACCTTTTGATTAAAATGTACATGAATCAAAACACCAATTATGAATAAGAAACACACAATTCATTCAGAAAATCTCATAGGAAGTTTTATCACTCTGCCACTTCTTGTGGCTTTCGCCGTTGACAATGAACACTGTGGTGCTATCTTTGTTGCCATACTTCCCCTTTCAACAGCAGCTTGAAGTGGTACGTCTACTTCAAGAGGAAAGAGTCGTTGTACTGGTCGAATCAGCTCCCCACTAGCTGTCTTCAATTTCGCGACTCTGATATGGCAGTCTTTCCCTGGATATACGTCCAAAACACGTGCCATAGGCCAGAATGTCCTCTTCTTATCATCCTTCTCTATCAGAACTACATCCCCAATTTTCAGTTGTGTTTGATCCTTCTCTGGCCGCTGCTGGACCAATTGACCAAGGTATTCCACTCTAAATCTTTTTCTTATTTCCTCTGTGAGACGCTGTCGGTACTGCAACCTCTTGCTTAGGCTGGATTGGTCCAGGTGATCTAAATCAGGCACTCCTACTTCTGTCACACTCTGGAAAAACATAGCCGGAGTCAGAGGTCGCAAGTCTTCAGAATCTTCTGACACATAAGTTGAATTCACTGTAGCCTCACATTCACACAATACACTGATCATTTCTTCATAGCTGAGAGAAGCTTGTCCCAATACTCGCCTCAAAAGTTTCTTCACCATTTGGATCAATCGCTCCCACCAGCCACCCCACCAAGCAGCAGTGGGCGGGTTAAATTTCCACTGTATCCTTCTGATCGATGTCTCACTCTCAACTTTCTTCCAGTCAATAGACTGAAACAGGTTATCAGTACCAACAAAATTTGTTCCATTGTCACTGTAAACCTGTTTCAGTCTATTGACTGGAAGAAAGTTAAGAGTGAGACATCGATCAGAAGGATACAGTGGAAATTTAACCCGCCCACTGCTGCTTGGTGGGGTGGCTGGTGGGAGCGATTGATCCAAATGGTGAAGAAACTTTTGAGGCGAGTATTGGGACAAGCTTCTCTCAGCTATGAAGAAATGATCAGTGTATTGTGTGAATGTGAGGCTACAGTGAATTCAAGGCCATTAACTTATATGTCAGAAGATTCTGAAGACTTGCGACCTCTGACTCCGGCTATGTTTCTCCAGAGTGTGACTGAAGTAGGAGTGCCTGATTTAGATCACCTGGACCAATCCAGCCTAAGCAAGAGGTTGCAGTACCGACAGCGTCTCACAGAGGAAATAAGAACAAGATTTAGGGTGGAATACCTTGGTCAATTGGTCCAGCAGCGGCCAGAGAAGGATCAAGGTATTCCACCCTAAATCTTTTTCTTATTTCCTCTGTGAGACGCTGTCGGTACTGCAACCTCTTGCTTAGGCTGGATTGGTCCAGGTGATCTAAATCAGGCACTCCTACTTCTGTCACACTCTGGAGAAACATAGCCGGAGTCAGAGGTCGCAAATGTTGGAACGTCGAAGAATCTACCCGATTCACCACTTCCCAATATCGCTAAAATAATAACTAAACAAGATAATAAGGGGTTTATTGTAATAATAGCTACTTGCTGCTTAACGTTTTGTAGCATAGTGGGGGAGAATTATCACTATGCTGTCAGGGTCAGTATCTTGCGTATTCAAAAGTTGCTCCAATATTTGCGAGGGTGATAATATGTTTCCCATTGTCTGCGGCAAGAGACTGCGTTCACTTTAGAATATTACCTGTAAACAACAAGACATTGTTGTCAACATGATACTTCAGATTGTATTTATAATCTTAATTAGGACCTAATATGGAGATAAACTTACCTACTGTCAAGGCTGTAATATCTTCCTGCACTCACATTCACTCTGTCACGTCTCGACAATGAACAAAACAGCGCGCGCGCCATGTGATATTGTTTACCATTCCCTACTACCTGTCCGTAGAATACCAGTCATGTGACATTTCTGGCACATAGCAGATATTAACTTACAGCTTCCATGCATTGGCACATAGCAGGTATGCTTTGCATAGAAAACAGACGGAAATGAAAACTGACTGCACAAAACAGATATTACACGTCGATCCACGGTGCTGCCATCTAGGGGACTGCATTTTTAATTGAAAACAGCTATTTTTGCACATAGCAGGTATTACATTTACACCGACGTAATGTTCTACATAGTTACCTTCACGAACTCACGAAATGGTATTGAAAATACGGTGAATATTGACGATGAATCCAAGCAGTAAATTATGTATTTGGGATTTAATCAGCCTATCTCTAACTAGGTGATGATAAAAGTTAATTTACACTTACAAGTAACGTTTAAGCTTACGGAAGTTACAGGTCATCGCTTTGGAAATAAAGTTAACCTATGGGAGGAAACATGCTGCTACTTGCATCGAAATGCTTCTGAACCCCAATTGTAAAGCTCACCAGCTCAGTCCCTCGCAAAACGTTTTGATATTTAGAGTTTTCTAGGGATCTTGGGGACATCAGCTTCCCTGGTATCTAGTTTTTTAAGTTTCTAGTATACCTGGAAGTGTTACATTAATTCATATCTATTTTCACTTTTGTCCTTATTATACAACATTAATAATGATAATAATATTAATGTTATTGGTTTACGTCCCTTTTAACTACTGCGGCTTTTAGAGACGCCAGGGTGCCGGAATGTTGCCTCGAAGAAGATCTTGAACGTGCCAGTAAATCTACTGACACGGCTCCCTTGCATTTACCCGCCCTGAAATGCCAACTGACTGCGCCAGGATTCGATCCTGCAACCTTGGGAACAGTAGGCGAGAACGTTACCGCTGAGCCATGCAGCCTATACAACATTACACCATGACATTACCTCCCTAATATCTCGACATTTTCCGTAACACTTTCTCGGGGTTTGATGTAGTTTGCACATGCAGAAAACTTGAATTCATAAACAGATGATGATGATAATTGTTGTTTTAAGGGGCATAACATCGAGGTTATCGGCCCCTAATGATCTGGGTGATAGCGAAAACGATAATGAAATGGAAACCAGAACAAAATTATCGAAGACGGAAAATACGTACAAAAAGGAACTCACATGGAAACAACTCACAATATGGTTTTACAAAAGGGAATTTAGAACGAAAAGTTGCACAAAAAGAATGGATTGAAAAAGACCCACAAAACGTAGGCTAGATTCAAAATACGTACAAAATGCAAAGTAGCGTCGAAATACTTACAAAATGCAACTGAAATTCAAAATACTTACAAAATGCAAATGAGATAGAAATTACGTACAAAATGCAATTGAGGTTCAAAATACTTACAAAATGCAATTGAAATTGAAAATACACTGCAATTCAGATTGAAATATCCCAGTTCCAATCCAAATTATTCACAAAGTGCAATTGAAATTCAAAATCCCTACAAAATGCAATTGAAATTGAAAATGCTTACATAATGTACGGTAGATTCAAACGACTCATGTGGATTGACAGTACTTACAAAAAGCAATTTAGATTGAAAATACTTGACAAATGTAATTTAGATTCAAAATACCCACAAAATGCAATTGAGAATCAAAATATGTGCAAAATGCCCACCAAACAAAATGCAATTTAGATTCAAAATTCGTGCGAAATGCGGTTTTGTTTGAAAATACTTACAAAATGCAATTGAAATTCAAAATACTCACTAAAAGGCCCGGCAACCTGCATTGAAAGACTTACTAAAAAGCAATTTAGATTGTCAATCTTTACAAAATGCAATTGAGGTTGAAAACAATCGCAAGATGTAATTTAGATCGAAAAAACTTACAAAATGCAACATAGATCAAAAATGCCTTTAAAAAATCGCTAAAAGGGAATTTAGATACACGGTGATTCGAGTAACAAAAACAGTGCGGGAATCTTAAAGAGAAAAGGAAATAGAAGGAAAAGAGGAGAGGAGAGGGGAGAGAGGAGAAGGTCCGTCCCAAAGGGAAGGGACAAAAGGGGAAAACGGACCCAGCTCAGGAATCCCTCGGGGTCGCCAACGCCCGAACTCACCAGCCGTGAGCCCCTGAGGGTGTAGCATTATCGACGGTGCACCAGAAGTGGTGGGGCTACATACACCCTGCCTCCTTAAGGGCCTTGAGCACAAGGCAGGAGGTAAAAGGAAAAGAACAAGAAGGCTGACCCCTCACAGAAGGAGGGTATCAGGAAAGATGAGACAAGGCGGGAAAGTGAAAGACGAATCATAAACACTATAGGTCATTGCTCTGAGGGGAAAAAATGTTAATCTGTGGTTGAAGAAATGCTTGTGCTTGCGTACTTGCACCGTTTTTCTCCTAAACCGCCATTTTATACCACTCCAGCTCGTTCTTCTCGAAACATTTAGGATATTTGAGTCTTTTCTAGAGATCTTGTGAGTATCAGCTTCACTGTTTCATGTTTCTAGGGTGTCTAGAAATGCCTCTTTAATTCATGTTTATTTTCAGAATTGACCTACATATATATATACATACATACATACATACATTGCTCAACCTCTGCCATATACACAAGATCTTATAAGTTTGGACACTCGTAGGGTAGCAGTGCATTTCTTCCGTCAACGAACGGAGTCTATAGAGCAGTGTTTCCCAACTTGTAAGGGCTTGAAGGCCAAAATGGGAACCTCGGGTATGGTTGCGGGCCGCACTTTAATAACAGGCTAATTTTCATAAAACTTAAGGCTGGATGCCCTTCCTGATAACACTGACATTTTCAACTGAAAATCCTACCCCGCAATCAGCGAGATTCGATTGTATTGCTTAAAAACTATTCTACAATTCCATAAAAGACTGAAATTAAAGATGCCAAGAAAAATTTAGTTTCGATGAAGAACACTCAACAATTTGAATTAATATAAAAATGGCAAACGGAGCAAAAAAACAACTAAAATACACTGAAATTAATAAAGTCATTAAAACAATACTTACAAAAGGACAATTTTGTAGTAATAAGTTTCCTTTGAATCAATGTTAAAAATGGGTTCATTATTCCGTGAGTAAAGGGGAGGGAGGTCAGTGACCTGCTTTTGCCGGGTCCTTGGGTCCTGCACTGTGCGACGATGCGGCGCATTGTATAACGGTTCGCTATCAATTCTTTATTAAATTACTTATTCATTTTTGCCGAATAGAAATACATAGGACTTTAAAACGAGCAATGATAGGCTATATATTCTTTCATAACTTTTAAAACAATTTTTTTCTTATTTTCTTAAAGCTTTCCCGGGCCGCAAAAACTTGCCTCTCGGACCGCCAATTGGATACCACTGCTGTAGAGGCTGTATTGTATTGCTTGACGAGAACAGGTTTAGATTCCTTCAATTCTATCCTCAGTCGGTGTAACTCCGTATCGACTTGGTTTCTCGACCAACGTTGAATGTAGCCACTAATCACACTCTTGTGTATGTTTCTATTTATAGGCGGTAATAATCCCTTTTGCGTGAAGTAACATGCTCCGTCTCTCTCCCTCGCTCGTGCTCGCTGCCTTATCAGGGCGATGCTATCAGCATAGCAGACAGCTCCATGATTGATTCACACTCCTCCCAAATAGTTGACGTGTAAATGGACTCCCTAGCTCTCCTCTCTTTCACGCCATGCTGTTAAGCCCTTCCACATGCTATCTGAGAAAGGTTTGCATTTCATTGGAGTTTAATTCACATCACGGCTTCAGTCTCAAATTTGGGTGACTTTCTGGAATCACTATGGTGTTGTTAATCGTATTAGGGGCTTGAGATATCTTTGGTCGTCGACCCCGTGTACATGGGTGTGTTTCTGTGGTGTCAGTAGTGTAGCTATAATTATTAGGGTTGGTAATGGGGACTTGAAATAGGGTACTATCGCGGCAAAACCTGGTGGAAAACCGCACTCAGTATAGCCGCTGTCAGCGAAGGAATTCGAACCTCCGATCTTCGGACTTGCTGTAGCTCCTATTCGTGATCGTGATGAACAACTTAACGCGCACGACTACGCCGCGAGCTGCATTCCAAAATGCAGTCGTGAAAATTCCATTCAGGAATCTATTGTAATTGGATGGGCTAGCATTGTCCTCTCCGCGTTTACTGGCTGCATTGACTGACGTTCTCGCCTGCTGCGCCGAAGGTACAGGGCGAATCCTGGTGCAGTCAATTGGCATTTGAGGATGCGAGGGGGCCGTGTCAGTTTTTATTTTTATAGGTTTTATATTATTAATGCAGTCAATGACCATGCATTTTTCTTTTTCAGGACTGGTCAGGGAAGGGATTATGAAAGGAAATCGGCCGTGGACCTATTGAAAGGAACCGTCCTGGCATTTGCCTGGTAGTGAAAATGGGAAACCATGAAAACCATTTTCAGGACGGCCGAGGTGCGATTCGAACCCACGCTCTCCCGATGCCAGCGAGACACCGCGGCCGGTTGTCAGTTGATTTACTGGCACGTTCAAGATCCCCTTCGTTGTGAAATTCTGGCACCCCGGCGTCTCTAAAAGCCGCAGCAGTTCAAAGGGACCTAAAAACCAACAACATTATTATTAGGACTTCTTCGCCAATGGAAATCAAGAGTGGTAGAGCAACGGTGTGAGTTCAGAGTCGACGGTCTCGGGTTCGTGTCCCTCATGTGTTAGACATTCTTTACTGTCTATCTCAGTAATGCTTTGATGTGTTTTAAATGTATTCTTCTTCTTCTTCTTCTTTCGAAACCCGGCCGAACTCGTGGGATTTTTTAAGAGCGTTAAAGATCCCTCAGTATGCCTTCCTTCGCAGGGTGGGTAGGTTTTTGCCAAGAATTAACCTTACCCACAAGGGAAGATGAAGAGAGAAGTAAAGGGAAGTGGGTTTCGGACAGAGGGACAAGTGTGGATAATAGGACGAAAGTCGAACATCAAATACAAATAATTTTTAGAGAAGTGTGTCACCGCAAAGCCCGTGAAATCACCAAAGTGAGTGGGGACCTGAACACAGCTAACAGGAAACGCAGCTAGAGCTTGGGCTATTTGCGGGCGAGAGGAGGTGGTACCTTCCCTTCCAAGCCAAGATTCGGCTACTATGGGGAAGGGTGGTGGTCTGGCAAAGAAAGAAACGATGAGTTTCCTATGTATCTTTTCAAAGGAGTTTGTTTTAAACAAATATTTTGAAGAATACAAATAGTTTGAATTGGCCGTGATGTTTTAATTCTTGAAATTGTGGAATTTCTAAAAAGCGACCGAATGTTTCCAAGAAGGGTAGGGATAAAGCAATTGTACCCTTGTGAATAATTTTGGTAAGAGCACCAATAGTTGCATTTAGGAATGACTAAGGTTTTACCCAACAAAGCGCCGACTAAAAGTTTAGACAATGAGAAAAACTTAAATTTTGAAAACCAACCATAAGTTGTAGAGAAAATCTCAACAAGCAGGAAGCTGGCGGAGCGAGCTATGCTTGCCTTTCTGGCAAGTGAGAATTAGCTATCAAAGCTAAGAGAGGCTTTAATAAGTTTGAGACTAAGAGTTCTTACTCAAATGCAACAAAAAGTGGAACCGTTATTAATTTTATGTGTGAGGTTTTTAAAGTTAAGCCCATAGGAAGAGTAGGGGAAGACAGGATCTTGCCTAATCGTTATTTTATAGAAAATGATAAAGCAAAAAGATAAATTGGGATTTATTTAACAATGCAAAAAGTGTAATCAATTTGACACATATGTAATTTGATTTTATAAACCATTGGGGTCGCAGACCTCCTAAAATCATTTAAAGCTTGCACTGGGCAATTGACAATTTTTTGGTTTGGAACCTTTTATAAGCACTAAAATCTTCGTAAGATTTTGAAATGGTGCTAAGATTAATAAATTGGATATTTAATGATAATTAACGTAATTAAAGTTAAATAATAAATCAAGTACCAGAAGTGTACTTTAAGGATTTCTAGATGGGCATCTTAGAAATATGAAAAAATAAAAATTCGAAAGTAACAACAACAAAAAACAGGGAGAAATGAAATAGAAGTTTCTATAACTTCTTATATTGATACAGAATTACTTTTAGAGTTTATACAAATAGGGCAGGCCACTTATTGTGAAACCTGAAGAGAAAAATTAAAAGGAAGTTTCTAGAACTTCTATGTTTAAACAGGATCACGAGGAAAAAATGGGGCCAGTTACCCTTTCGTGAAACCTGGATTAAAGAGATTAATGAAAGGTTTAGTACTTAGTCAATAACCAATTCTTGTGCTAGCAAGAAAAGAAAAATAAGCAGTTTCTAACTGCTGATATTTATACAGAGTGAATAAGTTGTAAGTGGAGAAAGTTGGGAGGGCGCCTATGGTTTGGCGAGGCCTCGTTGCAAAATACATAAATTTAAATATTAACCTAATTTGTTAGTAAAGAGTGGTGAGGAAGAGGAAATAGGAACTTTGTGGAGAAAGTTCTTGGCCTATTTTATTTATTTCGGACGAGCTAGACGCGGATGAGAAATCGAACGAGCACTGTTTCACTATAGTCTATTGACGTGGCTGAAGAGTTCACTATTGTAGCACTTAAAGTTTATAGCAAGGAAAGTTATTGCAATGGTGAAAAATAACTAGTTGCACTAGATTTGAGAGAGTCTATTGCGTTGAAAAACTTGTAGGTTATAGTTAAATGCAGCAGACAAATTCCAACGGAGGAAGACAAATTAGGTGTTGATTAGCTGTTCATAAGGAAAATTCCTTGGTTAGGAAAAGTATTCTCATATGTGAGTGGAAAATACTAGAAGGTTTAACTTAAATATGAATTGTTTGGCATGGGAAATTCCAGAACAATCATAACTGTTGAAATTAGCAGAAAAAGTCCAGCGGTGGAACGAGCTAAGTTTTCTACAGACAGTGGGTAATTTAACGATGTCCCACGTTGTGAGAAATTATCTCAGTTAATATGCATAAGAAATGCTGCTTCATGTTAAGATTAGCTTAGATAGACAAAGCCCAACCTCGAAAATCCCGCGAAGATGGTTATTTTCCCACATTTAGCAATTTCACACTGTCTGTAAATGATGGTTAAAAAGCATGTAACTATTTAAAAGCAATTAAAATGAGTTGAAGAACGTTGAAGTAGTACTTAGCTCATTTCTGATGAACGGCGATTCTCTAGTTGACCGTTAGTTAAGATTTGTACATGGCGTCCAATTTAAAAGTTTGTCTCTCGAGGAGAGGAGACGAGCTCTAGGTAAGCTCCGACTGGAAGTCTTGACGACTGTAGCACAAGTGAGGCCAGCTCAACGAAGCACGGAGGGGCCAGGGAAGGGAAGAGAGTGGGGGTAGGAGACAAAGGAATATACATAAGAATAACCAACATTGTATAAATTAAGTCTCTTGATGAAATGGTCTTCAAAGAGTTGATAGCAGGCGTCACTAGCGAAGCCTGGTGGATGAAAAAGTAGACGAAGTCCTCTTGATCACAGAGATGATAGCGGGCGATGGCGACGAGATCTGGTGGCCAGATTGGTAAGGAAGTCCTCTTGTACATGGAAAAATTGAGGAACTTCAGAGAATCGCTGCCAGATGACGCTAGGTGGGTCATAGAAGATATATATCTAGAACAGACTCACAGGTAATATAAGCGAAGTATACCAACAAAGAAAAACCAGGAGATCACTGTTGGTGTTTGCGAAAAAAGGAAGTAATGAAATAAGGCAAAGGGAAGCAAAAGCTTACTCTGTCTTACCGTGTATTCCAAAGAATACACCACAGGGGAAGTAAAGCCGGCTGTCCCATGTCATAAGTTTATGACATGTTAAAGGACCTTCCACTAATTACACCTGTGTGAAGCTAAATTGAAGGTTAAGTTTAAAACAACGCTCTTAGGTTCCTACGTTCGTAGCCAGGAGCCGACTGCGTTGGCGTCTAGTAGCCAAGTTCTGAACCAGTAGTCGTTGACGGTGGCGTTTGGCGGCAAAAGTAAGAACTACTTGAACAATTCAATGTCTGCAGTTCTTACTTGAATTAAAAAACCGATAACACACCTAAACTGAGGAACCAACCAACCTTCTTCTTTCGGATGGGCCTACTGGGGACCACGTTTGTTCTACTGTTGGGTTCCGATTTTTGCCCAGTATTGACGTATCTTTTTCCGGTGTATGTCCTTCCTTTCCTTCGACCAGGGGGTGCCTTTCCGTAGAGGTTTATCCTGAAAACCACGGACTTCCTTGAGAATATCCTCACAGTTTGTCTGTCTTGTAGGTCTCTTAGGCCCAGTTCTTTGAAATTATTATTTATTATTAATAATAATAATAATGTTGGTTTTATTTTATAGGTAATCTGTATCCATGAACCAAATTCGTCGCGTATTCTGTGTTGGTACGACTAGTAATTTTGGCATTCTAACAATAGAGAGTTAAGTAATGGGCCTATTTTTGTATTTGGCATCAACCTAGTGTTTGGTTGGATTCTTATGGGTGACCCAGCAGCTTAGCCGTCATCAATAGGTACGCCGGATGTTGTTATACCTATTGAATGACGTTTCAAATAGGCCTAATGCAGCATATAGAAAGTTTTTGCGCTTGGGAACCGTCATCTGTTGCAGTGACAAAGCTAAGAAACAACAATTTGTGCTTACAGTACAAACTTTCACAGTTGATCATTCATCCTATGTAGAAGACAAACAGTTAAGGATCTTTGCGTACCTATATTGGCAACTTAAAACCTCGATATTCTTTTGTGTACTTAACTTCATACTGTTAATCTGTTGTTCTAAAGCCTGAAATGCAGCAGTGCAGTAGTAACGACGCTACCAATATTTCTGATTATTTCGTCCTGTAAGATACCCGTCACATGTACCAAACTTGGAAAGCTCAATTAAACGCCGTCAACATTTGGCAATACTGACGACTTAAATCAGTCAGCGTGTATATCTTCCTTACGATACCACAAATATATATTTTAACTGGCGGAAATTCCTAGTACAAGGCAAATACTGTATAATATTTTGAATTGATGAAATTTAAATGCTTTTCAGTCGGTCAATATATTGTACCCAAATTGTAAGGGGTGTTATTCCCTAAACTTGATACAAATTACATGAGTAGCTGAAAAGCATTAAAATTTATTTTACTAAGGCAACGCGATAACTTCGAATTATCGGGCCCTGCCAATACATTGCTGTTCAGTCGGCTTTTCTGCAGATTTACAGTACTGTTGCCAATCAGAGGGAGTAACTGAACACGACTGCCCAAGTGGGCGAGGGCCTGGAAGGGTCAGTCCGCTGAAGCGCTCTCGATGCGATATTGTGTACGTTCGGTTCGACGTACAGTATGTGTGCCAACAATTCTTTGCTATTATGAAACTGGCTAAGTCCAAATCTCGAAGTACCTTGTCAGATCACAACCTAACATGCAGCCTTCGATTACAACTTTCCCAGACACTACGTCCTAACATCGATAAACCAGCTCAAGGAAAACGAAACAGAAAGTGTCGGAAAATGTCCCCGTGATTGTATTGTTCTGTATAGCTCTTTTCTAATGTGCAGGGAAAATGACACTTTGTTCAGTTCTATTTACGTTATAGCATGACTGTCCTTCACATTAACTACTTTTGTTACATATTCTTTGATAAGAGAGAGCCGAAATGTCCTTGGTTATAATCTGTATCAATTGTGTAATTGCAACAAGGAGCATTAATATTACGACAACCAAGACGTTGTGTTACACTGCCTGACAATTGCTAAGAAACAGAGATATTGGTAGAGGAATATTCATAGGCAAGAATGGAAGACATGCAACACCGTACATACGTAATAGAGTTGGAGTGGTATATTTACAACGAAAATTAGTACAGATTTCACCTCATGGGAAAGCAGGATAACAGATATAAAGCAATCAATACATGACGTTCTTGTTGGAAACTGTTCAGACTTACAAAATGAAGGTCGATAGCAGTCTCTCAGTAAGGAATATGCCCTCCTCGGACACGAATGCACATTGTGCACCTGTTATTCATGCTGTTGAAGTTCCACCTTGGTTTAGGTTAGGAAAGGATAATGGGTATGAACATTCCTGTCTGGAGTAACACTGGGCGATGTTGACTGTGAGGGAAACTGGCTAGCGCTGTGCGACGTACCTCATTGGGAGCATTAGGTGAAATTGTTGTGAAGCATAGATCAGAAGTGTAGCCTTTTTTCCAACGTGCAGATACTCAAGTTGCCTTATCTTTTGCATCATAAATGAGTTTAAGGTTTTCTGTTTCCATCCAGTCAACCAGTATTTGTCCATTTACATCGCTCTCTTGATACCCCCATAGTGGATGATGACTGTTTAAGTCTCCTGCTCGGTTGTTGTAATGTTGGCAATGGTGGAGAAGGCCAGATGCATCCTGGTGGTTAATTCATAACAGGATATCACCAGCTATCAACAAGGTTATCCCTGTAGAGCAAGCTGGTTTAAACCAGGAAGGGGATGCGAGGAACAAGTGCTAGCAGTAGCAACTCAATTGAAAATGGTTTTGAGAAGATGATAAGTATGGTTGTCTTTCTAGATCTTACTGCTGTCTACGATACAGTCTGGCGAGAAAAATTGCTACTAAAACGTATTAGTGGCATGCCTTGTCGAAAGTTAACCATGCTAATAGGTAACATAGGTACTTCCAAGTGTTTTCTGAGGCATCTAAAATAAATGATGGGATCCCTCAGGGTTCTGGGTTGGTCCCACTTATTTTTAAATCTATTACACCTATGATCTACCAGAAACCAAGCCAGAAAATGTATATATGCTGATGATATTGCCTTGTTAGCCCAGGGTGTAAGCTTCCCTGAAGTTGAAGCAACATTAACATCAGATCTGAAGAGACTGACAGAATTCTTCAAACTTAATTATCTGCGACCAAATCCTGAAAAGACTGTTGTATCAATCTTCGGAACAAGTATGCAAATTATAAACCCGCAGTTCACCAAATTCTTTAAAATTGTAGCAATCCTAAATACCTTGGTGTGATTCTGGATGGATCATTGACGTACAAAACCCATCTCAAGAACACGGCAGTTAAAATCAAAACCCGGAACTACATACCTTAGAAGTTAACTGGGACCACCTGGGGTGGCAATGCAACAGTACTCAGATCCTCAGCACTTGCTCTCTCGTACTCGGTCGCGCTATACTGTTGTTCTACCTGGTTTAACAGTGCTCACACCAAAATAGTTGACACACAGCTCAATTAAACAATGCGCCTCCTCACAGGATGCATTCGTTCTACTAATACTCAATGGTTACCGGTTCTAATTAACATTCCCCTACCCCAATTAAGAATATGTCAGTCGTTGCTGAACACCTACATAGGAATCAACACGAATCCACTATTACCAATACATGCAGAACTTCCAGTTCTATCAGCTCATCGATTTAAGTCCAGACACCCGTTGTGGCAAAGCAGCAGATAGCTTGCTGACCAACAACTTCGATATCAAAGTTGCCTGGATTAATCAATGGCGGAAACAAACTTCCCTGGCACACCATGGATTGCAGTAATTATTAATCCCTGGGAAAGACCTGCAGGGTTTCACTTATCTAGGCGTCACTGGTGCTTGTTGAACCGGATTAGAACTGGCCAGGGCAGGTGTGGAGATATACTACATCAATGGGGTTGGAAGTCCTCTCCAAATTGCGACTGGAGAAGAGAAGCAGACTATAGATCACAACGCTTGATTGTCCCCTCGTAGCCTTCAGTGGTACACTGGAAGATGTACACAGTCTACCTCAAGAGGCTGTTGACTGGCTTCTCCATTTTCATTCATTCATTCATTCATTCATTCATTCATTCATTTATTTGCAATGGGGGGGAGTGTCCCCCGGTGGCAAATTGGATATACATAACAAATAAATAATTATACATAACAATTCAATAACAATTATACAACAATTAAACTGGAGTATTTACACAAATAGTCAGTCTTTTCTTAAACACACCTATATGTTTGGGAAAAGGCTCTAAGACTGCGGCAGGTAGAGAGTTCCAGTTATCAATGGCACGGTTTACAAAAGAATATTTACCATAATTTGTTCGCTGTGGTCGGCCCTTAACTTTGAAAGGATGATCGCTCCTACCCATGTAAGTGGGCTTTCCCAATCGTTTGCTAAGCTCACCCCATGCTGGTTGATTTGTATACGTGTTGTACATAGCGCAGAGTCTAGATTTCATCCTCCTAGCCTCCAGTGATTCCCACCCAAGTTTCTTTAACATACGGCTCACACTGCTCCTGGGATTAAAGTCACTGAGCACAAATCTAGCGGCCTTTCTTTGTACCATTTCCAACTCATTGATGAGCCCTACTAGATATGGATCCCAAACCGCCGAGGCATATTCCAGAATAGGTCTTACAAGTGACAAATAGCCTAATTCTTTAGCAGAGGTACTACTTCCTTTTAATATCCTCATTACAAAGTGCAGGGATTTGTAAGCTTTTGAAACTACACATCCTACATGACTACTCCATTTCATATCATTCCTTACGTGAACGCCCAAATATTTGCAAGAATCTTCTTCACAAGTATTTCCGAGCCAATGTTATATTGAAAATCCTGCCTCCGCACTTTCCCTATTTTTAAGAGACTACATTTTCTTGTGTTTATTTTCATTTTACACACATCAAAAAAAGTTTTGCATCACCTCGGTTCCCAGATCTCCGGCATATAGACGTTGACTGTGTATATTGTATCCAAGATACAGTCCCTTTGACTGTTCATAGATGTCACTAAAACTGCTCAAAGATGTAAACAACCATGCATGAGCAGGGCCTATTAGATGGAGGGGGTACGACAGCCGATCAGTTCCAGTCATTCCACCAGGACGAAGGTACGCTGCTCATGTTGTCTGTAGTTCTACCATGCCTAGAAGGTCAATACCGCAGTTCGATCGCGTCCGCATTGTTACTTTGTGTCAAGAAGGGCTCTCAACAAGGGAAGTTTCCAGGCGTCTCAGAGTGAACCAAAGCGATGTTGTTCGGACATGGAGGAGGTACAGAGATACAGGAACTGTCGATGACAGGCCTCGCTCAGGCCGCCCAAGGGCTACTACTGTAGTGGATGACCGCTACTTACGGATTGCCGCTCGGAGGAACCCTGACAGCAATGCCACCATGTTGAATAATGCGTTTCGTTCAGCCACAGGACGTCGTGTTTCAACTCAAACTGTGCGCAATAGGCTGCATGATGCGCAACTTCACTCCCGACGTCCATGGCGAGGTCCAGCTTTGCAACCCCGACACCATGCAGCGCGGTACAGATGGGCCCAACAACATGCTGAATGGACCCCACGGAATTGGCATCACGTTCTCTTCACCGTTGAGTGTCGCATATGCCTTCAACCAGACAATCGTCGGAGACGTGTTTGGAGGCACCCTGGTCAGGCTGAACGTCTTAGACACACTGTCCAGCGAGTGCAGCAAGGTGGTGGTTCCCTGATGTTTTGGGGTGGCATTATGTGGGGCCGACGTACGTCACTGGTGGTCATGGAAGGCTCCGAAACGGCTTTACGATACCTGAATGACATCCTCCGACCCATAGTGCAACCATATCGGCAGAATATTGGAGAGGCATTTGTCTTCATGGACGACAATTCTCGACCTCATCGTGCACATCTTGTGAATGCGTTCCTTCAAGATAACGACATCGCTCGACTACAGTGGCCAGCATGTTCGCCAGACATGAACCCTATCGAACATGCCTGGGATATGCTGAAAAGGGCTGTTTATGGACGTCTTGACCCACCAACCACTCTGAGAGATTTACGCCGAATTGTCGTTGAGGAGTGGGACAATTTGGACCAACAGTGTCTTGATGAACTTGTGGATAGTATGCCACGGCGAATACAGGCATGCATCAATGCAAGAGGACGTGCTACTGGGTATTAGAGGTAGTGGTGTGTACTGCAATCTGGACCACAAATGCTGAAAGTCTAGCTGTATGATGGTACAACATGCAATGTGTGGGTCTCATGAGCAATAAAACGAGCTGAAATGTTGTTTGTGTTGATCTCTATTCCCTTTGTATTTAACGGTTCCGGAACTCTTGGAACCGAGGTGATGCAAAACTTTTTTTGATGTGTGTATTTTCAATCGCCCACTTATAGACCAGGTTCAGGTCCTCTTGAAGCACTGCATTGTCTTGTGAGTCATGTATCTTTCGATATATCACACAATCATCCGCAAACAATCGACAGTCACTGCGAATCCCATTTGGTAAGTCATTTATAAACGCCAAAAATAACAAAGTTCCGATTACGCTGCCCTGAGGGATACCCGACGTTACGGTGATTTCATCCGAGAATATGCCTTCGACTTTCACTTTCTGTGAACGACCCGTCAAAAATTCTTGGATCCATAAAATTACTCTTCTATCAATCTTCGTCGAAGCTAATTTATGGAGAAGCATGTCATGCGGCACGACATCAAATGCCTTCGCAAAATCTATAACCACGGCGTCGACTGAGACTCCATGGTCTAACGATTCGCTAATGTCTTGAAAAAGTGATAGCATCTGACTCTCGCATGAGTAACCTTTCCGAAATCCATGTTGCCTATCATTAAACCATGATAATGTTTCCCACTGTTCCCTCAAGTAGTCGCAAATGAGATGCTCCATCTGCTTACAAACGATGGACGTAAGGCTAACCGGCCTGTAGTTGCCCAATTCAAGTCTGCTCCCTCCCTTAAATATTGGGACTACCGTAGCTCTTTTCCAGTCATCTGGGATTTGCGCATTGTTTATGGACACATTAAACATCACCTCCAAGTATCGTGCCACGGCCCTACCTCCTAGTTTAAGTACTTCACTAACAATATTATCAGGACCCTTTGATACATTGAAACGTAGTTTTTGTATTAGCTTTACAATTGCTGACTGGTTTATTTGGAACAGGGGAGCCCCTGATTCGTCGTTAAGGTCCAACACACAGCTATTGGATTTATTGAACACACTACCGTAAAAGACATTTAATTCATTAGCAATGGCCTGTTTCTCAGTAATTAATTTACCGTCACCGGACATTATCATCGACAAATTATTTGGATTTCCCTTTCTTCTCCTAACATAACTGTAATTTTTTTTCCACCCATCACCTCCCGAACCAAGTAAACCTTGCATATAACTGTCATGAGCAGCCCTCTTTTTTAAGACGAGCTCTCTTGATAAGGACTTAAATTTCAACATATACTTGTCACCATCATGTCTTTTATTGTATAATTTCCTAATTTTCCGTTTTAGACTCCTAATTTCTCGTGTGTAATACTCAGGATCTGGGTTTTGTTTCAGCAATTTAAATGTGACAAATTTATCAACAGCGCTATTTAAAATTTTCAAAAAGTTAGTCCACAGGATATTAATGTGATTTCCTTCCGATGCCCATCCTACAAATAGCTCATTCAAATACCCCTGAAACTTGCCCTGATCTGCCCTGCGATACTGGAATATGATCTTTTTTGCTACATCAGAGTCTAATTTTGTAATGTCCCCATATCTAATATTTAATTCAACCCCAGAATGGTCACTAATTCCTGGTACTTTCAGACAGTTAATATACAGCTCTACATGCCTTACGAGATAAACATCTAAGGTATTATTGTCTCTAGTTGGGAAGTCAACTACTTGAGAAAATCCCCCCTCCCTTAAGAATTTATTTGCAGCGCTCTGAGCTTGACTACAGCTAGTTGACTCACCAGACCAGTCTACTTTGGGGAGGTTTAAATCTCCAGCAATTACTATGCTCTTTTTCATAGCATTACCCGTACAAGTTTTATCATACAGTGTTTCGAGGAGAGAAAAGTTATCTTTCGGTGCTCTATACGCCCCTATCACCTGAAGAGGGAATTTATTTCCTTTATCCGATCTGCAGCTGTAAATTAATAATTTCAGACTACGAACTTGGAGATTGTGTATTACTGTATATATTTGTAAGTAGCTATGTATCACTTGATCATTCGATAAATAAATTCATGCTGTCTACTAACCTGTTGAGTCCTTGGGGGATATTTTTTTCCTCTCCTCTAACAAGGCGATTTTAATGTCTTGCACGGTTCGGGAAGAGGGTGTTCGTTGAGAGACAAGTCATGCGAAGAGTATCCCAGTCATGCTTGGTAGGATTCAAGCCCGGGTAGTACGTAGGCCATTCCAAACGTTCAATATTTTCACTTTCCAGTGTGTCCGCTTCTGCAGTGGTCCTGTGTGGGCGGACATTGTCGTCCTTAAACAGAAAGTCGGGACCTACCGCACCCCTAAATTACGAACGTGGTCCAGAAAAATCTCACTGCAATACCGCTGTGCTGTAACGGTACCTCGTTCGAAGATATGCAGCGGTTTTCGGTCATTGTGCCCACACCATAACGCCATGCCGTTGACGCTCATGAACATTTTGTGGTGCGTAACGTGTTCCCCTCTCTCCCCACACTAAGTGGTGGCCAGAATCACATGTCACGGTAAAGCGGGATTCTTCGGAGAACTCCACTCGGAACCACTGTTGCTGACCCCAACCAACATGTTTCTTACACCAACTAACGAACTCTTGCTCGACGATGGAGTGGTTGAAGTGGGAGGCGTTTAACAGGCTTCCGAGCATACAAACCAGCCTGATTCGCCTGGAAGCAGGCCAGACACAGACCGAAGACGCCGTATCCTTGAATGTGCCACAAAGTCTCATTTCCAGGCTTTGGAGAAGATTTCGAGACACAGGAGACGTTAGTAGTAGGCCAGTACCAGGTCGACCAAAAGTAACCACCACACAGCAGGACCGATATCTGGCCTTAACCGCCCGACGAAATCGGAGTGCACCTGCAAGACGATTTGTCGGTGGAGCTTGCAGCCGTCTCAGGGGTTGCAGTTTCCAGGCAAACTGTGTACCGGATGCTCAGAACAGCAGGGTTGTTTGCCAGACGTCCTGCGATGTGCGTCCCCTCACTCCAGCACAGGGACGGGGCTGTTTACTGTGGAGCAGTCAACGTCGAAACTGGACCATGAATGAATGGAGGCATGTGCTCTTCACAGATGATTCCCGCTTCAGTTTGCAGAACGATTCCCGTCGCACATTAATCTTGAGAGAGCCGGGTAGCCGATACAACAACACGAACATCGTGGAACGGGACCAGTATGGCGGTGGTGGCGTCATGGTGTGGGGCGGCATCATGTTGAATGGTCTTACGGACCTGCACATCTTCAGAGGGGAAGTAAAGCGGTGGTCCCATGTCATAGATTTATGGTATGATGAAGAACCTTCCACTAATTAAGTTACACTTGTGTGAAGCTAAATTATAGGTTATATTTGACTAACGCTCTTAGTTTCCTACGTTCGTCTCCAGAAGCCAGGAGCCGACTGCGGTGGCATCTACTAACAAAGTTCAGAACTAGTTGGTCGTTGACGGTGGCGTTTGGTAGCAAAATTTGGAACTACTTGAAAATCGAATGTCTGCAGTACTTGAATTAAAAACAAATAACACATACTAATACAGCCATCACAATTAACACCGGTTATCAGAGAGATTTTACACTCACCCAAAGTACACGGGGCTACATGACCGCGTTGTCGCAGCCCCTGAACCGAGGAACCAACCAAGCAAATTAAAAGTTGGCTGAATTTTTAAGATGATTTATTTATTCGTGTCAGAAGCGCAAAGCATAAAATGCACACAAGTATGTGTTCACAGACGACTTCAAACAGTTTCTGCCCAGAACTTAGCCACTTCGATAGCATTTGAATTAGCTTCAGTCAAGTCATTCATTGTGCAGCTGTACGGGCACAATGGACAGGGGAAGAGGTGTTGTGTTGTGTTGTCGGGGTTCCGCCACAATCACACAAGACTGTCTTGGTCGGAAAATGCCACTTGGATATTGTTACGTGCCGCCCCCCCCCCCCCCCCACCCCCCAGTGGCACTTACGTTAACTGGATTACGGTGGGTGAAATCACAAACACAATTCTTCCTTTAAAGAGAAGTTAGCTTTATTGCTTGCGGGTCAGAAATATACACCGTACAATAAGCAGATAGAAACAATTATCTGTCTTACAGAAGCTCCCTCCTGTATGGAGCTCGACTCACCCTTTCACTCGGCCTTACAATTCATCCTCTCGCTAATGAGGTGGTCCCGTGCACTGGCTGGAAATAGCTGCACTAAGTCTGTCACTCACTGTTTCCTGTCCACTGGCTAGGGAACTGCCCAATGCGTTTCGTAATTCACCACAATGTCTCTGTCGCCCTAGATAGGTACACACTCCTCACACTGCTCCGCGGCTCGGAAGGAATCTCACTGGGTTTCGCAAGTCACGTCACCACACTTCTGTCGCTCAGGATAAACGCTCGCACTAGCTCGAAAAACACTGTCCTCAGAAAACTCGGTCCCCTCACTGTTCTTCTTCTTCTTATTCCTAGCGTTGTCCCGCTGGTGCAGGGTCCGCTTTTTTGGTCATTGACCTCCATTTTGTCCGGTTTTGTGCGTCAGCTGGATTTAGGCCGGTAATTTTTAAATCACCATTTATTGTGTCTTGCCAACGCTGCTTCGGTCGTCCTCTGGGGCGTAGGCCTTCAACCTCAAAATGAAGGACAGAGTTATTAACAGTATCAGGCGCAGCACGCAGGGCATGGCCATACCATCGGAGCCGTTTCTCTCTCATTTTGTCCACAATTGGGGCGACACCCATTTGCTCCCGAATTGTGTCGTTTCTGACATGGTCAATAAGGGAGATGCCCATTGTCCAACGGAGCATTCTCATTTCCATGGGGCTTCCCGGTCAATGCATGTGAGATTTTCGAAGTGAAATGCCATGTCCTGTGGTTCGGATTCCACGTAAAAAGGAGGTCCCGTGGCTCATGATCTCGAGATTAACGGTCACGTTAAACTACAACCTTTCTTCCTTCATTTCCATGGCGTGCAGGCGACGTTCTGAAATTTTGTCGGATGGTCGACATTCAACTCCATACAGCGTAACTGGCCGTACCACTGTCCGATATATTTTCGATTTGAGACGAAGTGGCATTTTCTTGTCGCAAAGCACACCCGTGACCTCCTTCCACCGCAACCAGGTTGCGTTTACCCTGGCTCTTACTTCATCATTGAAGTTGCCATCACTCTGAAGACGAGATCCAAGGTACCTGAAGCATTCTGTCTTGACTAGATTTTGTCCAGCGACTTGACTGGTACCGTCGCTTGGGTTTAACTCCAGATACTCCGTCTTTTTCACATTCAGACATAGGCCGTACTGGGAGAGGCGGTTATTCCAATCTTCAACTTGACATTGGAGTTTTTCTCGGGTGTCATCTGCAACCATTATATCATCTGCATACAGAAGGGTCCAAGGAACATTCCGTTGCAGGTCACGAGTGATGGTGTCCATCACAAGAACAAACAAAAAGGGACGGTGATAGTGCTGAGCCTTGGTGGACGCCGACATTTACAGGAAAGTTTTCCGAGGTGCCAACAGCGCAACGTACTCTACTGCTGGTGTTCGTGTATAACATCTTGACCACATTTACAAATGACTCTGGCACACCATGGTTGCGGAGCGCATACCAAATCAACTCATGAGGAACACGATCGAAGGCCTTTTCAAGGTCAAGAAAGGCAATATGCAGAGGCTTTCTTTTCTCACGGTGCTTCTCCATCAGTAACCGTGCTGCGAAGATGGCGTCAGCGGTTCCAGCCCCCTTGACAAACCCGCACTGGTTGGAGCTGATTTCGGTGATGGTACGTAGGCGTCGATCAAGAATCCTCTCAAAGATCTTCATTGTATGTGAGAGAAGACGTACTGGGCGATAGTTGAGGCCGCTTATATAGCAGGCCGGTGACTCAATAAATTCTAGAATCTTCCAGGATACACGGCTTCTCGAGATTTCCATCACTGGCTGGGTCACGAATATTCTGGACCATCCCTTTGTCCTAGTAGCCCTGTTGCGTCAGGCGCACGTAATACACTGAGGTAGAGCACACACAGCCCGGGGCAGCGGTGACTCAACCGGCGAGGCGACGAAACAAACTCACAGCCGTAACAATATGTTGTCCCTGGATCTTCAAATTCCACCCGCAGTCTGTTCAGGGACTTCCAGATTAGAATTTTTAAGATATATTCTCGAGGATGAACTTCAATGACCACATGAATGAAAATTTTGAATAGGTTATAGTCGAAATACCACCAACGTATTCTATTTCAAAATATTAAAATTTGAGTTTTTGTTACATCTATATAGGCTAAATGTACCTGTTAATCTCGGTGTGGTTCATCCTGTACATAAAACCTCTGTTTTCATATCTGAAAAATATTCCGTTTCTGCTATACTTTTGAAAATATTGAGCTTTTTGAAACGTGTCACTAAAATTTGTAAAGCCAATCGGATTACATTAAGTCCTTTTCTATTCTCACTGTGCCAAGTGCCCAAGAATTATGTACAAAAGAGGCACAAATTCAAGAAAATCCCTCAAATAATTGCTGAGGTATTGATATGTTGTGAAATGTGTGATCGCTTGTGTATGAAACCCGTTTATTAAACTTAATTAGAACAGGCGGAATATGCCAAGTTCTTAGGCTATTGTGCTCTCCCAAGACGGCAGTACAGTGAGTTCATCCTGTACATAAAACCTCTGTAATGGAGGTAATGGAGTGGGATTTCAGTTGGACTATTTTATTCTGCAAGAAGTTAGTGCTGCGACAAAACTCTCCCTACATCGTTTAATATTGAAACTGACTTAGCTCTGTGTGAGCTGGGTGGATTCAGGGCATCTCCTACATAAGCTACTGTAGATATAACTAGTGATGTGGGCCGGGTAAATACCCAGTGGAAAGGTAAATATAAATTGGGTACTTACCCGGGTATATGCCCAGTGGTCATTTAAATACCCAAAATGAGGGTATTTTCAGTTTTTTGAGCTTTGTACAACACTTTTTGATGTATTGATGAAGTGTTGGACAAACAAGGACTGAAACACAGGAAAAAAGGACGTCCGGGTAATTTTAGGGTTTCATATGTTTTGGCACTGTAACCTTGTCTTTAAGTGTGTTTTTTCCTTAAACTAAGGTAAAATATTGGATAAAACCTTTTGGTTGTTTTGTGTTTTAAATCTATACTAATATATAATAAAGCTGAAGTGTTTGTGTGTTTATGCGCGTTAATCTCTGGAACTGCCAGTCCGATTCGTTTTTTTTTAAATATGATAGCTAGATTCAAGAGGAATAGTTTAGGCTATGTAGCATTAGGCTACACCTCTCAGGCAACCTTAAAGATTGATTTTTGTTCAGTAATTCGGTAGAACAAGCGTTCCCGAACAGCTCTATCCGCATGCGCTAGCGTTATGGTTAGTGATACGTACACCGTTTCACCGATCTGAACCAAAGTTTGTATACTTACCCTTTGGAACCCTGCGAGTGACACTGCCTACATGCAATTTATGACAGGCCAGTCCATTTCCTGCATTTAGGCCCTTTGGCACAAATCTACACCTTTTCACCAATCTGAACCAACATTTGTATACTTACCCTTTGGAACCCTGCGAGTAACACAGTTTACATGAAATTTCGGACAGACCACTCCATTCCCTGCATTTAGGCCCTTTGGCACAAATCTACACCGTTTCACCGATCTGAACCAAAATGTGTTTACGTACCCTTAGGAACCCTGCGAGTAACACTGTCTGCATGCAATTTTGGACAGACCACTCCATTCCCTGTATTTAGACCCTTTTGCTCAAATATACACCTTTTCACCGATCTGAACCAAACTTTACATACTTACCCTTTGGAAACCGACGAGTAAGACTGCTTGAAATTTCGGACAGACCACTCATTCCCTGCATTTTGGTCCATTGGAACAATTCTACACCGTTTCACCGATCTGAACCACATTTTGTATACTTACCCTTTGGAACCCTGCGGGTGACACTGTCCATTTTAAATTTTGGGCAGACCACTCCGTTCCCTGCATTTGGGCCCTTTATCACAAATCGACACCGTTTCTCCTAATTGCACCAAATTTTACACGCACTTTGAAACCCTGCTAGTAACACTGTCCACTTGATATTTTGGACAACGCTCTCCATTCCCTACATTTAGAATAACAGACAAAATGAACTTGAAAACCCCGTATTAAGGCCCTAGAACCATTCATGTACGTAGTAGTGTAACTATAGGAGTATTTTAATAAGTCTATTGTTAACGGGCAGTTCTGGCTGCATCACGTCACCCCTACCAGTGTTCTGGTGCAGAATTGCGAAAATAGCTGCATCTTGTGCTGTTTATAAATTGCAGTCACGGGGAGTAATTAGTGAAAAAAGATTTCTTAGGCCCCTTAAAACAGTTATCATGAAAATATTATGACTCTGTATAAGTGCAATGGTGATGGTGCAGTACATTGAGGTTACCTGCTGCAATAAGCGTTGGTGCTTTCAAACTTACCTTCATTTATTCCGAACCTTATCGTTGAGCGCTATGTGGCGATAATTGATACTATTGCTACCTCAGTAGCTCGGGACAGCCGAAGTTTTCCTTAGTGTTCTGATTATTTTCCTACGGCGCTGTGCAACAAAAGACGACACTATTGGTCTCTACATTTCTAACAGCCAATTAATTATCCAAGGGAAGATTGATGGCATTCGGGTTCCAGGACGCAGACGAATATCCTGGCTAAGGAACTTAACCAGTGGTTCGGACTTAATACAGTGACACTGTTTAGAACAGCTATGGACAAACAGCAGATCATGCTACTGATCGTCAATGTTCTTGGAGGACGAGGCACTTGAAGAATAAGAAGAAGAATGATATATAGGCCCAAGGCAGTGTCTTGTATTTCACTTCTATCTAATGAAATGAAAATCCACAGCCTGCTTCCAGTCTCCGACCGGGTCAGGAATGGAATGAATGAAGCCCCCATCTAGCGGCGAGGATATGGACTGTGCCGGCTGCCGAGGCCTGACGCACTCCTCTGGGGCAATGATTAAATGAATGACAGATGAAATGAAATGATAGTGGAGAGTGTTGCTGGAATGAAATGGTGACAGGGAAAACCGAAGTACCCGGAGAAAAACCTGTCTGCCTCCGTTTTGTCCAGCACAGATCTCACATGGAGTGGCCGGGATTGGAACCACGGACTCAGCGGTGAGAGGCCGGCGTGCTGCCGCCTAAGCCACGGAGGCTTGACTCCTCTATCTAATAATTTTTTAAATTTGTTTGTAAATTACATGTGTCAGTGCTGTAGTTATTAAATAGCTGTTTCCCTATACATAATTATGAATATTATCATTACGGGAAAATGACCTGAATGTTACGTCCATTATACTGTTCTACTTATCACCCCCACTACAACCACCACCACCACCACCACCACCACCACCACCACCACCACCACACACAAAAGTTATGTTTTTAAAATATTTTTGCTGTATAAGTATTATGTGCCACTTCTGTAGTAGTATTCATTATCATCCATAAAACAGGTAAATCGCAGCCCCTAAACTAAGGAACCAACCATAAAACAGGTAAATCCACCGGGCGAAGCCGGGCACTACTGCTAGTTTTTAATAAATACCAAGATATTGAGAAAGTCTAGTTTTATTACGGTACTGGAAATGAGCAAAGATGTGGGAGGGAAAAGCTACTTTTGTAGTAACAAGAGTAGGCTATATGCATATTAATTGAAATATGTGTATGCCAAAACTCAATAGGTAATAAAATATATTCAATAGAAGGACATTTGAAAAGAAAATGCTTAGTAAAAGTGCTTTAAGTTATTTTTCAATTATTTTAAATATATAAAAAATAATATTTTTTAAAATCATACTCTAAACAATATAAATGCATCTCAGGAAGTTTTTATAGTATTGGGCTCTATAATGGGTGAAGATGTATGTCAGCAAGCATATGGGTTGGCAACACTGCTCAGCTCATCCTGTCCAGAATTCAAACTGACACTGTATTTCCCTCCCATTTTTAGGTAGATTTCATTAGAAAGCTAACTATTGCAATGGGTCCCATGTTTCGACTTCCGGAAAATTTCGACATATCTTCGCGTTTCACATCCCCCAGACCCTAAAACCACCGTCAGTTCAAAAGTTTATATATAATTTATTTATGTATGTATATATACATGTATAGATATCAGTTTCTTGTGGACACGATAACTGCCGTAATTTTGCACCAATCACTTTGAATTTTTTACATAATATGTATCCCCTTAAAATCTCGGTCAAGTTCGTTAATGGGCTAAATCGGTCAAAGGGGGTGAATATGGGAGTTTTTTTTTGAAAAATTGAAATATCGCTGTAACTCTCTTAATATCTGAAATATTGAATCCATTCCAAGTTCATACTATGTGTCGGATAAGGCCCTAAAATTTATGTTTGAAAAGTTTTTTTTATAGCACCAACCATTGACCAAAGGGGTGGGAAAAAGTGGGGTTTTCGGGAAACATTAATCATATCTCTGTTAATAGGCACAATATCAAAACCGTACAAAATGGACAATATTCCTCCAATAATTACCTAAAACTTGTGTCTGAAAGAATTTTCGATATGACCCACCATTACGCCACGGGGTGAGCAAAATGATTTAAATTATAAGAAAATGCCAATTGCCAAGAGAGGTTGCCATGACAACTTTGCTTTTAATTGATAAGGGATGAGCCATCAGCAGTTGCTATGACAACGCCACTGCACGAGATCACATTCAGTTTTCATATGTCTGTGGGAAGCGACTTCGGTATCGGAACTGGTAGCATGCTGAACTTCTATGCCCAAGGTCGCGGGTTCAAACCCGGCTGAAGTCGTCGGATTTACTAAGAGCGCTAAAAACCCTGAGTATGCTTTCCTTCGGAGGGGAAGTTCCAACGTTCGTTGCGAGTTGATGGTTCCGGTGGCATCTAGTAGCCAAGTTCACAGCTAGTTGTCGTTGATGGTAGTATTTTTAATTATGTAGCCTATTTTAGGTAGATTTCATCAGAAAGCTAACTATTGCAATGGGTGCCATGTTTCGACTTCCGGAAAATTTCGACATATCTTCGCGTTTCACATCCCCCAGACCCCCTAACCACCGTCAGTTAAAAGTTTATATATATATGTGTGTGTATATATACCTATATATATATGCATAGCCGGCCCAGTGGTGTTAGGGTAGCGCGCCTGCCTCTCACCCGCAGGCCCCGGGTTCGATCCCCGGCTCCGTCAGGGATTTTAAAACTGACGTGAGGGTTGGAACGGGGTGCGCTCAGCCTCGTGAGGACAATTGAGTAGCTGTCTGACAGTGAGACAGTGCCCCGATCACGAAAACCAAGATTAACGGCCGACGGGACCCGACTCGCTGATCACGCGTCTCCCCAATATCTGCAGGCCGAATGGCTGGGCAGCGGTCGCTTGGTCGGCTGGATAGTGCCAGGGGTTGACTTTTTATATATATATGCATATATATGAGTTTCTTGTGGACACGATAACTGCCGTAATTTTGCATCAATCACTTTGAATGTTTTACATAATATGTTAGCCCTTAAAATATCGGTCGAGTTCGTTAATGGGCAAAATCGGTTGAAGGGGGTGAAAATGGAGGGGGGGGGTTATTTTTTTTCGAAAAAGTGAAATATCGCTATAACTCTCTTAATACGTGAAATATCGAATCCATTCAAAGTTCATAATATGTGTCGGATAAGTGCCAAAAATTTATGTTTGAAAAGTTTTTGATGGCACCAAACATTGACCAAAGGGGTGGAAAAAAGTGTTTTTTTTTCGGGAAACATTAATCATATCTCTCTTAATAGGCACAATATCAAAACCGTACAAAATGGAAAATATTCCCCTATTAATTACCTAAAACTTTGTCTGAAAGAATTTTTGATCTGACCTACCCCTGCGCCAAGGGATGAGAAAAATGATTTCGGAATTAAAGAACATGCCAAGTGCCATCAGAGGTTACCATGACAACGCTTCTAAATTGATGAGGGATGAGCTATCAGAGGTTGCCAAGGCAGCGCCATTGCACGAGATCACATTCATTTTTCCATCTGACTGTGGGAAGAGGCTAACTGGTAGCATGCTGAACTTATATGCCCAAAGTCGCTGGTTCAAAGCCGGCCAAAATCGTCGGATTTTCTAAGAGCGCTAAAAATCCCTCAGCATGCTTTCCTTTGGAGGAGAAGTTCCAACGTTCGTTGCAAGTTGCTGGTTGCGGTGGCATCTAGTAGCCAAGTTCACAGCTAGGTGTTGTTGACTTTAGTATAGGCTATGGTACAAAATTAGGAACTACTTAAAATTGACCGTATGCAGACCTTACCTGAATTACAGACTATTACAGTCATCACAATTAACACCGTTTATCAGATTCTACACACACCTAATGTACACGGGGTTACATGACCACGTTGTCGCAGCCCCTAAACTGAGAAACCAACAAAAATCTCTGCGGGAGATAAAATTTTGCGTGAAGAAGTAACAGACTGTCAGATACAGGCCGGACGTTTGTTTTAGACGATTGCCCTTGACCTTGAAGCCTGTGGGTGAGCCTACACACACTCACTCTCTCACCCTATCGCTTCACACTTGTCACCACCGATCTGATGTAAAGGAATTCCAGACTTGAGCAGACAGTACAGTCCACATCGAAGTATTGTGTGTCGCGGAAGTACATGTTACATAGTTACGAACAGAATGTCATTATATTTGCCAATGACTGTACTCCTAGCAGAAGTGTGAAACAGATTTGTCAATCATCGGATCGCTTGGGGCAGCTGATAACAACACAGGTACTGCAGTAACTCGCATCCAGGCTTCCATTAAGATTTTTCACTCGTCTAAAACAAACGTCCGGCCTGTAGTTACACATCAGTTCCAAACCTTGCATAAGGACAGTGTGATCACAAGTATAAAAAAATCCTCTCGGCACGCCGGAAGGCGGAGGTAGATTTCACCGGGCAAACTAGGGGATTGGCTATAATAGGCAAAATATGCAGGTTTTCGTAGGAGGATCAGACCTCATTGATTGCAAGAAAGTATTTTACATTTGGAGGTTAAAAATCAACTTTTTTTCGTTTTTGTATGCATATTTTTATCATTTTATTGTCTTATGGGGATGGTAACCTTCTTGTCATTCGGGGTTCATTTTTATACTTCTGATCACACTGTCCTTATGCAAGGTTTGGAACTGATGTGTAACTATCAGACAGTCTGTTACTTCTTCTCGCAAAATTTTATCTCCCGCAGAGATTTTTGTTGGTTCCTCTGTTTAGGGGCTGCGACAACGTGGTCATGTAACCCCGGGTGTGTAGAATCTGATAAACGGTGTTAATTGTGATGACTGTTTTAGTCTGTAATTCAGGTAAGGTCTGCAGACGGTCAATTTTAAGTAGTAGTTCCTAATTTTGTACCATATCCTAACGTGAACGACACCTAGCTGTGAACTTGGCTATTAGATGCCACCGCAACCAGCAACTTGCAACGAACGTTGGAACTTCTCCTCCAAAGGAAAGCATGCTGAGGGTTTTTTAGCGCTCTTAGAAAATCCGACGACTTTGGCCGGCTTTGAACCAGCGACCTTGGGCATATAAGTTCAGCATGCTACCAGTTAGCCGCTTCCCACAGTCAGATGGAAAAATGAATGTGATCTCGTGCAATGGCGTTGTCTTGGCAACCTCTGATAGCTCATCCCTCATCAATTTAGAAGCGTTGTCAAGGTAACATCTGATGGCACTTGGCATGTTCTTTAATTCCGAAATCATTTTTCTCTTCCCTTGGCGTAATGGTAGGTCAGATCAAAAATTCTTTCAGACAAAGTTTTAGGTAATTATTAGGGGAATATTTTCCATTATGTACGGGTTTGATATTGTGCCTATTAAGAGAGATATGATTAATGTTTCCCGAAAAAAAAAAAAAAAACACTTTTTTCCACCCCTTTGGTCAATGGTTGGTGCTATCAAAAAACCTATTTGACATAAATTTTTGGCACTTATCCGACAAATATTATGAACTTTGAATGGATTCGATATTTCACGTATTAAGAGAGTTATAGCGACATTTCACTTTTTCGAAAAAAAAAAAAAAAAAAAAAAAAAAAAAAAAAAAACCATTTTCTCCCCCTTTAACCGATTTTGCCCATTAACGAACTCGACCGATTTTTTAAGGGGTTACATATCATGTAAAACATTAAAGTGATAGGTGCAAAATTACGGCAGTTATCGTGTCCACAAGAAACTGATATATATGCATATATATACACACACATATATATAAACTTTTGAACTGACGGTGGTTTGGGGTCTGGGGGATGTGAAACGCGAAGATATGTCGAAATTTTCCGGAAGTCGAAACATGGCACCCATTGCAATAGTTAGCTTTCTGATGAAATCTACCTAAAATAGGCTACATAATTTAAAATACTACCATCAACGACACCTAGCTGTGAACTTGGCCACTAGATGCCACCGGAACCATCAACTCGCAACGAACGTTGGAACTTCCCCGCCGAAGGAAAGCATACTCAGGGTTTTTTGGCGCTCTTAGTAAATCCGACGACCTCAGCCGGGTTTGAACCCGCGACCTTGGGCATAGAAGTTCAGCATGCTACCAGTTCCGATACCGAAGTCGCTTCCCACAGACATATGAAAACAGAATGTGATCTCGTGCAGTGGCGTTGTCATAGCAACTGCTGATGGCCCAACCCGTATCAATTAAAAGTAAAGTTGTCATGGCAACCACTCTTGGCACTTGGAATTTTCTTATAATTTAAATCATTTTGCTCACTCCGTGGCGTAATGGTGGGTCATATAGAAAATTCTTTCAGACAAAAGTTTTAGGTAATTATTGGAGGAATATTGTCCATTTTGTACGGTTTTGATATTGTGCCTATTAAGAGAGATATGATTAATGTTTCCCGAAAAACCCACTTTTTTCCACCCCTTTGGTCAATGGTTGGTGCTATCAAAAAACTTATTTGACATACATTTTTGGCACTTATCCGACACATATTATGAACTTTGAATGGATTCGATATTTCACGTATTAAGAGAGTTATAGCGAAATTTCACTTTTTCGAAAAAAGCCCCCCATTTTCACCCCCTTCGACCGATTTTGCCCATTAACGAACTCGACCGAGATTTTATAGGGATACATGTTATGTAAAAAATTCAAAGTGATTGGTGCAAAATTACGGCAGTTATCGTGTCCACAAGAAACTGATATATATATATAGATACATATATACATAAATTATATATAAACTTTTGAACTGACGGTGGTTTTGGGGTCTGGGGGATGTGAAACGCGAAGTTATGTCGAAATTTTCCTGAAGTCGAAACATGGTACCCATTGCAATAGTTAGCTTTCTAATGAAATCTACCTAAATGAACCCCAAATGACAAGAAGGTTACCATCCCCATAAGACAATAAAATGATAAAAATATGCATACAAAAACGAAAAAAAAATGTTAATTAACCTCTAAATGTAAAATACTTTCTTGCAATCAATGAAGTCTGATCCTCCTACGAAAACCTGCATATTTTGCCTATTATAGCCTATGCCATAGTTTGCCCGGTGAAATCTACCTCCGCCTTCCGGCGTGCCGTGAGGAATTTTTTTATTCTTTGTTTGTTGCCTACTGTACTTAACCTAAATTTTTCAGTAGAGTTGTTAGTTTATAGTGGCAACAGATTTTCATTTCAATCTTTTATCTGAACTTAAGAGATCTTGATGTTTTATGTCGAAACACTTGATAACATCTTTTTTGTGAACTATTACTATTAGTGTTTTTAAGTCCCAATTCTAATTAAATTAAATTTTATTAACTATCTAATGTTGTTACATTTCTAAAAAGTTAATTTAGAATAGTTTGCATACCGGTTCCCTTTTTTAAGGTTCGACTTACGACACAGGATTTTTTTGAAAAATCTAAAATACCCTGGGTATTTACCCCGATTTATAAATACCTGGGTATTATACATCACTAGTTATATCTGGGTATTTTAGATTTTTCATTAAAAATCCTGTGTCGTGGTAAGTTGAACCTTGAAGAAGGATACCGGTATGCAAACTATTTTACATTAACCTTTTAGAAATGTAACAACATTAGATAGTTAATAAAATTTAATTTAATTAGAATTGGGACTTAAAGAACAGAATTAGAAATGGGAATTAGATCAGGAGATAAAATTCAATCGTTATAACCTGAAAAACTCAGGGTTATAATTGAACTAGGCCTTTTTGCAAACATTGAGATAAAAGTTGGGGGAAATTTATTCAGAGTATTGGCCTAGTGTAATATACAGTTTTCAATACACTGTATATGTTTTTCAGAACAGTTTGCAATATTATTTATATATAAGATAAATAATCAAATACCCAAAAAGACTAGTAAATAGAAAATTAACAGTTACACTAAAAACTTTCTAAAAATAGAGGCCTTACTTTATTTAGGTTTAATGAAGCTTAACAAATGTATTAGGCTATTCATACATAATGAATCTCTTTAGGCTTAGGCCTATATTCCAATTTACAATGAAAAATATCAATTGAGTTGTACTAGTACAACTTGGGTCAAATCAATTGAAATTTTGTTTATTATAGTTTTTTTTAAATTTACAAAAGAAATTCAAAGTACATCACAAGAAATACAACATCTTTTGATGTAAAAAAACAACAAAATATCAAAAAGTAATAAAATATTTTCTAATCTGAGTTTTGAAGGATCAATATTGTTCCTGATTTCAATTTAAGGCATCAAATACCTGTGTTTCAGTCCTTGTTTGTCCAACACTTTATCGACATATCAAAAAGTGTTGTACAAAGCAAAAAAACCTACCCTCATTTTGGGTATTTAAATGACCACTGGGTATATACCCAGGTAAATACCCAATTTATATTTACCTTCCCACTGGGTATTTACCCGGCCCACATCACTAGATAAAACAAATATTAAAGTTGCTCGAATAATTACTAACACTGATGAGAGCAATGAATGGTGGGTACCCATAAAATAAGATATATTGGGTGGTTTAGGAATGAACGCGTTAAACGATGCTGTTCATATGAGTCTGTTCAGAATGTAGGAGATACTGTATAGAAGGCTAATGGAGTAAGCTATAAATGATTAGATAAGTAACTGTCGACGTAGGAGGTGATAATTAGACTGGTTGTGTAACGATGTGTAACAAGAAGTTTAGAAGCAGGGGAGGCCGCATTGCTTACTGCTTATTTATTATTTAGTTTATGGATAGAGATACAGGAGAATTTATACACGTATATCCAAATTCTGGATATAGCCAATAGTCTCTGGGGTCACGAGAGCAAAGTCACCAGCACTGCCACTGTACTTTCTTTGCTGCACTCGGTGATGATGTGCTGGATCGTCTGTTCTGTAGCACCACAGTCACACTCAGGCGTTGAAATTCTGTTCCACTTGTAGTGGAAGGCTGCACAGTTCCCACGGTTCGTTAGTATCCGGTTCAATGTGGACCATAGTCTATGAGGGAGGTTGAAACCAGGTGGCGGAGTCTTCTTTACAGGAGGCAATGTTGGACATTTGTTGTTGAGTCTCTTCTGCCACTCAACGAAAGTTTGGTAGTTGCTGTTCCTCAAGTTCATGGCATCTCTCTTGTGTTGGTGGTTTTCTGGAACGCAGGTGACCGGTAATTGCATCGCTGATGTCATCATGTATCGGCAGTTCTGGATTGTTCATTATTTTATTGAATTCTCTTGGGAGAACATCTTTACGTCTGAGATCTAGAATATGACTTAGCACCGGTAGCTAATAGGATCATGGAAACACTTGTTTTGCGTACAGATGCCTGCAGATTGGAAGCTGAAAAGCATACTAGACTAATGGAAAGGAATGAACGAATATTTATTGGCATACTGTTTTAAATGCCATGTTTGCTTGCATATTTTGTAGGTTTCTCGGACATTGAACTTCCGGGCTATATTATGACGAAAATATGCTTGGTAAATTATAGTGGTTACTCTGTTTCAGTGTTACGGCTAATGATTTTCTAGGTAATGGTAACCATTGTTGTGTTAGAACATTCCGTATCGTTAGCTTCTTCCTGGTTCATATAAACTGCTCGACTCTGGTGCACCTGCAAATGGCCTGATTCCTAACATATCAAGGAACGCAGTCCTTTATTTTCTTTGCCCACGTAGCAGAGCCTTGAATTTAAAATTATGAAACTATATCCTGTTCATAAGAGGCTATATTATTAGACTGCGAGCTTTTTAGAATTGATGTCTCTGCCATGTCAGCCCTGTACAATAGAACGCGCTTCTATTCGCATTCTGTTGGACTGGCAGAAAATAAAGGACGACAAACAAGCAGCGTAAAAGCAGTGACCTACCGACCAAACGAATCAATAATACGGCATTCAGCAAGCTCGTCGTCTCTCTCCCTCCAGCCCGCTAACCCTATCCTCTACCTAATTGATCTCGCTGTAGTTGCAAGCCAGGCATCGCGCTGCGCCGCACCGCTGTATGAGTTACACAAGGGGAGAGCGTCGGAGCCGGCTACTCTGTAATCTCCCTTTACCTTGGCCACGCCCGGTCCATCCTTTATTCAATTACACATTTAAATCAGTTCGCTCAAGCAAATAATTATGTATCTGGAGGAAAGTGCAAGGCCGGCATTTTGAGAAATTGTACTCCTGTTCTATTTCCCCTGACTTTGCAGCTGGGGTTTATTTATGCATTCTAGTTGCATATTAAGCTAGTACAAAAGTGGCGTTTGTCTTTAAATATAGGGTGTTTAGTGGAAAATATGATGGGGTAGGAATAAAACGCTGCGTGTTCTACGCAGTTACGATACAGGATATTCAGTCACCCATCTGCGTCCGAGCGGGCTTATTTACGCATCATGTTATGATATGGCATTACACCGTTCGGGGATCAGAGGTGTGAATTCCAACACAGCAGCAGGATGATTCCTTGGTCCAAGTATTGGGGCACTTACTTCAATATTAGGTCCTCATAATTAAACTTCCACTTATTAGAGAATTCTGGTCTGCTGATGTTACAGTACGCAGTTTACTCGGTCTTGATGGCCGAGGTGTTGTTAATCCATAAATTAAGCAACAATGGATATTCAGTTGTGGGGGCACGTAATCATTTCCTCATTCAAGAATGCTGATAAAACCGGCTGATGCCACAATGTACAATTTAACCGTTAGTTATTCCAACATCATTTTCGGTCTAGTTGCCCGTCATTCAGTACTTTAGTTTACACACCAGTTTCATGTGGCTGAACCTGCAGCAATATACGAAAGTGTTATTAGGCTGCTAAATGATCCCCCTGGTTAAGTTATAACTTCGTCTCTTCGGCAATCTTTGATTGTTATTCAGAGAAGATCCCCACTGTTAGCAGCAGCAGCAGCAACAAAAACAACAAAAGCATGTGGGTGACCTGCTCGTTGTGATGTATATGATAAGCACCTCGACACCGACCAAGAAGGGTAAATATAAAATTCCACGGCCCAGCTGGAAATGAAACTCAGGGCTTCAGTTTCTCAGCTGTGTTACCTTATAATTACACTAATGTCCAAAAGTTAAACATAATCACTAAACGAGGCCATACCGCCTGATAGGAATGTCAGACGCATTGCTGAACAAACGGAAGCTGAAACACACACCTTATGTCACACAACTTGTACAAAAAAGATAACAGTGTCAGAAAGGTTCTAATAGCTAAGGTTCACCTTTGACAACAACTAACAAAACTTGGCAATGTCTTTCACAACACAATATGCTGTTAATATGGTGTATGGTTACACCTAACGGTCACACATGCTTCGCAGCGACGTAGCATGCTCTCTATCAGATGGTACAAGAGCTCCTGTGGCAGTCGATCCCATTCCTCCGAAGGGGCAATGCGAAGGTCTTGGAGGGTGCTTGGTGGAGGCTGACGGGATGCAATTCGCCTCCCCAATACATCCCAGGCATGTTCTAATCTATAGGATTCAGATCCACAGACCTTGCTGGCCATTCCATGCGATGAATGTCTTCTACAGGCAGAAATTCATCCACCAGAGGAGCGCGGTGCGGTCGGGCATTATAGTCCATTAAGAGGAAGTCTGGACCAACCGCACCTCTGAAGAGTTGAACATGTGGTCTCAGTACCTCATCCCCGTATCTCCGAGCGTTCACAGTGTTCCTCGGACCACCCATGAAGATGTGCAGGTCCGTAAGGCCATTCAACATGATGCCGCCCCACACCATGACGCCACCACCACCATACTGGTTCCGTTCCAAGATGTTCGTGTGGTTGTAACGGCTACCGGTTCTCTCCAGATTAATATGCGACGGGAATCGTTCTGCAAACTGAAGCGCGATTCATCTGTGAAGAGGACATGTCTCCATTCATTAATTGTCCAGTTTCGACGTTGACGGCTCCACAGTAAACGAGCGCGTCTCTGTGCTGGAGTGAGCGGGACGCACACCGCTGGAGTCTGGCAAATAGCCCTGCTGTTCTGAGCATCCGGTACACAGTTTGCCTGGAAACGGCAACCCGTGAGACGGCTGCAAGCTCCACCGACAATTGTCTTGCAGGTGCACTCCGATTTCGTCGGGCGGTTAAGGCCAGATATCGGTCCTGCTGTGGGATGGTTACTCTTGGTCGACCTAGTACTAGTCTACGATTAACGTCTCCTGTGTCTCGAAAACTTCTCCAAAGCCTGGAAATGAGACTTTGTATCACATTCAAGGATACGGCGACTTCGGTCTGTGTCTGGCCTGCTTCCAGGCGGCCGAGCATTCTACCCTGCAAAACGGGGTCCAAATGGCGTCGTTCACCACGTGGCAACACTCCGCACACTATAACAGGGCAAACGCGACTGAGGGAATATGGGCCGCAGGCACTGGCTGTGTTTGCCTTTCGGTTACACCGCTAGTCAAAGAAGGGTTGGTAGGTGCATATGTCGTGCGATTTGCGGTCTATTTCCTGTTGCTCTGCTTATTCGTAACTTAAGCTTAACTTTTGGACACTAGTGTATATGAGGTCACATGATCGAAACGTATGCTATTGGTTGGGAAAATGAGGCAGTAGATTTGGCCGATAAAATATTTCAGTGCGTTGATCTTGGCCCATCACTGAGGTTCGGTGATAGCGGCTTCGGTGGCGTAGTTGGTAGCATGCTGAACTGCTGTACCCAAGATAGCGGTTTCAAACCCGGCCGAAGTCGTCGGATTTTTTTAAGAGCGTTAAAAATCCTTCAGTATGCCTTCCTTCGGAGGTGAAGTAAAGCCGGCGGTCCCTTGTCATAGATTTATGGCATGTAAAAGATCCTTACACAGACTAAATTTGTGTGAAGCTAAATTGTTAGGTTAGATTTCGTAGGAACACTCTATCAAAGTTCCAACGTTCACCACTGGGTATCATTGATATCTGGCAGCGAAAGTTGGAACTACTTGAAATTGAACGGAACTTGTAGCTCACCCTAAGGGTGTCCGCTGGAAGCAGCTACAGACTCAGGCGAGCCAAACATGTCCTCGGACACTCCCGGCACTAAAAGCCATATGATAAATAAATAAATAAATAAATAAATAAATAAATAAGTGATTTAAATCCACCAATGAGCGCTTATGACTAGTGCTTGTACGACGCTGTCTTTGTTTTCTTTACTAAATCTTATACGATGGATAACATGAAAGATGTTACTACCCTAGGGAATATCCAATCTCCCGTCGCGAGTGTGGCGCATTCGGGCCTTCGGAGTCTGGGGAGCCTGAGCTCATCGTACTGGGAAAGTCGGAGTTCCCCCAAATCACCAACTTATTGCCGGGTGAGTTAGCCGTGGTCGTTACGGCATGACTGCTGGCAGTCGCTCACATACGGCATGACTGCTGGCAGTCGCTCACATCCGGGAGGCGAGGAGGTTCGAATTCCCCCGCCGGCAACCTTGAAGATGGCCTTCTGTGGTTTCCCATCTTTCTTCCCGGCAAATGCCGGGGTTGGTCCCTACCTATAGGCCACAGCTGCTACCTTCCAACTCCTCGCCCTTACATTTCCTCTTTCCTCCAAAACGGTACTTGTAGCTCACTCATTGGGTGTCCGTCTCGAAGTAGCTACAAAACTGGCGAGCCGAACATGTCCTCGGACACTCCCGGCACTAAAAGCCATATGAAACCGATAACTAGCACATACCTGGCCAATATAAACATTCAAACCCTATGTTGGTTGCTTCCTCTGTTTAGGGGCTGTGACCACGCGGTTATGTATCCCGTGTACTTTGGGTGTGTGTTGAATCTGTCTGATAACCGTTGTTAATTGTGATGGCTGTATTAGTGTGAGTTATCTGTTTTCAATTCAAGTAAGGACTGCAGGCATTGAATTTTTTCAAGTAGTTCCTACTTTTGCCGCCAAATGCCACCGTCAGCGACTACTAGTTCAGAACTTAGTTACCAAATGCCACCGCAGTCGGCTCCTGGCGACGAACTTTCGAAGTAATAGCATATTCCATTTTTCAAACAATGCCGATGTTGGTTGTTAAAATCATTCGAAGTACTCGAATATTTCGAACAGTCAATTATTAAAATCGAACAGTTCAAATATTTGAATTATTCGAAGATGATAAGTACCGGATACTGAGACATTAGCAAAGTCTTTCTGGTCTCCATCATAAGCACGCAGAGGGCATTCCTCCGTTATACACTGAAGAAAATGGAAATTGCAACACCCAGAAGGAGTTGTGCTACATTGCTGCAATTGAACATGCAGGACGAGTGTTCGGTTGTGATTCGATGATTACACTTTCAGGTCCCTCTGACCGCAAGTTTGGACAACAATCATTACAGGATGTGCCCAACACGAGCTGCAATACATTGATGAATTCGGCGAGGCATGGATTCAATAAGTTCCTGGATCGCTTCCTGAGGAATTGTGGCCCTTGCTTGCTGCACTGCACGGGTCAGTTGTTTCAGAGTTGTGGGTGGCTGAGGACGGTTGGCCAGTTGTCGATCCATCATGTCCCACACATGCTCAATAGGACTGAGGTCCGGGGATTTGGCGGGCCATTCTAAGGCTGTGATGTATTGGAGAGCTTCTCTGGAGATGCGTGCAGTGTGAATCCGGGCGTTGTTCTGCTGAAACATCCCATTAGCAATGTTCGCCATCATAGGGACAACCACTGGATTGAGTACCCTTTCAACGGACTGTCGAGCAGTCATAGCGCCATCAACAAGCACTAATTGTGATTTCACATTAAAGCCAATAGCTCCCCAGACCATAATGCTTGGTGTTGGCCCTGTGTGCCTCTCGACAATAAGGTCTGGGCGGCCCCTCTCCCCGGTACGTCGGCGCACACGATTCCGGCGATCACTGCGGGCAAGACAGAAGCGCGATTCGTCACTATAGACGACCCTATGCCATTCGTCGACCCACGTCGATCGTTCTCGACACCAGGCCAGCCTTACACGTCGCTGCTGTGGGGTCAATGGAACACCTTCTGCAGGGACACGGGATCGTAAGCCAGCTGCACGCAGGCGATTACCAACTGATTGTTGTGTAACGTGGGGTGCCACAGCTGCTCGAATTTGCGAGCTGTTGCATGAAGTTCCATCCGGGCCATCCGAATGATGCGGCGATCCTCTCTCACAGTTGTCTGTCGCGCTGGGCCTGTGCCAAGTCTACGAGTGAGGGCACCTTCATTGGACCACTGCTGCCATACACGTTGTACCGTAGATGCCTGTCGGCCATCACGTGCAGCGACAGTCCTTTGCGATAATCCAGCCTCACACCGCCCAATTATCCGAGCCCTCTCAAACGGCGACATGTTTTGATAGCGTGCTCTTCTCTGTCGTCGAGGCATGTTTGACTGGGAACACTTCACTGCATAGACTGCAAGTCAACTACTCTACACCAGAGTCCGTATACTGGAGTTGATTCATCCGCGACCAATCACGTGGGGAGACCTGTAGCAACAATCCAATGGGTCTGAAACTTTGATCGTTTACATACCTACATGTCATCGGTTCCATATCTTGAAAATCAACACAAACGACCAATACTTTCATGGTGTTGCAATTTCCATTTTCTTCAGTGTATGATGCATGGTCTGGACCAATGCACCACAGTCACATGCTGGAGAGTCCCTGAAGCCCCACTGGTGAAGGGAGAATGCAGATCTTCCACAATTAGTGCGAAACCTGTTTAGTGAAGGCCACGTTCTTCTTGGCAAACTGAAACCAGCTGGAACATGGTTTGGATTAAAGAGGCTAGGCCACTCCGGAGCTGTACGAAACCATTGCTCTTTCCATTCCTCTTTTAAATTGAAACCAGCATCCGTTAGATTCTTAGCTATTTTCATTGGTGGCTTACGGGATTTCAGCCTTTGTCTCCAGAGATCTGCAACATCCCTGTGGATGGGTAGAGTTGGATTGGACATGATCTTATCATATTCTTGAACAAGGGCTCTTGATCGTCGCAGGCTTGGTGGAGCAATGTGAGACAGAACTGTCAGCCAGTGTGTTGCAGTAGGCTTCAGAGTACCGGAGATGATACGATTGGTATCTACTTCCAGGTGTGAAAATGGTTCCGAGTATGTAGAGTTCTCTTGCAAATTGCTTTTCTGTTGTTTGAGCAACTTCTTTACTTGGACGGTATGTTTCTTATCAGAGAGCGCTCGTGACATATTAACAATATGTTCAGCCACTAGGTTGGGGGTGATGCAACCATTTCCCTTGTGGCAGTTTCTGTTTCCGGTTAGTTTCCTGAGAAGACTCCCGGCTTTTCTGCTGGACTGTTTGAAGTCCATAGTCTCAACCGTATTGTTCCACTTCTGCTGGCGAGATTCACCTAAACTCTGTAACAGAGCACTTGCTATTTCAGGATCTCCACCCTGTAAATACTCCTCATAGAGTGTCTCACAAGTTTCATTCCATCCAGGGATATACTCTTTCTGCAGCCCTCTTGGAATATATTTCTTGGCAATTGAGGTAATAAGTCCAGCAAAACGTTCGTAGTTAGACTGGGTAGGCGGTATGAATCGGACACATTTGTCATGATCTTCTGAAAAACAATCCCACTTGGCTTTATTGAAATTCCAACGCGGTCGAGGTGTGCTTGTAACCAAGGGTATTTGTATTCCTGTAGTTATCATGACAGATCTGTGTTGATTGTGGGGGAAGTTTTCCGATACTTTCCTTGTAGTTGGCAGGACAGTACCATTTACATCTTCAGTGACAAAGCAAATATCGGAATGTGTTCTCTCTTCCAACGGGCAGATTTAAAGGTTCCTCTATCTTTCACATCGAAAACCAAGTGTAGATTGTTAGCTTAAGCCCAGGTGACTAGTTGAGAGCCACATTCATCTGTATCATCATATTTCCAGTTCGGATGATGACTATTGAAATCTCCGACATAATGCAGGAAGACTCTGGGTGAAGAGCACTTCATTTGGCCAAGCCACATATGGTGATTTATACACATTTACCACTTTGGTGCCCGATATGTCAACAGTTACCACATGAACATCGTCAGTCACCGTTGCTGAAATGAGCCGAACATTCCGTAGATTCGAACGAGCATAGGTTGCCACGTCTGGTTGTAGATTGCCCCAATAGTGATGTAACCAGGGATCTTTCCTCTCGATCTTAGCTGCTCCTCAGTCGCAGTATGAGTTTCTTGAATGGTCACTAAATCGATGTTGTTTTCAAGAAGAATTCTAGAAATAATAATAATGTTATTGGTTTTACGTCCCTTTTAACTACCCTGGCTTTTAGAGACGCCGGGGTGCCGGAATTTTGCCCCGAAGGGGATCTTTAACGTGCCAGTAAATGTACTGACACGGCTCTCTCGCATTTGCCCAGAATTCTAGAAAGATGTTCACTCTTCGATCTGGATATACCTTCGATGTTTATTTGGCATATTCGTAAAAAAGGTCCTAGTATCTTTGCAGGTTGGCCCTGAAAAGGACCATTTGCAGAAGTTCTCTCTGAGTCCATTTGGCCAGGAGATCAACGACTGTTGATAGTTTGTCCGCCGATGTGTTGTTGCTTAGCACCACCCGGGGAACACGTTTCTATGTTTACTCGTATTATTCGAACATTTGAATGATTCGATTTGCGATTATTGACTGAAGAGTCGAGTTAGTTCCCTAATGCGAATATTTCGATGCTCGAATAGTTCAAAAATTCAAATGTGCGAATGCGAATAATTCGAATAGTTATTCGTAATCGAAATTATTCGAATAATAACGTTCGAATATGTACAGCCCTAGAGGAAATTAGTAACTCTGGAAATAAGGACGGGAAGGATGTTCTACTGTTACGTCAAACATGAATCAACGCGATAATACTGGAACAACGAATTGTATTTTTTTTTAAATGTTTTGTTACAATAACTAGAGTCTGTTTAAACCTTTCTTAAAGCTGTCCATAATGTTAAGTGGTTTCCGATGGCAATCATTTGCCGTAATTGCAAACGAAATGCGCTTTTTGAAATACTGGTCGATGAAATATGCCTCTTCCGTATGCTTTCGCTATACTGATATTGAGTTTGAAGTAGTGTCATTGGGATTGTCTCATACTGTGAAATCACACGATTTTAAATACGCGCAGGAAACTCAGCGTGCTCAACAAGACATGCCTGCTGAACTTTTAAAATACGGTGTATCCTGCCTTATAATCTGGTCTTCGAGATCTTTCGGGTATTGATTTTCTCGCGTCGAACTGCTTAAATTCAGCCTTTTCTTAAAAAAAAAAAAAAAAAAAAACATGCTATAGGCCTACACCTAGCCGTTCTCAAGTTGAATTTTATTTCAAACCTTTTCACTAAAGGTTTTTGTGATTTTAAGTTAATACAGAACCAAATATACATTTAAATGATCAATTCCATATCAGTGTATAAATAGAAGAGTGTGAATGACACAGTGCGGACGGTGCGTGATGTGCTAGGCGAGGCCCGAGGACAGTATTGTTAAAATATCTCAGGCCTTAAAACTGTTTCTAGCGATCTTTTGGACACCAAGCTTTGTTCTCGTGTTGAACAACTTAAAAACATCTTTGCGTGGTCTCTGCATTAATTACAAACAGAAAAGAGAAAAACAAAAGCGAAATTAATTTTGAAAGGGATTCCTATATACAGTAGCATCTTTTCAAAGAGTGATGCGGCGAAAAATTATAATAATAACGGAACTAACGCCTGCGATGAATACAGAAGCCAAATTTCGCGTCTATCCACCCAGCCGTTCTCAAGTTTAAAGCGTACAGGTAGGCAGGCAGAGGGAGACACACACAGGTAGAAAAAAAAAAACTCTTGCGATTCATCATCAGCCGAAAGTACGTTAAAAAAAGGAAAACAGAAATATAAAACGAAAACTCGGGAAATTCTTATATATATATATATATATATATATATATATATATATATATAGGCAAGTGCTAGGAGGGGCAAGTGAGGACTTCAGGCGGGGGCGTGATGGTGGAGTGGTCTAGCTGCTTGCCGCTAATAGTCCAGTCAAAATATACATCCGACCTTGCAAAAGGTCATGTAGGTCTATTTTTTTTATATGTTGTTTGGACCTCTGCCAATAGTAAAAAAACATATTTGCAACTTCGAAAGTCCTGTGCTAGCTGTGTAATATGCAAAAAACAGCCGGATATTTGCACTTTTTTCAGTTTTTGCTCAATATTGTATAAACTATACGTCTAAGAGAAAACATTGCGAATACCTGTTTACAATTATATTACATTGTCTACAATTTGAGTCCCAAGTGAGCTCTATATGTTTAGTAATTCGCGAGATACAGTTATTCAAAGATTGTATGTTTTTTCAGAAAAGTAAAAAATTGTTGGCTTTGGTCTCCTAATTTGACAAATATTGTCCACAAAACTCATCCTATGAGAAATGTCATTGATAATGAACTTGAAGTTTATTTGTTTACCTTTAATTTGAGCTTTGGCGGGTACCTGTAGGCCCAGTGCTTCTTTCAAATGTGGCATGTAACTGAAAACCATGATAAATTGAATTTGAGAAAAATGAAAGAAGAGAGTTCACATAGGTACCATTTTGTTTTATTACAAAAGAAACACTCTACATATAAATTATTTTACAATATTATGAAGCAACAGGTCTCGTCGTAATTTTACTCGTTTTGATGGCCCGGGTCTTGAAAAATCTTCCTCTGACGATGGTGCAGGTTTATTGGAGGAATGTTTGAACTGAACAGCATGCGCAGGCTCGTTTTGCAGTTCTAGCAATGTAGGGGTTGGGTTGTCTTTCTCATCGTCAGAATCCTCTAGCTGAAGCTATTGCACGCTTTGACATATTTTGTCAACACAAAATCGACAAAGGGCTGAGCATTTCAGCCCAGCTTGGCGGCAGCTGCAACCGCCGCTGCAACCTTTTCTGCAATTGCAGGAAATCATGCGTAGTAGGAGCTGAGGTGTAGGATCCATAGTTGTAGTGACAGGGCTAAACCTTTGATCATCAAGCTTCCATCCCCAATCTGTAGGATTTTTGTTGACCCATAACCACTTTTGAACTTTGTGGTAAGTTGTGTAAGAATGGTGGCTTGCTGAATCCTCTGTTGGGCGCAAGCGAGCAAGATTGATTTTGATGTTGGTTGCAGTTATTGTAACATACAGTTGGTAGCGAAGGCTATTCAGGGAGTCTGTTAGGAAATCACCCCCGTACAAATACACAAAGCATTTCTCCCCAGCTTTTGCTATGGTTTCGTTACTGGAGTCTGGCAGAAGGAAAAGTTCTTCCAGATGTACAAGTTGGGGATTTTTGTATATATTAGCTAACTTGGTTTTACCATGACCATAAGGGGCTGAAGTGGTGTTGTACCCGCTGAACGCATGGATATAAAGCACTGTACCTGGTGTGCGTTGAGCAGGTCGTAGGGCAAAAGAGGAGCTTGAGTATTGGACACATCCGGCTTCACCTTTGCTACTCTTCTGAAGGTAGATGTTAGTTGCACCTGAGCCTAAACAATTGAGGAGGACGAGGAGGTCAACATCTTCTCCTACTTCGATCACACGGTCGAATGTAGGACGTTTGGATAGTGCCATGGCAATGATGTCCCGATCAGCATCTTCTTCGGCTACTTTTACTTGTATGCCATGCTGCTCGAATGAATCGCAAAGAAGTGGGATGAGGCGCCTCTTGTTGTTCTCATTGGCCAATACTTTTTCCTGAGGTATTTGGATGATGGTGGATTCTTCAAAAATGATGTCATTGCAGAAGTGAGTAGCACAGCGTCGGAGTCGTTCAGCACTTCTTGTGTTTTTGTTAGCGGCCTCTTCAGGATAACCGTAAAAAGCCGAGACGTTGCTAACAAAGTGGTTTTAAATGTAGCTGATGTAACCTGAAACAATGGCTGTCACAGACGTTTTGCGCTGCCAGACATCCTTGTGTAAAAGATGGTCTCCATCCAAAACAACGTACCGTAAGTATTAAGAGTCAGCAGGTGTGTGGCTGGATAGTGGAGTGAAAACAGAGAAGAGACTGGACTTGGTCCCCTTTCGCATCCCCTGTTCATTAAACAAATACATTGGGAATGGGGTTAATACAAGTTTTTTTTTTTTTTTTTTCAGTTCTTCGGCCGATTGTTTGGTTGTGCAATCCTTTGAAAAATAGTAAGTGGATCGACCACTACGCTCTTGTTCCCCACTTTAACAGAGGTGATGATAGATGACAATGTGGCTACTTTGTCCTTACGTTTAAAGGTTACTTTAGCAAACGCACAATGATTTTATTAAAACCTTCAGTTCCCAGTTGTTGGGCTAAGTGGCAATTTATGTTACTGATGAATACCAATTTATCAATGTTGGGAAATGGAGGGTGTGGAACAAACCATTTTTTTAGATTTTCTGCATCACCATTATCTCGAATGATTCGAGAAGGCCTCATTTAAGTATACTATTATAAGTAATTGTATACGTACTGGTATCTAACACATTATTTCAGTAAATAATTAATAATTAACACAAAATCATTCCCATAATTATGAAACCATTGCTATGTATACTTTTCATAATATTAACTCCGATTTAATCAGTAAAGGCCTTGTACCTGATGTCGGATACGTTCAAAACTTGTTTTAGTTGCTTTCACCCGATTTCTATTTTTCAAAGTTTTCTGTTATATGCAACTTTTGGAAGAAGCACTAGGCCTACAGGTACCAGTCAAGGCTCAAATTAAAGGTAAACAAATAACCTTTAAGTTCATTTTAAATGACATCTCTCATAGGGTGAGAAGTTTTGACAATATTTGTCAAATTAGGAGACCAAAATAAACAATTTTGGCTTTTTTGAAGAAAAACATCCAATCTTTAAATAACTGTATTTCGAGAACTACTAAACGTACACAGCTCTATAAGGACTCAAATTGTAGACTATGTAATATATTATTGTAAACAGGTATTCACAATATTTTCTCTCAGATGCATAGTTTAGACGATATTGAGCAAAAACTGAAAAAAGTGAAAATATCTGGCTGTTTTTTTTTTTTTGGGTATTACACAGCTAGCACAGGACTTTCGAAGTTGCAAATTTGTTTTTCTACTATTGGCAGAGGTCCAAACAACATATAAAACAAGTAGTTCCTTGAAGAACTATACAGCCTATTTTCATATATCCTACTCATGTTAATTGCCTCTATCTACATACAAAATTTCAGTTTAATTGCTGTAACAGATTCGTAGATATTGAGAACCGTCTAAATATTTCAGATGGTCGCCAGGTTGGATTTTTATTTTTGTACTATTACATTAAGATTATTGTGTACGTGTGGTATACAAACTTCAATCGCATGATTAGAACACAAGAAGTAAAAGCGAGATTTTAAAATTACGCACAGCAGCCATCTTGTGATTATGCAAGCAATTGAAATAAATTAGATGCCAGTGGATCAACATTTGTATAAGCATTTAACGTGCAACGTTTCACGGCACTCGGATAGTTAATTCGCGAGAAACGTCCATTTAAATATTTATACTTCGCGTCGCCGCCATGTTGGATTTGTGCTCACCAGGTTACTGAAAGTCCTACAGTTGAGCATATGTTCATAGTCTCTATGAACATTAAAAAATTCAGTTTGGTTGCTGTAAAAGATTCATAGATATTGAGAACCGTCTAAATATTTCGGAAGCTCGCCATTTAGGATTGTTATATGTATAGGCCTTAGAGTTATGTACCATTCAAGGACAATTATTGCCTAGGTTCATTATTCAAACTTTCACTTCGATCGCATGATTACGTCACAAGAAATAAAAACTTAATTTTAAAATTTCGCACAGCCGCCATCTTGAGGTTATGTAAACAATTGAATTAAATTAGATGGCGGTGCATTACAAACTACAAAATCATTTACTGTACCACATTTCACGGCGCTCAGAGAGTAAAATCACGAGAAAAGTCTATTAAAATATTTCAAATTCGCTTGGTCGCCATGTTCGTTTTGTACTTTACAGGTTTATGAAATATGCATAGGTAAACTTGTATCAGTACCCTTTATCACCGTACAAAATTGCAGGGTGATATCTGTAATAGTTTCGGAGATATAGAATGTCAGTGAAATATTTCGCACAGCCGCCATTTTGAGGTTATGTAAACAATTGAACTAAATTAGACTCCAGTGCATTACAATGTGTATAAACAATTGCTGTACCAAGTTTAATTTCGTTTGGATAGTTAAATCGCGAGAAAAGTCTATTTAAAAGTCTCAATTTCGCTTGGCCACCATGCTGGTTTTGTAGTCACCAGGTTTTTGAAAGTCTCATAGGTGAACTTCTAGTAGTGCCCTTTATCACAGTACACAATTTCAGGGCGATATCGGTAATAGTTTCGGAGATATTGAATGCTAGTGAAATATTTCGCACAGCCGCCATGTTGGATTGGTGAGACGTAACAAAATTTGAAGGGCACGGTCGAGGTCGCCGAGAATAGTGTTATGAACTTACCGAGTTTCATTGAAATCGCTCTAGCCGTTTAGATTTTATTAGACACACACACACACACACACACACACACACGGACAAAAGGTGATCTCATAAGCCTATTTTTTCAAAATTGAAAATAGGCTAAAAAATAGAACTGCAGACCTTTTGCAAGGTCGGGCCCCTTTTTATGTCTAATTTGACTGGACTATAATCTGTGTGAGATTTTCGATGATGAATTGCCACGTCATGTGGTTTGGAATCCACGTGAAAAGGAGATCTCGTGGCTCATGATAGCGAGATTAACGGTCACGTAAGCTTCCGCTTTGAGGACTTCAGGGGGCCAATGTCCCTCTGACAAAGCGCCTGCTTTTGCCTCGTCCATTAAGCTACGTGCGTAACTCTTGTACATCATTGATTCATTATCACTAGAGCTTAGTGGCCAAGAGGATAGAGTACTTGACTTTGGTGCAAAAGGCCTCAGGTTTGACTCCCGGTTTGGGTTGAGGAATTTTAACTTCATTTGGTTAATTCTCCTAACTTGGGGACTGGATGTTTGTTACGTCTTCATCATTCATATCATCGACATCACGACGCGCAAGTCGCCTACGGGTAATAACTAGAGAGATTTGCTCCAGACGCCGGAGGCCACACACCATATTATTTCACTATCAATAACTGGGGTAAAAAGTTTCAGCTGCATTGGTGGTAGCGTTAAGGAATTATTTAAACTACAGCGACGTATGATATATAATATCGTATGGCCTCGAGTGCCTGGTGCAAGCTTTGTTAATTGACACCCAGAGGGTAGCTTGCATGTTGAATTTCGTCGTTCCTTTGAACGGTATGATAGTCAAGGAGGTTAGATATCTAAACTCCTTGACACTACAGCGCTTTCAAGTAGAGAATGGAGGAACTTTGTGTTGGCGGAAAATCCCGAGATTAATTTTGCCATTGAACACGGCCTACTGAATTCAAATGGGTTCTTTAACATGCCAACAACGTATGACATGAGTATCCTTACCATGTCCAGGGGCGAACCTGCAATCTTGGGGTTGGTAGTCCGACACTAGAACCACTCACCCACCACAGCGACGTGATACCTCAGGGGAAATGGAGGAATTGCCCTGTTCAACCTAACTCTAAAAGCGAACTTTATTGATAACAGGTGATGCTTTTTGTAGTTCGTTTCAGAGGATTAGAGCTTCTTTTGCCTTTGAACTCGCTGTTTGTTCAGTTGCCGTGACAAGTTAAATAACGAGACTCATCTCGCCATTCTCCCTGTTTTTTTGTTTTTTTTTGTTACCTAGGTAGGCTAGTCATCAGGTTTAGTGCTTTGTGTGATGCGCGAGGATTTGGGATGCTTTGCCGCTTTTTGGGGCTTAAGTGTAAGCAGTATTAGCAAATGTATGCATGAGCTTCATACGCCCAGACATGTTAATATTCATTTTGCACCGTAGTGCTGCTGTAATGGAGTTTGTTCCTTTTTTTCCGTCGTAAGAAATTAAACTGTAATGCTTTCTATGAGCTGGGATGCATAATGTTCATTTGACTCACGAAGATGGCATTGAGACTTGATTCGTTTTAAGATATCTGTTACTCTTAACCATTGCTGAAATCTGAACAAAGAACAAGGTTAAGAATTCAGTTCGTAAGATTTATCAACGTTGTTATTGTTGTTGCCTCATTTAGTGACTGCATGGAGCAATACATTTTAAAACATAGTTAACTTATGACCCTTGATTTGCAGGACTTTAACTTTATAATATGAATTACTAGCTCACCCGCCCCGGCTTCGCACGGGTAGCCTTACGTATTAAATATCTCCGTATATGCTACGTTACGTGACTCCATCTGGGACCAACACAAATATTTTTTATTTTGGAGGTAACACGCGACAGGGCCACACAGATTGGCCACACAGATTAGGCCACGAGAAAAACATTCAACGTTCATGTCTAGACCTGTAACGTTTAGAGTTTGAACCTGTGCTTTATGAACGGTCATACGGAAACATACTTTTACTGGAAATTAAATCCGTTTAAACTGAAATCGTAGGTCGGTGGGTATCGTTGTTATTCGAAGTGCCAAAACAGTTTCACCGGTTCCACAGCCAGTGAAGATATCGTACACTCAAGTAGGAAATGTTTACGATTTTATTAGCAATCTTGTGAGCGTTTAGGTTAAACATCAGTTTGTGGAGAGGAGTTCCAGAAGGAGTCAAAGAATTTTAAAATTCAGTTGGATAATGTACCTCCTCTTTTATATCTAGGACATTATCAAGGAATAGCACATTTTAGACGGCGCACCAAACCTTGACATTATCAAGTCATTTACTTTATTGACTTGCTCGTTAGTTGGTGACAGTGCAGATCTCTTCTCAAAGCAACTCTGCGTCTTAATATAAATATTTGATACATCCGAGTAAACATGTTTTATCAAGTCCTGCAGATTTGAGAATAAAACACATTGGTCACTCAAATGTTATTATTTTAAAGTTTCTGGCAGGTAATTCACCAATAGACTACCTATTTTAAGTGAAACATCACCACATGCGCTACCATTTTGTCCAGATGAGAAATTCCTCATATTGGCTTTTAGTTCCAGTTTGGTTACATCTGCGAAAAGATAAGAGCACTTTAGCGATGCCCCCCAGGGGCTCACAGCTAGTGGGATGTGGGTTGGCGACCACGGGACCCCAGCTGAGTCTGGCATTGCTTTCACATACTTGTGCCGAGCTCCTCTTAGTCTTCTTTCCTGTCGACCTCCCTTGGTCAACTCTTGTTCTTTTCCGACCCCGACGGTATTAGGGTATCCAAGGCCTAGGGAGTCTTTCACTTTCCCGCCTTAATTAGCCCTTGTCATCTTTCCTGATCCCTCCTTCGAGGGGTCAGGCCTCTTGTTTTCATTATATTTCCTTTTCTCTTTAAGATTCCCGCACTGTTTTTGTTAATTGGCTCCCGGTGTATCTAAATTCCCTTTAGCGATTTTGTTTTTCATCTACACTACATTGTGTAGGTATTTTCAATCTACGTTGCATTTTGTAAGTCTTTTCGATCTAAATTGCATCTTGCGAGTGTTTTCAGCCTCCATTGCATTTTGTAAGGAATGGCAATCTAAATTGCTTTTTAGTAATTCTTTCAATACCTGGGCAGGGGCTTTTGTGAGTATTTTGAATTTCAATTGCATTTTGTAAGTATTTCCAACCTAAACCGCTTTTTGCAAGTATTTTCAAACTAAATTGCATTTTGTATGGTCGGCATTTTGCAAGTATTTTGATTCTCAATTGCATTTTGTTGGTATTTTGAATCTAAATTACATTTTGTAGGTATTTTCAATCTAAATTGAGTTTTGTAAGTATTGTCTCTCCAATTGAGTAGTTTGAATCCACCGTACATTTTGTAAGCATTTTCTATTTCAATTGCATTTTGTAAGTATTTTGAATATCGATTGCATTTTGTACGTATTTCCAATCTCATTTGCATTTTGTAAATATATTGAATATCAGTTGCATTTTGTAAGTATTTCGACTGTACATTGCATTTTGTACGTATTTTGAACTTAACCTCCATTTTGTGCGGTTTTTTTTTCAATCTATTCCTTTTGTGAGTATTTTTGTTCTAAATTCCCTTTTGTAAGTATTACCACTCTCCATTTTGTGAGTAGTTTCAACGAGTCCCTTTTTGTAAGTATTTTACGTCTCACTTAATTTTCGTTCTGGTTTCCACTTCATTGTCATTTTCGCTGTCACCCAGACCATTAGGGGCCGATATATGTTAGGCCCCTTAAAACAACAATTATCATCATCATCACCATCATCTTTAGCGATGCGGTTTCTTCACCAGCTCTATGGGGCTGATCTCGCTGTTCCGCCCCTTAATAAAACAATAACTAATTAATAACTTCATCAGCTCTCGTCCTTCTTGCTAACAACTGGTGCTATTTGGCGAAAGACAGTGCAACCACCCATTAATTTGTTATTCGTAAGTCCCGCGATGTTCTATCTAACATCTCAACAAAGGTTTTATGTGACTCATGGAAGTTTCATCCCAAACAATCAACTTGCAATCCCGTATTAACTTAGCTGTGTTGCTTTGTTTTGGCGTGTCATGAACGTTAGATGCGTTGTCAGGGCAAATTTTCAGCGGGTTCTTGAAAGTAGAGTGTGCAGTGTGACAACCTTCCAAGAGCGTAGCTGCAATTTCACAGCGAAAGCGATTATTTTCTCTGACCTTATTTTGGCGTGCAATAAAATGATAAAAATGGTTTGCATGTAGCTCCAGGGACACCAAGGAAGAAAATGTTGCCTTTTGTTATTGTCAATTGAGGTCATTACTGCATCATAAACTGTTTTTTGGTTGTAGTTTAAACGAATCTCATTTTGAACCGTTTGTAATAGACGGGAGTTATCGTAGGACGTCTCTCGTAAATAGTCTCTGTTGGCATCCAAGCATGTGTTGTTTGGGTGGGCTAATCCAAATTCTGTGACGGGTTTTCCACAAATAGATTGTACCACTTCATTTATCTCCAGCAAAGCTTCGTTGAAAATATCGTAATAGTAATTAATCTCATTTGAAGAACAGTCCTGTCCCCTACGGTACAGTATGTTTTCAGCCACCTGAGCCCAAGGTTGCAGGTTCGAAACCTGGTGCAGTCAGCTGGCATTTGAGGGTGCGCAAATGCGAGGGAGCCGTGTCAGTACATTTACTGGCACGTCAAAGATCCCCTTCGGGGCAAAATTCCGGCACCCCTGCGTCTCTAAAAGCCAGGGTTGTTAAAAGGGACGTAAAACCAATAACATTATTTATGTTTTCAGCCATATTCTCACTATGGTTTTGCCAAAGAGTAAGGGTGTCCGTAATTTGGCAATATGTTATCAGAATGATTGGGGTGTATTAGAATCACCAACATCAGATAACATGTTTTTCCATTGGGTATCATCTTCCACCAGACCCATTACATTGGTGAAAACTTGAATACAATCCGTTCAGTACTTCTTGATATTAATACACATCATACAGACAGAGAAAACGGACCGACTTTACCTGACAGTGCCAATGGTCATATTCTGAACCATGGTGCCCGACGAGGAATAGTTTTCGGGAAATATCTTCTAAACCGTTGTTTTAGGGCCTTAATAATACATATAAACGATCCTCGATAGACACTCCTTTGCTGAAAACTTAAAATAAAATCCGTTCAGTACCTCCTGAGATTAGCAATTACAGACACACAGAGAAAACGGACTGACTTTACTCTATATTATGTAGATAGAAGATAGATTATATGTGTATAGTTTCTGTTTTAATTTGCTAATAGCAGTGAGACAGCACAATGGAAATATTTTCTTTAGCAGCATTTTTGGTCGCTGCATTTTTTTCTTTTTTACTCTAACTTACTTGTTTCTCTGATGCTTGCAAGTTTATTGCAGGATCGATCCAGTTCGCCGCAGAGGAAGTGTTATTGGAACACCACGTTGTACCAAGTTTGTCTAACGTTTATTCACACCTATGTTTAACAAAAAAGTTGAGTGAGAATTCTAAAATCTTCCCCATACTGTATTTTTAGCCTACTTTCGATTTTTGCAAAAAATGAAAGTAGACTTATGAGATCAACACAGGTTGAAAAATTGTGTGTCTGTCTGTGTGTGTGTGTGTGTGTATGTGTGTGTGTGTGTGAGTGTGTGTACTCTGAATGTCTGTCCCCCCCCTATCAATTCGAACACGGTGAAACCGAATTGAACGAAATTTGGTACAGAGGTAGCACTAGCAAAGGGCACCTCAGTGTCATACTTTATATCGCCGCCATCTTTACCAAAACAGAATGGCGGCCACTCAAACGTTCAAAACGTAAAATCAAATTACGGCTAAACTAATCATCCGATCTCTACCAAATTTGGTGACAACATACCTTTATATAGGACGCGTCTTTCACCCAACATTCAAGGTCATCGGCCGTGCCATTTCAGGATGGCGGCCGTGTGAATTATTCAACCATTTTAATCAATAGCTTAAGACCCACTAATTCCGATTATCGAGCCTAGTGTGGTTTAAGCTATCCTGAAGGTCGTGATCCGTTATTTATTATAATTTAATATTATAATATTATACTGTATGAGTGGCTTAAAAGAGCTGAGCTGTCTGTGTCACACGACAAGATGGCAGCTGTCCTCATGTGCCTGTCTTATATTTCAATAGTTTTAGTATGTTGTATGTGATATACCCTACTGATACAATAATATAAATTTGTATGAAATTATCTTTAATGAAGATGTACTGCTGTAAAGAAATCGTTTATTTAAAGTCATTATTTGCCAACAGGTTGTATCTAATATGTCAGTTAAGAACACCATGATGTTAAGGATAGGATTAGCTCTGGGCTAGCGTGTTAGTCTGTCACGCAGTTGGCTGGGGATCGAGTACTGCTACAGTTAACTTTTTTTTCTTGAATTCTTTTACAAATGATGTGCACGAGCTCTTCCCACAGATACTGAATAAGATGTCATTTAGCTCAAAGGAGAGGCTAATGTATACACTCGTTTATTAATAAAATCACAGCCCCAGCATCGCACATAAACAGAAGACATTAGGAAAAGGAGAATAGAAGAACTAGATACACGTTGTCATGAACCACAGCCTTCTTAATGCCTCTGTACGGTGCTGTCCTCTTGTGGGTTATGTGGGTAATATTGTTCCAAACTTACCGCTTTGTAAATACCTGGCCTCCTGAAGTATGGCAATTTTGTAATACTGGTAGTTCAACTATTAGCCACGATCGCGCTCCGATTACCTTTAAACACTGCCAGCTGGATCGCCTCCCTCTTGGCTACTTTAAACTGTCTACTCATTCAACACCCTTAGGCCACTGCCATCGTAGTACATTACGATGGCAGTGCATAGGCGTACAACATAAAGATTAATTCACTGATAGGTCGCAGCACCAACCTACTGTGATCGGCGCGGATTTTTAAAGGGGAAGATACCCAAAACGGAAGATTCTTAACTTTGCAGGCTGACTTAATATAGAGATTAACGGACGTGAATGCATTACAATAAGTTAGTAGTTTTGTTATTCAATCATCATAAAGTATACAATATTGATTTTGACACTTACTGGCTAATTATCAATATAAAAGAAAACAAACAATACATGGTGGTAGAGGTGATTGTGTTAGGGATGAGGACAAAGAGTCATTAATATACCCATACATTTAGGAGAAAGTAGGCTATATGTTCTTTGCTGAACATCTTGTTTCTTGCATATCTTTGAAATTGATGTGTTTCATAACACATGTTAGTTGACGGTCAGCAGGAGGTTTGAGGTTTTATTTCTGTAACTGTTGCGGATTCCGCGTGCTGATTTTGACATGCCTGTCTTGGAATATCCAAGCGTTTTACATAACTCATCATCGGGTCAAGTTCGATGTGTTGCAGCGAGATTCGTTTGGTGAGTGCAACGACGGTCCTTCCGTACTACTTAGTATACAGTGCTGGTAACAGCAGGAACAAGTGCCTGTTTCGAAACACGGCATGTTTTTGGAGTGCCCCTATATTTTAAATCTAATGCTAGTATCAAAGTTTTATAGCCGACGACGCAGCATTTACCTTTTTGGTAAGCATATATGCTGACTACGTCGGCGTTGTTATGGTAGCGGCACAGAAAATAGTGGAGACCCGCTTGCTCTAGTATCTGTCACGCGCATAGATGAGCAGAAAGTAACCAAGACGGCCTTGCGACTGAGTATCTCGTGTGTGACGTAGGAAACTGTGTCTCGATCGCCTGAATGTGGACATACAGCTAGTTCATGTATTCGTCAACGTTGCCTTCAATTTTCTAGAGGTGACGAACGACACGTAGGAAAGTGGATCCTGCGCCTAGGCGGGACAACATCATTGTACATCAACTAATCACAGCTGCAGGTGTGGGTTGTTTATCTGTTTGTCATCTCCTAAGAAGCACTTACCTATAGAGCACACTGCTTAAACACCAAAAGGAAAGTATCTGCAAGGAACAATATTCTCCGGAAATTATCGGGCACAACCTGGGGGACGCAACCTCTCCTCTTAAAAACCTCAGCTATAGCCCTTTGTTATTCAGCTGCAGAATACGCCTGCCCTGTTTGGTGCAGATCTAGTCATGCTAAACAAGTGGACGAGACCTGCAGACTCATTACAGGATGTTTGAGATCTGCACCACTTGATAAAGTCTATTGTCTAGCAGGTATTCCACCACCAGATATTCGCCGTGAGTGTGCATCCAGACTGGAGAAATCTAAAGCATTGAACCTGAGGACCCATACTTTATATGGGTATCAACCAGCATTCCAAAGGCTCAAGTCAAGAAAAAGCTTTCTTCATTCAACAGAGAGCCTTGCTGAACCACCATCGAATTTCAGAGTGAAATCATGGCGTTCCAGATCCAGCCACCTTACAGGATGGATGATCCCTTCCGAAAGCCTCCCTCCAGGTCACGAGGAATGTTGGTCTACCTGGAAGACGCTCAACAGGCTGCGCTCCGGAGTTGGAAGAACGAAGACCAACATTAGAAAGTGGGGATTTGCCTGCGACTCCACATTATGTGACTGTGGTGAAGAACAGACAATGAGCCATCTCCTTGTCTGCAACTCGTGTCCAACAACATGCTCTCCCCAGGATGTGATCGACGCTACCAAGGAAGCACGTGAATTGGCTACATACTGGTCACACCACATTTAATTAAATCTGTGCTTGTGTAGTGTATAATTATGCTGTTACATGCCATCAGAAATGATAATGCTTATAGTACCAGATTTTGGAATATTCCTCTTTGTATTTTGCTGTCTTGTTTCTTTTTATACCTTGTGAGTTATGATGTACGGTATGTTTTCTGACACGATTAAATTAAATCTCCTAAGAAATAATACAATGGCATTGGCATTAGTTAGTTGTTTGACCTTGGTCTGTAGGGGATTTCCCTTATGTTACTAAACCCCCGATTGCGCCCCATGGACCGCGTGTATGCAAGGACGACTGCCGCCCTGTTCATTCCTAATGATTATGGGGTCCCTTAACCGGAACGCATTCCTTGGATTTAGGCTGTGGAGTGCTAGTTCTCATATATTGTATCGTATCAACACCCCATGCTTCATGAGTCTTGATTGCATCCATTCCAGTCGTCTCGTTGGATTTTAAATTTCTGGCGGAGCCGGAATTGAACCCAAAACCTTTTAGATAAGCGTCCTATCCCTGGTATTAGACTACTTTCGATTTTTGCAAAAAATGTAAGAAGACGTATGAGATCTACACAGGCCAAAAATTGTGTGTGTCTGTGTGTATGCATGTGTGTGCCATTTGGTATGTCTGAATGGATTTGGGTAGGAAGCTTTTGTTGTTGTTGTTGTTGTTGTTGTTGTTGTTGTTGTTGTTGTTGTTGTTGTTTCATTTGCGATGCTTGGACATCATGGTCATTTAGCCCCGTGTACTTGGGTGAGTGTTGAATTTTGTCTGATAACCTGCGTTATTGTGATGGCTGTATTAGTGTGTGTGTATATATATAATTCAGGTAAGGATTCAATCAACGTATGATATCCGTATAGAACGTTTCAACAAGCTACTACAACCAACATTCAATTATACTCTTTGAAAAGGACAAAGAGTTATGACTAGACCCATGCATTTAGGAGAAAGTAGGCTATAACCCATGCATTTAGGAGAAAGTAGGCTTTATGTTCTTTAAAGAACTTCTTGTTTTTCTGTTTTGTGTTATCTTTGGTTATAAGCCTCGTATACTTGTGTGTGTCTGGTAATTGTCTGATAAAGAAGTAAGGAATTTTTTAGTTTTACGCTACCGTTTATCTCGCGATCATGAGCCACGGAACCTCTTTTTGGCCTGGAATCCGAACCACAGGATGTGTCATTTAATTTCGAAAATCTCACATGCATTAACCGGGAATCGAACCCGGTCCGCCTTGGTGTGAGGCATGTAGATTGACCACTATGCCATTACCCCCTACCTTAATTTGTCTGATTACCTATGTTATTGTGGTGACAGTGGTAGTGTGGGTAGTTGAAATTTTTACGGTGAAGGATTGAAGTTGGTGCTCTGGGGCTTGGAGTAAGATATCAGCATTTTGTCTGGAGTCAGCGTGGGAACGCCCGGATGAAATCTATGTTCAGGGTGGTCGCTGTCAGCGTAGGGATTTGAACCTATTATCTCCGAATGTTATCTTCCCATTGCAGTCTTGGAGCGTGACTTACGCTCTCTGCTATTCTGCTGAGTGGTTTTGTTCACCAAGGACGACATGACTCATGTTTCGTTTGGTTTGTGTCAGTGCCCGCCGTGCTTCATAACAAGATTTTTTTAGCCTTTATAAAATAAAAGCCTAATTACTTCAAAAGCGTTGGTAAGCAACGGAAATATGGTTCGATAACCGAAACTGATAACTGTTGACTTACTAACAATAAGTAATACAGAAGGTGTTTAAAATAGTAACTAGGGGACCTGCGCGAGGAATCTCGCATCTACATAAACCAACCGCCCAGCTTTACTGTTATGCGTGCATCTTGTTTATTTGTGTTTAAACGCACTTTTTAAACAAATTGTCGATATTTATTAAATCAAGGTGCAATTTGTCACTGTTGCGGGTAATTCTGTTTCTTTTGAATGCACTTTCGGTTACTTGAGAGCGCCCCATGTGTATAGACCACCTGTCCTGCTCTAGTGTTATGCGGGCAAGACGCAGCACATTTCTCCAAGGGGTTATCGTCTTGTTTATTTGTTTAAAAGCACTTTTTAAACAAATTGTAATTCCGTTGACTGTGCAAGAAATGCAAGATTTTTCCTGTACTATTGAGGTGATTTGGAAGTTTCTGGCACAACCCCACCTTCTAACTCCTCTGGTTTACTAAATTGAGTTTTGTGAAACTTACACCTTAGCGTTTTATATAATTACTAGCGGATCCGTGCGAGAACTCTCGCATAATGAGGCGCCCACGCCCCTTGCGTCCAGACTACCCGCCGGGTTAGGGCAATGCGGGCTGTAGGCGACAGAGTTCTCGCAGGGGCTATCGTCTTGTTTATTTGTTTAAAAGCACTTTATAAACAAATAAATTAGTTCCGTTGACTTTTCAAGGAATGCAAGATTTTTCCTGTACTATTGAGACGATTTGGAAGATTTTGGTACAAACCACACCTACTAACTCCTTCTGGTTTAGGAGCTTGAGTTTTGTTATACATACACCTTTGTCTTAGCGTATTATATAATAAGATATGATGATGGTAGGCTATATAATAATAATAATATCGTATGGCTGCCGGGTGCAAGCTTTGTTATTTGCGCCCAGAGGGCAGCTTACATGTCGAAATTTTGTCGTTCCTTGGAACGCTGTGAAAGTCAAGGAGGTTAGATATCTAAGCCCGTTGACCCTATAGCGCCTTCTAGTAGAGAAAGGAGGAACTTATCGTTGGCGGAAATTTCCGAGATTAATTTTGCCATTATGAACACGACCTACTGAATTCAAATGGGTTCTTTAACATGCCAACAACGTATCATATGCGTGTGGTGATTTTTGTCGCCTTTCAAAAGTCACTTACCGCGACCAGGAGTGAACCTGCAAGTTTAGGGTTGGTAGTCCGACACGATAACCACTCACCCACCGATCACGGTAGCCGAGAGCGTTAACGCGCTATCTCGTGCCTCGGTGGTATCGGGAGAGCGTGGGTTCGAATCCCACCTCAGCCGACCTGAAAATGGTTTTCGTGGTTTCCCGTTTTCACCACCAGGCAATTGCCGGGACGGTTCCTTTCAATAGGCCCACGGCTGATTTCCTTCCAAAATCCTTTCCCTGACCCGCCCTGGAAGGAAAAAAATGACCATTGACTTCATTAATAACAATATTTATATATACCGGTATGGTAATGATTAGGGCCCGGATGTTGATGATATGTCTTTTCTTTTACTGAGCTGTCTGAAACAATGCTGAAGTACATAGAAACTCCGGACGGGCCACCCCGTCTTGAAATATGTCATTTTTATTTTGCATCTTTTTGCATTTTTTGTGCTATTTTCCCATTTTAAGAGCATTTTTTAAAATTTGGTAGATTTTTTTAAATCTTATTTTAGAGAAATCGGCCTTATAAGGTAATTTAGTCATGTCACAGCTTTATATGAGGGAGTTACGTCTCTCAGTGTTAAGAAGAAGCTAGTAGCTGATACAAGATAATTTAAAAGATTGAAATATTGATTCCACTTCCTTAAACATCCGGGTGGAAACTAGTCTTAGCAACAATCGTGGAGAAATTGCTGCGGGTATTGCATCAGAAATGAAAAATGTTCTGGACAAAAGCACCGGGTATAAAACATTATGCAAAATTTCAGACATTATTTCTGGTGAAAACTACTACACGGATGGGATTGAGGAGGATTTAGCAGCAAACGACCTTCCTCACTTCAAGTACGCTCCGATCACATCAGTTGATGTTGAACGCAACTTTTCGAAATATAAAAACTTGTTGGCGGATTACCGCAGATCATTTACATTTGACAACATCAGAATGGCATTCGTAGTGCGCTGCAACTCAGACTAAAGTGAACATAAACCTTTTGTTACGTGCTAGAAATCTATTTTGATTGACTTTTCAGTTTGAGCTTAAGTGTCATTTTTAGCCTATTTTCAATTTTGAAAAAATAGGCTTATGAGATCACCTTTTGTCCGTGTGTGTGTGTGTCCTAATAAAATCTAAACGGCTGGAGCGATCTCAATGAAACTCGGCATATTCATAGCACTATTCCCGGCGACCTCGACCGTGCCCTTCAAATTTTGTTACGTCTCACCAATCCAACATGGCGGCTGTGCGAAATACTTCACTAGCATTCAATATCTCCGAAACTATTACCGATATCGCCCTGAAATTGTGTACGGTGATAAAGGGCACTACTAGAAGTTCACCTATGAGACTTCCTGGTGACTACAAAACCAACATGGCGGTCAAGCGAAATTGAGACTTTTAAATAGACATTCCTCGCGATTTAACTATCCAAACGTAATGAAACTTGGTACAGCAAATGTTTATACACGTTGTAATGCACTGGAGTCTAATTTAGTTCAATTGTTTACATAACCTCAAAATGGCGGCTGTGCGAAATATTTCACTGACATTCTATATCTCCGAAACTATTACAGATATCACCCTGCAATTTTTTACGGTGATAAAGGGTACTGATACAAGTTTACCTATGCATATTTCATAAACCTGTAAAGTACAAAACGAACATGGCGACCAAGCGAATTTGAAATATTTTAATAGACTTTTCTCGTGATTTTACTCTCTGAGCGCCGTGAAATGTGGTACAGTAAATGATTTTGTAGTTTGTAATGCACCGCCATCTAATTTAATTCAATTGTTTACATAACCTCAAGATGGCGGCTGTGCGAAATTTTAAAATTAAGTTTTTATTCTTGTGTCGTAATCATGCGATCGAAGTGAAAGTTTGAATAATGAAGCTAGGCAATAATTGTCCTTGAATGGTACATAACCCTATGGCCTATACATATAACAATCCTAAATTGTGAGCTTCCGAAATATTTAGACGGTTCTCAATATCTATGAATCTTTTACAGCAACCAAAGTGATTTTTTTTTATGTTCATAGAGACTATGAACATATGTTCACCTATAGGACTTTCAGTAACCTGGTGAACACAAATCCAACATGGCGGCGACGCGTAGTATAAATATTTAAATGGACGTTTCTCGCGAGTGCCGTGAAACGTTGCACGTTAAATGCTTATACAAATGTTGATCCACTGTCATGTAATTTATTTCAATTGTTTGCATAATCACAAGATGGCTGGCGTGCGTACTTTTAAAATCTCGTTTTTACTTCTTGTGTTCTAATCATGCGATTGAAGTTTGAATACCACACGTACACAATAATCTTAATGTAATAGTACAAAAATAAAAATCCATCCTGGCGACCATATGAAATATTTAGACGGTTCTCAATATCTACGAATCTGTTACAGCAATTAAACTGAAATTTTGTATGTTGATAGAGACAATTAACATGAGCAGGATATATGAAAATAGGCTGTATAGTTCTTCACGGAACTACTTGTTGAAATATTGGTGAGTTTATTATTATAAGATAATTTTCTCAATTTTATAGAGCATTTTTCGAATTTTGAAATATTAGTGAGTTTATTATTATAAGATCAATTTTTCTATTTTATAGTGCAATTTTCGAATTTTTAGGTCATTAATTACAGTAATTTTTGAAAGTGCATTTTTTTTTTTTTTTTTTTGCGGCATCAACATCCGGGCCCTAGTAATGATGAATAGGTTATGTGTTGATCGTCTGTTCATTTTGAAGTAAATTGCTTGTGCAAATAACGAATAGTGGGATTAGACCACTGTTGCAAATAAATGCACAGTCTTGTTTCCGTAGTGATCCGCCGTCTGAGAGACCGGAACATCGCCGGGGTTCTACATTACTCTCACTCTAAATCTGAGGGGTTAGTTCTGGTGCAGTGCTGATGGCATAAGCAGTACATATTTGCTACGATCTCATTGCATTGACTGATGTGAGAACACACTATTTTGGCGAAATGAACATTCGAATGGTATAAAATACGTATCCTTGATTGGTGATGAATTTTTATTGTTACTATCACAAAGGTCTTCAGAGCTACAAGCTTAGTTTATGTGATTTCTGCTCCATGGCTGCGAGTAGTGTCGAGTATACTTCGAGTTTGTCTGCAAGATCCAAAGGAATGGTATATAGAAAGGGTGGGCAATTGTTGTGTGATATAATCCACTTGATCTAGTTAAGACCAACCGCGATGGATTCTGATTTCATATGTTTTAACAAATGCCAAAATATGCAATTTAGAAATTTTTCTGTTTTTCAAAATTTTATAAAAAGCTGAATCCCGTTCATTTCAACGTTTTCGTAATTAATGAAAAGCGTGATTCTATGTCATCTGCCATGTTTCGAAATCCATCGTATACTGTGGAATCTTTCAAGTGGAGTTTCATTTTCTCTTCGTCAGATTTAAAGGAAGATATTGCTTTTTCCCGCAAGTGAGTTCCAACAAAGCAAAAAACAATTCACCTGTATTTTTTTCTGCGTGTAACTTCATCTCTTCTCCTAATAGGTGGAATTTCAAGAAAAAATCACACCACGTGAATCTGCATCTCTTTATCAAGATGTGATGATAACCTTCAAAGAATAACCACAAGATAACTTACTCGAATGTCGAAAAAAGAAAAGAAAATAGATTTTTCCATGCTCATTGAACATTCATGATTGGTCAGAAATTACTCCGCGATCGATGGGTTGGCCATGTCTGATATACTGCATAATCGATCGTGTTTGTTACTCTTGGATGATAGTGATTCGTGGTATACTATTTCATCCGTAGTTCTTTCACATTCCTTCCGTTGTCGTTGGCGTCCTGCTGAAAATCGACTGACATTGTTATACTTGGCTGAGAATAAAGAGAAATCTTCGTATGGACAACCGTGACCCCGAAACGAGAGAGAGAGTAACTCTTGCTGAGCAGTGTTTGGGGAAGTGTACGTGACTCGTAGGCTCCTTCCGGAGTGGCGACTAAGAAGTTTAATGTCAGATATAATGATATTGCTCAAGGGAGGATAAATGATCTGGAGCCACTTAGCGCAGACATTCGTTAGTGAACTATCATGGAACATAATTCGTCCGGCTATTTTGCCGTGGCCTCGCATTGAGGAAAAAATTAAATGCTGTAGTCCTACCTTTCCACATTTCATCATAATTTTCTTCGGTGACGGTGTTATGGCCTAGAAGTTGTCACAAACTGCTTTCCTTTGCTGCTTTCGTCGACGATGGTAATGATAGCTACTATTGCATAATAGATCTGCTACGACTGAAGAGCAAGTCGTGGAATCGTAGTGTGCTATCGAAAGCACCTGTTGCTTCTCTCGGGCAGAATAATCTCCAAAAGAAGTTCCGTGGAAGTTAAATATGAAGAGCAGGAACTGTGCAGTCCCACACGCGAAACTCTAGAAAGCAGGACGGAAAGGAAATAGAGATCGCGAAGAGAATGGCCTAAATTTATTATCAATGCAGCTTTGTTTATACGAGGTATAACACTCTTACTCACACCTACATTACATGGATTAATGATATATTGTACTCTTGCACACCTGTTCCAAAGAAAGGGGGCGGGGTTACAAGTTTCGTTTGTCAAGTGACATAGTCAGATCTTTTAGATAGATTTTATTAGAAAGCTACTCATAAAATTGCAATGGGTACCATGTTTCAACTTCCGGAAAATTTCACTGTCGGTTCTAAACTTAATCTATACTAATATAATAAAGCTGAAGAGTTTGTGTGTTTGTGACTTTAAACGCGCTAATCTCTGAAACTACCAATCCAATTTAAAATATTCTTTTTTATATGATAGCCAGATTCAGGAGGAATAGTTTAGGCTATGTAGTATTAGGCTACACCTCTCAGGTAACCTTAAAGATGGATTTTTGTAAGTCGGTAGAACAAGCGCTCCCGAACTGCTCTATCGGCATGCGCTGGCGTTATGGTTAGTGACACGTACACCGTTTCACCGATCTGAACCAAAATTTGTATACTTACCCTTTGGAACCCTGCGAGTAACACTGTTTACATAAAATTTCGGACAGACCACTCCATTCCCTGGATTTAGGCCCTTTGGTATAAATCTACACCGTTTCACCGATCTGAACCAAAATTTGTATACTTACCCTTTGGAGCCCTGCGAGTAACACAGTCTGCATGCAATTTCGGACAGACCACTCCATTCCCTGCATTTAGGCCCTTTGGCACAAATCTACACCGTTTCACCGATCTGAACCAAAATGTGTATACTTGCCCTTTGGAACCCGACATGAAAATTATGACAGACAACTCCATTCCCTGCATTTAGGCCCTTTGGCACAAATCTACACCTTTTCACCAATCTGAACCAAAATATTTATACTTACCCTTTGGAACCCTGAGAGTAACACTGTCTGCTTGAAATTTTGGACAGACCATTCCATTCCCTGCATTTAGGCCCTTTGGCACAAATCTACACCGTTTCACCGATCTGAACCAAATTTCACTTACTTACCCTTTGGAACCCGACGAGTAACACTGTCTGCTTGAAATTTTGGACTGACCACTCCATTCCCTTCATTTAAGTCCTTTGGCACAAATCTACACCGTTTCACCGATCTGAACAACATTTTGCTTACTTACCCTTCTGAACCCTGCGGGTGACACAGTCCACTTTAAATTTTGGACAGACAACTCCATTCCCTGCATTTAGGCTCTTTATCACAAATCTACACCGTTTCTCCTAATTGCACCAAATTTTACATACACTTTGAAACCCTGCTGGTAACACTGTCCACTTGATATTTTGGACAACGCTCTCCATTCTCTACATTTAGAATAACAGACAAAATAAACCTGAAAACCACGTATTAAAGCCCTAGAACCATTCATGTCCGTAGTAGTGAAACTGTAAGAGTATTTTAATAAGTCTATTGTTGACGGCAGTTCGGGCTGCATCACGTCACCCCTACCAGTGTTCTGGTGCAGAATTGCGAAAATAGTTGCATCTTGAGCTGTTTCTAAATTGCAATCACGGGGAGTAATTAGTGCAAAAGGATCTCTTAGGCCCTTTAAAACAGTTATCATCATGAAAATATTATGCCTCTGTATAAGTGCAATGGTGTTGGTGCAGTACACTGAGGTTACCAACTGCAATAAGCGTTGGTGCTTTCAAATTTAACTTCATTTATTCCGAACCTTATGAGCGCTATGTGGCGAGAAATGATACTCTTGCTACCTCAGTAGCTTGGGACAGCCGAAGTTTTCCAAAGTGCTCTGATTATTTTCCTACAGCGCTATGCGACTAAAGACGACATTATTGGTCACTACATTTCTAACAGCCAATGAGATATAGGCCCTAGGCAGTGTCTTTTATTTCACTTACTCCTCTTTCTAATCATTTTTTAAAAATTGTTTGTAAATTACATGTGCCAGTGCTGTAGTTACAAAATAGCCGTTTCCCCTATTCATTATCATCATTACGGGAAAATTAACTGAATGTTACGTCCATTATACTGTACTACTTATCACCCCCACTACCACCACCACCACCACCACCACCACCACCACCACCAAAATAGTTAAATTTTGAAAATATTTTTTCTGTTTAAGTATCATGTGCCAGTTCTGTAGTGCATTCATTATCATCCATAAAACAAATAAATCCACCGGGCGAAGCCGGGCACTACTGCTAGTACTGTACATAATTTATATATATATATTACGTTTTTGTGGACACTATAACTACCGCCAATTTCCACCAATCACTTTCAACTGTATACATAAAATATTACCCTATAGAATCTCGGTCGAGTTCGTTAATGGGCAAAATCGGACCAAGGGCGTGGGAATAGGGAGATTTTTCGAAATAGTGAAATATCGTTACAGCTTAAACAACTTGATTTATAGCGTTTATCCTCAAATCCATGACTATCTAACAAGTTTCATTCATGGTTTAAAGAAAGAGCAATATTATCGCCGACAAACGAACACGTTGTGAAAATTAATGACTTGGTGTTCTCCAAATTCACTGCCCAGGCTCTAGTATATTACTCAGTAGACGCAGTAGTCTATAGTGAAGAAGCTGTTCATTACCCCACATAATTCCTAAATTCTTTACTTCCTTTTGGCTTGCCACCACACAAGCTTATTTTAAAAGTGGGAGTGCCTATTATATTGCTACGTAATTTACACCCACCAAAGTTATGCAATGTGACGCGTTTGGTAGTGAAAACTTTGAAAAACTGTTTCATTGAAGCAACTATCTTAACTAGCTGTGGTACAGGAGAAACGGTCTTAGTACCCAGAATCCCAATGATTCCTTCAGATTTGCCTTATTTCAAACGAATACAATTCCCAGTAAGAGTCTGCTTTGGCATGACTATAAACAAAGCACAAGGTCAGGCACTTAGCGTGACTGGAGTTGATCTCAGTGGAGAATGTTTTTCTCATGGACTGCTTTACGTGGCTCTATCGCGTGTTACATCAAACCGAAATCTTTTCGTGTTCACTGCTGTAGGGAAAACTACTAATGCCATATACAAGGAAATCTTATAAGACCTCGGTTAAAAGTAGCCTATCACCTTGCATTCAAAACTGTTCCCGGGCGAAGCCAGGGTAGGTTGCTAGTACATATATAAAGCTCAATTTTGGTTTGTCTGTCTGTTCGTTATTTATACAAATCTACACTTTTTCACCGATCTGAACCAAATTTTATGTACTTACCCTTTGGAACCCTTCGGGTAACACTGTCCACTTGAAATTTCGGACAGACCTCTCCATTCCCTGCATTTAGGCCCTTTGGTGCAAATCTACACCGTTTCACCGATCGGAACCAAATTTTACATACTTACCCTTTGGAACCCGACGAGAAACTGTCTACTTGAAATTTCGGACAGACCACTGCATTTCCTGCATTTAGGCCCTTTGGCACAAATCTACTCCATTTCACCTAATTGCACCAAATATTTCATACTTACCTTTGGAACCCTGCGGGTAACACTGTCCACTTGGAATTTTGGACAACCCTTTCCATTCCTTACATTTAGAATAACGTGCAAAGGGACATGAAAACCACGTTTTATGTGCCGATAAATGACACTATTGCTACCTCAGAAGCTCGGGACAGCCGAAGTGTTCCAAAGTGCTCTGATAATTTTCCTACGGCGATATGCGGCAAAAGTCGACACTATTGGTCTCTACTTCTCTAACTGCCAATGAGATATAGGCCCTAGGCAGTGTCTTTGATTTCACTTACTCATTCTATTCATATTTTTCAATTAGTTTGTAAATTACAAAGTGTCAGTAGTGTAGTTAGTAGTGTAGCGCCCTCTTCATTATTATCATTATCATCATTATTATTACCTCGATGTTACGTCCATTATACTGTACTTCTTAGCCCATCACGACCACCATAAAAAGTTATATTTTTAAAACATTTTCTTCTGTTAGTTTGTAAGTTTCATGTGTCAGTTCAGTAGTATAAGGTGCGTTCAAAAATTAACGAGCCGGAGGCTGTAATGCGCAAGCCAGTCGCAATGCAAACAGTGACATGGAGGCGTCAAACGAAGAGCAAAGAGGTGTTATTCGGTTTCTGACAGCGAAAGGAGTATGGGGAACGGACATTCATCGCCTAATGTCACAAGTGTACGGCGAACACTGCATGTCCCTTGCAAGGGTCAAGGCGTGGCACAAGCGCTTCAGGGAAGGACGGGTATCGTTAGCCGATGATGCCCGGTCTGGGGCATACCCCCCCCCCCCCCCCCCCCTGCATTACCGATGACAACGTCCAGCTGGTTGATGCACTCATTGCCCAGGACCGCCGAGTGACAGTGAACGCCATAGCCGCCGTGGTCGGATTGAGCGTCGGAAGTGTGCTACCATCATGAAGGAACGACTGCACTTGCGGAACGTGTGCGCCCACACAGTCTTCAACCACACCAGGAAGCATGTCGAATGGCCTACTGTCTTGGTCTTGGTTGGACGATTGATGCATGCTGCTGCTCGCTTTGTATCGTCACGTGACGTGCACGCGTCCCCTCTAGCGACGGGCTGTGACCTTCCACGCTCTGGTCGGAGCCGCACCTCGTTACACACGCCACGATTAGCCGATGTCACCGGTTTGCGCATTACAGCCTCCGGCTCGTTACTTTTTTGAACGCACCTTATAGTATTCATTATCATCCACAAAACAAATAAATAAATCCACCGGGTGAAGCCGGGCACTACTGCTAGTGATTGAATAAAACTCCATTGTGGTGTTCATTTTTCTTCTAGTGCGTTAAGATTCAAAAAGTTTATTGCAGAAGTTAAGGAGAGCAAGCGGGCGAACCCTCAGATCTGTCTCTTGGTTTCATTGGTTTCAGTATGGCTATTATTTTTGTCTTCTTACAGGATTTTGGTAGATTGTCACAGTGAAGAATTGTGCAAGCCATTTCCGATTGTTGTTTGCACAGTTGATGAGAAACTTGGGATGAATCCCATAGAAGTCGGGCACTTAAGCTGCTCTTACCTCTTTAAGTGCTAAACCAGGAAACCAGACTATCTCCTGGCTTGAGGTAAGAGGGAACATAGTAAATCTCTCTTTTTGATAATGTCCACCTCCTGGTGTAGCGACTAGCGTTCTTGGGTGTCGGTCCGGGTTCGATTCCCGGCTCTCCCAAGAAATATAATTCTTGTCAGAGGGCTGAAACGGGGTCCATTCAGCCTCATGACACAAAACTGAGATTAGGTGGGTTCGATTTTCACCTCAGCCATCCTGGAAGTGGTTGTCCGTGGTTTCCCCTTTTCTATTCCAGGCGAATGCCGGGACGGTTCCTAACTTAAGTCCACGGCCGCTTTTTTTCTTCCAATTCTTACCTGAATTACAAATACACATACTACTACAGACATCACAATAACACAGGTTATCTGATAATATTTGACACTTATCCAAGTACACGGGGCTAAATGACCACGATTACCAAACCCCCTCAAAATAAACAACAACCGCAACTCTTTATGATATGACTTGAGGAATATGTCCCCTTGGAGCTGTCATATCTGTCGAGTAAGGGTTGAAGATGTGAAGGGGTTCTTTTCCCTGAAGTCATATAAATGATTCTAAAATTTAAAAAATCCACATCATGTTCTCCATTATGGCACATAGGTAGCTCTGGTGTTGCTTACGAGATCACGGCCATCTTCTTTATCTATACGATAGCCAGGAAGCCGCTCCGTAGCGCCCTCTTCATCTGAGATTTGGAAATGAGTCCTGGTCGTAGCGAGGCCGAGCGTGCCTAGCTGGGAAGCAATAAATTTGGGTTTCGTATCCCAACTGCGGTCTATTTTTCGAGTCATAGTATTTACTTTTTAAACCGCACTAGTTGAACAAATACTGTTTACGGATATACAGTACTTAGTGCCCGATTTTTTAAAAATCGATAGTTCCGTTTCTGAAAATATATCACTAACAAGGTAATCTAGGCATTATTTTTAATGTTGTTGAGCGTTCCATAATTTATCACTTTAAACTTAAATATGTTCGTTATTATGGTTAGCCGTTATCTTTATTTACATTTTGTTGTTTTAATTCGCTTCTTGTCTTTTTAAGAGAGATAAATTGCCTTAAACTAAATGTTATCGCGTTTGCTTCGGGTGCTAATTTGCAGTCATATGCAATAAAAAAAAACACAGACCCAAAACAACTGTGAACATGGGCTCGCCCAGTAGCGTGCGTCCAGCTGAGCACTGTTGCCACAGTGAGACTGGCGGAGACGACACAGCTCTACACTCGCAGTATACGCACGACCTTCTCCGTGAACACAAGGCGCTCCGAATGTAAGAGCATGTACGAGCTGGGGGACCTAGTCCTACGAATATCTATGCTCACAACGGAGTGCGCACAATGTGATATGAGGCAGATATAAGATATCACACAAACGTTATTTGTGCACGTGTCCACCTCCTGGTGTAGCAACCAGCATTCTTGGCTGTGGCCCAGGAGGTCCAGGTTCGATTCCCTGCTCTGCCAAGCAATTAAATTCTAGTATTAGGGCTGGAACGGGGTACACTCAGCCTCGTGAAGCAAAACTGGGAAGATGTGAGTTGGATTCCTACCTAAACCATCCTGGAAGTGGTTTTTCTGTGGATTCGCACTTCTAATCCAGGCAAATGCTGGGATGGTACCTAATGTAAGGCCACGGCCGCTTCCTACCCAAATCCTACCTGACTTACAAATACACACACTAGTACAGACATCACAGTGACACAGGTTATCAGACAAATTCCACACACACCCAAATACACGGGGCTACACGACCACGATGTCGCAAAGCCTCTAAAACAATCAACAACAACCCGTGAGGTCGGGATTCGATTCACGGCTCAATCATGACATTTAATTCTGGGTACACTGTGCCCGGTGATGTAAAACTGTGAAGAGGTGAGTTTTATTCGACTCAATTACAAATACAAACATAATTGCTGACACCACAATAACACAGGTTATCAGATTTTGTGTTTTCACGTACTTCTGTATTCGAAAGCTTCTTTTAAAGGCCATCTGTATTCGAAAGCTTCTTTTAAAGGCCATATACCCTGAAAATTATATTTCTTGCCTGGCTGTGTAAAACTGTTCGGCTGCCACCGGGCTTGCTAAGAGACATTGTTATGAGTAGAGACGAGAATTATAGACACTAAAACAGTTAAAATAGGCAGGCATATAGGCTCTTAAAATAACCAAAATAGGCACTAACGTGTAAAATAGGCAACAAAATAGGCATGAAAAAAGTCTTATAATTTAATAACATATTTAATTACTATAAAAAGAATTACAATAAGCAGCTTATAATTTAATAACATATTCACTATAAAAAGAATTAACAACAAGCAACTTTGAATGTTTTCTGGTAATAAGTTTGTTTTCCTGTCATGAAGAATGTTTTTATATTGAGAGAAAGATCTCTCAACATCACATGAAGTGATTGGGCAAAACTTTAACGAAGCCACTGCATCTGGTTTTAGGTCAATTGCTTCATCTACCTCACCTCGTAGCACACTGGCTACCTTTACCACTGCTTCCCATCCTGGATTCCTCTGCAGGACCCTATCAAACTTTTCCCTGACAGCGGCTATCTTCCCAGACGTTCCTCCCAAACTTCCCCTGACTACTTCAACAATCCTACATGACTCCACCAGGGGTCTTCCACTCTTCTCTAACTCTGTGATTGCTCCCGGAGGCTTGTTGAAATTAGCCTTAAGGAATGCCAAATCGGATCGAATCGATGGGCAGGCCAAGGCTGTCTTCGCTTCTCTTATGGTGACAGCACCCTCTTCATCCATGGCCTGAATGACCTACAGGCAAAAAAATGAAAAGAGACAAGTTAAATTACATCTTTTTATCTTTTATGTCACAAATTGATCTGTTCAAGGGGTGATAAATCTATAGAATATTTTAACAGAATGGTGAAGCAAAAAGGAATGCCTTGCCTGGCGTTGGAAAGATTGAAAGACAAGATTGCATTCATGTCAATGACTGAAAATATTCAACATTTTCAACATTTTACAAGTTACCGATGGTCTTTCCTTATACAATATGCACATGTACTGCGTGCAGGTAAATTTATTTTGATCATGATCATTCCATACCAAGCAAAGTTTTATAGCTATGGAACCAAGTGCTGTATTCAGGAGATGCGAGGTTTTGAGCCGCACCATCAGCTGTTCTGAGAACTTTTATATTATTTCCCGCCCCGAACCGAGTAAGGAATCACCACAACACTATTTTGCATGTCCAAGGGTCATTTTTAAAAAGACTGTTTCCAAAACAACTCACCTGTTGAATATCTGTGATGTTCTCTGTATAATACATAGCAGCTTCAAGCCATGTGCCCCACCGTGTCAGTACAGGCTGTGGTGGCAGCGGTGTGGAAGGCAGAGCAGTCTTAAATGCAGAGACTCTTGATGGAGCCTTTATAAAAACCCTTTTCACAGTTGAAACTACTGCATTGACTTGAGGAAAATGGCCTCTGATGTCTTCTGCCACTCTATGAAGCCCATGAGCCAAACATGTCAAATAGATCAGTTTGGGGTACAATACTTTTAGAACCCCCCCCCCCCCTGCCTTAAGCATGTATGCTGCACTATCTGTCACCATGATCAAAAATTTGTCATCATTTTCTTGTGGCCAAACAACACCTAAAATAAAAAAGCTCACTAGATTAGAATCTCAACACATATATGAACATAGGTAAATCACTTACGCAAGGCATCTCGAACAACTCGTGTTATTGTGGTATGATTTGTCAATTCAATTACTCTGGAAAGTACCAGGTGTGGTTTACCTGGTTCGAAACATGAAAGCTTCCCTATGACCACATTGGCCACATATCTACCACACATGTCTGTGGTCTCGTCAACTGACAGCCAGAAGTACGATTCACCCAAATCTTCCCTGATTTGATCCATTACCTAAAATACAAATTATCCATTCAGAGCACTGGGCAACTGTCGGGGCAGTGAAATAAAATCCTCAAAATTTGAATAGTAGTGTGTACCCACTTCTCATACACAGAGAAGATTAAATAGTTTCAATCTAACTTGGTGTTTACTACTTTAAAATGACTTTTAAAACTTACCGATCAGTACGATGAATGCAGGTAATTCTTTCGTAGCGTTGAGGGACATGGTATCACTTTATTAGTGTATTTCTGTACAAATTCCTTGAATTTTGGATGCTCAAGTTTATGTAAGGGGATATTAGCTCCCACCATCGCAGTGCATAGGTCCGAACAAAACTGCTGTTGGTCGCTGTTAACACTGGACTGGAAGAACGGCTGTGTTGATACAGCTTTCTGTGTTCTTGTCTGATGCATTGAAGAATTCATGTGCTGATCTATATGATATTTTTTTTTCACATTTGATCTGAAAAATAATAAAATTTACTTACATTTTATTTTATTTATTGCTATTTGCCGGCTTTGGTCAGCTGCCATGAAGACTATTTTCTGTCGCCTGCAATAGATCCTGCATGATGTGAGCCCACAAGCCTGCAATCCTCGTTGAAAATTAGAAAACCGCGTAATTTGAAATTGTGGCATTCGCCCATAACCTTACTTTTTGCCACAATTTAGCACGACTCTAGAGGGGATGCTAGAGGCTTTTTGGCAGCTTCGCGGCCCTAACCTAGGAGCTTAACGCTCCCCCAGGCTGTTTGGTTGCCTCTAGCACAATGGTTACTAACCGGGCCCCACCAATCCAGACCAATGGTCTTTTTACTGGCCTGGACTTGTAAAGATAGTCTTCGCAGCCTTGCAAAACACGCTGTGACATCGTCCTAGCCGCGCCACATTGGATCTGCAGCCTATGTTTCGCGAAGGCTTAGCGGAGGCGTAACAGAGTTCACTAGAGCCCACACATAGCGCTGGTGAAAATTACTAGCGACTTTAAAAAAAATGCATTTAAGTTGTAAATCTCTATTTTCACAGGAAATGAATCACAGTTCAAAATACCAATTTTTAATTTTCAACCATTCTGTGACAAGAGACCACCAGCGTTCTAACTCCTCGATCAGTAATTAAATGATTATTTTACCTTTTATATATAAATTATTGAGAGTTCATGTCTAATACAGCGTGTATGTCTACTCCTTATTATTCCCGTTTTCCAACGGGGTCGTGGATGAGATGTGATGGAAGACTTTGTGGCGATGGTTTTTACGGCCGGATGCCCTTCCTGACGCCAACCTCATGAGAGGAGTTAATGAGAGATGAAATGAATGATGGTGAAAGAAACTGGGCAAGGATGTGGAAGGAAGCGGCCGTGGCCTGTCAGAAGATACCGTCCCAGCATTTGCCTGGTGTTGAAAATGGGAAACCACGGAAAACCATTTCAAGGACGGCCGACGGTGGGGCTCGAACCCATGCGTCTACCGAGTCAGCAGAGAGCTTGGCCCCATGGCCTAATGCTGCGCTTTAGCCAGCGTAGCCACTACTGTCGGTTCATGTCTAATACAGCATTGCAACAAATCAACTTGCCACAATACATAAATTAATAGGCCTATAAATGCTACAGTGAAATGCGATCGTAGTTCTCAATCACAAAAACATAAAAGGAACAAACGAACTTACCTCTTTACAGCAAGCTTGGCAGAAGACTACTCTTCCATCGGTAGTGAAATTGGTATCACCTGTGATCCACTGCTTCAGCCAGTAAGACTTCGATAATTTATCTTTCGGCATTACCACGCACACACTTCTTCTTCGCAATAAATAACACCAGGTTCTGAATCTGAAGTGAAGATAACGCGTACGCCTACACAGTTCGCATCGAGAGGGAGGTAGGGGATACGGGTTGTGCAACATAATTCGACGTTGATTGGTTCTCGCAAGTGTCTTGCGAGGTTGAAGGTGTTGAAGGCTTCGAGGTCAAATTGCTCCTTGTTTTTTCTGATGGAAATTTCCCAAGCGCTATTTCTGGTGACTTCCGAGAATTCCCGTTCTTGTTCGTGGGGTAAACACATATTGAGAAATGAGAATGTAATTCTGTCGAGCACACCAGCTGCAATATAATGCACTTTAAAATACAGTCAAAATCATCAAATAGGCAATTACACTCCAAATAGGCACAAACCCTTGAAATAGGCATTTATAGGCACAATAAAACCAAGGAAATCTAGCCTAAAAGAACCTAAAACGGATTTATATCTCGAAAGCCTACGTTTCTAAACACAGGAATAAAATAGGCAAATTCCCGTCTCTAGTTATGAGTTCAAAACTTCAGCTCACAGCACTTGTTAAAGCTCCACTACTGAATTGATACAGCAATGCCGTCACTCTTCGTTATCTCCCTAGTGAACCTAAATATTTCGACACCTAAATCATTCCTTCTCTAATTATGCTTTCAGTTCAAGGGCAGATGTTATCTCCCGAATGGCTGGTCGTAGCGTCACGGCGTTTGGACAGTCAGTTTCAAAATGTTTAGCTCTGTAACATAGGGTCATCAAAATAATTGAATAATTAATTATTTTCGTGCGCGGAGAGAAATAATGGTTACGTACGGCGCAGCGAGCCCAGCTAGTTGAGTTAACTAGGCAACGCCGCGCTATGCTATTGGCTGGCGTGAGTGAGTAACTGAATCTGGCTCCTCCCTCATGTTCACAGTTGTTTTGGGTCTGGCTATAGCACTGAAGGCTAATACGCTGCCGAAGTCAACGTCACTTCCGCTCCGTTGCTAAGCAACTGGAGCAATACGACATGGCTCCCTTGCAGCTTGCTTCGTCTATGAGCCGTCATTATTTCCTATTTGTATCGTATAAAACTGTACATGCATGGATGTTCAGAGGCAAGAAAGCATAGAAAAGTATATTTTACACAGTAATTTAACATAGTTGTCCAATAAAGTTGTAAAATATTGCGTACGAGATGCACATTTCGTCTTAGAGCTTAGGTTGTAGAGATGTGGCCTACGATATTTAAATTAAATTAAGTGAAAACACGAAAATATAACATTTCTGGATATTGTGAATCACGTCCCGTATGAATGATCAATACTACGGAAAATATAGAACCATAGGCCCTACCAGTAAGTGACGAATAAAATGAACTTAAGGTCTATCAATGCTAAGGGAACAGTTTAAAATATTTTGCATGAGAGTTTAGGCCAAATCTCATCAACCGCTTTAGAAGAAACAAAGACTGCATTTCAATACAATTTGTGTGTTTACCACAACGCCTCATTTGTTTGAAAACAAATCAAATTATACCTTAGGTTTGAGTTAAGAAATGAATTTAATGAGGTAGGCCTATACTAACAAAAACATTATCTAGAAAATATGTATGCTACCCACCCCTTTCAGTCATTACTTGACCAACAGAACTAAATAAAATCAGCCTACATTCCTGTTAGGGGCTAATGGCCTCAATAATCACCAACACCACCTACTTGCCATTTGGTACCGTATTACATAATTCACCACAACCTGTGATAAAATGACCTGTTACAACTACAATTAAACTCAGTTGCTCAATAACAAAAAGGCCTATTGTGAGGGGAGAAAAACACATGCACACTTCTGCAGGAGCATGCAAGTTGAATCGCAGGGGAGTAGCCTACTTCCCAATAATATACCAGTACTTCCTGGTATCTATTAAAGATGTTTGGTATAAACATTGCAGTTAAGTATTAAGCCTCGATATTTTGAATCGAAATATAGTTTTATTATAACTCATAATAACTTAAAGGTACAATACTGTAGCATTCCATAACTTCATTGAACTAGCCTAATTTTACTGTCCAATGTTTGAAAAATTGTCCAGATAAGTAATGCACAAGAAACTGACTAAGTACACACCTAGGTTATTATATTTCCGCTTTTATTGATAACTTTATAGCATCACTGACTTTTTCACTAATAATTCATGCTGAAACGATTAAAACATTTCTAACAATCTTGACATAATGCCATGATAGCCTGGTTCGCCACTATCCTCATCACCTCATTTCTTAACACCACTGACTTTTTCACCGAAACTTCCCTGACAATCACAACAAGACTTGCCACTCCATCACTCAGCAATAAGCAGTATTCATTGGCTTGAATAATGTCACTATACGGTACTGTAACATTGTTGCAGGGTGTAGGCCTAGGCTACTGGTAGGCCTACATGATAATTGTTTTCTGAAAGTGCAAAAAATAAAATATTTTGGCAGAAATTTTCAGTGTGGGATAGGCCTAATTTTTATTTGGAAACACAATTCACTGCTTAAATAAATTAAGTGAAAAATCACCACTCAGAAAAGTTGTAGGATAAAATTTATTGGTGTTAGTGAATCAGCTGTAAGGTTATGTTGGTTGTCGTTTATAATACTTATAGTACAAACCATATTTAATTTCAACTACACTCCCCACAGGAACCAAAAACCCCTTTATGTGACATATATGTCCTAAGTATCTCACTATATTAGATATACTGTATCCACTAAATGATGTTATAAATAAATATTTATAATTTGTAGTACGCGCCATGCAATTCTTACCTCAGGAGTGAGGTCAACTTTATTCATACTATCTCGCAAAATTCTCGTACTTTATCCATCAAATTTCACTCGTATTTAGTAGCTCCAACACCGTAGATGATCTTTACGGGAGGCGTTTGCCTTATTTCACGCATATTACACCTTTTTATCCACAAAATTCAAAACGCTGCGCAGCGTTAATGCAGCTTCCTATGTATAAAAAACCTAGCAACCAGTGCCTTATTTCACGCATATTACACCTTTTTATCCACAAAATTCAAAACGCTGCGCAGCGTTAATGCAGCTTCCTATGTATAAAAAACCTAGCAACCAGTTGTTTGGGTCCAATGTGGCTGCGCCCATGTGGTTGCTAGGCGCGTCACTTCGGCAGCGTATTAACAAGGACATAGTGGCAGACGTTTTCTAGTGATTGGATTTGAAGTCAGGTTGGCGGCCAGGTTTAAATTTATTAAGTCCGCCTCTTTGCGTAGTGGATATCATTCTTGGCTGTCACTTCGGAGGCCCGGGTTCGAATTCCGGCTCTGCCAAAAGAAATAATTCTGTTCTGAGGGTTGGAATGGGGTACACTCAGCCTCGTCAAGCAAAACTGAGAAGAGGTGTGTTCGATTCCCACCTCCGCCATCCTGGACGTGGTTTTCAGTGGTTTCCCACTTCTGCTCCAGATAAATGCCGGGATAGTTCCTTACTGAAGACCACGGCCGCCACCATCCCAAACCTCATCTGAATTACAAATGCACACACTAATACTGTACATTATTAATAATAACGTTATGTAGTAGAAAACACTTGAAAATGATGTTTTTTTATTTGAGGGGCTTGCACATGGTGGTCATTTATCCCCTTGTACTTGCGTGTGTGTATTTTTGAAGTGAGGATTTGGAAAGAGGCGGCCGTGGCTTTAAGTCAGAAACCATCCCGGTATTTGCCTGGAGTAGAAGAACCCACGGAAAATCACTTCCAGGATGGCTGAGGTGGGAATCTAACCCACCTGTTCCCAGTTTTGCCTCACGAAGCTGAGTGATCCCTGCTTAAGCCCTCAGACTAGGATTAAGTGTCTTGGCAGAGCCGGAAATCGACCCCGGACCTTCAAGAATGCTAGCCCCAGCACCACGAGATGGTCTTGTTAAGAATAATTAAGGGCATTATGTCAAAGACCCGCAACGAGGAACGTTACCTCGGAGGAATATGACGAGACTTTTATGATTTATCTGTAATCTCATCACTAGATCGAGATATCATGGTCATACTTAAAACAAGACGTGCTCATTGTCTTACTCACAGAACGGAAATGTGCATTGTATTTTAAAACTGGTTTCTTATTCCCTAGGAACGAGACGAGTCGTGTTGGTTATACACATGCTCCGCTTTAGAAAATAAAAAATGCGCGTTGGCCTTGAAGTACCGTTAAGCAAAATTAGTTACGCGTCGGCCAACATTTTGAGTTGTCTGCTGTAGGTTACATGTAATAGTTCCACTGTTCGGTTTGCGTGCGGGTTGTAATGTAGCACGGTGATTCCGTTGTAACTCTAGTTTTATTGTAGACGACTGTATTAAAAGGGAAAGTCGTTTGGTCTCTCCCACGTAAAGCGGAACATGTCTTAACTAGCGTGAAGACGTTCGTGTTCTGTACCCGAAATAATGCAGGATACAAACAATGGGATATAAGGATGTTTTTTCCCACGTGAATTTTCGGGAATATTTCCGTCTTGAGAAGTAATTGTATAATATATATTGTTTTTATTCAAAGCAACGACTGCTTCAGTATTAGATCGGTGACGTAATCATTTGCAGTCCGTTTATTTGAGATGCTTTTAAGATTTTTTTGGAACGTGTTTTAACATTTGCTAATGGTGATGGTTTCACATATGCTACTATTCTAGACGTAGGTCTTGTAATTTACTTCCCGATTACATGTTTATGTTTTTGTCATCCATCACCAATTTTTGCTGAGTAGTAACAGTATTTCGACAAAGAAGGCTTTCGATGGTATGCCACATTTTCTGGACACATTAGCTGAAACTGGTGATATCGAAAGTTTGGGCTAGGATTTGAATAATTTCGTTGTGTAACGCATCATTATCATTGTAATAGTTGTTAGGATATGTTTATTAACGGACGGCTACAAAAAGCACGAAATGAACTAGTAAAACAATCTTACCGTGGCAAATGACAAATTACTTTTTTTTCTTTAGATATTAGGTCGTGTAATGCATAAATAGTGCAAACAATGTATATTTAAATTGGTCAACCCATGCGAGATTGGACTCACGGCCTCCGGCAATGTACGCCGATCCTCTGACCACTGAGGTAATGGGGGACACTTTGATTCTCAGAGGCAATGATTTATTTTAATTCGTAGAAAGTACCCCTAGAACCTCAGCCGTCGACGTCGCATGGCGGTGTTGCCAGTTTCTTATTGAATATTTCAGAAAAGAGAAAATGTTCATCTATACATAGTATAAAACAAAGCCCCCGATTCTTGGATGTAACGGGTAATCTCGAGAACCACTGGATGGATTTTGATGCGGTTTTCACCATTCTGTAAATGATTTCTCGATTAAGATTTCTGTAGAAAAACATTCATTTATGACCAAACGAAGGCGAGCAGTAACGATTTAAATGAATCTAGTCGGAGAAAAACCTGGCGTCCGTGCACTTTTTGAGCACACGCTGGGTAAACCGCTCAACATATCTATATACAATGATTGTAAGAATTGTTCAGCATGAAAAGTTATACAAAAAATCCCGCGACAGCATATCTCTACATTTAGGCTGGCTGCGTGGCTCAGTGGTAACGTTCTCGTGTGCTATGCCCAAGGTTGCAGGATCGAATTCTGTCGCAGCCAGTTGGCACTTGAGGTACGCAAATGCGAGGGAGCCGTGCCATTAGATTTACTGGCACGTTATAGATCCTCTTCGGGGCAAAATTCTGGCACCTCGGCGTCTCTAAAAGCCAGAGTAGTTAAAAGGGACGTAAAACCATTATTATTATTATTATTATTAATATTATTCTCTATCTTTAATACTCGTACATCGCCCAAAGTGTTTTTTACGTTTTTATGTCTTCCAACAATCTCCATTCAATGGAAATTTAAGTTACTAGCTTCGGAGCGAGGTTGCGAGCGAGCGAGCGAGCCTATCATCCCAGCTTTGGCCAGCATCAAACTGTCGAGTCGTGTGGAGTTAAGACTTCAGAGAAGAGTAAACCGTATTTGTTTGGTGTTGTGCTGTTCACCGCGGCTTTTCTGAATTACGTCTGGGACCTGCTGTCCGTGCACCTTTTAAGCTTACACTGGGTAAACCGTTAATGATACTGGGCGAAGCCGGGGTGGGTTGCTAGTTAAACATAAAACAAAACAAGGGAATCATTGTCATTTAGACTTTCACGGCCCGTGTTATTATTCATAATGTTGAATTTTGGGCTTATGCCGTGTTTTATTATATTGCAATTCGACGCGTTTCGAAAGAAACCATGTCTTTCATCGTCAGGAATAATCTGGAATACGACAATGTTGCTAAGAGAAAGCAACGAAGAACATATAGAAGGTGCCCAAAGATGGACGCCATTATAGCCCCATGTTAGGGACAACGGAAAGCAGCAGTGAATTACTTTCTCAGGGTTCTGATAATAGGTAGCCAGGATTCACTGAGATTGTAGCCGGTGTCGCGGTTGAAATTATCTGGGTGTTTACGTATTTCAACCGCCTCCCTGATGATTCTGGGACGATATTGCTTTATACGGGCAAGAACATCCACCCCTTGGAACATGACATCATGGCCAGGTATTAAAGCATGATCGGCAACAGCTGATTTATCAGGTTGAATGAGCCTGATACATCTATTATGTTCCTTAATGCGAGTGCATATTGTTCTCGAAGTCTGCCCGATGTAAACCTTGCCACAAGAACAGGGAACTCTATAGATACCCGGTTGTTGCAATTTAGGCAAACTGTCCTTAGTTGGTCGCAGGAGTTGCCTAATCTTAAGAGAAGTTCCAAATACAGTCCGTATGTTGTATCGACGTAGGATTTTAGCAATACGATCCGTTGTGTTATGTATGTACGGAAGGTAAGCAGTTCCTCTTACATCTCTTTTCTCAACTGACGTCCTATTATTATTTGTTGGTTTCAGAACCGTAGAAATCAAAGCCTTGCTATAACCGTTGCTCTCAAAGGTGGTTCGCAGGGTGTTAATTTCTTCTTGTAAAGAAGACACTTCACAAATCTTCCTAGCCCTGGTAGTTAGAGTTGTAAGGATACCATGTTTCTGGGCAGGGTGATGGTGAGAACTTGCGTGGAGATATCTATTGGTGTGTGTTGGCTTACGAAAAACGCTGTGTCCTAAAGATCCATCCTCTTTCTTGGTGACGAGAACATCTAAAAAAGGTATTTTGCCGTCAGATTCCTTTTCCATGGTGAAACTAATAGAAGGGTGCTGGAGATTAAGGTGATCCAGGAAATGGCTAAGATTTTCCTCACCTTCCGTCCAAACAACGAACGTGTCATCCACATAACGCCACCAGATCTTCGGTTTGAAAGGAGCCGACGACAAAGCTTTCTCTTCAAAGCTGCGACCAACTAAGGACAGTTTGCCTAAATTGCAACAACCGGGTATCTATAGAGCTCCCTGTTCTTGTGGCAAGGTTTACATCGGGCAGACTTCGAGAACTTTGAAGAGAAAGCTTTGTCGTCGGCTCCTTTCAAACCGAAGATCTGGTGGCGTTATGTGGATGACACGTTCGTTGTTTGGACGGAAGGTGAGGAAAATCTTAGCCATTTCCTGGATCACCTTAATCTCCAGCACCCTTCTATTAGTTTCACCATGGAAAAGGAATCTGACGGCAAAATACCTTTTTTAGATGTTCTCGTCACCAAGAAAGAGGATGGATCTTTAGGACACAGCGTTTTTCGTAAGCCAACACACACCAATAGATATCTCCACGCAAGTTCTCACTATCACCCTGCCCAGAAACATGGTATCCTTACAACTCTAACTACCAGGGCTAGGAAGATTTGTGAAGTGTCTTCTTTACAAGAAGAAATTAACACCCTGCGAACCACCTTTGAGAGCAACGGTTATAGCAAGGCTTTGATTTCTACGGTTCTGAAACCAACAAATAATAATAGGACGTCAGTTGAGAAAAGAGATGTAAGAGGAACTGCTTACCTTCCGTACATACATAACACAACGGATCGTATTGCTAAAATCCTACGTCGATACAACATACGGACTGTATTTGGAACTTCTCTTAAGATTAGGCAACTCCTGCGACCAACTAAGGACAGTTTGCCTAAATTGCAACAACCGGGTATCTATAGAGTTCCCTGTTCTTGTGGCAAGGTTTACATCGGGCAGACTTCGAGAACAATATGCACTCGCATTAAGGAACATAATAGATGTATCAGGCTCATTCAACCTGATAAATCAGCTGTTGCCGATCATGCTTTAATACCTGGCCATGATGTCATGTTCCAAGGGGTGGATGTTCTTGCCCGTATAAAGCAATATCGTCCCAGAATCATCAGGGAGGCGGTTGAAATACGTAAACACCCAGATAATTTCAACCGCGACACCGGCTACAATCTCAGTGAATCCTGGCTACCTATTATCAGAACCCTGAGAAAGTAATTCACTGCTGCTTTCCGTTGTCCCTAACATGGGGCTATAATGGCGTCCATCTTTGGGCACCTTCTATATGTTCTTCGTTGCTTTCTCTTAGCAACATTGTCGTATTCCAGATTATTCCTGACGATGAAAGACATGGTTTCTTTCGAAACGCGTCGAATTGCAATATAATAAAACACGGCATAAGCCCAAAATTCAACATTATGAATAAGGGAATCATTCATTGATATTGACCCTAGAATGAAAGCGAATACAAAACTATAGGGGATGATTCAAATGTTAATTTGAAGTATGATGTCGTTAGGGAAAAGTTAATGGGTGCCCGAAGAATAGGATAGATGAAGACAAGACCTTACATTTTTGTTTGGGAAATCGAACCTCGAGTAAATGGGAGAAAAATTAGTGCATCCAGCTTGTAAGTGATACTGATGACTCCCTTCAGTCTCCTCGTCTGAAAATACAAAAATTGTCAGTTCTAAGGTATAACTCATTTATTCCTGGGAAAATTGTGCGGCCATAATTCGAACTAAATTCTTGAATTTCTGAGTTTTATATTCTTTGGCAGGCGTCTCACCTTATTCCTGACCCCATAGAAATGGAATCAATAAGGAGCAAAAATACACATCTAAACACCCAGATAATTTCAACCGCGACACCGGCTACAATCTCAGTGAATCCTGGCTACCTATTATCAGAACCCTGAGAAAGTAATTCACTGCTGCTTTCCGTTGTCCCTAACATGGGGCTATAATGGCGTCCATCTTTGGGCACCTTCTATATGTTCTTCGTTGCTTTCTCTTAGCAACATTGTCGTATTCCAGATTATTCCTGACGATGAAAGACATGGTTTCTTTCGAAACGCGTCGAATTGCAATATAATAAAACACGGCATAAGCCCAAAATTCAACATTATGAATAAGGGAATCATTCATTGATATTGACCCTAGAATGAAAGCGAATACAAAACTATAGGGGATGATTCAAATGTTAATTTGAAGTATGATGTCGTTAGGGAAAAGTTAATGGGTGCCCAAAGAATAGGATAGATGAAGACAAGACCTTACATTATTGTTTGGGAAATCGAACCTCGAGTAAATGGGAGAAAAATTAGTGCATCCAGCTTGTAAGTGATACTGATGACTCCCTTCAGTCTCCTCGTCTGAAAATACAAAAATTGTCAGTTCTAAGGTATAACTCATTTATTCCTGGGAAAATTGTGCGGCCATAATTCGAACTAAATTCTTGAATTTCTGAGTTTTATATTCTTTGGCAGGCGTCTCACCTTATTCCTGACCCCATAGAAATGGAATCAATAAGGAGCAAAAATACACATCTGTAACAATGAATGACCTGTGGACAACTTCCTCATGAAAACTTTTGTACTTTTTGAAACCGTTGACAAGATGGACAAGGCATAGCTGGGATTTCCGTCTCTACAATATTTATCTTTCTCTCATATCTTTCTGATAACTTCGATCTCTGCCTCTTAAAACTCTTGTTTCTTTCTTTGATATTCACTTGCTTCTAAATACATACTCATTTTGACATCGGAGGCTGTGTTATACCAGCCGGGCCCCCCAGGGGATCACATCTAGTGGGACGTGGGTTGGGGACCACGGGACCCCAGCTGAGTCCGTCATTGCTTTCACATGTGACGGGCTCCTCTCCGTCTTCTTTCCTGTCGACCTCCCTTGGACAACTCTTGTTCTTTTCCGACCCCGACAGTACTAGGGTATCCGAGGCCTAAGGAGTCTTTCACTTTCCCGCCTTAATTGGCCCTTGTCTCATCTTTCCTGATCCCTCCTTCTTCGAGGGGTCAGACCTCTTGTTTTCTTTTCATTATATTTCCTTTTCTCTTTAAGATTCCCGCACTGATTTTGTTAATTGGCTCCGCGTGTATCTAAATTCCATTTAGCGTTTTTTCCATCTATACTACATTTTGTAGGTGTTTTCAATCTGCGTTGCATTTTGTAAGTCTTTTCGATATAAATTGCATTTGTGAGTGTTTTCAACCTCACTTACATTTTGTAAGGATTGACAATCTAAATTGATTTTTAGTAAGTCTTTCAATATAGAGGATGGGACATTTGTGAGTATTATAAATTGCATTTTGAATTTTCAACCTAAACCGCTTTTTGCAAGTATTTTCAATCTGAATTGCATTTTGTAGGGTGCGCATTTTGCAAGTATTTTGATTTTCAATTGCATTTTGTGTGTGGGTGGGTTGGTTGGTTCTTTAGTTTAGGGGCTGCGACAACGTGGTCATGTAGCCCCGTGTACTTTGGGTGTGTGTAGAATCTGTCTGATAACCGGTGTTAATTATTGTGATGACTGTATTATTGTGTTATCTGTGTTTTTAATTTAAGTACAGACTGCAACTTAGAATTTTTCAAATAGTTCCTACTTTTGCCGCCAAGTGCCACCGTCAACGACTACTAGGCTAAGTTCAGAACTTAGCTACCAGACGCCACCGCAGTCGGCTCTTGGCAACGAACGTAGAAACCTAAGAGCGTTGTTTACATTCTTAACCTATCCAATTTAGCTTCATACAGGTGAAATTTGTGGAAAGTTCTTTAACATGCCATTTTTTTTTTTTTTTTTTTTGCGTATGGCCATAAATCTATGACGTAGGACCGCCGGATTCACTTCCCCTCCGAAGGAAGGCATACTGAGGGATTTTTAACGCTATTAAAAATCCGACGGCTTCGGCCGGGTTTGAACCCGCTATCTTGGGCATAGAAGCTCAGCATGCTACCGACTACGCCACCGACGCCGCTCATTTTGTGGGTACTTTGAATCTAAATTACATTGTGTAAGTATTTTCAATCTAAATTGCATTTTGTAAGTATTGTCAATCCAATTGAGTATTTTGAATATACCATACATTTTGTAAGCATTTCCCATTTCAATTGCATTTTGTAAGTATTTTGAATATCGGTTGCACTTTGTGATTATTTTGCATCTGAAATGCGCATTTTTCAATCTAAATTGGATTGTGTATTTTCAATTTCAATTGCATTTTGTGAGTATTTTGAACCTCAATTGCATTTTGTACGTATTTTCAATCTCATTTGCATTTTGTAAGTATTTTGAATTTCACTTGCATTTTGTAAGTATTTCGACCGTACCGGTACATTGCATTTTGTACGTTTTTGTACTTAACCTCAATTTTGTGTTTTTTTTCTTCAATCTATTCCTTTTGCGAGTATTTTCGTTCTATATTCCCTTTTGTAAGTATTACCGCTCTCCATTTTGTGAGTAGTTTCAATCTGAGTTCTTTTTTGTAAGTATTTTCCTTCTCACTTAATTTTCGTCATTTTCACTATCACCCAGACATTAGGGGCCGATAACCTAGATGTTAGGCCCTTAAAACAACAATTATCATCCTCATCATCATACCAGCCGGGAAACAGTTCAGATCGTTGGCGGAAGGTGATTTCTGAGAATACATTTAAGGGACCAACGACTGAGACGTGAACGGCGGGTTGGTGCATTTTTTTCGAAGAGTTTGCTCGACAGCTTTTATCCTAGTTCACTGGGGTGAACTGGCATACCCAGTGAAATCATTAACAAGGCAACACCACTCAAGTAACTGCTGCGTGTGACCTGCCTGAAGGCGAAGTGGGCGTGGAGTGTATTCATGTGTTCACGTCACGCATGCACGCACTCTCCAAGGCAGCCGGCAATCACGGGGCATACGGTCTTGTCGGGGCAACTGGAAAATGTTTGTCTCCATAGTATACTTGAATTTCTGGACATGGATTTGACTTTCATCGAGAGTACTACACTTTTTTTGATCAGTCCTCAAAGTTGTAGATTTTGATAGCGATCACTTGATGACTGGTTTGGAAAGAAACGCAAATGTGTTTCATTAGGATTAACACACATTCTTGCAGAAAATGTGGGATCTTGATCGTAGATATTTTGCGAAGGGTGTTTTTTAAAGTCACGTCCATATTGTTAGTTGTAACTCTTCCCCCTATTGTGACTGGGGAGGTTCGCCAAACAATGAAGCATGTAGTGCTGGAATGCCCACTCCGTGCTTTCACTGGCACCATGGAAGACCTCAACTCAGCAACACCTGAAGCAGTGAGGTGGGTGGCGGAATTAGACATTCACATTTAGTGAGACGTACATCACTAGCACTCAATGTGTACACTTGAACTGTCGGAAGTTGTTAGGTAGATAGTGATGTAAATATATGTTTGTATTCCTTTTTTTTTTTTTTTCAAGCTTCGTAAATTGCCGGACTGTATTGATATGATAATTTGTATTTACTTTGTGCTTATCTTCCACTGGATGTGTAAATAATTTATAGGTTATCAACATTCATCATACGCTAAATAAATAAATAAATAAATAAATAAATAAGTCGGTCAATGGAAATTTGCCGAGGCTTAAGTACACCCCTTTCCAGCCCTCCGCCAGACCCATGGTCTCCTAAGTAACAAGCGTGCTACCCCAACATCATGGGGCCGGCATGTCGGTAATACCAATTGCTCGGCGCTTTGCTTAACTTTCTTCTTCACCGTTATACACTAGTTACTCCTATATGTCATCAACAGTCTGTACATTTTCAATCCCGTCTACTGGCATGCGCCCTCAATGAATAAATTGAACCACTATTGGCAGTAGGAAAGGTGCTCAGCGTGATAGTTGGCGATGGCATTCCCCCAGACCATCTAGAGACTATCCACCACCTGATCCAAAAATTGATTAATATTCACCTCCTATGGATATCTGGCAGCAACTCTCATTATTAGCGAGATATTTTTAACGTTCTTAACCCTCTTCCAAAGCATCAACTGTTAAACAAGCTTTGCATGATAACAATTTTCAAATGTGTATGACTTCCAAAGGCAAATGTTGAAATCGGCCATGTCATCCGGCGAGACGGCATTGAGAAGCGTATCGTCCAGGGTCAAGTTGACGGAAAACGGCTGAGGGGACGTGGCCTCAAACCGGCACCGTGACCAGATAAAGAGTCGGACTAATCTGCCACTTCAGAAATTAATGCATACAGCAGAAGACCGCGGTGCATGTCGGTGTATTGTTAATGGAATTGCGTGAAGGGACACGACGTTCGAAATCGAACTACGACCAAGAAGAAGAAAAGAAGATGACGTATCCAGGAATGTAATTTGTGATGACCTGATGACCAAATTAGTGACGTCTGCCGTTGTTAGCGATCTCATTATCCACTGCCTGACTATTACTAAGGAACAGAGACATTGGTAGAAAATAATATTCACAGGCAAGGATGGAGGACATGCAACTCAGTACATACGTAATAGTGATGGAAAGGTATATTTATAACGAAAAGCGGTCTCTCAGTAGGGAATATGCCATCCTCGGACACGAATGCTCATTGCGCACCTGTTATTCATGCTGTCTCCTAAACTGTTGAGTAGTCCTTAGGGGATATTTTCCCATTCCTCTCTCAAGGCGATTTTAAGGTTTTGCACAGTTCGGAGAGGGGGTGTTAGTTGAGAAACACGACTGCTCGATAGGATTCAAGACCAGGGAGTAAGCAGGCTATTCCATACGTTCAATATTTTCACTTTCCAGAGTGTCCGCTACTGCAGTGATCCTGTGTTTGCGGGCATTGTCGTCCATAACAAGAAAGTCTGGACCTACCGCACCCGTAAAAAGACGATCGTGGTCCAGAATAATCTCACTGCAATACCGTTGTGCTGTAACGGTACCTCGTTCGAAGATATGAAGCGGTGTTCGACCATTGTGCATAATGCCTGCCTACACCATAACGCCGAGGCCATACCGATGACGCTCATGAACATTCTGTGGTGCGTAACGTGTTCCCCTCTCTATCTCTACAATAACTGGTGGCCAGAATCACTTGCCACGGTGAAGCGGGATTCGTCTGAGAACATCTCTTTGGACCCCTGTTGATAACCCCAACCAACATTTTCCTTACACCAACTAACTCACTTTTGCTCGACAAAGGGGTGGTTGAAGTGGGAGGCATTTAACAGGCTTCCGAGTATACAAACCAGCCTGATTCGTCGCGATATGGTTCTGGCAGATACATGTGTACCGGTAGCGGTTGCAAGGTCTGCAGCTATCGGACGAGGAGTGAGATGTCTGTTCCTTTTCGCTGCAGATAATACGTTGCGTCCTCTCCAGTGCATTTTACTCTCATTGGTCGGTTGTTCCTTCGCATTTGTCCGTCGTTCCTGGGCAATAGCTACTTGTTCCTTAGCAATTGACAGGCAGTGTACGTACCGATAGGCAATCGAACATTCGTTGTCACAGATCCTTGGTGGATCAGTGGTGGAACCCAAGATTGCGGTTTCGATTCCTGACCGAGGAAGTTGTGTTTTTGAAGGGAGACAAAAACCACGGCATTCCGATTCATACGCTATCGTCTTGTAAAAGATGTAAAAATTAGATCTCAGACACAGGTCGCCCAATAGAGTTCCAATTTCGCTACCAGGTGACAGTGCTAAACGGAACATTGAAATTAGGGAGTAGATTGCATAAATGAGCCCAAAATAAAAAGATCTACGCCAGGCAGCTGGGTCATAAGATATTTTATTATTATTTTTTATATATTATTATTCCATTAGTACAGTACGGTATTATTATTATTATTATTTCCACATATTAAATGGTTTGGTGGCCGATGCGACTTTCGGCGAAATGCAAGTTGCATTCCCAAGAGCCATTTGGAATTGAGGTGTAGACTTTGGAAGCTGTCTGCTTTGGGATTATTCACACTTCATCGTTGGCCTTCACCAACGTGGCGTATGAATTGCCAGCGAATGCCATCCAGTAGGCTCGACAAAAACAGCCACTGCTGTATTTCATTGGCAGAGATGATTCTCCCCCATTTCGTATCTTGCAATATCGATAACACATATCAGAGTGTGTAGATGTGTATGTGTGTGCTTTGAAATGTTCGTATGTGCCGTGTGGAGCAGACAAGTGAAGCGGCGCCTTTCGTAATGGAGTTCTCTGTGCCCATCGATTCAGAGCTAAATATTTCTGTTTGATGTGTCCTGGCAAATTGAGTTCAACCTACGCGCTTTAAAAATAATCTGCCTTTATGTTAGTATCTTTCTGTTGGTTGTATGCTCGTATGTACGCGCAAGATATTCGAGTTATTTTCAATTATACACGTTCGTTCAGCTGTCTAGTCAAATCGTGAAATACTGAGCCGTGCCTTCATGTGGATGCATTACACTCCAATAGATTATCTGCCTAATTATTGCGCTGACATCTCCCCATCTCTCTGATAACCATATATTTTCATTGAAGTATCCTTTCATCACTTAACTATAAAGAATAATAAATATAACCAGTCGCAGGCATGCATATATTGAGAGCAAATATGGTTGGGTGCTCCCGTTCTGCTGCCGATAGTTGATAGGTGGAAATAATTGTAGCTTTTCTAAGTTCGATCCACCTATTTTCTGAATAAAGAACACAATTTTAATGAAAGATTGAGAGCAAGGAAGTTGCTAGGCTTAAGATCTCTCGTTATTCTCTCTTGAATTACCGGTATAAGGAAAGCTGTATGTTTGGTTGATTGATTATTTTAAGAATTACTCTAGGTCAAGAAGACATACCATCCTCTTACTCATGTAGATTATAAAGAGAGAGGCAAAAGAGGAAGATTGCAGTTTATGTGACCGTTAATCACGTGATTATGTGCTATTGGACCTTATTACGTGGAATCCGCACCGCCGGACGTGATATTTCGTTTCGAAAAATCTCAGTGCATGGAATAGAACCCGGAGCGAGGCAATCAGGCAGCTGTCTCGTCCCAGAGTGAAAGAGAGAGAGAGAGAGAGAGAGAGTGCGCGTGCACATATATAATTATTACCATTATTTACCAATCGGAGAAAGAGAGAGAAAATAACATTCCAAGGTTCCATACATATTTATGTCCTGTTGGTATCGATGAAGTCTCATAATTTTTTAAGAGCTCATCCGAGTTTCAAAAGTTAGTTAGTTATTGTTGTTTTAAGGGGCGGAACTACGAGGTCATCTGCTCATATTTTCAAAGGATACACTAATGTGAAATGATGTGGCATATACAGTACAAATATGAGCTATATTTGTTGGTATACATACATACATACATACATACATACATACATGTACGTAGTAACATATAAACATGCATGTTCGGTGATAAACGTAAGAGAGTTCACTGCGTTCAAACACGGGTCACTGAGGTAAAGTTCTGGATTCGGGAGACATGTGATTTCGAATCTCATCGTACTTCATCCTTGAAATTAACTTTCGCTGTCTTCCATTTCATAACAAGCTTAATACAAAGACTACATAATTTCAAGATCTGTGTCATCGTTGTCTATTTCAGTGACTTAAACTTGAAAAACAAAATTGCTACATCTGCAAACGTTACAATAATGCAGATTACCAGGCAGCATTCACGCTGTGAGTACTTGAAGCTGATGGCCTCGTTATCCCTAGTTCCTAAGAACATTAAGGGGCTCCGAAATGCCGAAAATCTTCAGAATTTCATTGTATAGGCCTACGTCATATTAAGCTAAGGACCATTCGCTCTGTAACGATATAGGCTGTTTATTTTCTTCATAGCGCATTCCTAAGGTTAATTTCCTTATAATTTCCCACTCCCGTGCGTCCGATTAATAAACCCACTCATGGAGATTCCTTAATTTCCCCCTGTATTGGACAATACGCATTAAAACAACAACAAAGCAAAACTGGTGTTGGAGTGTACCCCACCCTTAAACCTTAGCTGTCGTCGTTTACTCAGCTAGCGGAAAAAACTTTTTATTCCAGTTTCTCACTAAAATCTATTTCTTAATATATACAGAGTCCGCCAGAAAAATGTATACACTCTTTGTCAGACGATATCGGGATATGGACATCGTCAACTGTTATCATTGTTTTTAAATGTTGTAGTATGGTCTTTCGCTCAACAGAAGTCGGTACTTGCATCACGATAGTGGAAAAACGAAATGGCTGGAGCACGCTTGACGTTCGAACAGCGAAAGTACATTCTGAAGTGGTTTATCAGGTTTGATAATGCCGTTGAAGTGCAACGTCAGTGGAGGAGGGAGTTTGAAACAGAACCCCTAACACGCCTAACAATTAAACGCATTACTGGGAAGTTTGAGACGCATGGAACGATTTGTGATATTCACAAAGGAAGATCGGCAAGAACGCGTACAGCTACTAGTCCTGATTTGTCGTCTCACGTGTTGGAAAGGTTTGCTAATTTTCCACATAAGTCTGCTACGCAATGCGCGCAAGAAGTGGGGATTAGCAGTACAAGTGTAAAACGAATTTTGAAAACATCTAAGTGGAAAGTTTACATCCCACGATGCATGCGCTTAATGAGGATGATCCCGAGCGTCGAATGCTCCCGAGCGTCGAATGCAATTTTGAGAATGGTATGAGCAAATGGTAACCCAAATGAACAATTTCTGACGGAGTAAGAGTGGTCTGATGAACCCCAGTTTAAACTTATTGGAACAGTGAATCGACATAACTGTGTCTACTGGGCTCCGGAAAATTCGCATGTTCATATGGACAAGGCGGTCAATGTCTGGTGTGGACTGTCGTCGAGGGGCTTACTTGGACCTTTTTTCTTTGATGGTACTGTCACTGGAGCAGTGTACTTAGGAATGTTAAGCACATTAATTTTACCAGCTGTACGTGCGGTTTATGGAGCCGATGATGAAGTCTTCTACCAACAGGAAGACACCACACTGCCATGTAGCAGTATGAGCTTTCCTGGATGACAATCTGCCGGGACATTGGATTGGACGAAGAGGGCCCATTGAGTTCCCCCCACGGTCGCCAGATCTTACCCCTATGGACTTTTACTTGCGGGGAACTGTGAAAAATCAGGTCTATCGACGTAAGGCGCGCACGCTGGAGGTCCTTCGCCAGGAGATTACAGCGGCATGTGCTGCGGTCCCCATTCAAACATTGACGGACGTCGTTGCAGCGACCGCTCGTCGTTCTGCTATGTGTCTGGCAGCCACCGGTGAACATTTTGAACATCTCGTGTAACCATATGTTTAACTGAAGACAGTACTACATGTGTAATCACAATTTAAATGTAAAAGAAACACATAAGTGGTTTTTGTTCCGTAAAGAGTGTATACATTTTTATGGTGGACTCTGTATGTATATATATATATATATAAACATTATTCCGAACGTTTCAAGACACAAAGCTGAAGTTTTTGGAAATAATTTATTTTTATATGTGTGTTTTTTTTAAACAGTTGACTTGAGCCTCTATGGACTGCGTGTTAACAACCACTCTTATTTCAGTGTCTGCGTCTTGTTCGTTTGCCGGCTTTGACATCTTGCCAGTATCTCCTGCGCCCATCTATCAGCTTATTCTTCCGCTTCTCTGTTAAAGGGCCTCTCCGTCTTCTAAATGTACTTAAGGGGGGCTCATACATCGCGTGTGGGAGTTTTTGCCCACGGTTAAGAATTAAATCTTAACTTCACTAATATGTAATATAGAATTATGAGAACTTACAAAATTACAGTCGCTACATAGGGCTTTCATTTCATATATAAAAGCGAACAATATATCAAGTATTGCGTGATTTATTGATAGGACAATATTTGTGATTTTTTAAACGTAATGAATCACAAAAAACACGATTTAACAAAAAATACCAGTCTGAATGGAATAATTTTTCATTCATGTAAAGAAAACATTTGAATACCGAGGATGTACCACCATTAATGTTATATTGTCAATAGTATGTTTTTTTAATATTTAATTTGTCTTTCAAAAATATATTTTTTGTTAAATTTTCCAAGTAGGCTATATCATAATATTTTTTAAATATAATTTCACGAATGAGGTTCATCCTCCGTATTCATGCGTTTTGTTCACAGGAAAAAAATATAATTGCATTCAGACTGGTATTTCTTGTTAAATCGTGCTTTTTGTGATTCATGACGTTTAACAAATCACAAATATTTTCCTGCCAATAAATCACGCAATACTTTATATACTGTCCGCCTATATATATATAAAATGTAAGCCCTATGTATTGACTATAACTTTGTAAGTTCTCATAATTCTATGTTACATATTAGTGAAGCTATAATTTAATTGTAAACTGTGTGCGAAAACTCCCACTCGCGGTGTACGAGACCCCTTAAGTTTAATTTTAACAGATGGAAATGCTCAAAGCTTTTAAAATTGCGCCTTCTTAAAAATACTATTGAAAAATCAAAAAATATAAAAAAATCCTTAAAGCCTGTGATAAAGAAAGGAGAGAGCTTCAAGAAATATCCCAGAAATAAATCAATTAGTTCTTGTGAATAATTTCTGGGGAAAAGGAAAGTAAAAAGCTGAAAATTAACATAAGCAGTACATGACTCTTTAAGTTCATGAGCACTTTGAGGACTGGGCGATTACACATTCGTAAATCCGTAACCTGAATCCTGATGCTGGCAGTGTCCATCCTGGGCTTTCCTCGCATTCATTCCAGGCAGATGCTGAGATAGAATGTTATTTCAAGTCTGAGAGTCAATTCCTGCTCTAGTTCCAAACATTAGCTCTGCACTACTGCAGACTCCACAATAACACGGATTGTCGGACAACTGTACACGCACCCAAGTGCACGTAGCTGAAGACCAACCATGTTCCCAGGTCCTAAATGAAGCTATAGCAACAAGAACAGTGAACTTAAGAGAAAAGCTACTACGTGACGAACAACCATTTTCTTTTACATTTTCTACGTTGCCAGTACTTCCATTTAAGAAGGCATCCGTTCACGTAAACACAGTTTAGTCCAAATTAGACACACTGATGTATGTTTTAGGTTTCATGGTACCGGTCTTTCAATGGAAGTAAGTCATTCTTATTCATACGGCACTCGGCTGCACCCGCACTTACGGCATGTTTACCCTCAGCATGTATTCTCTTGTGCTTGGAAAACACAACATGTGCTCACTCTTACCACGACCTTGACGACTCTTCCTCACAACGTTGCCAACATTGCGTGCTGATATGCCCCACTGACATAATCATCGCCGAGTGTCCACATTACTTCAAAAACGGCCTTGCTTACTAGTACTGTAGTAGCTTATCTACTTCACAATAGAGTCGTTGCGTGCGCCATAACTTGCGAAGGACAAGGAAGTTTAATGTGTTCAGAATAATTTCATCTGTTCTGGTCTCAGAAGTTGCGGACTAGACGACTAGACAAAACTTGCTGTTTAATGAAGTCATTTTACTATTTTCTTTTCTGTAGAATGCAAGTACTGGTGACGTATCCAGTAGACACTATATATTAAAATATTTATGAAAACTTATCCGAGTCCGGTCGATTTCCTTCATTCTTTTTTTTTTTTAATGAAAGGTATTCATGCACAGATTTGTCATCAAGTATTACAATTCACTTAAATTCCGCCTTTCTCAAATTATTTGATTTTTTCAACTTTTTCCAACTTTGAAGCAATCATATCTCTGGTTCTAATTGAGGTACGAAGGTCGTTTTCTTCTAAGAACACTCAGTGAATCAAGCGCTGTCATTTGAGCTCTTAACTATTCACATCGGATGATTCTGAGGAAAGTTATGAGTGAACATTCGATATTACATCTCATTTTTATCATTTTTTCTCATTGTAGCAATCATATCTTTTGGTTTTAATGACGGAAATTTCCTATTGCACTAGCGTTTTGTATTACAATCGACAAAGCGCAGGGTCAAACGCTTCATCGAGTTGGAATCTACTTGCCTGATCCTGTTTTAGGCCATGGAATGTTCTATGTTGCCTTATCCCGAGGAAAATCATTTAAAGATGTAGAAGTAGAAATTAAACCTAAGGGTCGACGCACAGCGAACATTGTCTGGAAGGAAGTATTGTGAAATGAAGGTTATAAACTATTACATAATGTCGTAATATTTTAATTCCAATACTGAAAAATAATGCTGCGGAGCAGTACGGGTGCCCTAGTAATAATGTTAATGGAACTACCGTGGCTTTTAGAGACGCCAGAGTGCAGGAATTTTGCTCCGAAGGGGACCTTGAACGTGCAATTAAATCTGCTGACACTGTTCCCTCGCATTTGCGCACCCTCCAATGCCAACCGACCGCGACAGGATTAGATCCTGCAACCTTATTAGGCTTAACAGGCGAGAACGTTACCGCTGCGCCACGCGGCCAGTCAAATTGAATGTTGGTACAGGTGATGGGACTAGTGTGGATTGGGGGAATGCCCCTTTATTACTGATCGAAAACAGAAAATAGGAAAGAATGCAACGACAATCAAGACATGTTAAGTCATTATTCCTTGACCACCTGCGACTAGTATAATAGTACATTATGCAACGAGCCTATAATGGCTATAATTAAGACACGAGTATTTTTTATAAAACGAGCGTATGCGAGTTTTATAATTTCCATACGAGTGTCTTAATTACCATTATAGGCGAGTTGCATACGACTGTTCGACGATAATTATAACTTTATTATATGTTTTAACATAAATATTCATAAATATCTGTTGAGAGTCAGCTACTGGAATTTTGTGATCGCAGAGCGAGTGTTGGGTGTTATATCTCTGCCTTTCAAGAGCTTTGAACGACCGACGCATGCGCTCTGTGTGTTTGCAATGCCATATGCAAACCATATGTTTACATCTGCCGTCCCTCAGTAATATTGTCACCGGTGTCAGTTGAAGACAATGCGCTGTGTAGAAATTAGTGTTGGTGATTTTAAGGTGCAGTGCTATTTCTTGTCTCATATTCGCCAGTTTATTTACGCGTACATATGGACGGTGGGTATTCCATGTCGGTAATTTATTATAGTTCGATGTTGTGTTTATGTCCGACATGTTGGATTTTGAGCGCATGCGCGAAGTTATCGTTACCTAATTGGTCAATGAACGAGCTCTGATTGGCTGGAGAAACTGTATCATAATGGAAAACAGTGTTATAATGACCATCATTATGATACAGTTATCTGACACATAATAGTGAGGGTCGAACATAAAATACTTTAGAATTACTAATGCTGCTGTTATCACAACGCTACAGTACTCTATGGGTGAACATACTATCGTACAAAAAAAGAACAGCGCTTTCATGTACAGAAGCTCCGTTGTTGTTGTTAATCGTTTATTTTAGGGGATTGGGACATCGTGGTCATCAGCCCTGCGTAGTTGGGCAGAAGCTCTGAACAGTCATGATCAAGTGGGAGGGCTAAGTCACCAATCAGGCAGTTCTTGAGAAAGGCCATGTTAAGAGGAAAGAAGTTACCATCCTTGGTTATCGTCTTAACTGGACAGGAGGCTCCTTTGAGGCGTTATTAATACCTATATTGAAACAAACCACGAAGGGGACATTAACCTTCAAAACTGGGAGGCACTTGCAGAAGATCGTTTTCGTTGGCGCCGCCTCACGTATAAAGCTGTAGCCATTTTCGAAGAAGTGCGTCGCTGACATGAAGAAAACAAACGTCAATTACGTCAACTTCGTCAAACTCAACCAAGCCCTCCTCCGTCCATTCGATGCAACGTCTGTGGATGCATGTTTCAAGCTAGGATTGGCTTACATTGTCAACTGAAACACATTTACAAATTGATATAAAATGGTAAGGGCCATCAGGAAGATCATATTCATGAACATGTTAACAGTCGGTGATGACCATAATGAATACTCGACACTGAATTAGGTGGCATCAGTAGGGGGGTAAGGCGGTTTCCAACCAGTGTCATGGCCGCCACGTGAGTCCAAGCCAATATCTCGCAAACCGATGGTCGGATGTTGACATATGAGGTGTCGTTGGACTCGGGTTGACGCCCTCTTTCCAATGGACCACTCATTTCAACCCCTAAATAAAACCTACCCCTACTAGGGGGTGAAATTGTAATTTTTTAGTGAAAGTCTCTTTCCAAATGGGACATGTGTAAGCTGCGCTGCTAAAATGAACTTAAACGTGGTTGCTCATATAGTGCATGCGTTTTACGAGATGCCGCTATGGATGAACATTCTTGTTTTTGTTTTTTACGCATGCGCACTGGGGATTTTTGTAAGAGGGCGAGCTCTTTGAAAAAAATGATTGATAAGAAGAGGTTTTGGTGGTGAGGAGAGAATCAGATAGTCGCCTACTTTCCTACGACGTTTGTCGATATCTCTCAAACGCAAGGTCGGATTTGGACGTGTGACGTGTCAAATCGCTTGTCTCGAAGCCCTATACATGTTATTAATAGGTTAGAGTTTTGAGAATGAGGGAAACAGGCTTTTTTGGGGTAAAACCATGATTTTAGACTTTTTCTGATATTTCACGAATGCATGGTCGGATTTGGTCCTATGACGTGTCAAATGGCTTGTCTCGAAACCCTGTGTATTTTGGTAATAGGTTAAAGTTTTTGAGAATGAGGGAAACAGAATTTTTTGTTGTAAAACCGTGATTTTAGACTTTCTGTTATATCTCACAAACCAATAACGCCAGAGACGTATACGAGGGGTCGTAGGACTCGGGGTGACGCCCCTTTCTTCTCCCCTTTTGAATATAGTATTTATGTTTAAAAAATGCGAAAGGGTCTAACGACACTTTTGTTGAAAACATTTTAGTTTTTAAAACTTTTTCTTTTAATCTTTCTAAAATGTTCATGAAGAGTGGTTGCAGATAGAGACGATACCACTGGACACGTGTTTCAACGAAGCTATTACTGGCCACGGTGGTGATATACCAATACAGTATTCGCTATTTCGATGAGACGGCGGGTCGAGGGTTCGTTTTCCGATTTTTCCTATGATGGAATACCTAATACCTAAACCCCCTGAAGGGGGTCTTTAACATGTAAACGATTATGAGTGACATGGCAAATGATAATTCCTTGATCCGATGAAGTTAGCTTTAGATAGAACAAACAGAACTTGGTTATATGGTGCTTGAAGTGAGTATAGAAAACAAACTTGCTGGGGCAGACTGACAGGATGTGGATGTTATTTGAGCTTATTGGAATGCCTTGACTTGACTTGACAACAGGGCAATGAAAAAAGCACAGAGATGCTGAGGACACTTGAAGGTCAAACGATATGGCAACCATGGTGGGAGGGGGAAGCTAGGATGATGTCGCCGATCATGTTCAATGTTCAATGAATGAATTTAAATTTTGCGAAGCATTGTTTGGAGAGGGTCATGGGACGACTTGTTTTAAGGATATTTATTTTTTCGATCTTTCTTATGGTGGTCTCATTGATTGAAATCATCCAAAACTGCTAGCGCATGGCCTTGAGATTTTATAAACTGATAATGGAATTTTGACATACAAGGTCCACTCAGAACTTGACATGATGTCATTCTTTTTATGGCTTATGAATTTCCCCAAAAAAGACCCAAAACAACAAGATCATAGACTTTTGCTTTTCTTAATATATTGCAAACCCATAATGTTAGATGTTTACTGTGAGTGACGAAACCTAGCTAGGTAAAGAAAGAATTATTGTAGGATATATGTATGGTGACTGACACGTCTTTGAACATTGGAACTTGTTTTCAGATCTGAGTGTAGTACATAGGGAGTATAGGTTGTAGGCATGGCTTGACAAACGGTGCACACAAAATTCAATTTATCGATTCAAGAATTATGAGTAGACTATCATTAATTAATTGGTTAAAGAGTGTAGCTAAAAATAAAAAAGTGACTACATTAAACTAAACTGAACCAAGTCGAATCAAACCCAACTGAACCAAACCAAGCCTAAAGCAAACCAAACCTAATCAAGAACAAGCCAAGGGCTTAAGTGTAAAACTTGTGGGGGAATGCAGTCATTGGCAATGTCCAAAGAAAGGGATAACGCTCTACCTTTAGAGGGTGAGGTAAAGCTAGCGCATGGTGCTAATGCATATTCCCAAGTACATGAACCACACACACACACAACTATCCTATGCTGTTTTTATGAGTTGACTGTTAAAACTTACTCAGTGGTTACTGAGCAAGATGGTCGCTACACACAACAAGCTTTAAATACTTGAGGCTAATAATCTATACACACACACGCACTCGCTTGTTCTAAACTAAACTGTCTCGCTGGCAGTGCTCACACAGTAGGCAAATGACAAATGCTTGGCTAACCGAAATACAATCATTTTCGGTTGTCTAATGATACCAGCTAGCCATTACATGCTATAGTGGTGAGCACATGTGCCTCTTGCACTGGAGATCGTAACTCGATTTCTAGCTCTAAGGCCTAGAACGAATCAAACTAAGAAAGAATGGTATGGTGACGCAGTAGTTAAACTGTTAGCCTTTCAATAAGGTAGACTAGGGTTTGATTTTGGGTTAATATACATGTCATAAACAAACAAACAAACAAAAAAAGCGGAGATAATGTTTAAAACTGATTACACTTGTCTCTTTTCAAATTATTACTTAGATTACAAATACAAAGGTGGACTGGGTTTGATATACAGTTAATGCTGCCTATCGCATACTAGCCTGTAAGAAAGCCAAACAAGCAAAAGGCGTAGGTAGAGCAGTGGTAAAATCACTATGTGTAGAGAACTACCTAACGGTTTTATGAACTGGCAATGCTATGTCGCATAAACAGTGCAGGATACAATCCGGCAACCATAATTTTTATCTTGTGGAACAGAGAAAATGCAATTTTACCTTGATGGATAGCAAATGAGTGCAGATGAATGACCTATGCATTAGCCTACCATAGGGTTATAACCACGAGGTGGAGGTGTGACTTTTATATTTTATTGTTTAGAGACATGGCTTTTTTGTAACCAGTAGATTTAGTATTTTGTAAATATTCATTTTTGTAATTGTAAATAGTGGAAACATTTTTTTTGTAATAGTAAATGTTAAATGTATAACTAAAAGTTATTTGGGATAAGTGTGCATGTCAAGGATAAATAGCGTGGTTGTATTTGTTTTCAAAGACAGGTATGGTTGTGTGAATGTATGACTATAGATAGAATGATAGAGAGAGAGAGAGAAAGCTTGTGTGTGTGTGTGTGTGTGTGTGTGTGGGTAGCATTGATTTTTCAACCAAAGCAAACACGGCAAGGTAGGATGGTGGGGTAATTAATGTATATAGCAAATGGTAAATAGTATACTATATTTTTTAACACTTGTGTTTTTTTAATGCAGCAGTAGATAGGTGTTATTTTGTAAAACAGTCTTACCTACAGTAGTAGTAGTAGTAGTAGTAGTAGTAGTAGTCCTATATGTTTTTGGAAACAAACAGAAAGAGAATGCACTATTGCCATGGCCAAGCACTTCCATTAAAGTGATTTCAAGAACATTTAAATCAGCAAATGTGTGTTTTACAAAACTAAACATTCAGCATGGACTAAATCATAAACGTGTCTTCTGTGATATGGAAAAAATAGGAAATCCATGTTTCCATATCATCACAATTTAAAAACTTAAAACTGACATTTAAAAAATGTAAATGGGAAATTGGCAAATGTGTAAACAACAAAATGGAAAATTCTTGTTTCCATATCATGAAATCCAAAAACTTTAAACTGACATTTTCAAATCGTGTACATGGAAAATTGACAAATGGCAATGTGTGAAATGTGGAAATGAAAAAATATGAACAAATGGCTATCATTATTTTAAAAAAATAAAAAACCGTCGTGTTCTATCGTTAAAGTGTGAATCAAACCACATCTACTTATTTGGATCACCCGAGACTGAGTAGACCTGTTTTAGTCCTAATATACTTTTAAAATTTTATGTTAAAGCTCAATTTGAACTCAAGAGCTTTAGAGTGCCAGCTAACTATTATAACCGTTACGTCACAAAGACAACTTTACACTACTCTTAATAAACAATAATAAGAAAAAGAATAATAAATGTTGATTTTTTTTTTTAAGGATGAACATGGTGACACCGTTTCTGTTGCACAGTCTGCTAGCTACTAGCCAGCAGCTGGGGTCTTAGAAAACGATACAGTTGACATTTTGTAATGAGATGTGACATGTTTCAAAGTACAGTATTATGGGTTGCTGCTGAGTAAAAACTAATCCTGTACAAGGAAGCAAGGGTTCGAACCCCTTACCTAACATTACTATTGCCTGAACATGGCTTGACGACACTGTATTATTATGATACTCGGTACACAAACCATAGATAGAGTGTATTGTTTAAGATCACTTTCTTTCTGAACATAGGTGGAGACTGTTGATGGTTAACAATGGCATTAATATAGTAGGACGTGGGTATAGCAATTAAGAAAAAAACAGACAATACCCATACAATATTTTTATTTATTTAATATAAGTACTTGTACAATAGTTACATTCAAAATACATTTCTTTTTTCTCTATTACTATTTAGTCCTTTTTGATTCTCTTGCATATGAAGGGTAGATAACCTTGTAGTTCAGCCCCTTAAAACAACAACAACACAACCTTTTGCATAGTCTGTGATGTTGACGACTCTTGAGATGTGGAAGATGGATTAAACATAACTTTTACAGCAGGGGTTAAATGTTGCTCAATAAACACTGCACTATTTTGAGTAGCAAATTTTTTTTCTTGTACTAGCTTTTTAGCATTGTCATGATTATTTGTTGACACCAACAGTGTTTCATCTGGTACACCACATTGATGATCACTCACACTTAAAACCTTACCATTTCTACTTTTTAGATTGCCTCGACATCTTTTTGACCTCTCTTTTGAGCATCGCCAAAATATTATTCCTTTTACATTTTGACGATTATAGTTATAAGAGTAGCCTTTATAGAGTACACGTTGTTTACCTTTGTTAGTTGTAGTAAGTTCCATAGTAGCAACTAACCTGTTAGTATGATTTGCTCACTACAAAGGTTATAACTGTTCTGATAATAAAATCATTTAGCGTTGGCTTTTATATTTAATATGTATAGTTTGAAGTGATAGCAAAAGTGAGAGCAAAATGGTAGCAGAGTGGTAGAAAATATAACATGTATTGTTAAGAAATAGTTTAAGCTGTTATGTGGATCCATTACATAATAATTTTAGCACGACGAAGCTCATTTTCTATATCCAATAGTTCTTCCTCATATTCAGTATAACCAGCCTGTTTATAGACATGCAGTTGCTGAAGCCGCCAGATTAGCTTACTTGGATTGTTCCAGTAGACAAATTTAACAAATGATTTTTTAGTTGTAAACAAAGCATTACCATTATCATTATTATCTTCATCATCAACATCATCATCATCATAACCATTATCATTATCATCATCATCATTATCATCATCATCATGATCATTATAATCCTCATCACTATTACTATATAGTCCTTTTTGATCCTTTTGCAATACCACATTTTGCACAGTCTGTGTTGCTCTTGATAATGTTGGGAGTTTTTCAGACATTGACAACTGTCCTAACACGACTTTCTGAGGAGATGATACATGCTTCTTAACAAACAATGCACTATCTTGAGCTGCAATATCTTTTTCTGGGACAAGTATTTTAGCATTTTGAAGAGTTTTTTTAAACAGCAACGATGTTTTATCTGGTACACTACATTGATGATCACTCATACTTAAGACATTGCTATTTTTACTTTTCAGCTCACCTCGACACTGTTTTGAACGATGTTTTGAACAACGCCAAATAACAGTTCCATTTTTATTGGTTCGTTTTACAATATATTTATATCCTTTATAGAATGCGTATGGCATACCATTGCTATTTGTTGATACTTCCATGTCAATTGTCAAGCATGAACTAATCTCTAGCAAAGTTCACTCGATAATATAAATAATTTCTAAACCCCAGTAGTGAATAGTCAGTTGTTTTTGATCTATGCAAGCGTAAACATGTCACATACACTGGTGATGGATACTCAAGGCTTTAAGGTCAATGAAAACAAGTACAGTATATATTTAAATAGGTGGCTATCATTGATTGCACAACACGCGGGTCACCATATCTTTTTTTTCTTTCGGACTAGTGTTTTAACATTTGAAGAGTGTTTTAAACAGCAACGATGTCTTATCAGTCACACTACATTGATGATCACTCACACTTAAGACCTCGCTATTTTTACTTTTTAACTCACTTTGACACTGTTTTGAACGATGTTTTGAACAACGCCAAATAACAGTTCCATTTTTATTGGTTCGTTTTACAATATACGTATAACCTTTATAGTATGCATATGGCTTACCATAACTATTCGTTGATACTTTCATATCAATTTTCAAGCATGAAATAATCTCCAATAAATTTCGCTCGATAATAGAAATAATAGTTTAAAGTGGGTGCGAAGGTGGGTGCAAAAGTGGGTGCAAAAGTGAGTGTAAAAGTGAGTGTAAAAGTGGGTGCAAAAGTGAGTGCAAAAGTGGGTGCGAAAGTGGGTGCGAAAGTGGGTGCAGTTTATAGTAGGCACTATTTTTACTAGAATGTGATTTGAGTAAATGTAATTTCTAAACCCAAGTAGTGAATAGTCAGTTGGTTTTGATTTATGCAAGCGTAAACATGTCTCATACACTGATGATGGATACTCAAGGCTTCTTGGTCAACAAAAACAAGTATATAGTTAAAGAGGTAGCTATTATTGATTGCACAACACTGAATCTATTTTTGAAATTTTGACAAAGGGTCTAAGTGCACTTTTGTTAATATCTCGCGAACCAATAAGACTACGGCATTGTATGAGGTATTGTTGGACTTTTTGCCGAAGACTGCTGGTAAACACTTATGTTCCCACGACCTTTTTAAAGATGGCGGCTGACCCACGAGGGGTGATTAAAACGTATTCCAAGCGACGCTTGTCGATAAGCAAACCAATAATCAAAGGGGGGTGTGACAGAGCTTGAGGCGATAACCCCTTTTGATTGATCCCTGTTGATTTGCCCCTTTGGACTGGTCCCCGTTGACCAGTCCCTCTGAACGGGTCCTTTTTGAAGGGAGTCATTTATGACGGGCCCCTGCTGACGGGTCACTGTGGACGGATCCCTGTGGACAGGTCCCTGTTGACAGGTCCATAGGGATTAGTCAAAAGGACCTGTCAACAGGGACCTGTCCACAGGGATCCGTCCACAGTGACCCGTCAGCAGGGGCCCGTCATAAATGACTCCCTTCAAAAAGGACCCGTTCAGAGGGACTGGTCAACGGGGACCAGTCCAAAGGGGCAAATCAACAGGGATCAATCAAAAGGGGTTATCGCCTCAAGCTCTGTCACACCCCCCTTTGATTATTGGTTTGCTTATCGACAAGCGTCGCTTGGAATACGTTTTAATCACCCCTCGTGGGTCAGCCGCCATCTTTAAAAAGGTCGTGGGAACATAAGTGTTTACCAGCAGTCTTCGGCAAAAAGTCCAACAATACCTCATACAATGCCGTAGTCTTATTGGTTCGCGAGATATTAACAAAAGTGCACTTAGACCCTTTGTCAAAATTTCAAAAATAGATTCAGTGTTGTGCAATCAATAATAGCTACCTCTTTAACTATATACTTGTTTTTGTTGACCAAGAAGCCTTGAGTATCCATCATCAGTGTATGAGACATGTTTACGCTTGCATAAATCAAAACCAACTGACTATTCACTACTTGGGTTTAGAAATTACATTTACTCAAATCACATTCTAGTAAAAATAGTGCCTACTATAAACTGCACCCACTTTCGCACCCACTTTCGCACCCACTTTTGCACTCACTTTTGCACCCACTTTTACACTCACTTTTACACTCACTTTTGCACCCACTTTTGCACCCACCTTCGCACCCACTTTAAACTATTATTTCTATTATCGAGCGAAATTTATTGGAGATTATTTCATGCTTGAAAATTGATATGAAAGTATCAACGAATAGTTATGGTAAGCCATATGCATACTATAAAGGTTATACGTATATTGTAAAACGAACCAATAAAAATGGAACTGTTATTTGGCGTTGTTCAAAACATCGTTCAAAACAGTGTCAAAGTGAGTTAAAAAGTAAAAATAGCGAGGTCTTAAGTGTGAGTGATCATCAATGTAGTGTGACTGATAAGACATCGTTGCTGTTTAAAACACTCTTCAAATGTTAAAACACTAGTCCGAAAGAAGAAAAAGATATGGTGACCCGCGTGTTGTGCAATCAATGATAGCCACCTATTTAAATATATACTGTACTTGTTTTCATTGACCTTAAAGCCTTGAGTATCCATCACCAGTGTATGTGACATGTTTACGCTTGCATAGATCAAAAACAACTGACTATTCACTACTGGGGTTTAGAAATTATTTATATTATCGAGTGAACTTTGCTAGAGATTAGTTCATGCTTGACAATTGACATGGAAGTATCAACAAATAGCAATGGTATGCCATACGCATTCTATAAAGGATATAAATATATTGTAAAACGAACCAATAAAAATGGAACTGTTATTTGGCGTTGTTCAAAACATCGTTCAAAACAGTGTCGAGGTGAGCTGAAAAGTAAAAATAGCAATGTCTTAAGTATGAGTGATCATCAATGTAGTGTACCAGATAAAACATCGTTGCTGTTTAAAAAAACTCTTCAAAATGCTAAAATACTTGTCCCAGAAAAAGATATTGCAGCTCAAGATAGTGCATTGTTTGTTAAGAAGCATGTATCATCTCCTCAGAAAGTCGTGTTAGGACAGTTGTCAATGTCTGAAAAACTCCCAACATTATCAAGAGCAACACAGACTGTGCAAAATGTGGTATTGCAAAAGGATCAAAAAGGACTATATAGTAATAGTGATGAGGATTATAATGATCATGATGATGATGATAATGATGATGATGATAATGATAATGGTTATGATGATGATGATGTTGATGATGAAGATAATAATGATAATGGTAATGCTTTGTTTACAACTAAAAAATCATTTGTTAAATTTGTCTACTGGAACAATCCAAGTAAGCTAATCTGGCGGCTTCAGCAACTGCATGTCTATAAACAGGCTGGTTATACTGAATATGAGGAAGAACTATTGGATATAGAAAATGAGCTTCGTCGTGCTAAAATTATTATGTAATGGATCCACATAACAGCTTAAACTATTTCTTAACAATACATGTTATATTTTCTACCACTCTGCTACCATTTTGCTCTCACTTTTGCTATCACTTCAAACTATACATATTAAATATAAAAGCCAACGCTAAATGATTTTATTATCAGAACAGTTATAACCTTTGTAGTGAGCAAATCATACTAACAGGTTAGTTGCTACTATGGAACTTACTACAACTAACAAAGGTAAACAACGTGTACTCTATAAAGGCTACTCTTATAACTATAATCGTCAAAATGTAAAAGGAATAATATTTTGGCGATGCTCAAAAGAGAGGTCAAAAAGATGTCGAGGCAATCTAAAAAGTAGAAATGGTAAGGTTTTAAGTGTGAGTGATCATCAATGTGGTGTACCAGATGAAACACTGTTGGTGTCAACAAATAATCATGACAATGCTAAAAAGCTAGTACAAGAAAAAAAATTTGCTACTCAAAATAGTGCAGTGTTTATTGAGCAACATTTAACCCCTGCTGTAAAAGTTATGTTTAATCCATCTTCCACATCTCAAGAGTCGTCAACATCACAGACTATGCAAAAGGTTGTGTTGTTGTTGTTTTAAGGGGCTGAACTACAAGGTTATCTACCCTTCATATGCAAGAGAATCAAAAAGGACTAAATAGTAATAGAGAAAAAAGAAATGTATTTTGAATGTAACTATTGTACAAGTACTTATATTAAATAAATAAAAATATTGTATGGGTATTGTCTGTTTTTTTCTTAATTGCTATACCCACGTCCTACTATATTAATGCCATTGTTAACCATCAACAGTCTCCACCTATGTTCAGAAAGAAAGTGATCTTAAACAATACACTCTATCTATGGTTTGTGTACCGAGTATCATAATAATACAGTGTCGTCAAGCCATGTTCAGGCAATAGTAATGTTAGGTAAGGGGTTCGAACCCTTGCTTCCTTGTACAGGATTAGTTTTTACTCAGCAGCAACCCATAATACTGTACTTTGAAACATGTCACATCTCATTACAAAATGTCAACTGTATCGTTTTCTAAGACCCCAGCTGCTGGCTAGTAGCTAGCAGACTGTGCAACAGAAACGGTGTCACCATGTTCATCCTTAAAAAAAAAAATCAACATTTATTATTCTTTTTCTTATTATTGTTTATTAAGAGTAGTGTAAAGTTGTCTTTGTGACGTAACGGTTATAATAGTTAGCTGGCACTCTAAAGCTCTTGAGTTCAAATTGAGCTTTAACATAAAATTTTAAAAGTATATTAGGACTAAAACAGGTCTACTCAGTCTCGGGTGATCCAAATAAGTAGATGTGGTTTGATTCACACTTTAACGATAGAACACGACGGTTTTTTATTTTTTTAAAATAATGATAGCCATTTGTTCATATTTTTTCATTTCCACATTTCACACATTGCCATTTGTCAATTTTCCATGTACACGATTTGAAAATGTCAGTTGAAAGTTTTTGGATTTCATGATATGGAAACAAGAATTTTCCATTTTGTTGTTTACACATTTGCCAATTTCCCATTTACATTTTTTAAATGTCAGTTTTAAGTTTTTAAATTGTGATGATATGGAAACATGGATTTCCTATTTTTTCCATATCACAGAAGACACGTTTATGATTTAGTCCATGCTGAATGTTTAGTTTTGTAAAACACACATTTGCTGATTTAAATGTTCTTGAAATCACTTTAATGGAAGTGCTTGGCCATGGCAATAGTGCATTCTCTTTCTGTTTGTTTCCAAAAACATATAGGACTACTACTACTACTACTACTACTACTACTACTGTAGGTAAGACTGTTTTACAAAATAACACCTATCTACTGCTGCATTAAAAAAACACAAGTGTTAAAAAATATAGTATACTATTTACCATTTGCTATATACATTAATTACCCCACCATCCTACCTTGCCGTGTTTGCTTTGGTTGAAAAATCAATGCTACCCACACACACACACACACACACACACACAAGCTTTCTCTCTCTCTCTCTATCATTCTATCTATAGTCATACATTCACACAACCATACCTGTCTTTGAAAACAAATACAACCACGCTATTTATCCTTGACATGCACACTTATCCCAAATAACTTTTAGTTATACATTTAACATTTACTATTACAAAAAAAATGTTTCCACTATTTACAATTACAAAAATGAATATTTACAAAATACTAAATCTACTGGTTACAAAAAAGCCATGTCTCTAAACAATAAAATATAAAAGTCACACCTCCACCTCGTGGTTATAACCCTATGGTAGGCTAATGCATAGGTCATTCATCTGCACTCATTTGCTATCCATCAAGGTAAAATTGCATTTTCTCTGTTCCACAAGATAAAAATTATGGTTGCCGGATTGTATCCTGCACTGTTTATGCGACATAGCATTGCCAGTTCATAAAACCGTTAGGTAGTTCTCTACACATAGTGATTTTACCACTGCTCTACCTACGCCTTTTGCTTGTTTGGCTTTCTTACAGGCTAGTATGCGATAGGCAGCATTAACTGTATATCAAACCCAGTCCACCTTTGTATTTGTAATCTAAGTAATAATTTGAAAAGAGACAAGTGTAATCAGTTTTAAACATTATCTCCGCTTTTTTTGTTTGTTTGTTTGTTTATGACATGTATATTAACCCAAAATCAAACCCTAGTCTACCTTATTGAAAGGCTAACAGTTTAACTACTGCGTCACCATACCATTCTTTCTTAGTTTGATTCGTTCTAGGCCTTAGAGCTAGAAATCGAGTTACGATCTCCAGTGCAAGAGGCACATGTGCTCACCACTATAGCATGTAATGGCTAGCTGGTATCATTAGACAACCGAAAATGATTGTATTTCGGTTAGCCAAGCATTTGTCATTTGCCTACTGTGTGAGCACTGCCAGCGAGACAGTTTAGTTTAGAACAAGCGAGTGCGTGTGTGTGTATAGATTATTAGCCTCAAGTATTTAAAGCTTGTTGTGTGTAGCGACCATCTTGCTCAGTAACCACTGAGTAAGTTTTAACAGTCAACTCATAAAAACAGCATAGGATAGTTGTGTGTGTGTGTGGTTCATGTACTTGGGAATATGCATTAGCACCATGCGCTAGCTTTACCTCACCCTCTAAAGGTAGAGCGTTATCCCTTTCTTTGGACATTGCCAATGACTGCATTCCCCCACAAGTTTTACACTTAAGCCCTTGGCTTGTTCTTGATTAGGTTTGGTTTGCTTTAGGCTTGGTTTGGTTCAGTTGGGTTTGATTCGACTTGGTTCAGTTTAGTTTAATGTAGTCACTTTTTTATTTTTAGCTACACTCTTTAACCAATTAATTAATGATAGTCTACTCATAATTCTTGAATCGATAAATTGAATTTTGTGTGCACCGTTTGTCAAGCCATGCCTACAACCTATACTCCCTATGTACTACACTCAGATCTGAAAACAAGTTCCAATGTTCAAAGACGTGTCAGTCACCATACATATATCCTACAATAATTCTTTCTTTACCTAGCTAGGTTTCGTCACTCACAGTAAACATCTAACATTATGGGTTTGCAATATATTAAGAAAAGCAAAAGTCTATGATCTTGTTGTTTTGGGTCTTTTTTGGGGAAATTCATAAGCCATAAAAAGAATGACATCATGTCAAGTTCTGAGTGGACCTTGTATGTCAAAATTCCATTATCAGTTTATAAAATCTCAAGGCCATGCGCTAGCAGTTTTGGATGATTTCAATCAATGAGACCACCATAAGAAAGATCGAAAAAATAAATATCCTTAAAACAAGTCGTCCCATGACCCTCTCCAAACAATGCTTCGCAAAATTTAAATTCATTCATTGAACATTGAACATGATCGGCGACATCATCCTAGCTTCCCCCTCCCACCATGGTTGCCATATCGTTTGACCTTCAAGTGTCCTCAGCATCTCTGTGCTTTTTTCATTGCCCTGTTGTCAAGTCAAGTCAAGGCATTCCAATAAGCTCAAATAACATCCACATCCTGTCAGTCTGCCCCAGCAAGTTTGTTTTCTATACTCACTTCAAGCACCATATAACCAAGTTCTGTTTGTTCTATCTAAAGCTAACTTCATCGGATCAAGGAATTATCATTTGCCATGTCACTCATAATCGTTTACATGTTAAAGACCCCCTTCAGGGGGTTTAGGTATTAGGTATTCCATCATAGGAAAAATCGGAAAACGAACCCTCGACCCGCCGTCTCATCGAAATAGCGAATACTGTATTGGTATATCACCACCGTGGCCAGTAATAGCTTCGTTGAAACACGTGTCCAGTGGTATCGTCTCTATCTGCAACCACTCTTCATGAACATTTTAGAAAGATTAAAAGAAAAAGTTTTAAAAACTAAAATGTTTTCAACAAAAGTGTCGTTAGACCCTTTCGCATTTTTTAAACATAAATACTATATTCAAAAGGGGAGAAGAAAGGGGCGTCACCCCGAGTCCTACGACCCCTCGTATACGTCTCTGGCGTTATTGGTTTGTGAGATATAACAGAAAGTCTAAAATCACGGTTTTACAACAAAAAATTCTGTTTCCCTCATTCTCAAAAACTTTAACCTATTACCAAAATACACAGGGTTTCGAGACAAGCCATTTGACACGTCATAGGACCAAATCCGACCATGCATTCGTGAAATATCAGAAAAAGTCTAAAATCATGGTTTTACCCCAAAAAAGCCTGTTTCCCTCATTCTCAAAACTCTAACCTATTAATAACATGTATAGGGCTTCGAGACAAGCGATTTGACACGTCACACGTCCAAATCCGACCTTGCGTTTGAGAGATATCGACAAACGTCGTAGGAAAGTAGGCGACTATCTGATTCTCTCCTCACCACCAAAACCTCTTCTTATCAATCATTTTTTTCAAAGAGCTCGCCCTCTTACAAAAATCCCCAGTGCGCATGCGTAAAAAACAAAAACAAGAATGTTCATCCATAGCGGCATCTCGTAAAACGCATGCACTATATGAGCAACCACGTTTAAGTTCATTTTAGCAGCGCAGCTTACACATGTCCCATTTGGAAAGAGACTTTCACTAAAAAATTACAATTTCACCCCCTAGTAGGGGTAGGTTTTATTTAGGGGTTGAAATGAGTGGTCCATTGGAAAGAGGGCGTCAACCCGAGTCCAACGACACCTCATATGTCAACATCCGACCATCGGTTTGCGAGATATTGGCTTGGACTCACGTGGCGGCCATGACACTGGTTGGAAACCGCCTTACCCCCCTACTGGCATCTATTTAGCTGGAGACTGAAACTGTGCGTTATCTACGAGAATGGTCTAGGAATGCCTCCGATTGGAGCATACCCACTTTTATTTGCAAACTAGCTTTGATTACCCGCGCAGTCGATGGGTTCATGGAGCAAAGAAAATCAGTTTAAAAAGATAAGAAGAAGAACAGAAAGAAAAGTCTTTTGACAGATAATGGGAGAAAACTTCTTGTTTTTTCTATGTTAGAAACAAACGGGGCAAAACGATCAGCCTATCTGTAGGCCAACCACTAAATAATTCCTACAAACCCGTAGCAAGTAAAATGTATAGTGTCTTACTGTTTTAATTATTTCGTTGGGGAGCGTGATGGAGTAGTGGCTTAGCTGCTCGTCTTTCACCCGGACGGCCGGGGATCGAATCCCGGTGACAGCTGGGCGAAATTTTCACCTGAAAAATCACGTGGCGTCAGGAAGGGCATCCGGTCTTAAATCCCCGGCCAAAACCAAAATAAGCCGGGTTGGCTCCGGCGACCCCAATTAATTGGGATAAGCCGTAGAGGATGATGATGTTCTTGAAAGAAAAGAGAAAAAAAAAGCATTTTATTTTTTCCACGTTATGTATAGTTTTATATTCCTTGCTATTCCCAAATATTAAATACTGTACAATGTGTTTAAACCATTGGCAAAGAGTACAGTGTATACATCGTTGTAGGATATCTTACGAGAAGTACAATAATATTGAACTATCTAAGAGAAAGGGGGATCGTATTGCCTCATTACTTGGGCAAATAGGATCCTTAGTGTTACATATTTATGTTTGTATTTTCTGTTTAGTATTAACGTTACACTGGTTGGTTCCTCAGTTTAGGGGGCTGCGACAACGCGGTCATGTAGCTCCGTGTACTTTGGGTGTGTGTAGAATCTGTCTTATGACCGATGTTAATTGTGATGGCTGTATTAGTGTGTGTTATCTGTAATTCAGGTAAGGGCTGCAGACGATCAATTTCAAGTAGTTCCTACTTTTGCTACCAAATGCTACCGTCAACAACACCTAGGTATGAACTTGGCTACTAGATGCCACCACAACTAGCACCTGGCGACGATCGTTGGAACTTAAAGAGCGTTAATCAAATCGAACCTACAAATTTAGCTTCACACAATTGTTAGTGGAAGGTTCTTTTACATGCCATAAATCTATGACATGGGCCCGCCGGCTTTTCTTCCCTTCCGAAGAAAGGTATACTGAGGGATTTCTTCTTCTTCTTCAATTCCTTTATGCCTTCAAGCGTCGGGGTAGCCTCGTTATCCGTCCTATCCGAGGCTACTTGTAGTTCTCTGAAGCACTTTACCTCCACATGGGTGATAAGCCCAACGTAGAGTGGTTTGTTGGGTTACCTTCCCATCCTCCATACTTGTCCCCTGGAGACAGGGTGCCTTACGTTGTCCTAATAAGTGTAGTTAGACATACTGTGTGTGTAATTGTTTGTAACGTACTGTGATGTTCTTATATGCATAAATGGGGGGTCCATTTGCCCTGGTCTCCCCTAGTAATTTTCTTGCATCAGGGTTGCATTCACTGTCGCCACTCATGTTCCTGAAGTCACCATGTTTGCACGCATTGAACTTGGCAGTCTTAATGTCACTTCAAAAGTTGGCAGCATTAGTTTGTAATAGGATCGTCTTTCATTTATGACGACATCCATGGTTGCCTATCTTAGCAGCGTTAGCCAAATAAAATCTCGTAATTATAAGGTAAGAAGTTTGTTGTTTTGCGTGACCGCTAATCTCGCGTTCATGAGCCACGGGACCTCCTTTTTACGTGGAATCCGAACCACGGGACATGGCGTTTCAATTTGAAAATCTCACATGCATTGACCAAGAACCCGGTCAGCCATGCTGAGAGGACAACAGCTAGACCGCTGCTGTACCATGCCCCTCGTAACGTAATAATTCAACTAACTCCTAACGGAACAATATTGATAGATTTTCACTTCACGTAGGCTGCATTTGTTTACTGTTCATTTTTGTATTATGGCATGGCGCAGCGCTGCGGCGTAACCTTGCGTGTGGGGAGCTTCAGCGAGTCTGGAGATATGAGGTTCGAGTCCCGGTGCTGACAGTGACTATACTGAGTATGGGTTTTCCAGGTTTTTTTTCACACTCCTTCTACGCTAATGCCAGGATAGTACATTTTTTCTAGTCCCGGGGTACCTACACCATTTCCGGTCCTAGCAATTACAATTGCACACACTACTCCAGTCCTCACAGAAAGACAGGCTATCAGACAAATGGAATACACACCTAAGTACAAGGGCCTGAAGACCAGGCTATCCCAAGTCCCTGAAATGAATTAACACCTTGTTATTGCAGCGTGAATTTACGACGGTCGTGGAAGTAAATTGGCTATGTCGGCAGCATAATCCCGATCGACGATTCTTTTTTTTTTTTTAGATTACATAACTAACCTTTTAGTGTTTAAAGTTACATGACTTCGACTATATTAGGTACGTCCGCTGTTCTCTGCGCTTCCTCAGATTATCACCAAGCGATTACATGATTAATCCGGCGGCTGCGGTGCCGTAGTTTGCAGCATGCTGAGCTTCTACGCCCAATATCGCGGGCTCAAACCCGACCGAAGTCGTCGGATTTTTTTTAAGAGCGTTAAAAATCCCTCAGTGTGCCTTCCCTTGGAGGGGAAGTAAAGCCTGCGGGCCCATGTCATATATATATATATTCTCGCTTGCTGAGCCCAAGGTTGCCGGTTCGAAACCTGGCGCAGTCCGCTGGCATTTAAGGGTGTGCAAATGCGAGGGAGCCGTGTCAGTACATTTACTGGCACGTTAAAGATCCCCTTCGGGGCAAAATTCCGGCACCCCGGCGTCTCTAAAAGCCAGTGTAGTTAAAAGGGACGTAAAACCAATAACATTATAACATTATTATTATTCATATATTTATTTATTTATTTAATTAATTAATTTATTTATTAATTTATTGCATGTAAAAGAACCTTCCACTAACTAGAATTGTTTGAAGGTAAATTTGTAGGTTACAGTTAATGTTCCAACGTTCGTCGCCAGGTGCTGGTTGCGGTGGCATCTAGTAGCCAAGTTTACAGCTAGGTGTCGTTGACGGTAGCAAAAGTAGGAACTACTTGAAACTGATCGTCTGCAGTCCTTACCTGAATTACAGATGACACGCATTAATACAGCCATCACAATTTTATTAACACCGGTTATCAGACAGATTCTACACACACCCGAAGTACACGGGGCTACATGCGTTGTCGCAACCCCTAAAGTGAGGAACGAACCAAACAACATGTTTAATCCGGTGATTTTCGGGTACGATTATTCTATGGTAAAAACCAGAACTCATTATTTATAAATTACACAATTAACGGTTTGTTTTATGCGAGGTGTACGCCCTTTGAATGCTCTGGATATTGCTACCGTGCCACATTGCTACGTATTTCACTTCAGGAATAGAATTTTGAAATATGATTTGACTTGATGTTTAATTTCTGAGCTGAATTTACAATGTGTTTCATTAGAGAATGCTTATAAGTAATGAGAGGAAGTTGTTGAAATGTCATCGTTTTTCTCTTCGCAGTAAAACGATGCCTGCTATTGATTCTTTCTAGATTACATTATGGCGAAGGAGAATGATTCATATTAATTTTTCATTACTTTTGCAATTGCTAATTTTGGGTGATACGTCTTTATATCCGCTTTTAGACAGTTTTCGGGCATTATTTACTAATTTGATTAAGTTTTAGATCATGTTAATGCATTGTACAATATTCTACGTGCAACAGTGTACATGGCTACCACATAATATTCCCCTTTCTACAGGGGCCGGGTGGAGGTGGGTTGAGCGGCTATGTGACGCTAACCTATTCAAAGGATGTGATAGAGATGAAATGAATGAAACTGGGCAACGAGTTGGAAGGAAGCAACTGCAATTGTGTGCATTTGTTAAATTTGCTGTAATTCAGTTAAGCCAAATATTTTGAAGTCATTCGTTCATTCTCTTCAGGCATTTCTCTATAATTTTAAGACAATTTTATTGGTCATTTTAAGTGATTTTAAGGTCATCAACATCCGCTCCCGAGTAATATTTTAACTAAGGCTTAAATTATCGTTAATGTTTTTGTGGACTGGTAGGTTGATTCATTTTCTGTGTGTGTGGAGTTTGAGAGGATTTGTGCCTGGTGCTTATAGGCTTAACACTGCGGGTGGACGTAATGGGTTTTCAATATCAAGAGTAATGTTCACCTTCCCCATGATAATCGCCTGCGAAAAAGCAATCTGCGGGCAATCGAATCATATATATTTGTTGGTTCACGTTGTCTCCAGTGATTTCTTGCCTTTAAGTGTATCCCGTGGCATAGCCGTACGCGAACACGACTGCGATGGGGAACTGCAGTAAGTTCGGAGATCGGTGGTTCGAATCCCGGTGGTGACAGTGGCCATGCCGGTATGGAACCTTATTCCAAGTACCAGGGCATGTATCCCAATCCCATATCCTAATAAATACAGTTCCACGGTCGCCAGAGAAACAGACAAATCCAACACACACACTCAAGTACTCGTGGTTGAGGTTGAAATGAACCTATACATTAAAATACGGTAAATTGGGTCATTAAATAGGGATTGCCGTTCATTTGAGTAAAACCTGGAGGAACGAAATCAAATCACGAAATGTTAATTTCCTTGGCGTATTTGTACAATTTCTCCGCTTAATTCAGCATGCAAGTAAAACTAACCTGTACGGGAAATTTTGCCGTTGGACCGCGTTCGATTCCCGGTCAATGCATGTGCGATTTTCGAAGTGAGTTGCCATGTCTTGTGGTTCGGGTTCCACGTAAAAAAAGGAGGTCCCGTGGCTCATAATCGCATGATTAACGGTCACGTAAAACTAAAAGCTTCCTTCCTTCCTTAAATTTTGCCGTGAGGAGCATTCTATGCATAAATCTGAGCTTTGTTTCAATAATCCTGAAGAGAAAATGCCTGATATGACCTGTAACGTAATTTCGAATTTAATTCACGTCGAGAACTAATAATAGTTCGGCAATTATAACTATTTTCTATGTTGAATCGTGAGTTAAGATATCGATGAAAACTTGTTGGTAAGTTTGTTGCAGAAGACGAGAAAGGTGATGAGATCATAGATGATCATCATGATGCCAGGTCTATTGTGCTATTTTTGCAGGAATATCTTGCCTCCTTACGTGCTGATTTCGTTCAGTCGCCGAGCACCACCAACCATGCCCGATATTTGGCCCGCCATAGTTTATTTTGATTACAGTGTAAAATTTACAATGTAAGTTAACCATACACATTATAATCAAATGTTTTTATTTAGTGACCAATAAATAAAACTTAATAACTGACATACATAACGAAATTGAACATTTTAACTGTAATTAATGATATGAGATTTATCCTAAAAACTTAATATGACATACATAGGTAATTAACACGAAGACATTATGGTGATGATTAATGAGATTTATGTAGCTGTAAACTGCAATACAGCCAATTCAGTGACACATGCTATCAGACACATTCAACACACACCCAAGTACACGGGGCCCGCAATTACCACAATGTCGTAAAAGCCCCGGATTGAAACAACCGTAGCTGTAACTTTCCACAGATAATTGTTTGCAGTTGTGGATCAAGTTTACTAATGGAAATTATCAGCAGCGACTTCAAATGCTCATTAGTTAATTTGGACCTGTCAGTTGGGAGATTTTTTTCTCACATCGATAAGGTGCCAAAAGCTTAGAAATAAATAAACAAATAAATAAATAAAGTCTTGAGTAAATTTATGCAACTGATCAAACTGTGTGAGTGGAAGACATTATAAAATTCCAGCAATGATGATTTCAATATTTTTCTTTTAGAATATCGTTACACTGCAAATAACATCCCCGCGTACTGCGGCACCATCTCGCCGGCTAGGCCTGAAGAGAAACTTAACTACAGCATGTTAGTATAACGAGCCAACTAGGTCTTACCCTTGGGACATAGTGGACGAGTCAGTGTGGCCCTTATGCTAATAGGTTTGGAAACCCCTGCATTAGAGTACTCTTGAAGCATTTATCCAGATCAAGCATTGAGGATTATAGCGTACTGTGATACTATCTTCTCGTTTAATAAATGACAGTCCTTGGTTTTATGTGGCTTGGGTTTCACCGACTCAGCAGAAAATGTGTATAGACTAAATTTGATTTAAGCTCACTTCGCATACATCGCATACATCCGAACCTCCAGATACGATACGATATCTCTGAAAGTAAACATAGCGTAATAGAAATGTGTGGTTTATGCCAATAGAAAGATTTCCTAAATGTTTCAGGGAGTACTCAATCTATAAATGTCATTTTGCTTAAGTTTGGGTCGATATATGCATATACTTTACTGGATAACTTTCTTTGTGTCGCATACAAGCTACATTATACGAAAATTATCTATATGATGATTAGGGTTCGAACTTTTATGCCATGTCATTTTCCCACCTTTCATTTCATTTGTCTTATGTGTTGAATCAACCATAAATGGATTATTGTTCTGATGTACAGTACCGTATTTTAAAGGTATAATGTTGGTCATCTTGCACATATTTTTTCGATTTAAGTTCATATCTAGTTATAATTGTGTATTATATTCTGAGAATTTAAAGAGTTCCAGATATTTTGGCCTGACGGTCGATGGAATGTAGCTTTGTAGGAAATCTAGGCATTTATAACTTGAACTTTAGATAGATACAGTAGATAATGGTTTTTAAGAGGCGGATGGATAGATATTGTTGTTTTAAGGGGCGGAACTGCGAGGTCATCTGCCCTTTAACTTGAGCTTTATTCCTTTCTAATTAATACAGGGTAGAATTGTTAATCCACAGTTTTATTAAATGGTTCTTTAGAGGAACAAGAAATGTGAATAGAGTGAATCTACTAAAATATTAAATATATAGCCTACCATTTATAAGGAAGCGTGAAACATTACACAGATAAAAAATTCCTCTCGGCACGCCGGAAGGCGGAGGTAGATTTCACCGGGCAAACTAGGGGATAGGCTATAATAGGCAAAATATGCAGGGTTCGTAGAAGGATCAGTCCTCATTTATTGCCAGTAAGTATTTTACAATTGGAGCTTAGGCCTAATTAACTTTGTTTTCGTCTTTCTATGCATATTTTTAACATTTTATTGTCTTATGGGGACGGTAACCTCCTTGTAATTTGGGGATTCATTAGCCTATTTTCATTAAAAAAAATACGCTTATGAGATCACCTTTTGTCCGTGTGTGTGTGTGTGTGTGTGCGTGTGTGTCCCCCTAATAACTTCTAAACGGCTGGAGCGATTTCAATGAAACTCGGTAAGTTCAAAGCACCATTCTGGGTGACCTCGACGTGCCCTTAAAATTTTATTGTGTCTCATCAATCCAACATGGCGGCTGTGCGAAATTTCTCACCAGCATTCAGTATCTCCGAAACTACAGTATTACCGATATCACCCTGAAATTGTGTACGGTGATAAAGGGCACTGCTAGAAGTTCGCCTATGAGACTTTCAAAAACCTGGTAACTACAAAACCAACATGGCGGCCAAGCGAATATCCAAACGTAATGAAACTTGTACAGCAAATGTTTATAGACATTGTAATGCACTGGCGTCTAATTTAGTTCAATTGTTTACATAACCTCAAAATGGCGGCTGTGCGAAATATTTCACTGGCATTCTATATCTCCGAAACTATTACAGATATTACCATGAAATTTTGTATGCTAATAAAGGGCACTGGTACAAGTTTATCTATGTAACTTTCATAAACCTGCAAAGTAAAAAACGAACATGGCGGGCAAGCGAATTTGAAACATTTTAATAGACTTTTCTTGTGATTTAACTCTCTGAGCGCAGTGAAATGTGGTACAGTAAATAATTATACATATTGTAATTCACTGGCATCTAATTTAGTCCAATTGTTTACATAACCTCAAGATGGCGGCTGTGCGAAATTTTAAAATTAAGTTTTTATATCTTGAGTCGTAATCATGCGATCGAAGTGAAAGTTTGAGTAATGAACCTACGCAATAATTTTCCTTTAATTGTACATTTTAACTCTATGGCGTATACATATAACAATCCAAAATGGCGAGCATCGGAAATATTTAGACGGTTCTTAATATCTACGAATCTTTTACAGCAATCAAGCTGAAATTTTTTATGTTCATGTTCTCGCGATTTAACCATCCGAGTGCAGTGAAACTTTGCACGTTATATGCTTATACAAATGTTAATCTACTGGCATCTATTTTATTTCAATTGTTTCCATAACCACAAGATGGCAGCTGTGTGAATTTTTAAATCTCGTTTTTACTTCTTGTGTTCTAATCATGCGATTGAAGTTTGAATACCACATGTACACAATAATCTTCATGTAACAGTACATAAAATCCAACCTGGCGACCATCTGAAATATTTAGACGGTTCACAATATCTACGAATCTATCACAACCTTCAAACGTAAATTTTATATGTTGATAGAGGCAATTAACATGCGTAGGGTATATGAAAATAGGCTGTATATTTCTTCACGGAACTACTTGTTTTTATACTTGTAGTCACACTGTCCTTATGCAAGGTTACGACACTGATGTGTAACGTTCTAACGGTCTAACTTATTCACGCAAAATTTTATCTCCCGCAGAGATGTTGGTTGGTTCCTCAGTTTAGGGGCTGCGACAACGCGGTCATGCAACCCCGTGTACTTTGGATGAGTGTAGAATCTGTCTGATAAACGGTGTTAATTGTGATGGCTGTATTAGTCTGTAATTCAGGTAAGGACTGCAGACGGTCAATTTCAAGTAGTAGTTCCCAATTTAGGTAGCAGATACTACCGTCAATGACACCTAGCTTTGAACTTGGCAACTAGATACCACCACAACCATCAACTCGCAACGAACGTTGGAACTTCCCCTCCTCAGGAAAGCATACTGAGGGATTCTTAGCGATCTTAGAAAATCCGACGACTTCGGCTGGCTTTGAACCCGTGAACTTGGGCATAGAAGTTCTGTATGCTACCGGTTACGTCACCGAAGCCGCTTCCCACAGGGTCAGATAGAAAACTGAATGTGATCTCGTGCAGTGGCGTTGTCATGCCAACTTCTGATAGCTCATCCCTCATCAATTTAGAAGCGTTGTCATGATAACCTCTGATGGCTCTTGGCATTTTCTTCTAATTCCGAAATCACTTTGTTCATCCCTTGGCGTAATGGTGGGTCATATCAAAAATTCTTTCAGACAAAAGTTTTAGGTAATTATTAAGGGAATATTGTCCATTTTGTACGGTTTTGATATTGTGCCTGTTAAGGGAGATATGATTAATGTTTCCCGAAAAACCCACTTTTTCCCATCCCTTTGGTCAATGGTTAGTGCTATCAAAAAACTTTTCAAACATACATTTTTGGTCCTTATCCGATACATAGTATGAACTTTGAATGGATTCGATATTTCAAATATTAAGAGAGTTATAGAGATATTTCACTTTTTCGAAAGAAAAAAATAAAAAATCCCCCATTTTCATCCCCTTCGACCGATTGCGCCCATTAACGAACTCGACCGAGATTTTATAGGGATACATATTATAAAAAATTCAAAGTGATTGGTGCAAAATTGCGGTAGTTATCGTGTCCACAAGAAAGTGATATATGTACATACATATATATATACATAAAGTATATATAAACTTTTGAACTGACGGTGATTTTGGGGTCTAGGGGATGTGAAACGCGAAGATATGTCGAAATTTTCCGGATGTCGAAACATGGTACCCATTGCAATAGTTAGCTTTCTAATGAAATCTACCTAACTAAAAGTATAGTTTCATGTTATAATAGCGAGATTCAATATCTTTAAAAACAGCAATTTTGTGTCATTTAGTGTATGCATTTTTGGGTCATATTTAGCTGATGATATTCCGCCTCCCGAAAAGGAAGTTCAGAGTTAGGAATTAAAAGGAAGGAACCTTGTAGTTTAACGTGACCGTTAATCTCGCGATCATGAGCCACGGGACCTCCATTTTACGTGGAATCCGAACCACAGGACATGGCATTTCACTTCGAAAATCTCACATGCATTGACCGATCCGCATTGGTGAGAGGCAAATAGCTAGTTAGGAATAAATTGATACGTCGAATTCCCGGAGATTCCACCCCCCTAAGCTCTTGTCTACAGAAAGAACTTCAACACACATTTCATATTATGCGATAACTGTCACGAAAAGTAAGGGAACTGATCGACATGTAAAGGAATAAAACCCAAACACTTTACAGTAAATAACTTGTTTCCATGATTCTGTAGTGACCTGCCATCATGTTTATTGTCTACTATGAAACCTAAACGAAATTTGCCTATGAAGAAGAAAGAAGCTACAGGAGCTGTACGAAGTGAATGAACACACGAGGAGAAAACTTGAATAAAGTATTTGTACCCTTGAACTCTGTATGATTGTCGATTAAAAAATAAACCATGTGGTAAACAATCGGTGATTCTGAACAATTGATATTTTAAAGAGACCAATAATCGTACCCGATTTGGCCTGGATGAATAGTTTCCCTTCCAAGAGTTCCAGTCTATGGAAGAGTTCCTTTCACACAACTTTCAGCTGGTATGGTACCTTATTTCAAGTCCCGGGACAGCTACCTCAATCTTATACCATAGTAATTACGGTTACACTAATTGTTATAGTCACCACAGAAACACAAGCTATCAGATACATTCAAGACACACTCAAGTATATGAGGGGCAGACGACCTTGCTGTTCCGCCCCCTTAAAACTACAATAACTAACTCAAGTAGGCCTATATGTGTGACTTAAGAACCCCCCCTTTGGCCTGCTTACTACAATGATTATTTTATACGAAATGGAAAGTACAGTTGAGTTAATTTGTGTAAATATTGCTGGTGTTTCTATGATCCGTATCAACCCCCATCCATAGCCGTGCGTGCCAGTTTATGTTCCACGCTTTGACTGTGTAGGGGGCTATGATTCCTTAAAATGACCACGTTAAGCATCAATGTCTTTCTCTCGCTCTCCGTACACAAACACCCCTTAGTCATGTTACATCACTCTCGTCTGTAATGTGGCCTATATTGCAGGTTTCGGGTATGTAAGATTGTTCCGGTGATATATTTTTTGCTGTTGTTTTTATGAGAAGCATAATAGGGAGATGCACTGCAGCCTGAAGCTATCATATGCGTGTTGGAATCCTGGCGTGACCTGAGAGCGAACAATCTCGTACCGTTGGTTGAGGAGCTTTTCAATTATTACCTAAGCCACAAATATCACCACTCAAGCGCGTAGAATTTTTTGTTCTGAGGTTGAGTAGTTTTCGGTCAAACATTTTTATAAGGTCAGAGCAGATGATATTTGTGGTTAAGTCTATTGAGAATGACTGGGATATTGCTATTACTTGGCATATTTTTTGAAACTTTACCGTATGCAAAGACATCAGTTCGATTATGATAATTACGCCCTGTGCTCTGATTAGTATGCGTCTTTGGCGTTTCTTACGTAAACATAAAGCGAGTTAGTCCATGAGTAACGTCTCAGTTAGAGTCTGCTATTGAGTCAGGGAAATGGTAATAACCATCATTGCAGTAATTTAATTGCCCGCGAAGGAGACATCCTGCTCTCAAGATCACCGATTTAAATGGACATTGGTGAGAAGAAATTACATTTTTAATACTTTAAAATACATTATAGTTTAAAGTGCCAATGAATAATCAGTTTTGAGATTTAAAGTTTATGTAAACTGATTCAATTTAAGTGCATTTTAGCCAGAATATCGATCACATTTTATATAACCTCGTTATACTCAGCTCCTACATGAAGCAGAATGTAGGAGCAGATGACTCAATGTTCCGCCCTTTGAAAACCAATCTCCAGCAAACTTAACATATACAAGTATTAAACTGTGTGGGAAGTGTTGTAGCATGGATAGTACAGTACTTCCCAAAACAACTCAAAACGTCATAAGGAATAGTTTCGATCGTTTACTCTTTGGCCTAGCCGCGCGCATTAAATCGCGCACCACGAATGCGTTGGGGGCCTGCAGCTAGTCCGGAGATTGGTGGCTCGAATCCAGGCGCTGACGACGGCCATCCTGAAAGTTTTTGTCCGTCCTTTTCCACACTCTCTCCAGGCAAATGCCGGTATGGTGCCTTACATCAAATCTTGGGACTTCATCTACCTCAATCCTAGGCCCTAATGATTACAGTTAGTGATGTGCGCGAGTGACGCTTGAACTCGCGAGAATCGAGTCTAGCGGTTCCGAGTCTTAACGAGTAACCCGTGCGAAGGACTCGAGTCTCCAAGGTGACGTCACGATCCGTGCTTACGATATAGTGCACAATGCGGCCAAATTCCCAACACTCGCTAAACTTGCAAACGACTTTTCTACTAGAGATTTATAAGAGAAATCGTTTGCAAAATGCACACCATGCTTCATATTATAACGACTGAGAATTGATAAAGAAAGAAATATAATAAGAAATCAAGTTAAAAAATACCTCCTCGTCGGGAATCGAACCCCAGCCCGTCGGGTGAAAGTCAGCACCGTTAACCACTCAACCAATGATGGCGGTAAGTATTCATGCATTATAAACAGCGATACATAGGCTACTACTGCTTAGCAAATGATCACGTTGAAAGAAATTTCTCTTTAGTGTATTGCGTTCTTTCTTTCTGTCATCATTCCACTTCTTGCCGGTTTCCTATTTTGAATATTCTATTGTATCACTGTGCATTAATGGGAAACGAATACAATACTTGGCCAAGGCGTACCGACATTACTATACATCGTGTTGTTTCCATATATGACTAACAGATAACGCTGACAGCGTCCTCGGCCTCGATTCCGGACTCGAGTAACTCGAGTTTTACGGTTCCAGACTCGATTTTTCGCGAGGTCACTCGCAGCCCATCACTAATCTAAGATGATTCTAAAGTGAACAATCAACGCACAGTATTGCTTCTGAAGCTGGCAATCTTCAACTGAATGGCTTGCTGGCATGAGATTGCGCCGAAAGTGGTGTTTGTGGGTTTGCTTTCCTACTGGGATACAATATAACACTTAGTTCCCATTTGAAATAAAATTTGAAGCTTTGTAACTCCGCAAAATGCCTGTGGTGTCTGATTTAGATTTGCTTTATTATAGCGCTGCCTTGAATTTTAGGGTATCCACCCTCAAACCGTTTAGCAGTTCTTTTTGAGGATCCGATCAGCTTCCGGGCTAATTACCTAACAGAACTCTTGATGACTGCAGTACTTTTGCATTTATCCATTAGTATAAGCTACAGCAAAACGTAGCTTTTCACCTATGTCTGTCTCATTTGTGGTTGTGATTATATAGAAGGTATTCAGGCATGGGTGATGCTGAATAATGGTTTTCGGAGCACAGTCCAGTGCCTCTCTCCTCACTTTGCCTAGTATGCCTCATTATAATACTGTCTTGTATTTTTGTGGTTTCTACCCACATAGCCTGCGGCGGTGCGTTTTGAGAATCCAACCAGCATTCTCGCTCAAAACTTGTATGACAGCTCCCACATAATATGCTTTGTAAAGAAGGTTCCACAATTTAGAAACGCCTTATTTATTATATGTCATTCTAAGGACTAGACTTGACAGTGATATCAAACCGGATGAGTTAGGTCCAACTAGGCATAATGGCAGATCGAAGATGTAAGGTAATCCGTATTCTGCAAGATGTCAACATTTCCTTGCACCTAAATGCATTGCTCTGTACTTGTTTGATGTTCCAAGGCACCGTACATGAAACTCCAAGGCAGCGTGCATGCACGCTGGATATGTACTAGTGGCGCTGCACAGCGCTTGCTCTGCAAATTAAAAGTGGACCTCGGAGCGTTATTGTTAGGCAGGCAGAAAATTGATCTCAGCATCGAATGTGGCTTTCTGCCAATAAAGTGTACTAGATTTTCTCTCTCAACGATAGCCAAAGGTAAAAACTTACGTTTAAGTGGGCATGTGAATCATGTGAAGGAAATAAAGAGAGATGCTATTTTAGTCATCTCGGCAGAAGTGATACGGCAAACAATGAATGCTCTGTTTCTAAGACTAATTTGCCACAAACTTAGGGGATGCCTAGCTCTACGAAGCTTCTAAAGAAACAATATTCAAAAGGTGAGTGTGTAGAGGAACTGTATCCGAGGAATTAATTAAAACATACATTCCCTAAGTTCTGTCCCACAAAAGATGATCTACAAAGTATTAATTGTCCCTTGCGTTAGATGATCGATAAAGAAAATAAGACAGAAATAGATAGGACCTGTAAAAGTGTGATTGAATTTTTGTTGAGTTCTGTAGGATGCGATGTGCTAGAACAAGACTAAATTTATTATTTCTAAAATACTAGAGATTCAAACAAAAAATAAACGATATAGTGAAATAGCATTCAGGCTGCTGATTGAAGAGGTGGAAGTGACATTTTGCTCTCCACCAACAAAATCATGGATATGGCAGTGTCAACAATTACCCATACTGCGCAGAATGGTTTCGCCAACGAATCAAAAGGATTTCTGCTAGAACAGTAACAGAGCACATCTAATTAAAACAAGGTGGGGAAATTTGGATTTATTCGCAGACGTTCTTCTTCTTCTTCTTCTTCGTCGTGAAAGTAACATGGCAATTATGTCTCTAGAAAGTCTAGATATGGGACTGAAATGGAAGCTAGGCAATCATATGAGATTGATTTTCATCTTAGAGTGGCGCAGTGTGGTCTGGTTGTTCACAGGCAGAAACCGTGGTTATGTGGCAGCCCTGATGGAATATGTATGCAAAATGGAAATCCAGCACATTTATTAGAAATTAAATGACTATCATCTTGTAAAAGTATATTCTTAATAGATGGGGCAGGAAATGTCAATATAAAATATCTATATTTAGATAATGCGAAGAATGCAGTGCTGAAAAGAACATATATATTAAAACACAATGTCAAATGCTTATGTACATAACAGGTTTAAATGTTTGTGATTTATGTGTATACCGCAGAGTTCAGCAGGTTCGAGTTACGTTACATAAAGATGTTCAATTTCTTGAAAATTGTGTGTTAAAAATGGAACACTTTTATTATAATTATTTGCCAAAACTAAGTAAATCATACACCTAAATGACTTAATTAGATGTCAATATGAGATGTTGTCTGTAGTGGTCTTAAGTAATTTTTCAGAAATAATAAGCTGTATGGTTTTTATAACGATATTGTTTTCAAGATTCAATTTACCGGTACCTCCGTGCATAAAATATGTACTTATTACCTAATTTTCACCTTTAATTCAGAAAACTGAAATTTCGAAAATAACCATTTTTGCATTTTCACATAAATTGTTTAAGGAGGCTTATTACTCCATTGAAGATTAGTTAAAACACAACACACATGTACTATGTCATCCACATGAGGTATTGCCCTTTCACGAATTGATTGCCGGCGGCCGAGGTGAGAACTATTCTTTGTTTACTTGTGTTACACGTCAGGCTGCTTCGTTGCCAGGTACAGTTGCACGAGTAGGATATGTCTTAGCTCCAGTAGCCCTGTCATCGTTTAACTGTCCTTGGTGACATAAACTTCTGTGACGCGCAATGATGCGACGCGCAATGATGCTTGACTCATGTGCAGACTGCACCCTGTCATCGCTGTGTTTCCCCGCTCTGCCCCGCGGGGCAGCTGCTGCAATAATCAACAAACACTGGCGCAGCCACGCTCAGCGGCAATCAAATCTTAAATGGGTAATAATAGTTCAGTAGGAAGTTTTGTTAAGATATTGAATATTTTAATTCGTTGAATACACCTTTCAGCATGAATCCTAACACTGGCAATACTATGAGTTTTATTTATTTCCTCAACTGTTCATTTTCCATTTTTTAAGAAGGGCGGTGTGACGACAACAATGCCTTAACCTTGAAGACTTGTTTTGATTCCAGGAAACCCTTTATCGGCCATGACGTCATCACCTGCTTGTAGCTAGGAAAGCAGACCACTATCATTAGTAATACAATATATGTGTCACTAGATCTGCCACCATAACACTTTGATTTAAAGCTTATCATACCACTTGGGGTTATCCCAATCATAAATTTTACAGTGTAACAACCCTTGTAATGTGAATTTAAAAAAAAAATCCGGTGATCTATTCTGCTTGGCTGTTCGACTTACACCTCCGTGCAGTCAATTATTACTCTGCAGTTGGGATATTTATTTCGAAATGCAAGTGGCATTGTTTCTTTTAACACTTTCTTTACTAGTTCAGAATACAAAGTTCGCTGTAGTCGCTTCAAGAATCATGAGTGTCGTGAAAAATATCCTCGATATTGTTGTGCGATGCACACCAAACAATAGACTACCCTCATTGCTGAGTAAGATAAACCAGTATTCATTTTCATAAGATAAATAAGTAAACGATTTTCTCTTGTGATTTTCATTTCCTTCTGTTCCGGCAACATTTTTGAAAATAAATTAAACACGTCTGAATGAACACCTGTGAAGTTTCTCAGTTCTATATTTTTTTTTTTTATTGAAGAGTATCCTTGAAAGCCTCGAGATTCTACTTCATAATTTTCATCTGTATTGCAACATTTATTTTCTTTAATAACACGCCTACCAACACCTAGCTCGTAGTTTATGGGAATGCATGCCTGTGTACAAATGTCATTGCGTTGACTCGTGCAGGTAAAAGTAAATTCATGCGAGATAATATTATTATGTGTACTATCGATTACGTCAGTTTCCGTAAACGTATCCACCGAACTAATTGCGCAATCGATATTTAAGCACTCGATATTTTCGAGTGTTTTTCTTTCACCTGTTGTCGATGCTCTTTTGAAACGGTCAATAGCCGAATCAACTGAAATCTTCATCTTGCTGTATTCTTTAGGAAAGATTGTAGGAATATATGCTGGGTTCTGAGGATGACCAGATCGGTATTTACCAATAAAGTGTGCACTGCAAATTCTTAAGTATGGTGTTGGTTCCCAAGATAATCCATCTGGACTGAAATAAAAATATAACATTAGTTTTTGTAAATGTCCTTTACGCCTAAATTATCTATCTTGTCGTGAGGCGGATGTGATAAATGTAAAATGAAACTTACTTTATACGGCCTGCATCAACTTACGTCGTTTTTCTGCTTCCGTTTGTCTGGTCGGAAATGAATAAAATACGGTACTATACCAGTGATATTGTTGTACCTATTAGAGCATCCAACAACACAACACAGCGTACAATTTCTCTTTTTCTCAACGTTATCCATATTTTCTACAATACCTGCGACTTGGTACAAACATACTGATATGAAGTTCACAGTTAGTACACTCGGCGGCCGCTAGAGGTGCGCGCACGGTGCAGGTCGCTTACGGGCGCCAACTCAAAAGAACTGCACCTGGCCTCTCCGGAACCCACTCGTCATTATTATTATTATTATTATTATTATTGTTTTACACAGTACATATAACACATTGCTGGTACATCACAACATAACTATACGGGCTCCAGGGAACTAAAGTATAGTTACTGAAACACCCACTTCTAAGCTGGAAAGTCACTACCCATGAACGCCCGAACGATTTGGGTAGTTGAAAGAACTACTGCCGTCTGCATTCGTTTGTACAGTTGCGTATCCAGATCTAGTTCTTTAAGGACTTGGAGCAAGGTACTTGGGATCACGCCCGTACTTGAGACAATGATAGGTATGATCTTTAGCCTTTCTACATGCCATTGCGTTTTAATAGGGCCGACCAATCTGATCTTTTCTATGTGTTATGACTGGAGATTCTTGTTGTTAGGAATCGCAACATCAATCAAGGTAGTTTGATTCATTTTCTTGCTGACAACCACCAGATCCAGCCCGTTGTGTGATACCGATTGATCTGTCAGAATAGTTCGGTCCCAATACAACTTGTATTCATTGTTTTCAAGAACGCACTCTGGCTGATATTCGTGATACGGAACTTTCTTTCCTTTTAGAAGCTGAAACTCATCAGCCAACTCCTGATGCAAGATTTTTGCAACTGCATCATGCCTTTGTGCTCCGTCGCCGGGAAATACCTACATCCAGATGTACTCGTAATATGCTGTATTGTTTCTAACTGTTGACAGCCATAGCGGCACTTATCATCTGGTACAGCGGGATCTTTTACAATGAACTTGAGGTAGTTCCTTGTAGGGATGACTTGGTCTTGAATTGCAAGCATAAAACCTTCAGTTTCTGGAAAGATCTGTCCTGAAGTGAGCCATTAGTTTGACGCAGTTACATCAACATTTGCTTAACTCATCTCATTTCCGTTCAAAGGTTTTGCTTTCCATGCTTCCATCTTCTGAAGGTCAGTATGTAGGTGGTGTTGAATCTCTTGTTGACACAAGAACAGTGGCGTTGATTTGTCCGCCCCACTAATAGCTCTGTGAAGTAGGCCTACAGATGATCTTGCTTCTGCATAGAAGTAGCCTACTCCCTAAGGCTGTCTAGCTGTCGTTTCATCTGGTATCTATGTCAACGTACCCACGTCCGCCTAGACTTCTGGGTAGAGTCATTATTATTATTATTATTATTATATACGAAGCCCTTGGATCATACATTGGATTTCATCATAGAACACATCACTTTGGGTATCACGTGTTAAAAAACAAGTACACTGACCTGCACGAAAAACGCAACACTTCAATTTCTTACAAAAACTGAAATTTATGTCAAATTTATGACACTTTTATAACACTAATCTACTAATGATGATAAAATATTGTAGTACGGTCCCATGTAGGTGTCTAACAATGGAAAATAAAAGATGATTATACACAAATTTAAAAAATAAGCCAGTGATGCACACTTCAAGGAAAGAGCGCTAAAAGAGCGGGAAATTTTGAGTAAGGTCCTAAAGGTCCTCACTTCTGTTTTGATTTTATACACTTCACACATTACTTCACAGACCTCGGAGATGATCTCGGAGACCTCTGTTCGCATCTTTAAAAGCGTGTTTTGCCATCTCTTGTACCAATGACGGCATTCAACCTTTCAGGGATGCTCCTGATTAATGCTGTAATGTCCTGTTGAGGAATCATCTCCCATTCTTCCAGGAGGACATTCCGTAGGTCCTGTAGGGTCTCTGGATAGCACTGACGGGCTCTTCTCCCCAGCCGGTCCCAAACGTGCTCAAGAGGATTCAAATCAGGGCTTCGAGCAGGCCAAGCCATAGCATGAATCCCTGCTTCACCCAAGAACTTTCTTAACATGTGGGCGTGCATTGTCTTGCATTAGTGTGAAATCATCACCAATAAATAGAGCGAAAGGCACAACATGCTCCAGAAGGATTTCCTCCACATACCGATGTGCAGTGAGGCTCCCATTCTCCACGAAGACCAAATCCGTCCTTGCAGCAATACTGATTCCTGCTCACACCATCACACAACCACCCTGAAATGGCGTCCTGGATGAGAATGTGCAAGGGGAATACCTTTCCTCTGGCCTTCTACAGACCCTCTCTCTTCCGTCAGGTGATCGGAGGCCAAACCGCGACTCATCGGCGAACAACACTTGTTCCCATTGTTGTACTGTCCAGCCATGATGTTCCCTTGCAAAACGTAGTCGAGCTGTGCGATGTTCTCGGGTAGGTTCTGGGTCTGAACTGGTCTTCTGGATTGAAGATTGGCTTCTTCCAATCTTCTTCGGACGGTTCTCTCACTAGCATCGACCCTTCGAACTTGGTGGAGTCGATTTCGTGCTTCAATGGCGGTGGAGTGACTGTCGTGAAGAGCTTGAAGTTGTAAGAAGCGGACATCTCTCTTCGATTTTGTTCTTCTTGGGCCTGATCCTGGTCTCCTTGCAAAACCTCCAGTTTCCCTGTACCTTCGTACGGTTCTGGAAATCGTGGAAGCTGTAATCCTCAACACTTCTGCAATGTAATGCATGCTGCGACCATCTTCCACCAAAGCAACAACTTTTGCAGCTTGTTCAGGGCTTAAGGGCATGTTTACTCCCGAAAGCTAATTACGACAATCACAGAAAGATCCCACAAACACATGTGATTGGAAAGGGAACAATTGAAAGTACAACACTATAAGAGCGGGAACACATTATTGGGTACATCCAATGATGTGTTTTCCAGGTTGCGCAAGAAAAATCAATTGAGGCTAGTGCAATCAACAATCAACACTCCATTGTTTGCTTGAAAAGCAACACCAATAACATACCCCGTCTAAAAAAATAGGTTAAAGTGCTTCACTTTGATTAAATAGATAAATTACACAATACTTTCACATCATTTATTGGGTGTTGCGTTTTTCGTGCCGGTCAGTGTAGTTCCGTGAAGAACTAAATAGCCTAATTCCATACATCTTACTAATATTAATTGCCTCTATCAACATACAAATTGCCAGTTTGATTGCTGTAATAGATTTTTAGATATTGAGAACCGTCTAAATATTTTGGATGGTCACCATGTTGGATTTTTATATAATAAGCCTTATATTTATGAACTATTACATGAAGATTATTGTGTAGGTGTTTTATTCAAACTTCAATCGCATGATTAGGACACAAGAAATAAAAGCGGGATTTTAAAATTTCGCTCAGCCGCCATCTTGTGGTTACGAAAATAATTTAAATGAATTAGATGCCAGTCGATTAAAATTTGTATAAGCATATACTGTATCAAGTTTCACTGCGCTCGGATGGTTAAAACGCAAGAAACGACTATTTGAGTATTTAAATTTCGCGTCGCGGCAATGTTGGATTTGTGCTCGCCACGTTATTGAACGTCCCATAGGTGAACTTATGCTTATAGCCTCTATACACTTACAAAATTTCAGTTTGATTGCTGTAGTAGATTAATAGATATTGAGAACCGTCTAAATATTTTGGATGGTCGCCATGTTGGATTTTAATATATGTAGGCCATAGAGTTATGTACTATTAGATGATGATTAACTTATTGTGTACGTTCATTATGCAAATGTTGATTTCGATCGCTTGATTAGAACACAAGAAATAAAAACGTAATTTTCGAAATTCGCACAGCCGCCATCTTGAGGTTACGTAAACAATTGAACTAAATTAGATGCCAGTGCATTACAATGTGTATGCACATTTGCTGTACGATGTTTCATTGCTTTGGATCATTAAATCGCGAGAAAAGTCTATTTAAAACTTTCAAATTAGCTTGGCCGCCATGTTCGTTTTGTAGTTAACTGGTTTTTGAAAGTCTCTTAGATGAACTTCCAGTAGTGCCCTTTATCTCCGTACAAAATTTCATGGTGATACCGGTAATAGTTTTAGAGATATAGAATGCCGGTGAAATATTTCGCACAGCCGCCAACTTGAGGTTATGTAAACAATTCACGAAGTTAGATGTCGGTGCATTTCAATGTGTATAAACATATCCTGTACCAAGTTTCATTGAGTTTGGCTGGTTAAATCGCAAGAAACGTCTATTTAAAAGTCGCAACTTCGCCTGGCCGCCATGTTGGTTTTGTAGCTACCAGGTTTTCAAAAGTCACATAGGTGAATATCTAGTTGTTCCCGTTGTTCCCTTAATCACCGTACGTAATTCCAGGGTGATATCGGTAATAGTTTCGGAGATATTGAAAGCTGGTGAAATATGGATTGGTGAGACGTAACAACATTTGAAGGGCACGGTCGGGGTCGCCCGGAATAGTGCTATGAACTTATCGAGTTTCATTGTAATCGCTCCAGCCGTTTAGAAATCCAAACACACATACACAGACAAAATGTGATCTCATAAGCCTATTTTTTTCATAAATGAAAATAGGCTAATAATGCAGTTACTTTCAAGTATCCATAGAATATCTGAGCCAAATTTGAAAACTATATGACTTTTTACGATCGATATACCTGTACAAGGACAGACATGCAGAACTCCATTCGTTCTATTACCTGCCTCGGGATGTAGACCTTGCTCCTCTCTGTAATAATTTCGACGACTGATATATGTACGTAGCGCCCTCTTGGCGGACGTCAGTTACAAATGCTGATTTTCTTTTCTTTTCAAAGTGTTCGGATAGGAAGATCTTCAGCTCTCAACTCCTTCTACTGACTGTCATTATGGTGTCGCCGGTTATAGGTAAATTATAAATCATGCAACGTTGGTACTGAAATAAACAAATAAATTTAAAAAATCTTATATCTGACTCGAGGTTTCCAAGGTGTGTTGATCTCATAACCTTGTTTTGCATACTATTGTATATTTTTTCTTGTAGGCCTATGTGTTTATAACGTGCCTCAAGAAGCCTGTTATAATGTTGTCTTCATTCATGCTCTCCCTTTTGTTCCCTAGATAATGTATTGTGTGCGGAATTATATTTGTCTGTCGTATGCCTAATATCTAATTTAATTTAATTTTGTTTCAGGTACGTCGAGTTGTTGAATAAGTATCAGTGGATTATACTACCCGCACGAAGGTACGTTATTTGATTCGGGTTTTTATTTGTTACGTGATTGGATTATCCAATCTAGTTTACATTTGTGAGTTTTTGCATAATGTTAGATCCAGTTTCACTGGCCGAGTTGTGCTATGCGCACTGATTGTATTCTAATGACTGGGGCATGACATTTAAAGCGGCTGTACGTAAACTTGTCAACATGGTAGGGTACATGGGGAATGTAGCCGTGCCAAATCAAACATTTGCAAGTATTATGTAGCTCATAGGAAACAACACAATTCTCAGTAAATATAATTATGTTGTCTTTGTTCACTGATGATCCAAAACATTATGACCACCTGCCAGGTCCGCAATCACTTTCACGTAGTTCACAGCTTTCATGGTGCATTCGGAAGCCATAACATAATACCATAACGAATAGAATAAGAAGTGATATCACTGGCCTAGTACGCCTGGTCCGCCGCAGCGCAGCGCTGGCTCCGATCTGTGATATAAGTTAGCATTGGCGCTTACGAGACTTTTAAAACCTTGCGACCTGTTTACATGTTAAAACATCGCAAGATATCCTCATAGGCGCTAATAAGTTCGACATCTCCACTTACTTTACTGTGCCCAATTATAATTAAGTCGTCTCCTGTAATAGTCCAGTTTCGACAATAAGCGGAGACAGAGAGCAAGTTCAATATGCAATTAGTTTTGCCAGCTATCGGTAAATTAAAAAAAAGAACGGAACAATTAACCTCGCTATCAGTAAGGATTTCTTCACATTGTTACACATTTTACATTCCCTTAACAGACGTGCAACACAGAAGAAAAAAAAAAGCCGTACGAACGCAATTTCAACTTTACCGTAGATTACTATAAAATTCAATAATAACCATATATTTCACTCGACAAACACCAAAATCAGTAAACTACCATAATTTCAGAAAAACTTAACATTAAACAGACATAGAAGGCATAGTCATGACCCCTTCATAGAGTAAGCTATTGTCTAAAACTGATCAAGCCTCCTTCAGCATTACGGTACATATATGTTTTTTTTTACTCATTGTCTTTTTATTCTCATCCCTTTCTTCACAGAAGTAGTCTTTAATGGCATCAAGAGCATTTTTATTTACACCTTACTGGACAAATACTTAGGCAAATTAGGAAATACATGTGGAACACAATAGTCTTTCAATCGCCAGTTGGTTCTTGGGAGAAGTAATACTTCCTTCCCTTCTATCACAAATTTGTCGAATTTAACAATTAAATCTTCTGAATTAAATCTTACTTTTCAGTAAGTTCCCTACCCTTCTCTGGTATGGCCCCTTTGCACTTGATAAAACGTTCCTAATCTTTAGGAGGTTTGAAAACCCGTCTGACCTCTTTACAGTCCCCATAGCTAGATCTGCATCCTGGTACAAAAGAGCAAGGCATCTTCACTACTCACATTAAGCACTCATGAAAATGTAAGGGCTAAACTGCTGTTTACTTACATTAAATAACAATAAAATTAACACACGAAGATAACGTCAACACACGACAAGAAATTAAATTCCATTTCAGTTAATGCTTCCTACAATAGCATTTCAGGTATTAATACTATGAAGTAATAGTGTAAGCACTTGTATATCAATAAACGTTTGCACAGAACACCACCAAAACACTCCGACCGATTAAATACTTAATATATCGCACTTAACACATAAACATATGTGGAAATCAACAATCTCAAGTCGACTGTAGCGCTGCGTAGCGGCGAGTGCCAACCCGATCCGTATTCATTACATGCTATTGAGGGAGAAGAGATCACACTTTATATTCTATTCGTTATGATAATACTGCCCCACCGGCCTATTCCGAGCAGCCGTTCACCTGGAAGACGGCGTATACGGACACGACCATTGTTCCACGGACCAATCTCGATGACCCCGTGCTCAGTATTGTCGTTGGGTGAACATGGTAACACGTAGTGGGTCGTCGGCTACGGAGTTTCATGTTCAAGAATGTGCGCTGAACAGTGTGCTTTGAAACACTTGTGCCGGCACCAGCATTCTGCCATCTAATCGACCACAGATCGCCGTCTATCCTGTTTTACAGCGCTGGCAAGCCTCCGACCTCTACGTTCGTTGACGAGGTGTGGATGTCCAACACCTTGTCACATACTCGTGGATTCACCGTCCTTCAATCACTTTCCATAGATGCTCACGACGTAGCACGCGAACTGCCGAACAGCGTTGCCGTTTCCGAGATGCTTGTTTCCAGCCGCCGGGCCGTAGCAATCTGCCATTTGTCAAAGGCACGTATCTAAGTAGATGTCCCTAGGGTGTTTTTTTTTTTGGCATGTATCGTCACTAGACTAATTCCTTAATCGCCTCAGCTCCGTTTATATACGTGCCCATTTTAACGTCACCAGGCGCCATTCCATCTCGCGGTGGGCAGTGGTCATCAGTGTATATTATTACTTGTACACACTTCTCTTATCTTGCCATTTTGAACACAGTGTAGAAATATTAGTTGTAGGAGGAACACCGAGCGTGCCAACACATGTGTTCTGTGTTGCAGCGCTTTACTGAACACAGCGCTGTGTCCTCTGTGTGTCTACAAACGTGATGTGAATCCTTTGCCCTGTTGCAGTTTTTGCTTTGCTGCTTCAAATTTTGTGTTTTACTAATAATAGAATTAACAGTATGCATTCGTTTAGGGCAAGGAATACAGGGCAGAAAACTTGAATAATCCAATCAAACGACACGTTCTTTGACGAGACGTAGACGTCCAACACCTTGCTACGTACTCGTGGTATCACCGTCCTTCAACCACTTTCCATAGATGCTCACGACAGTAGCACGCGGATAGCCGACCAGTCTTACCGTACCCGTGATTAAACACACGATGAGCAGATTTGATTACTCTTGAGATGCCACTGGTTACCGACTGACAATGATAGGATAGAAAAAGAAAATTATTACGAAAATAGCGTAAACGAGAGAAGCCATGCATAACGGATTTGTTTTGGTATTCAATTACTGGTAGGCTATGTCATCCCAGCCGGAGTGATAGTGGAAGCGGAGACCTAATTTTACCCTGAATTAGGACATCTGTCTCGCTGGACGTGTGCGCTGTTGGCTAGTGTATTTTCACCTGATTGACACTGCTCGAATGTTGATGATGACGCGAGCTGCAGCAATAATACCATCTACGAGCTTTAATGAAGCTATTAGTGTTTATAAATGGTATGATACAGTAGCAAGCTTAGTTTTAGTCGGTCCATTAACTTCTCAACCCACGCTTCGAATCCAGTGAAGGTAATTGTTGACTGTGATTTCCAGTCAGCATAATTGAACACACGATAAGAAGATTTGATTACTCTTGAGATGCTTGTGCAAATCACTGGTTACTGACTGACTGACTAGCCATTTAATCACATCTGAAGCATCACTTTCTAATAAGGTTGTGGATCATTTTACGTTGTATGCATGACCATACCGGAGGAATTAATCAGCTAGGACTGTTAAGGAGAATAATTTTAACACATTTTCAGGACCCACTTAGACTTATAAAATATGCCCATATCTATATATATAAAAATCAATGTTACGTGATAGTTTGTTTGTCTGTCTGTCTGTCTGTGTGTATGTCTCCTATGCGTTCATATACCATTCATCCGATTACGATGAAACTTGGGTGAAATGTTGAGTACAGTCCAAGGAAGGTTCCTGGTTTAGTAAATCCATTTTGCAATAGGTAGCGCATGAGTAGATTCAACAAATGAGCGACGGCGCGCGAAGCGTTTCAACAAAGTCCCGTACGCGTTCATATACCATTCGTCCGACAGCGATGGAACTTGGGTGAGATATTGAGTACATGCCAAGGAAGGATTCTGGCTTAGTAAATCCACCATACAATAGGTAGCGCACGAATAAATTCAACAAATGAGTGACGACGCGCGAAGCGCTTCAACAACAAAGTCCCGTATGCGTTCATATACCATTCGTCCGATAGCGATGAAACTTGGGTGAGATATTGAGTACACTCCAAGGAAGGATTCTGGATTAGTAAATCCACAATACAATAGTCAGCGCAAGAGTAAATTCAACAAATGAGCGATGACACGCGAAGTGTTTCAACAAAGACCCGTATGCGTTCATATACCATCCGTCAGATAGCGATGAAAATTGGGGGAGATGTTGAGTACACTCCAAGGGAGGTTTCTAAGTTTGAAAATCCATTTTACAATAGGCAGCGCACGAGTAGATTCGACAAATGAATGACGGCACGCGAATCGTATAAATAAAATCCCGTATGCGTTCATATACCACTCATCCGATTGCAGTGCAACTTGGGTGAGTTGTTGTGCACACTGCAGGGAAGGTTTCTGACTTAGTAAATCCATTGTTCAATAAGTAGCGCACGGGTAGATTCAATAAATGAGTGTCGGCGTGCGAATCGTATAAATAAAATCCCGTAAGCGTTCATATACCTTTCATCCGATTGCGATGAAACTTGAGCGAGTTATTGTGTACATTGCAGGGAACGTTTATGATTTTGTAAGGCCATTGTATAATAGGTAGATAGCGCACGAGTAGTTTCAACAAATGAGTGACGGCGCGCGAATAGTATCAACAAAGTTCCATGTGCCTTCATATAGGCCTACCATTCATCCGATTGCGATAACACTTGAGTGAGTTACTGTGTAGACTTCAGGGAACGTTTAAGATTTAGTAAACCAATTTTACAATAGGTAGCGCACGAGTTGATTCAACAAATGAGTGAGGGCGCGCGAATCGTTTAAACAAAATCCCGTATGCGTTCATATGCCATTCATCCGAATGCGTTGTAACTTTGATGCTTTGTTGTGTACATGCCAGGGAAGGTTTTCGACTTAGTAAATCCATTTTACATTAAGTGGCACACGAGTAGATGCAACAAATGAGTGACAAAGCGCGAAGGGTTTCAACAAAGTTCCATCTTGGTTCATATACCATTCATCCGATTGCGATGAAGCTTTGTTGAGTTGTTGTGGACGCTCCCACGAATGTTTCTAAATTAGTAAATCCATTTTACGATAGCTTGGAGGCAGTTAACGGAAATTGAATAAAATATTGTGTATCCAAAAGCTTTTCAAGAAACAAAATTACAACGCCAACACTTTCTTTGGTTGGCATTGCAAGGCATGCCGGGTACAGCTTGTTTCAAATAAAAAAAGAAATTAGGTAAATGCATTAATACACTTTTTTCCCATATACTTCCAGCAAGTGCGGTTGCTATGTTCTGATATTTGTTCTGGATTTTTAAGTGACGATCGTAGTTTTTATTGGCCGTTAAATAAATATGAAAGGTAAAACGTGAAAATAAATACATTTTAAAGAATTTTACATGGGTGTAATTACTCCGATAGGCCAAATATAGGCCTATTCAGGTTTTGATATAGTCAACAATTTTAAAACTGGGATCATTGTACAGTAAGTTCTTTTTTACTGAACTTGCTCTCGTCGTATCTACTAAAAGCAAATAATGCGTAAACGATCAATCCTATCACTGCACCTGGGAGACACTAACGTGGAATACTACAGATAGTGTGGAGAAAATCGGGGATAAACCTCACTGAGAATGGCCGCTGTCAGCGTCGGGATTTGAACCTTCGATCTCCGGGCTTCCAGCTCCCCCATGCAGTCATGGTGTGCGATTTAACGAGTACGGCTATGCTTCAGGATACAGATACCCATTATGTTACGTCGAAGGGGTTTATTTTTATATTTGATTTGCCAGTTTTGGATGGTGGGTCATAATTTCATCTTTTATTTAATCTTTTTGATAGTTTTAGGCCATAATTTACTAATTTGATAAATTTTTACACAATTTTTACAATTACACACAGGTGAACCCTTCTCTGTGGCGATTGTTTAATGGTCGGATGCCCTTCCTCCAACCTCTTCAAATGCTAATGAGGGGTGGGTTGGAAGGAAGCTGCCATAGTTGCCCAGAGAGCTAAAGGTCCCTGGTTCGTTTCTTGTTTGCAACATCTGTTTTAACATCTTGATGGCTTGTACTTCCTGTACCATCAACCGCATTTGGTAGTATCTCTTCATTCTTTTTAGAGGTCTTTTCCCCATGAATTTAAGGGGATTTTATTGACTACCGGATATTGCGTGATTTTTAACGTCTCTTTGCCGGTTAATTATTGCGAAATTGCCTGGTAACCACCGGTGTACTTTGCTGTGAAAAGACTACTAAGTCATGTACACGTTGTTTATTTACAGTATACTTAGGATACCTGATTCCAACTGCATATACGTAGACTCAGAGGATTAGATTTTAAAAGAAAATTGTAAGGGTAAAGGAGTGATGAACCTTCTACAAACTACTGAAATTAGCCGATATACCTTTTGTGAATAATAATAATAATAATAATAATAATGTGGTACCGTAATAGATGTTTTGTCCTCCGCTGTTTATAACCCACCCACCATCCCTTTTTTAGATCACGACTTATGGTAAAATTCCAGTTGTGTCTGCCATTATACGCGTGAATTATGGGACAAATAGAATATTGCCACCCCCGCGCGTACGGTAATACCCATCAATCATCAATAATAATCTATATCCAGACCAATGGTTTTAGTCTAAACCAATAATTACTAGGTGCGCGGGTGGCGTAGGCCATATATACACCCCCTGGGTTTTGTCACGTACAGTACTCACGCATCAATAATCTTTATCCAGACCAATCGTTTTGACAATTGAATCGGTCATTGCTAAAAAGCCCCATGTGCATGGAGACTAGTTTTGAGAAAAAACACAAAAATATGTTTTACATTTAAACTATTGATCTGAGACCAACAATTTTTTGTACATTACATGTCACTGCCATAATATACTAGCTGTTGTGACACAAAATTTATTTGGTTTGATTCATTAGAAAGGACAGAATAAGCTTCAAAATTCTGCAAAATAAGGGCCTTTTAGAAATGACTCTCAAGAGTCAATATTTATATGTACTAAATGTTTAATATTCTTGTGGTTATTTGTTTTTAATGATCACTTGCATTAAACTTGCTAAAAACTTTATTTTGTAATGTTATCATTCTCTAATGTACACATATTTTATACATATAATGTGCAACCATTCTGATTGAAAGGCTCAGCTCTTTTGGGTTTGTTAGGTAAGAAAGTGGTGCTTTCTGAGAGTGCTGTTTGCATCTCTGTGTGGCATGGCAGGTGGCCTTGCCAATGAAGTTTCTTTTATATGTTCCTTTTTTTAGATGCTATTTTGTTTATATATATATATATATCTATCTTTGGCTGTTTTTGTTGGGAGTCCGCACTGAGGGATTTTAAAGGTATTTATTGCAGCCAATGGCCATGAGGCAATATAAAAATAATAATAATAAAAAACCAAAAATATTCAAGATCACATTCAACTGTCATTGACAACAAAAGCTATTAAGTGACTCAACCCTCCGTCCGCATGTCATGGCATGATACCTTTCACAGACACTTCCACACAATTTGCAAATGCATTTCATACTAGGCTCATGATACCCTTCCATTTTGCATAACTTGAAATGGAATCCATGTATTGCGAAACGAGTGATTGTATGTCTCAGGTCGTAACATGGACCCTTCCACTCATCGGACGTCATTGCGGCTGTTAAATAAAAGTCACTCCATATTTGCATCCTCTTCGTTTTGAGCTCTTTTAGAAGGTCCTCGTACTGGGCGGTAGATGGGAGCAATAGTTGACACCTTAAATCGTCGATGTAGAAGGTCTCTCTTGACATTTCATAACACAGTCGCGATGGGCTATACTTTGAGATACACAGGACATTTTTCATGAAAGTTGCCTTGACTCTTTCTATGCACTTCATGTTGTTTTTCGTGAGATTCTCCCATATAATGTTCAGACCGTAGCTTATTATTGGGCTGATTTTTACTCTAAATAATGTCATAGCTGTCTCTAAAGATAGTTTATTAAGATGTTCTATTTCATGCATTGCTTTTATGGCATGTATTGTTCTGTCCTTTATATGTTCGGTGAAAGTATCCCCATGTGTCTGAAAAATTAGTCCTAAGTACTTAAATTGATTTACAATACGTAACGCCTTGTGCTCTAGATATAGGGACTCTCCTGCTACTATTCTACCTCCTTTGCGGAAGATCATGGATACGGTTTTGTTTAAGTTTATATCGAGTTCATTTTTTCCGGCCCAAATTGCCAACAGGTCTAGGGACGACTGTAGACTGACGTGAAGTTGAGGCTAGAACTACGTCATCTGCGTATATGTACATGCTAACTCCATCTAGCTTCACGGATTTTACTATGTCTGCTGTAGCAACATTAAACAGTGTTGGACTTAGGGGATCGCCCTGCAATACCCCAATGCATTGTTCTATGGGTTCTGAGAGGGTGACACTGTCGTCAATTATCAGCATGTTATTGTTGAGTATATTACGTATGAACGCAGTGATATAGTGATCTATTCCAATCATCAATCCTAGTTTATCCAGAAGTATTCTTCTGTTAAGAGTGTCAAAAGCCTTGCTGTAGTCAACAAACATAGAGTAAAGTTTCCCTTTCGGGTGTCTTAAGGCCTCTTTAATGTCTTCCTGGAGGCAGCAAACTGCCTGAATGGTCGACCTGCCTACCCGGAATCCAAATTGTTCTTCCGGCATACTGTGATCAGTCAAATTAGTCAAACGGCCTGTTATTATTTTGGTGAACGTTTTGAAGAGTACATCTTCCAGAGCGATACCTCTATAGGCATCTGGGTCATCTAAATCTCCCTTCCCTTTGTAGAGCATTTTTATTACTGCAGTTCTCCACTGTGTAGGGATTTTCCCTGATCGTAGGCATTCATTCATGAGCGCTGTCCAGGCAGGCACCATAGTTGGGGCTGCGAGTTTTAAGTGTTCATTTGTGATGAGGTTTGGACCTGGTGCTCTGTGTGCTCTGCTCAATTGTATTGTTTTTATGACCTCCTCTTCCATGATGGGCGCGAAATCTACACATGGTGACAAAACGGCGCTAGGGCGTGTGTCTTTAGCCCCTAATAGATTGCATAGATGTTGCGACCATGTCTGTATAGGTATATTTTTTGGAAATCTAGGATTCTTTGTTTGAAGTGCCTTATATGGGTCAGTTTCTGCTTCTTCTACTAAGTGCTTTTCTTTATTCAGATGATAGGTTATTTTTGCTTGTCTTACAACTTCTTTGTAATCTCGCCTTTTGTTCGCATAGTCGCTGTAGGCCGCCTCTGTCTTCAACTCTCTGGCTCTGTGTAGGGCATTGAGCGTCAATTTCCTTTTACTATAGCAATCAGTGTTGAACCAAGGATTGCCTTTTCGCAAATTGTTTTTGCCAGGAGGAATGGCTTCCTTGATGTGTTTGTCCAGGGCTTCTAGAGCAGTGTTCACGTCCCCTTCCTTGATGGAGTTCATTATCTGTCGCAAGTCTACTTTCTTAATTATTTCGACGTCAAGTTTCCTTGGAAGTTTGATTCTTGAAACTGCATTGAGAGTATATTTCTCATTAAATTGTAGAATTGTCTCTACTGGTAAGTGTTTCCTCACTGCAACACTTGTTACAATATTTTGAAATATCACTTTAGCTCCGTCATTAATGAGAACCAAATCTATTGTACTGCTACCATTTGGGCTGTAGTAGGTTTTCTCAATTTTGTTATTGGTAACTCTGAACCCTTCATGTTCCAGATAAGATATTACTGTATCTGTTTTAGCTGATGGTATGTCTAAACGACAATTCAGATCGCCCGCTATTATAAGAGGGTCATACCTTGGTATTTTAACTAATGCAGCTTCGATTTCGTCAATGATCTCCTCCTCCTTGAGATATGGCTGGAAATACACACCCATTATCGATACTGATTTGCATTTTACTAGTAGAATGTTCTCTGTTTGATGAAGTGTCTGGAAAGGTGGTAGCATGGGTTTTATTAGCAAAGATATACCGCCTTTGGGTCTGCCTCTACATCCCTGTGTTGCGAGGCTGTGGATAGTATAGAAGTTTTGGATATGCCATTCATGCATTAGCAATGTTTCTGTTAGAACGACTGCATCAGAATTTTGGAAGATGTTATATGGTAGCATGGACGTAGCATTTATTAGTCCTTCACAATTCCATAGAAAAGTCCCTAAAAACCCAGTTGTCACCGAACAATTCGTATCGGCGCCCTTGCTTATTCTTTTGTGGTTAATATCTTCCAAATTCCCCTGCTGGAGAACGTATGTCCATTCGTCTGCGTGAGAAACGAAAACGTCTCACCAGTATTCCTCTTGGCCAAAAATTTGGGTTATCGGTTTCTTCTAAATGTTGCATAGGGATTCCTACTTTGAATGAGGGATTTTGTATTAGAGTATCTGTCCGTTTGATCTTTGGAGATTGTAGGAAGCCATGTTAGTATCTGTGCAATTCATTGATGAGATTATTGTGGTGCATGATGAGAGGAAGTTAGATACTGCTAGATTTAGTGTTTGAAGATCTGGTTATTGGTTATACATGAGAAGATATGAAAGAATTGTGAAGAGAAGATAATAAAGGTTGGTTATATTTGTAGGAAATGAGTCCCTCATGGTAAATTTAATACCACCACACCCCAGAATAGATGTGTACGGTTACAATTATGACGCCACAACGTGAGGTTCGAAAGAGGGATACGGACACGAACAAGGAAATGAAGAAGTAGGGTGACTAAGATGAAATAAGAGTAACATAACGTGAGTAGAATGAAAGTAGAAAAAGAAATGGCTGAAGATCTGAATCGGGATATGCTACTAATGAAAGAAATGGCTGAAGATCTGAATCGGGATATGCTACTATTGTTGCTTAGCAAGTTTACAGAGATGGAAGAGTCTATATATAAGTCTGTGAAACAGTGGAATGAGTCTATAAATGAGGAAGTGAAGGAGATAAGTGAGATTAAGGAACAAGAAGATTATCCGAGATGTGGGGGGGCGTGAGAAAGCAGGTGATATGGAAGAAACTGAAGGAGAGGAGGCAGGTGAAAGAAAGGAAAAGGTACGGTACAAGAGAAAGGAGAAGCGGATAACGGAGAAGGTGAAATGGAAGAAACTGAAGAGAAAGGAGAAACGGATAAGGGAGAAGGAGAAACAGAAGAGCGTGAGAAAGCAAATGGGAGAAATTGAAGAAAAGAAAGGAGAATCAGATGAGGTTGGTAATGAAGACAGTAGCAATCAAGAAAAAGAGGCTAAAGATGAGGATGAAAGTGCAAGAGTGAGCCATGGAGAAGACAACATACTAGAAGAAGATAAGGTGAAGAAGAAACAGGGGAAAACAAAGTGGAAGAAGAGAAAGGAACTGTTGAGTAAGACAAGACAGACGAGGAAGAGGTGGAACATGTGGAAAGGAAGAAGAGAGAAGTGGTTGAGAATGAAGACAAAGAGGACCAGGAGAATAGATAAAAGAATGATTTGGAAAGCAAAGAGAAGGAGTAGGAAGAAGATGAGATGTCAGGTAAAGGAAGATAAGAGAGTGAAGGATCATACCAAAGAAAGAAGAAGGAAGGAAATTATGATACTGAATCAGAGGAGACAGACCAAGAGAAGAAAAAGAAAGAAAAATATGATACTGAATCAGAGGAGACAGACCAAAGGAAGAAGAAAAAGAGAGGTTTGGAATACAGGAGACGGGGAGGCAGGAGGCATCGTAGAAGACGACGAGGAAGAAGGCGTGGGAGACGCAAGAATTACAGATGACGAAGCAGGCGTGGAGGCAGGAGGAGAAAATGTATTATTTTCATTTGTGTATTTTAATGTATGTGATCCTCACGTGCTTCTCACGTGAGAATCACATAGAGGGGCGATTGCAACCTTTCTGATTGCAAGGCTCAGCTCTTTTGGGTTTGTTAGGTAAGAAAGTGGTGCTTTCTGAGAGTGCTGTTTGCATCTCTGTGTGGCATGGCAGGTGGCCTTGCCAATGAAGTTTCTTTTATATGTTCCTTTTTAGATGATATTTTGTTTTTATATATATCTTTGGCTGTTTTTGTTGGGGAGTCCGTACTGAGGGATTTTGTATTAGAGTATCTGTCCATATTATCTATGGAGATTGTAGCAAGGCATGTTAGTATCTGTTGTGAGGGTTAGATGAGAAAAAGAAGTTTGTTGAGTTTGGATTATAAAAGTGGATTGCTTATGTATAAAGAAAAAGCTGTATAGTGGGAATTATTGATGAATTAAATGAGTACCTGTGTTCCTATGGTGAGGTGCAGGTTCCTTTATGTTTTAATTGATGGTGATCTGTGTGATTGGCGGTTAATAGAGGAATGTCCATCGCATGTATCGGGTATGTGTGCTATATGTGTGCCCTGTTGAAATGAAATGTCCCTTTTCAGTATAATCAACCACAACCCCGGTATAGTGAGAATGAACGGTTACAAATGGTATTTCATAACACGGAGTGGCATCATGTATTCCTCTTGTGTATGGCTCTAGGTGTCCTCTGTTGTGCATTTCAATAAATCGTCATAATACTCCACCTATTCATGTGGGATGTACGTCATAACTTTCTTGATGTCATCTAACTTGTTTGGGTTAATGGGAACTCGTCCGTCCTACACAGGGCACTAAATTCGCCAATAATGTTGTATACCCAAGAAAGTTCCACACGTATAGCCAACATGAAGCCCCATCTTCTTATAATTCAGAACACATTTTGCTCATCCCTTGGTATCAGGGTGGGTCATATCAAAAATTCTTTCAGACAGAAGATTTTAGATGACTATTTTAAACGGTTTTGATATTATGCCTATTAGGGGAGATTTGATTGTTTTTCTCTCAAAACTCAATTTTTCTCACCTCTTTGGACAATGGTTGGTACTGTCAAAACACTTCTCGGAGACTTTTTTGGCCCTTATTCGAAGAATAGAACGATTGCATCTGTTTCTAGCTTGCTCTGGTTCCTTTCTAAATTGCCCCTTCTACCGCAGAAAGGGCCCTTTAGAAATGACTGTAAATAGCACTGCCATCCTGTGACTTCACTAAAAGGTAAAAAGAGGCCATTTCAGCATGGAATGGTGTGTTTACCTCTGAAGAACCCCAATCCATGTTTAAATAATTTTCACAAAAAAAATGTCATAAAGAGCCTTCTAGAAATGACCGATTTAATTAATGCTTTTTCAGATCTTTACAAGGTGTATTGTGTATCCCACGTGTTGGTAACGGTAATGTGTGCGCATCGGTAACAGTTGAAGAACCTCATGCGCCTGACAAACGTGGCAATTGTCGTTGAATGAGTAACATATTTCCAATACAGTGGTCATAATAAACAGTAATTTCAATTGGTAAAAGACTCACAGAAATAAGGCATGAGAATCATATATTATCTAAGTGCAAGTGTGTAGAATCCAGGTTCTCCTCTCCTTTACCTTTACAGGGCATGTCATGCATTGTTTAGAGTTTATACGTTTGTATGAATTTATGAAAACCATTTTACTAAGAATGGGACGTTGAATAAATTCCTTTGGCCAAAGAAACTAAGGGCCTACCATGGAGACTGTAAACCAAATTTTCTTGGCTGTGCATGTTTTATACATTTTGTTGATATTCTTCTTGTACTGTAACTGCTACTGAAATTATTATTCGTTGTACATTATCTTGACCTTTCTCACGAGTCTTCACTGCTAAGGGGTTATATATTGTTCGTAGTGTGACCCATTGCCATCTGTGTACTAGGCTACGTGGAACAAGGGTCCATTGCAGTGGGTTATGCTTTAATGAATATTATTATTACTATACAGTATCCGGCCGAAAAGAAACTTCCCTCGCCTCTTCCCCTAGCCTGTTCAAACGGTAATAATAAACGATACAGCCAAAATGCAGGTATGTACATAATACAATTCATATTATGTTCTGTATTTGTTTGAAGTGACGTGGGAATCTAGATATGCTTGTATTTCTGCCCACTCATCATTTCAGTTTCTAAGAGAATGGGGGATAAGGTGAGATCACATCGTTTTTTTTTAATGTCCGGATGCCGTCCTTCATGCCAAACTCATAATAGGAGCTGATAGATGAAATGAATGTAGGGGGGGGGGGGGATGGAATTGGGCAAGAAGTTAGGAGTCACTCAGGATCTGTTAGAATTTTTTTAAGAACTTGGGAAACTACGGAAAACCAATAGGCTATGAGGATGGCTGAGATTGGATTCGAACCCATTCCTCTCGCGAGTTAGGAAATAACCCAAACACCGTGACTTGGCGCGCAAACACACTCCGCTAAATATTGTGAAGTGACATGAGTGGAAATATTCACTGAAAATGTATTTCCGCCTGCGCTTTGACCAGCAGAAATTTCGCATTTTAGAGACTGACGTCTAACCGAGGGGATTGTCAACAAAGAGTGATTTTGTTATTACTACATTTAGGAACGTTGAACATCGTGGTCGTCACCCCTTGGAGGATGAAACAACTAGTGAAGTACACGGATAATTGCACTCCCATCTAACGAAAAACGTTAAGTATTGGGTAGGTGTGAAAACTTCTAACACATTGGAAGCTAGAATGGATTTGAGGGTGACTTGGCTGGACCATTTTCTGTTGCACCTTGCGAACTAGCGTATACGTGTACAACGCGATGTATGACTGATGGAAGAGATAATGTGATGCATTTCCTAGGATACTAGTTATTCATGTACAGTAGATGGCCTGTACAGTAGATGGTTGTTGGACTCTTGCGACCAACATGAACTTCGTTGAATTCTAATAAAATTCTTATTGCAAGCGTTGAAAGTACAAGGATCGGAGGGATATTAATTAAGATAATAATAATAATGCTATTGGTTTTACGTCCCTTCCAACTGCTGAGGCTTTTAGAGACGCCGGGGTGCCGGAATTTTGCCCCGAAGGGGATCTTAAACGTGCCAGTAAGTCTACTGACACAGCTCCCTTGCATTTGCGCACCCTCAAATGGCAGCTGACTGCGCCATGATTTGATGCTGAAACCTTGGACACAGCTGGCGTGAGCCACGCAGTCAGTCAGTCTTATTAAGGAAGAGTGTTAAGAGTCCATACACTTTTGGTAAGATTTCTGTGTCCACGATCACTGTTACGAAACGATCCCTATGTTAATACTGTAATGGGAATGAAATATATGATAGAAACAGATCTTTATGGAGCTATATTACTCCAGACATATCCAGTCTTTTGAAAAATAAGGCTATTGCTTCATTTAGATATGTGGAACATATTCGGTATTTAGTTCCATGTACTTGTGTATTTTTTTTAGCGTATGGCTTTTAGTGCCGGGAGTGTCCGAGGACATGTTCGGCTCGCCAGTTTTGTAGCTGCTTCGAGACGGACACCCAATGGGTGAGCTACAAGTACCGTTGGGGAGGAAAGTGGGAATGTAAGGACTAGGAGGTGGAAGGTAGCGGCTGTGGCCTATTGACGTCCGAAACGGGGGAGGAGCTTACGGTCAGCTGTTTGCAATATGGCGGCGATATAGTGACGTGAAGTAATTGGGTGTGCGTTGGTTATGGCTTCTAATTTATGATGGCAAAATACTTCATATTTCCTTTCATTGATAGAAATATTTTTATAATCAATTTAAATGCAGTGCCTAATTACTACCAGTTAAAAATATTACCCACATGTAGATAGTTAATTTACTGTCTGCTGTTACATATATGAAGCCTGTACTTGGGAGCCTAGCGGTATCGATGTTTTTATTAATTTCATAATATATATACCTCACAAAACACAAAGGACGACTCCCTGATAATAAATTGAATCAAGCAACCCTGAATTTGCATGAATGTTTTGGGTTAAAAGATGCGTTACTTGGGATGCTCAAATCATACTTCAATATTGCTAATATTGACCTACATACTTGCTGTTCAAAGGCAAGAATGTTAATGTATTAATCTCTTGCCACAGGCAAGTTAAAATGGAGACATCCTCTTTATCAATATATTTAATTAAATATTTAAAATACAGATATTTAACAAAGCTGGAGTATCCATTTGAACTTGTCATAAGCAAACGGAACAGATCAAAAACAACACTTTAAGCCACACCAAATTCACTCCTCAGCTCGACATAAACCATAATACCAATTAAAACCTATACAAAACATACTCTCCTTACTGTTGTACAACTTTCAAACCAACTATTCGCACTCAAAACTATAAAACCCTGAAATGGGAACTAATTAAAGTTAGAATCGCCTAGGCCGATCCGGTCTCCTGCTACATTACCACATATATATACTGAAGATCACTATAACTTGAAAATTACGGCTAAGTGACCTATCTGCCTGAGTAGTATAGGTGTTGCCGGCATGCCTGGGATGATGGGTCACCAAACCGGTACTTAAAACTAAGATTTTACATTTTAATTAACTAAATTCAACAGTGGGGAAATCATAGCCAAAAAACACAATTTAAGACAAATCGTACTTCAATGACCTACATACTTGCTGTTCAAAGGCAAGAATATAAATTCTCTGGCAAATTAAGGCTAGGAACAGCATTTTTCTTAAGTTTTGTAACCATTCGGCTATTGTCAATCGGAAGAACCCCTAAAATAAGTTTACGAAGAGCGGATTACATTCTTTGTACGCCACAGAAGTAATAGGCTATAAGTTTATCAGTATTTTTGATGTAGCTAAATCCATGTGAATACAAATTAGAGACAATAACTATCAATAATCAACAGTACCGGTGGAAGGAAGTAGTCTTCACAAAAATGCAGACTGCACACTGTCATGTAACATGTAATATAACACGTTTTCCAATTGACAGCGCCGAAGCCCATCTTTCTCTCTGAAATTTTTGTACAGGATAGTAGTGAAGATATTTCGTAGCCGTTTTATACGATTTGCAACCGTATACAGAGCAGTACCTCCTCAAATTTGACAAATTTCTTTCTGTTTCCATCACGACGTCAATGCTTCACCATCTAAATAAATCTCACCAGTCACAGCTTCAACATTCTGCCGCGTGGCGGCGCCATCCAACTTTTCTGACGTCAATAGTTAGGGACCAACCCCGGCATTTGCCTGGAAGGAAGATGGGAAACCACAGAAGACCATCTTCAAGGTTGCCGGCGGGGGGATTCGAACCTCCTCGCCTCCCGGATGTGAGCGACTGCCAGCAGTCATGCCGTAACGACCTCGGCTAACTCACCCGGTTACTTGTGTATTTTATTTGGGTGATTATCTCTTGTTATTTTGATGACTGTAATCGAGTGTGTAACTTTAAATACTAGGCCCATCCAGAAATAAAAGTTCCCGTATTTTTTAATAAAAAGAAAACATAGTTATATGAAATCATTATTGGCACCAGATATAGCAATGTTTGAGCTATTTTTCTTACATAATTACCACCAGAATAGAGACACCTGATTCGTGGGATCAGCTTTTGTATTCCTGTACCATAGAAGTGTGCGGCCTGGGAATGGAACCAGCGTGTGGCATTCGTCAGTGTGAAAGTGCTGACCGGAGGACACGAATATCTTGAGATGCAAGAAAAGATGGAAATTGCTGAGAGCAAGATCAGGCCTGTACATTGGATGATCAAACTCCTGCAGAACAGTTGTTGTGCGCCGAGCCGTATGTGGTCGTGCATTGTCGTAGATCAGCACAATTCCTGCACTGTGCATTCCTCTCCTTGTGCAGTAAGAAACTTTATCACAGACACAACCTTGCAGGCGACGGGAGAGAGAATAAGAGCCGCCATTTCAAGCCACTGCTGCTGCGCTACTGGCACCAGTCGGAACTTGCCAGGCCGGTATATGTATGTTTGCTAATTCATAGATCTGCCGTGCATGCGCATAAAATCTCGGCTTAATAAGTTTACTTTAAAAGAAAAAAAAAAGAAAAAAAAAGAGGAAAACAAGTAGTTCCGTGAATAACTAAATCGACTATTTTCATATATCCTACTATGTTAATTGCCTCTATCAACATATGAAAGTTCAGTTTGTTTGCTGTAATAGATTCGTAGATGAGGGGCGTGGTGGCGCAGCGGTCAAGCTGTATGCCTCTCACCAAGGCGGACCGGGTTCGATTCCCGGTCAATGCATGTGAGATTTTCGATGTGAAATGCCATGTCCTGTGGTTCGGATTCCACGTAAAACGGAGGTCCCGTGGCTTATGATCGCGAGATTAACGGTCACGTTAAACTACAAGCTTCCTTTTTTTTAGATTCGTAGATATTGAGAACCGTCTAAATGTTTTGGATGGTCGCCATGTTGGATTTTTATATACTGTATGTAGGTCATTGAGTAATGTACTATTAGATGAAGATTATTGCGCAGATGTATTATTCAAACTACTGTTCAATCGTATGATTAGGACACAGCCGCCATCTTGATGTTATGAAAACAATTGGAATAAATTAGATGTCATAGGATTAAAATTTGTATAAGCATTTACCGTACCAAGTTTCACTGCGCTTGGATGGTTAAGTAACGAGAAACGTGCTTTTAAATATTTAAATTTTGCGTCGCATCCATGTTGGAAATGTGCTCATTAGGTGCACTTATGTTCAGCGGCTTCGGTGGCGTAGTTGGTAGCTTACTGAGATTCTATACCCAAGATTGCGGGGTCAAACCCGGCCGAAGTCGTCAGACTTTTTAAGAGCGTTAAAAATCCCTCAGAATGCCTTCCTTCGGAGGGGAAGTAGAGCCGGCGGGACAATATCATAGATTTATGGCATGTAAAAGAACATTCCACTAACTTCAATTGTGTGAAGCTAAATTTGTAGGTAAGATTTGATTAACCCTCTAAGTTTCAACATTCGTCGCCAGGTGCTGGTTGTGGTGGTATCTAGTAGCCAAGTTCATAGCAAGGTGTCGTTGACAGTGGTATTTGGTAGCAAAAGTAGGAACTACTTGAAACAGATCGTCTGCAGTCCTTTCCTGAATTACTTATAACACACACTACTGTATAGCCATCACAATTAACACCGGTTATCAGACAGATTCTATACACTACCAAAGTACACGGGGCTACATGGCCGCGTTGTCGTTGTCCCTAAACTGAGGAACCAACTAGCCGAACTTATGTTCATAGCCTTGATCTACATACAATATTTCAGTTTGATTGATTTCATAGATTAGTAGATATTGAGAACCGTTTAAAGAATTCGTATGATCGCCATGTTCGATTTTAATATATGTAGGCCATAGAGTTATGTACAATTAGATTATTATTATTGCGTAGGTTCATTAATCAAACATTGACTTCGATCGCATGATTAGGACATAATAAATGAAAACTTAATTTTAAAATTTCGCACAGCTGCCATTCTGAGGTTATGTTAACAATTGAACTAAATTAGATGTCAGTGCATTACAATGTGTAAACATTTGCTGTGCCAAGTTGCACTGTGCTCAGATTGTTAAATCGCGTGAAAAGTCTATTAAAATTTTCAAAATTCGCTTGGCCTCCATGGTCGTTTTGTATTTAACAGGTTTTTGAAAGTCACATACGTAGGCGAACTTCTAGTAGTGCCCTTTATCACAGTATAAAATTTCTGGGTGATATCGGGAATCGTTTCGGAGATATAGAATGCAGGTGAAATATTTCGCTCAACGGTCATGTTAGATTGGTGAGAAGTAATACAATTTGAAGGGCACGGTCGGGGTCGGACAAAATAGTACTATGACCTTCCGGAGTTTTATTGAAATCCCTCCAGCCGTTTAGATTTTATTAGGGAGGGGGAGACACTCATACTCGCGTGCACACACACACACGCACAGACAGACAAAAGTTGATCTCATAAGCCTTTTTTTTTCCTAAATTAAAATAGGCTAAACAAGATTTTATTAAAGAACATACAGCCTCCTTTCTCCTAAATGCATGGGTATATAACTCATAGTCCTTTTCAAGGAGTATAATTGAATGTTGGTTGTAGTAGGTTGTTGAATAAGAACGTGCTATATTATGCATTGATTGATTCAATCCTCACGTTTATTATTAGTTATACACACACTAATACAGCCATCACAGTGACACAGGTTAGCAGACAATATTCAACACTCACCAAAGTACACGGGGCTAAATGACCACGATGTCCAAACCTCTCAAATGAGACAATATGACAACAGCTTCCTACCCAAATCCTTCCTCTTTTAAAAGTACACACACACACAGACATCACAGTGACACAGCTTGTCAGACAACTTCTACACACACCTAAGTACATGGTGCTACATGACAACGATGTCGCAAAGCCGCTAAAGAATCGACAACAGCAACAACAAACAGCAGACTCTACCGCGGATCAATGACAGCTTCTTACACAAATCCTTCCTCATTTACTGTACAAGTACACACACTAGTACAGACATCACAGTGACACAGGTTATCAGACAACTTCTACCCAAACCCAAGTACACGGGGCTACTTGGATATGATGCCGCAAAGCCCCCGAAGAATCAACAACAACAGACTCTACCGTGGATCAAGGAAAACGCATTTTAATCGCTGTTGTCCAGTGTTGAAATATGTGGTGTTATAAGTATATATAATATTTTCGATTGCAAATACACACTATGCTGTATATGCTTGGGTAGATTATTAGCTTGGGAATAACCTGACCCCCAAGGGAAGATGAAAAAGAAAAGAAGTGGGTTTCGGACTGGAGAAAAAGGGATGGAGAAATAGGAAGAGAGTCTGACATAAGTTATAACTTTAACTTTAAGTACACTCAAAGCAGCTGCCACTGTAAACTTTCCGATACCTAAAGTGGGTAGGGACCTGGGCGAAGCTAACAGGAAACACAGCTGGAACTTGGGCTATTCGCAAGCAAGCTGCTATAGCGTATTCCCTCTCAAGCATAAATTTACCTACTATGGGGAAGGGTGGTGGTCTGGCAAGACAAAGAGTAACAGATTTACTGTGTATCCCTTCAAAGGAGTTTGTTTTAAACAGATATTTTGAAGAATGCAAATAATTTGAATCAGCCGTGATGTTTTAGTTCTTGAAATTGTAGAATTTCTAAAGAGCGACCGAATGTTTCCAAGAAGGATAGGGATAAAGCAATTATACCCTTGGGAATAATTTTGGTAAGAGCACCAATAGTTGCATTTAGGAATGACTAAGCTTTTACCCAGCAAAGCGCCGACTAAAAGTTTAGACAATGAGAAACCCTTAAATTTTGAAAAACCAACCATAAGTTGTAGAGAGAATCTCAGCAAGCAGGAAGCTGGAGTAGCGAGCTATGCTTGCCTTACTGGCCAGTTAGAATTAGCTATCAAAGCTAAGAGAGGCTTTAATAAGTTTATAACTACGAGTTCTTGCTCAAATGCAACAAAAAGTGGAACCGTTATTGATTTTATTTGTGAGGTTTTTAAAGTTAAGCCCATAGGAAGAGCAGGGGAAGACAGGATCTTGCCCAATAGTTCTTTTAGAGAAATGATAAATCAAAGGACTAAATCTTGATTTATTTAACAATGCAAAAAGAAGTAATTAATTTAACAAATATTCAATTTAATTTTATGAACTATTAGGGTCGCAGACCTCCGAAATCATTTAAAGTTTGCACCAGGCAATTGACAATTTTTTGGTTTTAAACCATTTATATGTGCTAAAATCTTCTTAAGATTTTGGAATGGTGTTAAGATTGACGAATGGGAAATTTAAGGATAATTAACGTAATTAAAGTTAAATAATAAAGCAAGTACAAGAAGAGTACTTCAAGGATTTCTAGAAGGGTAGAAATATGAACAAATAACAACTTCGAAAGTAACAACGAGAAAAAAACAGAGAGAAATGAAATAGAAGTTTCTATAACTTCTTGTATTAATACAGAATTACTTTTAGAGGTTATACAAATAGGACAGGTCACTTATTGTGAACCCTGTAGAGAAAAATTAAACGGAAGTTTCTAGAACTTCTATGTTTAAGTGGGGATCACGAGAAAAACAGGGCAAATTTCCCTTTCGTAAAACCTCGAGATAACTCACTTTTGAGTAGAAAGAATTGGATTCCCTCATTAGAAGGGAGAAACAACATATTTTAAGGCGTGTACTAGACACGAAGTTGCACAGACACTAATTAGTGGTAAATGGAGCAATATGGAAGGGCACTTACTGAGAGTGACACCTCATTGAAAAAAAGACCTAAAGTTACAATTTTATTACTCTAGTTTGTTAGTAAAGGGTTTGGGAAAGATCAAATGGGATTGTGGAAGAGTGTTAATGGCCGTATTTATTGTACTCGGACGATCGCGACGCGGATGAAAAAGTTGAACAGGCACTGTTTTCACTATAGTCTATTGATATAGTTGAACGTTCACGGTAGTAGCACAAAAAGTTTATGGAAAGAAAAGTTGTTGCAGTTATGTAAAAGTTGAGTTTTAGCTTGAGAGAATTATGAGTTATAGTTTCTATAGGCGGCAGTTAAATACGGCAGAAAATTTCCCACGTAGGAAGACAGTTTATGTGGATTAGAAGTTTATCCCACATAAGTATCTCAGTGAAGAAAGTACTCCCATATCAAGGTGGAAAATACTTGACAGTTTAACTGGTAGATAGACTGTTTGTTCTGGAAAGTTCCAGAGCAATGAGGACTGTTGAAATGGGTAGAAAATCCCTTGGCGGAAAACTAGATTATATAGACAGTGGGTATTCTAGAAATATCCCTCGATGTGAGATAGCATTTCAGGAAATCTGTACAAGGAGTACTATTTTATTTTGAAAGTTAAACTTGATAGTTCGAGTTTGATCAAGAAGATCTCTTAAAAGCAGTTATTTTATCACATATAGCAATTTTCACTGTCTATAAAATCAAAATAAAAGCATTTAGCTTTTTAAAAGCGATGAGAATGTGGTTAAAACATGAAGTCGGTACTTATCTTTGCTTCATGAAGAAGGCGATGTTGCTGTTGACGGTTGATTTTAAAACTCGAACATGGCGTCGAATTTAAAAGTTTGCCTCTCGAGTAGAGGAGGCGAGCTTTAGTTAAGCTCTAACTGACTGGTTTGACTTCAGACGCACAAGTGAGGCCAGCTCAACGGAGCGCGGAGAGACCAGGGAAGGGAAAAAGGTGGGGGTAGGAGACAAAAGGAATACACATAAGAATAGCCAACGTTATAACAATAAATTCTCTTGATGAAATGGTCTTCAAAGAGTTGATAGCAGGCGTCACTAGCGACGCCTGGTGGGTGAAAAAGTAGACGAAGTCCTCTTGATCACAGAGATGATAGCTGGCGATAGCGACGAGATCTGGTGGCCAGATTGTTAAGGAAGTCCTCTTGTGCAGGGAAAAATTGAGGAACTTCAGAGATTCGCTGCTAGATGACGCTAGGTGGGTCATGGAAGATATATATCTAGAACAGACTTACAGGTAGTGTAAGCAGAATATACCAACAAAGAGAAATCAGGAGATCACTGTTGGTGTTTGTGAAAAAAGGAAGGGATGAACTAAAGCAAAGAGAAGCAAAAGCTTACTCTGTCTTACCGTGTATTCCAAAGAATACACCAATGCTTAAGATGTGAGTAGTATTATACATCTATAAACATTTAAAAAATCAAGTGAAATCAATTGAAGCCGCTAGGATTTGAAGCTCAAAGATTCGGAGTCTAGCACGCTACCACATGTGCACTATTCCTAGGAACGTTAACAGCAGCTTTAGTATAACAGCCTAGAATATATTTTTTCTTGTCTTGGAATGAACGATTTCATCAGCGTTTTCTGCCGTTTTTTATAAACCACTTGATACTAAATTTCTATTATTTTGTTCAGTACATTCCTGGAAGACTATCAAGCTACTAAAATATGGACTAGCGAGCAACCAGTGCCCTCCATTTCGACCCAACGGGACGACATGGCCCAGCATACGGAACGGTCGGTCTGAACTGTCTATGGTATAATATTCTATTATAAGATGCTAACAACCTACGGGTCACCTCCTTGAGGACAGTTTAAACAACCCTCTGTACGATAACGGATTTGGTGAGGCCGGGCCTTGTTGAATTGTAAGTTACGATTTGGCTATAATACTTGCATGATTCATACGTTTGCCATCTTGAAACTATTTGGCTGATGACCTTGTAGTTTGGGCAAAACACACTTCCCCCATTAAGGTACATTGTTGCAAAATGGTAGAGATCGGATGATTAGGTTAGTCGTAATTTGATTTAAGCTTCGAACATTTGGGTGGCCGCCATTACGTTTCCGTCAAGATGGCGACGATATAAAACAAGACACTGAGGTGTCTTTGCTAATGCTACCTCTGTACCAAATTTCGTTCAATTCGGTTTCGTCTGTTTGAATTGAGAGAGAGAGAGGGGTGGGGAGGAGGAGGAGGCAGATATATACACACAGACAGACAACTTTTGACCCGTGTAGATCTCATAAGTCTACTTCCATTTTTTTTTTCTTTAGAAAAAATCGAAATTCTGCTACAAATAGGAAAATGTTATTTCTCGATGACCCTCTTTGCCGGGATCAAACCTCCGATCATCGGACTAATAGAAACTCACTATTGCAGTCTTAAATCGTGACTAACGTACTTGACCCGTCTTCTAATATTCTCACAATATACATTAGAGAAGGCTTTTGACATAGCATTGTGAAACTTCGAAGTGAATTATTATTGCAATTGACGGTAGATGAGTCACAGCTGCGGGACCTATGTGTATGTTTCTCCTCTCCTTTCAATTGACAACAATATCTGAACGAGATATAAGCTAATAGCGAGTGTTTTTTTTAATCACAATTCCCTAAACATACAATGCACTTCTGCCATCACTTCATCCTAAGTATAATAAATGGAATAGAAAGTAAAAATAGTAATGCAATGCTTCGTTTGTATTTCAACCAATCTCTTTCCACAATGGCCCTGTGGGTACATTGTTACTTCAAGAGTACTGTGTAAACCAGTTGGTCAGAACTGAGTATCGCTGTGTTGTGATGTTTTCACTAAAGCTAGTGCCTTGAATTTATTTTAGTGACGAGTTATATATTTTCTAATGTTGAAAATGAGGTTTAGAGACCTTTTGAACTACCTATACCCTCGCAATTAATTATTCCTCTGTCAATAAAGGAATCCAGCGTGTTTTGACTGAATGTGATGTTTTAACGTAAATTACAAAGGATTACAAGAGATTCCTTTAATTGTTTTGGATTTTAGTAACTAAATACAGTATATAACCTCAGCAAGTGGGTAGCATTTACACCTTGAGGTAATATTAACAAGCAACCCTCTTAACTTCTCTGTTGGTCGGGTCTTGGATGGGCGTGTTTTATTCCGCACTGTGAAGTAGCTTTGGTATGCAACCCTCTTAACATCTTAGTAAGGCACCACGGTATGTCTTTTGCTTGAGAATGTGCGGGTTTGGGGGCACAAGAGACATTAAATTCGCACTCGACTACTATATCAGGTGAATCAGCTGCCCCTTGTAATATTGTTTTATGCAGCCCAACCAGCGTTGTTATCAGGAAGGTCCATATTCCTCTGCTTGCATCCCGTATGGCACTAATGCACTGCAAGCATATGCTGCTGAAGATACTCAACACTATTTTTCCCTCGATGTGACTACAGACTAATCCGAGGGAAAATTAAGTGTTCAGTATCGTTTGCGGGATATACTTGCAGCGCATTAGAACCATACGGGATGCAAGCAGAGAAATATCGACCTTCCTGATAGGCCTAAGTAGACAGCGGAAGTTCAGGCTATAAAAGGTGATGTTTTAGGCGCCTAAAATAGGCTCCTTAACTGCTCTACTTAGGCACTTAAATGAATAATAATAATAATAATAATATCGTATGGCCTCGGGTGCCTGGTGCAAGCTTTGCTATTTGACACCCAGAGGGTAGCTTGCATGTCGAATTTCGTAGTTCCTTGACTATGAAAGTCAAGGAGGTTAGATGTTAGATATCTAATCTCCTTGAACACAATAGCGCTTTCTAGTAGAGAAATGAGGAACTTTGTGCTGGCGGAAACTCTCGAGATTAATTTTGCCATTATGAACTCGGCCTACTGAATTCAAATGGGTTCTTTGACATGCCAACATCGTATGACATGCGTATCGTATTTTTGCCGCCTTTCAAAAATCACTTACCACGGTCAGGGGCGAACCTGCAATCTTGGGGTTAGTAGACCGACACGCTATCCACTCACCCACCGTGGCAAGCTACTTAAATGAATAATAGGCAGACATATATATATAACTGAGCAGATATCAAAAAGACATTAAAACAGTGACGTAAATGACCTTAACTCAATTTAATTTGCATTATCGGTATTAAAAGAAACCAAATATATTTCACAATCGGCATACATAACTCACAATTGCAAACTGAGGTTAACATCATGTCCATAGTTGGCTTCACAGTGAATAACATGCACATTTTATTTTCGGCATCACATTTTCTTCAATGAATACGTCGAGCTCTAAAAACCAACAGTACACACGTACTGGATGTGCAACTGTTGTTCTAGTGAAAGATGAAATTCCAAGATTTTACAAGGTTATATATTTATAAAGTTAAAGAGATTTGGACGTTCCTATTGTGTCACTAATTGCTGACTTTCCAAAGCTGGAAAGTAGGAGGGGGTTGCTATCTGTACTTTCAGTGTTTAACGGTACAGACTCATACGAATCATAGTTTACCTTTAAGTTACAGGCTCTTTAAAAACAATGGTACAGTAGACCATTAATTTGAATAGTAAAATATGGAAATTAGAACAGGAATTCAAATATAAGGGAAAAACTAGTGAAATTGGAAAATTGGCACTAAAATACACTTAGAATGGAAAATAGGCGCTAACGTCAAAATAGGCATTTTTAGGCACTATAAAACTGCCTTATATAGACCTAAACGTTCATGAAACATGTACATTTTATAGGTGAGTCATGTAGCCTATATGTTAAGGGAAAAAATAGGCATTTGCCTAAAATTCGCTGTCGACTGTTGACACACGTTAGTTGGGCTGCATAAAACAATATTATTAGGACAGCTGATTCACCTGGTATTCCTGTGGTCACTCAAATATCCCTCTGTTTTTTTTTGGTTTTTTTTAGCGTATGGCTTTTAGTGCCGGGAGTGTCCGAGGACATGTTCGGCTCGCCAATTTTTGTAGCTGCTTCGAGACGGACACCCAATGGGTCAGCTACAAGTACCGTTGGGGAGGGAAGGAGGGAAGTTGGAATGTAAGGACGAGGAGTTGGAAGGTAGCGGCTGTGGCCTATAGTTAGGGACCAACCCCGGCATTTGCCTGGAAGGAAGATGGGAAACCACGGAAGACCATCTTCAAGGTTGCCGGCGGGGGGATTCGAACCTCGTCGCCTCCCGGATGTGAGCGACTGCCATCAGTCATGCCGTAACCACCACGGCTAACTCACCCGGTCCTCTGTTGGTAAAAAGGCATACAGCGACTTTTGCACCGAACGGAATGAATGTTCTTTAATTTGAGAAAATCTATTATTAAAACAAGTTCGCAAGAAAATGAATAATCCGCTATTGTAGAAACCAGCTATGTTAGACATTGAATCTCTGCCCACTGTGTATATCATGTCACCCCACGTACCTCCTTGGTGAAATATTTGGTGACGCTACTGGTATAGTTGCAATGGCTAACTCATTCCTAGCGGTCACTTTGCCCAAAGAATCCGGCATGCGATTGCTCCTAAGCAGTAAGTATTTCTCTCGCCCAGCAGGGACTGTAAGGGGAAGTTGGCTCTGGAGTTTCTCTCTCCAAGACAATAGTTATACTGTATATCCATAGTACCTTTAAATACACTGTACTTTTAAATCACGAGAAAGAAAGGAAACCGACACCGAACCCTCATTACTAATTGGGCGGGACTGAGGCAAGATTTTAGAGATTAAAGACTTTCATGTGAGCATCCCTTGACCGTCACGTTTATATTATGTAAATCCTGTGCTCGTGCCTTCTTGAGACATACGTGCAATACGTTTACCGGTTAAGTTGTCAAGCTGGAGGCTGGTTGGATTCTGGTTGCAGCGCTATAATGGGTGGCATACTAGGCAAGATGAGGGGTGAGGTAGTTGGCAAATTCTTTCTTCACCGAGCCTACTGATTCTAGGAGCATTCACAGGCACTGCCATTACTCAGCACCACCCATATAATTACAGCCTGGATAAGACTGTGACATCGGCGAAAAGCCATATTTTACTCTAGCCTGTGTCAGAATAAAAATTAACGGTATTTATCAAGATAAGTCAAGAGGCCACATAAGTTGGCCATCCCTGCACTAAAACCATTTCTGTGATGTTGAATAAAAGCTGATAATTGTAGCGAACATTTTGATAGGTTGTGGTTTCTGTCTGTTTCTACTGAGAGTTTCTGTCGTCACTACCTGATCCTGAAATTATTTTTCCAACTCTTAGGTTTTCTGTGGCGCGAGACAAATTCTGTCGGTGTTTGTTCGTCTTATTCCTAGAAGTAGACCTTTCACGATTACAGTTTTGATGCACTACAATTGACGGAGGAGAATTGTCGCCGTAAACTGTTTTTTTTTTACGAGTACTATTATTATTATTATTATTATTATTATTATTATTATTATTATTATTGTAGTAGTAGTCTAGTAGTAGGAAGTGAAATTGTTCTTAGTACGAAATCATTCAGTGTAGTATTTTTGTATGGGTAAGCGTGACGTTTTTTCTTCTCTTAATACCAGACTTGTGAACATTTCTCGATATCCCAACAGATTGACTTGGTCCTGTGGCGCACGTGCGACTGAACGTCCTCACGCGCTATCGTGTTTCCAAGTGCAGCCCCAACACCTGGCTTGCGGGAGAGGAGATTTGTGCATCCCAGACCGCCGTGTTCGGTGGATAATTGGTGGTGGGAACAAGGCCGCAAGAAATAGGTCAGACTGGGTGGGCGATGTAGACAGAGAATCCGTATGGTTTCTTGTTGGAGATTGACCGATAAACAATTGGAAAAGTTGAAGTAGCCCAAGGACAAGAGAGATGCTTTCTCTACAGTATATTCTGTGAGTGGCGGCTCGTGCGCATGGATTTGTTCCCATTTTATTTGTTTAATTTGGCAGAAATACTGCGACCATGTGAAGCCTCCGTGGCTTAGGCGGCAGCACGCCGGCCTCTCACCGCTGGGTCCGTGGTTCAAATCCCGGTCACACCATGTGAGATCTGTGCTGGACAAAACGGAGGCAGACAGGTTTTTCTCCGGGTACTCCGGTTTTCCCTGTCACAATTTCATTCCAGCAACACACTCCACTTTCATTTCTTTCATCTGTCATTCATTTAATCATTGCCCCAGAGGAGTGCGTCAGGCCTCGGCAGCCGGCACAGTTCATATCTTCGCCGCTAGATGGGGGCTTCATTCATTCCATTCCTGACCCGGTCGGAGACTGGAAGCAGGCTGTGGATTTTCATTTCACTGCGGCCATGTAATGTTAAGGATGCCGACGACTTATTAGTTAATGTCGTGAAAAGATATGTTGACGATATAACATTTTATTTTCATATTTAAGTAATTTAAACATGATAAATCCATTCTACATGATGACGGAGAGGAATAAAATATCTGTATTTTTTTGTCGATTTGGGCTTATTGTATTTAATTTTCTGGCAATTATTTATTCCGTGTATTATGAATCGCCAATCATCTTTAAGTGCAAACATTCTGTTTCTGACTGCGGTGGCGTCTAGTAGCTAGTTCTGAACTAGGCCTAGTAGTCGTTGACGGTGGCGTTTGGCAGCAAAAGTAGGAACTATTTGAAAATTCAAAGTTGCAGTCCCTACTTGAATTAAAAAAACAGATACACACACTAATACAGTCATCACAATTAACACCGGTTATCAGACAAATTCTACACACACCCAAAGTACACGGGGCTACATGACCGCGTTGTCGCAGCCCCTAAACTAAGGAACCAACCAACCAAACATTCTGTTGCAAACATTTAGTTTTTAAATAGGCTACCTTCCGCAGCCAAGCAAACAGATCGGTTATCAAGTAAGGAAAGGGTTGAAGTTAGTCCGTGGTTCTAATATCACCACTATAAGTTAAGAAGCAACACCTAATAATACAGTAAAACAGCAGATTAATGATGGGTATGAAGAACCGTGGTCCCGTAATTTGGTTCATACATTTTGTCCCGCAAGATTTCGCTTTGTATATTGTCGAATGAGCTATAGGCGTACTAGTAAACTTATCAGTTCCGTGTTAAACAATGTCAGTTCAAGCTAATTAGGAGTTTACTGCTTTCTAATAGCACAGGAATGTAAATAATTATAACCGTTGATAAAGCCTCCGAGTTTAGTAGCGTCAGACATTTTAAAAATGTAGTCTACTATTTAATCACCTAAATGGATTTTACATTAACGAAATGGTGTTTTAACGATCAGTTTTAGGGATTTTTGAGGTCGTTAATCCCCCCACTTGTATCTGTTTAAGTCATATTTTAAACTCAATCCGTGCGTACTTAATAGATTATTCGAAGAGAAATAGAACTATTTAATTTTAAATGGAAGTGTAGACATTTCTTATTCACCTCAAAACCCGGTGGGTCCATTGTCATATTAGAGTCTGGGGAACATTCTAAGAAATGATACATTATTTTGATCTCAAAATCTTTCCATTGATTTATTACACACGCTCGACTTCAATTTGCCAGTTCAGTGTCCAAACATTTCATCTAGACTATAAGGCTCGTATTTCGTTGTCTCACGTGCTACGATCCTACAGTTTTTGGAATGACTCGAAACGATTTGAGGTATGTGCTAAGGCCATATGACATGGTAACTGTGCTCGTGGCTTGTTGGCACGTGGGCGTGTGTGAGCTGCTGGCTGGACCAAACCGAACTCCACGGAACCAGCTTTCTCCTTGTTTGGGCAAACGGGCCAAGCAGCAGGCGCGAGATGTTCTGAGTGCTGCTGAACAAACGAGGTGTGGCCGTTCTCCACAACAGCGGTGAATTACAGAACAGTCGTGCGATGTCTCTGGAACAATAGCGGGCCTTATCTGCTTATCGTGCATAATAAGAGGGACTACTTTACTTGTTCCGCTCTTCAACTTTGTGGCAGTTTGCATATTACAACAGCCCCTGGTATAATGAATCTTGTAGGAATAATCTGTGTGATGCAAGGTTTTGGGAACTGCGAGTATTTAACCGGACAGTTTCGATCTCTTTAATTTTGGAGACTGGCTGTGTGGCTCAGTGGCAACTGCTGAGCCCCAGATAGCTGGATCGAATCCCGGTGCAGTCAGTTGGCATTTGGGGGTGCTTAAATGTGTGGGTGCCGTGTAAGTAGATTAACTTGCTCGTTTAAGATCCCCTTCGGGGCAAAATTCTGGCACCCCGGCGTGACGTCTCTAAGAGCCGAAGTAGTTAAAAGGAACGTAAAAAATAAGAACATTATTATTATTATTATTATTATTATTATTATTTAATTTTGAACTTTTTTTCAGTGGGATTATATAGTGTATGGTATGGTTATCATAAATCCTTGTGATTTAATGTGAACAAAGGCAACGTAGCCTACAGTATCTCTATACATTAACCATCGCTAATATAAAGGCCGTCTTAAGATTTGCGATACGGTTTGTGGTTTACACGCAATGCACACTGAGTTTTTCTTTGGTCAACATCGAGGTCGTAAAAATGCAAATCTCATCAATATTAAGGTTTAACACACACGCATGGTATTTAAAAAAATATTAGTAACGTTCTTCCGAGACAAATTGTTGGAAAAGATCTGTATTAATCGGTAATAGCAATCTTCGTTGACAATATGGTACGGACTTCAAACATGATCTCACGTGGCGACTAAATTTTAAGCATCTCTGGAAGAGTTACTGGGAGTTTTTACGACGAAGTTGTGTTTCGCGCAGCATTTGAGATGAGTCACACAACTAGGACAAATGAGCATGTGGCACGTACAGGGGAAGGATTCCGGATGGAGAACCGATTGAGTGCGTTGCGTTATTCGGCCTTGGTCTGAACGGTGACAAACCGTCCCTATAGAACCAAACCATTCACTTTCCTGTACAAACAACAACCAGTAAGCTGGAAAGAATCGCCCTGCAGGGCAAAATGGTCCCTCGAATGTAAATTTATGTACACAATGTACAGTATAAACATCACAGTATGGATAAGTTTAGGTACACATTATCGAGATTTTTAGAACTAACGTAGCGTAAATGCAACACTGTCTGTTAGGTAGTCAGCCCGAAGGCTGGTTGGATCCTCAAACAGTACCGCCGTTCGGTTATGTGAGTAGATACCCACAAAAACCCAAGGCAGCGCTATATTGAGGCGTACTAGGCAAAAAGAGGAGTGAGGTAGTTTGCGATTGCTTTCCTCACGGAGTCAGAACAGTAGTACTAACCCTATGAGTAGAACCTTTCACAACATCCACAGGCACTGACTGTGCCCTGAATGTCACTACTAAGCACCACCCATACCTCAGCAGCTTCCATATAATCACAGCCATGAGTGAGACTGAGGCATCTGTGAAAAGCCACCTTTTACTCTAGCCTGTGCCAACAGACAAATGCAAATGTACTGCGTTCATCAAGGGATGGCAAACAGGCCTAAATGCAACACAGAAATTACATAAACATTTAATACAAAGTATGATTTTTCTTCGAGGTGTGGGGCAATATGATCTCCCCTTTTTCTTAGATAGTTCAGTATCATTGTTCTTGTCTTAAGATGTGGTACAACGATTTATACTCTTTAAACAACTTTTGTATTATTTAGGATTAACAATAGAACGTAAAACTATATATGAAATACAATTATTCAGAAATTGACTTATTCATCGCAAAGTGTTTTTTTTTCCTTTCAAGAACGCATGGAGTAATCGAAACAGTAGGATTACTTGACACGTTACTTCCTACGGGTTGGCAGGAATATTTTTCTGTTAGACCTACTAAATGGCTGATCGTTTAGCCCACAATGCAACTACTAAACGCCATCTAGTGAGGACGAAATGAAGCGTCAGCAAGAAGCTATATTATTTTAGTGATTTAAACACCTACAATTCTTGTGTTGCGCGGTGGCCGAGAGCGTTAAGGCGCTACCTCGTGCCTCGCTGGCATCGGGAGAGCGTGGGTTCGAATCCCACCTCGGCCGTCCTGAGAATGGTTTCCCATTTTCACCACCAGGCAAATGCCGGGACGGTTCCTTTCAATAGGTCCACGGCCGATTTCTTTCCAATATCCCTTCCCTGACCCGTCCTGAAAAGAAAAGTACATGGCCATTGGCTGCATTAATAAAATTATTATACATTTAGTTATTCACTGTTGAGATGGATAGAAGTGTAATAGAAGTAAGTGGTAGAAATGACAAGGAGATCAGTGAGAGAGGAAGGCAAGCCCATGGATTCCTGCAGAGCGTGAGAGGTCTAGTATGGAGCAGGGACGTAACTTTATTTATACAATGTACGGGTATTGTATGAAACGTATTATGTCCCAATACTCACCTACGGATCAGAAACGTGGGTTATGCAGAAGAGACAGGTGAGCAGGATCCAGGCTTGCTAAATGAAATTTCAGAGAAGCAGGAATAACAAGAAGGGATAGAGTAAGAAATGAGAGAGTGAGAGAGATTGTGGAAGAAAATCCCTTACAAGAGATCATAGAGAAGTCAAGAATGAGTTGGTAAGGACATGTTAGGAGAATGCAGGAGGGTAGGATACCAAGGAGGATGCATGAAATGGAGATGGAGGGCGAGAGACCAAAAGCAAGGCCCAGAGATAGGTGGATTGTGGGTATGAAGGAAGGAATGCAGAAAAGAGGATAGGAGTGGGACAGAGTGAGGAGTGAAAGGTGGTGGGAGGATAGAAAACGATGGAGAGGATTATGTTCCAAGTAGACCCAGTCAGGGGCTGGAAACTGTAGAAGATGATGATGATGACCGTTGAGATGAGAAAAATAAAATAATAACAATCCCTCACCGTTGATCAAAATAACTTGAAACGTTTTCATCTATAAAGTTTTGAAAAATTAAGCACAGTCTCACGCGCTGATGCAATTTCAACTGAGACTTCATACGAATTCTCCACACGATAGCAAAATCGAGGAAAAATAAACTATTTTAGTTTTGCCACGGTGGACCGGATTGGATTCCCGGTCAATGCATGCGAGATGTTCAAAGTGAAATGCCATGTCCTGTGGTTCGGATTCCACGTAAAAATGAGATCCCGTGGCTCATGATCGTGAGATTAACGTCCCTAGGGGATCATTATGCCCTGGTTTCCCCTAACTTGTTAAAATATAAATCTCCTTCTGGAAGATTCTTAATACAGCGTTACTTAACCTCTGCATTGGAACATGTTTTCACCTTCCTACCTCGAGATCTTCCTGGCAGAGCTGTCCTACTCTGCTACAGTTAACTCTCCTTAGGTCAGGTGGGGTGTGGGGTGAGTTTATGGATTGTTAATCCACCATAAGGAAAATCTACTGTGCGATAATACACAAACCGTTAGTGTGGAACAATGAACCGTGGACGTCCATTGCTAGGAAGGTTGGCTCAGTAGGTTAAATGCAGAATATTTAAAAAATAAATTGTTAAAAAATAGAAATATTCAAGCCACCGATAATATAAAATACCAGAAAATATATTATTGGGCCAAGGATGCAAATGGTCCCATAAATTCATCGTAAATATCTAGATATGTCAGAATACTAGGTATGTGTTAATAAGGGAGCCATGCTCCTGGCTTACCAGAAAAGAAAAGAAAAAACAGTACATCGTTGCTAGCGTGAAAGAAATTGCCTCGTTGAAGAAGTGTCATAGTGGTGTGGTGATTGTTGTTTTTAAGGGCGGAACATCTTAAGTCGCCTGCTTTCACAGGTTTGTGTGTTGCAGGCCCACCCGTCGCTAAATTGTTTTTCGCCTATGGAGCTGGTCGGACTTCCTTGCGAGGTAGGCACGAGGGGTGTATCCATGACATGGGTGCACGCTTCATCTTCTGTGTCGCATGATGTACCCACGTTTCATTTCCTGTTATGATACGCAAATCGCATTACTCACGCCCTCGTTTGACCATGCTTCTGTGCGAGCAGCCATCTTTCACTTGATATTGCGAGGGCCTGAAGCAGCATCTAACGGTTGCATTATAAAGCGGTGGTCTGTTACGGCCCTGGTGGAATAGTCGAACACGAGGGGTAATAATTAGGTCACCCGTAAGAGCTCTTGGACGCTGCCATGTGTGGTCTTGCGAGGTTGTATGTTTCGAATTATTGATACTTCAATGAAAAGCTTGGGGCATATTTTCTTGCTTATCAGCCCCGTGTATTTGTATTGATATGGACTTGTCTGGTTACCTATGTTTTGTGATGATCACAAACGGTAGGCAACTACTGAAAGTGTAACTATTTGTGTTTGGATTAGGATATATATCCCGGACTTGAAGTAAAACCATTTCGACATTTGCCGGGAGTGGGTATTGAACGCTAGTATTTAACCAGATCTCCGAACATCCAAAACGTCATCAAACAGTCATGCGTTTCAAGAAGGTTCAAGACACATGCATGTGTAGTATATCTAGTAAAGCCAACATTACTTCCGACTTGACGTTTTAGTGTTACCCTAGAGTTATCTAGCGGTCAGTAGGAAAATCACTTTAACTAGACCACGGCCGACTGCCATTCCAATCGATATATCAGGACAAATTGAGTTTCGTTCGCGATGTCGCGATTTAGCGAACGAAACTCTAGCCGAGCACTGAAACGTCAAGTCTGAAGTAATTATATCTTTACTATAGATTGTTCAGTTTTGCAAGGACAGCAGGTGTATTGATGCTATCTTGAATTCAGGCATCCTTTCTTTGTCAACTTTCAACAAGTCTTTCCAATAGATAAATGGTCACCAAAATTGGCATTCGGGAAGCTTCATATGACGGATATAAGATTGCCCTCTGGCGTTGACAGCGACCACCCTGAGTATTGTTTCTGCCTTGGCTCTTCCACAATCACTCCAGGCAAATGCCGGAATGGTACCTTCTGTCAAGGCTCGGGGCATTTTATCCTAATCCTTAACACAAATAGTTACATTATACTGCTACTATGTAGTTATCATCTAAATTTTCCAGTGTACATAGACTTAACGACTTGTTCGTTTTTGAATGATGAATTTTTGTTTTTTCCGTAATTTTTGTTTATATTATAATTATTAGTTTTATTTAATTTTTTGTTTTATTAATTTTCGGTCTTTTCAAATTTAGGTGTCCACCTCTAAATTTTAAATTCTATTCCAAATTTGTATACTATACTTTAATCTGTGTTAAGAGGGGCAGAGACCTCATAGTTTCGCCCATTAAAACAACAATAACTAAGGAACTAAACGTGACTAATACGCTTGTCTATGCTGGTGGATTGTATTGACCGCCCAAAGTGTTGTTTCTCACATACAGATTTATTCTTGTAGCGTTACAATTTCTTTTCCAAGTTCCGTGGTATCCGTATAGTTTTTATTGTTCAATGTGTAGGCCTACACTTAGGTTGGTTGGTTCTTCAGTTTAGGGACTGCGACAACGCGGTCATGTAGGCCCGTGTACTTTGGGTGTGTGTAGAATCTGTCTGATAACCGGTGTTAATTGTGATGGTTGTATTAGTGTGTGTTATCTGTTTTTAATTCAAGTAAGGACTGCAGACATTCAATTTTCAAGTAGTTCCTACTTTTGCTACCAAACGCCACCGTCAACAACTAGTTCTGAATTTGGTTACTAGATGCCAACGCAGTCGGCTCCTGGTGACGAACGTTGGAACCTAAGAGCGTTAGTCAAATCTAACCTATAATTTAGCTTCACAGAAGTGCAATTAGTGGAAGGTTCTTTATCATGCCATACATCTATGACATGGGACCGCCGGCTTTACTTCCCCTCCGAAGGAAGGCATACTGAGGGCTTTTTAACGCTCTTAAAAAATCCGACGGCTTCGGCCGGGTTTGAACCCGTGACCTTGGGCATAGATGCTCAGCATCCTACCAACTACGCCACCGAAGCCGCCTGTGTACACTTTCTTCGAGGCTTTTATGTTGCAACGGACAACTTACTTGCCCTTCCATCAAGGCGGACCTGGTTCAATTCCCGGTTAATATACGTGATATTTTATTTGTGAAATGTCTCGTCCAAGTTGACACACAATTCAATACTTCTGATAGCATTAATACATCTGATGCCCTTGTAGAACTGAACCATCGACAACACTGTGTTATGCATGTCTCTTGGATCCCGTGGAACGCATGCCTGTTTAATGACGTTTTGGAATGTGTGTACAGTTATATCGAGTGGTACCACAACGGTCGCCCGGTGAACGGAAGGCCAACGGATATCCTGACTGGGGACTACTTGATTCCCTCTTTTGATCCAGGCCATGGCTATCACCTCTGCCATTCGCCCAAATTTATGAAGTTTGGTGTGCGGAGATTGTATGATCGATTTTTCGCACTCTGACACAGGTTCCAATTACTTTTTGTTGTTGAAGATTCATTTAGGGGCCTTGCGACTTTTGTGGTCATGTAGCCCGGTGTACTTGGGCGTCTGTGGCATCTTTCCTTTCTTGTGGACAGTTCATAATGAAGCACTAGAAAGGAGTTGTGTGTTTATTTATTTATTTATTTATTTTAAGTTTAATGAGTTTAATATCATGGCTGAGAAAAATAGAGTGAGGGGAGGGGGCAATTAGAAATTTTTCATGTTGAGGTGAAACTAGAAGTGTGTGGCAACGCACATGGCAACACTCTTTAATAATGAGAACTAAATGGAAATGATACGTCTATGCACACTGTATCCTTCTTGTAAAAATTTCATCCTTTTACCTCTTCCAGTGAGATACACAATACTGGTGTTTATTGTATTTTAGAACTAGTCAGTTTGGTTATAAACAACTGTGAGCTGCAATATTGTATTAGAAGAGTGATATTAGCTGCTTATCAGCCATGCTTAGTTATTAATGGTATGACTGTTATGTAGAAAGTTCTGAACATATCGTGACGTGAACTGCCACCGCACACTTTGCTACGCTGATGCTGTTGTTTGATACCATCTGATGCATACAGTACATTCCATTGAGTGTTGTTACCTGGCGGCGAGGAAAGCAGCAGCTGCCGAGTGCTTGTTGTGGCACATACCAGCTCTCGATATCAGAAAATTAAAGTGAAATATTTCATAGTTTTCAAGGAAATTCCACTCTCTAATTACGTTGAGGATGTTTTATTGTTCGTTTGGTTCTCAGTTCGCATTCCTTCCTATAAGAGCAAACTGTTTAATGGATAAATATAAAATATTTATTGCGGCCAATGGCCATAGATAGGAACAACATTATAACAATGTGAAAAATTGAATCAGTCGTGTACCTAGGTAACACCAGAGACTTGTGTTCATCGAGTCCGTTCACCCGTACACTTTACTTTGATCAAGACAACTTAATCAGTCCTCGTCTAAACAAAACTGAGTGATACTAGTCTTCTACTGCATTCCATGGCGTGATATATATCGCATTGATTGTTGCATAATCGGCAAACACACTCCTGGCTGGGCTGATGGAAGGACTTTCTAGTGCAGATGCGATGGTGGAAGCCATGGATCGCAAATCTGGTCACTACTAGTAGGTGCCTCAGCTCATACTCTGGTCGCATCCATTCTTTATATAACATTAATGGATAAATATGTATTCATATAGCCTATACATACTCTCTCTCTCTGTCTCCCTTGTATGTACTGTATGTATGTAATGTGTTTGTTGCATAGACATCACATGCCCTTGGCGGGACGCGAACTGACATTGCAAGTTAGGACAAGGTCAAATCAGCTTCCACTCGCAGTTCAGTTACTAACTACGCTGTGTAATAGTAGTCACAAATTTAACGTTCGGATGCAGACCATTACATTTAGAAAAATGATGAAATGGTACACTTATGAGATCATTCCGGGCAAATGTGTGCATGTGTCTGTAATTCTATCTGTGTATGTCCCCATCAACTCCTAAATGGCTGCTGCTGCTACCGAAACCAAATTTTGTACGAATAAAGAAACTTAATGTTTTTCAGTCAGTCAACACGATTGTACCTAATTGTATTGGATGTTTCCATAAAAATTTACACGAGCTTAATACATTATTAATGTATTATTCATGTATTTATTAATCTCGTGTAAATTTTTCCAGGATTAGGGAAACACCCATACAATTTGGTACAATCGTGTTGACAGACTGAAAAACATTACATTTCGATTACTAGGGCAATACTGAAAACATAGCTTCAAACACCATAATACGAATAAAATACAATGCCAGGCCATCTCAAGGCCATATTTGAGAATGACGTCATTGCTACCAACTGCTGAAAAATCACAAAATAAATTTGTGCTCTATGTTGGATATCTCAGAAGGGAACTGTTCCAAAATTGGCACACACATAGATCATAATCATTAAGAATATTTTTCAGGAGCCCATGCATGACTGTTGACAACATGACTCGACGCGCGCTGATAGGTCCAATCCTTAAATGGGCGGAACTTCCATACTATCAATTGGACTATAACCAAATTTCGTATGTGCACTGTGTACCCTAACGGATAAGACTATGATTATTCTTATAGAGTCACACGGATGCCAACTGTTGATAAATGCTCTCTCTTTAAAAAAAAATCCTAGTCTCAATATGATCAGAAAGTATGCAGGCCAACATGTCTACACTTTGCTCTATATTGGATATCTCAGAAGGGAACTGTTCCAAAATTGGCACACACATAGATCATAATCATTAAGATTATTTTTCAGGAGCCCATGCATGACTGTTGACAGCATGACTCTACGCGCGCTGATAGATCCAATCCTTAAATGGGCGGAACTTCCATACTATCAATTGGACTATAACTAAATTTCGTATGTGCACTGTGTACCCTAACGGATAAGACTATGATTATTCTTATAGAGTCACACGGATGCCAACTGTTCATAAATGCTCTCTCTTTAAAAAAAAAAATCCTAGTCTCAATATGATCAGAAAGTATGCAGGCCAACATGTCTACACTTTGCACACGTTTAGTATATGAAATTGCAGATTAATTTTGAGTAACCGATATACGGCAGTGATGCCAACATGATTCTATGCTTGCTGACACGTCAAATGTGTAACTGCATGTAAAGTCTATACTATCTATTGTACTTCAACCAGAGTTTTGATGTGCATTATATACCTTAAGAGATCGAACTAAGCATATAGTCAGTCAGAGCCGCCAGTTCTGCCAACTGTTGATAAAATGTTCTCTCTAATTTTGAACTTATAGAACATAAAATTCCAGATTAATTTTGAGTAGCCCATGCATGGCAGTGTTGCCAATACGCGTGCACACATTTAAATATTTAACTGCACGAAACTTCCATAGACTACTAACGGATGGATGTCGTCAAAATTTTATACGTGCAAGATGCTGTAGGACATATAATTGTGCTTATTATAACAGTCGGCAGAATACCAACTCTAAATTAATAATCTCAAGTCTTTTGAACTCAGGGGCCGATAACCTACATGTTAGGCCCCTTAAAACAACAATTATCATCATCATATTTTGAACTCTAAATTTATTCAATATCTCAGATTATGTTGTTGATTCTTTAGGGGCTTTGCGACATTGTTGTCGTGTAGCCCCGTGTACTTGGGTGTGTGTAGAATTTGTCTGACAACTTGTGTCACTGTGATATCAGTATCAGTGTGTGTATTTGTAATTGAGGTAGATTTGGTTGGAAGTGTCCGTGGGCTTAAGTTAGGTATCAAACCCGGCATTTGCTTGGAGTAGAAGTGAGAACGAAAAACCACCTCCAGGTTGGCCGAGGTAGGAGTCGAACCCTCCTCTTCTCAGGCATGCCTCACCAGGCTGGGTGTACCCCGTTTCAGCCTTCAGACAATAATTAAATTTCTTGTCAGAGGCGGGAATCGAACCCGGTGCTCCGCGGTGACAGCCAAGAATGCTAGTCACTATTGGAATATGTGTACGGAAACACTTCAAACTTAGTAAACTCCAAGTCCAAGATGTTTTAGACATATTTAGAGTAAATCGTCGAAGTTAGTGCTACTGGTTGAGTTCGAATTCCTCTTCTGAATCCAGGGACAGCCCGGCCCCATGGTATTACGCGTTAACGCGCTTAGGTACTCCGGCTGGTTCTGGTCAACCTACTGTATAATTAAAAAAATATGCCCTTAGGAAGCGAATAACGCGTTTTAAAGAGAAACGATTTGCCGCGTCAGCAACAATGATCCAATTAGCACATTATAATTTGCCACGGTGGGTGAGTGGATAGCGTGTCGTTCTACTAACCCCAAGATTGCAGGTTCGCTCCTGGCCGTGGTAAGTGATTTGTGAAAGGCGACAAAAATACGACACTCATGTCATACGATATTGGCATGTCAAAGAACCCATTTGAACTCAGTAGGCCGTGTTCATAATGGCAAAATTAATCTCGGGAGTTTCGGCCAACACAAAGTTCCTCATTTCCCTACTAGAAAGCGCTATAGTGTTCAAGGAGCTTAGATATCTAACCTCATTGACTTTCATTGTGATTCAAGGAACAACGAAATTCGACATGCAAGCTACCCTCTGGGTGTCAAATTACAAAGCTTGCACCCGGCACCCGAGGCCATACGATATTATTATTATTAGCACATTACAATGCCGTTGCAGGCTTGTTCTTGCTACTAGAGAATGTAATTATCACAGTCTGTATTCAAGGCGTTCAACCTTGAAACAATATCTCGCTATCCATAGCTAAACTTCCTCTAGGTTTTTGAACTGTGGTAAAAATATGTTTCTGCCTTGTGAAAATCCACAGCCTGCTTCCAGTCTCCGACCGGGTCAGGAATGGAATGAATGAAGCCCCCATCTAGCGGCGAGGATATGAACTGTGCCGGCTGCCGAGGCCTGACGCACTCCTTTGGGGCAATGATTAAATGAATGACAGATGAAATGAAATGATAGTGGAGAGTGTTGCTGGAATGAAATTTTGACAGGGAAAACCGGAGTACCCGGAGAAAAACCTGTCTGCCTCCGTTTTGTCCAGCACAGATCGCACATGGAGTGACCGGGATTTGAACCACGGACCCAGCGGTGAGAGGCCGGCGGGCTGCCGCCTAAGCCACGGAGGCTCTTTTCTGCCTTGTAAATCATGTAATAATTCTGGAATAAAACATTTTCATTAAATAATAGTCTCGCTTAACGGAGAAATGTAGAGGGTTAAACCAAGAATACCTTTATGCAGGGTGCAGTCCTGGTAATTTATGTTTCATTGATTCTTTTCATTCTAAGCCTCTAATTCTGCAGAAGTTTCTTCAAGGTTTCTTGATCATTGGTTTTTATTAAAATCTACTTGAATGTTGGTATTTTCTGACGAAAAATACAACTAACCCCGATATGTTCGCTGTATGATCATTAAATAATGCTTAAAGAATTTAACGTTTAGATCACTTGCTCCTAAGAACATTATTATTATGAGTTTTTTTTTTTAAATATCGTTATGCCCAACTACGGAGCGCGCTTGAACTTATTTTGCCCAATGTTCCTTCTTATTTTCTTCCCAATATCTCTTATTAATTCGTTCACTGTGTTCCTTTCTGCGTGCTTCTGTCCAGCCTGTATTTTTCGTTTTAGGTTTCTCTGCAAATTTATGATTGTTTACTAGGCTTCTAAATTTTACTCTATCTGGAATGGTTTTCTCAGCAACGCCCATTTCTTGTAGATCTTCATGTATTTCTGTTAACCAATTGTTGCGGATTTTCAGGGTTAGCGCTAGATTTAGAATTCACTTTGTCAGCCTGTCGTTATCCATTCTGTGAAGGTGTCCGTAGAATTTTAATCGTCGTTTTCTGATAGTATCTGTGATTTTTTTTTCTGCGGGATGAAAAATTTTATGGGTTTCTTTTTCGTCCAAATTCCATTTTCGAACTTTGGTCCTAGGATTTTTCTGAGAATTTTCCTCTCTTGTTTCTCGATGCTTTTCATTATCAGTGTTTCGGATGCATACAATGCCTCTGGTTTGATTGTGTTGTAGTGCCATAATTTTGCATTCTTTGAGATACATCTTTTGTTGTTACTGTTCCATGTGATTTTGTAAGCCCTTTGTAATTTAGCAGTTCTTTCTTTGTTAGCTTCATTATTATTAGTATTATTATTAAATATGTATATTTTAGATGTATCTGCGTTTCATTGATTTTGTACGTTCCCGGAGGCGTTTTAATGCCCTCGTGAAGTCTTGAGAAATATTATTAAGTGACCAGACGCCCCTCTTTTACTGAGACCATCCGGATTTTCGATTTGTCGCGGTGTAGACTACCGGCAGTTATTGTGTGAACCCCCGTTAGTCCCGTTTTGTAATTTGTTCTTCCATTTCCTGTTCATCACACTTGAGCAATACAGTATACCATATCTTGTCTTGAAAATTTAATTATTCCCGTTTCCAACGGTGTCGGGGATGAGATGCGATGAAAGGCTATGTGGCATTGTTTTTTACGGCCGGATACTCTTCCTGATGCCAACCTCATGAGAGGAGTTAATGAGAGATGACATTAATGAAGATGAATGGAACTGGACAAGGATGTGGAAGGAAGCGGCCGTGGCCTGTCAAAATGTGCCGTCCCAGCATTTGTCTAGAGTTGAAAATGGGAAACCACGGAAAACCATTTCAAGGACGGCCGACGGTGGGGCTCGAACCCACGTCTACCGAGTCGTCAGAGAGCTTGGCCCCATGGGCTAGTGCTGCGCTTCACCGAGCATAGCTACCGCTGTCGGTTCTCGAATATGTATTACAACTTGTAAAACTCTATGACATGCATTTAATATACACTGACCGGCAAAAAAAGTGGAACAGTTAAAGAAGTAATGTAAAAAGTATAAAATTAGCCATGAAAAGGATGTAATCACATTTTAAAAGGTTTTCACGCATTAGAACACACATCTGAAACTTCCATGAATAGAAATTGATAATATTACATTTCTTAGTGGTTTATTACCACCAATTAGCCCCAATCTTCGATGAACCTATCTTAATGGTTTTATGGCGGGAAGGGCACTGTAAGCGCTTAAGGTTTATGAGTGTTGCCGCTCGCTTATTGTTGTTCTAGGGATAGCAACTGGCATTTGTTGAACATCTGTGAACCATTATCATACATTTTAGTAGGTTATCCATGTGCAGTTCACTCTAAAACATGCCTCTTAGCCGTGAAGGAGCTGCACAGGCAGTTGCATTGGTGGAGGATGGCCGCAGCTTCCGTTATGTTGCTGAGGTCATTGGATCATCTCTCGGTAGCATTCACCGTGCAGTGCAACGTTACAGAGAACTCCAAACATACGACAGGAGACGAGGGTCAGGTCGTAGAAGGAGCACAAGTGCCAGGGATGACAGATTTCTCACCGTGCAAGTTCTGCGTGATCGCCATACCACAGCAGTCCAGACACGAAATCAACTGGAAAATATCAGAAATGTGAGAGTGAGTGAGCGAACAGAAGAAGGTTTGAAGAAACACATCTTTCGTCCAGGAGACCTGCACGTGGACCCGCACTCGAACATCACAGAGGCGCGCGTCTTCGCTTCGCAAGGCAGCATCTGGGATGGACCCACGAGCAGTGGGCCTCTGTTCTCTTCACTGACGAGAGTCGCTTTAACCTTAGATCTCCTGATGGAAGAGAAAGAGTGTGGAGAAGGCGCGGGGAGAGGCACAGCCCTGTTGCTTTCTCCTCCAGGACTCCATTTGGAGGTGGCTCGGTTATGGTGTGGGGTGGCATCAACGTTATGGCCCGCACTGAGTTGGTGTGCATCGATCACGGGACACTAAATTCCCAAAGGTACATCGAAGAGATCCTGATGAACCATGTGATGCCCTTTGCGCCTTTCGTTGGTCAGAATTTCATGCTGATGCAGGATAATGCTCGCCCTCATTCTGCTCGCTGTGTTGTACAATATCTGCTGGAAGTGGGGATTCAAACCCTGGACTGGCCAGCTCGTAGTCCTGACTTGAACCCCATCGAACATGTATGGGATATGCTTGGAAGGAACGTCAGGCAGCGTGACCACACCACCTTGGCACAACTGAGAACATCGCTGCTGGAGGAATGGGATTGCATCCCGGCAGATGCCATTCGACGAGTTGTGAACAGTATGCCTGAGCGTTTACAAGCTGTCATGGACGCTAAGGGTGGAAACACTCTTTTTTAGTGACCAGTGTTCCTGTGCAGTGCAGTGCTAAAATTAACACTGTTTTGTTTGGCAATATGTTTGATAAAAACCAGCCCAAAAGAACATTACTAAAAAATAGAAAATTGTTAGATTTGTGAAATGTAATGAAATTTGTGAGTTAAAGCGTGTTGTAAAACATGTTTCGGTATTTTCTGTAGCCAACCATCTAACATTTACATGAATGATGCAAATATTGGAAAACCAATACATTTTAGTGGCATAAATTAAGAAATTACATAAAAAATTGAAGTGTTCCACTTTTTTCTGCCGGTCAGTGTAATTACACTCAGCACTACAGTTTACAACGTGGCCACTCTGCACTCACATAGGCTCGTAAGTCTTCCAGGTTTCACGTCTACTGCAGTAGGCATGCTGTCTGGATTATTCTCCACATTGCTACCATTACGAACGCTTCAGTTGTGGGGTACCTCTTTGCAGACAATGCCCTCAAATATTGACCTCTATATGCAGTTTAAGGGTCAGTCACTAAGTGCTCAAGCCACTCTTGCTTTGATATCGCCGTATATGCAGGATCAGAATCTTTTTAAAAACTCCAGTGTTGGTTCCAGAGCAATATGCTGCTTAAATCTTTCACAATAGGCTGCAGAGCCTTGTTTTCGTGCACTCCGGTGCTGGTTTTATTTCCCCTTTCACAATAAATGCATATGGGTGGCATCAGAATAACTGATATCTCTCTCACCAAACCGTCTCATAGGAGGGATGATGGCCCACCTGAACATTCGGAGCTTCCGAGAACTACTGTAGATGCACGAACGCTGTCATTTTGACAGTTGAAACTCTCTTCAGTGGTGAAGATTTTATCGTCAGTGAAGTGTCTTCTAATGTCCCTTATGGGCGTAACGCTGTAGGAAGCGTCTGCATTTTAGTAGCTCCCTCCTCTTCGACAGCCGTGAATTGAAATAAAACCGGTACTTCGGCGATGAACTCATGTCCAAAAAGGATGCTTGTATATCTGAAGGCAAAGATAAGACCGTGGTGCGCTCACTAGCAGTTTAGTTAGTTAGGTCTACTTCGTTATTGTTGCTTTAGGGTCGGGACAGCGAGGTTATCTGCCTCTATCAATAGTATTTTACAGTGCAGAATGCGCATTAGGACAAGGAAACATGACCGAATCTTACACACCTTGGTAGATGGACACCCGGATGACCCGTTACTATCATGTGAGAAATGAGGATGTGCGCAAAGATTTGAATACCCATGTGCCATTTGGAACAATGCCAACTGTCTGACTAAAGAACACCACCCAACTCGACCCTGGAGGACATCAGAGTGAGGTCAAGGAAGGGGTGAAAGCAAACCATGTAAGATTGTAAGACATGCGGAAATTTGACCATAGTCTCGACAGATACAGATCGATATGTAACGTTGCAGTGGACGCAGGGAAAAGGCGTTCTTTTGAAACGTCAGAAATTCTGGTCACAAAATATTATCGGATAATAAGATAGCATAAAAGTATTTGTAAGAGTGAAGTATGATTGTTGTTCGTTATCTACCAAGGTCTCATAATGCACTGCGAGTTGGAATGACTATGCAAAAGATTGTTATTAATTTATTTTTGTGATTTCCTGTACATACATTCGTACTTCTTGAGCAGAAAATGCTGAAATTTTTTAAAGGTCACTCGGGATCCACCGTTATTTCAAAGACTGCCACCGAATTTCTCCTGGTTCATGCTATGGTGTGACACACTATGCAAAGCACGTTCGCGCTATTGGCAGTGAGTGAGTAGCGGGATTACCGACCCGCCCCTATTCTTGAGAGGCACCGTCACAGATAGATACGGCGCGGCAGTTCCTTGTTATTTCATTACTCTAAATAAGACCAGAACTGATCAACATCATTAAGTGTCGTAAACTACAGTACCTTGGTCACATTATGAGGAATCAAAAAAGGTATGAGCTGCTTCAACTTATACTACAAGGAAAAATAGAAGGAAAGAGATCGCCCGGCAGAAGGAAAATTTCCTGGCTCGACAACCTTAGAACCTGGTTCAACAAAAGCTCTGAAGAATTGTTCCGAATTGCCACAGATAAAGCCAGAATAGCCATGCTGATCGCCAGCGTCTGAAACGGACAGGCACGCTAAGAAGAAGAAGAAAGAACCTTCCACTAATTACACATGTGTGAAGCTAAATTATATAGGTTAATAATGTAAACAACGCTCTTAGGTTCCTACGTTCGTTGCCAAGAGCCGACTTCGGTGGCGTCTAGTAGCTAAGTTCTGAACTAGTAGTCGTTGACGGTGGCGTTTGGCGGCAAAAGTAGGAACTATTTGAAAAACTCAAAAGTCTGCAGTCCTTGCTTGAATTAAAAAACAGATAGCACACACTAATACAGTCATCACAATTAACACCGGTTATCAGACAGATTCTACACACACCCAAAGTACACGGGGCTACATGACCGCGTTGTCGCAGCCCCTAAACTAAGGAACCAACCAAACCAACCACGTCTGCAGGATGCATCCTACCAGGTTGGCCAGCCAGCTCCTCGGTTACTGGCAAAAGGCGGAAGACCAAGTCGCCATGGTTGTGGGAAGTGAGCAAAGATCTGCAGGAAATTGGAAGGACAGAAAGAGACTTAAAAGACCTGACATCTCTCAAGAAGATGCTTCAGCAATTGAGGTTCCAGGACAAACCGCCAAGAAAGAAAACAGGTGCCCTCTGGGCACAGGGAGAGGAAGAAACATCACAGCTAGAGGATGCGTAACTACTGGGCAAACATCAAAGTGCACTCCAAATGTAACAGTTCAATGTCGTGGTCCTTAGATGGCCTATACGAAACGAGAAGAAGAATGTACGATTAAGATGGTGGCGATGGATAATTTAATTTTTTTCAAAATCGGTGGTAGTCAAAATAATTTTACCTTAGAGGGAACTGAACGTTCCAGTAAATACACGACCCAACTCGAGTATTTTTTAAAACCCTTAAATGTCAACCAATTGCACCAGGATTCGATCTCGCATCGTTGGATACTAGAGACGAGTGCTTCAGCCAACTGACCTTCAAGGCCGGCAATAATTCACTTACTGCGCATGCATGAATAAGGTGATTGCTATGATGATGATAGTAATAATAATAATAATAACAATAGTAATGATGTCTGCTAAGTAGTCAACCCAGAAGCTGGTCGAATCCTCAGATAGCACCACCGTAGGTTATATGGGAGAAACTCCAAAAACCGTAAACGGCGCTATAATGGGGCACACAGGGTAATGTGAGTAGTGAGGTAGTTTTCCTCATCGAACCTGTGCAGTACACAAACCCTATGGTTAGAACCTTTCACAACACCCACAGGTACGGATATGCCCCGAATGCCATCACACAGCACCACCCAAACATTAGTAGCTTACATATAATCATAGCCATGAATTAAAAGTCACATTTTGCTCTATACTGCACCAATACACAATAATGCAAAACTACTGCATGAAGAAATGACAGCAGGCTAAATAATAACGATCTAGACCTAATACCGAAGTCACACGCTAATGACATGTGGCATATGCATTGTGTGTCGTTAAATATGTAAGATGGGATCTATTCGATTTTAAAGGTTCACTTTCAAATTCCTTGCAACTAAGGATGTCATCTCATTCTTGTCACTTCGGTAAAGTAGGGTTAGGGTGGTACCTTGTGTAATTTATTCTCCATTCGCATCATATCGTGTCTCAACCATCTAAGCTGACTCATGCGAGCAGCCTTATCTAAGGAATTGATTCCCAACTTGGCCTTTATTTTTTCAATACTACTGTACTTGTCATTCTTAAATAGTGTCAGGTCAACTTGTTCGATGATTGAGTAGGCTACCCTAGTAAGTGTTACAAATTGTGGCCGTTTGGGTCGAAATTTACTGTTTCCTTGTGTTTGCGATGACTGGGGCCACATAAACCACATGCGGGCCCCTGTAGTGAGGTACTAACTCACTGTGGTTCTGTGATAGTAAATATAGTGTCCTGCTTCAACAAAATATCCAAAGCCGTCACAAATCAGGAAGTATTTTTCGAGGATCTTTCTATAATTGCTGTTCCTTCTAATATAATTTTTACTTGCTCTGTATTTTTGTCGTTTTCACTGTGTATCATTTAGTCAGTTGATGTGAAGAATTTAATATGGCTTCGAATACCCTTGTTACTTTTGTCATGCAGTCGCAAAGCGTGGCAACGATTTCAATACGGATTTCTTAGTCGCTCCGTTTCGAGATCTTGTTTCCTTTCACTATATGAAGAATGCAGGAGGTAACACGCCAACGGTGTGTTGTTCATGCATTTATTATCCTGTGGTCATGGTGGGATTGGAGTGTTTCCGTTGCGTGCGTGCATGTGCGTGTCGCGTATTGACAGAGGTTACAGCCTGTGAACTATCGATCAAACAGCGTCTGCGTCATAGTCATTCTCTCTTTTTAGGCTGACTGATTTTTAACTTTCTGTTCAATTATTTAACCAGATTAAAGTTAGCTATCCTTCCTAGAAAAGTCCTTTGGTGACAATACAGGAAAGGTGTACTATCGAGAGTACTGGTAGCGTTGACCAGTGTCCCCCCCAGGAGCTCACATTCAGTGGGGCGTAGGTTGACGACCACGGGACCCCAGCTGAGTCCGGCATTGCTTCCACTTACTTGTGCCGGGCTCCTCTCCATCTTCTTTCCTGTCGACCTCCCTTGGTCAACTCTTGTTCTTTTTCGACCCCGTCTGTTAGTTATTGTTGTTTTAAGGGGCAGAACTACGAGGGCATCTGCCTTCTGCCTCTGACCCCGACTGTATTAGGTAATTCGAGGCCTAGGGAGTCTTTCACTTTCCCGCCTTATTTGGCCCTTTTATCATCTTTCCTGATCCCTCATTCTTCGAGGGGCCAGACCTATGGTTTTCTTTTCATTCTATTTCCTTTTCTCTTTAAGATTCCCGCACTGTTTTTGTTAATTGGCTCCCCGTGTATCTAAATTACATTAAGCGAATTTTTTGAATCTACACTACATTTTGTAGGTATTTTCAATCTCAGTTGCATTTTCTAAGTATTTTCGATCTAAATTGCATTTAGCGAGTATTTTCAACCTCAATTGCATTTTGTAAAGATTGGCAATCTAAATTGCTTTTTAGTAGGCCTATGTCTTTCAATGTAGGTGGAGGCACTTTTGTGAGTATATTGAATTTCAATTGCATATTGTAAGTATTTTCAACCTAAACCGCATTTTGCAAGTATTTCCAATCTAAATTGCATTTTGTATGGTGGGCATTTTGTAAGTATTTTGATTCTCAATTGCATTTTGTGAATATTTCGAATCTAAATTACATTTTGTAAGTATTTTCAATCTAAATTGTATTTTGTAGGTATTATCAATCCAAATGAGTAGTTAGAATCTACCATACATTTTGTAAGCTTTTTCAATTTCAATTGCATTTTGTAAGTTATTTGAATTTCAATTGCACTTAGTGAGTATTTTGGATCTGAACCTGTCTTTTTCAATCTAACTTGCATTGCGTATTTTCAATTTCAATTGCATTTTGTAGGTATTTTGAACCTCAATTGCATTTCGTACTTGTTTTCAATCTCATTTGCATTTTGTAAGTATTTTGAATGTAAATTGCATTTTGTAAGTAGACCTATTCCCACTCTACATTGCATTTTGTACGTATTTTGAACCTAAACTACATTTTGTGCCTATTTTCCAATCTATTCCTTTTGTGAGTATTTTCCTTCTAAATTATCCTTTGTAAGTATTACCACTCTCAATTTTGTGAGTCGTTTCAATCTGAGTTCCATTTTGTCCGTATTTTCAGTCTCACTTAATTTTCGTTATGGTTTCCATTTCATTGTCATTTTCGCTATTACCCAGATCATTAGGGTCTGATAACCTAGATGTTAGGCACCTTAAAACAACAATTATCATCATCATCATCATCATGTTTGTATTTGTTATGGCTGTGATTCCATTGTTCTTAATGGGAGTAATCGTAATTTTAACGTTGAAAGGTTAGCTGTACGTCGTAACAAACAGTTCTTATTGTAGAATGAGAGTGTCGGAAAAAATAGTATTTATTCTGACACCCATTGTACAATAGTGGGCCTCAGTACAAGTAGTTTAGAGAATTAACAAGTGCTCCATACAATATTCTCGAAAGACTGGGTCGGACAAAAGCGAAAACATAGTCATAGGCCTCCGACCCCCTAATACCCTCGTGGACGGAAGGAGATGAGAGTTGACCGATTAAGGTCAGACATAAATATAAAAATGAAAACCAGGCAGGAGTAACAAGAAGCAATACCAGGATAAGTTAGTGGTCGCCAAATCGTGGCTCATGAAATTAAGATCAATTTCCTACGGCAACGCATGATCAGCGTAGCCCACGATGGATTCGCACCAGCTTGTGCACTCTTTATCTAAAATCTGAAATGGGGCTATTAAATGTCTTAGCTTGAAGGGATTCGGAAACATTGGTTTAATTTGCGCTGGAATCAAATTTTTCGGTTGTACCTGTCCTATCTGCGTAGAGTTTCTTTTTTGGTCATGAAACGAAAATTATGAGTGTAGGTTGAAGCTAAAACTAATATATAAATTAGTCATATTAGTCCTTCACGGCAGGGCAGATGGCCTCATTATTCCCCTGATAAAAACAACAATCATGATAATAATCATCATCGTCAGTTTTTTCACGGAACTACTTGTTTGGTTGGTATATTGGATTTTACGGCCAGTGAATTAAAACTCGGCAATTATTCTATGTTTATGGCGAGTCTTGTCCGGGCACGGACACCAAGAGCCCGCTGATGAGCCAGCTTGGTGTTCCTAGGCAAAACCCCGCACAAGACACGGCATAAACCTAGAGTATTTGCTGAGTTTTACTTGTTTGGTTCTTTATTTACTCAGCAACATTTGTCTTTTAGATCTAAATTTAATTATTGTTGGTAAAATTAACATTACCATACAAACCTTACTTCATAGTTTCTCCGCAATTATTTATGCAGCTATTCACATAGTAGACACCGAAGATGCACCGTTGTGTTCGCGTACAGTAACACTAAATTTTGATTTAAAATGTTTTGTATGTGTGGTACACTTGAAATTTAAGTAACTACGATCGATGACTCTGGTTTCCCTGAAATTATATCGTGTTATTACATACCCATTATGGTTTGAGTGAAAATCAGCGACTTACAAGACAAAATAACTAACATAAGGCATACCTGGTCGTTCATATCTGATAAGTAAAGGAAAACAAAAGTTGCTTGAAATGGAAAAACAACCTATGCAAATGCCTTACATTCTGGCAATTGACACTTTTTAAGTTTGCCACATCCAGGGCCTCACATCTTGTGGGGCGTAGTCTGACAACCATGAGGCCTTCTCTGATCTTTCTTGTCAATTTACCGTGGTCAACACTCGTGGTCTTCCCAGTCGAATTACATTGGTCAACACTCGTGGTCTTTGTAGTCCGGCAGTATTAGCGTATTCTTCATTTTGCCGCCTCTCATGGCCTCTCATTTTCCGATACCATCATTTTCGATCTTCCCTTTGAATGTTACGTGGGGCAAATGACTTCGATGTTCTGCGTCTTTGAACAAAAATCGTTATCACTACCATAATTGCTTTTGGATAATTTGTTTAGATTCACATTTTTTGGTGCTGTTACAAATCTTGAGGAGGGAAGTCAAGGGAATTAAGTAGGCTACTGTCCTCGCACTATTACACTGCCGTTGAGTGTTCGTTGCATTTCTAAGAATGTGAAGGATTCAAGTATTCTTCATTTTGCCGCCTTTATAGAATTTCCTTTTCATTTACCGATACCCTTATTTACTACGGGTGGTTATCTTCCTTTTTCCCGTTAACGTGACTGAATGTTACGAGCTGCAGACGATTTTCGCTGATTTAATTCCTGTGATACTGTGTTGTGCCACAACTAGTACTCCATACAGTACATAATCACAGTTTAATAAACAAACACAAGTCTGGAATATTACCGGTTAACCCTTAAGCAAGGGCTATTTCTGCATGCTACAGTAATATCTTATAATGAACCATAACTTCTTGCTGCTAACTGTACCAGTGACTTGCCGAAAGACATTGCCTGTTTATTATCCAGTAGTGTATGTGAAGATATGCACTTGGAGGCGTCACACTGCTGCTTTGGAATGTTTGGGGACCTCTAGGTAGAGAATCGTCCTGACTAATAATAATAATAATAATAATAATAATAACGGCCGATGTAGGTAATGTTTTTGCGGAGAATATTATAGTCTCTATACCTTTCCCGGAAGTAATGACGTAGCACTCTGGCAGAGTTATAGCGCGAGTACAGTAAATTGGTATATTTGCATTTTAATATCAAGGGCTCACATCCTAAGTACAGTAATATCTTATATTGAACCATAACTTCTTGCAAACTGTACCAGTAACTTGCCGATAGACATTGCCTGTTTACGCATTCATAGGAAGGATTTGTGTCTGTCTGCCCCTATTATTCCCGTTTAAACGGGGTCGTGGTTGAGATAAGTGAATTTACTATGCGAAAATGTTATTCCGACCATTACGTTTAGGGTAGCCCAATTATCATCGGTGGTTAATCTTAAGACATTCTGCACCAATATCTGGAATAAAATACACACACAAATGCAGTAGCCTATACGCTTGACTACTTCAATAATTCATGAGATAGTCTACTTAGTATTTAAGTAGTGAAGTGTATATTCTTTGATAGTATGCATCGTGTATCATCAACTGCCCAAGAGAATTAGGCTTCCCTATTCGTGCTGAGAGACTGAAGAACGTTTTTTACATAGAATTTAACAAGGCTTTACTGAAGAAACGACTTCAAATTTTCTATGATCAACTACCGTTATTATATTGCAGCTATGTCTGCGCTGCCTGTTCGTCTATTTTGTCTACGTACACACTGGAGCACGCTGTTTAAACGTGCACCACGGTTGCGCGGGAAGCTGCAGCAAGTCCGGGGATCACAGGTTTGAATCCCGGCGCTGACAGTTGCTATCCTGAGTATAGGTTTTCCCTAATTTGTTCCACTTTCCCTCCAGGCAAATGTCGGGATAGTACCTTCAAGTCCTGGGGCGCCTACGCCATCCCCGTCCCGAATACAGTTACACACACTAATACAGTCATCACAGGAATACAGGTTATCAGGCAAGTTGAACACACACCCAACTACACGGAGATGGTCCAAGCCCCTCAAATGATTTAAAGACAACACATATTTAATGCTAGTCTTTTACTAATATTCGCCTGCTGTTTCTTTGTGCTGGAATGGGAGCGTGTGTTGTGTTGTACTGTCTGTTTGTTGGCTTGCTCTCTGTGCTCATTGAAATCGATGTCCTTGAATCTTGAAGTATTGCTCATTGTGTGCGCTCTTGCATCCTGGCCGCCAAGCAGGCCAACTCTGGCCTACATTAAGAAGCCGCCACGTTTGCAGGTGATACGGTTAGGACGGGTGGCTCCTATGTATATATATATATATATATAATTGTTTAATAAACAATCGAGGGCGGTGGGACAGTCGACCACCATAAGGCCGTGACCAGTGTTAACAAAATACATCATTTAGTATACCATAAATTAGTCTGAAATTTGCGCGTCGGCATGTTCAAATTTAAATGTGCTCTTACAATCACAACTAAGGATAAAAACTCCCGACTGGGCACTTCGTTCCATGATACATTTGACAGAAAAATCTGGTTAGGTCACTGCGAATATCGATGGAGAATATTGGACTTGGCTGCTCGCGTGAAACACAGTAACGCAGCTTGACACGCTCAATAAGCCACGAATGCCGGCATTTGTGGTTTTACCAACTTTGTGGCTTGGCATGGCGTTTGGCCAAAAATGAGACCATACTGTAAACCCATTCTCGTCTTGCAGTGCTTTGTGGGTGTACATATGACTCGACTTCCTGGATCACGTTATTCTTTGAAGGACAAAATAATCCATCTCTAATTGTTGTATTCTTTATCCCTGCGGATTGAGCTTGACCTGATGTCAGGACTGCGGTTTGGCTTCCACATTGTGGTAAATAAGTAGACTAAACCTACACTCGCTTGGACTACTCAACACTGTTGACTCGTGGAATTGACCACTCCGTGAGGTTCCCGATGTGGCTCACTTATTTCCTACGCCGCCCGCCTCGTGTGCAGTGGCTAGCATTCTTGTCCGTCATCCTCCAGGCCCGGGTTCAATTCCAGGCTCACCCAAGAAATTTAATTCAGGTCTGTGGGCTGGAGCGGGGTACACCCAGCCTAGTGAGCAAAACTTAAGAAAGGTGGGTTCGATTGCCTCCTCAGTCATCGATGGAGTGGTTTTCTGTGGTTTCCCACTTCTACTCCAGGCAAATGCCGGCTAACGTAAAACCACGGACGCCTCCTAACCAATCCTCACCTGAATTACAAATACATTACTACTGCTACTACTACTACTACTACCACTACTACCACAATAACACAGATTATTAGACACATTTTACTCACACCCAAGTAGTACTGCTCGGGTCCAAGCTCTGTGAATTTGCGGGTTGAGGGGAAGGGGCAGGGAAGGGTCAGGCGAGAAGAGAAGGGCCTGTCAACAGCCCGCCGTGATATTTGGTATTCCTTTCTATTTCAATACTGCTAACATTAGGCCGCTGCTCAAACCACTGGGATGTTGCGAATGAGTGAGTGAAAGTCACCGACCAATGTATTTGGTTCTGTTACGAATCACGGATCGGAAAACCTCATCACTCGTCACCATCAGTTCTCATAGTCAGCGATCCATATTCCTCTCAGGTTCACGCAGATTGGACCCGAGCAGTATATGGGGCTGAATGACCACGTTGTCCAAACGAAACAAAAAACTACCGTACTACTTCCTTTTCCGATGCGCTTCTCTCGGACCTACTTTTCCCGAAGCGTTTTTCTGCGTGGTTTCTCTAAAATCGACTTCTTCATATTATTTTGTCAGATCTCTTCGAGCGTCAAAAACCAGAGTTATCATCTGATATTGTGACACAGAGCTATATTTGAAGTGCCTAACTAAGTAACGCATGCGCTGCGAGTTCAATTTAGCATCGGCCATTTAATATCCCGTAAGAGCTGTTGACTATGATTTAATAGCCTATTCGCTGTGGAGGATTTGCACATTATGTCCGGCCCATCCTCGGATTCGTTGTAAGTTCAAAACAAGGCACTCTGCGAAGTCGATTGAAGGTTGAAATTGACTGTGGCTAAATCAATGTTCAGAAAGATCAAAAGGATCAAATAAGAGAAATGATTATCCTAAGATAGGTGCTTTATCCCACTGTGACTGTAAACTTACGTGACGTGGGCAGGGATGGCAGAAGCTTCTTAGCGAAACCTCGTACCAACCTTTCAAATAACATCCTACTCAATCCTCGCACACCCCAAAACTCGCATGCAATAGATAAAAGGACTTTTAAGACGCAACTTTACCCCCAAATGATGGCTTTATAATCGAATTAAATGACTCATAATACTTATATGATTCCCCCAGGGGCTCACATCTAGTGGGACGTGGGTTGGCGACCACGGGACCCCAGCTGAGTCCAGCATTGCTTCCACTTACTTGTGCCGGGCTCCTCTCTATCTTCTTTCCTGTCGACCTCCCTTGGTCAACTCTTGTTCTTTTCCGACCCCGACGGTATTAGGGTATCCGAGGCCTAGGGAGTCTTTCACTTTCCCGCCTTAATTGGCCCTTGTCTCATCGTTCCTGATCCCTCCTTCTTTGAGGAGTCAGATCTCTTGTTTTCTTTTCATTATATATTTTTTTCTCTTTAAGTTTACCGCACTGTTTTTGTTAATTGGCTCCCCGTGTATCTAAATTCCCTTAAGCGATTTTTTTATGCCTCTACACTTCCATTTTGTAGGTATTTTCCATCTACGTTGCATTTTGTAGATTTTTTCGATCTAAATTGCATTTTGCGAGTGTTTTCAACCTCAATTGCATTTTGTAAGGATTGACAATCTAAATTGCTTTTTAGTAAGTCTTTCAATATAGGGGGCGGAACTTTTGTGAGTATTTAGAATTTCTATTGCATTTTGTATTTTCAACTTAAGCTGCTTTTTGCAAGTATTTTCAATCTTAATTGCATTTTGTAGGGTGCGCATCTTGCAAGTATTTTGATTCTCAATTGCATTTTGTGGGTATTTTGAATCTAAATTTCATTTTGTAAGTACTGTATTTTCAATCTAAATTGCATTTTGTAAGTATTGTCCATCCAATTGAGTAGTATGAATCTACCATACATTTTGTAAGCCTTTTCAATTTCAATTGCGTTTTGTAAGTATTTTGAATTTCAATTGCATTATGTGAGTATTTTGAATCTAAACCGGCCTTTTTCAATCTAAATTGCATTGTGTAATTTCAATTGCATTTTGTAAGTATTTTCAACCTCTATTGCATTTTGTACGTATTTTCAATCTCATTTGTATTTTGTAAGTATTTTGAATTTCACTTGCATTTTGCAAGTATTTCGACTGTACATTGCATTTTGTACGTATTTTGAACTTAACCTACATGTTGTGCGTATTTTTCAATCTATTCCTTTTTTGAGTATTTTCGTTCTAAATTCCCTTTTGTAAGTATTACCACTCACCATTTTGTGACTAGTTTCAATCTGAGTTTCTTTTTGTAAGGATTATCATTCTCATTTAATTTTCGTTCTGGTTTCCACTTCATTGAAATTTTCGCTATCACCCAGACCATTAGGGGCCGATAACCTAGATGGGAGGCCCCTTAAAACAAAAATTATCATCATCATCATCATACTTATATGATATTTCCTTGAGACAGTTGATGTTGAACTACTACTTTCCTAGCCAATATACTACTACTGTTACGTAAACTTTCTTGACCAATTGTATCCATTATATATCCTTTGGGGGCTATTAGGTCGAGTGGAATTTTAAAAGCCGACGCTTTGAGACAACTACTTGTCCCTTTATCAAGGTTTCTCATGAGAAGAAGGAAAGAAAGAAAGAAAGAAAGAAAGAAAGAATGAGTAAACATAGATAAATGGTATAAGATAGGAAGCCATGTCGAAACAAATAGTTACTCCATGGCCTACTGAGACCAAGTTGATGTTGGTAATGAAACTATAGAGGGCCATGATTTACTTAAGGGATAACCACCACCTCTTAAAGTTCTGTGGTTGTCTACTTATTTCAATTGCCCCCCGAATGATACGAGTTGTGAAATATTTCTCCATACAGATGACAGACGTTTAACCGAAAAGAATTCGATGGTCATTCTGTATGGCATGTTCAGCCACCTACATACTTCTCTGGTTGGCAAAGACGTAAATGCCTACGATGTTCATTGACCCTTGTTGTGATTCTACTACATGTCTGACCAATATACTGTATACGTAACCATAGAAACGTGGCATCTTATATACTCCAGTGACTGATTGTACGTATGGCAGATAGGCTAATTCCCCAGGAGGAGGATTCTACGATAATCTGTCTTTCGGGTTAGGATGTAACACTTCATTAATCTCTTTCTTCTGGAAAGTATCGACCAGGAAAGCTCACCGTCTAACATCTCTAACTTATCCTTTTCACACACCGTCCTTGCTCTGCTGCCCTCTATAGTTTCATTACCATCATCCTCTTGGTCTCAGGAGGTCATGGAGTAAATATTTGTTTCGACATGGCTTCCTATCTTATACTATTTATCTATGGAGGTTATATGCCATTGTTTACTCTTTCTTTCTTTCTTTCTTTCTTTCTTTCTTTCTTTCTTTCTTTCTTTCTATCTTGACAAACCCTTGATAAAGGGACACGCAGGTGTCCCGAAACGTCAGCTCTTAAAATTCCGCCCGGGCTTCCGGGGGCGTCTGCACTTTAGTTCGCTCTGACTGCTTTAGTGAAGAGTTTCCGTTAACTACTCCTTTGGAAGCTATTGCAGTCCGCGTGTCATTGCCTGTTATGACTACTGTTTGTAACTTGTACCTTCCACCGAACCAGCTTCTTGATATTAACGCTGTCTTTCATCTTATAGATCAGCTTCCCACCCCTTTCCTACTCGTGGGTGATTTCAATGCACATCACCCACAATGGGGATCACCATCTTCGAGCCCCCAGAGGCAGGGACGTGGAGGGCTTAATTCAAGGACTGGATTTGTCATTGTTAAATACGGGGGAAGCCACTCATTTTAGCTTAACGCACGGCCCTTACTCACACATTGACTTGAGTGTGTGTAGCCGTGCGTTAGTTCCCCATTTTGGTTGGTACGTACACGATGACCTCTGTGACAGTGACCATTTCCCGATCGTTCTCACTCTTCTTAGCCAGAAGCCCGTGGCGTTCCCCAGTCGTGGGTACTTTAACGGGAAAATTGGCCATTATTTACAGAATGCGTTGTTTTTGACGACCTGGGATGCCGGAGCATCGATGGCGAGGTACAGCACATCACTGATGTGCTTCTTGTTGCCGCCGAGGAATCGATTCCATCCTTTTCTGGGACTCCTCGTCGCAAACTCGTCCCCTGGTGGACAGAGGATATTGCAGCGGCAATAAGAGACCGTCGTCGAGCTCATAAGCACTACTGTCGGCGTCCAACCATGGCCAATTTGGTGGCGTTTAAGAAATGTCGTGCCAAGGCACGGATTCTTATCCGCTAGAGTAAGAAACAATCATTGGAACGGTATGTGTCGTCTATTATGGCACATATCCCCTCCTCTCAAGTACGGACTAAACTACGACGCATTTCGGGAATTCAGGCATCTTCTACTGTACCGGGAATTTCCATTGATAATGAATTGGTTACAGATCCTTACCGCGTTGCAAACCATTTTGCATCTTATTTTGCGGATATATCCGGTTCCGATAACTATGATACAGATGTCGTGGCCCTGAAGCGCGAGGCAGAACGTTTCCAGCTCAGTTTTGCTTCCCGCGCTTCGGAGGAGTACAACGTGCCCTTTACGGAGTGGGAACTCCGCGGAGCGCTGGCGCTCGGCAGGGACACGTCTCCCGGGCCGGATAATATTCACAACCAGATGCTTAAACACCTTAACGATGAGAGCATTCGTTATTTGCTCAGGATGTTTAATCGTATCTGGTTGGAAGGTATGTTTCCAGCGCAATGGCAGGAAGGTATAATATACAGTCGGACACTTAAGTCTACATACACCCTAAAATTAACACATAAAGTCACAATCAAACATGAAAATATTCTGTATTCACTTTCTGTGACATAAACAAGGCATCTTAGGAACGAAAAACAACAAATATACTTCATACTGAATAATAGTTCCATACATCTTGAGCATACAAATGGAACATCGGTCTGGTACAAAAGTAAACATACACTGTAATATTGTTCACTTGCAGGCACGATTTAATATTTTGTATTGCCGCCCTTTGCTTCGATCACAGCTTCCAAACGGCGAGGCCTCGATTCCACCAATATTTGTGTGTCCCCAGCTGTGAAGTTCTGCCACCCTTTCACTAAGGCTGCTTTCAAATCAGCTTTGATTTTGCTGTTGTATTTTTTTATCCTACGCTTCAGTTCTCCCCACAGATGTTCAATTGGGTTGATGTCTGGTGACTGGGGAGGTGAATGCAACTGTTTTGGTATATTGTTAAGTAGCCATTCTTTTACGACAATAGCCGTATGCTTCGGGTCATTGTCTTGCTGAAACACCCAGTCTGTTGAGTCCCAGTTTCTCCGCAGATTGTTTCAAATTATCCTTTAAGATGGTCAGATACTTCCATTTATCCATAATGTCCTCAATAAATACTAAATTTCCAACCCCACCTCCAGACATGCAACCCCACACAAGAATGTTTCCACTACCATGCTTTACTGATGGGACAAGATTTTTCTTGTTCAAACTTTCGTTCCTTTTTCGCCACACCTTTTGCTTTCCATCGCACTGGAAGATGTTGAACTTACTCTCATCCGTGAAAAGCACTGTATTCCAAAATGTGGAATCTTTATTTCGATGCAGAGTTGCAAAGTCAAGGCACTTCTGTTCATTGACCCTGCTTATGAACGGGTTCTTCCTTGCTGTTCTATTGTTAAACTCGTGATTGCGCAGAAGTCTTCGTACTGTGATGGGATGAATGATATTTCCACTAGCATTTGCGACACCTACCGCCAATTCCGTAGCTGTAATTCTGGGATCTGCATTCACTTTTCTAATGCTGTGTCGGCGCTCCCTGTTAGATAATTTAGGTGGTCGTCCACATCTAGCTTTGTCTTCTACACTTCCTCGATCATTGTAGTTTCTTATTACGGTTTGGACACTTGCATGGCTCCTTCTAAAAATTTCCCCAATTTTCCGCAGTGAAAACCCCTTTTTACTGAGCTCAATGATATTTTTCCTCACCTCCATTGGTATTTCAGTTCTCTTTGGATCCATGTTACGCGATCGAATTATGTATTGCAATGCACGTCTACTGTATCAACAAACCACACCACTTTGACTATGTTCACTGCAACGGCTCTCCTACAACTGACGACAGACTCGACGTGTATGTTGACTTATGTACCGCAGTAAATACACAATGTTGCATCTAGCACGCTTGTAGTGCACGATACTGGTCTGAAGACCTTGGCTTATGTTGTTGTGGACGTGGAAGCAGACATAGGTGTACGTCCACCTCTGTGCATCCAAGGTTGTACACAACATGCTATAAAAAGGGGGTGTATGTAGACTTTAGTGTCCGACTGTACCTATCCTGAAGCCCGACATGGATCCCAATTTGACAGGGAGTTACAGACCTATTTGTCTCACAAACGGTCTGTGCAAGCTCTTTGAGAGGATGGTCAATTGGCGACTGGTGTGGGTCCTGGAGAAACGAGGACTCCTGTCTGAATGCCAGTGTGGTTTCAGGGCGTCTCGGTGTACCAACGACCATCTGGTACGCCTCGAGACCGCCATACAGGACGCTTTTCTCCGGAGACAGCACCTAGTTGCTGTTTTCTTTGACCTCGAGAAGGCTTATGACACAACTTGGCGTTACGGCATCCTCTCTACCCTGCATCAATGGAAATTCCGAGGTAACTTGCCGGTCTTTATTGCGAATTTTCTGTCCCTTCGCCTATTCCGTGTCTGAATGGGGGGGGGGACATATTCGCAATATCATGTACAGGAAAACGGAGTCCCACAGGGATCGGTGCTTAGCGTTACATTATTTGCGATTGCCATAAACGGTATAGTCGCTGCTGCTTGTCCAGCAGTGGTACCGTCGCTATATGTAGACGACTTCGCTCTACATTATAGTGCGCAAAATATGGCGGTCGCTGTACGACAGCTACAACAAGCTATTCGGAGAGTGGAACGCTGGACACAAGAGCATGGCTTTCGGTTCTCAACCGCTAAGACCTCGGTTGTCCATTTCTGCCGAAAGCGCACTCTCCATCCTGATCCTGAGCTTTATCTGGGCGATGTAGCTTTGCCTGTTGTTGCTACGTACCGGTTCCTTGGGCTCCTTTTCGATCGGCAGTTAACGTGGGAGCCACACGTTCGATGTTTGAAAACTGCCTGTGCTAAGAAACTCAACATGTTGCGGTTTCTTGGCGGCACATCGTGGGGAGCGGACCGCACGGTGCTCCTACGTTTTTATCTAGATTAGATTATGGCAGTGTAGCATATGGTTCGGCCCGTAAGTCAGTGCTTGTTAAACTGGACAGTGTCCACCACGGCGGTGTGAGGCTGGCGACGGGAGCCTTTCGAACGAGCCCAGTCGTCAGCTTGCTCGCCGAGGCTGGCGTACCTCCTTTACACCTGAGACGCCAACAAGTACTGCTGACTTATGATGCAACTATTCGACAGATGCCACTTCATCCAAGCTATCCATGTTTGTTTACCAATCCGAATCGCCGGCTGTATGATGCGTTCACCCGAGCCACTCGGCCGGCGGGGATTCGCTTGGATGACTTATACCGGCAGTTCCGATTTCCTTCTGTCTCCTGTATCGTCCGAGTACCTAGCAAGGCCCCTCCGTGGATGGTCTCTCGCCCTGATATCATCCTGGATCCTGCACACCGGCCCCAAGTCGGACACTGACTCCTCCGTCCATCGGAGGCTGTTGCAGTCCGTGGTGAGCCGGTATCCAGGATCAGGGCTTCTATTCACGGACGGTTCGAGGGTAAACGAGAAAGTAGGCTGTGCATTTGTGGATCGTCGGTTTCCCTGTTCACTTCCCGAGGCCTGTGGCGTGTACACAGCGGAGCTCTATGCCATCTTAGAGGCTCTGCGGTACACGTTATCAGACGATCACCAGCACTTTCTGGTGTGTACTGACTTTCTGAGTGCGCTACAAGCGATCGATGTCTGTTTCCCGAAGTACCCGTTGGTCCAGCGTGTGCACGACCTGCTCATCAGTGCGTATAACGCTGGAACCAGGGTGACCTTTGTGTGACTTCCTAGCCACATGGGTATTGCGGGAAACGAGCTTGCTGATCAGGCGGCGAGAGAGGCAGTAGCACTGCCCTCGCTACCGTATAAGGTGCCTGCTAGTGATGTGTGCTCTCAGTTGTGGCATTCGATCGTGTCGCATTAGTTGGGAGCGTGGCGTGCCACGCCTCCACCCAACAAACTGAGAGGCATCAAGGAGACAACGAAAGTGTGGAAATCTTCCTTCCGATCTCTCCGGAAGGAAGCTGTGGGACTCTGTCGACTCCGGATCGGCCATGGGATTGCTGCGCACTCCCACTTGCTAAAGAGAGAAGACCCCCCCCCCCCCCCTGTGTGTACTTGCGGTGCCTACCTAACTGTGGCACACATTCTCTTGGAGTGCGTGGATCTGACCGATCTGCGAAGGACTCTTAAACTGCCTAATACCCTCTCCCTTATTCTCCGTGATGACGGGCCGTCAGTAGACTTCGTCATCCGGTTCATGAGGGAGAGTGGTTACTTTTTTTAAGTTTTAATATAAGTTAAGACTTTTAATTCAGGTTAAGCCTTTTTTATATGTTTTTTTATTGCGTTCATCTATTTTATTGTTTACTATGCCTTATTTGTTTTATTGTGTTTTACAATCCACCTTTTATTCTTTTTATTCAAATAAGGCTTAATTGTTGGGGCTCACTGTCTATTTTATGTAAACCATTTTCGTTTCATCCATAGCAGTGAGCTGTTTTTATCTTCATCCTTTCATTTCACGCCATTTCATTTCATCAGGGGCCGATAACCTTGATGTTAGGCCCCTTAAAACAACAATTATCATCTTAAAATTCCACCCGACCGAATAGCCCCAAAGCTGTATAATGGATACTACTACTACTACTACTACTACTACTACTACTACTACTACTACTTACTACTACAGGTTGTCAGACAAATTCTTCTCATACGGAAGTACATGGGGCTGAATGACCACGATCTCCAAACCCCTTGAATGAAACCAATAACAACTTCATTTTCCTGGTGCGCTTCTCTTGGACCCACTTTTCCCGAAGCGTGTACACTACTACCGACACCTCACTAATACAGGTTATCGGACATATTCTACGCACACCCAAATATATTGGGCTAAATGACCACGATATCCAAGCCCTTCAAATGAAACGACATGAACTATGGTACGTTTCGCTTAAGCCTAGGAGGATCATCTTACCTTGTAGGACTACAGTATAGTAGAGTGAAAACTTCGTCCTGGACGTGGGTTCCAGTCCCTTCCAGCATTTCTTCCATATGCAGTATGTGTGCCGTACTACTCTATTCCACCGTTCTAATATACCCCCCTCTCTTTTGTTTTTGACTATCCCAACGGTATCAGGGCATTCCATTTCCTTGGGTGACTTTCATAACTCTGTCTTAGTTGGCTTTCTCTTTTCTACGAGGGTCATATATCTCTCTCTTTGGGGGGAGGGGGGGGGGGCTTGGCTTTGAATGCATGTTTTTGTTTCATTTAGAGTCTTTGGACATCGTGCCTTCCAGCATTTCTTCCATATGCAGTATGTGTGCCGTACTACTCTATTCCACCGTTCTAATATACCCCCTCTCTTTTGTTTTTGACTATCCCAACGGTATCAGGGCATTCCATTTCCTTGGGTGACTTTCATAACTCTGTCTTAGTTGGCTTTCTCTTTTCTACGAGGGTCATATATCTCTCTCTTTGGGGGGGGGGGCCTTGGCTTTGAATGCATGTTTTTGTTTCATTTAGAATCTTTGGACATCGTGGTCATCTGCCCACGTACTTGGCTGTGTGTTTGTCGAACACATTCAAGCTATCCCTTGCATGTTGTGACTAAGAAAGGTGGGTTAGTAGCACACTTCTCCATGGCACACCCGGTTTAACACCAACAGATCCTCAAATTTGGCGTAGTCGGTAAGGCTTTCTTATAATGTTCACAAGGTTTCGGGATCGAATCCTAGTTTGATTGGCATTTAAGGATACTTTATACGACAGACCCATGTCCGTCGATTTGCTCCTTCGGTTCCACTACGTCTCTAAAGTCAGAGTAGTTAACTAGGACGTTAAAACTATAAGACTATTAATGCACCCTCAAGTACTTATGTCAGGTGGGTAGCTTAGGAATTACCACTCCTCGTGGTGGACCTGCGAAACTGATTCTCCTTCGTTCCTTCGCTATGTAAAAGTCGTCAAAACCATATGTTATTCTGTGTGTCCCAAGTGAACTAGTGACAAAAATATAGGGCGTTGGCTCTGTTAAAATACGCGTAAATCTAAATTTTCCAGTGTACATTGACTCAAAGACTAGTTCTTTTTTTGAATTCTGAATTTTTGTTTATCCGTAATTTTTGTTTATTATAATTATTAATTTCATGTAATTATTATTATATGTAAGTGTCTACCTCTATTTTCTTAATTTCATTCTAAATGTGTATACTTGTGTTAAGAGGGGCAGATGACCTCGAAGTTCCGCTCTTTAAAACCTCAGTAACTAACTAGCTAGCTAAAATACCCGAAAGAACATCTTCAGTCTCCATAATCCTCTGTCATTCGGCGTATAACATGAAATTTCATTTTAAAAACCTACTCTCTGTAGATTACTTTCGATCAGTAGCAGTAAAAGTTTCTGTTTTAGTTGCTGGTCATTTTCGGATGTACAAAGGTGACCATTGCTGTCAGCGAGCACGTTGTGTTGCATTTTAGTAACATTACACGCACTGAGAGCCACGCGCGCTTGTTTCGGTGCACGCAATGCTTCCTGTTCACTGTGCGTGTGGAGGCTCATTGTGACCACGCTCTCATCGTGTTAGTTTTACGTCTGCATGCATACACCCGACCGCGGTATGAGTGAAATGCTGGGGCTGCGAGAAATCAATGCCTAAAGAGAGGGGAATCGTCTCATTACTCAGCCCCGAAATCAATGTGTTTTCTCATTCAGCTATCATTAGCAAAGGGATGGATGGATGGATGGATGGGTGTCATGTTATCATACCCAGCAGCGTAGCCGAGTGTGTTGGGCCACGTTCGAGGACTAATGGAAGCCGCAGTAAAAACTGGAGATTCGAAGTTGGAATCACAGTGTTACAGCGGCCATCCTGAGTGTGGTTTCCCCTCTTATTATTATTCTTAACTCCCTCCATGCTCATACCGAGATTGTTCCTCACTTCAAGTGTAGGGGTATCTACCTCAATCTTATATTGAAATGCACCCTCACGTCTACAGTCATTATAGTATCACAGGTAATCAGACATGTACTGTAGGTGCACGAGGCTGATGACCAATGAGGTCTCTAGCTCTTTATGGAAACAACATGATTCTCAGCGTAGTGGCGTAAGGCATCGAGGTCATTAGCCCCGGGTGCTTGTAACCTATGAATTGTATGTGCTGTTGGATGGCTGCGTGGTTCAGCGGTAACGTTCTCACCTGCTGTTTCCAAGGTTGCAGGATCGAAACCTGGCGCAGCCATTTGCCATTTGAGGATGTGCAAATGCGAGGGAGCCATGTCAGTAGATAGATTCACTGGCACGTTAAAGATCCCATTCCGGGCAATATTCCGGCACCTCGGTGTCTTTTAAAACCGCAGTTGTTAAAAGGGGCGTAAAACCATTATTATTATTATTATTATTATTATTATTATTATTATTATTATTATTAAAATGTGGTGGGCCGATAACCTAGATGTTAGGCCCCTTAAAACAACAATTATCATTATTATTAAAATGTGGTGTTATGTAGCCTACCTGCAATTCACTATAGTTGGTATTAGTGAAGATATCCTTGCACTTAAAATCGGGCAATATCACGCCATGTGCTGCTTAGTTTGGGAAGGGGGATTATTCTGGTCATCTGCCATAAGTTGTTGAGATCCGTTTTCGAATTATTGGGCCTGTCCGTTAGCACTCTCACAGAATGCACGGATTGAGAGAGAGAGAGAGAGAGAGAGAGAGAGAGGGGGGGGGGGGCATTAAAGGAACTAAGTATTTGATAAAATAAACCACACAAACTCGTAATGGAACTTGAAGATGCTGGGCTTCACGTTTTTTTCTTTTTTTTTCTGTCTGCTTTGGGCCAGGCGATTTTTATTTCCGGGCCTTCCATCCATGTTCTCTGTAGTTTTTCTCCTTTTCTGTTGGTCAGTCGTTACGAACCTTTTGATTACCCTCTGACACGGTGCTTGCTATTGAGCTTTGTAATAAAGCGTAGCAAGCCATACAAGAATATGGTGTCTGCATATATGTTAAGAAGTAAACAGGGAGATTCCTTTGGATATGCGTCTAGGATGGCAGCCATCATTCAGTACCGTTCTGATCTTGCAGCAGTAATATGACATTGAAAGAATAGGAAGTCCATTGGCACCAACGAAGTATCGGTAATCATTGAACTGTCAGCTTTCAGCTTGAGAGTATCAACTGCTAAACTAATTCACCTTACGACCCTCTGAAACTGTTGTTTAGATCCGAATGGTGACTGTCGGAATTTAGAGTAGAGATTAGCATTTTCTTAATTTGCTTGTTCCACGTTCCTTTATTTAAAATTTTCATGAGGACCTCTTTTGGTCACCTCTTGTTCTTTCTTGACCTTAACGTTATTAGGTAGTTGCGAGCATTCGCCTCATTTTCAATTTTATATTCTACGATGAGACCCTGTCTCACTTGATGAATAGGGGCCGATAACCCAGATGTTAGGCCCCTTAAAACAACAATTATCATCATCATCATCACTTGATGACAACTGAAGACTTACAAGGAGGAGCCTTTGCAATGGTTTGTGTCATGCCATACCATTGAAATATTATCCGTGGAACCATGTCGTGTATTGGGAATTATCTTTGGAGATGGCATTGTACCAGTATACTCGTAGCTGTCATCAACTTGTCAACGTAATGAGCAAAATCTTAATTCATTGAGGTACTTTGAACTGTACCTCTCATAGGAAGAGATGCTTGACGATATCTGAAAAGTTTATGGTGGTCTACAGGTAAAACCCGACTTCGAGAACTTTAAAGATACCCGGGTGGTATACACACAAATTGAAAGTCATGTTTCTATTTGTAAAAATAATGTTCTACATGTTTAAGTCATGCATGATTGGAAAATTTGAAGGAAAAGAAAAACAAAGAAAACACAGTTGTCTCGCATTCTTTACGGTAAATTTTACCCAATGGTAACGTCACTGACGTGGGCAGACGCTAATTGTTTGACTGGTCCACGGTGGTAATTCACACCGTACGCTAAAAGAACAAACAAGGCATGTATGTGTGTTCTGGGTTTGAGGGGAGGGGAACGAGGAGAAGTGTCTTAACCCATTATTTACCGTGTTCACGCTAACCATTTACTCCCATGTTAATTCATTATATCCATTACTTTTGTTCTCATAAGCTGTTTGCTTACTGGCGTTGTGTTAATGCAGACGTGCATCCAAGGAGAGGACAGCTGCTAGTATTCTTGCGGTGGTTTCTTTTTACTGTGAGGTATGGTTGGGTGTAGGGGCATTTGTTCAGTGCGTCTCTTCAAATATGAAGAGTACAATGAGGAGCTGGTGGACAAGTGTACAGCTCAAGCAGGAAAGGAAAGGATTATTTGACTTCTCGTTATATGCAATTAGATGTTTCACTGAGCCAGTAATATAGTTTCCTGATATAGCCTATTGCAAACTTCGAAAGCTTTACGAATTTGTGTAGTATCGCACCTATTTTATTAAATAATAATGGCGTATGGCTTCTTGAGAGGCTTGATGCAGGTATGTTACATTGGCGCCCTTAGGTGACCTGTGTGTCGTGATGAGAAATAAAACTGATGAAGACTTCACGCACTCAGTCCCCAAGTCAGATGAATTAACCATCCGAAGTTAAAATCCCTCGACCCAGCCGAGAATCGAACTTGGGGCCCTTCGAACCAAAAGCTAGCAGCCTATCCACTTCGTCACGAAGCCGGCGTTTCATCTCTACATAGCTACCACATCCTACATCCGAGGCAATCTGTTCAACATATTCTAACCTTGATCTACCCCTACAGTTCTTGTCCTCGACCTTCCTTCCATAACTAACTTTGCTATTACTGGCTGTCTCAGTATGTGTCCTACCAATCTATCTGTTCTCTTCAATAGCAGTCACCTGAATCATCTCCTCTCGTTTTAATACCTCTTTCTTCGTTACTCTATCTACCTATCTGATCTTCATCGTTCTCTGTAACACCACATTTCAAACGCTTGTATTTGTCTGCTGCACCAACCGTCAAAGTTTCACTTCACTTTCTGAAATCAGCTTGTGGGTTTACGGAATCATCTGGCGGGGTTAACGTGTTCATTAAACTCGTATTAGGCCTATATTGTTTATGTCCTGAAGTTTGAGTCTCGTTGACGGCAGGCTTCCATTTCATCGTTGGCTGTTAAACCTATCATTCTCACTTCGTTCTTGCAAGCCTTACACGACTGATCCTTACATCATGGGGGAAAGCGTTTCCAAGTTTAGCTTTTGAGTTTCTCTATTTTAGTGATTATTCCTCCAACCTTCACATTGACTAGTCGCGAGAGTTACATTTGGTGTAGTGCTGGCGCGATAATTGAGTCAAGCTTCGCGAGAAATGATAATTCGCGAAATTTGGCTATATTATTGATGAAGCAAGAATGTTATGTTAAACGTCCTTATTAGTAAGAATTTTTGTTGCATGATATTTTATGGACGAAATTATATCTTCCTTTCAGTGACATTTGTGAATTTATTGACACACTAGCAGAAGTATCCATTCTTCGAACGGTCTTCGGTATTAATAACCAGATGTTACCAATTGATCTAGTGTTGCAATGTTTAGGGGCTTGGAACCTGTTTGTTGGCAAAGAAAAATGATTAGCTAAAATGTGCTCTCAAACTAAATTTACCTAACGTGTTCTTCCTGGCGTGAAAATAAAATTGTAAACCTCGTAGACGAATCGCAATACACGTCACATACGAACTGACCCTAACCGTTGTGTCAAGTGCCCAACTACAGGAAGACCCCTTTTATAAATTATAAAGGCTTGTGGTGCACGAAAATTCAGTTTTCTTTAGCCTTCAATGGCCCAGATTCCTAAAATCTGCAAAAAAACGTCTACTATTTCAAATCAGGAAATTTTGAAAATAATGTTGCTGTTTGGAGATGTAATAGACCTTCTGTACGACATATCGCACGTGTAAGTCGTGTGAAAAAAAATCTAGGGTACTCCTTGAACCCCTTAAGCGCATTGATGAATTTTACAGTTTTAGTTGGTTCCGTGATAACCTTATAGCCATTTGCAACCTTTCACAGAAATGTAATAAATGGAGTGGCATTACTTATTCCAGAAATAGATGGAAAGTTGGATGCCACCTCTTGAGATACTTTTGTCATGGTTAGTGGCTTGCATTCCTCCTTTAGTTTATTAAATGAAATTAGTTTTCTGGGAATATCTAAGAAACTGTTGGGTTTAGAGCCTTAAAATATAGTTTTCGGGGACCCTTTACGGCTCTTGAGGGGCCCCGAGTTTTGTTTCTGACACCTATGGGTTTGAAAATGAGTTTGCCTCGTCGTTGCACGCCATAATAATGATAATAATTAAAATAATAGTAATAATAATAATATAACAATATAGGGATAGGGATATAATAGACCTTCCGTACGATACCCGCACGTGTAAATCGCGTTAAAAAATTCTAGAGCACCCCTTGACCCCTTAAGCGCATTATATGCATTGATGAATATTTCAGCTTAATTTGGATCCGTTATAACCTTATTGTCGTTTGCAAACTTTCACAGTATTATAATAAATTGAATTGCATTGCGTCTTACAGAAATAGATGGACCTCGGAGATTCAGTTGCCATGGTTACCGGCATGCATTCTTTCATTAATTTATTAAGTGAAATTAGTTTTCTGGGAATATCTCAAAAACTGTTGGTTTTAGGGCCTTAAAATGTGGTTTTCGGGGGCCCCCCGAGTTTCGTTTCTCACATTGAGGGGCTGAAAATGAGCTTTGTTTCACCCTTCTACGCCTATTTCAGCATGTATTTTAAGGGGGTAGGGCCCCTTTTATGAGAGGTACGGAGAAGAGTTACATCAATGATTGGTGTCGTGCCTCTGAAGGATATCTGAATCAAATTTTACGTTGATCCACTCAGCCGTTCTCGAGTTATAAGGACACAAAAAATTGTCCACAAACAAACAAACAAACAAACAAACAGACAGACAGACAAACAAAAATTTTATTTTTGCGCGCATCCATCAAAAAACAGTCTGAAACGCGCAAATATCGCAAATTTCCGTGGAAATTCAGAAAAAAAAAACCAGACAGACTTTCATTTTTATATATATAGATAAGCGAGCATATTAAACTGGCTTTATTTTTACTGTCGGATGCATTATTCAACGGTGTCAATTTATTGCAATCTTTATTCTATTTGGCTGTATAATCACAAATAGTCTTTTAAATATGTCTATTAAAAAGTAGAATATACAGTATTACAGAAAATAAGTAATAATAATAATACTAATAATAAAGATAACCAAACCACTTCCCATGTATCCGTTCTTTTATTTTTTGTGGAACCAAGTATTTTGTGTAGAGAAAGCATTTTCGCTTACATCTTGGTCTTCGCACACATACAGTCGCTCGAACAAAGATCGATCTCTCAGCAACTGCACAGTTTTCAGTCTTATTTAATAATCGAGCCTAAAGCCAAAACTCAAAGGAATGAGTGTGACAACCTTGGGGTCAAACACAGTAGGCCTACTTCTCACGTTCGAGTTGACCGGCGCTCGGTGGATAACATTTATGCAAGAGATGTTGGAAATGTCATCCTGCACCATTTTATGATATTTTCATTCACGCGCATCAGCTTGGTGTCCGAAATAGAGTTAATTTATCTCCTAATATTGTATTTCAGTTCTTTAATGTGTAAGAATGTGTAAGAATTTGTAAGGCAAATCATAGGCACAGGATCATAATATCCTACTGTTACCATATCTTCAGATTTTTTTCTGAATGAAATATAATGACTCAAATTACTGGCAGAGGCTTTCTGGAAATACGTACGGGATATGTATATTGCTGATTTTTAGTCTATTTTCTATTTTTGCAAAAAATAAAAGTAGTCTTAAGAGATCTACACAGAGTGTGTGTATATAATATATAACATATTATGTATGTGTGTGTGTACTCTGCATGTCTGTCACCCCTATCAATTCAAACACGACGAAACCGAATTGAACAAAATTTGGTACAGAGGTAGCACTAGCAAAGGGCACCTCACTGTCATGTTTTATATTTCCGCCATCTTTACCAAAACTAATGGCGGCCACTCGAATGGTTAAAACAAAATTAAATTACTTCCAAACTAATCATCGGATCTTTACCAAATTTGGTAAAAACATACCTTTATATGGGACGTGTCTTGTGCCAAAATTGCAAGGTCATAAGCCACCAGGATGGTGGCCGTGTGAATTATGCAAACTTCGTAATCCATAACATGGGACCCACCAGTTCCGATCATCGAACCGAGAAATTCGAAATTAAAAGTTTGTATTGTAATATTATAGTGCAGAAGTGACTTTAAAAAGCTGAGTCGTCTCGGTTATAAGCCAAGATGGCAGCTCATCTCTCGTTCTGACTTATATTTCACTAATTTGAGTATGTTGCATGCAATATAGCCTACTGATAGAAATAATATGAACTTTGTATGAAATTGGTTATAATGGATATATACTCCAGTGAAGAAATCGTTTAGTAAAGTCATTATTTGCTAAGACGTTGTATGTAAATCAATTGATAACGTTTGACTTGGGAAGACATGTTTGACTCTGTGATTAGAGCTTTGGTCATTCACCCGGCCGACCGGGGTTCATAACTTATCAGAGTTGTATTTTTTTCTTGATTTTTCTTATATTTATTGATTCTTGAGTACCGAGAAGTTATAAAATTGAGCGTTATATTGTGCATTTTGCAATGGAAAATTAAAAAAACAGATAACACCCACTATTACAGTCATTACAATTAACACCGGAGCCTCCGTGGCTTAGGCGGCAGCACGCTGGCCTCTCACCGCTGGGTCCGTGGTTCAAATCCCGGTCACTCCATGTGAGATTTGTGCTGGACAAAACGGAGGCAGACAGGTTTTTCTCCGGGTACTCCGGTTTTCCCTGTCACAATTTCATTCCTGCAACACTCTCCACTATCATTTCATTTCATCTGTCATTCATTTAATCATTGCCCCAGAGGAGTGCGACAGGCTTCGGCCCCGACACAGTTCATATCCTCGCCGCTAGATGGGGGCTTCATTCATTCCATTCCTGACCAGGTCGGAGACTGGAAGCAGGCTGTGGATTTTCATTTCACAATTAACACCGGTTATCAGACAGATTCTACACATATCCAAAGTACACGGGGCTACATGACCGCTTTGTCGCAGCCCCTAAACTTAAGAACCAACCAACCAAAATATACATTTCATTAAAACAACATTATCCACTGGATTTGCACGAGTGACATCGTGACATCTACTAGCAACCAGTTGAACTATGCCGGATCTATGCACGACCTACTAGATGCGAGCTCCGCTCTATGCCGGGCAGTTAGTGAACCCATGCCTAAGGTGTATTGAAAATTTCCCCTTGTTGCCGATAGAGCGCACTTGCCCCCAGGGATAGGCGCTATTAAAAGTTAACTGTGTTGTAGGTATATTAAACGTGCTCTTCCAGTGATACGTTTAGAATTTAGATCAACGAAGTTTCAATTATTGTAAGTAGTCGGCGTTAATATACTGAATTTCTACGTTGTTTGTAGTGGTTGCTGATGAAATTGCAAAATGCTGGGGCAAATTATAAACTATGGTTTGAACGCCGCTGCTCAAATCCAGTGTGCCAATTTGCACTTCGAATAGGAGGAAAATAGGTGATAAGGACAAAGAGAGTTATAACTATACCAATACATTTAGGAGAAAGTAGGCTATATGTTCTTTCACGAACATCTTGCTTTTTTCTCGGGCCCCTGGTGACCCCGGGATGTAATATTTGCAAATGTCTGGAATAGAAAAGGACTTCATGATTGAAAAGGCCTGCGTGAATTTTGATGATTGAAGACGATTTTGTTCTTACCTCACTTTATTACTCTTATTCCAGAGCCGTTGTTGGTTAACGTCTATCACGAACCGTTGTGTCATTTTGTTTTTAATACAGTTAGGGAAGTTCACTCCACATGATACATCACTGATTACGTTATACCAGTAGAAAAATAACTTATCGAGAGGGAAATTTGTCAGTTATACCAGTAGAAAAATAATTTATCGAGAGGGACATTTGTCAGTATTGGCCTTAAGTCCTAATTTGGTTCGTCCGTTTCTGCTTCTGTATGTCATTCTAAGGATTTATAAGCCTTGTAACTCACTATCAGAGTGTGTTTCGGTGTTGCCAGAGGTCTTGCACTTGTGTGGAACCGAACATGATAATTTTTATTGTCTCTTTCGAAAGGAGCATCAGCGGGGTTTTGATGCTCAATGAGAATAAGTTGCGTTTTGTTAAGTTCGGAGAAGCGCACAGCGTTAGCTGTGAACATATAGCTTACGATAGATAAATGTTGATTTTAACTTCCCACTGAGGTGGTTCATTCTCAACAGCTTTCAATATTGCATTGATACATTTACGTCTATGACGTTTACAACGTTAGTCATACTTCTATTAGTTTTGTCACGGATGTTTTGTTTGTTAATCCACTGAAAAAATGCGTGAGGAGCATGCGGTATTATTTGGCTTATCGGTCGGGGAGACCATGTATGTCGACGACACGCTAATGTTTCCGTGATTATGATGTTAAATACTACTTATTAACGGGTTTCTTCCGTAAAAACCTTCAATTACTTTTCATTTTACCGCCTCATAATGACTAATTTTAATTCTATGAGGGACAAGATTTTATTGAGATTGTACAATCTTGACTATGAAAAGTCGCTATATTTAAGTCCAAAAGAACAAAATATATTAATTTTCTTCTCAAGCAGCAGCGGGTGTTTTAGGAACTGTTCAACTAAAATTTGCGTAATGATAAAAATATATAATGAAATGACTTACTTGTATAGCCCCTCTTCGAGCGGTTTCAATTGAGCAAAGCTTGGACATGAGACCTCAGTTGCTCTGCAATGGTCTCTTCATCTGTGACTTAGAAATGAATTGTGGTCGGTTGGAGGTTGTGGTAGTGTAGTGATTAATTCGTCTGCCCGAAAGGAAATTTGGTTTCGAAACGCACCTCGGTCTAATTTCGAATTCTTGCTGAACAGTAAAAAACAAGTTATTTCTCCAAAATCATATTCCGATTGAATTGGTTAACCCAATCGCTAAGCATTGCAGTCGACTGTAAGGAGATCAGTTCGCGGGCTTAAACAGTTGAACTGGCTGTTGACAATATCGTAGTATCCTACTCAATTAATTTACGTTTTAGAGGCCAACGACAGCTAATTGACGTTTTGCTGTTGCCAGGAAATTTTTGAAAAGCTGTGGAGTTTCCCCGCAGAATGTCACTGAATGCATAACATGTTGATTGAGTCGGCAAAGAAAAACTTGTTCAGGTGTAAAATAAAAGGTAATGTATTAAACCTCCCTTTAATACCTCGTTGGGACTATCGAACATATTATTTGTATAAAAAAAACAACATAAAAACTAGTGGTGTTTGTTGTTCTAAAGGTTGGATCTTCGATATCATCTGTCCCTGTACTACTACTACTACTACTACTAATAATAATAATAATGGACCGTAACCTCCGGAGAGGCATGATTTAGGTCTTTGGAATTGACGCCTGTGGATGACCTGTGTATTGTGATAACGGTGAAATTAAGACGAAGCGTTGATGTCTCGAACATCCAGCACCCGAGCTAGGAGATTTAACTGTACGAGGTTAATAAAAGTCCATGGCCCGATTGGGAATCGAATCCGAGTCCTTGACACTTAGTGATGGAGCCGAATGAGTCAACTCCCAGGCAAAGCTGATACAAGCGCGCTTATTCCGCATATCTGCAGTGCTAAAACAATTCCCAGGCCTTTCCCAATCCCACAAGACCTGTGAAGGGAGTGATGAGAAAGTTCTTGGGAGCGCCGTGACGGTAGACTGAATGGTGAACATGCCGGTTGTACGGGTTGCTGCAACTTCGTGTCAGGCGTATCGTGGTGTTCCAATAGCCCTTGTGATTCAGTATAGGGCCTACTACCGTACTTCAATGATTTTGTTTTCTTCTTCCCTTTTTTCGCCCAGTGCGATTTCGTTAGTTGTAGTTTAATTGTTGTTTTAAGTGAGCAGATCATTATGAATTGCGTTAGAGGAATGAAAACTTGGATGGAAGTTGAAGGGAGAAATCGAATGGCATGCATTAAAGGTGGAGCACAGGTGACTCGCACCGGTTATGAGTAACATGATGCTAGAAATGACTCGCTGCAAGGCAGTGCATGCATTGCTGCCGTTATGGTGGATGTACCTATTTTTTGCGCCACGTTTCGTGACGTTTTGCCTTAATCGCATCTGATACTGCACTTAGCTTTCCATACTAATGTAGCAGCTGTCACTGGGTTTGTCCGGGGACTCTCGTTCCCAGTTAACATCACCTGCTTGCCAGTTTTTATTTTAAACTAATTTTACATGCGCACGTGGTCTTGACATGTACATTTGATACTCATTAAAATGAAAGATAAAAAAGAAGTCAACGCAGACTAATTGACATTTTTGATTGCATTACTCAAATTGCATTTAAACATATTTTTTAAAAATTAACAATAATAATGAATTAGTATTATTATAACAATGATATTGTAGGATAGAATGTTAGGAAGTTAACGTTACAACTTTTCCGAACTTGAAATGTTTTCCAGTCCACAGAAGAGACTAAAACAGATTTCTGAGATCTTGGCCTGTAATGTTTTCTTAGGACTTCTGCGACATGTAGACTGCTAAAATTTTGCCGCGTTTATAGTTTTGGCTGGAAGTTATATAGCAAAAGACGTTATCGGCAACTAGTTGGCCCTCGTTCATGCAGGATGATTTTCTGTGGTCGTAATGGTGCAGTGACCAAGCTGCATGCCATGCCCTGTTGTTCGGATTCCACGTAAAAAGGAGGTCCCGCTGCCCATGATCGCATGATTAGCGGCCACGTAAAACTAAAAGCTTCCTGGTTAATGCTCGTAAGATTTTTGAGGTGGAGTGCCATGTCCAGTGGTTCGGATTCCACGTAAAACTACAAGCTTCCTCAAACTTTTCTGTGCACTTTTGACAAGGAGAATTATTTCAGACATTTTCCTGTGAACTGTTTCGACATATTTATCACACACTTTGAATGCACGGCCAGTACGGACGGATTATTTTCAGCGATTTGGTTTTCTTGCTCTACAGTACGGTTAACCATGTTGTACTTTTCGTGAAAATGGCTTCTCTACCCTTTTCTAATAGCCTAGCATTTGGGCGCAGTCGACCCGTCCGATCACGCGCGAGTTATGGGCCGGCACGTAGTTGCATGTTGTTTCCATACTTGCGCAGCCAGTTGGCATTTGAGGGTGCGGCAATGCGAGGGAGCCGTACCAGTAGATTTTACTGGCACGTTAAAGATCCCCTTCGGGGAAAAATTCTGGCATCCCGGCGTCACTAAAAGCCGCAGTTGTTAAAAGGGACGTAAAATCAATAACATTATTATTATTATTATTATTATTATTATTATTATTATTTCCATACTTTTGAGTTTATATTCAGATAGTGCCGCAGTCTGTCCCAAGTCTTCAACTTGCCTTCCTATACCTACTGTCCGAAACGTTGTTGCCACATAGATTTAGTGGAAACGAGACTTAAGGGTCTCGGCTGATAATTGTGGTAAATATGTCTCGAGTTATACGAGGGCTATTTCATTAGTTTGGGAACTACTGTATATTATATCAGCCAATAAAGCAGCAGGAATATAAATTCGTATATGGGATTGATAGGCACCGAAATATGCTTCGCAATGGTAGTAGCAAATTGAGTGCGAGTACAGGACCCAAAGGGAAAAGGAGATTGTATGATGCGTGAATATATATCACAGTTCCTTTTTGGACAAAAAGAATGAAAGTTGGCGTACATTATTCACAGCTAACACCCTTAAAAATAATCTCCTAGAGTTTCCACCATCTTTGTCAACTATTAGGAGTAGATCAGGCGAGTAGGGTGTTCCGAGGTTATCCATTACCCAAAGAGTTCCCGACAGGAGCTGCAGTATGGTCAGTTGCGTTATCATCGAGGATTATAGAATTGTTGCTTGCCACGGTGGGTGAGTGGTTATCGTGTCGGATTACTAACCCCAAGCTTGCAGGTTCGCTACTAGCCGTGGTAAGTGATTTTTAAAAGGCGGCAAAACTCACGTCACGCATGTCATACGATGTTGGCATGTTAAAGAACCCATTTGAATTCAGTAGGCCGTGTTCATATTGGCAAAATTAATCTCGGATTTTTTTCGCCAACACAGAGTTCCTCATTTCTCTACTAGAAAGCGCTATAGTGTCAACGAGCTTAGATATCTATCCTCCTTGACTTTCATAGTGCTTCAAGGAACAACCAAATTCGACATGCAAGCTGCCCTTTGGGTGTCAAATAACAAAGCTTGCACCTGGCACCCGAGCCCATACGATATTATTATTATTTTCGGTTTATACAGTACATATAACACATTTCTGGTATATTACAACGTAACTATTCGGGCTTCAGTGAACCAAAGTATAGCTACGGAAACAGCAACTTCTAAGCTAGAATTTCGCTACCCATGAACTTCCGAACGATTCTGGTTGTTGATGGAACTACTGCCTTCTGCATTAGTTTGTACAGCCGAGTATCCAGATCCAGGAGCAAGGGATCACGCCCGTACTCGAGACAATGATAGGTATGGTCTTCACTCGCTCTACATGCCATTGTCTTTTGATAGGGTCGACCAACTCGCTGTATTTGCTGATCTTTTCAATTATTATTATTATTATTATTATTATTATTATTATTATAGCATTGTTTAGCAGAGGTGACCTCTGTTCAACTTTCTTTACATCAATCTTGGTTCACGACCTCAAGTGTGATGTCAATTAGCCACCAGTACGCACAGACCCAATCTGGTAGGATGTAACATAGTTACCATGATTTAATGAAATGACCTCGCAGAGTAGTCTTAATAGAATGACTTGAGTTGTATGTAGATCTACAGTATATACGCCAAATTCATGGGTAGGTGACAGCTTTCTAACGCAATTCACGAAATACTTCAAGACATGCATTCACAGATGATAAGAACTGAAAGGAAACCTTACAAACCCTCATCCCCTCCTTTTGAGGCATTACTATCAGTGAACAGAAATTGTGTGTTTTTCCCTCTCTCACCTATTGACTTCCATTGCACTACTTGTAGTTGTAGAACCAGAAAGATGATTCTTTGTAGGAGTGATGAACACACTGGAATTTCCCTTTCTTGTTTCTAAGTAAGCCGGCATTGCTTCCACTTACTTGTGCCGGGCTCCTCTCTGTCTTCTTTCCTGTCGACCTCACTTGGTCAACTCTTGTTCTCTTCCGACCCCGACGGTATTAGGGTATCCGAGGCCTAGGGAGTCTTTTATTTTCCCGCCTTAATTGTCCCTTGTCTCATCTTTCCTGATCCCTCCTTCTTCGAGGGGTCAGACCTCTTGTTTTCTTTTCATTATATTTCCCTTTCTCTTTAAGATTCCCGCACTGTTTTTGTTAATTGGCTCCCCGTGTATCTAAATTCAATTTTCCCCCCTCCATTTTGTAGGTGGTTTCAGTCTCCGTTGCATTTTGTAAGTTTTCTCGATCTAAATTGCATTTTGTGAGTGTTTTCAACCTCAATTGCATTTTGTAAGGACTGACAATCTAAATTGCTTTTTAGTAAGTCTTTCAATAAGACTCCGTGGCTTAGGCGGCAGCACGCCGGTCTCTCACTGCTGGGTCCGTGGTTCAAATCCCGGTCACTCCATGTGAGATCTGTGCTGGACAAAACGGAGGCAGACAGGTTTTTCTCCGGGTACTCCGGTTTTCCCTGTCAAAATTTCATTCCAGCAACACTCTCCACTATCATTTCATTTCATCTCATCTGTTATTCATTTAATCATTGCCCCAGAGGAGTGCGTCAGGCCTCGGCATCCGGCACAGTTCATATCCTCGCCGCTAGATGGGGGCTTCATTCATTCCATTCCTGACCCGGTCGGAAACTGGAAGCATGGTGTGGATTTTCAGTTAGTCTTTCAATATAGTGGCTGGGTCTTATGTGAGTATTTTGAATTTCAATTGCATTTTGTATTTTCAATCTCAACCGCTTTTTGCAATTATTTTCAATCTAAATTGCATTTTGTAGGGTGAGCATTTTGCAAGTATTTTGATTCTCAATTGCATTTTGTGGGTATTTTGAATCAAAATTACATTTTGTAAGTATTTTCAATCTAAATTGCATTTTGTAAGCATTGTCCATCCAATTGAGTAATTTGAATCTACCATACGTTTTGTAAGCATTTTCAATTTCGATTGCATTTTGTAAGTATTTTGAATATCTATTGCACTTTGTGAGTATTTTAATCTGAAATGCTAGTTTTTCAATCTGAATTGCATTGTGTATTTTCAATTTCAATTGCATTTTGTAAGTATTTTGAACCTCACTTGCAATTTGTACGTATTTTCAATCTCATTTGCATTTAGTAAGTATTTTGAATTTCACTCGACTGTCCATTGTATTTTGTACGTATTTTGAACTTAACCTACATTTTGTGCGTATTTTTCAATCTATTCCTTTTGTGAGTTTTTTCGTTCTAACTTCCCTTTTGTAAGTATCACCGCTCTCCATTTTGTGCGTCGTTTCCGTCTGAGTTCCGTTTTGTAAGTATTTTCCTTCTCCCTTAATTTTCGTTCTGGTTTCCACTTCATTGACATTTTCGCTATCACCCAGACCATTAGGGGCCGATAACCTAGATGTTAGGCCCATTAAAACAACAATTATCACAGTCATCATCATCTTGTTTCTAGGCGGGCATTATAGTCGATTGACGGGGCAGGTAGGTAAAAGTTGACGACAAACCAGCGGTGTTTGATAAACTTTGCAAGATTGAAAATGTGCTATATGCCATTTGCTAGTTAATATCGAAATGTACAAGGAGGTCCTCATACTATAATTTTTATTTATTTTTTTCTTCTACGGGATATCAGTGCGCGGGTTCCGTCAGAATCTGTCATTTTGCTTGCTAAACGAGTGACCGATCTTCCTATTTAGATTCCCCGCCTTGTGGGGTTGACTCCCACCTCAGCCATCCGTTTTCGAGGTTTCCCACTTCTACTCCAGGCAAACGGTGGAATTGTTTCTAACTTAAGGCCACGGCGACTTCCTTCCCGATCCTCACCTGAATAACAAATACACTACTGCTACTACTATTGTACTACTACTCAGGTTATCAGACATTTCTCTCCTCCTCCCCCTCTCTCTCTCTCTCTCTCTAAATAAATACATACACCTACACATTCAGCTACATGGGGCTAAATGACCACGATGTCGAAGCCCCTTACATGAAACAATTACTCATATCCACACAGTGTGATCTACAACCGATGAGTTAAGTTATAACTATGTTTGGCTATTGAGAGAACTAATTAAGCACTGTGCATAGAGGAAAAACGTAAGTTCAGCATATGAAAAGAAAAAATAATATTTATCCATAGTTGTGTTAATTCTCAAACCTTTAGGACACAACTGATGGCTTGACTGTGTATAATTGTTAAAAATAAGACGTTTGAGTTTGTGCGGGTCAGAGTGTACGGTGCGACACAGTACTCGCCGTGCAGTACTGAATATTCATGAGGCCTCACTCTACCAGCTGGGGGTGCTGTCATACTGAGTAGGGAAATGTAGGCAGAGGTAAACAAGCTGACGGAATTATATCCCCTTACCCTTCTCTTACTTTGTGCTAACTGGTCGATATTATTATGAACTAGCAGAAGTACCCGTTCTACCAACGGCCTTGAGTTGTTGGGTTAAGAAATTAAGAAAGATTTAAGGATTGAATAATTGTATTACCAGCCCAAAAGTAGACCTAGCAATCTAGTTGTGTTATTAGTTATTTCCTGTTTATCAATTAATTTCCTAATAATGTTAATAAACCAATGACCGATCTTCCTATTCAGCGTTTTGGTGACAATGAAGCCTAGGAGAGAATGCCAAAATAATATTTCATAAACTGTGATCTTCCAAACCAATAAAAAAGAATTCATTACTTTTCATTTCATGGACGCAAAACCCCCTGCGAGAAAATTAACATCAACGACATCACAAAAACAATCCGAAATACTTGTTAAATAAACAATAAGAACGTATACAAATTGCCTGTAATATAGTTGTGTATTTGAGACCAAATAAATTGTTTAATTACTCAAATGATTAGAAGGAATATGGAATTTTTAGCCTACTTTTGATTTTTACATAAATTAAAGACTTATGAGATCAACACAGGGCCAAAAATTGTGTGTGAGTACTCTGCCTTCTGCCCCCCCTCCTCTCCCCCTCCCCCCTCCCTCCCCCCTCATCAATTCAAACACGGTAAAACCGTATTGAATGAAATTTGGTACAGATGAAGCACTAGCAAAGTGCACCTCAGTGTCATATTTTATATCGCCGCCATCTTGACGGAAACGTAATGGCGGCCACCCGAATGTTCAAACCTTAAATCAAATTACGACTAACATAATCATCTGATCTCTACCAGATATTGCAACAATATACCTTAATGTGGGAAGAGTCTTTTGCCCAAATTACAAGGTCATCAACCAAATAGTTTCAAGATGGCGGATGTATAAATCATGCAAGTATTATAGCCTAACCGTCACTTACGATTCAACAAGGCCTGGCTTCAACAATTCAGCTTATCGTACATAGGGAGGTTTAAGCTGTCCTCAAGGAGGTGACCGGTAGGATATTAGGATATTAGAATATAATTTGTAACCGTAGAAGTGACTAACAGGTCAGGCTTACCGTGCCATATCGTCGAACCGTGCCGTCCCGTTGTCAAAATTGCCGCTATTTTTCCATATATTTCCGTTTATATCCTTTTAGGAATGCACTGAACAAAATAATACATATTTAGTATGAAATGGTTTATAGAAACGGCAGAAAACGTAATGAAATCGTTGATTTCAACACAAAATAAGATACCACTTGTTAACCGAGTATTATCGTATCGCATAGGCCCTACCTGGCGTAGTGGTATCGACCTGGGCTCATAGTCTAAAGATTCGTGGATCTAATCCCCGCAGGTTCAAATGGTTTTACCTTACGCACGTTATAATGTTAAACATATACTTTATAGTGAGTATTTGCAATCGAAAATAATGTATATATATATATATATATATATATATATAAATTTGTTTTACCCTCCAGGGTTGGCTTTTCCCACGGACTAAGCGAGGGATCCCACCTCTACTGCGACTAAACACTATGTCCATGTGGCCTTACCTGCAAAGCGAACAGGGGACTGATGAAGGGATGGGAAGAGTGGGAGGGTTAGGCAAGGAAGTGGGAAGGAGGCGGCCGTGGCCTTACGGTAGGCGAAGTGGGGAAACCATGGAAAACCACTTCGAGGATGGCTGAGATGGGAATCTAACCACCTCTACTCATATGGACCACCCGAGGCTGAGTAGACTCCGTACCAGTCCTCATACCACTTTTCAAATTTCGTGGCAGAGCCGGGAATCGAACCGTGGACCTCCGGGGTGGCAGCTAATCACGCTGACCACTCCGCAACGGAGGCGACATATATACTTATAACACCACATATTTCAACACACGAATACAGCGATTAATATTCGTTGGCCTAGATCCACGGTTAGAGTCTATTGTTGTTGTTGTTGTTTCTTTAGGAGTTTTGCGGCATCATGGTCTTGTAGCCCCGTGTACTTATGTGTGTGTAGAAGTTGTCTTGATAACCTGTGTCACTGTGATGTCTGTAGGCTTACTAGCGTGTGTACTTTTATACGAGGAAGGATTTGGGTAGGAAGCTCTTGTTGCTGTTTTATTTGAGATGCATGGACATAATGGTCATTTATCCCCGTGTACTTGGGCGAATGTTGAATTTTGTGTGCTAACCTAGGTTATTGTAATGGCTGTATTAGTGTGCGTGTGTATATACAATTCAGGTGCGGATTCAATAAATCATCGTTTAATATCCGTATAGTACGTTGTATTTCAACAAGATGCTAAAACCAGCATTCAATTATATTCCTTAAAGAACGAATAGTTATAACTATACCCATGCATTTAGGAGAAAGTAGGCTATATGTTCTTTACTGAACATTTCGTTTATATATATATATATATATATATATATATATATTTTTTTTTTTTTTTTTTCATTGAAAGGGTATGTCACTCGACAATATTACTATATAACATATGTTCATTCTTGCTTTGCAAAATGAGAGATTCAACTGAGGGAATGAATCTTGGAATTCCAAATAAAATACTCATACTATATTAATCCACAAAATAACTATCCACTTTCCGAAACAAGACCTTTCAGGAAGAAAATAAAGTGTTAACCGCAATGCTAGACTTTTATGACAACACGTTAAAGGATATAGTCATTCATTGATTTTCAAAAACACCTGCTGTCGTTCTTCATTTTAATTTAAATATTCCAAAGATGTATTACAACTTTAATTTTAGTCGAATGGTTGGCGCCTACATATTTAACACGTATTGCATCTTGCGTTAACCACTACTATCTACTAGCATCATAATCATATTATTATGAAAGTTGTATTTTCGAACTTAATAAGACATACAAAACAAAATTTCACTTATATATGCTTTATTTATCTAAAATGGACTTGACATACATATTACACTAATTTACGAAGGAGACATTTATGAAAATCATGATAAAGTAGGGAAATCTAATATCTTGTAACACCTCCCTTTGCAGCGATTACAGGCTGGACTCTATCTGGCATACTGCAAATGCACCAGAGGCAGTTATTTTTAATTTCATCATCACGATGCCACACATTGACGAGTCTTTCGAGCAATTGAATTTTGTTCGTGACATTCTGAGCAGAATTTTTCCTCTTCATTAGCTCCCAAGCGTTCTCGATCAGGTTGAGGTCGGGAGAATTCCCAGGCCAGTCCAGAACCACCACTTTGTTGTCCAGAAGGAACTTTGTCACGGATTTAGCTTTGTGGCAAGGTGCAGAGTCATGCATAAATAAAAAAATTGCCATCTGGGAACCATTCACGAACTTGTGGAAACAGCCGTTTCTCTAGAACCTTGATGTACTGGTGTTGATTCATCATTCCTTCGACAATATACAGGCGGCCAGTTCCTTTACTACTGATGACGGACCACACCATGAAACTTAACGGGTGCAGTCACTATTGTATTTCTCACCCTTGCGCCTCCTCACAAATACAGATTTGTCATCTAGGATGTGTATTGATGACTCATCCGAAAAGCAAACAAAAAAAAAAGTAGCTTTGTACAGTATACCATGTTAACGCGAGGTACGATTGAGCTTAACAGGCAGGAAAAAGCAAATCACATGACTGGCAAACAACTTACCCTTTTTCCAATCATCAGCAGTCCAATCCCGATGTTGCTTTGCCCAAAGTAATCCCTTCTTCATCATGGCTGGTGTCAGTAATGGTTTCTTTGCTGGACGACGACAAGAGAATCCCAACTCTTTGATCCTTCGGCGAGCAGTCATTGAAGATACGTTGATCCCCCCTTGTCGAATCTTTGTAGAAATGACTTTCATTGAAGCCTTTATGTGGTTGATGACGATATTTCTTACTGGCGCTCTGCTCGTGGAGTGGCGATTCTTTTGCGGCCACATTTACCCACCCGTTTAGGTGACAATTTCGTCCCTTGGTCATTTCCCCCCCCCCCCCCCCCCCTAATTCTGTCCACTTTTGACTTAGAAACAGAAGCAATAGATGCTATTTTTCTGTGAGAATGATCAGCATTCAATAAAAGGGTTTTTATTTCCGACATTTTACCCGGAGAAAGTTAGTTAGTTATTGTTGTTTTAAGGGGCGGAACTACGAGGTCATCTGCCCCTAAACCCGGAGAAAGGTCTCTAGCTTTCCCCATATTTGTTTTCTAAATACAAGTACTTTTAAGTATGTACCGAACTGTAATTAACTGTATTTAGCCTTTGTCACTTTACTGTATCGTATACAACGTAATTGTGCCGGGCTCCTCTCCGTCTTCTTTCCTGTCGACCTCCCTTGGTCAACTCTTGTCCTCTTGCGACCCCGACGGTATTAGGTTATCCGAGGCCTAGGGAGTCTTTCACTTTCCCGCCTTAATTGGCCCTTGTCTCATCTTTCCTGATACCCTCCTTCTGTGAGGGGTCAGCCTTCTTTTTCTTTTCCTTTTACCTCCTGCCTTGTGCTCAAGGCCCTTAAGGAGGCAGGGTGTATGTAGCCCCACCACTTCTGGTGCACCCTAGATAATGCTACACCCTCAGGGGCTCACGGCTGGTGAGTTCGGGAGTTGGCGACCCCGAGGGATTCCTGAGCTGGGTCCGTTTTCCACTTTTGTCCCTTACCTTTGGGGCGTACCCTCTCCTCTTTCCCCTCTCCTCTCCTCTTTTCCTTATATTTCCTTTTCTCTTTAAGATTCCCGCACTTTTTTTTGTTACTTGGTTCACCGTGTATCTAAATTCCCTTTTAGCGATTTTTAAGGCATTTTTGATCTACGTTGCATTTTGTAATTTTTTTTCGATCTAAATTACATCTCGCGATTGTTTTCAACCTCAATTGCATTTTGTAAAGATTGACAATCTAAATTGCTTTTTAGTAAGTCTTTCAATGCAGGTAGACGGGCCTTTTAGTGAGTATTTTGAATTTCAATTGCATTTTGTAAGTATTTTCAACCAACACCGCATTTCGCACGAATTTTGAATCTAAATTGCATTTTGTTTGGTGGGCATTTTGCACATATTTTGATTCTCAATTGCATTATGTGGGTATTTTGAATCTAAATTAAAATTTTGTCAAGTATTTTCAATCTAAATTGCATTTTGTAAGTATTGTCAATCCACATGAGTCGTTTGAATCTACCGTACATTTTGTAAGCATTTTCAATGTCAATTGCATTTTGTAAGTATTTTGAATTTCAATTGCACTTTGTGACTAATTTGGATTGGAACTGGGATAGGGCCTATTTCAACCTGAATTGCATTGTGTGTTTTTAATTTCAATTGCAGTTTGTACGTATTTTCGATCTCAATTGCATTTTGTACGTATTTTGAATTTCAGTTGCATTTTGTAAGTATTTCGACGCTACATTGCATTTTGTACGTATTTTGAATCTAGCCTACGTTTTGTGGGTCTTTTTCAATCTATTCTTTTTGTGAATCTTTTCGTTCTAAATTCCCTTTTGTAAGACCATATTGTGAGTTGTTTCCATCTGTGTTTCTCTTTGTACGTATTTTCCGTCTCACATAATTTTCGTTCTGGTTTCCATTTCATTCTCATTTTCGCTATCACCCAGATCATTAGGGGCCACCACGACCTAGATGTTAGGCCCCTTAAAACAACAATTATCATCATATACAACGTAAAATTCACACACAAGTTGCAATGGAACAAATCTACGATAAATAACACGTGTCACACCAACAACACTCAGCAAGGAGCTGTAACATAATTGGCGTCTTTCTCAGTTAATGACCAGAGTTTTCATTATTATGCTTCTCAATATGGGACTGATCGTTGAATACAACTACAGAAATATCAACAATAAAAAGAAACAATGAGTTAATACTAATACAAGAATAAAGATCCAAATATTCATTCTCCAATTTTTACCTAGTGGTACTGATAATATGATACATCATTACGAACATCATACACACATCAAAAAAAGTTTTGCATCACCTCGGTTCCAAGAGTTCCGGAACCGTTAAATACAAAGGGAATAGAGATCAACACAAACAACATTTCAGCTCGTTTTATTGCTCATGAGACCCACACATTGCATGTTGTACCATCATACAGCTAGACTTTCAGCATTTGTGGTCCAGATTGCAGTACACACCACTACCTCTAATACCCAGTAGCACGTCCTCTTGCATTGATGCATGCCTGTATTCGCCGTGGCATACTATCCACAAGTTCATCAAGACACTGTTGGTCCAAATTGTCCCACTCCTCAACGACAATTCGGCGTAAATCTCTCAGAGTGGTTGGTGGGTCAAGACGTCCATAAACAGCCCTTTTCAACATATCCCAGGCATGTTCGATAGGGTTCATGTCTGGCGAACATGCTGGCCACTGTAGTCGAGCGATGTCGTTATCTTGAAGGAACGCATTCACAAGATGTGCACGATGAGGTCGAGAATTGTCGTCCATGAAGACAAATGCCTCTCCAATATTCTGCCGATATGGTTGCACTATGGGTCGGAGGATGTCATTCAGGTATCGTAAAGCCGTTTCGGAGCCTTCCATGACCACCAGTGGCGTACGTCGGCCCCACATAATGCCACCCCAAAACATCAGGGAACCACCACCTTGCTGCACTCGCTGGACAGTGTGTCTAAGACGTTCAGCCTGACCAGGGTGCCTCCAAACACGTCTCCGACGATTGTCTGGTTGAAGGCATATGCGACACTCATCGGTGAAGAGAACGTGATGCCAATTCCGTGGGGTCCATTCAGCATGTTGTTGGGCCCATCTGTACCGCGCTGCATGGTGTCGGGGTTGCAAAGCTGGACCTCGCCATGGACGTCGGGAGTGAAGTTGCGCATCATGCAGCCTATTGCGCACAGTTTGAGTTGAAACACGACGTCCTGTGGCTGAACGAAACGCATTATTCAACATGGTGGCATTGCTGTCAGGGTTCCTCCGAGCGGCAATCCGTAAGTAGCGGTCATCCACTACAGTAGTAGCCCTTGGGCGGCCTGAGCGAGGCCTGTCATCGACAGTTCCTGTATCTCTGTACCTCCTCCATGTCCGAACAACATCGCTTTGGTTCACTCTGAGACGCCTGGAAACTTCCCTTGTTGAGAGCCCTTCTTGACACAAAGTAACAATGCGGACGCGATCGAACTGCGGTATTGACCTTCTAGGCATGGTAGAACTACAGACAACATGAGCAGCGTACCTTCGTCCTGGTGGAATGACTGGAACTGATCGGCTGTCGTACCCCCTCCGTCTAATAGGCCCTGCTCATGCATGGTTGTTTACATCTTTGAGCAGTTTTAGTGACATCTATGAACAGTTAAAGGGACTGTATCTTGGATACAATATACACAGTCAACGTCTATATGCCGGAGATCTGGGAACCGAGGTGATGCAAAACTTTTTTTGATGTGTGTACAATATTTTAGCAACGTACGAGGGTTGGAGCAAAAGTCATGTCAACTATTTTTTCTCTTGTAGATATGTGAACGGATCACAAACATATATGTGTCGTGTGGAAGTTCTGCAGGCATAGTGTGTATGCAGAACAATACACATTCAGCATGTTGTTGGGCCCATCTGTACCGCGCTGCATGGTGTGATAGCTGGCAGTTGCCCAGCAAGGGCTGTGAAATCAGTCAGTTGGTGAGTGTCGTGCCAGATGGAAGTAACCCGTGTTGAGCAGCGCGCTTACATCAAAATAGCCGTTTTCCGAGGGAGAAATGCGATGGAATGTCACAGTGAATTGGTGGAAGCCCTTGCGAATAATGCCCTACCATACCGTACAGTAGCACGGCGAGTAGGAGAGTGGCATACGAACCAGAAATGAAACGTCAGTCCGCGGAGTGGCGACATGCTGGATCACCAAGGAGGCAGAAGCTCCGTCAGAATCCTTCCTTAGTCAAATTGATGGTGATCGTCACGTATGACGTCAGGGGTGTCATTGTTTGCCACTTTGTTCCACATTGCAGAACAGTGACCGCACAGTACTACAGGGACTTCCTGGTGCGACAGGTACGACGTGGCGTTCGGGAGAAACGTCCCGATCTTGTGAACAGTGCAATAATCCTGCACGGCAATGCAAGGCCACATAAAGCAGGCTGAGTAGGGCAGCTACTGCGATGTTGGGAATGGGAAGAATTGGAGCACCCACTGTACTCTCCCGACATTTCGCCCTGTGGCTTTGATCTTATAACTTACGAAAGATTAAGGAACCACTACGTGGTAGGCGGTTTGCAACACCAGAGGACATTGGTAATGCTGTGCGCCAACATGTGACCCGATTCGCACATGGTGCGGCAAATGCTGAGGCATATTGTATTCAGCGCCTCCCACATCGTTGGCAGCATGTGGTGACAGTAGCAGGGGACTGCTTTGATTTTTTTAGGCCCTGGTTTGTCATGCTAACTGTATGTGTACTGTGTTGTCATTCTTTTGCACCGTGAAGGTCATATTGCCCTGTATACTACAGTAGGCTAATAAATTAAATGAGTGTGTTACGATATTTCAGTGCTATTCATTGTCCACACATGTAGTTAACACCTTGTCCTTTTGTCTGTATAATTACGTCACATTTTCCAACCGGCTGGTATCTTCATAAAAAAAAAAAGTTGCCATGACTTTTGCCCCAACCCTCGTATTATGTGAATAATTTTTCTATATTATTATTATTATTATTATTATGAATTTGCACGACGTTTATTTGCGTAATTTTTCGAAACTTAGCAGAAACTTGTCATTTCTGTTATTGACCTCTAAATATGAAAAATATCTAAAACTGAAGTCGCAAATAACGGGAAATAATTTAATGTCTCGAAATTGCGAAATACACTGTGTATTAAAAAAAGTGATCATAAGCCTTTTTTTTTCGTAAAATGAAAATAGGCTAAAAAGACGACGCACCAGGAAGGAATTGTCTGATGGCGATAAAAATTGGTGGATGTGAGGGACAGGCATAGAAAAAAGCCGATCAAAAGTGCAGAACAACAATCGAATGATTTATTACACAGTTACAGCGTTACACGCTGAGGATGTCAATAATAAGGTGTTGGTCCACCCCTGGCCTGGATGCAAGCTGTCACTCGACGTGGCATGGACCGATAAAGTTCCCGGATGGTGTCCTGCGGTATTCCGTGCCAAATTGTCTCCAACTGTTGGGCTAAATCGGCGACATTCCGGCATGTTCGCAATCGCCTTCCCATGACGTCCCAAATGTGCTCTATGGGAGAGAGATCAGGCGACCGAAATGGTCATGGAAGGATAGGGCAAGTTTGAAGACAATCCATAGCAACACGTGCCGTGTGCGGCCGGGCATTATCCTTTTGGAAAGTAAGGTCTGGATGTCTCTGAAGGAACGGTAACACAACTGGCCGTATAATGTCAGCAACATACCGCTGGTCTGTCAGTGTAAGGAAGGAAGCTTGAGGTTTAACGTGACCGTTAATTTCGCGATCATGAGCCACGGGACCTCCTTTTTACGTGGAATCCGAACAACAGGACATGGCATTTCACATAGAAAATCTCACATGCATTGACCGGGAATCGAACCCGGTCCGCCTTTGTGAGAGGCCAACAGCTTGACCGCTGCGCCACCACGCCCCCGTGCTGTCATTGTGCCAGGAATGACTACCAGAGGGGTCCGGCTATCAAAGGAGATGGCACCTCAGACCATCACCCCCTGTTGTCTGATCGCCGCATCACTTTGACCCAAATGTCCACCGACAGCTCGATTCGACCAACCAGCCTCTCTCAATCCGATCGGACGACCTCTTTCAAGCTCTCACATCTGCTCGTAATGAGCACGAATCCTTCGGCATGGCATTCTTACAGCCGACGTTCAGATATCGCAGTCAAATGCAACAGCTACTTTGAGCACGCGCTTCAAATTGGGCCTTATATACACCTCATGAATGCGCAGTTCGGATATAATTATATATTTAATATATCAGCATCATTTATTGCATGTGACATGCCATTAAGACCCATAGCAGAAAAACAAGGGAATACAATTCTTGATTACAACATAAATAGCAAGCATAACATAATATAACATTGTACTTCATAACAGGAAGAATGATTTTAGCTTCCCAAATAATGGTTGCATATATTAGACCAACGATTTCTATCCCTGGCATCTTCCATACTTGCATCTGGATCCACCTGGTTCAGTGCCAACATAACTCGATCTTTCCATCTTGTTCTTGGTCGACCTCGTGGACGTTTCCCCGTTGGTTGAAAATTGAACACATGGTTCGAGAGAGAACCTTCTGTTCTGATGTGTCCTAACCATTGTAATCTTATATATATACAGTGCTTTCTTTCAAAAAAAAAAAAAAATGAGGGTTACATTGTCGACAAAACATCACGTTCTCGCAATTTTCGGCAATTTGCCAAGTCCGGTCATTGTTTGTGTTCGAATCATTAACTTTCAGCATTTTCGATGCCTGGGTTGATGTTAAATAGTTCGTTATTTTCTTCATCCTTCAAAACTAAGCACACGCACAAAATAACAACCTACCCCGCCTCCAGACAATAGCCTGCGTGCTTATAAGAACGGAGTGCCGAGTTGCTGACCAAAAGAAACTGATTCGATAGATCGAATCGAGGATTACTCGAAATCTCCTCCAGCTGTTGTGAACAGCGCGTTGATGCCTGCTGATCGATGAACTTTCAAGTCGGAAGTTATATTTGCCGGACTAGATACAAATGTACCAATATTTTTTTCAAACGTTTAAGAGGTACGTGTTCCCCCTGAAAAAAGAAAATCTCCCTGTCTTATAAGTTAGTGACGTCCTTCGTTTCACGTACAGTATTGTTAATGCGAAATTCCGTTATATGTCGAATTTTCCTTCGAACTTAAGTTCCATAGGATATATAGTATAACCTATAACTGGTTATCTCGAAAACCTGTAACATTCGTAATTCGAAATAAAATATTATCCTCTGGTAGAATTATTCGTGCAATTCTCTCAGAATAAGTCGGAATATTCCATACTCCATACGGTACCTACTTCGAACGTTTATCCGCCAAAATCTCATCTTCCAGTCGGCCGGCGGGCCGTACAAATTGCCTGCTGGAATCTCGTCAAACGGACCGAGATTGGTACCGGTTGCGTAAAATCACAAAATCCGTGCCCGATTGCGAACTTGGTGACCACGAGGACTGAGGGAATCCTGTCAAAGGTGAGTGGGTGCCCATCACGAAACATCCCGATACCTACTCGCCACTTTTCTTATGACCGTATACATAAGAAAAAGAGTGTGGTGGCGCAACGGTCAAGCTGTTTGCCTCTCACCAAGGTGGACCGGGTTCAATTCCTAGTCAATGCATATGAGATTTTTGGAGTGAAATGCCATGTCCTGTGGTTCGGAATTCACGTAAAATGGAGGTCCCGTGACTCATGATTCATGGTCACGTAAAACTACAATCTTCCTCCTTTTTTCGTATACCGTACTTAAAACGTACGGGGAGCAAGAAGTGCGTCAACCCACTTAAAAATGACATTGACAACGTAGCATCGCGATACTCATTTCACCTAGTGATCCACCGCGAAGTCGCAAACACAACATAGGGACAGCGGGAATCATGTCACCTCATTTACGAGTGGCGTCGACCTAATAACATGTCCATAACTGCTCGTGAGTTTCAACCATGCCCAACCTCGAATTTTGCGACCGCCACTCTTCTAGGACAGACAGACACACAGGCAGGCAGGCAGTCGTAGAATAACCCGGTGCGGCGTCGATTGCGTACTATCTTGTTATTTCTCAGTGTACAACCACGAGGACAACTTGAATCTCGTAAAACGGCCGAGAGCGGTGGCGATTGTGTAACATCGCAATATTTCTCCGCATCCGATGACGAGAACAACGGGATTCTTGTAAAACGGACAGCAAGCGGCGCCGATTGCGTAATGATGCTATTTATTCCCGTACCCGACCTCAAGGAAAATGGAAATCTCGTCAACTAAGAATGACACCGATTGCGTACATCGCGACGTTTCTCAGTGTTCTACCGTGAAGACTATGGAAATGTCTTCAAACGGTTAAGAGTACCGCTGATCGTGTAACATCTCAATATATCTCCGTACTTGACCGCGAAGACAGAATTCGGTGACGATCACGTAACGTCGCAATATTTCTTCGTGCTCGAACGCGGGGACAAACGAAATCTCGTCTAACGGCTAGAGCAATCTCTGGAGAGTCATAACTTTTTGTACACAAGATGACATAATCGCTAAAACAACTATTTTATATTAAATATCCGCTATTTATTTATTATTTATTTAATTTTTATGTAATGACCTGGCTGTGCCGCCCCTTATAACAGTAACCAACCTTTTTATTTAATTAAGTACCGGTACCGTATAGGATATAATTCTTAGTCTTTCTAAAATTGTTCAGTATGTGTTATCTTTCTAAAATTGTTCATAAAAAGTTCTATTTTTAAATTATGTACAGAATAATGTGCATTTTCAAGCCTAATCATTAAAAAGGATCAGAATTTGTATACTTTATAGCACTGTTAAGTGAATTTTGTTTACCTCTTTAAACACAGTTCATTGTTTTTATCACCGCGCGATGAGCTTCTATGCTTGCAAACCACAGGGAGATCTTGATAAAAGAAGTAGCTAAAACGTACCTGAAAAGTAGCTAGTTCTAACTTCAGGCTTACAGTAGATACCCTGTCTATGCTTGCAGACCGCAGAGACATTTTGAACTGAAAGATACTAATAAGTCCCTACTTACAGTAGACACCTTGTAGGTACATCTTGGTCATCTGACCCAATGCTTCGGTGTGTTTTGTATGCCCGATAACCAGTGTTTCTGTGGTGTCTATCGTAGAGCGTGTAAATGGGGACTTGCAATAAGGTACCATCTCGACATTTACCTGGAGGAAGAGTGGAAATCGCCGAGTAAAATTATATCCGGGATTAGTCGCTGCCAGTGCTGGGATTCGAACCACCGATCTCCGGTTTGCTTCAGCTTCCCATCACAGTAGTGGTGTGCGTCTTAACGTAAGAAGAAAGAAAGAAAGAAAGAAAGAAAGAAAGAAAAGGGGGCGCGCATTCCTTGTGTGATTGGACTACACATTCCTGATTACTTTGATTTTCTTTCTAGAACTGCTACTAGTAGTTACAACTCGTTGCTGTTAAGAATTTGATTTTAACCACCGTAGATGCGGTCAAATAGGCTTTCAACTATCAGGTGGTGGTGGTGGTGGTGGGCCCATTAACCTTAAAACTATATACTGTAGGTGGCAGAGAGTTGAACTGCCATATCGCATGCGTAAATCTAATTGTATCCTCAGTGTACACAACACGACCTAATAGATGAAAGCCTCTTTGGTGTTCATGCTCTAGAGCTTTAGTATGTTTTCCTTGAAGTTGTGGTTTAAAAACCTGTGTGGAAGTTCTTCATCTTCGACAAACGCATCTCTATTGTTTTTTGGTCGTTCGGCTTCATTATATCAGATAAAAAAAACCGGCGTTGTTGTTTCATTTAGGGACTAGCACATTGTGGTCATCAGCCCCATATAATAATAACCTGCGTAATTGTGGCGTCTGAAGTAGTGTATGTAACCTGTAATTGAGGCTAGATTGGGAAGGAGGTGGCTCTCGCCGTAAAATAGTTTCACCTCACGAAGTTGATAGTTTTCCGTTCCAACCCCCAGTCCAGAATTACAAGTCTTGACAGAGCCAGGAATCGAACCCGAACCCCGGGGATGAAAGCAAAAAATGATAGCCACTTCTCATCTTTCTGCCTGAATATGGCCTACTCTTTGTTGAATTGCAGGTGCTTCAGGCGGCTAAACGAAGGTCGTGAACAGAGGTGTAGAGCAGGGGTTAAGTGAAGTTTAAACACTCATTCTTGTGACATGCTAGCTATTGGTCCTCCATAAAGAGGTTGTTGGGTCTGTTCAGACGAGTGCGGGACGTGACTGATGAATGGTAATGCGGGGTGAAGAGGCGGCTGCAGCAGGTACAGCCAGACAGAGCTAGCTCACATACAAGTGCCTGCCAATCGATAAGGGAGCTTTGCAGTAGCTTAACCTTTTACCTTTTATGCGTCGCCCCGGAGAGAGATAGATAGAGAGAGAGAGAGAGAGAGAGAGAGAACGGGCATGTTGACTTTCATGTGATATGTTTTTCGTGGAGCCTGACCGCGTAATTTGTGGGCGAGTGATCAATGAATAGTGAATGATAGGAGTTCAGAAGCAAGCAAATTTATCTTTAGGTCGGAATTTTCAACTCGTTTACGAGATGACGCAGCTCGCGTTTGCTCATCTCCATTCCATTTATGTCAGTCACAAATCAGTTTCCTGGGGAGGGGGAGTGAACGATTGACTATTGCATTCGAACAGTTTGAAACTGTTATACGCGGTTTAAGTTGTTGGAGTACCTTAGCTCGTGAAACAAGAGCAGTTATATTTCATGAAACGGCTGAGCGAGGCTACTTGCTATACCAACACCATTGAAGACAGTATGGGGCGGTGAAGCGCTGCAAGACTAGGGATTTCGTGCGCGTTGACTCACTCAATTGATATTTGAAATATCAATTATTGCTCTGCTACATGGTTACTGTCAATTAATACCAATGAATTCGATATCCCAATATACTTATTTTCAATCTCTCTCTCTCTCTCTCTCTCTCTCTCTCTCTCTCCCCCCCCTCTCTCTCTCTCTCTCTCTCTCTCTCTCTCTCTCTCTCTCTCTCTCTCTCATAAAGTTACAGTTTAAACAAGATTTGGTTTTCAATGACAACCACGTTTGCCGTTCAAAGTGGACATCACGCAGCCCACAGACAGGATTATTATGGTTGGCTCTACATGCACACTAAGAAAAGGAATCGAAAATATCGTCCGGTGACTGTTCCATTGGTATACATAAAAATTGGAAGATTACGGAACTTAAAAGCGTTCTTGTATCCATTTTTATTTTATTTTAAATTTTGCATGTTACATCTGTTATGGAAGTACTTACCATCAAAACCTTTATGTGTTAAAATAGGTTGCAAGGTTATTTAATTTAGAAATTCTCGCGATGGAATACAATCGAAAATATTTTCTGAGTAGCATCTTTAACCGAATTTCAACTTCTTAAGTTGGCAGGTATGTAATAAGTTCCAGATATAATTTTCAGTTTAAGGTAAGTCGAAAATAGAGAGCAGTGATTGAGTTTCTTTCGGCAGAGCTTGAAGCCTGGGCAGGGGATAAAGGCAAAGTCAGCCATTAGGTTTAAATTTTCGGAACAAAGTCCAGATAATCTGTTTGATAGAATCCTACAACCAACTGCGATACATGCAGTGAACGATCTATTTTATAGCAGACTGAGCCACCACGCCCAGCGGTCTAGCTGTATGCCTCTCACCAAGGCGGTCCGGGTTCGATTCCCGGCCAATGCATGTGAGATTTTCGAAGTGAAATGCCATGTCCTGTGGTTCGGATTCCACGTAAAAATGAGGTCCCGTGGCTTATAATCACAAGATTCACGGTCACGTAAAACTACAATCTTCCTTCCTTCCTTCAACTTATAATGTACACAATGTACTGTAATAAAAATAAATATTTTAAAAATCACAGTCGAGAAAGACTTTATGCGGCGGTGATTAGTGGTATGATGCGCGTAACATCTAGGTCATTTGCACTTATGATGATGATAATAATAAGGTAATGAAAAAATGACTACTAAACGAACATGCTGTAATTTACAACTGATATAGGTAATTCAGATGTCTAGCTTCGATGTCTTCCAAAGTCTCAACCTTATTTTCTGGCTTAGGCCTGTACTCGATGCGTCTAGTGAAAGAGCTTATGGCGTACTGCTCGGCAAAGAAAATGGGTCCAAGCTGCATGTACCTGAGATGATCGTAGATGATGACGAAATATGATGACACACGTTCGGGGTTCCCCGTCGTATTTAGATTGGCCGGGGAATCACTCTTTCGCAACACCACAGTGGCTTGAGCAACGGCCCTGTGCTGGCATCAGTATAGACAGCTCTGGAAAGTCATCTCATGTCACCTCGCGATGAATCAGCAAGCTATTCTCACAACTGCCCCCCCCCCCCCAGAGTATCACAACTTGTGGGACGTGGATTGGCGACCACCGGACCCCAGCTGAGACTGACATCGCTTCTACTTCCTGGTGCCAGGCTCCTTTCAGTTCTCTTTCCTGTCGGCCTTCCTTGGTCAACTCTTGTTCTCTTCCGACCCCGACTGTATTAGGGCATCCGAGGGCTAGGGAGTCTTTCAATTTCCCGCTTAATTGGCCGTTGTCTCATCTTTCCTGATGCCCTCATTCTTCGAGGGGTCTGCCTTCTATTCCGTTTCATTATATCTCCTGTCTTCTGCTCAAGGCCCTCAAAGAGGCAGGGTGTGTGTAGCCCCACCATTTCTGGTACACCCTCAAGGGCTCATGGCGGGTGAGTTAGGAAGCTGGCAACCCCGAGTGATTCCTGAGCTAAATGCAGGGAATGGAGAGGTATGTCAGAAATTTAAAGTGGACAGTGATACTCGTTGGGTTCCAAAGAGTAAGTATAAAAATTTTGATCCAGATTGGTGAAACGATGTAGATTTGTGACAAAGGGTCTAAATACAGGGAATGGAGTGCTCTGTCCGAAAGTTCAAGCAGACAGTGTTACTCGTGGGGTTCCAGAGGGTAAGTAACTTACATAAAGATTGGTTGAGATGGGTGAAACTAAGTACAATTTTGCCAAAGAGCCTAAATGCGGTAAATGGCATGGTCTATCCGAAATGTCTTGTAGAAAGTGTTACACGTCGGGTTCCAAAGGGTGAGTATGTAAAATTTGGCTCAGATCGGTGAAACAGGGTAGATTTTGCCAAAGGGCCTAAATGCAGGAAATGGAGTTGTCTGTCCAAAGTTTTAAGTGGACAGTGTTACTCGTCGGGTTCCAAAGGGTAAGTATACAAATTTAGGTTCAGATCGGTGAAACGATGTAGATATGTGCCAAAGGGCCTAAATGCGAGGAATGGAGTGGTCTGTCCGAAATTTCGAGTGGAAGGTGTTACTCGTCGAGTTGCAAAGGGTAATTATTTGAGATTTGTGAAACGGTGTAGTTTTGTGCCAAAGGGCCAAAAAGCAGGGAATAGTGTGGTCTGTCCGAAATTTAAAGTGAACAGTGTTACTTGTCGGGTTCCAAAGGGTAAGTATGTAAAATTTGGGTCAGATCGGTGAAACGGTGTAGATTTGTGCCAAACGGCCTAAATGCAGGGGTTGGAGTGGCCTCTCCGCAATTTCAAGCAGACTGTGTTAGTCGCAGTGTTCCAAAGGGTAAATATACAAATTTTGGTTGAGATCGGTGAAATGGTGTAGATTTGGGCCAAAGGGCCTAAATGCAGGGAATGGAGTGGTATGTCCGCAATTTCAAGCAGACAGTGTTACACGCAGGGTTCCAAAGGGTAAGTATACAGATTTTGGTTCTGATCGGTGAAACGGTGTAGATTTGTGCCAAAGGGCCTAAATGCAGGGAATGGAGTGGTTTGTCCGCAATTTCAAGCAGACAGTATTACTCGCAGGGTACCAAAGGATAAGTATCCGAATGTTGGTTCTGATCGGTGAAACGGTGTAGATTTGTGCCAAAGGACCTAAATGCAGGGAATGGGGTGGTCTGTCCGAAATTTTAAGTGGACAGTGTTACTCGCAGGGTTCCAAAGGGTAAGTATACAAATTTTGGTTGAGATCGGTGAAACGGTGTAGATTTGTTCCAAAGGGCCTAAATGCAGGGAATGGAGTGGTCTGTCCGCAATTCCAAGCAGACAGTGTTTCTCGCAGGGTACCAAAGGGTAAGAATACGAATTTTGGTTCTGATCGGTGAAACGGTGTAGATTTGGACCAAAGGGCCTGAATGCAGGAAATGGGGTGGCCTGTCCGAAATTTTAAGTGGACAGTGTTACTCGCAGGGTTCCAAAGGGTAAGTATACAAATTTTGGTTCAGATCGATGAAACGGTGTAGATTTGTGCCAAAGGGCCTAAATGCAGGGGACGGAGTAGCCTCTCCGCAATTTACAGCAGACAGTGTTAGTCGCAGTGTTCCAAAGGGTAAATATACAAAATTTTGTTGAGATCGGTGAATCGGTTTAGATTTGGGACAAAGGGCCTAAATGCAGGGAATGGAATGGTCTGTCCGCAATTTCAAGCAGACAGTGTTACTCGCAGGGTTCCAAAGGGTAAGTATACAAATTTAGGTTCAAATCGGTGAAACGGTGTAGATTTGGACCAAAGGGCCTAAATGCACCGAATGGGGTGGTCTGTCCGAAATTTTAAGTAGACAGTGTTACTCGCAGTATTCCGAAGGGTAGGTATACAAATTTTGGTTCAGATCGGTGAAACTGTGTAGATTTGTGCAAAAGGGCCTAAATGCAGGGAATGGGGTGGTCTGTCCGAAATTTAAAGTTGACAGGGTTACCCGCAGGTTTCCAAAGGGTAAGTATACAAATTTTGGTTCAGATCGGTGAAACGGTGTAGATTTGTATACATAACAGACAATCAGACAGACAGACAGACAGACTTTGTGCTTTATATATATACTAGCAGTAGTACCCGGCTTCGCCCGGTGGAATGATGATAATGTTTTAAGGTCTCCTTAGAAATATAATGGACTTAAAATCTAAGTCATTTGCCCCCAAAGACAATGAGGGAGTAATATCTAGGTCATTTGCCCTTTTGATAAGGATGATAATAAAAACTACTGTTGAATTGACACGTCAAACTTACAAACTACCGTAATAGAAATAAATATTTCAAAATACACAGGCGAGGAAGACTTATTGTGTGTGGTGATTAATGGTGTAATGGGCGTAACATCTACTGTAGGTCATTTGCACTTATGATGAGGATGATAAGGGAAACTACTACCGGTATTGAATTGACACTTCAACGTATAATGTACACAATGTACTGTAATAAAAATAACTATATGGCGGCTTCGGTGGCGTATTTGGTAGCATGCTGAGCTTCTATGCCCAAGATAGCGGGTTCAAACCCGGCCGAAGCCGTCGGATATTTTAAGAGCGTTAAAAATCCGTCAGTATGCCTTTCTTCGGAGGGGAAGTAAAGCCGGCGGTCCCATGTCATATTTATGGCATGTTATTGAACCTTCCACTAATTACACCTGCGTGAAGCTAAATTGGATAGGTAAACAACGCTCATAGATGTCTACGTCCGTTGCCAAGAGCCGACTGCAGTGGCGTCTAGTAGCTAAGTTCCGAACTTGGCCTTGTAGTCGTTGACGGTGGCGCTTGGCGGCAAAAGTACGAACTATTTGAAGAATTCTAAGTTGCAGTTTGTACTTAAATTAAAAAACAGATAACACACACTAATACAGTCATCACAATTAACACCGGTTATCAGACAGATTCTACACACACCCAAGGTACACGGGGCTACATGACCGCGTTGTCGCAGCCCCTAAACTTAAGAACCAACCAACCAAAAATAAATATTTTAAAAATCACAGTCGAGAAAGACTTTATGCGGCGGTGATTATTGGTATGATGCGCGTAACATCTAGGTCATTTGCACTTATGATGATAATAATAAGGTAATGAAAAAATGACTACTAAACGAACATGGTGTTATTTTAAAACTGATATAGGTAATTCAGGTGTCTAGCTTCGATGTCTTCCAAAGTCTCAACCTTATTTTCTGGCTTAGGCCTGTACTGGATGCGTCTAGTGAAAGAGCGTACTGCTCGGCAAAGACAAAGAATATAGGTCCAAGCTGCACGAACCTGAGATGATCGCAGATGATGACGAAATATGATGACACACGTTCGGGGTTCCCCGTCCTATACAGATTGACCGGGAATCACTCACTGTTTCGCAACGGCCCTGTGCTGGCATCAGCATAGACAGCAGGAGATAACACGGCGGGCTCTGGAAAGTACTCTCAAGTCACCTAACGATGAATCAGCAAGCTATTCTCACAACTGACCCCCCCCCCCCCCCAGTGTCTCACAACTTGTGGGACGTGGGTTGGCGACCACGGAACCCCAGCTGAGTCTGGCATCGCTTCTACTTCCTGGTGCCGGGCTCATTTCAGTTCTCTTTCCTGTCGGCCTCCCTTGGTCAACTCTTGTTCTCTTCCGACCCAGACTGTATTAGGGTATCCGAGGGCTAGGGAGTCTTTCAATTTCCCGCCTTAATTGGCTTTGTCTCATCTTTCCTGATACCCTCATTCTTCGAGGGGTCTGCCTTCTTTTCCTTTTCATAATATCTCATGTCTTCTGCTCAAGGCTCTCAAAGAGGCAGGGTGTGTGTAGACCCACCACTTCTGGTACACCCTCAAGGGCTCATGACTGGTGAGTTAGGAAGCTGGCAACCCCGAGGAATTCCTGAGCTACATGCAGGGAATGGAGTGGTATGTCAGAAATTTCAAGTGGACAGTGTTACGCATCGGGTTCCAAAGGGTAAGTATACACACTTTGTTTTCGATCGGTGAACGATGTAGATTTGTACCAAAGGGCCTTAATGCGGGAAATGGAGTGGTCTGTCCGAAATTTCGAGTGGACAGTGTTACTCGTCGAGTTCCAAACGGTAATTATGTAAAATCTGGTTGAGATCGGTGAAACGGTGTAGTTTAGTGCCAAGGGCCAAAATGCAGGGAATGGAGTGGCCTGTCCAAATTTTAAAGTGGACAGTGTTACTCATCGGGTTCCAAAGGGTAAGTATACACATTTTGTTTTCGATCGGTGAACGATGTAGATTTGTGCCAAAGGGCCTAAATGCGTGGAATGGAGTGGTCTGTCCGAAATTTCGAGTGGACAGTGTTACTCGTCGAGTTCCAAAGGGTAATTATGTAAAATCTGGTTGAGATCGATGAAACGGTGTAGTTTTCTGCCAAAGGACCAAAAAGCAGGGAATAGTGTGGTCTGTCCGAAATTTAAAGTGAACAGTGTTACTTGTCGGGTTCTACGGGTAAGTATATAAAATTGGGGTCAGATCGGTGAAACGGTGTAGATTTGTGCCAAACAACCTAAATGCAGGGGATGGAGTGGCCACGCCGCAATTTCAAGCAGACAGTGTTAGTCGCAGTGTTCCAAAGGGTAAATATACAAATTTTGGTTGAGATCGGTGAAACGGTGTAGATTTGGGACAAAGGGCCTAAATGCAGGGAATGGAGTGGTCTGTCCGCAATTTCAAGCAGACAGTGTTACTCGCTGGGTACCAAAGGGTAAGTTTACGAATATTGGTTCTGATCGGTGAAACGGTGTAGATTTGTGCCAAAGTGCCTAAATGCAGGGAATGGGGTGGTCTGTCCGAAATTTTAAGTGGACAGTGTTACTCGCAGGGTTCCAAAGGGTAAGTATACAAAGTTTGGGTCAGATCGGTGAAACGGTGTAGATTTGTGCCAAAGGGCCTAAATGCATGGGATGGAGTAGCCTCTCCGCAATTTCAAACAGACAGTGTTAGTCGTAGTGTTCCAAAGGGTAAATATACAAATTTTGGTTGAGATCGGTGGAACGGTGTAGATTTGGGCCAAAGGGCCTAAATGCAGGGAATGGAGTGGTCTGTCCGCAATTTCAAGCAGACAGTGTTACTCGCAGGGTTCCAGAGGGTAAGTATACACATTTTTGTTCAGATCGGTGAAACGGTGTAGATTTGTGCAAAAAGGGCCTAAATGCAGGGAATGGCGTGGTCTGTCCGAAATTTCAAGCAGACAATGTTAGTCGCAGTGTTCCATAGGGTAAATATACAAATTTTGGTTGAGATCGGTGAAACGGTATAGATTTGGGCAAAAGGGCCTAAATGCAGGGAATGGAGTGGTCTGTCCCCAATTCCAAGCAGATAGTGTTACTCGCAGGGCACCAAAGGGTAAGAATAAGAATTTTGGTTCTGATCGGTGAAACGGTGTAGATTTGGACCAAAGGGCCTAAATGCATGGAATGGGGTGGTCTGTCCGAAATTTTAAGTGGCCAGTGGTACTCGCAGGGTTCCAAAGGGTAAATATACAAATTTTGGTTGAGATCGGTGAAATGGTGTGGATTTGGACCAAAGGGCCTAAATGCAGGGAATGGGGTGGTCTGTCCGAAATTTCAAGTGGACAGTGTTACTCGCAGGGTTCCAAAGGTTAAATATACAACTTTTGGTTCAGATCGGTGAAACGGTGTAGATTTGTGCAAAAGGGCCTAAATGCAGGGCATGGGGTGGTCTGTCCGAAATTTAATGTTGACGGGGTTACCCGCTGGGTTCCAAAGGGTAAGTATACAAATTTTGGTTCAGATCGGTGAAACGGTGTAGATTTGTATACATAACAGACAGACAGACAGACAGACAAACTTCGTGCTTTATATATATAGATAGATATATATATATACACACATCAAAAAAAGTTTTGCATCACCTCGGTTCCCAGATCTCCGGCATATAGACGTTGACTGTGTATATTGTATCCAAGATACAGTCCCTTTGACTGTTCATAGATGTCACTAAAACTGCTCAAAGATGTAAACAACCATGCATGAGCAGGGCCTATTAGACGGAGGGGGTACGACAGCCGATCAGTTCCAGTCATTCCACCAGGACGAAGGTACGCTGCTCATGTTGTCTGTAGTTCTACCATGCCTAGAAGGTCAATACCGCAGTTCGATCGCGTCCGCATTGTTACTTTGTGTCAAGAAGGGCTCTCAACAAGGGAAGTTTCCAGGCGTCTCAGAGTGAACCAAAGCGATGTTGTTCGGACATGGAGGAGGTACAGAGATACAGGAACTGTCGATGACAGGCCTCGCTCAGGCCGCCCAAGGGCTACTACTGTAGTGGATGACCGCTACTTACGGATTGCCGCTCGGAGGAACCCTGACAGCAATGCCACCATGTTGAATAATGCGTTTCGTTCAGCCACAGGACGTCGTGTTTCAACTCAAACTGTGCGCAATAGGCTGCATGATGCGCAACTTCACTCCCGACGTCCATGGCGAGGTCCAGCTTTGCAACCCCGACACCATGCAGCGCGGTACAGATGGGCCCAACAACATGCTGAATGGACCCCACGGAATTGGCATCACGTTCTCTTCACCGATGAGTGTCGCATATGCCTTCAACCAGACAATCGTCGGAGACGTGTTTGGAGGCACCCTGGTCAGGCTGAACGTCTTAGACACACTGTCCAGCGAGTGCAGCAAGGTGGTGGTTCCCTGATGTTTTGGGGTGGCATTATGTGGGGCCGACGTACGCCACTGGTGGTCATGGAAGGCTCCGAAACGGCTTTACGATACCTGAATGACATCCTCCGACCCATAGTGCAACCATATCGGCAGAATATTGGAGAGGCATTTGTCTTCATGGACGACAATTCTCGACCTCATCGTGCACATCTTGTGAATGCGTTCCTTCAAGATAACGACATCGCTCGACTACAGTGGCCAGCATGTTCGCCAGACATGAACCCTATCGAACATGCCTGGGATATGTTGAAAAGGGCTGTTTATGGACGTCTTGACCCACCAACCACTCTGAGAGATTTACGCCGAATTGTCGTTGAGGAGTGGGACAATTTGGACCAACAGTGTCTTGATGAACTTGTGGATAGTATGCCACGGCGAATACAGGCATGCATCAATGCAAGAGGACGTGCTACTGGGTATTAGAGGTAGTGGTGTGTACTGCAATCTGGACCACAAATGCTGAAAGTCTAGCTGTATGATGGTACAACATGCAATGTGTGGGTCTCATGAGCAATAAAACGAGCTGAAATGTTGTTTGTGTTGATCTCTGTTCCCTTTGTATTTAACGGTTCCGAAACTCTTGGAACCGAGGTGATGCAAAACGTTTTTTGATGTGTGTATATAGATAGATAGATGTACAGCACCCATATTAATTCGTGCTCTCTGAGACTGCAGTGTCGTATGGTGTTGCGTAGTAGTTAGTGTGACTAGTAGCGTATTGCGATTATGGTACCATTGATGAGTAGAACTTGTAAGCACTAGAGGTGGCTGCCGTCCCTCTCCCTGCACCCGTCCTCGAAGTCCTTCACGCTAATATTCATATCATAAATGCCCTGCCCACACCAATATTCCTAGATTCACAATTTGTCGATTGGAATATTACTATATAACCAATTTTGAAGTGTGTACGCTAAATATCTTCATTAAATGTACCAATATAAACCGAACTGAGAAATTATGGATTCTAGAACTGAAAATGAACAATCAAATCATTCAGGACTTGTTCTTTTATTCAAACACTTAACATGTTTAAGTTAATTCAATAATTGCAATTAGGGCATATTGCATAGGCGACAAGAATCACTACTAGAATTATGGCCTGCTATTACTCCCTTAAGACATTAGTCGCTTAAATAAATCACAGTACAGAAAATTAATAGGAAAAGAGTAAACAGCCTCCGACTTATCTCTTATGAAGGAAAACTTACATTGCTGGGAAGGGAAGAAAATTAACGCAAAGGCATGTCATGAGTTGTTATAGATTATTCTACAGTATTTATAACCTGCTGCAGTCTTTAAAAGTAAGTAAGCTTTCTGTCTGAACATTTGGAAGTTTCGGCTAAAACGTTTGTATTTATCGCGGATGGGGTGTGTAGTGATCGAATATACCCTTAGTTTAATTTCTGTCTGTTTGCTTGTTATGGGGTTGGCGTCAAAATACTGGAGCGTTTGGCATGCCATTTTGTTGAAGTACCTGTAGAAGGCAACCCAAAAATAAACTTGGCTACACATTATTTATGCAACACAAAAGGGTGAGAGGGTTAACATGAAGCTTTAAATCTCGCAGTAACCTAATTGCGCAATCTTTATCCTTCTCTTGACATGGCGGTGCCAAGTGTGAGAACGGCAAGCTGATTCACCGCGGGATGTCCGGACATGGATGTCACTGCACAGTTGTAATGCATGTTACTCAATGAAGTACGGTATGTAAGAAGTCACAAGTTGTTTATCAGTCACATCACATCACTTCACGTCGATCGTGGAGTGAGGAAATTTTACTGTGGACATTTACAGCTAATAATATTTATGATGGAATGAACCCTTACTAAGATAAATGTCCAGGGGCGTAAGACACATCATCATCATCATCATCATCATCATCAACAACTTCTTTTTTGTCAGCTGGCGTGGATAAGCGGCGAAGTATTGGTCTTGAAATTGAACTCAAGCTCGGCTACCCGTTCGAATCCGAATAGTTGTGTGTTGTCTTTAATTGAACGACATTCAATTTCAATGATATAATATATAGCCTACTGTATACTTTACAATAATCTTTCCTCATCATAACAAGATACAAGTAAAATAAATTAAATCGCCAAAAGACAACAAATAGTTCTAAGAAACTTATTTTGTTTGAATAGCGCACTGGGGTGGTCAAACAAGGTCGGACATTCTTGCCATAACTAAGCTAACCCCCTGTCACCAATTTCCCGAATTTATTTTTTAACATGGATAAGTTTTGGGATGGAGGGCAAGGAAAACTTTGCGTTATACACAAGTACTGTAAGCGACGCGGCGGTCTGCCGCGCACTCCTACACACATCTCATTGCTGCCTTTCCCACGCGAGAAGCAGTTGTACAGTATACTATAGGCCTAACACTTTATCAGTTTATCTTGTTCTGGGTATGTACTGTACTTGTCCCCACTACTTCAAAGCAAAAATAGCTAACTTTATGTGTCAACAACGGTGTAAAGAAACTGGTGTACAGAACTATCCTCATGCAAATTGCGGGTGGTGTAAACACTTTCTCGCCTGTAGAATAACCTTGTTAATTGGGTTAACAGGTATTAATCATCTAGATCTGAAAACCATATCCATGATCAGATGTTCCTCAGTGTAGCGGACGAACTTTCTTTCTGTTACCCTATGAACGCAAACCTGTCAACGATGGGTACGAAGAGCTACTGTAAAATAAACCAAATGAGATTTTTCAGCGACATAATAGCTGGAAAACTGCATTTAGTATTCAAATGGTCGTGGAAAATTCAATATTTTGAGTGTAACATATAATTATAAAATTAATTAACAGCCCTCAGGAACTGGAGTGCATAGGCACGCTCATTTACATCTCTGTTTTGCTGTAATCAAGTTCCTGCACTGGTTTCTGGAATGAACTTGTTATAACTTCACCAACCCTAATTGTATCCACCTTGTACGGTTCGTACAGTAGGTCCAATTAGGTCCTGATGGCTTTATTAATGGCTATTGCTTGAATATTAAATTTTGGGAGATGAAATTATATAAATTATTATACGTATGGTACTTCGAGCTTCCATACTAAAGAAAATATTCAGTGTCGTTATCAGAATAGTGGAATCACAATACAAAACCCAGAATGCCAATCGCAAATGGTCGCGGCCCTCGAACACTAATCCGTGAAGGTGCAGCGAAGTGCGACTAGTACTGCTGTGATAGAGGGGAGACTCGGCTAAATACTCAATATTAAGGGGTTGAAGGTAAACATGGTAAATTAAGGGAAAGGGTTTCCAAAAATTAACATAGAAATTAATTTACTACACTTATGTGGCATAACTTCAGTTCTTAAAATGTCATCTGCCATCAGTAGAATTTAGAAACATTTTAGGTTTTTGTTGTTGATACTAGTGGGACTAGTTCTATATCCGCGATACCTTGTCCAAATCTACAATATGTTAAGCCTAATAATATGCTTCAATACTACAGGGTCATCCGTTTGGGATGTCAGAAAAGTATAACGTTATAGCTATTATGTTGATGCATACATTAAGTATCTATGCAATTTTCTATTATGTACGTGACAATGATGGGAGTTAACAATGATTCTCTTTGCAACAATGACTTCCGCGAGACAACGCAGCCGTGTAGTTCGTAGTGCAATCACCAGATGTTAGGTACAGAGTGGTACACGTTAGCGCGCGCTCAGTGCTCACTGTAGAGATGGGACTATCGACTACTTTTAACCATCGACTGACTTAGTCATTCATTGGAAGAAACTATCGACTACATAGTAGACTACTTTCAGTCGAAAAGGTTACCTAAATTCGCATTGCTCCTAAGCGTGTTGTTTCATGTATTCGACTGAAAGTAGTCGCTTCTAGGCAGCGTAAAAAGCACTGCAAGCCGTTATCCGCTGAGTTGAGTCGTACCAACAGATAAAAATCAAACTTCTCCGTAACCCACCTATTTTCGCAGACGTTAGTTTGGACTGCGTGACACTCGGCAACATGCAATGGGTCAATGTTATTTATTTATTTATTTTTACTGTGCTTCGAAATGGCGGTTTACGTCGTGTAGAGTGCAGCCATTATCAGCAATGTTGCACTTTTCATTTAATGCAAAATGTACCTGAGTAAATGTTTCCCGATATTGGTACAGAGCACATTACCTGTATGTACTGTGGATAAGTGAAGTAATATAGCAATACTTAATTAACCTAAGAGTAAATTAAATCACTATAACTGAGAGGGAGTTCTTAAGTACCGGGAACAATTCCATTGCCAACGTTGAAATAATCACACTTCATATTTTAATGCCACAAAATAAATGTAAAATAAGTCCATAGAGTCATAAACAAGTTATGTGTTCACTAATTTAATCCTCTCTGATGTACTAAGAACGAGTTGAAATGCGGCTTGAACAAGAAAACTACGGCCTACAGTAAATACACACGAAAACAGAGCACTTTAGAATTGCAACGAGAGCGAACTTTCAGTGGAGATGTTGGCAACTATGTAAATACAAAGTTTATTTAATGCGCGCGCTATCCTTGCGCGCCATCCACGTGCTGAAACAATAATTGACGACCAGAACGTAAAACTATCCGAGCGCTTTCTACATGTTAAAAGTTAAAACACAATTGGGTAAGTCGTTTGCAAACGACTTGTTTATGTTTTTTTTAAAGTAGTCGAATAAGTCGATTGTTTTAACTATCGACTAATTCGACTGTTTTCAGTCGATTGCTGCCCATCTCTAGTGCTCAGTGTTGTTACAGAGTTCAGTGAAGATGGTCGTTACACCATAACAACGCGCTCAGTGTATCGTATGGTATGCCAAATTTCCGAGTGTAGTGAAGACCCAGCGAGCTTTCAGACGTCACTACAACGTTGGGGATGTCCCATCACATCGGGACATTGTTAAATGGTACAACATGTTTTTGGAAAATGGATTGCAGATGCCTCACACAGGTGGAAGGCGGCGTGATAGCAACTAGGAGGAAGATATTCGACAAGCCATGACGCTGAGTCCACGAAAGTCACTCAGCAGCTTATCAACAGAGCAGAATACATACACAACATGTCACAAGATTGTTAGGCGTTATCTTCACATGCGTCCATACCGTATGCAGCGCCTGCAAGCATTGACACAGCTGAATTACGGAGCTCGACTCAGTTTTGTTACGACGATGTGTAAGCGACAGGAAGGTGACGATCAATGGTTTAAACGATGGATGTTCACGGACATTCCATGCGAGTGGCCGAGTCAACACGCATAACTGCATCATTTGGGGAACAGAAAATCCACATGTCTCATACGAACTCGAAAGAGCCAGCCCTAACGTGAATGTGTGGTGCGGAGTGACCTCTGGGGAAGTCTACGGACCATTCTTTTTTGCGGAGGAGACTGTTCGTGCCGTCAATTATCTTGACATGATCAAGCGGTATGTGGTCCAACAATTACAGCAAGATGGGATACTGGACATGATTATCTATCAACAGGATGGTGCTTCACCGCATTGGGCTATCATGGTGAGGGAACAATTAAACCTCATATTCAACGATCGCTGGTGCGGCCGTGATGGACCTATCCCATGGCCTCCTAATATCCCTGACCTAACTCCTCCAGATTTCTTTGTGTGGGGGCTACGTCAAGTCGACAGTGTACGCACAAAGGCCACAGAATCTGGCTGACCTACGGAGGAGAAGATTACACCGGCCTTTCAGGAAATCACTCCAGAAATGCTGCATGCCACGTGGTGCAACATGAATCAACATGGATTCGAGGTATCATTTGTGCCGCGTGCGCGATGCTGGGCATGTTGAGTGCTAATGTGCTGTGACACAAACTCCAGACTCTCCTTAACACGTATGTACCGTTAACAAGCAATACATGTGCATAGTTTCTTGTGTAGCGTTTTACTTTTCTGACATCCCAAACGGATGACCCTGTACTACTACTACCGGATAAAACCATCACCAAAATATGAGATTTTGTTAATATAAGGTGCATTCAAAAAGTAACGTGTCGGAGGCATAATTGCAGAAACCAGTAACTTACCTGTATGTTAGAAGTATTGGCCCTGGCTGTTGAGGCACGTGTCCCACTGTGACACGAGGCGGTGAATTCCCTGGGCTGCGATGTGAACCAGTTCCGCACGTACAGCTGGACGTCGGCGTCCGAGGTGAATCGTTGGCCCCGCAGAGCCCTTTTTAGGGGACCAAACATGGCGTAATCACCGGGAGAGAGGTCTGGACTTATGGAGGGTGGCCGAGAACCTCCCATTTGAATTTCTGCAGGAGTGCCGCGACTGTGTTGGCCGTATGAGGTCGCGCATTGTCGTGGAGTGACCACGGCGGCTATGGCGTTCACTGTCACTTGGCGGTCCTGGGTAATGAGTGCATCAACCAGCTGGACGTTGTCATCGGTAATGCAGGGGGTGCCCCAGACCGGGCACCATCGGCTAACGACACCCGTCCTTCCTTGAAGCGCTTGTGTCACGCCTTGACCCTTGCAAGGGACATGCAGTGTTCGCCGTACACTTGTGACATTCGGCGATGAATGTCCGTTCCCCCTACTCCGTCCGCTGTCAGAAACCGAACAACACCTCTTTGCTCTTCGGTTGACGCCTCCATGTCACTGTTTGCAATGCGACTGGCAGCGTTGTACGATTGATGCATGCTGCTGCTTGCTTTGTATCGTCACGTGACGTGCACGCGTGCCCTCTAGCGACGGGCTGTGACCTTCCACGCTTTGGTTGGAAACACACCTCGTTACACACGCCACTATTAGTCGATGTCGTCACCGGTTTGCGCATTCCAGCCTACGGTATATCAAAATTACACTGCCAAACGCAGTGTCTACGGATACTGTGTTAGAATGTTGTGATGTGTTAGTATCGTTTGGTAGAGCACTAATGTTTCTTGTATAGGCTATATGATTGTCCTGGAATGGATGATGTTCCTTTGATGAGCGAAACATGTCATCCTTGTACCTCCCCCTGTAACCTGTGCAAACAAATAATAATCTCCTGTAGATTTTTTCAGGTAGAATCTCATATTTACTGCCTAATAATTGGACATTAATTCGGGTTAACCGACAGAAAATTATCAATCAGTTGGATTCGATTCCAATCGCAGCCATGATAAAAGTAGTTTTTGGAAGGCTTCGTCATTTCTGCTCCTGGCAAAAGCGCAGGTGGTACCCAACTTAGGCTACGGCCGCTTCCTTCCCAAATGCAGCCTAATTTTCAATACACACAGAGTACTGTACATACACTTCAGTAACGAAGATTAATAGGCAAATTTTAATTGAATTTTAAATGGTATTAAACAAAACCACCAATAGTCAATAAATATATTATACTTAGTTGTTTAATGTGCTAGGATTAGTTTCGACCACAGTGTAGTCATCATCAGCAATCTTAACAAGTTGTCGTAAGAAACTATTTAAAGCTTATAATAATATATTTATTGGCTATTGGTGGTTTTGTTTAATACCATTTAGATTTCAATTTAATTTTGTCAACAAGGACCAATTTGTTTCAGATATGGTTAATTTCATATCTATACATACGCAAAGTTTACACACACACAAGTACACAGGGCTGATAACCACGATGTCCAAGCCCCTAGAAAGAATTAACAACAATTCCACGATGTCAAGTTGAGCAATTAGGAAGTGCTGTGCCGAAATGATGTGTATTTTGTGAGAACTTCACGTGGCCGTGACTGTACGTCATGTGTTTAAGCAGCAGTGCGCTTCTGCTACTACCTCCGGTTTAATTATACCTTGTGGCTATTTTTTCTCGTTTTAGGACATGTGTGTTTGTTGATGACAATTTACATGCTAATGACAGCCAGATGGTTGTGTCTTCGAACGTGATGCACGGATAATGGTATGTTCACGCACATTGACCACCGTCCTTCCTCTCACTAATACAGGGACGCCCAAAGAACTGCCCATTGCAAGATACGGCCCTCCATGACATTCCATCTAGTCGGTGTTCGTTCTTGCATGGCCAGGGCTTGTGAGATTTTCGAAATGGAAAGTCGAGTCCTTGCTGTTCGGATTCCACATTAGACTGTGGGCATGGAATTTATAGTTATTCCTAGGTTGGCACTCATATTCCCAAAATTTTGACCAGAATGTAGATAATGGTATTTCTGCATGTCATACATTGCGGAGTTTTACTCGGTTTGTTAGCAGGTATTTTTCCTGATCGGGTACTGAAAGTAGAACCTATTTAGAAGGAAGGTGGAGAATTAAAATGTCTGTCTGGCTGCGTGGCGCAGCGGTAACGTTCTCGCCTGCTGTTCCCAAGGTAGCAGGATCGAATACTGGCGCAGTCAGTTGGCATTTGATGGTCGACAAATGTAAGGGAGTCGTGTCAGCAGATTTACTGGCACGTGAAAGATCACTTTTGGGACAAAATGCTGACACCCGGGCGTTCCTAAAAGCCTCAGTAGTTAATAAGGCCTTAAAACCAATAAAATTATTATTAACACGTCTGTCCCACGCAGGGCACGAAACCCGCGAATTCCGACCACTTCATGTGTGCTTTTTGGACGAAAAGCTTCCATTTGTCATCATCAATGTGGTCTCAAAAAAGAATCCAATTCTGATGATATTTTTCATATTTACGAGTATTTATATTCATCATAATGTTCTGAAAGCAATGCAACCATGCGTAGTTCAATAATTTACACTTGAAATGAACACATTGGCTACGTTTTATGTCCTGTGCTCTAATTTGATCTCACTTGACTTTTGATAAAAATCCATGCGAGTAACAATAAGCTCCATTTGAGCGTCGACTATTCTGGGGATTGTGTTCGTGCGTCTGCGCGTAATGCAGGGGATATGGTTTGGAATCCCGACTGCACGTTGGAAGACAAAACAGACTTAAATGAAAATGTATGTGTGTATTTAATCACTAAATAATGCTCTACGTTTGAACCAGCTTTACGTGCCCTCCTCACCGATCGAAGACCATTAACTGATGGGTATTAACGATAAAAACCCGCCTGCACAACACGGGTGCGCATATTAAACCACCCTGCCATCACGCTCCCCTAACACAAACATACTGTACATATTGCATCCAGACAAGAATTGAACGGACTCAACCTTCCGCATCTTTTGACTTGAACAGCAAATAAAGTAAATACAATTCCTAGGTTCTAAATTTATCTTATTTTTACTTGGAGGTAGTTCTACTAGACTGTTGTCACATGCGCGTGCCCGCGTTGTGCAGGCGGGTTTTTATCGTTTATACCCATCAGTCGATGGTCTTCTATCTGTGAAGAGTGCACATGAAGCTGGTTATTTAGTATTTAAATTCCGTCCACTCCTGTCCTGTTATAATTGGAAGTTGGTAGAAAGTATAATGTTACTTTCATGTATCGCATGTGTTAATTACATTTCTGTTAATTGAGATCCTAGTGCTTAATGTTTCGTTTGTTGATATTTATGACAAATTCTCATTAGTTGTTACTGACCCGTACAAATAGAATGCTTTTTGTTAAATGAAATATTGAGTCTAACAGGCTAATTTGTCATTCTTATAATGTTTTCTAATATATTATTACATGTGGGGTAAATGCTAAGTTCCGATCATGTCTTTCCTCAAAGTAAAAGTGCAAATTTCAAGAAATGCATTTAAAGGCTAAATCTTGTTTGCTGATGTAAATAGATATTTGAGATAAAATTATGAGAGTGAGACCTTAAGTCAATAAATAATACTAGCGGACCCGTGCGAGAACTCGCGTATAATGGGTTGTGTGCGCCCCGTGTACAGACTACCCGCCCGGCGCTAGTGCTAAGTGGGTTTTATGCGACACACTTCTGTCAGGGGCTATCGTCTTGTTTATTTGTTTAAAATCACTTTATTAACAAATAAATATATTTCTGTTGATTTTTCAAGACATGCAAGATTTTTCCTGTAATATTGAGACGGTTTGGAAGATTTTGGTACAAACCACACCTTCTAACTCCCTCTGGTTTAGGAGCTTGAGTTTTGTGAAACATACACCTTAGCGTATTATTATTATTATTTTATCGAATAGCACTATTACTGAGCACGTAAAATCAATACCGGTCCTTCAAATCTTGCCACATGTCTTTTTTTTTTCTCTGCCTACATTCGCTTCATCCTTTCTGATCTCTGCTTTCGGAGCTGTTCAATGTTACGTGGCTGCTTTCGTTGTCTTTCTTGTTCCTCCCTGAAGATAACTTTTCGAATTTTGTCCTGAAATAAATTCCTATTATATGTATCTGTAATGTCATTGTCTGCTTCCTTAAGATCCTTTAATGTCTGTGTAAACCACGCTTAAGTTTTAAAATTTTATTAAAAATTTGTTTTGTTAGCCTGTCATTATTCATTCTATTTAAGTTAAATGCCCAAAAAAATGGCATTCGTTGTTTGCGCATGGTGTGAATTATGTTCTGCACATGGGTGTATATTTCCTTGTCAGGTCGTGGTCTGTTATAGTCTGTTACTGTTTTCCTCGGGCCAAGGATGCATCGAACCAATCTTCTTTCCATGAGCATGATTTTGTTTATGTCACCTTTGCGCATTGACTCCAATGTTTCAGCTCCAAAGAGTGCTTCAGGTCTCACCACAGTATTGTAATGTTTAATTTTAGTGTTCCTCGTTAATGCCTTCTTCTTGTATACATTTCTGGTGATCTGAAATGCTACGTTCATTTTCTTTGCTCGGACCTCTAGGGTGTTTTTGTTTTTTTCATTGTTGTTGATAGTTATCCATTCACCTTAATACTTAAATGAGTTAACTTTGTGTATTTTGTTTTGGTTTATGATTATTACATCAGGACAATCTTGAACATTCGTTATAAATTCTGTCTTGGGGAAGGAGATTTGTAAACCAATTTTTCCTGCTTGATCCAGTTTCTACTTGGATCTTTGCATTTTCTAGTGTGTCCGTGATCAGAGCAATGTCAAGCGCGAAAGCCTAGCAATTTAAATGTATGTTATCCTTTTTACTTCCCAAATTTAGCGTATTATGTAATACGATAAGATAATTACTATTCTTACTCAACGACTTGTTCGTTTTTGAATGATAATTTTTGTTTATTTTTATAGTTAATATTTTTATTTATTGTTTTATTAATTGTTGGTCTTTTCAAAATTAGGAGTCCACCTCTAAATTTTAAACTCAATTCCAAATTTGTATTTTTTAATCTGTGTTGAGAGGGGCAGATGACCTCGTAGTTCCGCCCCTTAAAACAACTGTCTGTTAGGTAGTCAGCCCCGAAGGCTGGTTGGATCCTCAAAAAGTACCGCCGTTAGGTTATGTGGATAGATACCCACAAAAACCCAAGGCAGCGCTATATTGAGACGTACTAGGCAAGATGAGGAGTGAGGTAGTTTGCCATTGCTTTCCTCACTGAGTCAGAACAGCAGTACTAACCCTATGAGTAGAAGCTTTCACAGCATCCACAGGCACAGACTGTGCCCTGAATGTCATTACTAAGCACCACCCATACCTCAGTAGCTCCCATATAATCACAGCCATGAATTAGGCTGTGACATCAGTGAAAAGCCACATTTTACTCTAGCCTGTGCCAACAGACAAATGCAAATATACTGCATTCATTAAGAGATGGCCAACAAGCAACTTAAAAAAACTATAACTAACTATTCTTATAGAACCGGTTTCGGCCACATTATGACCTTCATCAGCAAAATAATGAACCAAGTAGACTATTATGTTGGCAAGTCGATTAAAAGAGTTAATTGACAGTCAAACAATAATTGAGAAATAAAAAAGATTCAACTGATTAGGAATCAGTATTATTATTATTAGCGTATGGCAAGGAAATTATATACATAATATATACAATATATACACAATAACAAAAAACATTGATTCACGTCAGGCATTAGAGTTATCCATCAAAGCTGAATGTCCAACTTTTGAACCCACTGCAGTGCCTCCGCTGTTGGTGATACAAAGTCTTCCAATCTACCTGGATAAGCCCGTAGTTGACACTCTCTTAAAATGTGGGGAATGGTCTGGCGAGGGGCTCCACAATCACATTCTGGAGAAGGTACAAAGTTCCACTTATAGAGGGAATCCCTGCACCTTCCATGACCTGTCCTGATCCTGTTCAGTCTGGACCAAGTTGCACGCGGTAGTTGGAATCCGTTAGCAATTTTTTCACCTCTGAAGATGTTATGTAGGGGCAAGTCAGTGGAGTTATTCCAGCGGCCTTTCCATTCCTCCAAAGCATCGAAGTTGGTGGATGTCTTCAGAGCTGCATCACAAAGAGGTGGATGTCGTGATTTCAATCTTTGGAGACTAAGAGCTGGTATGTCGCCTAAAACAGGTAGCAGAGGATTCTTGCAGATCTTGTTGTACTCTCGAACAAGAGCACTGGATCTTCTTAAGTCAGGTGGCATTATACCAGACAATAGTGGGAGCCAGTGGACTGGAGTTGGTCTGATGGTGCCAGATATAAGACGCATGCTGGTATTCAATTGTGGGTCAATATACTTCGTATACGGGCTATTAAGCCACACTGGAGCACAATAGTCGGCAGTAGAGAAAACCAGTGCTAAGGCTGAAGAGCGCAGGATGTTCGCAGCAGATCCCCAGGTAGTACCAGCTAGCTTCTGAATAATATTGTTTCGGGTTTTCAGTTTCTTCGAAAAGTTCAAAAGATGTTGCTTGAAGGATAAAGTCCGATCCAAGGTAACACCAAGATATTTCTGAAACCTTTTGTGGTTAAGTACTCTATTGGAAAAGGTAATATTTAGTTTGAAGTTAGCAAGCCTGTTACTCAAATGGAAGCAAGAGACCTCCGTCTTGGCTGCACTGGGTCTGAGTCTCCAGTTCCTGAAATATTCTGTCAGGGTGGACAAGTCCTTAATCAAAATGTCTTCAGTTTTCTCAATGATCTTGTGTTGTGTGGCCAGGGTCAAGTCATCAGCATAGCAGAACTTTCTGGATATTGTTTCTGGAAGATCAGAGATGTATAGATTAAACAGTAGTGGCGACAAAACTGATCCCTGGGGCAAACCATTATGCAGTTTTCTCACTGAGGAATCAGTAAATTTTAAGAATTAAACATATAATAAAGGAGGTGGAATTAAACAATATATACGGTATAAAATGTTTTCTGTCTAAAATACTTAAAAATAAAACCAGATCTGTTGCAAATGTCATTAATTAATGTGAAACATTCTCCACAAGCAGCTCGATCTGAAGAGGGATTGCCATTGTTCTTTAAAGATAAGATTAACATAAGATATAGGTGTGTAATGTAAATTGCAGAGAGAAAATGGAAAATTTTGATATGAAACACTTAAGTTACGTTATTTTTTATCGAGAAATAATTGTATTTATTTGATTCGCTATTCAAGTGTGTGTTGTATCGGTTCAATTCTTGTCTGGATGTTTAGCGCATGAATGTGTTACGGGAGAGTGATAGCAAAGTGGTCTGACTGTTTGCTTCCGGGTTCCATTCTCGAATGCTTATAGAAGAATTTCATTTCTTCTTGTTTCAATAGTAGTGCCATTAGAAATACCGAATTAGCGAAGCTGTTAGAAGAGGATAATGTTACACATTGATCAGTCATCAGAAACACCCTGAACAAAAACATTAATCAACCCTTAAAATAGAATATATTACCGATTAATACCGCCTGGATTCGGCGAAGAATTGCCTCCTCGAGGTGTTGCAGGTATATCGCGAGAGGTGAATCCACGTGTTCGTCGAGTGATCCTGTAATTAGAGCAAAGTGCTGGGATGCTGATGGGTGCATCTCACCCACTGCTGCAAATACCCCCAACATATTTTCGATGGGTTTCAAGTCGGGTGACCTGTGCGTCAGACCAAGCGTGATTGGGTGGTTTTATATTCCTCGACACATAACTTACTTACTTGCACAAATCACTGTAAGTTAGTTAGTTAGCTAGTTATTGTTTTAAGGGGTGGAACTACGAGGTCACCTGCCCCTCAAAGCACTGTAAACAGCAGTTGTCATCTTCGGAGATGGGTTTGTGCACATCATAGTCAACATTATGGCTACACATGGTCACCGGGAATTCCAGATACGCATGGCTGTTCATGTAACAAAATTGAACGAGCGGGCCCAAGTCATGGAACAAAAAGATCGCCACACCATCAGAGATCGTCGTCTCTCTTGAACCATTTCTCCACCCACTGCGGATGGAAATGCTTCTTTGGGTCCGGTGCACTCTACGTCTGGCATAATTAAAAAATCGGGAGTCTTTTGAAGCACACTTTTCGTTTCCAGTGATTCTTGCCAATGTCTGAATCGACCTGAAGCGACCCTAATGCAATTCAATCAATTACATCAATTAATTTAATTTCAAATGAACCGATCAAAACTTTATCATCATCATCATCATCATCATCATCATCATATATATATTATTTCAGTAGTATAGATCCCTCCTGCGGCGCTCACAAGCGACCGATCGTGAAAAATGAGCATTCAAATGAAAGAGAATATACATTACCAGTGACGCATTGCAATACTGTTGCTGCAGGAAGATACGCTCCATAATTGCTGTCCACTTCACATTTTGGCTGCTGTGACGCGTGTTTCGTGTCACTTTAACATTATGAAGTCTTTCCTTTATCATTTTGCATGTATTTCAGAAGGTATGGGTACGGTACCGTACTCAAATCGTATAATTTCACAAATATCGAATAACCGGTGAGTGTTACGGCTTAACTGTCAATCAATGGACTCAGCACACAAATGACATTAGCAGTGACAAATTGCATTCTAATTTCATAAATATCAATTTTTGTAAGAAGTGTGTGATCTGCAAATATTGTTCATGTAGGAAAATACGCGACATCATTGCTGTTCAGTTCGCATTTTGGCTGTAGGGTCAGTCACTTACCATTATTTGAATAATTTATTCCTTATATTGAGTTTCCTCAGGTTCTATTATGTTAATGAAATTTTGTCATATGTTTGTTTATTGGTAATCAATGTATAGTGCATGATTGTCAGAATATATAACCTAAATTGATTTTAGTGTTTTCTGTTACTGTAGATTTATGCATGGTATCTCTCAGTAGAATTAACCTCTTGGGTAAACACTGGGTAGCACACACCATATGGGGTTCATACCTCGGATATTGAGTGAGTGGCATGACACTTACCTTAAATGCAAGATATAAAATATAAGTAGATCTGTAGCGTAATAGTTTGTTCTAAAGCTAAACTTCTGATACTGCTACTATACCATACAGTGCTTGTGACAAAATAAAAATAAGCTAGCCCTGACAGTTGGAGACTATCACTGCAGTACCTAGGCTAATTCATAATCTTTTCTACATCCTTTTGTTCAGTAATGCAAGCAGACTGTTCTCAGGTACTGTAACAATTACAGCATATTAATTTATGAAAGAATCATTTGGTTCAAATAAAAACATAACCTTTCTCCTCAAGTCTCTTATTATAAACTTGTTGGGGAAAGTGTGGCTTATGAACATGCGAGATTTCTCGCACGGGTCCGCTAGTATATATTATTTCAGTAGTATAGATCCCTCCTGCGGCGCTCACAAGCGACCGATCGTGACAAATGAGCATTCAAATGAAAGAGAATAGACATTAGCAATGACGAATTGCACTCTAATTCCATAAATATCTATAATAAAATTTAAAAAAATAAATGTACGAAGTGTGCGATTTGCAGATACTGTTGCTGTTGAAAAAATAATTGCTGTTCACTTCACATTTTGACCGCTGTGACGCCTTTTTTATGAACACTCATCCGATCTGTCGGTCATCTGAAGTACTACTTGTACTCTGCGTGAGAATTGCTAGACCGGCCTATACCCCATCTGGTGGTATTCTTACCTTGTTACGTGATTATCTGCTAGGTGGCAGTCAGGCCCGATATGGAAAGTCTCGTGGAATGTCTGGATCTAACGATCTATTGATGATAATAATAATAATAATAATCAAGAAATTGGCGTAAGGCTAGGGTACAAGTATATGAATCTTATAATCGACTGTCTAGCCTTTGCAGATGATCTAGTGATCTTTCCAGATTCCATTGATATGGCAGATGAACAACTTAACCAGCTGAAAAATCAAGTACTGAAGGCTGGGCTTCAAATCTCCTTTGAGAAGACACAATTCATGTCAAATATAAAGTCAGCGCCCTGGGAACTGGAGGTCGGACTGGGACAAGTTCAGAAGGCAGAAAGGTTTAAATACCTCGGTGAATGGATAGCGCCTAACCTATCAGAGAAGGAAACCTTCATGTCACGCATTAATAAAATGGAAATGGCATACAACCTGACTAAAGACATCTACCGGTACAATAAGAGATCGATATCCTTAAACGCCAAAATTATACATTACTGCACTGTTATTCGACCAGAGGCTCTGTATGCGGCTGAGACTCTAATAATGAACAAAAAAGGTCTGATGGAAAAACTAGAGGCTAAAGAAAGGAAGATTTTGAGGAAAATCGTGGGTCCCATCTAAGAAAACAGCGAGTACAGAAGGCGTCACAACCATGAATTGTACAAGCACGTGGAGAAGATCAGTGACACGATTCGAAAAAGGAGGATTGCCTTCTATAGCCACGTGACACGAATGAGCCCAGGCAGGATATCAAAACGGATATTGACGTACTTCCAAGATAAGAAAACCAAAGGGGCATGGTTTACGGAAGTTGAGAAAGATTTACGTGAAATGGAAATTTCCCCTAAATATATCCAGGAGCGTGTTCCACTTCAGGAAAAACTACGTACGCACAAAGGTTTCCAGGAAAAGCCGAAGCTGAAGACGGGGAAGGCTTGGTCCCAAGAGAGAGAGAAAAAAAAACAACACCGAAGACGAATGCGGGAACACTGGGCGGTAGTTAGAGATCGGAAGAAGAGACAGTTGAACTGACGTGGTCCCTAGTTGGCCGAATCGAATAAAGAAGAAGAAGAATCAAGATCGATATCGACGTTACCATTGGTAACAGCTGTTGAGTTTTGTCAGGATGAATTATTAAGAAAAATGGACTGAAACTAACAAGATGGGTTGATATCTGAAGGAAGATTTAGGAAGGCGAGGAGTAGCCTAGATGGGCTAACCTAAACTTAAAGCCTTCACGTCTATAACAACTATGTCAAATAAGTTCTACCTTCGTTGGATTCATTTATGATATTTTTTTAGCCGAATTTGTACTGTGGCCGCAGAAAAGTTAAGTATTTCCTTTGATGTTAATAAGAAAAGATTTCCATATTAATCATGATATTTACTGGTGATGTTAGCTGTGTGTTTGTTTTTGGGTAATGCATGTGTTGCGTAAACTAGTTTCTTTGACTACCGGTATTTAGGTAGTTGTTGTTCATTTCAGTTGAGAATTAGTTTTGCACGTTGGTGCAGTTGTTCGATTTGTTTATGTTTTTGTAGCTTTGTTTTGTTGGCAGACTGCATCCTAGTATTTTCATCATGTAAGCTGTCGTTTCCGTTTCTTAATGTTATCTTATTTTTCATGTGTTAATTTATTTGGGGTTTCTTGATGTATATTTTCCTAAGCCGATCTAGACACGCCGTCAATTGATAACGGTGAACAACTTGTTTTATTTTTCGAGCCAGTTTTCCTTAATCATGTTTATTTACGTACTTAATTTCTTGTGCTCGAAAAACTAGTATGTCCCATATGGATACTGTTTTAAGGCATCTGCTGAAGATGTACAGTATATCTTATGGTCTTCAGGTTTCCATGTAAACCAACTCGTATTGTTTCCAAAATGTATTATTGACCTCTTGATATTTTGTTTTAACATATGAAAAGTCAACTTCATGTTGAATATTCATGACTGATGGTCAATAGGCTCCGTATTAAATAATTAATTTATGAGATTCTTTCTGGAATAATTGTGAAACGTTTGGGTAACCTTACGAGGTTTGAGTTCTTGATTTATCATTACTGTGTCTGCGATTTTCTACTAAATAGAAAAGATATCGTAAAACTTGGTTGATGTTATGAAACCTCATGTATGTACACAAGATACATGTTCAGGAAGGATTAATTCATGTGGATTTAAAGAAGTTACTGATGTTTGGATCATCATCGTTAGGGTGATTGATTTATTCTTTATTTTTACGTTTAATCTTCTTCGAGATTTATTTATTGTGATTACCATATTATTTTATTTTATTCTCTTGACCCGGATGTCAGTTTCTGGAGTACCATATGGTAACATTCTAAGGTCTTTCCTTTATCATTTTACATGGATTGCAGAAACAGTAAATCAAAGGAATGAGTGGCGGTACTCAAATCGTATAGTTTCATAAATATCGAATAACCGATGAGTGTTATGAAGATCCAATTTTCAGCGATTGCCTTCTTAAGTTGGGAACGTAGAACTTTGAATTCTAACTGAAATGTAAATAGTGTTCTATAATCATTTGGTTGAAATAAAAACATAACAACCTTCATCCTTAAGTCTCTCATTATAAACCTATTGGGGAAAGTGTGGTTGAAGAACATGCGAGATTTCTCGTACGGGTCCGCTTGTCCTCATTATTTCGATAAGCTTCAATCAATTTCACTTAATGTATACTTTGATAATTTGGTACTTATGTAGGCAATGTACATGACTGAAGTGAGGAACTGTCCTAGGCTATCATTAGTGGTTATTTAAATGGTAGCTCAGTCTGTCGTTTGTATCAGGTTACAATATTGTGTCTCTGGATGTGTTGTTACACAGCCCGACTTTACATCAGACCAACATTGGCTAGATTACTGGGTTTTCTGTTATTTTAGGACCGACTGAGAATATAAATAGATACCATTGCAAGATTCATGTATTTTTCATTAAATTAGTATTTTATTTGAGAAGCTTAGGTCAGTTCTGTATTGTAACTTGTCAAGAAACAGGAGAGGTAATAATGAAAAGCTGTTGTTTGTGCGCGGGTTGTTGTGCTGATTGCATGTATCTCTTGATTATAATCGATCCGTCTGCCAGCCGCACCTGACTTCGTAGGAGAGTTAGCGAGGCGCAGACGTATGTGGGACAGCTCTGCTATTGCTCGCTAACGAAAAAGAAAGAAAAATATAATGCCGCAATTCATTCTCGTGTAAGCACACATTGTATGGGTTGAACTTGGAAGTACGAGTATTTGTTTAAACTTCAGGAGATGATTCATGACTGGAAAGGGACAAAGAAGGAAACTGGAATTATTACCTTTCTCGTCGCCATAGAAATAATGTTAGAGTGCTTACATGGGGCAGGTGACCTCGCTGTCCCGCCCCTTAAAACAACAATCATAATCAAAGTGTTTAATTGATGATGATGATGATGAGCAGGTGCCATCACGTCGGAGTCGACTCCTAGCAACTACATGGATGGATTGCCTCCATATGATTCGGTCTTCAGCCATATACTTCAGATCCTTCACTGACATATTCATGTTGGATTTGATGGAGTCGATCCATCTCAATGCTGGCCGCCTTCGTCTCCGAGACACTTCCACCTTTCGAAGCGTAATTGTATTTTCCAAAGAATCAGAACTTCTCCTAATGTGTCCAAAATATGACAGCTGTAATCTTATCAATGCTTCTAGAGACAGACCTGTTTTTTTTTGGGGGGGGGGAATTAGCCCTACATTTGTCTTCTTGGCTGTCCAAGGAATACGCAGTCTCCTTCTCCAACACCAGAACTCAAAAGCATCAATATACTTATTATCTGGTACTCCTGCTACAGTGGGGTGTACACGACGACCTTTGTAATCGTGACCATTTCCCGATTATCGTTACTCTTCCGCACCCGAGAGCCATCTAGTTACCACGTCGATGGCTTCTCCGTCGGGATTGACCAACTTTCACAGCACGTGCGGTTTTCGCCGAAGATACTTTTGAGAGTCGATGATTACCATTCACATAGCGAATGGTATTGGCTGCGGCAGAGGAAACAATACCTTCCTCATCCGGCAACTCCCGCCGGAAGCTTGTCCCTTAGTGGACAGCCGAGATTGCAGCAGCCATAAAAAATCGTCGACGTGCTTTCAAATGCTGTCGGAGGCAAAACACCATGGCCAACCTTATCTTCAAAAAGAGCCCGATATATGATTTGGGAGAGTAAGAAAACGACGTGGGAAAAGTATGTGTCGTCCATGACGGAGCATACTCCTTCATCTCAATGTGGACTAAGCTTCGTCGGATCTCCGGACTCCCGACATCATTGACGATACCCGGAGTCTCCATCAACGGAGACATCATCACGGACCATCTCGCCATTGCCAACAGTATTGGATCGCACTTTTCCTATGTATCATGCTCTGGGAGTTACGATCCTACATTTCTGACTCTGAAGCGGGAGGCAGAGGCTCACCCCTTGTCCTTTGCCACTGCTGCTTCGAGGTCCTACAATGTACCATTCTCTGAATGGGAACTGCGCAGTGTGCTGGCACTGTGCAGAGATACGGCTCCTGGACCGGGGAACATACATAATCAAATGTTAAAACATCTGTGCGAATCCAGTATAAGACAACTGTTGATCCTCTTCAATCGTATATGGATTGAAGGGAGTTTCCTTCTCAATGGCGACAGGGGATCGTGATAACAAATGGCCTATGTAAGCTGCTGGAGAAGATGGTGAACTGTCGATTGGTGTGGTTCTGGGAAGAGTGAGGTCTCCTGTCTGAGTACCAGTGTGGATTTCGCTCTCATAGATCCACCACCGACCATTTGGTGCGACTTGAGAGCGCCATACAGGAGGCATTTCTCCGAAAGCAGCATCTAGTCACGGTTTCCTTTGACCTCGAGAAAGCCACGACACCACATGGCGCTACCGGATCCTTTCCACCCTTCACGAATGGGGACTCCGCGGTAATTTGCCAATCTATATTGCTAACTTTATGTCCGTCCGACTCTTCAGTGTAAGAGTCGGTAGGACATTATCGCAAAATTACACTCAAGAAAATGGAGTTCCTCTGTGTTCTGTACTGAGTGTGACCTTCTTCACGCTTGCCATCAACGGCATTGTTGCCGCCGCCGGACCCACGGTAGTTCCATAGCTTTATGTGGTTGATTTAGCTCTGCATTACGGCTTTGGAAGTATGGCAATCGTGGAACGGCAATTGCAGCTAGCTATTAACCGGGTCGACAGGTGGGCTCACGACTGGGGTTTTCGTTTTTCAGCAGCGAAAACCTCCGTCGTCCATGTTTGTCGGCTCTGGAGGCTACATTTATACCCTGAACTGTATCTCAGGGATGCTGCTTTGCCGTTGGTTGACACTTATTGCTTCCTGGGGCACCATTTGGCAGCAATTAACGTGGCAGGTGGATGAGAAGGTGGGTTGTGCTTACGTTATTGATGGTGCAAATACCAAACTCGCTTTGCCTGAAGCCTGTAGTGTGTTTACTGCGGATCTCGTTGCCATCTATGAAGCTCTGCAATTTGCACTACAGGATGTACGAATCCGCTTTCTCGTGTGTAGCGACTCTCTGAGTTCGTTGCAGGCAATGCTACATGTTTCCCGCAACACCACCTGGTGCAGCGAATCCACGACCTACTAGCCGGCTTGTGCCGCGCTGACACTCGAATCAGTTAGCGGATAAAGCGGCAAAAGAGGCGGTATCACTTACCACCTCGACCAATGGAGGTACCCGCTAGAGATATTCGCTCTCAGTTACGCCGACAAGTACTGGCTTTTAGGGAGAGTCAGTGACTAGCAGACCCAATGCCCAGTAATCGGAGAGCGATCAAGGGAACTACTCGCGTGTGACGGAGCTCTTTCCGGTCATGGAGGGAGCCCGTCATTTTGTGTAGGCTAAGGATAGGTCATACAACATCCACCCACTCGTACCTAATGGGAAGGGAAGACCCCCCACTTTGTACCTGTGGCGCCGTTTTTACCGTGGCCCACATTTTAACCGAGTGTGTGGATCTTGCTGACTTAAGAAACCTTGGTTTGCAGATGACACTGAGACTTACATTAGCCGTTGACTCGGTGGCTGCTTATCTCGTCATCCGCTTTATAAGTGAGAGTGGGTTAGGGCCAGCAATCTAAATTTTCCAGTGTACATAGACTCAACGACTTGTTCGTTTGTGAATGCAGAATTTTTGTTTTTCCGAGATTTTAGTTTATACTAGCTGTACCCGGCATGGCGCCGTTTTCACCGTGGCCCACATTTTAACCGAGTGTGTGGATCTTGCTGACTTAAGAAACCTTGGTTTGCAGATGACACTGAGACTTACATTAGCCGTTGACTCGGTGGCTGCTTATCTCGTCATCCGCTTTATAAGTGAGAGTGGGTTAGGGCCAGCAATCTAAATTTTCCAGTGTACATAGACTCAACGACTTGTTCGTTTGTGAATGCAGAATTTTTGTTTTTCCGAGATTTTAGTTTATACTAGCTGTACCCGGCATGCGTTGCAATGCCAATCAAAGAAAGTGTTGGCATTGTAACTTTGTATGTTGAAGTGCTTTTGGATTCCCAATATTGTTTTTCTTTTTCCGTTAACCACCTCTAAACTATTGTAAAATTGATTTAATATCTCAAAAAAATCATGGGAGCGTGCTCAACAACTCACCAAATTTTCATCGCAATGAAATGAATGGTATATGAACGCATACGGGACTTGGTTGAAACGATTCGAGCGCCGTCATCCATTTGCTGAATATACTCGTACGCTACCTATTGTAAAATGGATTTACTAAGTGAAAACCTTCCCTGGCGTGTACACAACAACTCATGAAAGTTTCATCGCAATCAGATGAATGGCATATGAACGCATACGGGTTTTTGCTTAAACGATTCGCGTGACGACACTCATTTGTTGAATCTACTTGTGCGCCACCCACTGAAAAACGGATTTACTAATTCATACACATTCGCAGGACTGTGCTCAACTCCCCAAAGTTTTATGATAATCGGATGAATGTTATATGAACGCATACGGGACTTGGTTGAAACGATTCACGCGCTGTCGCCCATTAATTGAATCTAATCGTGCGCTACCAATTGTAAAATGGATTTACTAAATCGGAAATCTTTGCGGGAGTGGAAACAACATTTCTCCAAATTCATGAATGGTATATGAACGCATAAGGATTTTTTTTAAAACGATACGCACGCCGTTACTCATTTGTTGAATCTACTTGTGCGATACCTATTGTAAAGTGGATGTACTAAGCCAGAAACCTTCCCTGAAATGTACACAACATCTCACCCAAGATTCATTGCTTTCGGACAAATGGTATATGAACGCATACGGGAGTTTGTTGAAACGCTTCGCGCGCCTTCGCTCATATGTTGAATCTACTTGAGCGCTACCTATTGTAAAATGGATTAACTAAGCCTGAAACTTTCCCTGGAGTGTATACAACAACTCACCCAAGTTTAGTCGCTATCAGACGAATGGTGTATGAACGTATACAGAACTATGTAGAAACACTTCACGCGTCGTCGCTCGTTTGTTTAATCTACTTGTGCGATACCTATTGTAAAGTGAATTTACTAACCCAGAAACATTCCCTTTATTTATTTATTTATTTATTTATTTATTTATTTATTTATTTATTTATTTATTTATCGTACGGCTTTTAGTGCCGGGAGTGTCCGAGGACATGTTCGGTTCGCCTGAGTCTGTAGCTGCTTCCAGCGGACACCCTAAAGGGTGAGCTACAAGTTCCGTTCAATTTCAAGTAGTTCCAACTTTCGTCACCAGATATCATTGATACCTAGTGGTGAACGTTGGAACTTTGATAGAGCGTTCTGACGAAATCTAACCGAACAAATTTTGCTTTACACAAGTTTAGTCTGTGAAAAGATCTTTTACATGCCATAAATCTATGACATAGGACCGCCGGCTTTACTTCCCCTCCGAAGGAAGGCATACTGAAGGATTTTTAACGCTCTTAAAAATCCGACGACTTCGGCCGGGTTTGAACCCGCTATCTTGGGCATAGCAGTTCAGCATGCTACCGACTACGCCACCGAAGCCGATAGAAACATTCCCTGAAGTGTACACAACATCTCACCCAAGTTTCATCGCTATCAGACGAATAGTATATGAACGCAAACGGGACTTTGTTGAAACGCTTCGCGCATCGTCGCTCATTTGTTGAATCTAGTCGTGCGCTACCTATTGTAAAATGGATTTTCTAAGCCAGACACCTTGCCTGTAGTGTACACAACCTCTCACCCAAGTTTCATGGCTATCGGACGAATTGTATGTGAACGCATACAGGACTTGGTTGAAACGCTTCGCCCGTCGTCACTCATTTGTTGAATCTACTCGTGCGCTACCTATTGTTAAGTGGATTTACTAAGCCAGAAACCTTCCATGAAGTGTACACAACATCTCACCCAAGTTTCATCACTATGAGACGAATAGTATGTGAACGCATACGGGACTTAGTTGAAACGCTTCGCTCGTCGTCGCTCATTTGTTGAATTTACTCGTGCGTTACCTATTATAACATGGATTTACTAAGCCAGAAACCTTGCCTGTAGTGTACACAACCTCTCACCCAAGTTTCATCGCTATCGGACGAATGGTATGTGAACGCATACAGGACTTCGTTTAAACGCTTCGGCCGTCGTCGCTCATTTGTTGAATCTACACGTGCGCTACCTATTGTAAAAAGGATTTACTTAGTCAGAAACCTTTCCTGGAGTTAACAACAATACAACCAAAGTTTCATAACAATCGAATGAATGGTATATGAACGCATACGGGACTTGGTTCAAGCGATTCGCGTGCCGTCACTCATTTGTTGAATCTACTCGTGCGCTACAACTTTCATATTTATTCACCTTTTAAACCTTCTGTGGACTTCCACAAATAATTCAAGACCAAAATTAGCCAATTCGGTCCAGCTTTTCTCGAGTTTTAGCGAGACTAACGAACAGCAATTCATTTATATATATATAGATTATAATTATTAGTTTTATTAATTTTTTTTGTTTTATTCATTTTCGGTGTTTTCAAATTTAGGTGTCCACCTCTAAATTGTAAATTCCATTCCAAATTTGCATACTTTAATCTGTGTTGAGAGGGGCAGATGACCTCGTAGTTCCGACCCTTAAAACAACAAGAAATAACTAACGAATACTTCTTATCTCGTTTCCGTGTGGTCCAGCTTTCTCAACCATGGGAAATACTAGTGCCTTAACCATTCTGATTTTAGTAGGCAAAGATACATCTGGACACTTGAAGATCTTATCCAGGCCTTTAAAAGCTCCTCTTCCTAGGGCAAGTCTTCGGCGAATCTCTGGACTGCATGAGCCACTACTACTAATGGTTGATCCCAACAAACAGATAATAAGTTGATCGCAGAGTAGTATAGTTTCTACCATAATGTTTGATGGTAAACCTGTTATTAGTTCTGTCTAGTTGATATTCAAGTTCAAGCCCATGGTTTCACTCTGTTCTTTAACATTACTCATGATATCCTCGAGCTCTTCCTTACATTCAGCAACCAAAGTGAAGTCATCTGCATACCTCGAGTAGTTTAGATTCAATCCACCAATCATAAAACCATGACGTGACTCATCCAATCCAGATTTCCTCATGATGTACTCAGCATACAGATTGAATAATTCAGGCGAAAGTATCCTTTGCTAATAGGGAACCACTGTGTTTCACCAGGCTCAGTTTTAACATTGGCGTCTTGTCCCAAATATACAGGGTGGGCGGGAAGTAACTAGGTATTATTAAATGGCTGTTAAGTGCTTAATATTGATGGGATAATATTGGAAATAGTGGAAACATAGAGAACATAAAATAGGGTAGTGATTTTTCATGCAGCGTAGTACCAACGGTAGCCGCTAGAGGCGGTACACTCAACAATAACAAAGATGGCCGATCACCTGACAGTAAGAGAACGAGCACGGATTGCTTCGCGCTATGAGGTGTGGAATTCGTCCGTTTTTTTTTTTTTTTTTTTTTTTTTTTTTTTTTTTTTTTTGTCAATCGGCACAATTGCCATTACTGGGTGGCACAGGATCCTGGGGTTACAGTGGAGAAGTTGCAGTCTCGCCCAAAAGTGATCGTGGGGTGTGGAATAAAGGCTACAAATGTCATCAGCCTATATCTCCTGCGTGACACAATGAACGGGGAAAGCTACCTTCAAATGCCTCAGGATAACGTTTGGCCTACGATATCTGGATGGGAAAATACCGCCGACATCATCTTCATGCGCACCGCCTCAATTTGCAAATGTCTGCGGAACTGGTAGTATGAGAAGTTTCCAGGACGTTGGCTGGGGAGACATGCATCTCATGAATATATATATATATATATATATATATATATATATATATATATATATCTTTATTTGTAATCAAACTGTCTTTGCCCAGAAACGAGCAACTGCTATAGGATTTTCTTGTGCATTAAACAACTCCTCCTCACTGCAAGAATCAGAGCAGCATAAGCACTGACACAGATGCTTTGTTGTCTGTACCTCTCCACATTCACAAAGTGTTGATTCTTGTAGGTATCCCCATTTCATTAGGTTATCCTTAGTTTTGCCTACACCTGCTCGTAAAGATAAGGTGTACCGGACGAAACCTCGCACATTGGACGAATTGGAAGCACGGATTCGGGATGTTCTTACCAACGTCCCCACAACTTTCTCCAGAAAGCTTTGGATTCCATTCCAGATCGTTTGACGAGATTGGTCGACGCCACAGGTGCCTACATCAAAATGTAGTGGAATTGTATGGTATGCAATCATATTCCCATATAACAGTGTACATACTGTATTAATTTCAAATAAATAACTCTGCAAACTTAAAAGTTATACTTCATTTTCTATTCCTAGTTACTTCCCGCCCACCCTGTAGTTTACGCATCAGGACAATGAGATATTCAGGTATGCCCATCCAAGTACATTCCACATCTTCGCACGATTCACACTATCAAAGGCCTTCCTGTGATCTATAAAACACATGTACAGCTCCTTCTGGTATTCCTTTGCTGTTTCAATCATCCAATGCACACCACTAATGATGTTTCTGGTTCCACTACCTTTCCTAAAACAAGCTTGAGTAGCGGACATTGCACGCTCCATGTAAGGTTCTAATCTTCGTTCATACCTGCCCACTTTTACGGGTTTTCCGTAAAATTTACGGAATGGCAGTTGTTTTACGGTTTTACGGATGAACTACACTACCGTTTGTAGAAAGTGAAACACCGAGAACAGGAGATGTGACCACATTGCACTTTATACCACAGATTAGAGACATCAAAATACTGTACCCTTTCGTTATCATGTGGAACATGTGTTCGTATCCCAGCTAGTTCACGGTCTTTCGAGGCATGGGGCGTTCAACCCACTATACGAGCACATATTCAGGATTTGAGTCTATCAGGTAACTACTCTACTTGAAAGAAACAACATAGTCCTAAATATCACATTTAATGGTACTAATTCATGGCAAAACACAACACAGAACACAAAAATATTTTACAATTACTTCCCACAATCAAAATTACATGCGAGTCTCTTCTCATACAGTTTGGTGCTCCACTACACCCATATCTATCCTAGATATCCTATCGTTGATGCTCTTTGACATTTGCGAGTGTCCATAGTGTTCTTCACGTGGCACAATTTAACACAAATTTGCATATCACAACACAACAAACACAAATTACATTTAAATAACATTAAATATGCAATTATTAAATATTTATCCGTTTTGACACGGAACATTTACTTTAAATGACATTGATTCATTAGCTTATGCCTTGCTTATCATGTGTTGCCTTTCCGCGCGTATCGTCTTCTTTTCCCATAAGTTTCAAACGCTGAAGTGGTTCACCTTCCCATCCAAAATACACATAGTTATTGACATTTTATAGCTTCACCATACAACACTTCTGGGTCTGGTCATATCATTATAGTTACAAACGTGTCATATCATTAAATTACGCTATCCGTATGAATAAATTAGCATGAACTGGGTAATTATTCTTTACAAAAATGCATCTATTTATTTGGTGCAGTTAATTTGTCCTCGGTCAATAACTTGGCCAAATCTTATCCAATTACTTCATTCCAACATTCCATATGTATGGAAACCGTACATATAATTCATTTGATACCATCATATCAAGCACACCTTAATTACTTTTCGAGATATCGAGATCCTTCAGTGTCCCACTACTATCTTAAAAGAAAAGGGTCCGGTCTTATTGACTCCCTTTAGCGTGAACAAGAGATTCGTCACGGACCGTCCTAGGCAAGCTGGCTGCCGGGTCTGTGGATTCTACCTGCTACCCTGACTGACTTCCTGCAATGGCCATGTGCTCACTCAATGGTGCAGCACTGCTAGGGGTTCATGATTGGATTGTGTCATTACGAATTGAGTCGATCTAATTATTTAATACCTACACTTAGAGTATTTAATGGGCTAATATCGGCTCCTATTTAGTATTCAAAGCGAGGGATGGATCACAAAATAGCTTCGCCGTTCTATGGACGGAATGGGCTCATATCGGCTCCTATTTAGTATTCAAAGCGAGGGATGGATCACAAAATAGCTTCGCCGTTCTATGGACGAAATCAGTGGTTTTGGGCGCGTCCCAGCTGAGTTTCAAACTGTTATCTCACTGGACGGGCACGAATATAACTAGAGGAACTCCACGTTTCCTACTCGAAGAATTTTTGTTTTACCTCTAAGGGCAGATCAATTACTATACTGGCCTACCTAGGGTGTCTAGTGGTTTTCCCTGGCAGCGAAGACTCTGCTAACAGTGGATACAGACAGACTCAGTCCCAACTCTGTTGCGAATACATATGTATGCTCTAAGGCGATACCATATCGTAGCTTCGAAGATTAGCCTACTAGATTCGTCAACGTGCGAACTATTCTCGGATGGCCCCTGCAATTTATTGACGTAAATCTCTTGATTCTAAGTTACATGCTCGCTGATCGCGGCTAAAAACAACATTTCTTTCAGATGACTCAATTCCTAAAGCACTCGTGTCCTTCATACATTTACTTATAAGCCAAAGTTTTACGTAGCTCTAAAACAAGTATTAATTTACTGGCATTTACATTGACTATCTTAATGGCTCTCAAATACAACCATGTAGAATATAACATAATAAAACATTTATTTATCATTTCAATGACACTGAAAAACTCTCTTTATCTCGCTATTTATCTATCTTTCTTACTTTTCGCAATAACACAGTATTTTTTACAATAGATATGACACACCTTGCACGTTCTATAGGCATGAATACGCCGATTTATATATTTATTATTGTTACCGACCCCAAATTATAGTATTATTATTAGTTAACGTTATCGTTACTCGCATCAACATCTTACGCCTAAATGGCCGTAAGCTTGTCATCCTCAAAGCCATATATTTATAAAGATACGAGGGATGTGAACTCAAACTCACAGGAAAAATCTACAGACAGCAATATGTGGCTGTACTGTAGTAATCGTATAGGCTACCTAGTTCATACAGATAGGCTCTCCTAGGCTTTAACAAGATTTATAGCTTAGGAAGCCATCTCCTGTACTTGAATGCTTAATTTACATGCATCATTGTTCTGAATCTCATCCGACGCTTTCTTATTCCACATTGCCCTGATGGTATTAAAATATTTTGCTAATTGACCTGCTTTCCCCCATTCCCTTTTTAGTAATTTAATTAAAGTGTGATACTCATTTTGATTTTCTATTCTGTTTAGATCTGCTTTGTCTACAAACTTTGCTCTTATCATTTTAATTTCCTTGCATTCCCTGATCAGGTGCGCTGCACCCATAACCTTCCCACAAAACAGGCAAATGTCCTCTTTTCCTACTTCTCTCAACGCTTTGTTCTTATACACCCCCATTAACCACCAAATTATCCCTCTCATTTCTCTTTTCATTAGGCATTGAGGCTTTATGCTCATAAAGTTCCTTATTTCGCAGAACTCCGTTAAGGTTCTCCTACTGGTTCACTCTTTTCTTAGCACCTGCAACTCTACGTCATTAACCCTTCTACACACTTTTTTACACACCCTACCTTCCTCTCTTTGTAAGTCCCTATCCCATAGATAACCCATTCCTAATCTTTCCAGTACACTTCTTACCCCGTCCACCCAGTAGCCCTCTTGCTGATGCTTCATTTGGTGCAGGTAGGCTACCTTAATCATTCCCCCCCCCCCCCTCCACCTGCTTTTAAACGCATCCAAGACTTTATGACCTTTTTTATGATATGTTGGCTAATGCTTACATCCTCACACAACATTCTCGCTCCACAATTCGCCGTGCAACTAGGTAGCCCCAAAATTATCTTGGCAAACCTACTTACAATACTGTCCAGGGTTTTCGTTCCTTCCTCTAAACCCCATACTTCCACTCCATAGAGTGCTCTTGAAACGATGAGTGCGTTGAAAACATTCTTATACACTTTGTAGTCAAGATTCGGTAACCTACGCTCTAACACTTTAACATTCGCCAATGCCGCTAGCCCTTTCGATTTTGCCCTTTTAATTTGTTCGGTCCATTTACCATTACTCGCCATTATCGTCCCTAGATACTCAAGTTTTTTCACCGTCTCTAACTGTGACCCATACATGACCCACTTTTCATTCTTAGCCAATTTAACTCCCTTTTTGCAGACCATAACTTTGGTCTTACTCGGGTTAATTTTTAAGTTCCAGTCCTCACAGTATCTCACAATATCGTCAATACTATATTGCATATTATAGGGTGTTAGAGCAAGCAGAAGGATGTCATCAGCAAATGCTAGGCCCGGGATATCATAATTGTCCAAGCAAGGGTTGGACCGTTGCTCAAAGCCCTTTGAATCGAAAATATCGTTGATAAATAGCAAAAAAAAAAAGCACCGGGGATAATTTGCATCCCTGTTTTAATCCTATATTAGACGTTATCTCTCCTACAATTACATCATCTTTAGTTTTAATTGCACATTTCACTTCGGAATACACATTCTCAATTGCTCGTATCATTTTATGTGACACCCCGATTTTTCCCAGTTTAGCCATGACAGCTCCCCTGCTCACTGAATCAAACGCCTTCTCCAAATCAATAGCTGTGATATACAGCTTACCTCTTTTCCTTCTTATGTACTTGTCCATCACCGTTTTAACCACCATTATATTGTCACTGGACCTCATCCCTTTTCTGAACCCTGTCTGGAGTCTCGAGAATACCGACCAGCCCTCCGCCCATGCTATTAAACGCTTGGATAAGACCCCGGTGTACATTTTGCTCAAATTATCAAGCAAAGTTATGTCTCTATAGTTGCCTGGGTCTAGTTTGTCCCCACGCTTCTTATATATTGGACAAATTATCCCATCCTGCCACGCCCTCGGAAATCTACCTCCTTCAAAGATTTTGTTAAAGATTTTTACCAAGCTGTCCATCATGAACCTATTGTTACTCAACTCTTGCCAAAATTCATTTGTTATCCCCGAAATAGCACCTGACTTCCCTCCTTTACTTTTTGCTATTACTTCCTTAATTTCCTCTATCGATATGACTTGGTCCAGCATAGGCAGAGCGGCCTCCAGCCCCCTCGGGACGCCAAACTCATCCCTCTTCCTCCAATTATCTTCAGCATTTAACAGATTCTCATAATATGCAATCCATACTTCATCACTAATAGAGCTCCCCCCACCACTTCTGCTCCCCCTACAGTAAGAATTTATCCTGCTCCACACTTTGCTACAGAATCCTTATTTAGTGCTGTTGCTTCCTTACCCTGCCATTCATCTTTCATTTTGCTGAGCAGTTCCCTATATTCTTTCCTTAGACGACAAAATTCTACTCTCATCGTATCATCCCCTCCTCTCTTGTATAACTTCAGTGCCCTAATAACTTCGGTTTTCTTCCTTCTACACGATTCATCGTACCATCCTTTAATTCTCCCTAATCTTCCCCTAGCCTTCACGCGCATTTTCCGCCCGGCCATCATAATTGCATTCTCAATCATACGTATTACCCCTTCAATTTCATCATTACTGATCATTAAACTTATCCCTACCTTTATCAGCTCAAAATTTTCTCCCTGGAAGTAGTTCTGGAACTCTCTGCAGTTTTCCTCCCTCCATCTGAATCTATTTACTTTTCTCTCTATAGCTTTAACTTGTGGGTTCCATTTTGATTTTGTCACCGCTCCCTGCATGTTGACGACAATTGGTAGGTGGTGTGATTCCCCCCATTCTTCAACAGTGAACCTCTTAATTAGGGCTAGTGCTCCTCTGGAACATATTGCTAAATCTATTACACTTCCTCCAGTCTCTGTTATATACGTCAGGTTACCTTCTTCATCCCCCACACAGGCACCATTTAATATATATAACTCTTCTGCACCACATAGTTCCAAAATCTTTTCTTCGTTCTTGTTACATTCCTTGTCTTTGCTGTGCCTATCCCCACACACGGCCTCGGCAACTCCCTTGCTGTAAATGGGCTTTCTGTCTGCAACCCTCGCATTGAAGTCCCCTAAAAGCACAATCTCTGCCTCTTCATATATATTTTGAATTCTGTTTATTTCAATAGCTAACTCATCGAAAAAGCTTTCTCTTGCATACGGGGAATTCTCCGGAGGGTTGTAGACAAAGCCGAAACATACCGTTCCTTTCCCCCTCCCCCTAATATCTGCTTTTACCCACACTACTTCTTCCAGTTCTGAACTAATAAATTCTGATAATTCCCTCACCTCTTCTTTAATTAAAACAACAATTCCCCCCGGGAACCTACCGGTACGAGCTTTCCTAATCTTAGGTTTTGTATATATATTGAAGCCATCTATTTTAACCTCGCAACCTACAGGGAGCCAACTCTCAACAAATCCTACAATCTGCATATCTTCTATTAGGGTCAAAACTACATCGTTCCCTCTCTTATTAAAAAAAACTCTATATTTACGCTAGCAATATTCCAGTTTAGTTATTTTTTACCCCTACCCTCTTCGCTGGCGGTAGCTTTACTCCTAGTAACTCTAGCTTTCTCTAGCTCTAGTATACTGCCACCTGGAGAAGAAATGACCTCCTTCTCCACATTAAACTGCTCTGTCAAGGTTTTCTTGCCCCATAGTTCTTTTAGACTAGTAACTCGTTGTTTGCCAGTCTCACCTTTCTGCAAACCACGCACTTGTCCGGTGTTCCTGGCGCTGACGTTAGTCGTTCCTGCTCGCGCCTCTTCCGTGTTGGACTTGGAGGTCGATGCTCTCTGTTGAATCATCACCGCACTTCCCTCTGAACCGACAACTGCTTCCACCTGGTTGCTAGGTCTAACTGTCTCCTGTTGTTGTTGCTTCTCCATATCCTGAAGTTGTGCCACTGTCCAAATCCGATCCCAGTTGTTGCCGCTAACCGCCAGTCTATTACCTTTTACATAAGCCTTGAGACCAGAGCTCCTTGCCTTCCTTAAATGAAACTGCAAGGTTCGTTGCTCGCTTGCCTCTTCTTTACTCATTTCACTCCTTACCCATATCTCTCCCCTTTCAGGTTCTTTGTGTTCGCCAGAATTCTGTGAGCCATCAGCGAAGAAAATAATGACACTTTCACGGGCCTCGTGCCGCTTCCTCGCCCTATCCTGGTCACATTGTCAATCTCTGAGACGCCAATGTTTATCCGCATGCCTTCACTAATCACTCGGAGCACCTTGGATGTTAGATCCTCGGTGCTTTCCTTGGCACCTTCCTTTATTCCGTAAATGAAGATGTTTTTCTTTCTCTCATCCAGCTTGGTCTTCCTTAATTCATTTACCTCCACCTCTAATATCTTCACCTTTTCTCTTAGGTCTTTTATCTCTCTACTATTCTCGGTCAGCCTTTCTGTCACTATTCCCATCTCTTCTCTTATACATGTCTTCATCTCCTTGAATTCCTTACATTGCTCACGAAGAATGTCCCGGATCTGGTCATTTTGTGACACTTCCTTTACAATTTCCCTTATTTTTAGCCTATTTTCAATTTTGAAAAAAATAGGCTTATGAGATCACCTTTTGTCCGTGTGTGTGTGTGTGCGTGTGTGTGTGTGTGTGTGTGATTCGTGTGTGTGTCCCCCCCATAATAAAATCTAAACGGCTCGAGCGATTTCAATGAAACTCGGTAAGTTCATAGCACTATTCCCTGCGACCCCGACCGTGCCCTTCAAATTTTGTTATGACTCACCAATCCAACATGGCAGCTGTGCGAAATATTTCACCAGCATTCAATATCTCCGAAACTATTACCGATATTACCCTGACATTTTGTATGGTGATAAAGGGAACAACTATAAGTTCACTTATATGACCTTTGAAAATCTGGTAACAACAAAACGAACATGGCGGCCAAGCGAATTTGCGACTTTTAAATGGACGTTTCTCGCGATTTAACCAACCAAACGCAATGAAACTTGGTACAGTATATGTTTATATACATTGTAATGCACCGACATCTAACTTCGTTCAATTGTTTACATAACCACAAGATGGCGGATGTGCGAAATATTTCACCGGCATTCCATATCTGCGAAACTATTAGCGCTATCTCCCTGAAATCTTGTACGGAGATAAAGGGCACTACGGAAGTCCGTCTATAAGACTTTCAGAAACCAGTTAACTACAAAACGAACATGGCAGCCAAGCGAAGTTGAAAATTTTAAATAGACCTTTCTCGCGATTTAATGTTCCAAACGCACTGAAATCTGGTACAGGAAATATTTATACACATTGTAATGCACTGGTATCTAATTTAGTTCAATTGTTTACATAACCTCAAGATGGCGGATGTGCGAATTTTAAAATTAAGTATTTATTTCTTGTGATGTAGTCATGCGATCGAATTGAAAGTTTGAATATTGAACCTACGCAATAATTTTCCTTTAATGGTACATGACTCTATGGCCTATACATTTAACAATTCAACATGGCGACCATCCAAAATATTTAGTCGGCTCTGAATATCTACGAATCTATTATAGCAATCAAACTGAATTTCTTAATGTTCATAGGGGCTATGAACTTAAGTTCACCTATAGGACTTTAAATAACTTGGTGTTCACAAATCCAACATGGAGGCGACGCGAAATATAAAAATTCACATGGAAGTTTCTCGCAATTCAACCATCTGAGTGTAGTGAAACTTGGAACAGTAAATCCTTATACGAATGGTAATCCACTGGCATCTAATTTATTTCAATTGTTTCCATAACCTCAAGATGGCAGCTGTGCGAAATTTTTAAAATCTCCTTGTTACTTCTTGTGTCCTAATTATGCGATTGTAGTTTGAATACTACACGTACACAATAATCTGCATGTAACAGTACATAATTCTAGGACCTACATATATAAAATCCAACATGGCGACCATCCGAAATTTTTAGTCGGTTCTCAATATCTACGAATCTATTACAGCAATCAAACTGAAATTGTGTATCTTGCTAGAGGCAATTAACATAAGTAGGATATATGAAAATAGGCTGTATAGTTCTTCACGGAACTACTTGTTTCCATTTCTTGCCATCCCAGCTGACCAGGCCCTGGGTTTGACTCCACTCCTCCAATTAATAGTAGCGTCGCCACAACCAGCGCTACCATCCCCATCGCCAAAACCCCCATCTGTTTAGTGACGTTGCCCGCTCTCACCTTCCCGACACCGAAATCGCACTTCACTCTAGCCTGCCAGCGGCCGATGACCGCCCGGTACTGCTGAATAGCGATTCCCATTCTTCCTTCACTTCACTGCACGTCTATTCACCTAGCTTGCTTGGTTGAAACTGGAGGAAATGATTTGTTGTATGGTGAGCTATTAAATCATATCAACATATTGGAATGGTACTCACTTTCATTCTTGCTGGGTTAGTCCAACATGACAGCAATTCGCCCACCATTATGCTTGCTTTAAGCCATCATTACACTTTCCATACGACACATTGCATAGGATTTGCACATGGTAATTATATCTTGCACTAGTGGCATTTTACACTTTTTAAACAACACACATTCTTTTAACATATAAACATAAACACTTTTAATGATCACTGTAACATAACTTTATACACAATTTTTCACACGGATCCTTACTTGGATTTCCACTATTGCCTGATTTCAGAGATGCGATGCAGCTAAATCCTGACAACCGCCTGTCTCCTTCGAAAGTCTATCTCGCGTGTGTGTGCTCATCTCCCGTCTCCTACAGCTTCTATCTTCTCTACTGCAAAGTTGCTCAAACATAGATCACAAATACCTGTGATGCTTTCCAGGTTCCCGTAAAACTGTAGTGTTCATTACAATTGTGTGTGTCATTTTAACTATTATAACACTCCCTGTGGATGGGTTCATTGTCTATAAACATCATCCTAAAATATCTCTAGGCTGTACTGATTATTTAGTCGCGTATACTGACTGCTGTAGGCTAATTATCATATAATGCAGAATTACTTTTATTATGCTGCATGATGCGCCTTTCATTGTTCATTACTAAAATACTGAACGTCGCTACTTATAAATTTCGCGCACTTTCCTGCGTGATCGAACAGCATGTCGCCCCACGAGTTGAGTCAAGAAAAACTGACCGTCTCCTCCAGCTTCTCCCATATAAAGCTTTGTGACGAAAAGTAGTCCACTGGATTTCCAGTAGCGACTCTCTTCTTAAATAATGCGTTATCTGACAAAATGAAGTGTGATTCTTGCTCGTCCATTCATGGAGGTTCCAAATTCACTTGCGTGCTGGCAATTGCTTCGTCCAATTAATTAGAATTAATTGCTTTCTTCCATGGCGCTGGGACGCTACCTTGGTTATTCCTCTGCTGCTACAAGACAAATCCTAGATCTCCCGCGGATTTGGTCTGTGCATAAGCTCCTTTTCAGATGCAGGCTTTAATTTAGGTGTGCGGACACTCCTAAATTACCTTTCATAGAATATATACATCTGGATGTAAGTTTCATCTCAATTCATTGCTCCATTTGGCCGTAATTACTTAATTTCTGTGGGTGACCATCCCCACTCTGCTTCTCCTCCTTGTGAGACTGGGGTTCCCATAGCCATCAATCTCTGTTCACTCCACCAGTGCCGCCGATAAGTAGTTCGCTGGCGTCAATTCATAACGCCCCTTTGCTAGCTACGATTAGTCAACTGTCAAGTTGGCCCGTTTTCTTCAGCTCTTAGTAGCTTATACGTATACTGGCTTGTATTTTCTACAATATTCCAACTTTAATGCTATAATATTCTCGTTCTGGACGTGAAATCATGCTGCTATAATTATATACAGTTATAACTCACTAGCAGTAGTACCCGGCTTCGCCCGGTGGAATGATGATAATGTTTTAAGGTCTCCTTAGAAATATAATGGACTTAAAATCTAAGTCATTTGCCCCCAAAGACAATGAGGGAGTAATATCTAGGTCATTTGCCCTTTTGATAAGGATGATAATAAAAACTACTGTTGAATTGTCACGTCAAACTTACAAACTACCGTAATAGAAATACATATTTCAAAATTCACAGGCGAGGAAGACTTATTGTGTGTGGTGATTAATGGTGTAATGGGCGTAACATCTACTGTAGGTCATTTGCTCTTATGATGAGGATGATAAGGGAAACTACTACCGGTATTGAACTGACACTTCAACGTATAATGTACACAATGCACTGTAATAAAAATAACTATATGGCGGCTTCGGTGGCGTATTTGGTAGCATGCTGAGCTTCTATGCCCAAGATAGCGGGTTCAAACCCGGCCGAAGCCGTCGGATATTTTAAGAGCGTTAAAATCCGTCAGTATGCCTTTCTTCGGAGGGGAAGTAAAGCCGGCGGTCCCATGTCAGATTTATGGCATGTTATTGAACCTTCCACTAATTACACCTGTGTGAAGCTAAATTGGATAGGTAAACAACGCTCATAGATGTCTACGTCCGTTGCCAAGAGCCGACTGCAGTGGCGTCTAGTAGCTAAGTTCCGAACTTGGCCTAGTAGTCGTTGACGGTGGCGCTTGGCGGCAAAAGTACGAACTATTTGAAGAATTCTAAGTTGCAGTTTGTACTTAAATTAAAAAACAGATAACACACACTAATACAGTCATCACAATTAACACCGGTTATCAGACAGATTCTACACACACCCAAGGTACACGGGGCTACATGACCGCGTTGTCGCAGCCCCTAAACTTAAGAACCAACCAACCAAAAATAAATATTTTAAAAATCACAGTCGAGAAAGACTTTATTCGGCGGTGATTATTGGTATGATGCGCGTAACAACTAGGTCATTTGCACTTATGATGATAATAAGGTAATGAAAAAATGACTACTAAACGAACATGCTGTTATTTTAAAACTGATATAGGTAATTCAGGTGTCTAGCTTCGATGTCTTCCAAAGTCTCAACCTTATTTTCTGGCTTAGGCCTGTACTGGATGCGTCTAGTGAAAGAGCGTACTGCTCGGCAAAGACAAAGAATATAGGTCCAAGCTGCACGAACCTGAGATGATCGCAGATGATGACGAAATATGATGACACACGTTCGGGGTTCCCCGTCCTATACAGATTGACCGGGAATCACTCACTGTTTCGCAACGGCCCTGTGCTGGCATCAGCATAGACAGCAGGAGATAACACGGCGGGCTCTGGAAAGTACTCTCAAGTCACCTCACGATGAATCAGCAATCTATTCTCACAACTGACACCCCCCCCCCCAGGGTCTCACAACTTGTGGGACGTGGGTTGGCGACCACGGAACCCCAGCGGAGTCTGGCATCGCTTCTACTTCCTGGTGCCGGGCTCATTTCAGTTCTCTTTCCTGTCGGCCTCCCTTGGTCAACTCTTGTTCTCTTCCGACCCAGACTGTATAAGGGTATCCGAGGGCTAGGGAGTCTTTCAATTTCCCGCCTTAATTGGCTTTGTCTCATCTTTCCTGATACCCTCATTCTTTGAGGGGTCTGCCTTCTTTTCCTTTTTCATAATATCTCCTGTCGTCTGCTCAAGGCCCTCAAAGAGGCAGGGTGTGTGTAGACCCACCACTTCTAGTACACCCTCAAGGGCTCATGACTGGTGAGTTAGGAAGCTGGCAACCCCGAGGAATTCCTGAGCTACATGCAGGGAATGGAGTGGTATGTCAGAAATTTCAAGTGGACAGTGTTACTCGTCGAGTTCCAAACGGTAATTATGTAAAATCTGGTTGAGATCGGTGAAACGGTGTAGTTTTGTGCCAAGGGCCAAAATGCAGGGAATGGAGTGGCCTGTCCAAAATTTTAAAGTGGACAGTGTTACTCATCGGGTTCCAAAGGGTAAGTATACACATTTTGTTTTCGATCGGTGAACGATGTAGATTTGTGCCAAAGGGCCTTAATGCGGGAAATGGAGTGGTTTGTCCGAAATTTCGAGTGGACAGTGTTACTCGTCGAGTTCCAAAGGGTAATTATGTAAAATCTGGTTGAGATCGGTGAAACGGTGTAGTTTTCTGCCAAAGGGCCAAAAAGCAGGGAATAGTGTGGTCTGTCCGAAATTTAAAGTGAACAGTGTTACTTGTCGGGTTCTACGGGTAAGTATATAAAATTGGGGTCAGATCGGTGAAACGGTGTAGATTTGTGCCAAACAGCCTAAATGCAAGGGATGGAGTGGCCTCGCCGCAATTTCAAGCAGACAGTGTTAGTCGCAGTGTTCCAAAGGGTAAATATACAAATTTTGGTTGAGATCGGTGAAACGGTGTAGATTTGGGACAAAGGGCCTAAATGCAGGGAATGGAGTGGTCTGTCCGCAATTTCAAGCAGACAGTGTTACTCGCTGGGTACCAAAGGGTAAGTTTACAAATATTGGTTCTGATCGGTGAAACGGTGTAGATTTGTGCCAAAGTGCCTAAATGCAGGGAATGGGGTGGTCTGTCCGAAATTTTAAGTGGACAGTGTTACTCGCAGGGTTCCAAAGGGTAAGTATACAAAGTTTGGTTCAGATCGGTGAAACGGTGTAGATTTGTGCCAAAGGGCCTAAATGCATGGGATGGAGTAGCCTCTCCGCAATTTCAAGCAGACAGTGTTAGTCGCAGTGTTCCAAAGGGTAAATATACACATTTTGGTTGAGATCGGTGGAACGGTGTAGATTTGGGCCAATGGGCCTAAATGCAGGGAATGGAGTGGTCTGTCCGCAATTTCTAGCAGACAGTGTTACTCGCAGGGTTCCAAAGGGTAAGTATACACATTTTGGTTCAGATCGGTGAAACGGTGTAGATTTGTGCAAAAAGGGCCTAAATGCAGGGAATGGCGTGGTCTGTCCGAAATTTCAAGCAGACAGTGTTAGTCGCAGTGTTCCATAGGGTAAATATACAAATTTTGGTTGAGATCGGTGAAACGGTATAGATTTGGGCCAAAGGACCTAAATGCAGGGAATGGAGTGGTCTGTCCGCAATTTCAAGCAGACAGTGTTACTCGCAGGGCACCAAAGGGTAAGAATACGAATTTTGGTTTTGATCGGTGAAACAGTGTAGATTTGGACCAAAGGGCCTAAATGCAGGGACTGGGGTGGTCTGTCCGAAATTTTAAGTGGTCAGTGGTACTCGCAGGGTTCCAACGGGTAAATATACAAATTTTGGTTGAGATCGGTGAAACGGTGTGGATTTGGACCAAAGGGCCTAAATGCAGGGAATGGGGTGGTCTGTCCGAAATTTCAAGTGGACAGTGTTACTCGCAGGGTTCCAAAGGTTAAATATACAACTTTTGGTTCAGATCGGTGAAACGGTGTAGATTTGTGCAAAAGGGCCTAAATGCAGGGCATGGGGTGGTCTGTCCGAAATTTAATGTTGTCGGGGTTACCCGCAGGGTTCCAAAGGGTAAGTATACAAATTTTGGTTCAGATCGGTGAAACGGTGTAGATTTGTATACATAACAGACAGACAGACAGACAGACAAACTCTGTGCTTTATATACACACATCAAAAAAAGTTTTGCATCACCTCGGTTCCAAGAGTTCCGGAACCTTTAAATACAAAGGGAATAGAGATCAACACAAACAACATTTCAGCTCGTTTTATTGCTCATGAGACCCACACATTGCATGTTGTACCATCATACAGCTAGACTTTCAGCATTTGTGGTCCAGATTGCAGTACACACCACTACCTCTAATACCCAGTAGCACGTCCTCTTGCATTGATGCATGTCTGTATTCGTCGTGGCATACTATCCACAAGTTCATCAAGACACTGTTGGTCCAAATTGTCCCACTCCTCAACGACAATTCGGCGTAAATCTCTCAGAGTGGTTGGTGGGTCAAGACGTCCATAAACAGCCCTTTTCAACATATCCCAGGCATGTTCGATAGGGTTCATGTCTGGCGAACATGCTGGCCACTGTAGTCGAGCGATGTCGTTATCTTGAAGGAACGCATTCACAAGATGTGCACGATGAGGTCGAGAATTGTCGTCCATGAAGACAAATGCCTCTCCAATATTCTGCCGATATGGGTGCACTATGGGTCGGAGGATGTCATTCAGGTATCGTAAAGCCGTTTCGGAGCCTTCCATGACCACCAGTGGCGTACGTCGGCCCCACATAATGCCACCCCAAAACATCAGGGAACCACCACCTTGCTGCACTCGCTGGACAGTGTGTCTAAGACGTTCAGCCTGACCAGGGTGCCTCCAAACACGTCTCCGACGATTGTCTGGTTGAAGGCATATGCGACACTCATCGGTGAAGAGAACGTGATGCCAATTCTGTGGGGTCCATTCAGCATGTTGTTGGGCCCATCTGTACCGCGCTGCATGGTGTCGGGGTTGCAAAGCTGGACCTCGCCATGGACGTCGGGAGTGAAGTTGCGCATCATGCAGCCTATTGCGCACAGTTTGAGTTGAAACACGACGTCCAGTGGCTGAACGAAACGCATTATTCAACATGGTGGCATTGCTGTCAGGGTTCCTCCGAGCGGCAATCCGTAAGTAGCGGTCATCCACTACAGTAGTAGCCCTTGGGCGGCCTGAGCGAGGCCTGTCATCGACAGTTCCTGTATCTCTGTACCTCCTCCATGTCCGAACAACATCGCTTTGGTTCACTCTGAGACGCCTGGAAACTTCCCTTGTTGAGAGCCCTTCTTGACACAAAGTAACAATGCGGACGCGATCGAACTGCGGTATTGACCTTCTAGGCATGGTAGAACTACAGACAACATGAGCAGCGTACCTTCGTCCTGGTGGAATGACTGGAACTGATCGGCTGTCGTACCCCCTCCGTCTAATAGGCCCTGCTCATGCATGGTTGTTTACATCTTTGAGCAGTTTTAGTGACATCTATGAACAGTCAAAGGGACTGTATCTTTGATACAATATACACAGTCAACGTCTATATGCCGGAGATCTGGGAACCGAGGTGATGCAAAACTTTTTTTGATGTGTGTATATAGAAGAAGAAGAAGATAGATTGCTCCTTGGGTTCACTGTGGCTGTTCCCCCTCAGATATCAATGGTTCGGTTCTCAGAAGAATCATGGGCCTGGTCTTTCTTTTATACAGACCCCGGTTCGATGCTAGTCAGCCGTGTCCCATTGGGCACAATACTTGACTGATTAGAAGGACAGTCCGGTACATGCACGTTGACGGTCGATTTTCAGTACGGCGTCTCGGCACCACGTGCTGTACTCAGAGCCGCTAGACATCGTGGCATGGAATCATACAGCGCTTGAATACGCTGCTGGGAAATACCGTCCCACGCGGTTTGTAGGTGTGTCAACATAGCATCAACAGTGGCGGCAGGTGGACCCGAATGAACAAGTTGCCGACCGACCATATCGCAGACATGTTCGATGGGTGACATGTCAGGCGAACGGGCAGGTCAGGAAAGCAGAGGTATCCGTCGTTCTGCGAAGAAGGCTGACACATTCCTCGCCACATGCGGGCGGGCATTGTCCTGCTGAAATATGGCCTGTAGAACGGCCTGCAAGAGGGGCAGTGCCGCGGGCTGGTGTATTGGTCACTGTTCAGATTTCTCGCAAGTCGTACGAGGCGCGATCGCATGTTATAGACAATTGCGTCCTAAATCATTACACCTGGCGTTTGTCCGCTATACCGCTCAACAATACAGTCTGCCTGATTGCCTTCTCCACGGCGGCGTCGAACGCGTATGCGGCCATCACTGTAGGGACAGGTTGAAGCGGGGACTCATCCGAAAACACTACATTTCGCCACTCAGCCTGCCAGTGTCGGCGTGCACGAGCCCATTGTAGTCGGAGGCGTCGGTGGTTCCCAGTCAATGGAAGCCTACGCAGTGGCATGCGTGCTACCGGTTCAGTCCTCGAAAGACGGCGCCGCACCGTCGACGCAGGCATGTCCACCTCCGTAGCAGTGCTCCAACGTCGAGCCAACACCGAGGACGACGCTATTCTGTCCGATACGGCAATGCGGTGAAGATGGCGGTCGTCTCGCGCTGTGGTCACATTGCGTCGTCCTGTACCCTATCGTCGTTATATACGACCCTCCTCTCTATCCACTGGATCCACATGCGCCTTAATGTTGACGCAGCGTGCCCTGTACGAGCCGCAGTGACCCGGAACGACAGATCCGCCTCCCGGAGCCCAAGCATTCTGCCCCGTTGAACCGCACTCACGTGCTGATAGTCCACCCTGTGATGTCGGCGAGGCATCGTTGCACTTGCGTACACGTTTGCACTTGGTATGACGGCCCCACGCTGACAGAGCTGTGCGGAACACTGACCTGTCCGGTCCTACGACAGGGGGCACTGGTGGACCAATGTGCACGCCATCGCTCTGCGATTTCAATCACTCAGTATGGTACCGCAGGCCTACACGACCCCTGTTCGAGTGTGTCCGACCATTTCTTCTCGGTGTTTTACTTTCTACAAACAGTACTGTATAATATTTTACGGATTTACGTACCAAGATCTTCTTTTTAAAATTCGCGCCAGAACAAGCTTCCGCATGCCGCGGTGTGACCAGCGTACATTCGATACATCGCTCTGAACTGTATTCATCAGATCGTTCCAGTCTTCGACTGGGAATACGAGATGCGTCCTGATTTGCCTTAATCCTTGTTGATCGATATCGATTTGTTTGTGTTGAATGAAAGCTCTGGGATAACCGTTTGCTTGTTCTTTAATGCGTTGATTCGTTCGATAACCTTTACCGTTCTGTATAAAAATAGTTCTTCTTCACCACGAATTACAAAGCATAGGTCGTGTTGTAGTTACGGAATTGCATGTGAATTATCAGGGTAGCAACCGGTAAAGAAAAGTAACGAAAAGTAGCTAATTTTTGTCTGGATATTTGGAGGTAACGAAAATTCGCTGAGGTCGGTTTAAATTATTTAAAGTCGCGCCGGTGGGTTCACAGATCGCGATGGAGCAAGTTTCACGCTAGCGGCGCCGATTGCGTAAGCTATATTTCCCCGTGTCCGCCCTCGAAGAAATGCATACTGAGAATTTTTTGAATGGTATACATAGGTTTAACGCGTATTTTCGGCATAAAGAAGAGTTTTTAGTTTTGTGTAAAATATCTTTCTTTGTTATTAGGAAACCTGCCTGACGTCGCGACACGTATATTCGCGAAAACATTCAACACAGAAATATCTCATTTCTATTATTGACTTCTACATTTGGAGACTATCTCAAATATAAGTCCATAAATAACGCGAAATAATTTAATGTCGCAATCTTGCGAAATGATACAGTTTCGAAAAAAAATCAATAAAAGGCTTAGAAATACATTTATTTTAAAAATCTATCTGTCTCGTAAATTTGCGACATCCAGTATGGTTAATTGAAAATTCATAAAATTCGATACCTACTTCGAACGTTCATCCTCCAAAATCACATCCTCAAAATCATAAAACCCGTGCCCGGTCGCGAACGTTTGATCACGAGGACGGCTGGGTGTGGCGCCGATTGCATATAGCGTTCTCAGTGTCCAACCGTGAGGACAATGTGAATCTCGTAAAACGGTCGAGAGCGGCAGCGATTGCGATACATCGCAATATTTCGCTGCATTCGATGATGAGGTCAACATAATTCTTGTCAACGGACAGCAAGCGGTGCCGATTGCGTAAACATGCAGTATTTTCCGTGCCCGATCTCAAGGACAATGGAAATCTTGTCGAACGACTAAAAGTGACACCGTTTATGTAAATCGCCATTCGCGAATTTTCTCCGTGTTCTATCCTCAAACCTACGGGAATCACGTCCAACGGCTGAGATCAACGCCGATCGTGTAACATCTCGATACTTCTCATACTTGACTGCGAAGACAGAATGTAAACGAATGTTTAGCCTGATTAAGAAGAACAGGACACAGTTCTGGTCATCGATGTCAAATGGAACTCGGGAAGCAATTTCCACTTTGAAGACCAGAAGTTCTGAAGCACTACAAACACATAATTATTCTATTGACTTTCTGAAGAAAGCAAAGCGAGCCACAAGCCACAGACCCTTTTAATGTCATCGGTTACTGTATGTAGTGTTTTATATTAATTCTGTTGAACTCGTAATTTTTTGAAGTGAATAAAATACGTTAATTTTGTCCTGAATGAATCTCTGGAGTCTGGTCCCTGTTATGCCAGCACCTTTTCTCCAGACTTTTTGCAGGAAGCTAAAAAAGCCACAGCTATGAATTTAAAAGTGCAAGTAATTTCCGGTGAGTAATGAGTGTATTACCTCTGCGTCTTCTTTCCTGCCGACCTCCCTTGGCCAACTCTTGTTCTTTTCCGACCCCGAAGGTATTAGGGTATCCGAGGCCTAGGGAGTCCTCATTTTCTCGCCTTAATTGACCCTTGTCTCATCTTTCCTGATCCCTCCTTCTTCGAGGGGTCAGACCTCTTGTTTTCTTTTCATTATATATCCTTTTCTCTTCAAGATTCCCGCACTGTTTTTGTTAATGGCTCCCCGTGTATCTAAATTCCCGTAAGCGATTTTTTTTCCATCTACACTCCATTTTGTAGGTATTTTCAATCTACGTTGCTTTTTGTAAGTCTTTTCGATCTAAATTTCATTTTGCGAGTGTTTTCAACCTCAATTGCATTTTGTAAGGGTTGACAAGCTAAATTGCTTTTTGTAAGTCTTTCTGTATAGGGGATGGAACTTTTGTGAGTATTTTGAATTTAAATTTCATTTCGTATTTTCAACCTAAACCGCCTTTTGCAAGTATTTTCAATCTAAATTGCATTTTGTATAGTGCGCAGTTTGCAAGTATTTTGATTCTCAATTGCATTTTGTGGGTATTTGGAATCTAAATTACATTTTGTAAGTATTTTCAATCTAAATTGCATTTTGTAAGCAGTTTCAATATCAATTGCACTTTGTGAGTATTTTGGATCTGAAATGGGACTTTTTCAATCTGAATTGCATTTAGTACGTATTTTCAATCTCATTTGCAATTTGTAAGTATTTTGAATATCAGTTGCAATTTGTAAGTATTTCGACTCTGCATTGCATTTTGTACGTATTTTGAACCTAACCTACATTTTGTGCAGTTTTTTTTTTCAATGTATTCCTTTTGTGAGTATTTTCGTTCTAAATTCCCTTTTGTAAGCATTACCACTCTCCATTTTGTGAGTAGTTTCAATCTGAGTTCTCTTTTGTAAGTATTTTCCGTCTCACTTAATTTTCGTACTGGTTTCCATTTCATTGTCATTTTCGCCATCACCCAGGCCATTAGGGGTCGATAACCTAGATCTTAGGCCCCTTAAAACAACAATTATCATCATCATTCTACCTTCCCATTGCTTTCGCTGGATGGTTTGAAATTCACACACGAACATCAATCCGTTATGATCTTGCGTTCATTCTGTGGGTAGGTCGGTTGGAATCGGAGATCGATGGCAAAGTGGTTAGCAAAGTGTTTCAAGAGCAGCAGTGTCGTTGGAATCTTATCAGCGATCAGACCGATAAATTTGTGGATACTGCCTTTTTTTTAGGTTCGTGCGGATTGATGATATGAGCCTGTATTATGTTTCCCAGTAGTCGAAATTTAATGTTTATCAGTCGTCATCACGATTGTACCTAGTTGTGGTTAGGTTCCTTAATCCTGATTTTTTATATGAAATTAATAATTTATTTATTTATTTATTAATCTCATGTATTTTTTAGGACTAGGGAACCATCAATTACAATTGGATGTAATCGTGTTTACCGACTGAAAAATATTAAATTTCGATTACTAAGACAAGCCTGAAAAATGGCTTCCAACGCGATAATTTCCTGGTTATAATAATTGTTGGAAACTGTACGTGATTAAACGCGTTTCCTTGGAAAGAATTAAAAAAGTCTATTCCTGTCAATTATGTTCTAGTAACTGTTCCTTATTGTTAATGGTGTATTATTGTCTTATGGATCGATATTCCCGTTTTAATCTTCCTCGGGGTTATGTGGCTCGGCTCGCCAGAGTTTGTAGCTGCTTCTATGCGGTCACCCATGGGGTGAACTGCTATTACCGTCGCGTGTGGAGTGTTGCCTGGGGAGGAAAGTGTGAATGTAAGGACGAGGAATTGGACGGTAGCAGCTGTGGCTTATAGTCAAGCCTAGAAGGAAGGTGGGAAACCACAGGAGACAATCTTCAAGATCGCCGGCGGGGGGATTCAAACCTCCTCGCCTTCCGGATGTGAGCGACTGCCTGCAGCCACGCCGTAACGATCACGGCTAACTCACCCGGATATGTGGATGTGATCGAGGTAGTGAGAATAGGTGTCTCCGACCTGGGACCATAGGCTGCTCGCCAAGTTAGAAACAGTTTAATTATAGATTCAAATTGGCAACTTACAAAATAGGATGGATGCTAAGTATTTTTCTTCCAACCCTGTTGACGTTATAACCGCTTAGACAACTCAATATTGATGCTATTACTACAGTCATTGCGCCAATTCAGCTTTCCTACGAGCTAACAAGTGGGGCGTGGGTTGGTGACCACAGAACCTCAGCTGAGTGCGGCATTAATTCCAATTACTTTTGTGGGTCTCCTCTGTCATCTTTCTTGTCAACCTCCATTGGTCAACTTATGTTCTCTTCCGACCCCATCGTTATTCTGACATCAGAAGCCTAGTGGGTTTTTAATTTTCTTACCTCCATAGGCTCTGTCTTTGCTTTCCTAATACCACATTTTTTTGATGGGGGTCTGACCTCTTCTTATTCCCCCACCGCTCTCCCACAATATCCTCTTCCAACTGTAAGAGCCCTAAATGGCGCAGGGCGTGTGCAGCTCCACCACATCTTGCCTTTCTTGGATTTAGCCTACTTCTTTTCTAGTGCCTCAATCCTCATTCTTCGAGGGTTGAGGGCTTTTTTTCTCTTTCTTGCTTTTTATTTCCCTTATCCTTTTTTTTTGGGTAAATGTCTTCTTCTTCTTCTCCTTCTACTACTACTACTACTACTACTTACTGCAGTAACTATTACCTATTATTTTTTCTAGTATTAGTATTTCATTTTCAGTATCGTCCATATCATTATGGACTGATGACCTAGATGTTACGCCACATAAAACAACCCCCCCCCCCAACTAAGCCACCTCAACGAACCTTATTTCATTGGGGCTGGTGTGGTTTATAATTCACTGTATACTAACTTCAGCTACAGGCAATCTTGTAGCTGAAGGATGGGTGCATTATTTTATCGGCTCATGATTGGAGAATTGGCCGTCGTATTTCATCGGTACAAGCCAACATTCTTCCCGGAAATAGACTCCGTAAAAATAAACCGCGTCCTTGCCTGCGTGGAGAGCAATAACTTGTATATGGGGCCCCAGTTGGTTTCCTCGGCGCAGTACTTGAATTAACTTGACATAGTGGCTATGCAATGGTGCCCCCGACTCAGCCTACATGTATTGTTCCCGACCTGCCAACTTTACTTGGCACTGTTGGCGTTGTTGAGATTCTTGTTTTTGGTTGATAGCGTGTGAAGGGAATCTTGTTACTTTTCAGTTATCGAGTGCCTGTATTTAATTGACCAAGTTTTCACGTAGAATAAAACAAAAGCCGCCTTTCGTAAACCTTCGCGGATTACAAATCGTTTACCATTTCCATCTGGTATGTTCTTTTTCAATTGAGGGCACAGCATTTCTGCGTTGGGAAATAAGAAAGCAGAAACAATTTCTGTAATTTCTAGTTTTAATAATAATAATAATAGCAAACATAATAATAATAATAATAATAATAATAGGCCTAATAAAGTTATTGGTTTTAAGTCCAGTTAAATTACTACTGTGGATTTTGGAGACACCGGGGTGCCGGAATTTTGCCTCGAAGAGTATCTTTAACGTGCCAGTAAACCTACTCTAACGGCTTCCTCGCATTTGTGCACCCTGAAATGCCAACTGACCGCTCCAGGATTTGATCCTACAACCTTGGGCACGGAAGGCGAGAACGTTATCGCTGCGCCACGCAGCTCGTCAATTTCACTTTTTGATAATTATGCCGAAATCACAAAGAGAGCCAATTTTGTCAGTCGTACTAACGCCGTGAGGGCAGTTGACATCATGTTCTTTCCCTTAAAACAACAATCACCACCATTATGTAACGCTGAAGTTCATTTATTAAGTTTAGCCCACAGGAGTATGTTTTATCGTATTGCAAATTATTTTATTTAGTAAACATTGAGTTTTCACGACCGCAATGACACAAATGAAGGCTTTCAGCCATTAGTTTGTGTAATGCACAAATAGTGCAAGCCATATAGACGGACGATAGAGAATTAAAATATCTGACCCCAGTGAGACACGAACCCGCAACCTCCGGCTTAGTGTGCCAGTGATCTGACCACTGAGCTATACAGGGATAATGTTCCAATTAAAAGAGCATCGGCGTTCAAAGTCGCAGGTTTGAGTCCCGCTTAGGTCAGACATTTTAATTCTCTGACTCCCACCTACTGTATATGGCTTGCACTATTTGTGCATTAGATGCCGTAATGAGCTGAAAGCCCTCATTTGTACTTTATGGGGGTTACGAAATTTCTTCGCGTATCTACTGGGGTCCAAATGATTGGATCAAGGAAATTAAAGGTAATAAATGCATTTCAGAGACAGTTATTGTATTGGCTATTTTTATAGTGCACAAGCTGTACCCGGCATGCGTTGCAATGCCAATCAAATAAAGAGTTGGCGTTGAAATTCTGTTTCTTGAAGTGCTTTTGGATACACAACATGTTAACTGCCTCTAAGCTATCATAAAATGGATTTTCTAATTTAGAACCATTCGTGGGAGCGTGCACAACAACTTTCAAAAAGTTTCATCGCTGTCACTCATTTGTTGAATCTAATCGTACGCTACCTATTGTGAAATGGATTTACTAAGTCGAATCCCTTCCCTGGCGTGTACACAATAACTCATCAATGATTCATCGCAATCGGATGAATGGTATATGCACGTATAGGGTTTTTTGTTTAAACGATTCGTGCGCTGTCACTCATTTGTTGAATCTACTCGTGCGCTACCTATTGAGAAATGTATTACTAAGTCGAAGCCCTTCCCTGGCGTGTACACAATAACTCATCAAGGTTTCATCGCAATCGAAGAATGTTATATGAACGCAATAGGGAATTTTGTTGAAACGCTTCGCGCGTCGTCACCCATTTGTTGCATCTACTCTTGCGCTACTTATTGTGAAATGGATTTACTAAGTCCCCTTCCCTGGCGGGTACAAAATAACAGATCAATGTTTCATCGCAATCGGATGAATAGTATATGAACGCATACCTGATTTTGTTTAAACGATTCGCACTCCGTCACTCATTTGTTGAATCTACTCGTGCGCTACCTACTGTAAAATGTATTTACTAAGTTAGAAACCGTCACGTAAGTGTCCACAACATCTCACCCAAGTTTCATCGCTATCGTCGTTCATTTGTCGAATCTACTCGTGTGCTACCTACTGTGAAATGTATTTACTAAGCCAGAAACCTTCCTTGGAGTGTCAACCATATTTCACCCAAGTTTCACCGCTAACGGCAGAATGGTATATGACCTTATACGGGACTTTGTTGAAACGCTTCGCGCGTCGTCCCTCATTTGTTGAATCAACTTGTGCGCTGCATATTGTATAGGGGATTTACTAAGCCAGAAATTTTCCATGACGTGTACACAACATCTCACCCAAGTTTCATAGCTACGGACGAATGGTACATGTATGCATACGGGACTTGGTTGAAACGCTTCGCGTGTCGTCGCTCATTTGTTGATTCTACTCTTGCGCTACGTATTGTAATATGGATGTACTCAGCCAGAAACCTTCCCTGGAGTGTACACAACATCTCACCCAAGTTTCATCGCAATCGGATGAATGGTATGTGAACGTATACGTGACGTTGTCGAAACGCTTCGCGCGTAGTCACTCATTTGTTGAACATAAACGTGCGCTTCGTACTGTAAAATGGATTTACTTAGGCAGAAACCTTTCCTGGAGTGTACACAACAATTCACCAAACATTTATCACTATCAGACGAATGGTATATGACTTTATACGGGACTTTGTTGAAACGCTTTGCGTGTCATCGCTCATTTGTTGTATCTACTGGTGCGCTACCTATTGTAAAATGTATGTACTAAGCCAGAAACCTTCCCTGGAGTGTACACAGCATCTCACCCAAGTTTCATCGCTAACGGACGAATGGTATATGAAATTAAATGGGACTTTGTTGAAACGCTTCGCGCGCCGTTGCTCATTTGTTGATTATACTCGTGCTCTACCTATTTTTAAAGGGATTTACTAAGCTAGAAACCTTCCCTGGAGTGCAACCAAAATCTCAGCCTAGTTTCATCGCTATCGGACGAATGGTATATGAACGCAAACGTGACTTGGTTGAAATGCTTCGCGCGTCGTAGCTCATTTGTTGAATCTAATCGTGCGCTGCCTATTGTAAAGTGGATGTACTAAGCCAGAAAATTTCCCTGCAGTGTACATAACATTTTACGCAAGTTTCATAGCTATCGGACGAATGGTATATGAATGCATAGGCTACGGGACTTTGTTGAAATGCTTCGCGCATCGTCGCTCATTTGTTGAATCTACGCGTGCGCTACCTATTGTAAAATGGATTTACTAAGTCAGAAACCTTCCTTGGAGTGTACTCAACATCTCACCCAAGTTTCATCGCAATCGGACGAATGGTATATGAACACATACGGGACTTTGTTGAAATGCTTCGCGCATCGTCGCTCATTTGTTGAATCTACGCGTGCGCTACCTATTGTAAAATGGATTTACTAAGTCAGAAACCTTCCTTGGAGTGTACTCAACATCTCACCCAAGTTTCGTCGCTATCGGACGAATGGTATATGAACACATAAGGGACTTGTTTGAAACGCTTCGCGCATCGTCACTCATTTGTTGAATCTACGCGTGCGCTACCTATTGTAAAATGGATTTACTAAGTCAGAAACCTTCCTTAGAGTGTACTCAACATCTCACCCAAGTTTCATCGCAATCGGTTGAGTGGTATATGAATGCATAGGAGACATACACACCCACAGACAAACTATCACGTAAGATTGATTTTTAGCCTATTTTCAATTTTGAAAAAATAGGCTTATGAGATCACCTTTTGTCCGTGTGTGTGTGCGTGTGTGTGTGTGTGTGTGTGTGTGTGATTCGTGTGTGTGTCCCCCCCTAATAAAATCTAAACGGCAGGAGCGATTTCAATGAAACTCGGAAAGTTCATAGCACTATTCCCGGCGACCTCGACCGTGCCCTTCAAATTTTGTTACGACTCACCAATCCAACATGGCGGCTGTGCGAAATATTTCCCCAGCATTCAATATCTCCGAAACTATTACCGATATTACCCTGACATTTTCTATGGTCATAGAGGGAACTGCTATAAGTTCACTTATGTGACTTTTGAAAACCTGGTAACTACAAAACCAACATGGAGGCCAAGCGAATTTGCGACTTTTAAATAGACGTTTCTCGTGATTTGACCAACCAAACGCAATGAAACTTGGTACTGTATATGTTTATATACATTGTAATGCACCGACATCTAACTTCGTTCAATTGTTTACATAATCACAAGATGGCGGATGTGCGAAATATTTCACCGGCATTCTATATCTCTGAAACTATTAGCGGTATCTCCCTAAAATTTTGTACGGAGATAAAGGGCACTACTGGAAGTCCATCTATAAGACTTTCAAAAACCGGTTAACTACAAAACGAACATGGCGGCCAAGCGAATTTGAAAATTTTAAATAGACCTTTCTCGCGATTTAATGTTCCAAGCGCACTGAAACCTGGTACAGGAAATATTTATACACATTGTAATCCACTGGTATCTAATTTAGTTCAATTGTTTACATAACCTCAAGATGGCGGCAGTGCGAATTTTAAAATTAAGTTTTTATTTCATGTGATGTAGTCATGCGATCGAAGTGAAAGTTTGAATAATGAACCTACGCAATAATTTTCCTTTAATGGTACATGACTCTATGGCCTATACATTTAACAATCCAACATGGCGACCATCCGAAATATTTAGACGATACTGAATATCTACGAATCTATTTTAGCAATCAAACTACATTTTTTGATGTTCATAGGGGCTATGAACTTAAGTTCACCTATAGGACTTAAATAACCTGGTGATCACAAATCCAACATGGCGGTGACGCGAATTATAAATATTCACATGGACGTTTCTCGCAATTTAACCATCCGAGTGCAGTGAAACTTGGTACAGTAAAACCTTATACGAATGTTAATCCACTGGCATCTAATTTATTTCAATTGTTCCCATAACCTCAAGATGGCAGCTGTGAAAAATTTTAAAATCTCCTTGTTTTTTCTTGTGTCCTAATTTTGCGATTGAAGTTCGAATACTACACGTTCACAATAATCTGCATGTAACAGTACGTAACTCTAGGACCTACATATATAAAATCCAACATGGCGACCATCCGAAATATTTAGTCGGTTCTTAATATCTACGAATCTATTACAGCAATCAAACAGAAATTGTGTATGTTGATAGTGGCAATTAACATAAGTAGGATATATGAAAATAGGCTGTATAGTTCTTCACGGAACTACTTGTTATATATATAGATTATCGTTCTTAAATGCTTCTTGTAAATTACTTCCTTTGCCTCCTCTCTGTTTATGCACTGAACATTGAGAAAGTGACTGTATTTCCTTCTCTGCATGTGTTTTTATCATTACTTCTCATTGCATTGCCTCCGCGGCTTAGGCGGCAGCACGACGGCCTCTCACCGCTGGATCCGTGGTTCAAATCCCGGTCACTACATGTGAGATCTGTGCTGGACAAAACGGAGGCAGACAGGTTTTTCTCCGGGTACTCCGGTTTTCCCTGTCAAAATTTCATTCCAGCAACACTCTCCCCTATCATTTCATTTCATCTGTCATTCATTCAATCATTGCCCCAGAGGAGTGCGTCAGGCCTCAGCAGCCGGCACAGTTCATATCCTCGCCGCTAGATGGGGGCTTCATTCATTCCATTCCTGACCCGGTCGGAGACTGGAAACAGGCTGTGGATTTTCACTTCTCATTGCATTCGAACGTTGTTGTCATCATCTATTACTTGTGGTGAAAAAGATGATGTGGACACACACGAGCTAGTAGTTATTTTTGTGTTCTCCATGAACTGGAAAACGACATGTGTATTATAGCGCGATGTGTCTGCCTCTAAATCGCCGAAAGGAAAGGTCAAGCTCTAGGTGCTCTTTTCGATGACATATGCAAGCAAAGAGTTTCTAGACTTTTGTTCATCAAGCCTAGGACAAATATCGCAACGGACTGCGTTTGAAGACCGATTGTCAGAGACTGCAACCTTCTCTCACTTCGCATCTATCTACCTCTCCTCTCTACAGTAGGGATGTGCTCCAGGGCAGCCATTCCTAAACTCTGGTCCGAGGGGATATTGCAAGGGGTCCGAAGTAGTAATAATAATAATGTACTTAGGAGCGAAATTTAGGAACTAAATCCACGATAATATTCTGTTCAATCTTACCCACGCATACGAATGTCGAATGTATCTTTGCGGTCCTCAACACATCCATGACTGAAAATGGACTTGACTGGGATCAGTGCGTTGGATTGACTATCGATGGTGCTAGAGAATTATCTGGAAGATACAAAGCCGTAATTGCTCACGCGAAAACTGTCGTCCCTCGTGTAGTGTAAACACATCTTGAATCCTCGGTGAAGCACTAGCAGCTCTAAACATGCCCCCCAGAACTGGATGAAGTGATGAATGTTGTGATTGATATTAATTTCATCAAAGCCAGGCATTTAACTTGACTAACTGTGGATGCTCTTAAAAGAATATTTCTCCCTTGCAGGTTTGCTGGAGTGCTTCTGAGAACGCTTGACATCAAGGGCTCTGTAATAAATTGTGTAAAGCTGGGGTAAGTGTTGGTTTCTAATTTCATCTTATTTGTTGTTTCAGCCCCAGTAATACGGCGCTTAGTTCGTTGGAACACCTCAAGGAGTACCTGCAGACACAGGGCACGTGCAAGTGTGGCCTCGAGTGCCCTTTGCGTTGTGACTCTGTCTTCAGTTTCGACCCCAAGGTAAAGTGATGCAAGTTTACACGATTCAATAATTATTGAGAGATGACACGCCTGATAGAATATTGAGTGTAATAGGACAAAAGAGCTCGGCTCCTGTATCTTGCACAGCTGTATGTTTCGCGTGAGTATATAAACGCTACGAATAGTCCTATAAGATTTGCTGAGTTTTAATTACTTGGCCGTGAAAGCCACCATGCTACCTCTACATTGTGTTTTTCCTTGCAGTGGCCAACATTTGAACGATTTATCAACAAGATCTGGGCGTTAACGTTCGCGAGGTTCCCATATTAGATCTCTCATTACTATTTCTATGAAAACGAGGTCCTTGCTGGACTCAGAACAATATCTGTTTTCATTCACAATTCACTTGTGATCTTCATAAAATCTTACAAATTTCGGTAATAAAAAAGATGGGGCATGTTTTTGTCGCCAAACGCAGGCATTAGATGAAGTGGGTATTCATATGAGATCCATAAGTTTTAATCTTCATTAGGGACTTCGTCAGCTGTAAGCTTCGCTAGTATATTATACTGTATTAGCCTAGTAGCGTTTCTTTTACCTCTTTCTTGGACTTATGTAGGACAGTTTATTTACGGCTTTTTGGTTACTATATTTCAGACTTGATCCAGATTTTAGTCCACTTTCGTGAATATGAAATGGGCTTATACAATCACTAGGGGGTCAAGTGTGTGTATCTATGTGAATATTACAGTATATGTGCACGTGTGTTTGTGTGGTCGTCTGTTCCTAAATGTCTCAACAGAGTTCACTTGCTGCAGAAGAAGCCCCCCTCCCATGCACCTTAACCGGACTGTTTATATTGACACCATCTAAGAGAAAACAAAATTGTGCTTTATTACCTAACTTGGCTACTGGCTGAGTCAAATACCATATTATAAATTTAGAATTTTGAAACTTTACAAAAAAAATATATTTTTGTAGAGGAGATTTTGTCTTCTGGATGTACAAGTGCATAAATATCATGCATTCAAGATGGTGGCCGTGCGTACAATTAGAATATTAAAATCTATAAATTGGATGCAATTGAGCAATTACCACAATGAGTCTGTTATGTACAAGACTTCAGTTACACAAGCTACCAGATCGATTAGCCTTATAGCACACAGCCGCCATCCTTGGTATATCAAATCATATAATCGATTACTCACCATGCAATATACTTCAAATTTTGAAATTTGGCAAATATGTAACATTCTACATATAATTTGCTCTTCTGAAGACGCATTTGCATAAATTTCATGCAGTCAAGATAGCGGTCACGTATACTGTTAGAATATTAAGATCGAAAAATCAGAATGTAATCTAAGCAATTGCCATGATTTTAGTGAAAGGGGGAATCTTGTACGAGACACTCCAGTTTCACAAATCATGCTGACCCGTCATCTTGAACATATAAAATATTTAAATAAACACAACATATAAAATATTTAAATAAACACAACAGAATACTTAAGAATAACTAAACTTAGGGAGGCGGCTTCGGTGGCGTAGTTGGTAGCATGCTGAGCTTCTATGCCCAAGATAGCGGGTTCAAACCCGGCCGAAGCCGTCGGATTTTTTAAGAGCGTTAAAATCCCTCAGTATGCTTTCCTTCGGAGGGGAAGTAAAGCCGGTGGTCCCATGTCATAGATTTATGGCATGTTAAAGAACCTTCCACTAAGTACACCTGTGTGAAGCTAAATTGTATAGGTTAAGAATGTATACAACGCTCTTGGGTTCCTACGTTTGTTGCCAAGAGCCGACTGCGGTGACGTCTAGTAGCTAAATTCTGAACTAGGCCTAGTAGTCGTTGACGGTGGCGTTTGGCGGCAAAAGTAGGAACTATTTGAAAAATTCAAAGTTGCAGTCCTTACTTGAATTAAAAAACAGATACACACACTAATACGGCCATCACATTTAACACCGGTTATCAGACAGATTCTACACACACACACACAAAGTACACGGGGCTACATGACCGCGTTGTCGCAGCCCCTAAACTGAGGAACCAACCACCAACCAAACTTAGGGAAATCACTGTGCTATGTTTTGAAAATTATCAGATTGAACATTACACTCAACCACTATCTTTCATATGTCGCTATCGTTTTACCCTCCAGGATCGGCTTTTCCCACGGACTAAGCGAGGGATCCCACCTCTACCGCCACTGAGGGCAGTGTCCTGGAGCTTGAGAATTTGAGTCAGGGATACAACTGGGGTGTGTGACCAGCACTTCGCCCAGGCGGCCTCACCTGCAAAGCGAACAGGGGGGCCTGATGAAGGGGATGGGAAGAGTGGGACGGTTAGGTAAGGAAGTGGGCAGAAGGCGGCCGTGGCCTTACAGTAGGCACTGCGCCCGAAATTTGGATCATTTATGATGAAAATGATGTTATTATCCGAGCCCATGATACAATTTAACATTGGAATATAAATCTTGGCAGTTGGCTCAAGGCGAGATTTGTTAGCGAACGCAAGCTATGGGAGAAACCCATCACGTGATCAGAGACGCCCAGAATATTCTAGATCATTGGAAAGTGCATAGCTACAAGGAAATAGCGCGAAATAATACCAGTTAATTGTTATAAAATATATCATTAGATATATGCTTTCAGCCAATGAGAGGAGGGTTTATGGAAGCAGACATGAATTTTTACCTAATTAATGTGATTAACTATTCCATTTAAGCCCTATGTAACAATTTTACTCCATTGAAAACATTAAGAAAATTAAAAAAAGATATTACTACTACTTTGAATGACGTTAAATGGAATAATTTCACCACGAGTTGAAGGGGGAACGACAGCCAAGAGTGTTCTTCTCTCGACTGACTTCAAAGCGACAAGACGTATCGTCCGGAGGTAGTTCATTCCCGTAGACATGATACAGAGTGAGGTCTTACGTGACACAAGAGGCAGCGGTGTTACCGGCCAATAGTTTCGAGAGCCCCGCATCAAACTAGGTGAAGTTGAGCGGTGGATATTTTGCTTAATAGCGGACAAGTGTTCGACATTGTCGAGATATAAGAGTTTTCATTTTACTTATCCAGTGGTAAGGCTTCACCACAGGAAGATTCATTAAAATCCATCGAGTATTTTAAGAGATATTTGAGACTTTGTGTTGTCCAACAAAGTTACTCAACTCCGAGCGGCGAATATCATTTTAGTGCAGTGCGACTTCAACCCAAGCAAGTCCACGTTGCAGCTCGAAGTAAGTACAGGGATACTGTATGAACATTATGATGGCTACAGACAATTATGAAGTGGAATTGGTTTATGACTTTTTAAGTATGTGTGTGATGATGAATTACATTCTTAAGCGTTGGGGATATATCAAGACAGAGTTGTGATAGAAACGATGGAGCAACGTTAAGAAACATTGAAGAGATCTATAACATCTAGATAGATAGATAGATAGATAGATAGATAGATAAAATGCCGAGACAACATGATGCATTATGTACACTTCTATCCAGTAAATTTAATGTATTTTCATGAACATTCATTCTTGACTATGAGCAGATATAATCTTTCATTGACCAACCAAATGAACTTGAACATCTACGATAGTGAATCGACATTCAACTTACGAATTTATTTTGTAACGATGATGCTATCCAAAATATATTGCTCAATAATGATGGATGAACTTAGAGATGACGGCGATTGAAGATGCATCAGCGGAAGACAGAAGATATCAGACCGATGATTGTTCGAGATGGAATTCAAGTCCGAGGAACGAAGTTCGATACCAGGAGGAGACGAATATGCCGAGAAGGAATCCTTTCCATTCTCGAGGTCGCAGCTCGTATTCGATGGAGGGTACTGGGTTTGATTTCAACAAATCATACCTGGATGACGATCCAGTTGGGTATTTTCTGATACCCTACAATGAACTTCAATTTTCTAAAAGACCAAGGTAGAGATGTTTTCCATTATTATTGTCTGAGTGTGTTTAATGGCATTTGGAAACAACAATTCTCCATATTTGTTTCATGTATTTTCACTTCGATGTTTAGTAAATTTTATTCTTCATGTCTGTATAAGATGAAAGTCAGTTTATAATCTATACTTGTTAAATATTTTATGATTCAGTTTCTAAACTGAAGTCAGCTGTTTGAGAAATTTATTTTCCACTGGGAAAATCTTTAAGGAAGTCTTTATTCAACGATTTCTATTTTTATTCAAGACTTCAGACATTTAGTCTAGGACATTCATTAAATTCATTTTGTTTAAAATGAACCTGGGTGTTCTTTTTGTAAGAAAAAAATGTGATTAGGAGAAGAAATCGACGAGTGATATAATGTGAAATATCACCTAATATTATAAACAATTCGGCGATCTAGCAAGCTACATTCGTTATAAATACGACGTGAAAGTGAATAGTTATGAACATTATTTGTGTAGAATGAAGATACATTCAGTGAATTGAAGGAAGGCATTGCTCTTCATTAAATATATATGATTTGTGACTTATCTTTTGAAAGATAATTTATTCGATCTTACGCAAGTTTAGTTAAAACCTTTCCCGGTTGTGATCGATCCTTATTGAGCGATAAGATAACACGAGGTGTTATCAAGGCACACGTGTAACACTACGTTATGTGTTAACGTAGTATTGCAACCGTGCATTTTTAGAAATAACCAGTATGAGGAAACGTATATTTTTATTAAATATTTGGAGACATGGTGTTTTATGTCTGAGTAATTTTGTTTAGTAAACCATGAAAGATCTATAAATACCATCGTTTGAGAACGATCAATGTAATTGTAGAACACATATCGCTGTTCATTGATATGTTGTGAAGTTGTAACAACAATAAGATCTAAGCTAAGAGAAAGCTATACCAGTACAGTGGAACCATTGTTGAGAACAAGTGAGTTAATGACATGTGAGTTTTTAGAGTGGGGAGTTAGTGAAATTTTTTGCCATAAATAGTTGTTTATAATACGAAGGGGATTACCGTATTCATTGTCATGAAGTACTGAGGATTGTATAAAAGTAGCATTGTTGTATTTTAAAGAGAGTCAGTGAAGACTTCTCATGTGATCAGATCTGCGACACGAATGTCGTTTGGCGGAACCTCATTGAGAAAAGGTATAATGTCCCTGCTCTCTAAACTGGAGTTGTAACAACAATGAACTCATCTTGAATGATCGGTCATTGGTATACCGATAATGTCTATGAACTTGATATAACAGAAAGTGGTCCTTGTGTAAATAGAAGGCTATAGTTAATGATACTATGAGAAAAGAGCGTTGATAATTAAACTAACGCGGTCGTATCGCTCAAGAGTCAGTCTTAGAAGCGATAGACACTTGTATGTAGTGTATAAATATTTCATTTTGTTAATATTAAGAGTTTTTAACTTTGCTAATAATAATAATAATAATAATAATAATTTTTAAATGTTTTTGACTTAGGTTATAGCTAGAGAGCGTGAATTTTTTTCAAATGAGTGTCTGAATTTTTATTGTTAATATTGTGTGTATGCTAGCATCGTTGGTCATGAACAACGATAGCAAATGTAAGATTGATTGTTTCAAGTATGATTGAGTTTCAAGTAGAAATAGCTGAGATATAACAATTTTTGTAAACTTAATTTTATGAAACGCGAGAACTGCGTTTAGCGTGTTCATTGCTATAAAGCATCCAACGTTTAGAATGAAGCACTGGTTAGATAGGGATATTCTTCTCTCTTTCTGTTGCACGTGAGACATGTATGACGCTGTCATTTTCTAGCAATCCACTGTTACCATATCAGTCGAAAATTTTTCTCTGTCGGAAAAAAAACCCCAGCATATTCGGGTAGAACTATGTTTTGCCGATCTTTTTTGTCCTATATTAAAACTACGTAAACTTGATAGAAATGCTAGAAAAATTAGGTATCCATATTAAAATAAAACGATTAACTGTGTCCCCTTTTTAGTAAAATCGATCTTATATCATGTTGCATTGACTTTGTGATGCTTATTTTTCACACACGTGTAGCTAAATGTGTCGTCTTGATGATGAATTATTGAAATATTTTATACTGGCAATATTACAATTTTCATGTAGGTAAAACTTCTGAATATTCTCTCATAACCGCATAGCAGCATTGGAAAAGTTCGTATGCTGCCAACTTTTCTATTTTTAAAGATAACCATGTCATATCAGTTTGAGAGTTGTAGAGGAATGTTGGAAGAAGTTTTCTACCTGCTTACCCAGAGTGTAGGTTTAATTGTTTACACAGGCCGGGCTGTTCATTGACCGCGGATTATATGAATGAAGTTTCGAAGGACAGCGGGGTGCAGCTTGCTACTCACAGCTTTATTACTGTGCCCTTCGAGCTTGTATTTCAGTTGTTCAGCAGTCTCTATCTTGAGTGTGTGTGCAGCAGTTCTGTTAGATTTAACGTGTTGTATTTTACGTATTTCACGTACAACAATGGATAGTTTTGTGAAAAGAAAGCGTGGTCAAGTGCTCAGAAGGAGGGGAAAACAGGTCGTAATTAATGTGTTCAGTTATTTTAAGAATATTAAACCTAACGAAAGTACAGTATAAATAATTTAGTCAATGAAACTGCCTTGGCCACAGGGATATCAAAGACTACCGTTTTTTTAAATGCGTAGTGAGAGTGGACAGAGTCCAGTACTGTCGCCACGCAAAAAAAAAAGAGGCTTAGTAATACACTTCGCAAGAATAGCAGGATTGTTAAATATAATGACTTTATAATGACGTTAGTTAATTTAATTTCGTGGTATGTGTTATGTTAGCCTACTATTAGTATTATTATACAGTACTTAATTCAAGTCTTCGTCACTGCACAATCGCTGAATGTGCGGAAAGTGTACGCGAAGCTCTTTGTACTGCCTCCTCTCATGGAGTGGCAACCCTGTCGTAACGCGCCATAAGACCAATGCTTCATTCTAAACGTTGGATGCCTTATAGCATAGTGTGTCCAGAGGCGACCATGCCAGCTGAGAAACGAGCAGATCCCGTTTCTGACAGGGTCGAGAAACAAATGAATGAAGTTGTCACACCTGCGTTGTGAAGGACGGACAAGAAGGATATGACATAACCAGTCCAGTTTTGTTCACGGACACGCGACTGAAATATGCCAGTAATTTAAATGGAATGCTCGCTTTGAAGGAGCAGCTGTAAAATGTAGAGATTTCTTTTTAACAGTTGCAGACGACAGAGCGTCTTTATTTTTCAACAGTTAACGCTTGTATGAATGTGAGGAGTTTTTATTTAAGTGTCAGTGGCGTATATGTATGTTTAATTTTAGGGTTGTTATGTAGATTATTGATTGTTAATTAGTTATATTAATAAATTTATATTTTTCTACACGTTTGTTCGGTGTTCCTTTATTACTCTATAAATGGAGACATGTTATGGAACAGCCTAAAATAGATAGGATGTCTTTTTCCATCCAAACAAAGTCCCGAGAAAAGCAGGTATGCACACAAACTTACGTATGAAAGCTAGTTTGTTATATCCATAACATGTCGTAAAAGTACTGTGTATAATCTTGGAGAGCCCGCTGGCGGGAATGTGATAAGATCTTTAGCCGGGACGACCATTATTCTAAAAATCCAGCTTCACTTTGGATGACCAGCGAGTACTTCCTTGATTTTTACGGGTACAGTACCATCCCGGCAGTTGCCCGAAGACGAAGTGAAAACCCACTGAAAACCACTTCGAGGATGGCTGAGGTGGGTATCGAACCCCCTCGACTCATTTGGGCCACCCGAGGCTGAGTAGACCCCGTTCCAGTCCTCATACCACTTTTCAAATTTCGTGGCAGAGCCGGGAATCGAACCCAGAACCTCCGGGGCGGCAGCTAACCATGCTGACCGCTACGCTACGGAGGCGACATCTTTCGTATGTAACATTTTAAAATCAACAACTCATTACAGAGTAAACTTATCTTAGCAAGAAATCGTATTAGATATTTAGGCTACTTTGTATACGTATCAAGTTCGATGAACTATTAAAATGAAGGTACAAGACAAGCGTAAGTTACTATTATTACTAGTGGCGTGTTTTTTTCTCTCAATTTCGGTGCTTACTTTGTAGAAATTTGCTGTGTTTATTTTTGTGCTCATTATAGCAATGTTGGTGCTTATTGCGTAGATATACCAGTTACGACACAAATTATGTCATGCAGAGCTCATCTATATTAATAAAGTTAAAGTTATGTGTGCATATTGTTTAGAATCACGAAAGTTTATGTTTTCTATGCGCTTTATGCCAAAAGCATGTAGAGAGTTGCATTGATTCCTTTCCTGTCTGCCGGGCTGTCTCTAGAATGAATACGCATCGCATGCAAACATCTGCATACAATTTCATGAATCCTTGCATCTACGTTCAAGGCCATCAGGGCAGATTTTATGATTCTATTTTTATTTTTTATAATAGTTTCGGTCTTCTACGGACCAATTTATTTCAACTGCCTTCTCCCTCGTTCTTTCACATTAGCCCAGTGTTCGCGCATTCTACTTCGGTGAGCTTCTTTTCGTTCTTGCCGGTTTTCAATATAGGGTTTGAAAACTCAGTATTTCCCCAAGTTTCTTCTTCCAAGAGTCACGTTCCAAGATGTCCTTATGTGATATCCCCAGTTCTTGTAGGTTTTTATTATTGTTGTTATTGTGTTTAAATAGCTTATCCAGGCTAGACATGTCTGTTATGCAATGGCGAAGGTTTTCGATTTTATCTTCGTAAAGGCGCAATGATTCCAAGAATTGTATTTTCACGACCGCAATGATAACAAGTAGTTCCGTGAAGAACTAAATAGCCTATTTTCGTATATCCTACTTATATTAATTGCGTCTATTAACATACAAATGTTGAGTTTGATTAATGTAATTGATTCGTAGATATTGAGAACCGTCTAAATATATCGGATGGTCACCATGTTGGATTTTTATATATAGGCCTTAGAGTTACATGCAGATTATTGTGAAGGCGTTTTATTAAAATTTCAATCGCATAATTAGGACACAAGAAATAAAAACGAGATTTTAATATTTTGCACAGGTGCCATCTTGTGGTTATGAAAACAATTGAAATAAATTAGATGCCAGTGGATTAAAATTTAGAAGAAACATTTACCGCACCAAGTTTCACTGCGCTCGGATGTTTAAATCGCGAAAAACGTCCATTTAAATATATTTCGCGTCAACATCTATCAACATACAAAATTTCAATTTGATTGCTGTCATAGATTAATAGATATTGAGAACCGTCTAAATATTTCGTGTGGTCGCCATGTTGGATTTTAGTATATGTAGGCCCTAGAGTTATGTACTATTAGATGACGATTATTGCGTAGGTTCATTATTCAAACGTTCGCTTTAATCGCATGATTAATGCACAAGAAATAAAAACTTAATTTTAAAATTTCTCACAGCCGCCATATTGAGGTATGTAAACAATTTAACTAAATTAAGTGCCAGCGCCGTACAATGTGTATAAAAATTTACTGTACCATGTTTCACTGCGTTTGGATGGTCAAATCGTGAGAATCCTCTATTTGAATGTTTCAACTTCGCTTGGCCGCCATGTTCGTTTTGTAGTTAACAGGTTTTCGAAAGTCTCAAAAGTGATCTTCTAGTAGTGCTCTCTGTTACCGTACAAAATTTCAGGGTGATATCAATAATAGTTTCGGATCGCACAGCCGCCATCTTGAGGTTTTATAAACAATTGAACTAAATTAGATGCCAGTGCATTACAATGTGTATAAACATTTGCTGTACCATGTTTCATTGCGTTCGGATGGTTAAATCGCGAGAAAAGTCTATTTAAATGTTTCATCTTCGCTTGACCACGCGGTTCGTTTTGTAGTGTTAACAGGCCATCCATATTTATTCTGCGCCAAGCTAATGTCGGAATGGTACTTAACTTGACAACGGCTCCCTACGCAAATCCTACCTCAATTACAAATACACCAGTACAGACATCATAGTGGTGCAGGTTATCAGACAAATTTACACACACCCAAGCACACGGGGCTAAATGACCACGATGTCGCAAAGCCCCTAAAGATTCAACATTAGTATTTCCACCCGGGCAAAGTCGGGTAGCTTTGCTAGTAATGCAGTACAAAAAAACAACATACTATCTCTTTTATAATTTATTGCATCTTAAATAGGTTTACTTATTTTAGAAACCGTGGATCTCCTACACTTGCACTCGTCGGATAATCGTCATTAAGACACGCAAATCTAAGTGTGTATTTTGACCCCTTCTTTGATAGCAACCACCAGGCACGATGTACTGATCAAGTGTCCAATCGGTTTTTATAGGTTAAACTGCCCCAGTCGCTGTAATTTTGCTGTAATTTATTACCTGTGGCGTCTCCATAGGGAGCTAAACAGCTAAATAGTCCAGTGAATAAACGAACTTCACCCTATACCAGATGCGAGCTTGTTTTTTATTTTTTGATGTTGTTTAGGACCATTAGGTAGTTATTAATCCAGGTTTCCACATCCCCCTCCCCTTGCTCCGTGCGCCATGTTGAAAGGACTGTCAGAAATCGGCACTTATTTCAGTTTTTGGCCTCTAGCTCATTCCCAGTTCATTTTTTTGAAGATATGTCTAAAAATGTAGATGACTAAATATCCAACAAATTTGATGGGGAAGGTTTTTTGTAGGACCAATCGTATTCGAGCTATGAGAAGGCAAAAAAAGGGGGAAATTGGCGATTCGGCAAATTTTTCACTTTCGTTCCTCTTTCCATCCCAAAAACAGGGGGAAGACGAAGCAAGCAAGGAGGGAGGGATGACGGAAACTTGGATTAATAACTACCCAATGGTCCTAATGATCCTGGACTATAAAGGAGGTGAAAGCTCTCTGCCCCTTTAGCCGCCAACAAGCACTACAATGTGCTCCATAAATGGGATGAAGTTAGTTGCAAGTAGAAACATGTAGTTCCGTGAAGAACTATAGGCTACAGCCTATTTTCGTATATCCTACTTATGTTAACTGCCACTATCAACATACAAAATTTCAGTTTGATTGCTCTAATAGATTCGTAGGTATTGAGAACAGACTAAATATTTCGGATGGTCGCCATGTTGGATTTTATATATGTCGGTCCTAGAGTTATGTACTGTTACATGAAGATTATTGTATAGCATTCAAACTTCAATCGCATGATTAAGACACAAGAAGTAACAAGGAGATTTTAAAATTTCGCACAATTGCAATCTAGTGGTTTTGGAAACAATTGAAATAAATTCAATGCCAGTGGATTAACATTCTTATAAGGATTTACTGTACCAAGTTTCACTGCACTCGGATGGTTAAATTGCGAGAAACGTCAATGTGAATATTTATACTTCGCATCGCCGCCATGTTGGATTTGTGATCATCAGGTTATTTAAAGTCCTATAGGTGAACTTAAGTTCATAGCCCCTATGAACATAAAAAAAAATCAGTCTGATTGCTATAATAGATTCGTAGATATTCATCCGTCTAAATATTTCGGATGGTCGCCATGTTGGATTGTTAGATGTGTAGGCCATAGAGTCATGTACCTTTAAAGGAAAAATATTGCATAAGTTCATTATTCAAACTTTCACTTCGAACGCATGATTACGACACAAGAAATAAAAACTTAATTTTAAAATTTGCGCAGCCGCCATCTTGAGGTTATGTAAACAATTGAACTAAATTAGATACCAGTGCATTACGATGTGTATAAACATTTCCTGTATCAGATTTCATTGCGTTTGGAACATTAAATCGCGAGAAAGGTCTATTTAAAATTTTCAAATTCGCTTGGCCGCCATGTTCGTTTTGTAGTTAACCGGTTTTTGAAAGTCTTATAGATGAACTTCCAGTAGTACCCTTTATCTCCGTACACAATTTCAGGGTGATACCGCTAATAGTTTGAGATATAGAATGCCGGTGAAATATTTCGCACATCCGCCATCTTGTGGTTATGTAAACAATTGAACGAAGTTAGATGTCGGTGCATTACAATGTGTATAAACATATACTGTACCAAGTTTTATTGCGTTTGGTTGGTTAAATCGCGAGAAACGTCTATTTAAAAGTCGCAAATTCGCGTGACCGCCATGTTGGTTTTGTAGTTACCAGTTTTTCAAAAGTCACATAGGTGAACTTCTAGTAGTTCCCTTTATCACCGTTAAAAATTCCAGGGTGATATCGGTAATAGTTTCGGAGATATTGAATGCTGGTGAAATATTTCGCACAGCCGCCATGTTGGATTGGTGAGACGTAACAAAATTTGAAGGGCATGGTCGTGGTCGTCCAGAATAGTGCTATGAACTTATCGAGTTTCATTGAAATAGCTCCAGCCGTTTAGAAGTTATTAGGGACACACACACATACCTCACTCACACACACACACACACGCACACGGACAAAAGGTGATCTCATAAGCCTATTTTTTTTCAAAATTGAAAATATCCTAAAAATGACTTGATTTGAGGTATCTACTGAATGATGATAACAATAAATAAAAGTTACGGTGTTGCAGAACCAAAACATAAAATCATGAATATCGTTTTATTCTATCACTAGCACTAGCTTCGCCCGGGAACAGTTGTGAATGCATTACGTGATAAGCGCTTCTTTGCGATGTCTATGAAATACGATCTATATCCGTTTTACGTCTCGGCATGATGGGTTAAAATCACTGACTGGACTAATAATTATATTACCATGGAGATGCATGTGCAACAAATTCTTGTCAGACGTAATTTAAGAATGGCGAGGTGCATTAAACACAAATCCCCCTTCCCTCCAATCTAAAAACACTTATAGTGGACGATATATTGAATATAGAGATGTGCTCTCGTGTACGTTTTTGTAGAACTTTTCATGCTGAACAATTCTTACATTCATTGTACGTATATTGATTTTATTAACGGTTTGCCCAGCGTAAGCTTAAAAAGCGCACGGACGCCAGGATTCTTTTCCGACTTTTTCTCTGAAATCGTTACTGCTTGGCTTCCTTTGATCATAAGTAAATTATTTTCTACAGATACCTTCCTCGAGGTATTCTTTACAGAATGGTGAAAACCGCATCAAAATCCATGCAGTGGTTCTCGAGATTACCCATGACATCCAAGAATCGGGGACTTTGTTTTATACTAAGTAGAGATTATACGCCTATCAGTATAATTTAATATAATATAATCCCCTTCCGTCCAATCTTAAATTGACTGTGAATTTTGCGGAACGAAATTTCACAGGCTAAATGCGAGTTGCGCTTCCCGGGAATGGCGAGGAAATCCCCCTTCCGTCCAATCTTAACTTGACTGTGTTTCACAGGCGAAATGAACAAAACCCGAGTTCAAACACAACCACCCTTCTCAGAAGTCTTAACTCAACACGACTCGACGGTTTGCTGCTGGCTGTATCTGGGGCAATAGGTTCGCCCGCTAGCTAGGCTGTAACAGGGAAGATAGACTCGCCCTTAGCTAGCTCGAAAACTGTCGCCTCAGTAGTTGAATGGACATGGTTGGAAGAAATTAAAACGTAAAAACACTTATAGTGGACGATGTATTGAAGATAGGCATATGCTCTCCCGGGAAGCCTCCGTGGCTTAGGCGGCAGCACGCCGGCCTCTCACCGCTGGGTCCGTGGTTCAAATCCCGGCCACTCCAAGTGAGATCTGTGCTGGACAAAGCGGAGGCAGACAGGTTTTTCTCCGGGTACTCCGGTTTTCCCTGTCAAAATTTCATTCCAGCAACATTCTCCACTATCATTTAATTTCATCTGTCATTCATTTAATCATTGCCCCAGAGGAGTGCGTCAGGCCTCGGCAGCCGGCACAGTCCATATCCTCGCCGCTAGATGGGGGCTTCATTCATTCCATTCCTGACCCAGTCGAAGACTGGAAGCAGGCTGTGGATTTTCATTTTTTTTTCATATGCTCTCGCGGACTTCTTTGTAGAACTTTTCATGCTGAACAATTCTTACACTCATAGTATTTAGATATTTTTAACGGTTTGCCCAGCGTAAGCTTACAAAGCGCTCGGACGACAGTTTTTTTTCGACTTTCCCACTGAAATCGTTACTACTCGGCTTCCTTTGATTATAAATAAATTATTTTCTACAGAAATCATCCTCGAGATATCCTTTACAGAATGGTGAAAACCGCATCAAAATCCTTCCAGTGGTTCTCGAGTTGACCCGTAAAATCCAAGAATCGCGGACTTCGTTTTTTACTAAGTAAAGATAAGTACTGCTTTCGACCTAAGTGTGGTGATCGTGCACGCTTCAACGAGTGGGAACTAAGTGCGCTTGCACTTGTTACTATGGTAACTAGGTGCTAGGTGTCGGAAATTTGTAGACGCAAAACTGTCGTGTTACTATGGTAACTAGGTGCTAGGTGTCGGAAATTTGTAGACGCAAAACTGTCCTCGCTATTCCCACATATTCCCCAGCCCAGAAAACTTATCCATGTTAATGGTAATCCAAGTTCATGCAGCCCGAGATTATTTGTCGAGATCAAATGCGGCCCTTGAGTAAGAACACTTTGAAGCCCCTGATTTAGTACTTCAGTTAATATAATTGTTCTATTCGAGTCTGGCAACGCTAATAAGGTATGTGTGGCAGTCCATTGCAATCTGGCGAATGGAATGATTGCGAGTGGCAGCCAATCTGGCTGGGAAGCAGTCGCACTTGGCTACCAAGCAAGCAGTATCGACCGAGTAAGCCGGCGTCTCCGGCTGCTCTTGTCTTATGTCACCAGATTACACATAACTCAGCCTCTCCAACTCGTAATGGACCAGCTATGAAATCACGTTCACTCTATTCCCGTCAGTGGGAACTTCGGAATATTCTCTCTTTGCGAGTACTGAATTTTATTATTATTATTATTATTATTATTATTATTATTATTATTTATTTATTTATTTAAGCGAGAATTCCCCTGCAGGAGAGCTTTTAAACTTGATAACATGATGTAATTTGGAGGTGTGTCTCCTTCGCTCCTACCAAAATCTCTTCATTCTCGTGAAATGTTCCCTCTTCCTCTCGTCCAATTCATCTCATTCCTCTTTCCCAGGTGGTCGTAATGGTCTTGGTTCAAACTTAACATTCGCGATTTTCGTCTGGCACTCAGTTCGACCTTCGAAAATTTCTATGCTGATTACTTATAAGTCTCATTATTATTATTATTATTATTATTATTATTATTATTGTTATTATTACTATTATTATTATTATTATTATTATTATCTCTTTATTTACTCAACTTACAGTCGGTGCCATGACTCATATCGGTACATTACGTACAAGAAAATGAGTCAAGTAACACTTAAGCCTATAGCATACATTTTCGAATTATTATTATTATTATTATTATTATTACTACCTGTCGCGGTGACCGAGAGCGCTAACGTGCGACCTCGTGCCTCGCTGGTATCGGAAGATCGTGGGTTCGAACCCCACCTCGGCTGTTCTGAAATGGTTTCCGTGGTTTCCCATTTTCACCCCCAGGCAAATGCCGGGACCGTTCCTTTCAACAGGTCCACGGCCGTCTTCCTTCCCACTCCCTTCCCTGACCTTTCCTTCATTAGATCCAATTTAGCGGCCGTCTGGGCGATCGGCCTGTCATCATCCCCAGTTGTATCTGCCGTCAAAGTCTAAGACACTGTCCTTGTGGCGGCAGAAGGAATGATCCCTCGCAGAATTCGTGGGTGAAGCCGAGCTTGGAGGATCAGCGATAAAAATAATAATACATGGAGGCTTCCAACAATTATGGCACATTGTTATTCTGACAAGGCAGAGAGTTGCAATGTCTGCAGACGAATCCTGATTCCAGTGTGTAGCCGCTATGAAGTCGGGACTCTTCGTGTTTACATGGTACTGAACATTCTCGAGGTGGTTTCTGTGGTCAAGTGATCTAAATTGTGCTCCATCGTCCATTTGGAGCTTGCTTTGATTGGCTTGCGATAGGCCTTCATGAACTTTCTCGCAGATCACATTCATCCCTTTAATGACAATCTAGCACCATGTTGCTGAAGGGGCATTATAGTAAGATAATGTAGCCTCCGTGGCTTAGGTGGAAGCACGCCGGCCCCTCACCGCTGGGTCCGTGGTTCAAATCCCCGTCACTCCATGTAAGATTTGTGCTGGACAAAGCGGAGGCAGACATGTTTTACCCCGGGTACTCCGGTTTTCCCTGTCACAAATGTAATTCCAGCAGCACTCCACTATCATTTCATTTCATCTGCCATTCATTTAATCATTCCCCCAGGTGTGTGCGACAGGCTTCGGCAGCCGGCACAGTTCATATCCTCGCCGCTAGATGGGTGCTTCATTCATTCATTCATTCCCTGACCCGGTCGGTCGACTGGAAGCAGGCTGTGGATTTTCAATGTAGCATGTCACTGGTTCTTAGCTGCAAGGAGGGCTCGATGAGTATCCCCACGGGACTTGATCTCTATAATTAGGCCTCCATGATCCCTCGTGGGACACAATAATACAAGCCGACGACCCTGAAACCAGTGCCATCCACTGCCTCACAATATTATGGTCTGCTTTGAAAGATTTGTGGCTGACCTCCTCTGCCGAACGATTCTTGCGTCTTGTTGATTCTATGCCTAGGCGTGTGGGGGCAAAATTTGGGGTTGGAGGAGAACCAAACTCGTTATTCCGTACGTTCAGTAGCTGTAACGATAACCTTCGGATTCGAGATTCGATAATCGAAACATACATCTCTGGAATACGTTGCGCAACTATGTCAATTGTTAATACTTCAACATACATAATAAATGTTGGCAGGTTTTGCAGGATTCTACCAATTTGGTTACGTCCTTTGTTAGAGTTTCCCAAAACACTAACTGTCTTGATCTTCTCAGTGTTGATTGTATACCCGGATGCCCTTTATGAATAACTTGTAGAACTCTAGGTCTTTCGCTTTTTGGGACAAAAACGCGATCTCCTTTGAAAATGAGTCCATCACAATGTGATAATTCATCACGAAAAGTGAAAAAACATCTCAATATCTGCGGCACTTGAAGGATATCGTTAGGCCAACCATTGTTCATCATCTTGATTAATGCCTGGCAAGTTGGGTCTTGGAGCGTTGATCTTTTGAAGTCTTCAGTGGCGCTTTCAGACATTGATAACACCATTAGAACTTCGAGTTCTTCTTCATGCAATCGTCAATTCAAGATCCACTAACAGACATCCATGGAAGGTCACGTCTACCCATACATCCAGATGATCCCAACAAAGGAACATCTCCAGTTGAACCGAACGTAGAGAGGGAAGAAGCATCAAAAGCACCCTCATTAGAATCATTCAAATATACTACAAGACATGGCAGAACTGTAAAACCAGTAGTTAGGTTAAATCTGTAAATCTAATCAGCGTAGATAAATATTAATTTTATTTTGAGAAGAGAGATGTAACGATAACCTTCGGATTCGAGATTCGATAATCGAAACATACATCTCTGGAATACGTTGCGCAACTATGTCAATTGTTAATACTTCAACATACATAATAAATGTTGGCACTAGTCTATTATGTTGTTAGTTATTATTTGATTACCCTATAAACCTGTATGTGAATGTTACAGTAGCTCTGCAGCTATGGTCGTTGAGTTCTAATGCAATTCTTACCGCACTTGAAATCAATTAGTTCACTTTATATTCAATATTGTCATTACAATTTCTTGCCTTAATGTGAATTGAATTATGACAAAACTCTTTATGTAATTATAGCATCTCAGTATAAATAGATTTCCTCTGCTTGGCTAACTAGCCAGCAGTACTCTCTGGAAAGTCACCGTTAAACAAAGCAGCCGCGATATTAAAATGAAATGAAATTTTCAAATAATACCAGTGGGACACAAACACACACACACACACACTCACATACGCTCTGTCTGCACTTTTGTTCGATCCCTAAATTACACTTCTGTGAAACCTACAGTGTCAGTTAATTTTAAGAGGAATCACACAATGTTTAAAACTTATCCACAAACGCCAAAATGAAACAATTTCTCCTGCAGATTTCACACACACCTTAAGTAGCCTACATATTGCTGATGATCTCGATGTCGTTAACCCCATAATTTTATCTACAATTTTAACCTAATATTGAGAACTCATTACAACATCGTCCGGGATAAGTTGACTGTTTCCGGGATTTATACTGAAAATTACGGGCGATTGGTCGTCGATATAGCGCCACCTAGTAGTAATCAAATTTTTTAGCCTACTTTTCTCAGACTTATGAGATCGATCAGGGAAAATGTGTGTCTGTCCGTCCTTCTATCTGTCTGTCAGTCTGTCCGTCCGTCCTGTCTATCAACTCCTAAACGGCTGCAGCTATCGAAACCAAATTTGGTAAGAGTAAAGATCTATACCCGAATATCTCACGGCCATATTTGAAATTGACGTCAGTGCTGAAAAATCGCTATTGAAATTTGAGCTCTGTTGGATATCTCAGAAGTTATGCATGCGAACTATTCCAAAATTGGCACACGTATAAATAATAACATTCCAGATTAATTTTCAGAAGTCCATACATGCCAGTGTTGCCAACATGATTCTAAGCCTGCCGATAGGTCCAATTTCTAAATGCATGCAACTTCTACATTATCGATTGGATTTCAACCTAATTTCTTATGTACTATGTGTACTACAGCAGATATGACTGTGCGTATTCTAAAGAGCCACCAGGGCTGCCAACTGTTGATAAATGTTCTCTCTATGTTTTAAACCTAATATCAATATATCAGGAAGCCTCCGTGGCTTAGGCGGCAGCACGCCGGCCTCTCACCACTGGGTCCGTGGTTCAAATCCCGGTCACTCCATGTGAGATCTGTGCTGGACAAAACGGAGGCAGACAGGTTTTTCTCCGGGTACTCCGGTTTTTCCTGTCAAAATTTCATTCCAGCAACACTCTCCACTATCATTTCATTTCATCTGTCATTCATTTAATCATTGCCCCAGAGGAGTGCGTCAGGCCTCGGCAGCCGGCACAGTTCATATCCTCGCCGCTAGATGGGGGGCTTCATTCATTCCATTCCTGACCCGGTCGGAGACTGGAAGCAGGCTGTGGATTTTCATTTTCATCAATATATCAAAAAGTATGGAAGCCAACAGCTCTACACTTTGCATACGTATAGTACCTGACATTCTACCTTAGTTTGGTGTAACTTATATACATCAGTAGCGGCTTCGGTGGCGTAGTTGGTAGCATGCTGACCTATTGTGCCCAAGATAGCGGGTTCAAACCCGGCCGAAGTCGTCGGATTTTTGAAGAGCATAAAAATCCTTCAGTATGCCTTCCTTCGGAGGGGAAGTAAAGCCGGCGGTCCCATGTCATAGATTTAAGGCATGAAAAAGATCCTTCCGCAGACTCAACTTGTGTGATGCTAAATTTCTAAGTTAGATTTCGATGGAACGCTCTATCAAAGTTCCAACGTTTACCACTATGTATCATTGACATCTGGTAGTGAAAGATGGAACTACTTGAAATTGAACGGAACTTGTAGCTCACCGCATGGGTGTCCGCTAGAAGCGGCTACAGCCTCTGGCGAGCCGAACATGTCATTGGACACTCCCGGCACTAACAGCCATACGATAAATAAATAAATACATAAATATATACATCAGTACTGCCAACACGATTCTAAGCCTGCTGATTGGTCCGGTTTTCAAATGCATGTAACTTCTATACTAACAAATGGCTTTCAACCAAATTTCGTATGTGCTCTGTGTACCAAAACAGTTATGACCGAGTATTCGTAAGAACCAGCAGGGCTGCCAACTGTTAATAAATGCTCTCTCTATTTGTTTAATCCTAATATCAATATATCAGAAAGTATGCAAGCCATCAGCTCTAAACTTTGCACACGTATAGTTCCTGACATTCTTGACATTAATTTGGAGTAACTAATATACCTCAGTACTGCCAACATGATTCTAAGCTTTCTGATAGTTTCAATTTTTAATTACATGTAACTTCTATACTAACCAATGGATTTTATCCAAAATTGGCGCAATAGTAGATCGTAATATTTCAGATTAATTCTGAGTATCACATACATGGCATTGTTCCCAACATGATTTTACGCGCACCGATAAATACAATATCAAACAGCATGTAACGTCCATACTATCCATTAGACTTCAACCAAATTTTGTAAGTGCATTCTATACCTTAAGGCTTAAGAGATGGAACTAAGAATATATTCAGAGTCACCAGGGCTACCAACTGTAGTAAGTTACTCTACTAGGCTGCACTATTTCAGGAGTAATGCAAACTGCAGTAGTCTACTTAGAAATGTTAGTATTACCAACTTGATTTCGTCATTATTCTAGATAGGTCTATATAGATTGGCATGAACCTTAAATTTTAAGAAAAGTAGGCTCTTTAGTTCGTCACGGAACTAGGCCTACTTGTTTTGTAACTGTGTATTCGCTACGCGAGACATTGCAAAACAATTAGGCCTATAGTTTAAATAGGAACGGTCGATTTAGAACAATAATAACGAAATAGGCAGACAATATCATTACTGAAATTGTTCATAATAACAATTCGATAGACAACAGGAAACATACTTAATCCACATTAATAATAATAATAATAATAACGTAACAACCATAGTGTATTATACTGTCTGTAATAGTCAAGTGTTTACAAACTTGTGTAATATATATATATATATATATATATCTATATATATAAAAATCAATGTAACGTGATAGTTTGTCTGTGGGTGGGTATGTATGTCTCCTATGCGTTCATATACCATTCGTCCGATTGCGATGAAACTTGGGTGAGATGTTGAGTACACTCCAAGGAAGGTTTCTGACTTAGTAAATCCATTTTACAATAGGTAGCGCACGCGTAGATTCAACAAATGAGCGACGATATGCGAAGCATTTCAACAAAGTCCCGTATGTGTTCATATACCATTCGTCCGATAGCGATGAAACTTGGGTGAGATGTTGTGTACACTTACGTGAAGGTTTCAAAATTAGTGAATACATTTCACAGTAGATAGCGCACAAGTAGATTCAACAAATGAGCGACGACACGCAAAGCGTTTCAACAAAGTCCCGTATGCATTCATATACCATTCGTCCGATAGCTATGAAACTTGCGTAAAATGTTGTGTACACTGCAGGGAAATTTTCTGGCTTAGTACATCCACTTTACAATAGGCAGCGCACGAGTAGATTCAACAAATGAGCTACGACGCGCGAAGCATTTCAACAAAGTCACGTTTGCGTTCATATACCATTCGTCCGATAGCGATGAAACTAGGCTGAGATTTTGTGTGCACTCCAGGGAAAGTTTCTAGCTTAGTAAATCCCTTTAAAAATAGGTAGAGCACGAGTAGAATCAACAAATGAGCGACGACGCGCGAAGCGTTTCAACAAAGTCCCATATAATTTCATATACCACTCATCCGATAGCGATGAAACTTGGGTGAGATGTTGTGTACACTCCAGGGAAGGTTTCTGGCTTAGTACATACATTTTACAATAGGTAGCGCACCAGTAGATTCAACAAATGAGCGATGACACGCGAAGCGTTTCAACAAAGTCCCGTATAAAGTCATATACCATTCGTCTGATAGTGATAAATGTTTGGTGAATTGTTGTGTACACTCCAGGAAAGGTTTCTGGCTAAGTAAATCCATCTTACAATACGAAGCGCACGTTTATGTTCAACAAATGAGTGACTACGCGCGAAGCGTTTCGACAACGTCCCGTATACGTTCACATACCATTCATCCGATTGCGATGAAACTTGGGTGAGATGTTGTGTACACTCCAGGGAAGGTTTCTGGCTGAGTACATCCATATTACAATATGTAGTGCAAGAGTGGAATCAACAAATGAGCGACGACACGCGAAGCGTTTCAACCAAGTCCCATATGCATACATGTACCATTCGTCCATAGCTATGAAACTTGGGTGAGATGTTGTGTACACGTCATGGAAAATTTTAGGCTTAGTAAATCCCCTATACAATATGCAGCGCACAAGTTGATTCAACAAATGAGGGACGACGCGCGAAGCGTTTCAACAAAGTCCCGTATAAGGTCATATACCATTCTGCCGTTAGCGGTGAAACTTGGGTGAAATATGGTGGACACTCAAGGAAGGTTTCTGGCTTAGTAAATACATTTCACAGTAGGTAGCACACGAGTAGATTCAGCAAATGAACGACGACACGCGGAGCGTTTCAATACAGACCCCTATGTCTTCATATCCCATTAGTCCGATAGCGATGAAACTTGGGTGAGATGTTGTGGACACTTACGTGACGGCTTCTAACTTAGTAAATACATTTTACAGTAGGTAGCGCACGAGTAGATTCAACAAATGAGTGACGGAGCGCGAATCGTTTAAACAAAATCAGGTATGCGTTCATATACTATTCATCCGATTGCGATGAAACATTGATCAGTTATTGTGTACCCGTCAGGGAAGGGGACTTAGTAAATCCATTTCACAATAAGTAGCGCAAGGGTAGATGCAACAAATGGGTGACGACGCGCGAAGCGTTTCAACAAAATCCCCTATTGCGTTCATATAACATTCTTCGATTGCGATGAAACCTTGATGAGTTATTGTGTACACGCCAGGGAAGGGCTTCGACTTAGTAATACATTTCTCAATAGGTAGCGCACGAGTAGATTCAACAAATGAGTGACAGCGTACGAATCGTTTAAACAAAACACCGTATACGTGCATATACAATTCATCCGATTGCGATGAATCATTGATGAGTTATTGTGTGCACGCCAGGGAAGGGTTTCGACTTAGTAAATCCATTTCACAACAGGTAGCGTACGAGTAGATTCAACAAATGAGTGACAGCGATGAAACTTTTGAAAGTTGTTGTGCACGCTTCCACGAATGGTTCTAAATTAGAAAATCCATTTTACGATAGCTTAGAGGCAGTTAACATGTTGTGTATCCAAAGGCACTCCAAGAAACAGAATTTCAACGCCAACACTTTCTTTGGTTGGCATTGCAACGCATGCCGGGTACAGCTTGTTGTATATATTTATTTGTGTTCAAGTGTGATTCATACACATCGTACACCATTTAAGCCTAAGTGAACAGGATCTGAGGATGAACGCGTGACGTTCGAATATGTCATTCAATTAAGTAGATATTTGTACATAAGATGGTTGTTATTTTGCAGGGTATGTAAATACTTGTTCCCCGTCTAATGTAATTAGACACAGTTCGTGTTGACCGACTGAAAAGCTTTCTTTATTAGAATTTGGCAACACTGAAAATGGCTTCTATCACTACTATTTGTATCGCCAGTCAGGCAAATCGTGAAGCCAAAAGTTTCAAATCACTGAGGCTAAAAATTATCACTTCAATTAGTAGTAATCACTCCAAGCCCATCCAAGCCCACCTTAAGAAAGAACAGACGGTGAATAGCGAATAGTTACTTCCTCCTAGGTGCAGTTTGTTGCAATTGATGCCGCTCAGCCAGTTGAGAGAAGTAATTAAGAATCAGTAAAAAATAATTTCAATCCTCAATCTTCACGTATATATATATGCCGCGGTCCACGAGGACCACGCAAATATCACTTCTTTATAGATCTATAGTGCGTCTCTACCTTAAAAGACAGTATGGAATTAAATTGAGTATTTGCCTCTCACTTGCACTCATACTTCCTGCAATTCGCTTCGTCCTCTTCTACCCCGGCGATGTTGCCATTTCCCAATAATTGAAAGTGGCAAATCTAAGAAAATGTTTGCGTGGTCTTATAGAGAATTTTCCGCTCTTTATGATGATGTAAAAATAAAAGCCATAAATAATTAACACATGGCCCAATTTTCACAATTACGATATTTTAGCGCCAATCTATATTCTTGCAGATATAAAACTTATCACGCCATAGATAATGCACTAATTATCGAAACAGATCAAGAATTTATTTTTAGATTGCCTGATGTTGGTAGAAGATGCCCTATTTCTCAGGGCAGTAATTATTTTCATAGTAAGAAAGTTATGATTTTTTTCTTAAATGTTACTTCAAAAATCTGGGATGGTGTCACACGAAAGTTACATAGCGAGAAACTTGTTTGCTGTTGACTTTACGTTGGTGACTAAGCGAGAAGAAATGTTCATTAATGTCGGAAATAGTTTTTAAAACAAACCAGAGCCCGATATCAGATATCATTCATAAGTTATCGCACTTCGCGTAGTCCTTCCGCCCAGCGCAGAGCAGACGCAGCGAACGTTTGTTTACTCAGGTGACGCGTATATCCCCGACTGCGTTTTATGGAAGGTAGGTGAAGTTAAACAGTGAAATTAAGTGGAGCTTGTGTTCTTTATAAATTGTCCGCCTCGTTGTGTAGTGGCTAGCATTCTCGGCTATCACTGTGCTGTCACCGTGGAGGCCCGGGTTTGAATCCCGGCTCTGCCAAGAAAATTAATTCTGATCTGAGGGCTGGAACGGGGTGTACTCAACTTCATGAGATAAAACTGAGAAGATGCGGGTTCGATTCCTACATCAGCCATCCTTGAAGTGGTTTCCGTAGTTTGACTTTGTTCGTCCCGGGAATGAACAAGGGTTCGTTAATGGTGCAGTGTTTACGTTTCTGTGCCAAAAGAAACGCGGCAGCCACCCACGACGAAATGACAGGTGAAGTGTGTGAAAAGTGGTTCGCCGAGCAATTGTTGCCCAATGTTCCCGAAGGATCTATCCTAGTAATAGACAATGAAGGCTATCACAGCAGAGAAATGTTCCTTGCTTGCCACCATACCACACCACCATACCACAGTGAACTTAACCCCATCGAAATGGTATGGGCGCAAGTGAAGAACTATGTAAAATTGAACAACGTCTCATTCAAGAAACAAGAAATGAATATGTAATTTTTTTTTTCGGCTGCATACCACCACTTGACCACATAAAATTGGGTAAATTACGTGGACCACAATATATTATCGTTATTATTATTATTATTATTATTATTATTATTATTATATGTCATATTATAATTTATTATAACCTATGATATTTGAGAAAATGTAATATTATAACATGTTATAATAGTATCATATTCATGAATAATTGGAAATTATAAATTATTATAATGTGTGCATTAAAATCGCGCTCTGAGCTTCGGTGTATCATATCTAAATATTGTACCGTCGTTCGCTCCAAGGCATGAGGCACAGTTAGCCTATATACAAAAAACAAATATTTTCGAAATTTCCCGAGTTTTGCGTAAAAACACGCCTATATACGAGTTATGTTACATCATGTGCCCGGCCTTGCATTACTTGTATATGCAGCAGATCTGGCATCAGCGCGCTCCATTTAATGTGTACTGTCTTTTAAGGCAGAGACGCTCTATAGTTTCCTTCTTTCTCTTCCAGAAGTCTTTCATCCTGGTCGACTGCGCAGCTCTTCTTTCAGCAGTCCATTCTCCTCTGTTGAGATTCTTCTTCTCCCCGACAAGAATTTTGAGGCCAATTTTTTTTTCTGTACTCTATTCGATTTAGACAATCTTCTTCAGTAAATTTGAATTTTTGAAGTTCATCTTTCATTCGTTTTACATAGCCTCCTTGCCCTTTATAGTTCCAGATGTTATCAAAAATTTGTTTGTTTAACCTTGAGCAATCCATGCGGACCGTCCGTAGAACTGAAGTCGCCGTTTTCTGATCATCACTTCAAGGTTGTCGATTTTACTATAAATTTCTGCATTGGATCTCAGTCTATAACCTTCCTGTGTTTTCCTAGGACCATAAATCTTTCTTAAAATTCTTCTTTCTATCTTGAACAAATTCTCCATTCCGGTTACATTTGTAGTTTCCATGCCATACAAGATGACTGGACTAACAACTGTATTAAAATGTCGTAATTTTGCATTGATAGACAGGTTCTTTTTATTGTATATATTTTTCGTACAAAAATTTAATCTTTCCAATTTCCCTTTTTTGTTTACGTAATGAAAACAAAAAAAATAGGTAGCATACATATTATTTGTTGTTGTGTATTATACAAAGAATACAGACCATACAGATGGAAGGTAGAGAATTAAAGTTTTTGGTGAATGTGGGACCGCCGCACAGTGGTCCGGATTTGAAAAAAAGCGGACAAAAATATTTTCCGCTAAATGAAATGTAATACTTTTGTATAAAACTTTAAATTAGATGTTACTATTAGGTAAATTTGTCTTAGTACATAAAATTACTTACTTATTCATCCTCTGATTCAGATGAGTCGACTTCTTCTTCTTCCCATTCCTGCTCCGTCTCGTCCTCGGGTATTGACAATAAATTACACACCTTCTGAGGCAACTGTCTTCATTTCTTCTTCGGTAGACTTCCCGTGCTTCAGATTACTGGATCAGACCTTAGCAATAGTCTATGGAACAAGTCAAAATTATTGGAAATTCTTGAGGATTTTCTGGTATGGTCTTCTCTATATTTTCTTACGTCTTGGTTTCTAGACTCTAAGACCTCTTCTGAAAGTTCTCCAATCGGCAAAATAGCTGCTTCTATAATGAAAGATCCATGGATAAGTATTTTATGGAGTGTTAGAGGCATGTAACACCACGGATATAGCCGTACATATAAGCTTGCTGTTTCGCAGCAGTAGGAATTGAACTCTGAACTATTAATTTCATGACCAGAGGAAATTGCTTTTAAAATTATTCCAAAACGGGTTATTAACTCACAGTCTACCCCTGTTATTTCGGATGCTACTTGAGGTTGATCAAAAAACCTTCGGGCAGTGTTGCCATCACTGGTTGTTCCATATCCAGGCTTCGGAATATCAACTAGAAGACATAATCTCGTTCTGAATGAGTCTTGCACAATTTTTTCTTTCTTTCGAGTAAGTCTCTATTACCTTCTTTCACGCTCACTTTCCACTTTTTAAAACCCAGGCGGTACGAAATATGCAGGAGACATTCAAAAAATCGAAAGTGGGCGTGTGGAACTGAAATTCCAAACTCAAGTTGTAAATTGTCGACGAGCTTTTGTGCCACTTATGTAGATTTTTCATTTCTGAAATTTTCGCATCATTTGTTTGCCCCTTGTTGGTGTAGTCGTGGTAGCTTCCTTTTAGCTTGGCTGATGAATCGTCTCCCTCTGCCCTTAAATAAATAACGGTCGCATAGGCAAGCTGTGATGAAGTGGCACTCTCCCTTAGGTCTTTAATTTTCCTTATTTTGCTTCTCTCTTGAAATTCTTTTGGAGGACGACCTCGATCTACTGATTTTGCGGAGTCAGGAATGCTCGGAATTGATATCACAATTTCTGTTTTCTACCAGTCTGAATATTTCTTCAAAAAAAGCATGTTCTAAGAAGTTACACTTTCTCTACCGGTCAACATACGGCAAAAAGAAAAGGTTCTTATATTATTATACACTGTTTTCTCTACACTGTCGTCAACATTTAATTGGATTTTGTTAATAATATATATAATATCGTATGGCCTCGGGTGCCTGGTGCAAGCTTCGTTAATTGACACCCAGAGGGTAGCTTGCATGTCGAATTTCGTCGTTCCTTTGAACGCTATGAAAGTCAAGGAGGTTAGATATCTAAACTCCTTGACACTAGAGCGCTTTCAAGTAGAGAATGGAGGAACTTTGTGTTGGCGGAAAATCCCGAGATTAATTTTGCCTACTGAATTCAAATGGGTTCTTTAACATGCCAACAACGTATGACATGAGTGTCGTGATTTTTGTCGCCTTTCAAAAATCACTTACCATGGCCAGGAGCGAACCTGCAATCTTGGGGTTGGTAGTCCGACACTATAACCACTCACCCACCTTGGCAAGCTATTGGATTTTGTCAAGGAGATATGTTACCACAAACTTTCCTTGACGCGCGCGAGACTGATTTTTGTTCTCTCGAATCTTGTTAATAAGATCACTGCGACTAACAACGAAAATTCATGTTTCACTCTTCACAACACACACAACTACTACTGATCAATTACTTCTCGTGATTGAAGATTATTTTGGTTTCATGGCCTCGAGATATCCCTTGCGTAGCATAAACAAATGTCTCAACAGGCCCTTATCTCGCGCGAGTGTTTATCCTTAGAGCGCGCAGTGATGTTCTCTCCCTTCTCAATCACGCATCTGGCGGGTTCTGGCGATGAAACCTTTCAGGATATATTCTCCAGTCTTCATTTTAAAACTTGCATAAGTTTCATGGTATACATATGTATACATTTTTTTGTAGGTCAAGCAAAATTTATTTTTCTTGAAGAAAATAATGCACTATAAAAATAAGTATAACAGTCCTTATATGTGATCTGAAATCGAAAATCATGCTATAATCAAATATATCAGATCACAAACTACATACAGATACAGTATTATAGACCCCGAATTTCGTTTTGAAGTTAGAATGATATTTCAAAGATTACTTAACGGAGCGCGGAATTCAGAAACGAAGAGTTGTATCACTTTTGTACTATTATATCTGAGAAACACAGACGCAATTTCCAAAGAAAAAGTGAAATTAATGTTCACTGATTACCATACTTCACTTGGGAGTTGGTTTGGCCTTTCTAATGTAAAGTTGAAAAATCTATTTTTGTCCGCTTTTTTACGGATCCGGACCACTGTGCGCCGGTTCACTCCCGCATTCTTCAAACGTTTTACTTTTCAATCTTCCATTTGTTTGTCCATCAGAACATTTTGCAGACATTTTTCTCCCGTTTCCTAACCTTAAGTCTATAAACCACCTCCACAAATACTGCATACCATACATTACTTGAGCAGTAACATCAACATTTCTCCTTAATATGAGAATGCAGTTGAAAATTCACCATAGGCTATTCCTCGTACTTAGGGATTAGTGGCCTGTAGAGACGCATAGTAGTTGTAATGATGTCAGGCGGAAGCAGTGGACGTTATAAATGCATTGGTCTGCTCGATATGGATTGTGCTTCGTGTATTGACCTGGTAATGGTTGAAGGTTTATTGATGACCGGGGCATTGGGCGGGCCATTACGTCCGTGTATGTAACGCCAAGCTTCCGCGCAGCTATTAGATGACCAGTGATGCTGTATGAAAGAGGCAATTGACCTTGAACTCAGAAAGAACAGTGTTGAACGTGTTTCCTGTTCGATGGCAACTGTGGTAAACTATGCACTGGTCAAAGTGATTCTCTCATGGGAACAGTAATGGAGACTCTGATGCATATTATAATGGTGAATTCAAATGTAAGTTATCACTAATCAGATCACCCCCAAGCCATAGTTATCTGCAAAATAGAAAACAGAGAGAGTTCTCACTCAGTTAAAAGCAAGTAGTTCCGTGAATAACTAAAGCCTATTTTCATATTATGTTAATTGGCTCTATCAACATGCAAAATTTCAGTTTGATAGCTGTAATAACTTAGATTCGTAGATATTGAGAACGGTCTAAATATTTCGGATGGTAGCCATGTTGCATTTTTTTAAAATGTTGGTCTTACAGTAGAGTACTATTACATGAAATTTATTTTGTAGGTGTAGTCTTCAAACTTCAATCGCTTATTTAGTACACAAGAAATAAAAACGAGTTTTTAAAATTTCGCACAGCTGCCACCTTGTGTTTATGAAAACAATTGAAATAATTTAGATGCCAGTGGATTAAAACTTGTTTAACCATTTACCGTACCATATTTCACTGCACTCGGATGCTTAAATCGCGAGAAACGTCCATTTAAATATTTATATCTCGCGTCGCCGCCATGTTGAATGTGTGCTCACCAGGTTATTGAAATTTCCATAGCCTCTATGAACATAAAAAAAAATAGTTTAATTGCTATAACAGATTCGTAGGTATTGGGAACCGTCTAAATATTTCGGATGATCGCCATGTTGGATTGTTATATGTATAGGCCATAGAGTTATGTACCATTAAATGAAAATTGGTGCGTAGATTCATTATGCAAACTTGCACTTCGATCACATGATTACGACACAAGAAATAAAAACTTAATTTCAAAATTTCGTACAGCCGCCATCGTGAGGTAATGTAAATAATTGAACTAAATTAGATGCCAGTGCATTGCAATGTGTATAGACATTTACTGTACCATATTTCACTGCGCTCTGATGGTTAAATCACGAGAAAATTCTGTTAAAATGTTCCAATTTCGCTTGGCCGGCAAGTTCGTTTTGTAGTCTACTTTACAGGTTTTTGGCAGTCTCGTAAGTGAACTTTTAGTAGTGCCCTTCATCATCGTACAACATTTCAGGGTGATATCAGTAATGGTTTCGGAGCTATAGAATGCCGGTGAAACATTTTGCACAACCGCCATCTTGTGGTTTTATAAACAATTGAAGTAAATTAGATGCCAGTGCATTACAATGTGTATTAACATTTGCTGTGCCAAGTTTCATTGCGTTTGAATGGTTAAATCGCGAGAAAAGTATAATTAAAAGTTTCAACTTTGCTTGGCCGCCATTTGGTTTTGTAGTTATCAGGTTTTTGAAAATCTCATGGGTGAACTTCTAGTAGTGTCCTTGATCACCGTACCAAATTTCAGTGTGATATCGGTAATAGTTTCGAGATATAGGCCTAGAGTGCCGGTGAAATATTTCGCACAGCCGCCATGTTGGATTGTTGTGACGTAGTAAAATTTGAAGGGCACGGTTGGGCTCTGCCGAAACGGTGTTATGACCTTACCGAATTTCATTGAAATAGGTCCAGTCGTTTAGAAGTTATTAGGGGGACACACAGACAGACACACGGACAAAAAGTGATCTCAAAAGTGTTTTTTTTTTTTCATAAATGAAAATGGCTAATATTTGAGATACTCAGCTACAGGAGATGGCGCTATTGGGCAGTATGACATAGTATAGTCTTTGATACTGATCCTGGCGTAGTCGGTAGCATGCTGAACTGCTATGCCCAAGATAGCGGGTTCAAACCCGGCCGAAGTCGTCGGATTTTTAAGAGCGTTAAAAATCCTTCAGTATGCCTTCCTTCGGAGGGGAAGTAAAGCCGGCGGTCCCATGTCATAGATTTATGGCATGTAAAATATCTTTTCACTTGTGTAAAGCAAAATTGTTAGGTTAGATTTCGTCAGAACGCTCTAGCAAAGTTCCAACGTTCACCACTAGGTATCATTGATATCTGGTGGCGAAAGTTGGAACTACTTGAAATTGAACGGAACTTGTAGCTCACCCTTTAGGGTGTCCGCTGGAAGCAGCTACAGACTCAGGCGAGCCGAACATGTCCTCGGACACTCCCGGCACTAAAAGCCATACGATAAATAAATTAAATAATTGAATAATTAGACATTTGTAGATTTTTGCATAGGGAATTAGGTACCGCTGCCATAATTTTGAATCCTAGTATTCTGGCTTACAATTGCTAGACAATCCCGCAAACAAAACACCCACCTACAAAATCGACGTTTTAGGTACATACATCTGAAACCGTTGTGTATAATTTAATTTGTTTAATGGTACTGTACTTCAAACCACTGCATATTCTTAAACAATAAATGAGAGCATTTTCAAATTCTTTCTGGAAACTACCTTCCGGTTCACTTTTTTTTATAATTTTTATTACGATAACTACCAATATTATTTTCTGAAATCAAACAAGCATCATATCATCATGAGGTCGATATTTCTCCGCTAGCATCCTATATGGTACTCAAGTACTGTAAGAACATCATCCAAACGATTCTGAACACTTATTAAACACTCTCGTCATTTGACTGTAGGTCGTTTGAAAAACGATGATCAGTCAGCATACGTCAGTCTTCCAGTTAACTATGTTAAGATGCGTGCCAAGTGACCGGGTATAGAAAAACGTGAAATTAACGCTTAAATATACGATGCAGTGACGTGGAGGACGTACGAAACAGCGGACTGGAGGAGTAACTCGCACTGGAATGTATTCTTAATACAAGTCTCACAGCTATGGCGTAGCGCACGTGGTCAAACGCTAGCCTGTCAGTAACGGTACGAAGTATATTGATAGTTCGAATCCTATATATATATGTGTGTGTGTTATAAAACGACATGAAGCCTCACTGCTTAACTCTTCTCATTTCTTTTCTGTCGATTGGCTGCTTGGCCCAGCGGAACGTCCTCGCTTGCTGTTCCCAAGATTGCAGGATTGAATCCTGCTGCAGTTAGATGGTATTTGAGGGTGCGCAATTGCAAGGGAGCCGAGTCAGTCGAGTTATTGGCATGTTAAAGCTCCCCTTCGGAGCAAAATTCCAACTCCCTGGTGTCTCCAAAAGCCGCAGTAGTAAAACCAATAGCATATTTTTGTTTGAGCGCACATTTCACAAGTCTTTATATTATTCTTCAACAATTCCAGGTGTAGCAATGATGACTTGAAGCAATTGTCGAAATAGATCAGAACACCGATGGAATTTTAAGCCTTTCTTATATATATATAAAACACTTTCACCAAACTCCTTTGTAGATTCTTTTTTCTTTCCAGTGTAACATCAAATTGATACAACTGCACTAAATCTTAAATCCCCTGCACTAAATCTTAAATCCCCGCTTGACTGGGTTGTTCTTTATAGGCCTACGTTATTTCATTACGTTGTGTCCCTTGAATTTCAACATAATATGTTCATTAAAAGACTGCTTCTCGGAAACATCACAGGCTTTCGTAAAATATTGTTGAAATGTTCAAGGGCTGGGCGTATTTTCTCCAGCAGGAGGCAGGATTTCTGGGTTTGGTTGAGTAGACTGACAGAAATGCTAGTCTGTACTGATATCGCGCCAGGAGATGGCAGTCGGGTTTGAACTGCAGTTGTCTTCCCGTTCACTGCGTATCGCGCATTCCAAAAACTTGAAGTTTGTCATTGTTTCCATTACTGTACCTGATACTGCCACACTGTTAAAAGTAAACTCAAAGGCTTGTAAGAATATCGACATTAGGAAGGAAGGTAACAATACACACACGTGAAGCCCGATAACAAATTATCATAGCAGCAACTGACTGCCAGCCGATATATTTAGGTTTGGAATCGGCGGGCCGCGCATGCGTACTGCAAGACCGCCCCCTTACCCCGTAAGAGCGTGTTGAACTGCCATCTCCTGACGGGATGACATTACTTCTTAAACAAGTATTGTTTCAAAATGAATTTACGACTTTCCTAGTCCATTTGGTTTATTTTCTTCTGTTGATTACAGGAATCTAGTGACGTTTGACTATTACCTGGCGATTTTCAACAAGTCGGTAACGTTTTAGCAGAGGCCTCCATTCGACCTTACACGGCATTGTTGTTGTTGTTGCTTATTTTAGGGGCTGCGATATTGTGGTCATATAGCCCCGTTGGATAACCTGTTTTATTGTGATGGCTGTACTAGTGGGTGTATGTTTGTAATTCAGTTGAGGATTTGGAAGGATGTGGCCGTGACCTAATGTTACCAACCATCCCAGCATTTGCCTGCAGTAGAACCATCCCAGCATTTGCATGAAGTAGAAGTGGGGAAACCACGGAAAACCACTTCCAGGATGGCTGAGGTGGGAATCAAACCCTCCTCTGCTCAGATTTGTCTCACGAGGCCCAGTGTACCCCGTTCTAGCCCTCAGACAAGAATTAAAATTTCTTCGCAGAACCGGGACGACAACGAAGAACGCTAGTCGCTACACCACGAAGTGATAACTATATTAATGGCAAGGGTCATTTTAATCTTAATTTCATTTCTATAAATTACGTACAGAATAACACAATGTGACGTTGGTTGGTTGGTTCCTCAGTTTAGGGGCTGCCTCAACACGGTCATGTCGCCCCGTGTACTTTCGGTGTGTGCAGAATCTGTTAACCTGTGTTAATTGTGATGGCTGTATGTGTGTGTTATGTTAGGTAGATTTCATTAGAAAGCAAACTACTGTATTGCAATGAGTACCATGTTTCGACTTCCAGAAAATTTCGACATATCTTCGCGTTTCACATCCCCTAGACCCCAAAACCACTTTCAGTTCAAAAGTTTATGTATGTATAAATACATATAAGGTGCGTTCAAAAAGTAACGAGCCGGAGGCATAATTACAGAAACCAGTACCTGTATGTTAGAAGTATTGGCCCTGGCAGTTGAGGCACTTGTCCCACTGTGACACGAGGCGGTGAATGGCTGTCTCAGAATTCCCTGGGCTGCGATGTGAACCAGTTCCGCACGTACAGCTGGACGTCGCCGTCCGAGGTGAATCGTTGGCCCCGCAGAGCCCTTTTCAGGGGACCAAACATGGCGTAATCACCGGGAGAGAGGTCTGGACTGTATGGAGGGTGGCCGAGAACCTCCCATTTGAATTTCTGCAGGACTGCCGCGACTTTGTTGGCGGTATGAGGTCGTGATTTGTCGTGGAGCTATCACGGCGGTTATGGCGTTCACTGTCACTCGGCGGTGCTGGCTAATGAGTGCATCAACCAGCTGGACGTTGTCATCGGTAAGACCGGGCGTCATCGGCTAACGACACCCGTCCTTCCCTGAAGCGCTTGTACCACGCCTTAAACCTTTCAAGGGACATGCAGTGTTCGCCGTACACTTGTCACATTTGGCGATGAATGTCCGTTCCCCCTACTCCTTCCGCTGTCAGAAACCGAACAACACCTTTTTGCTCTTCGGTTGACGCCTCCATGTCACTGTTTGCAATGCGACTGGCAGCGTTGGACGATTGATGCATGGTGCTGCTTGCTTTGTATCGTCTCGTGACGTGCACGCGTGCCCTCTAGCGACGGGCTGTGACCTTCCACGCTCTGGTCGGAACCACACTTCGTTACACACGCCACGATTAGCCGATGTAGTCACCGGTTTGCGCATTCCAACCTCCGGCTCGTTACTTTTTGAACGCACCTAATATATGTATATCACTTTCTTGTGGACACGATAACTACCGCAATTTTGTACCATTCACTTTGAATTTTTTACATATTATGTATCCCTATAAGATATCGATCGAGTTCGTTAATAGGCAAAATCGGTCGAAGGGGGTGGGGGTGAAAATGGGGGTCTTTTTTCGAAAAGTGAAATATCGCTATAACTCTCTTAATATTTGAAATATCGAATCCATTCAAAGTTCATACTCTGTGTCGGATAAGGGCCAAAAATGTATGTTTGAAAAGTTTTTTGATAGCACCAACCATTGACCAAAGGGATGTATTTGTGTGTGTGTGTGGGGGGGGGGCACATTTATCATATCTCTCTTAATAGGCACAATATCAAAACCGGACTAAATTGACAATTTTCCCCTAATAATTACCTAAAACTTTTGCCTGGATGAAATTTTGATATGACCCACCATTACGCCAAGAGATGAGCAAAATTATTTCGGAATTAGAAGAAATTGTCAGAGCCTTCAGAGGTTGCCTTGACAACGCTACTAAATTGATAAGGGATGAGCCATCAGAGGTTGCCATGACAACGCCATTGACGAGATCACATTCAGTATTCCATCTGACTGTGAGAAGCGGCTTCGGTGGCGTAACTGGTAATATGCTGGACTTCTATGCCCAAGGTCGCGAGTTCAAAGCCGGCCGAAGTCGTCGGATTTTCTAAGAGCGCTAAAAATCCCTCAGTATGCTTTCCTTCGGAGGGGAAGTTCCAACGTTCGTTACGAGTTGTTGGTTGCGGTGGCAACTAGTAGCCAAGTTCACAGTTAGGTGTCGTTGACGGTAGTATTTGGTAGCAAAATTAGGAACTATTACTTGAAATTGACCGTCTGCAGTCCTTACCTGAATTAGAGACTAATACAGCCATCAGACACAGTTTGGTTGGTTGGTTGGTTCCTTAGTTTAGGGGCTGTTTATCAGACAGATTCTCTACACATCCAAAGTACACGGGGCTACATGACCGCGTTGTCGCAGCCCCTAAACTGAGGAACCAACCAACTTCTCTGCGGGAGATAACATTTTGCGTGAAGAAGTAACAGACCGTTAGATAGTTTCACATCAGTGTCGAAACCTTACATAAGGACAGTGTGACCACATGCAAAATATGGATCCCAAATGACGAGAATCTTACCGTCCCCATAAAACAATAACATGTTAAAAATATGCATAAAAAGACGAAAAACAAAGTTAATTAAGCTCCAATTGTAAAATACTTGCTCGCAATAAATGAGGTCTGATCCTTCTACGAAAACCTACATATTCTGCCTATTTTCGCCTATCCCCTAGTTTGCCCGGTGAAATCTATCTTCGCCTTCCGGCGTGCCGAGGGGATTTTTTTTTTAAATTCAAGTTAGGACTGCAAACATTCGATTTTCAAGTAGTTCCAACTTTTGCTGCCAAACGCCACCGTCAACGACCAACTAGTTCTGAACTTCGTTACTAGATACCCCCGCAGTCGGCTCCTGGCGACGAACGTTGGAACCTAAGAGCGTTAGTCAAATATAACCTACAATTTAGCTTCACACAGGTGTAATTAGTTGAAGGTTCTTTATCATGCCATAAATCTATGACATGGGACCGCTGGCTTCACTCCCTCCCCTAAAGATGCATATTGAGGTATTTTAACGCTCTTAAAAAATCCGACGACTTCGGCCGGGTTCGAACCCGCGATCTTGGGCATAGAAGCTTAGCATGCTACCAACTACGCCACCGAAGCCGCCAATGCGACGTTAGAATATGGTATTACATAACCTGCAACCTGCGTTTCTTAATACTATTTTTGCTTTCTGCCTCAGTATCGTTATTCCATCTCTTTGTTGTGCTATCATTGTTTGTGCAGTTAGCATTCGCTGTGTTCCGCAACTGCCTGGGTTTGACCCATTTTCTGTGATTTTAATCCACTTTGTCCCTGCTTTAAGCTTCCATTTTCCCAGCAATTAAATCTCGTTTCCTACCTTTTGTGTCTGTTGCCATTTGCTCGTCTCGTGCGCTCGATAGCTTGTCCCTGCGGGGATTCTGCGCAAGCGTTTGTCGCGTGCGCCGCGCGTCGCTCCGCTCCTGGTGCTGCCAACTATTCATTGCCTCTCTAACTTGTAAAATGCTTTAGATATTTACGCAGTTTAGCAGCTTTCTACTCTAGTGCTCTCCACTATAGATCCTCTCATCATGCCCGTAACGACATCCACGTGGTGTTCTGCTTGAAACAGCAAGAGCACGACTCTTCAATATGGAGCTATCCCACATGGCTAAACGCCCTAAGCTTCTCATAAACCACAAACCATATTAACATCCATATTCTTATAATGCTCTTTCAGTAACTAGACAGTAGTTCGGTGTCTTCTAAATTGTGGCTAAGGGGCTATTAACCCAGAACTCGCCTTGCACAGGGTGAAATGATGTTGAAAGGGAAATATATTTGGCTTATACTTAGCTTTCAGTACCCAGATAAAATATCACGGAGCAGTTCATGTTTGTTGCAAGGGGATTGGATCAGACCTCTCCGGCTCGGCTGTGAGTGAGCCAAAAATTTGGCTGGTGCTAGAGAGAGATACCGTGACAGTAGGATGGTGAGAGGGGCGATCACACCGCAGAACGAAATGGAGCTTAACCCGCATGACTGTCTGGTTATGTTTATCCGTGGAAATGGATAAAAGTGACCCATGAAACACAGAGACTTCCGATTGTGATATGGCGTACACGTCTGTAAAGTTGGGAGGGAAATTATAGACAAAGCAAGATATGCACTTGCATGTGTAAGAGCTGAAAATCAGACTGCCGTTGGGACGAGAACAAATCATTCTAAGAATGATCCATGCTTGAGGGTAGCTCATTGCCAACATTTGATGTAATGGCTGAAGCTATGGAACGCCACACGGCCAACGACCAATGCTCTACGACTTGGAGATGGTCGTGCACTCGGGTAGCTATAGTCTAAACCAGGCATAATATATTTCTGATATACATAAATGGCCATTTCGGGTTGGAGTCTCGACAGAGGTCTCTCAATCTTAAGAGAAGTTGTACTCTAATAATTAATTTAAATATGAATGTATGTCTGTTAGGTAGTCAGCCCGAAGGCTGGTTGGGTCCTCAAATAGTACCGCCATTAGGTTATGTGGGTAGATACCCACAAAAAAACCCAGGCAGCGCTATATTGAGGCGTACTAGGCAAGGCGAGGAGTGAGGTAGTTTGCCATTGCTTTCCTCACTGAGTCAGAACAGCGGTACTAACCCTATGAGTAGAACCTTTCACAGCATCCACAGGCACTGACTGTGCCCTGAATGTCATTACTAAGCACCACCCATACCTCAGTAGCTTCCATATAATCACAGCCATGAGTGAGACTGAGACATCGGTGAAAAGCCACATTTTACTCTAGCCTGTGCCAACAGACAAATGCAAATGTACTGCATTCATCAAGAGATGGCAAACAGGCCTAATGAACCTAAAACAAGATGGCTCCTGTTTTCTGTTGTGCCGAATATTTTTTACTTTAAAATCCTCATACTTTCGCCCAGAGTATATGTTTTTCTTTCCCTAAACCAGATTTTGATCTTTTCGAATTACTACTAGCTACTACTACTAAGTTACTACTACCAATATTAATATAAATAATAATAATCGTATGGCGTTAGTACTTGGTGTAGATCTTTTGAGGAGGGTCCACGTAGGTGATCTACTCCACAATTTCTAGCAGAGAAATGGAAACTCTCTTTGTTGGTCTTTGAGGTTTAAGAATTAATATAAACCAATTCTTTGTTAAATGAACCCGATATGTTTTGGGTGTTTTTGATCGCCATTACTGGCAGTTACAATGAAATCGCAAGCACATCTCCTACACAACTTCTTTTAATACGATGTGCCTTACCGTCCCCTAGCTGTAAGGTCGAGCGACAAAGCAGAGACCTGGCCACGTAGTGGTGACAGAAGCAACGCTATATTTCTCAAGCATGAATAGGTCTGTAGTATTTATGAAGTAAGAAATATTAGCAAATGGCCGTTACATAACAGGCATGGTTGGTTGGTTCCTCAGTTTAGGGGCTGCGACAACGCGGTCATGTAGCCCCGTGTACTTTGGGTGTGTGTAGAATCTGTCTGATAACCGGTGTTAATTGTGCTGTCTGTATAAGTGTATGTTATCTGTTTTAATTCAATTAAGGACTGCAGACATATAATTTCAAGTAGTTCCTACTTTTGCCGCCAAACGCCACCGTCAACGACTAACTAGTTCAGAACTTGGCTACTAGACGCCACCGCAGTCCGCTCCTGGCGACGAACTCGGAACCTAAGAGCGTTTGTCAAATGTTTAACCTAACCTAATTTAGCTTCACACAAGTGTAATTAGTGGAAGGTTCTTTAACATGCCATAAATCTATGACATGGGACCGCCGGCTTTACTTCCCCTCCGAGGAAGGCATACTGAGGGATTTTTAACGCTCTTAAAAAATCAGACGAATTCGGCCGGGTTTGAACCCGCGATCTTGGGCATAGAAGCTCAGCATGCTACCAACTACGCCACCGAAGCCGCTCATTAACAGGCATAAGGCACGCGAAATGCAGTTACTATTGAATATTTTATATTTGAATTGCAGCCAGTGGCCATAGCGGGGTATTTTAATTGAACGCCCGTAGGCCACTGACACCTAGCGGCGAACGTTGGAACTTGATTGAGCGTTTCTAACCAAATAACCTATAAATGTAGCTACATTCTATCAATTGTAGTGGTAGGTTCTTTTACATGCCATAAATCTATGACATGGGCCCACCGGCTTTACTTCCCCTCCGAAGGAAGGCATGAAAATGAAAATCCACAGCCTGCTTCCAGTCGACCGACCGGGTCACGGAATGGAATGAACGAAGCCCCCATCGATCGGCGAGGATATGAACGGCGCCGGCTGTCGAAGCCTGTCGCCCTCCCCTGCCTCCGAAGGAAGGCATACTGAAGAATTTTAACGCTCTGAAAAATCCGACGACTTCGGCTGGGTTTGAACCCGTGATCTTGGGCATAGCAGTTCAGCATGCTACCTACTACGCGTAAATTTAGTCCTCACAAAATATGCAACTTATGGACTGCACAGAAAGAGCGATGTCATATGAATTAAGAAATTATTATTATTGAAATGAAAATTTTTCCTGAGCTCCTTTTTCTCTCTCTCTCCAATATTTTGAATATGTCGTTGTTCTAGTTGAATATAAGAGGTACATAAATGAATGCGATAATTGAAGGCATTAGTTTGTTGTCTGAAATGATGTTTCAAAAAAAAAAAAAGAGGTTACTCTTGCAAACCGTCCGTCAGTCCGCGCAAGTTTATGCAGTATAGTATAGTTGTTGAGTATGAACTGGAGACATCCTGGTCATCAGCACGTTGTACTTTTGGTGTGTTTGAATTTATCTGATAACCTGTATTCCTGTGATGACTGTAGTAGTGTAAGCTGTAATTATTAGGACAATGAGTAGTAAGAGAATGTTGAATGGCCATCCGGGCATTTACCTGGAGAGAATGTGGAAGAACACGAGGAAAGCCACTCAGGATGACCGCTGTCAGCGCGGGATTGGAATCACCGATATCCTTATTTATTTCTGCAGTGAACAGTAAGTTATATGTGACCCATGAGTAGTAAGAAAATGACCCACCCCGGCCTACATATTATTGGAAGTGTGTGATCAGCTCAATGCTTCCTTTAGCCAGACCAGCTCTCACGAGGTTGAGTTGACCCCGTTCCCCGTTCCATTCTCCCTGCCAAACTTTAATCGCTGGTGCTGTTGTATTGTGTATACCGAGGTATATACGGTAGTTGCAGGTTCAAATTCCATCCATGTCGATATGCATAATGTCACAGATACAGTCAGTACATTTACTGGCACGTTAAATAACACCTCCGATACATCTCCGCACCCAACGTCTTTCATATACAGTATTATATACAGGGTGCTTCAGGAGGAATAGTAAATATTTTAGGAGGTGGTAGTATAGATGAATTGCAATAAAAAAAATCCATATAACATGTGTCCCATTTGTATTGCGTACCGAGATACAGCCGGTAGTATTTAACCCCAACAAATGTAAAGTCAGGCAAATGAGGACGCTCAAAGTAGATTTTAAAAACTTCCATCACCAACTTCAATGCATTTTGCACTTCTCTTAATAACACCCCGTGTAGCTCTTCGGAGGGCGTCTTGGCGTTCTTTGATGAGGGCTGCACTATGCATAATCCAAACTACCAACTCGGCTCTTGTGTTAACTTTTTCCTTGAAGACTTCAACTTTCAGTCATCCTCACAGGCTAAAATCCAAAGGGGTAAGGTCCGGGGACTTTGGTGGCCAGGAAACCTGCCCATAGAAACCGGTGTGCCAACACACGAAACGACAACTGCTCTGGTTACATACAAACATCTGTATCTCGGTACGCAATACAAATGGGACACATGTTTTAGGGAATTTTAATTGCAATTCATCTATACTACTATCTCCTAAAATATTTACTATTCCTCCTGAAACACCCTGTATTTACAATGGTTTATGTGACTTATCACTACGAAAATCTCACAGGGATCTAATCCTGTCCATCCTCTGGTGAAAGACAAGCAATTTGACCGCTGCGCCAACACGCTCCCACTAGCTGATAAAATGGGACGCTAAAATTATTATTCAGGAGTATACACGTTTTTCATCTTCTTGTACTCGCAATTTGCGACTTCTTAGCATTATTATTATTATTATTATTATTGCGGTTATTTATTGTTTGACAACATTATCATCATTATTATTTTTTATTATTAGAGACAGATGACCTCGTAGTTCCACCCCTTAAAATCTCAATAACTATTAATATTATTATTTATAGTGTCTGCTCCACGACAGCACGACGCGGCGTCTCCTTCCTTCGCCGTGGTCATGCTATAGAATCTCAGTTTATATTCCATACTTGGCTGTTTTATAACTGACCAATTAAAATGTTGTTACTGTCTGCCTCGTCACTGAGTTAGAACTCAAGTGAAGTGTAATTTCCTTTTAAGTAACAGAAAAGACTGCTTCTTTTCCTTGTCAGTTATTAAAGTTTTTCTCTGTTACCAAATTTGGTGCATAGCTACAGTATGTTTCTTGCGTGCATGTTTCCATTGGCCGTGAAGTTAGTGTAAGGATGAAAATAAATTGCAGTCAAGGTATGGCTGTTCATTCGATTCAGACTGGGTAACTTAATTGGTGTTCTGCAGAAAGTATGTTACAATGATGATAGCAATAAATTGAACATTGGTTAGGCCTTCTAGTGTTGTCATCAGGGTTTATATTACGGCCTAATCCTGTCCGATTAATACTTGTTGGAAGTTCAGATAGGAAGCAATCCAACTACATTTTTTCCCCCTTTTCAAAGCAAACTCTGAAAATGTCGCTTATTATGTTGGCTCCCTGAGTGAACGCTACAGATACTTCAGCGTAATATTTTGTTTGACTGGAGGTGGGAATTTCCTCTATAAGGTTAGAAATATATATACCGTAGAACGTCGTTTATCCGGACGTCAAACAACCGGAACGTCAATTATCCGGACGAGCAAAAAAAAAAAAAAAAAAAGAGCAGCGCACGCTTACTGTTGTTATGTGGACGTGCGCGTTGCCTACAGTAGTGAGTCTGTTCTAGTTTTCAATTGTTGTCTCCTACCGTTTGTTTGCTCTATAATGTTACGACGTGTTACAGTAGCCTACGTGCTGAACTGTATTACGTTGTGAAAATGACTTCTACGAGTGGCAAAAGGAAAAACGAAATCGCAATGTTTTATCGATTGATTTTAAGGCGGAGATCATTAAAGAAACTGGATAAATGTGAGAGTGTGCAGTGTCTAATGAAAAATTACAGTGTCGGAAAATCCACAATATTTATGATTTGAAGAAACGAAAAGGTGAAATTCTGAATTATGCATCGAAGTTAGATTGTGAAGAAGGGTCTAAAAAAAATACGGATGAAAAATTGGAAGACACGGTGTACTTATGGTTTATTCAGACAAGATGTAAGGGATTTCTAGACCTTTGTTGTGTGAGAAAACTTTGCACCTAAATGAGAAGCTTGGTGGTTCTCCCCATGTTCGATTATCGAGAAAAATCGTTATCCGGAACACTTTCGGTCCCAATTAGTCCGGATAAACGACGTTCTACTGTATATATATATATATATATATATATATATATATATATATATATATATATATATATATTTTTTTTGCTCTGAACTTATGCAAGTTTTAGTATATTCAATCTTGTGGAATCGCTCAAACAAATAAACTCTTGGTAACTGTTTTGGCCCTCAACGGCGGGTTTACATGAGAACCTTTACAGCGGTGTCAGGGCTTATTATATAATTAATATTCTGAGATTACCTTGCTCATTCCTTTGTATATATATAAAGCTCAATGTTTGTTTGTCTGTTATTCATACAAATCTACACCGTTTCACCGATCTGAACCAAAATGTGTATGCTTACCCTGCGAGTAACACCGTTTACATGAAATTTCGGGCAGACCACTCCATTCCCTGCATTTAGGCCCTTTGGCACAAATATACACCGTTTCACCGATCTGATCCAAATGTTGTATAACTTACTTACCCTTTAGAACCCTGCAGGTAACACTGTCCACTTTAAATTTTGGAAATACCACTCTATTCCCTGCATTTAGGCCCTTTAGCAAAAATCTACACCGTTTGACCTAATTGCTCTAAATTTTACTTACTTACCTTCTGAAACCCTGCTGGTATTTTGGACAACCCTATCCATTCCCTACATTTAGAATAACAGACAAAATGAACTTGTAAACCACGTTTTAAGACCCTAGAAGCATTCATGTCCGTAGTACAGTAGTATAACTGTAAAAATAGTGTTGGCTGGCAATGTGGGCTGCATCACGTCGCCTCTGCCAGTTTTCTGATGCACAATTGCGAAAATAGTTACATCGTCATTCTTGCACTGCTTATAAATTGGAGTCATGGGGAGTAATTTGTGCAAAGAGATTTCTTAGGCCCCTTAAAACAGTTAGCATGAAAATAATATGCCTCTGTATAAGTGCGATGGTGTTGGTGCAGTGCATTGAGGTTATCAGCTGCAATAAGCGTTGGTACTTTCAAATTTACTTTCATTTATGTGGCAATAAATGACACTATTGCGACCTCAGTAGCTCGGGACAGCCGAAGTTTTCCAAAGTGCTCTTATTATTTTCCTACGGCGCTGTGCGACAAAATACGACTCTATTGGTCTCTATTTATTCTAACAGCCAATGCGATACAGGCCCTAGGCAGTGTCTTTTATTTCACTTACTCCTCTGTCTAATCACTGTGGGGGTTTGAAGCCATTTTTCAGTGTTTCATCAGTGTTGCCTTCGTGTTGCCTTCGTGTTGACCGACTGAAAAGCACCAAACTTTGGTCTTTCTAATCATATTTTTTCAATTCGTTTGTACATTACATGTGTCAGTACTGCAGTTAGTAAATAGCCGTTTCCCTATTCATTATCATCATTATCATTACGGGAAAGTGAACTGAATGTTACGTCAATTATACTGTACTACTTATCACCCCCACTACCACCACCACCACCACCACAAAATGTTATACTTTTAAAATATGTTTTTTTCTGTTAGTTTAAGTATCATGTGCCAGTTCTGTAGTAGTATTCATTGTCATCCATAAAACAAATAAATCCACCCGGTGAAGGCGGGCACTACTGCTAGTATAATATATAGCCTATGGCGTCGGTGGCGTTGTCGGTAGCATGTTGAACTGCTATGCCCATGTTCGCGGGTTCAAACCCGGCCGAAGTCGTCGGATTTTAAGAGCGTTAAAATCCTTCAGTTTGCGTTCCTTCGGAGGGGAAGTAGAGCTGGCGAGCCCATGTAATAGATTTATGGCATGTAAAGGAACCTAGCCAAAATTTGTAGGTTATAAACGCTCTGTCAAGTTCCAACGTTCGCCGCTGGGTGTCAGTGATAGTGGCGTTTGGTAGCCAAAGTTGGACCTACTTGAAATTGAACTTGATGGGGAGCGTATGGGCGGTCAATTGAAATACCCGGCTATGGTCATTGGCTGCAATTCAAATATAAAATATATATAGCTAGGAGAACCGTGCAGTTACCAAGATAGCGTTCACTCTACGTTCCAGGGACTGCATATTACTTTCAAGGTACGAGTATAATTAGTGTAAGTCGTCAGCAAACACTCGGGTGAGGGTTACTTCTATTTTCAAACGAGCACGTGCGCAATGCTTTGTAAGGGTGTTCAGTTAGAATGCGTACAAATCTGCGAGACTAGAAATTAGACTAGTTCCTCAAGATTTTGCCCTAGGCACTATCCTTCCAAATGACCGATTTCAGCTTGAAAAAAAATCGAATAATAAATTATATCATGATGACTCTCTGTGCTACAACCATACATCTTGTTCCACCAACAAATGTAGTTATTTATCTATAGTATTTTGATATTTGATTGGTGAAGTTGGTTTAGTTCGGTGCCCGTTAACGAGATCGCATTGTGAAATATTCTTGGGAGATGGTTGGTTATTCGCCAATGAATGCCATCTTAGTAGATTCGTTTAGCCATAGCAACATTAACAAGGTTCGACTATCTGTCCGTGAATCTTGTGTCTTCATCCCTCGATGGGCGGGAATGCCTTTTCTTGAGTATTATTGTTGAAGATTGTGTGACCAATTAAGATCAAGTAATTCGTCTGTCGTTTAAAAGTGAGTGCTGTAAAAGAAAGATAACGAATAACTTACACAGAAATAGTAGCGTTTCTTTTAACGAGGAAAAGATTTTCACGATTGTCTCACGCTAGAAAATATAATGCCAGATAGGAAGAATTGCATTGGAGCAGGTGGATCAATTTAAATAATTTGGCTGTGTATTCTCTCAGGCGTTGGGGTGTAATGGTGCAGTGGACAAGTTGCTTGCTTCTCACCAAGTTGGACCGGGTTCGATTTCCGATCAATGCATGTGAGATTTCGAAGTGAAATATCACGTCCTGTGGTTCGGAATCCACGTAAAAATGGAGGTCCCGTGGCTCATGATCGCGAGATTAACGGTCACATAGAACTACAAGCTTCCTTTATTTTCTCAGGATGGCGTTATGGGGAATTAATTAGTCTAGGTGCAGAAATATCAATGCAGTGATTTTTCAGTTGCGATCTACTGTATTCTGCAAGAAAGAAGTTAGTGTAACGAATAAACTCTCTCTACAACGCTCAATATTTAGACCGACCTTGCTGTATTGAAGTGAGAGCTGGGTAGATTCAGGATATCTAATATTCTGTACACGCTACAGGTACTGCTCGGGTCCAAGCTCCTCGAACTTGCGGGGTGATGGGAAGGGGGCAGGGAAGGGCCAGGCGAGAAGAGAAGGGTCTGTCAACAGCCCGTCTTGTTATCTGGTATTCCTATCTATTCAAATACTGCTAACATAGGGCCGTTGCTCAAACCACTGTGGTGTTGCGAGTGAGTGAGTCACCGACTTATGTATTTGGTTCTGTTACTATGCACGGACCGGGAAACCACATCACTTGTCACTAGCACTTCTCATAGTCCGCGATCCACATTCCTCTCAGGTTCACGCAGCTTGGACCCGAGCAGTAACTGGTATTAACACGAAATATTGCTGGGGCTAGTTGGGAGCATTGGCAAGAATGTAGCCTACTCGTAATGAAGAGATAATGGTTAAGTTAGAAATGATCACGCTAAAAGAAGCTGTTCGTACTAGTCGACTCTGATGGTGGATTCATGTAAAGAACATGGGGCAGGAGAGATTACCTAAGACAGGCCTGTCCAGCCATGCCACTGGTGGCTGTGGCGCCACGGCTTGCCACGAGACTAGCTCCGTGGCAGATTAAGCCCCGCTCTTCCCCACTCCACCGCCACGGGGAATGGGCCAAGTGTCAAGCAAGGCAAGAAGGATATTCTGATTCCTCTTCTTAAATAGAACGGTACATCAGTTGAAGAAAAGTTGCGAATGTCAAAAAACCGTTCAACGTCAGAGGTGGTTGGCGGAAGCAACCCTTCCTGGGAGTTTAATTATTTAGTAGTACCAGCGCCAGCGGACGGCAAGTGGATGTGTTTGATATGTCACACTTTTTTAAAGAATAAAAATGAAAAAGCAGGCAGTATGATCAAAGGATTTGTTATAGCTAGGGATAGGAAAAATTCGCGATCGCGAATTTCGCGAATTATTAAATGAAGTAATACACAGATGGTAATGTGTTTTTATAACCCTAAAAATGGCAAACAAAATGGTTTTTGAAGTCGCGAAATTTCGCGAATTTCACATGAAGACGCGAATTTTGCGAATTATGCATGAATTTCGCATGAAACCGCGAATTTTAGCTTTTTTACAGTGCACTTCCGATAACTCGCGGCAATTAATGTACGAATTTCCGCGAAATATTGAAAACTGCGCATTATCTACAGTAATGTTTTTAAGCCTAGCAAAGAGAAAACTATTGGTTAAAAATATTGAAATGTATTTTATAAGCATGCAAAAAAAAACTTTATAACATAGTATTGTAAGACACACTATGTGTATTTTACCAATATTAAAAACTAAGAAAAATGACTCATCACTTTTTGTTTCTTAGATGGTTTATTTTTTCTAATTTTAGATTGTACAATTCTGAAGAAAACAATATATGAGAACGAAAATTCATCTTGAATTTCTATATAAGAGATAAGCGTGACTATAGACACACTAGCTTGACTGTGGGAACTTTAGGGATTTCCTTTGCATCACTCCTCCATTCTATATGTACTGGATCCCAGTTTACCTCACCGACAGTCAAATTCCATACAATATCCTCATGTCTGAAACCATGATTGTCTTTATTGAAGTCTAACTACTGGATGTCACTTTCTTCTGCATCTTGACATTCATCCAGGTTTTGCCCTAATGTCATCGTAGTGAGACCACCTTGCCCGTTTAAAATATCGTCGTCACAGAAGCTGACAAACTCTTGTTTTTGTGCGAGTGTAGTAGCGGTAATTTTCTCCCATGACATGACTGCATGGAGAGCATCCAACAAACACGGAAAGATTGGAAACTTAACGGTAGATAGCAGGCCTCACTTTCTGCATACAGCGATCTCTAACAATCTGGGAAGTCATCCTAGTTAGTTAACAGTACTTAGTTATTGAGGTTTTAAGGACCGGAACAGCAAGGTCATCTGCCCCTTCATCCTAGTACCTACGCGACGCATGGCGTCATATAGTCCGCCTTTCAGACATGAATATCTAGATGGCAAGTATCCAGATCAAAATGTGCCACTGTTTCCTGAACCAGTATTAACCAGGTCTTCTTGGTTTCATTCTGTAGTGTGCAATTTATGAGTGAAGTAGTAGGGACTGATAACTCTGGTGTTGATTTTCTCAACAATGTTTCACCCGACGAAATACTTGAGATTCAAAGAATTTGGCACAGACATCACTGAACTCATCCCCTTATTAGAAGGCCACATCCAACTGTTCACCTTCTTGATGGACATCTACGGAGAATTCAGCAAGCCCTTAAACTTGCTGTTTCTGGAAAGTACGGTACCAACATTAAGGAGCAGTTGGAGGGTTGTGGAAATGTGTTAAAAAGAGGGAAAATACATTCAGTTTTAGTAAATGCTGGGTCCCATGCTCTTGGAAAATTAATCAGCTTGAGATCCGTTGACCCTGGGAACAGGATTTACAAATGTGTGCGTTTGATCCAGCAGAAATAGTGCCAATGAACATCAATGAGGACACTGCAAAGAAAACTAAGAAGTCGCCGTTCTGTGGAACACTGGAAGAAAGTGAGGTGTTAAGAGGATACAAAGAACTGCAAACTTTAATCAAGAAGCAGATGCATGACAGGACCAAGACAGACACTGTTGGAGTTTTGCAAGGAATGACATTTGTATTTCCAAAGTTCTCATAATCTTTGTTGAAAACCATTTGGATCCCCTGTTCAAACTCTGTGAACTTTTGTTTTTCAGTTTACACTAGCACGTTAAGTGATATGCGTCATCGTTTGTCACAAGAGAATTTGGATCTCTTCACTGAAGTATACTTTGAAGGATGACTGAAATGTGTTATGTTATGCATGTTATCCATGATATTTAAAAAATTCCGCCTAAAATTTATGATTTTGAAAGTACCGAAAAGTGCACTTGAAACCACCGAATTTGCCACTTTAAAATACCGCTTTCTTCACTCTGAAATCACCGAAAAATTCCAATCTCTAGTTATAGCTAATTATTATTGGTTACTAATGTCCCATTCAACGCCACACACACCGTTGCCCGTCCTTCCGCCAGCTCGCTACCTCCGCTACCGCAACATTTTCCTCGCTTGCAGCCATGCCTCGACCCCTACCTTCCCCACACAACCCCCGATTCACTGCGGAAAGGCCGTGGCACTACTGTCGACCAAAATATTATGTGCACTCGAGTTTGAAGGTTGTTTGTGAAGTAACCAATAGACCTACATAAAATCCATTCACATCATCATTTTCGTTGTTTTATTTTACGTTAGATCATGTAGGTTTGGCATTTTTAATTTATATTTTAATATTTTTTATCGCAGTTGAAACACAAAAAGTGCCCGTTTTTAAGCGTGTTTCGACCATGCGTCACATTTAAGAATTATTATCTCACAAACCCGTCATCAGATCGAATCCAAAATTTAACACAATATTCATTGGAATGTTGTATAACTGGTTTAATAATTTCAAAATTTTGTGTGTTCAAGAACGAAAGTTGTTATCATTTTTGTAAGGTAACTTTTTCTCGGCTCGGGGTCGTTGGAAAATGTAGTTCTTGGTTGCGTTGTAATCCTTATAGATCAAAAGGTTATGCTGTATGACTGTGAAATACGTAAATTAATACACTTATTTTATATCGGTTTGTATTTGTACGAGGAATTAAGCCATGGTTCACCTGCTAGCCGCTCCAGAAAATGCTGTACAGCGTTGCTCATATGGAGCCCATCACTACAGAGCGAGGCGTGCCATGAAGCGTGATGGAGCCCACCTTGGCAACGCTGTACGCTTCCACCGGAGCGGCTAACTGGTGAACCATGTCATAATTCCCCATACAAATACAAACAGATATAAAATAAGTGAATTAGTTTACGTATTTCACAATCATACAGCATAACTTTTTGATCTATAAGGATTACAACGCAACCAAGAACTACATTTTCCAAGGACCCCGCCCGAGCCGAGAAAAAGTTACCTTACAAAAATGATAACAACTTTCGTTCTTGAACACACAAAATTTTGAAATTAATAAACCACTTATACAACATTCCAGTGTATATTGTGTTAAAATTTGGATTCGATCTGATGACGGGTTTGTGAGATAATAATTCTTAAATGTGACGCATGGTTGAAACAGGCTTAAAAACGGGCACTTTTTGTGTTCCAACTGCGATAAAAAATATTAAAATATAAATTACAAACTCCACCCTACATGAACTAACGTAAAATAGAACGACAAAAATGATGATGTTATTGGATTTTATGTAGGTCTGCTGGTTACTTCACAAACAACCTTCAAACTCGAGTACACATAATATTTTGGTCGACAGTAGTGTGGCAGACGACTGCCACCGTGGCATTTTCCCTAGACAGGCCTGAATTCGGCTGTAGGAGGGTAAGAGGAGCAGGATGCGGTATGGTTAGGTTCAGTGTAAAGATAGCTTTGAAGCCATTTTTCAGTGTTGCCTTATTAACAATTGATATTGTAGCGTTTAGTCGGTCAACACAAACATTTTAGGTTCAATGTAGAACAATTCCAAACTGAGAGGTATAGGAGCAGAGGAAGCCACAATGCTAACTGCTAATAAGGGATCCTGGTGGTGACTTGTTCGCAAACAGTGGCTTGGAGACTTCAGACTAAACTGGACGCTGAAAGCCAATACTGTCTCGAATGAAAACATATTTATGAATGATTGTTTCTGATGATGATGATGATGATGTGGCCTACAGAGAGGCCGAGTACAGGTCTTTTTAGTTGACGCCCGTGGGTGACCTGAGCGTCGTAATGAGGATAAAGTGATGATGAAGACGTCACGTACACCCAGTCCCCGAGCCACGGGCATTAACCCCAGGCGATTAAAATCCCTGGTGGCTCGGCCTGGAATCGAACCCGGGGCACTTCGGGCCAAAGCCTAGTGCGCTAACCATTTAGCCACGGAGCCGGACAATGTTTCTGATGAAATGGTTCAATGTTTCTGATCAAATGGTTGCAAAATTCTAGTGGGATTGTCACGTTAAATACTTTTTTAATTCTCTATATCCTATCTAGACTAAATATTGTGAAAATTCCTCGTTCTTGGGCACAAACATAATTGTTTCCAGTAGTCGGCATATTGCGGTATTTATTATATTCTTGATTGCAGTACTTTCTTCTACTATATCTGCACTTCTGTTGCCCATTTTGTGCAGCTGATGTTTAGAATAAACTGCAATGCTCCGAACAGTATTCCGACATATAGTACACCGTACGCAACTACTTCTTGTCGGATTTGAACGGTCTTGACTAACTGTTAACGAGACAGAGTTGGCTGTTGTTTGTTTGCGCAAATAATCACGAAATATACTCCACTTGGTACGAAAAATGCTAAATATTATCGAAAACGTTCTCTAATAAACGTTTAAATGCTTCTGAGGAATTGACCGTCATGGTTTCCTTCTCATCTGATTGATAGTGCTGAATATTCTCTACACAAATGCCCACAAAGCCGGAAGTATGTGTATTCAGTTCCGCGATCTCTAAGGCTATCGATGAAAATCGATATCTGCCATCGATTACATCAAATAGCGTTGTGGTCGTAGATACAGCTGTGCGAGTTCGCGACTGAAAACATTTTGTATATTAGGTTGATTTAATGACAAGTGCTCTTTAAAACCCCTCATCACATAATTTGTTAGATTTACCCCATATTATAAGGAAGATTGTCGGTCCCGTGGTGTTGGGGTAGCGCGCCTGCCTCTCATCCGGAAGCCCCGGGTTCGATTTCTAGCTCCGTCAGGGATTTTAGAAACTGACGTGAGGGCTGGAACGGGGTGCACTCAGCCTCGTGAGGATAATTGAGTAGCTGTCTGACAGTGAGGCAGCGCCCCGATCACATAAACCAAGATTAATGGCCGAGGGGACCCAATGCGCTGATCACGCGTCACCCCAATATTTGCAGGCCAAATGGCTGGGCAGCGGTCGCTTGGTAGGCCTAGGCCCTTCATGGGCTGTAATGCCAGGGGTTATTATTATAAGGAAGATTTCAAAAGAAACATCGATCATTATGCCAATTAATTTCGCGAAATACCCACCGGAATAGTGCCAGTTTTAACAGCGAAATCAACAGTTTTATTTCACCAAAACATAAGGCCCTTACCATGTGAGAAAGATGTACTTCTCGCCATATCGCGGGAGTGTTGAGTGATTAGAAGCAATCTCCGAACGCGTTAGACAAAATCATCTCTGAACCTTCAGCTTCATGTCAAGAGATAAATGTGAATTGCCATACTTCCAGGATTTGAGTTTTCCTTTTAACCCCCTCATCCCTTTGTATTACCTAAATAATGAATAGCCTAGTTTTATTTTTGGAATATCTTCTACTTCAATACGAATTTTCATGGCATTCGCTCCAGTAGTTTAAGCCAACCCATAACAGACAAACATTAACCTTACAGTATATTTGGTCGATATACACCTAACTGAGTTATATAGGAAGTTTTAGCTGAAAATAGGGGCAAATGACCTTGCCGTTCCGCCCCTTAAAACTATAATCTTCATCATTTATCCGAAAATTCAAAATGTCTGACCCAGCTTACTTTATTTATAGAGATTTGGTCCGCTTTAGTAGGGAACGGAATTTTAAGCACTATTATTTATGTATTTATCGTATGGATTTTAGTGCCGGGAGTGTCCGAGGACATGTTTGGCTCGCCTGAGTCTGTAGTTGCTTTCAGCGGACACCGTTAGGGTGAGCTACAGGTTCCGTTCAATTTCAAGTAGTTCCAACTTTCGCTATCAGATATCAATGATACCTAGTGGTGAACGTTGGAACTTTGATAGAGCGTTCCGACGAAATCTAACCTAACAATTTAGCTTCACACAAGTTTAGTCTGTGGACGGATCTTTTGTTGTTGTTTGAGTCTTCAGTCTTTTGACTGGTTTGATGCAGCTCTCCATGCCTCCCTGTCCTGAGCTAATCGTTTCATCTCTACATAGCTACCACACTTTACATCCGAGGCAATCTGTTTAACATATTCTAACCTTGGTCTACCCCTACAGTTCTTGTCCTCGACCCTTCCTTCCATAACTAAGCTTGCTATTCCTGGGTGTCTTAGTATGTGTCCTACCAACCTATCTCTTCTCTTCATTAGCAGTCGCCAGAAACATCTCTCCTCTCCCACTCGTCTTAATACCTCTTTGTTTGTAACCCTATCTACCCATCTGATCTTCATCATTCTCCTGTAACACCACATTTCAAATGCTTCAATTCTCCTCTTTTCTGCTGCACCAATAGTCCAAGTTTCACTTCCATAGAGCGCCACGCTCCAGACAAAGGCTGTCAAAAATGACTTCCTAATACCTAAATCTATATTCGATGTCAGCAGATTCCTTTTTTGTAGAAATGCTTTTCTTGCCTGAGCCAACCTACTTTTTATATCCTCTTTGCTTCGTCCATCACTGGTTATTCTGCTTCCTAAGTAACAGAAGTCTCCTACTTCCTTCAGCTTTTCACCTGCCAATTTGATCTCCATAGAGGTTTCTGATTTATTTCGGCTGCATTCCAGTATTTTTGTTTTACATTTATTAATTTTCATCATGAAATCTTTCCGTAAGACAGAGTCCATACCATTCAAAAACTCATTCAAATCCTCAGGCTTGTCGGCCAAGATGACGATGTCATCAGCAAATCTCAGAGTTGAAATTATTTCTCCTTGAATCTTCACTCCCACTTTAAATTTTTCTCTAATTTCCTTCATTGCTTGTTCAATGTAAAGATTGAAAAGTATGGGTGATAAGTTGTAGCCTTGCCTTACACCTTTCTGAATACCAGCTTCTCTCTCATGTCCTTCAACTCGAATGACTGCTGTCTGGTTTCTGTATAGATTGTATATCACCCTCCTATCCCTGTACTTTATTCCAATCGATTTCAAAATGTCAAACAATTTAGTCCAATCAACGTTATCAAAAGCTTTTTCTAAGTCTACAAAAGCCATGAACGTTCTCTTATCTTTCCTTATTCTACCTTCCAAAATCAGCCTAAGACTTAGTACAGCTTCCCTTGTTCCTACATTTCTCCTGAAACCAAACTGGTCTTCACCCAACTCCGTTTCTATCTGGCTCTCAATCCTCTTGTAAATTATTCTAGACAGGATCTTTGAAGCATGAGTAATCAAGCTGATTGTACGGTAATCTTCACATCTGTCAGCTCCCACTTTCTTTGGTATAGGGATGATTACATTCTTCTTGAAATCAGGGGGTACCTCACCTGTCTCATAAATCCTACACACCAAGTGAAATAACCTGATCAGACCTTCATCTCCTATGCAGCGTAGCAACTCAATCGGTATATCATCTATGCCTGGTGCTTTGTTCCTGCTTTAAGTCTTCCAAAGCTCTATCAAATTCTGATCTCAATATTAAATCTCCTTTCGCATCCTCATCAATTTCCTCCTCCCTTTCCATTACATGATTCTCAATCTCCTTTCCCTTATACAAACACTCTATGTAAGCTTTCCATCTCTCAACCTTTTCTTCCCTATCTGTTAGAGGCTTTCCATTTGTGTCCTTAATATTACAGCACTTAGTCTTCTTTTCCCCAAAAGTATTCTTAATCCTTCGATAAGCTGTGTCTACTTTTCCTAATTTCAGACAATTTTCTATACCTGCACATTTCTCTTTCAACCATTCTTCTTTCGCTTCCTTGCACTTCTTGTTAACCTCATTTCTCAGACGTCTGTATTCTGCTTTCCCCTTTTCATCTCTTACATTCTTGTGCTTCCGCCTTTCATCCATCAATTCTAGTATATCCTGAGTGATCCACGGTTTTCTACCTATTCTCTCTTTCCTACCAATGTTTCCTTCTGCGGATTTTGTTATTTCATTCTTCAAAAGTGCCCATTCGTCTGCAATTGAAGTTTGTTTAGGGTTTTTCATTAGTCCTTCCTTTATACTCTTCTTGAATCTTTCGTTTACATCCTTCTCTTTCAGTCTGTCTATTGCCCACCTTTTTGGCTTTTGACTTTTCTTCAGTTTCTTCAACTTTAATCTGCATTTCATTACAACCAGATTGTGGTCAGAGTTTATGTCAGCACCAGGATATGTTTTACAATCCAAAATCTGGTTTCGAAACCTCTGCTTGACCATAATGAAGTCGATTTGGTAACGCCCTGTATCTCCTGGTCTCATCCATGTGAATATTCTTCTATTGTGGTTATTGAATAAGGTGTTAGCTATGACCAACTCATGCTCAGTGCAGAATTCTACCAGCCTGCTTCCTCGATCATTCCTTTCACCTAATCCGAAATCTCCTACTATCTTCCCTTCTCTCCCTTTTCCTACCACAGCATTCCAATCTCCCATTACTATAACATTTTCATCACCCTTGATATACCTCAGAATTTCGTCTATTTCTTCGTAGACCTTTTCAACATCCTCATCATCAGCTTGACTGGTAGGCATATAGACTTGTACCACTGTGGTGCAGGTAGGTTTAGTATTTATTTTTGCTACAATAATCCGTTCACTATATTGCTCATAATATTCCACCCGCTGTCCAAGTTTCCTACTCAATATGAGGCCAACCCCTGCTTGGCCATTGTTTGATTTAGTGCTAATGACCCTATAGTCTCCTGACCAAAAGTCCTGTTCTTCCTGCCAGCGCATTTCACTAATCCCAACCAAATCCAACCTCAACCTATCCATTTCCCTTTCTAAGTTTTCTAACCTTCCATTTCCTAGCAGACTTCTAACATTCCACGCTCCGATCCGTAGAATGTCAGATTTCCTCTTTGTCACTTCTGTGATGTTAACCCCCTCTCGAGTAGTCCCCACCCGGAGATCCAAACGGGGGACTAGTTTACCTCCGGATTGAAATTTTACAAGGGAGGAGGCCATCATCACATGTATTTATGCATAGAGAGGTGCATATCCTCGGGAATAGCATACGGCTGTAGTTTCCCGTTGCTATGCCATAAATCTATGACATGGGACCGCCGGCTTTACTTCCCCTCCGAAGGAAGGCATAGTGAAGGATTTTTAACGCTCTTAAAAAATCCGTCGACTTCGGCCGGGTTTGAATCCGCTATCTTGGGCACATCAATTCAGAATGCTACAAACTACGCCACTGCAAAGGAGTGATTTAGGAGTTTGTAAACAATTTAAAAATTTGTTTTAAAAATGAAATAAAAGCATACTAAATTTAATTTTATTAAACACCTCATTTAAGATGAAATGCATGTCCATTTACAGGAAGATGATATTCTCAGCACGAGTATATTAGACTGAATGACACCTGGTGGTGGCTCGTGACAGAATACAGTAAAACAGCAGAGAAAATGGCATGAGTATTTTAAAGAAATAATCATGCCACCTACTGTACAATAAAGCTTCACTTTGTCGAGAAGTACAACCGCTTTGTTTTTATTGAAACTATCTATAAAGACACCAATACATGACGCATTATTCGGAATGAATGAATAAATAAGTTAGTGGGAATTTGATTCAGGAAATCTTAACCGATACAGCAGGCCTACGTTTCGGGCAGAAATTTCATTCGAGACATTTATAGTTCTTTATAGCTCATTTAGGCGTCTTGGGTCCTGTATGATTTAATTTAACAGGCCCTGTGTATCTGACACGCAAGCGTGGGGAGTGCGACTGACTCACATTAGGGCTCCACTTTCAGCCAGTACGTAATATACCCTTCTGTGTGTTTCAGTGAACACACTGAGAGTTGCAATTAGCCTGTAAGTCTTCTACGCTTTGATCAACTTCGACTGTTGTGCTTTGCCCACTGATCACTGACGAGATCTCATTGTAGAGACTGAAGAGAAGCTACACTGGTTGTTAATTTACTATTTTAATCTATCTTCTAAAATGAGGGACAGGATACGAGACAAACACATTATATCCTTCCATGTCTCTTTATTTGATTAAATGAGCCCTCACAAGATTTTATGTTTAATGTGGGGTTCATACGCATGTTTCGTCGAAAATAACCTGATGAACTTGCTGTAAATGACTACGTAGGACTTGGTAGGATTTCACGTCGAAGTGTGGAAATCTGTTTGTAAATGTGTGAAAACCTATCAATATGTTTTCAGTGTTTCGTTATCAGCGCCAAGTGCAGAAGTCGAGAAAGGTATTCACGTAGCTTATGAACTGTCTGTGTAAATTTACCATTGACAGAGAAACAGAATAGTGAAGTATCATAACGGCTAGGATCATCATGATAATCTACGTGTACAGGGAGTAGTGTATGGTAGTTTTTCTGTTATGTAGATTAAGGCTTTCACAGCCCGGATTACTATATAAATAATTCATGTTTTTTGGGCTAATGCCGTGTAAAATTAAATTAGAACCATACCGATCGGAGAAACCTTGCCTCCTTTTTCAATGGAATCAATGTGGCCAAAGAAAGTATATCAATGAGATTACAGAAAATTACAAAAAATATAGATAAATTCCTCTGTTCGTCACCAGAGAGCAGCTGCCAGAAATTACTGTATGGCCTTGGTAGAACGGCGGACAGAGTAGTAAATAAGGAGAAGGTAAAGGGGGCGGGGTGAAAATATAGAGATTCCTCGAAGAATGAGGATGCCCAAAAGAAAGGGGTGGGGGAGGGTTAGATGGATATAAGGAAACATAAACAAAAGGGAAGTGTATCTGAACGATACCTGACGTCATACAGGCAGCGGCGAAAAAAGAGATGGTAACTCCTCCAGTGACGAACAAAGGAGATCAAATCCAGGCTCTGTAGCCATAGAGGAAAAAAGTACATTTTGATATAGGTGAAGAATAGAGAGACTGAGAGGAACTATCTTCCTAGATCCTTAATAACTGGTAGCCAAGTGTCACTTAACTGATATCCAGTGTCTCTGTTAAAATTATTGGGATTTTTACGAATTTCAACTGCCTCCCTTATAATTCTAGACCAGTTGTGCTTAACAAGGGCAAGCGTATGAGCATCCTTGAAACATACATCGTGTCCTGGGATGGTAAATTTTACGAGCAGACTGATGGCGTGGCCATGGGAAGTCCACTCTCGCCTGTCGTGGCAATTTTTTTCCATTTTGAGGGGGAGGCTATATCTTCGGCGTCTTTCAAACCTGTGATTTGGTGGAGGTATGTGGATGATACTTTCGTGATGTGGGAGGAGGGTTCTGAGAAACTGAACCTCTTTCTAAGCCACCTAAATCAGCTGCATCCTTCAAACCACTTCACAATGGAGCTAGAGTCGGGTGGATGCTTACCTTTTTTGGATGTTCTTGTGAGGAGGAAGGCGGATGGCTTCATGGGGCACAGCGTCTACCGTAAGCCAACTCACACGAACCGTTATTTACATGCAGGCTCCCACCACCACCCAGCACAAAAACAAGGAATTATAACAACTCTAGCCAAAAGAGCGGAACGTATTTGTGAGGCTTCAACTCTTCAGGAAGTGTTACATGCGTTACAAACCATGTTTAAGGGTAATGGCTATAATGCATCCACTATATATAGGTCCCTACATCCCAGAAGGAGGGATAGACATCCTTCGCAGAGCTCCGGCGTGAGGGGAACTGCTTTCCTTCCTTATATTCACAACACCTCTGACCGCGTTGCTAAGATTCTCCGCAAGCACAAGATAAAAACAGTTTTCGGCACTATGACGAAAATTGGTCAACGTTTAGCATTGGTTTGTTGTTGTTGTTATTATTATTATTATTATTATTATTATCGTGTTGCCTCCGGAGAGGCCGAGTGCAGGTCTTTCTAGTTGACGCCCGTGGGCGACCTGTGCGTCGTAATGAGGATGAAGCGATGATGAAGACGTCACATACACCTAATCCCCGAGCCACGGGAATTAACCCCAGGAGATTAAAATCCCTGATGGCTCGGCCGGGAATCGAACCCGGGACACTTCGGCCAAAGCCTAGCACGCTAACCATTTAGGCATGGAGCCGGACAACGTTTAGCATTAAACAAAGATAAATTGTCCCCACCCCCCCTGGGGTGTATGAAGTCCCTTGTACTTGCGGACAAGTCTACATTGGACAAACAAAACGGTCCATTGCAACTCGCATCAAAGAGCATCATAGGAACATCCGTCTAAACCAACCTGACAAATCAGCTATAGCTGAACATGCCCTCAGGGCACGATGTATGTTTCAAGGGTGCTCATGCGCTTGCCCTTGTTTAGCACAACTGGTCTAGAATTATAAGGAAGGCAGTTGAAATTCGTAAAAATCCCAATAATTTTAACAGAGACACTGGATATCAGCTAAGTGACACTTGGCTACCAGTTATTAAGGATCTAGGAAGATAGTTCCTCTCAGTCTCTCTATTCTTCACCTATATCAACTTGTGCTTTTTTCCTCTATGGCTACAGAGCCTGGATTTGATCTCCTTTGTTCGTCACTGGAGGAGTTTCCATCTGTTTTTTCGCCGTTGCCTGTATGACGTTAGGTATCGTTCAGATACACTTCCCTTTTGTTTATGTTTCCTTATATCCATCTAACCCTCCCCCCCCCCCCTCCTCTCATCCCCCCTCCCCCTCTCCCCATTTCCTTTGGACATCCTCATTCTTCGAGGAGTCTCTATATTTTCATCCCGCCCTCTTTACCTTCTCCTTACTTGCTACTCTGTCCGCCGTTCTACCTTGGTCCATACAGTAATTTCTGGCAACTGCTCTCTGGTGACGAACCGAGGAATTTATCTATATTTTTTGTAATTTTTTTGTAATCTCATCGATATACTTTCTTTGGCCACATTGTTTGATTCCATTGAAAAAGGAGGCAAGGTTTCTCCGAAACGTATGGTTCTAATTTAATTTCACATGACATTAGCCCAAAAAACATGAATTATTTATATAGTTTTTCTGTTATTAGTGTAATTATTTTCGGTCTAGTGTGGAAAAGGTGCTCTTAGATCGAAACACAGTACTATCTCACCATCAGGTAGGTACCGGGTGAGTTAGTCGTGGTGGTTACGGCATGACTGATGGCAGTCGCTCACATCCGGGAGGCGAGGAGGTTCGAATCCCCCCGCCGGCAACCTTGAAGATGGTCTTCTGTGGTTTCCCATCTTCCTTCCAGGCAAATGCCGGGGTTGGTCCCTAACTATAGGCCACAGCCGCTACCTTCCAACTCCTCGTCCTTACATTCGTCCTTCCCTCCCCAACGGTACTTGTAGCTGACCCATTGGGTGTCCGTCTCGAAGCAGCTACAAAACTGGCGAGCCGAACATGTCCTCGGACACTCCCGGCACTAAAAGCCATACGCTAAAAAAAATCAGGTATATTAGATTTGAGTATATCTGTTAAATTCCCCTGGTGTTTGTAGAAGACTACGTCGAGATGACGCCTGCAGGCGACCTGGGCGTCGCGATGAGGAATGCTGAAGATTTAACAAACACCCTGACCCTAAGCTAGTGTAATTAACCATTTGGGAATTAGAATTCCCTCTGCCCGGCTGGAATTCGAACACTAGACCCTTCGGGTCAATTTTAGCCCGTTATCTACTTAGCCACGAGACGGGACAATTGGCTTATAAATATTGCGACATCTTAATCATGTAGCCCAGTGTACTTGGGTGTATGTGTAATCTGCCTAATAACTTGTGTCATTGCGTATCAGTGTGTGTATTTGTAATTTGGGTAGGGGAGTATACTGACTAGAAGGCAGCCAACTCAAACCGGTTCTAACCCAGTTCGTGTAAAGCAATATTTATCACCACCCTAGCGGTGGTTTAGGTACCATCCCGGTATTCACCTGATTATTGGCTGTCGCTCCGGAGGTCCGGGTTCGATTCTCGGCTCTGTCAAGACAATTCTGGTTTGAGGTCTGGAACGGGGTCCACTCAGCCTCGAGAGGCAAAACTGAGAAGAGGTGGGTTCAATTCCCATCTCAGGCATCCTGGAAGTGGTTTTCCGTGGTTTCCCACTTCTACTCTAGGCAACTGCCGTGATGGTCACGGCCGCATCCTTCCCAATTCTCACCTACATAACAAATAAACAATAACAACAACAGCAACAACAGACATCACAATAACAGGTTATCAAACTTTTATTTATTGATATTATATACTGTATATGCACCCAAGTTGTACACTGAGCTAAATGACCACGATGTCGAATTAACAACAACGGTATTCGCCTGGAGTAGATGTGGAAAACCAGGTTGGCCGAAGTGGGAATCGAACCCACATCTTCTCAGTTCTGTTTAACGAGGCTGAATGAACCCCGTTCCAGCCTTCAGACTCGGATTAAATAACTTAGTGGTGCCGGAAATAGAACCCGGACCTCCACGGTGACGGTAAGAATTGCATACGCCACGAGATGGGCAGGAATATAAATGTCTTCATATCTTGTGTACCTAGCTTTCCGCGATGGATAGGGCTATGACTTGACGTATGGTGCAAGGTCTCATATTTAAAAATAAGCTGTGACCCGGTGCACATGGTTTTTTTTTTCTTTCGCGTGAGAATATTTTTAAGGCGCGGGCGGAGATGGAGCCTTGACACATGATGTGAAAGAAGCTGGTGGCCTTAGCTCAAATATTCTGCGCTAAGCAATCTTCCTTGTTCAATACCAGACAGGGTCACTGCTGAGCGATACGAAAAATAAATTGTCGACATGGACATTTAAAATGCAATGGTGAATAAACATTATCGTGGAGTAATACGTAGCCGCACCAAAGTTTCATCGCGCGAAACAGGTTATATTTCTGGAAGAATTCGAGGAGAGGAAAGTGTAGTGCTTCGAGGATACACAAAATACATTTCATGCTACATTGTCATGTTATGCATACGTTTTTCAGTGTGTGTGCTGAATGGTTATCTTTAATGCCGAAATAAATCCTAGAATTACGCTTTGCTAAAACAGCTTTGTGTTAAAGGTTTGTCGGAAAGGTAGCTTGGGCTGCGAAATTGTTCAAATACACTAGTACGTAAAACATTCAAAAAGTTCATGATTACTTTTGAGTGATATTTCTTAATGTTTCTCTTATTCACCTTCAAAATGCTATACCACGTGGAGAGGCATGCATCATTGATTTAGGCTATTGGACGTACTGTCCCCTGCACCTATCTGCCTCATTTAACCCCACCTCCCCGTTTTTGAAAGAAAGAAAGAAAGAAAGAAAGAAAGAAAGAAAGAAAGAGAAAGAAGAGCCCGCATGATTCTGAAGACAATTACCTATATATTCAGAAATACACTGTATAACAACAACAAAAACGACGCACCAGGAAGGAATTGTCCGATGGCGATAAAAATCGGCGGATGTGAGGAACAGACATATAATAACAGACGATCAAATGTGCAGAACAATCGAATTATTTATTTCAGAGTTACAGCGTTACAAAGTGAGGACGTCAATAAGGTGTTGGTCCACCCCTGGGCTGGAAGCAAGCTGTCACTCGACGTGGCATGGACTGATAAAGTTCCCGGATGGTGTCCTGCGGAATTTCGTGCCAAATGGTCTCCAACTGTTGGGCTAAATCAGCAACATTCCGGGATGTTCGCAATCGCCTTCCCATGACGTCCCAAATGTGCTCTATGCGAGAGAGATCAGACGACCGAGCTGGCCAAGGAAGGATAGGGCAAGCTTGAAGACAGTCCATAGCAACACGTGCCGTGTGCGACCGGGCATTATCCTGTTGGAAAGTAAGGCCTGGATGTCTCTGAAGGAACGGTAACACAACCGGCCGTAGAATGTCAGCAACATACCGCTGTGCTGTCAGTGTGCCAGGAATGACTACCAGAGGGGTCCGGCTATCAAAGGAGATGGCACCCCAGACCATCACCCCCTGTTGTGGGGCTGTGTGGCGTGCGATAGCCAAGGCATGATCCCCAAGCTGGCCTGGACGTCCCCAAACACGTTTGCGGTTGTCGTCAGGGCACCGTTGGAAACGCCACTCGTCACTAAAGACTATATGTCCCCAGTCAGCGCAGTTCCACGTTGCTCGAGCGCGGCACCACTGTAATCTGACTTGACGGTGAACAGGCGTGAGTGGTAAGCGGCGTAACTGGCGGCGCGGGCGCAAATTCCTGTTGCTCAGGCGTCTGTTGATGGTCTAGGTGGACACATGTTTGCGGGTCACTCACTGGATTGTTGATAACGACGCCGGTGCTGTGACAGCTGTACTGGCAATCGCTCTGTCTTCTCATGCTGTTGTGGCCCTCGGTCGACCACTGCCGTCCTGACGCTGATGTCTGCTGTTACTGACCTACGCTTGCCAGCATCGTCTGATCGCCGCATCACTTCGACCCAAATGTCCAGAGACAGCTCGATTCGACCAACCAGCTTCTTTCAATCCGATCGCACTACCTCTTTCAATCCGACCGCACGACCTCTGCTCGTAATGAGCACGAATCCTTCGGCGTGGCATTCTTACAGCCGACGTTCAGATATCGCAGTCAAATGCAACAGCTACTTGAGCATACGCTTCAGAATCGCGCCTTATATACACCTGATGCATGCGCAGTTCGGATGCGTGGGAGCTCCTGCTATCATTCATTGGACACGAACCTTTAATCAGTTGCATGTTCGGTCCGAATGTCTTTGCATACGTAATTTACGTACAATCGCCCAATCGGACAACGCCTTCCCGATGCGCCGTTCTTTTTGTTATACAGTGTACTTTTGTTTTCTCAACAACAGTCAAGTTTGATAGTCTCAGTGGTATACACATTTGTGTAAGCTGGTTCATTGTTGAGCTGTACGAACATAAAACAGGCTGCGGCAGGCTGACACACACACCGAATGACATATTGGTCATCGTAAAAGACTACAGTTTTTTGATCAGTTTTTGTTAAATTGTCCCAGTTCACTGAACATTAAGTCTTAGCGTTAACGCTGCGTTGTATGAAATGTTTCATGTAAGAACGAAGGTAATGTGTTTTATTATTGAACATATCGGAGAACCAATTTCGGATGTAGTTTATAAACAACGAATTTTTAAGTTTAGGACGGCATATTTGACATACGTATGCTTCCACTTTAGTGCTGCTTAAGAAGGGAGTTGGGAATATTTGATTCACCTAATATATTTTAATTTTCTATACATGGTTAAGGTTTGAAGAGGATTGAGTGTTACGATCCATAGCTTTTGTAGGCTATTTTAGGTGATAACCAGGCATTGCATTTTACCGAGAGAAATGAAAAGTTGAAAGAGTTCTCTTGGATAGACTTTGCCATGGATGCGGCTGACTATTCTTTAAACAGTTTCCCAGAGAGGATGTATTGTGGCGCAAAATCTCGAAAACTGTTAGTTTCGGGGCCGTAGAACGTGGTTTTCGAGGTCCGCTTGGGATCTGCCGAGCTTAGGTTCTTGCATTGTGAAATTTAAAAGGAGCAATTCCTATTCTTATAAGACTACTTCAATATTTAGCTTACATTGGCCTACAATCATATACTGAAGGGCCTAAATCTAGGGAAGAAATTTTTATAAGGAACAGACCGACAGACTTTCTGCAATATTGGTATAGAAGACAGTACAAGGCATATACTGTATAATTTGTTGTGGCACCGAAATCTTATTCGTGGCATAGGTTCGCCATCCCTGCTGAAAATAAAAGTGCACTGTAGGCCTACATGGAAGAATAAGAATTCTTGTTAGTATTATGTGGGAGTAAATGTTTGATCATCAGCGTGAATCGCATCCATTCTGGCTCTTGTAAAACACACTGAGCCTGCCACGTGTAAACCCAGCGTTACCAACATCGTAGGTTGACCTCCATCCCATTCAGATTGAATATGGTACGTTTTAAACTCCATAACCTTTCGTCTATCAATTTACATTGGTTGTTTGGTGGGGGTTCTAGGTTGTATGGGAAGAGGAGTGGGTCAGTAGATGGGTAAAGGAAGCATTAAACTTTCCTTTAACCCCTTCTCCCGAAATGCAATCCTGGCTAAGTCACAGCCATCACATTGTGAATTCGGAATATTGGGATACCTTGGGATACATAATTGCTAAATGTTTACAAACAGGTCTGTCTGTAACGTAGTCTGCCCAGAGGCCGGTTGGATACTCAAAAAGTACCGTCGTAGGTGCTCCCAAGGGAGCACTATAATTAGGCGTACTAGGCATGGTGAGGAATGAGGCAGTTTGCATTTCTTACCGATTCTGTACATTAGTACTGACCCTATTGTTAAAACCATCCATAGCATCCACATACAGTAGCTGTGCCCTGAATGACATTACTAGGCACTTCTCATACCTCAGTAGCTTCCGTATAATCACAGCTATGATTGAGAACAAACAGGTACGACTCCTTAAAATTCATCTTTTAATTTAGACTTCCAAACTGTTCATTTTCAACCTTTATATAGTAAGTCTACTCTGGCCAGTCTGTCTAAAGAATTTTCGGAGTATTCCGTTGCATTTCCTTCGTGTAATGGCGTGGTGGCGTGGTCATAGAAATAGCGTCTGACACTGAATCTAGAGAGGTCGGGACATTCTTGCGTCATATCTAGACTTTTTAATAAAATCAAAACCTTTGTCAACCGGGTGTACTTACAACTCTTATTTACTAGAAATATCAAGCGAATTTGGCGTGGCAGTTTCACATGTAGGTGGCGACAACCATTAAATAATTTAAAAACTGAAAAGTTATTCCAGCTGTTCCCTCTGAGTCATGTGCACCCTGCATTTTAATTGACGGGTTTTCCTCTGACGCGGCTCGTCACCAGGAATCCTTGTTGTATGAACGATGTTATCGCTGGCTGTGTGGGTAAGGCAATGAAGAGGCAGGGAGCACGTCATTCGCAGCAATTCACTGTGTGTTGTGATGACGTGAACATTGTAATCGCGAATTAGTTAGCCAGACGCATGGTTCGCTGAACCGAGACAGCACAAATCCATGTGTGTGTACGTGTCAGCTTGGCCGTTCGGTCCCGTTAAAAGTTATCTCGTTTCGAAGTTAAAAAAAAAGAACCATTGATTTAGAAATAATTTAGAACCTGTAAGTTATTTTTCGTATGTTATATTTGTAAATTATTGTAGATTCACAAGGTAACGGACACGGTAAAGCGCAGAATAATCTACCGTATAGGCCTACCATACCACGTTGACCTAGTTGAATTATGGAACACGTTTTCGGACATGTGCTGTTGGATATGTAGCTTACTTACAGTCTTGCTCTGTTTTTCCAATATGAATATAGGTATAATAAATTTAGGGTTAGTTAACAACCCCTACGCGTGTTCTACATCTTTCCGGTCTTCCTCGTGATTGTTTCCCAGATAGTTTACACCCCAGCACGTCCATCATTAAATAGGCATGCCGAAGCCCGTCTCTATCAACAAAAGTTGAAGATAAGTTACAAAATATTAGCATTCCTATCCGACTTTGTTCGGGTTCCAGCGTTACGAGTCCCAATTTTTCTTGCTCCATCATGCTGGGTGGAATTCTATAGGATGTCGAATGTTTAACTTGCATTACTTTCCGTATAATGTCCATAAATTAATTTGCACTTGCCCGGCTTCGTAGCTAAGAGGATAGTTCGATGTCCTTTGATCCGAAGGACCCCGGGTCTTGTGTTTTAACTTCGTACTGTAATTTCCTCTGACTCGTGGACGTGCGTTTATGGTATTAGCATAATTCATTTCATTATCACGACATACGGGACGCGAGAAGTTTGCACCAGCCCTTTCCGAAGTTCACAGGCCGTTATTCCTCTTTCTTCTTTTTGCGTTTTGCCCATTATAGAGCGCGCTTGAACTTGTTTTTCGGCTTGATGATATTCGCCTTCCTATCTTCCCAAAATCTCTTCATGAAGTCACTGTGCTGCTTCTTCCGTTCTTCTGTCCACTTGGTTCCAGTCCTGCCACTAGTTTTCACCCTAAACTTGTGCTTTGTTACTGCGGTCCTGAAGACTTTGCGGTTTCTCGGAATATTTTATCCGATGTTCAACTCTTGCAGGTCCTCTCTTGATTCATCCAGCCAGGCTATCCTTGACTTCTGAGAATGTATTACATTGAATAACCCTTTTGTAAGCCGTTATTATTATTATTATCATCATCATCATCATCGTTATTTAATAGTGTTTTTTTTTCTGATCGTATCTCATAATGTTAGTTAAAGAGGGTATGCTGACAGTTATTAACCGCAGTTTTTGCCAAATCAATTCGAAAATTTTATGGATATCAGTGAATGTGTTCATGAATAAAATTTCAGATTCCGTGGGCTCGCTCGACTACTTTTTTACGAGACAAAAAAATGAAAATATTTCTTTAATTGAAATGTAAAAGTGCTTTCATTATATCTATACAAACCAAATTGGATGCAATATAGGACTTACTTCCTGCTTACATTCCTCTCATTATGGTTTTAAGACAGTAATGGATATTAGAAGTAGAAATAATTAACTTGGGAATGATCTACGGTAAAGGGAAAAAGATCAAAATAGGCTGTTCAAGACAGTTCGTAGTGTACATAAGCACAATATTGATGCTTACCATAAGGTCGTGGGCATATACATTATATTGTTTTCTCAGAGGTGTGACCTTCACTGTCGTGTAAAGGTTATTAGTGTTATAGTGGCAACGTAACGACAGATACAGTACGTTTCATATCCCAATTCATGACCATTTTTGTGACATGGATTGAAGTATAAATCTACCCGTATTCCCGTTCATAATATATTTGGGGATAAAACTTCACCCATTCTGGTCACAAAGTATTGCCAAGTCTTTCCTGAAATTTTCATTAAAATAGGTTGATTGTTTAGTGCCTATCCCGTTTGAGCGCAATGTTTTCTTTTATAGCAATCTGGCGTTACTATCCTTGGCATACTGTACTTCCGGACCCGACTTCATTGTGAAATATCATTTGATAGTGATAATTAACTAATATATGTATTTTTTTCTAGGAGTCTATTTATACTTATACTTAGCACCCCGCCCAGTTGTAACGTGTTTTTCGAGGGGTTTTATGCAACTGGCATAAGTCAGTAGGAAGCCATTCTATATTTATTTACGCGGCAAATTGTTCAGCCAAGATAATTTTTCATGTTAATTTATTATTATTAATTTATTATAATTATTATTAAGGTATTTTCGGAGCATTTTATAAAAATTATTAGCATTCAGATAGGTTTTCTATGTCTTAGAAAACGCTATCAAGCAAATTATTACGAACGACGATATCATAGAAAATTATCTGATTACGGAATTTTACGGAGTTTTTGTCAGTTAGGGTATTTGAGAGAGATGACTCACTGGGATTTCAAGTACACGCTGAATCTTGTCGAGGAGCATGACGCAATCTTGGGTCGCAAGGTCTAGAAAAGGCGAATTGTGGAAACGGAAATCGACTTCTCCCTCCCGCGGAGTGTAATGAGGAAGGAGTGGGGATCTAGCGCGTAGGGTGCAGCCAATCAGTGGCGACGACGTAAGCTAGATGTCGGTACCATGGTGGGGGAGCCAACAGGTGCATATATCGTTCGACGCGCCGTGAAACAAGAACAATCTGTGTAGTTCTTGCCGAGTGTGGATATACGCGGGAATCGCTCCGATGTTCCGTGGAAGAGGACTATCTGTGAAATACTTGAGGTGTACGGTCGCAAGTGCGTGTCGCTCCGATGTTCAGTGGAGTTAGCGACGAACTTTTGTAAAACTTGGTTGTACGAGTGTTTGGGTCCGAGGTACGGACCATAGAATTATCTAATCTACCAGAATATCATCAAATTCCGACGGAGATGACGACGTCCAGGAGACTGTGGGAAGCTCACAACATCTTCAAGAACGAGGGAAATGCTTTGGCAATTTCCAGTGGTAAGCGCCAATGACGCAGAAATACGCAATCTCTCATTTTCTTTGTTCTACATTTCATATTTCAGTAACTTCATAGCTTGGAAATAAGAGTAAAATCAATTTATCAGACTCCGTTTTCACGTAATTTTCTATCGGTAATATTCAAATCACAACGCTCCAATTTAAATTTTATAGTTATTATTATTATTAATTTTGCTATACTTGTTTTATACAATAAATTCATTTCTTTTACGATGCAATCTTTGCTTTCAGTAGGTAGCATTAGATATAGACCAATTCCTTCTCCTGATACAATTGTTTGTTGGGTTAATGATCAAATCATACCACGATCTGAGTGAATAGAGTCTTGAATGTGTTCTGCCAGAGCTAGACGTTGTTAAATACAAATTTAGATTTCAGCATTGCATTGAGGTCTTGGCGCCCATTAAAACAACATAGCTTAGGCAAAGGTAAACAGTTACATTTCTCACCCAACAGTGTGGGCTAGCGAAACCATTACATTTGTCGCTACCAACATGGGGCACTAAATTACCATTACAATTGTCGCCGACAACTTGGGGCTGAAAACCTAATAACATTTGTGGAAGGAGAAGGGTATATATTTCTGTGCCTGTATTTTGGGGGTTATTTGTCTTTATCAGTGTATATCATTATGGGGGATGAGAAAGAAAGACAGATGAGGTTACGTAGTGGTCATCAACTGGAGAATGATGATACGAGCAGTATGTCGAGTGATGGTAGTACCGGGGTAGCGGAGGTAAATCCCGATACTGAAACAGGGAGTGTAGGCGGCCAACCAGAATTAAAAACTTTACTTCTCGAGTTCATGTATCAGAACAAAGTTAGTAGTGATGCTTTAAATGCAAAATTAGAACAGAATAATGCAAAATTAGAACAAAACAGTAGGGAAAATAAAGAAAGTACAGAAGCTTTAAATGCAAAATTAGAACAGAATAATGCAAAATTAGAACAGAATAATGCAAAATTAGAACAAAACAGTAGGGAAAATAAAGAAAGTACAGAAGCTTTAAATGCAAAATTAGAACAGAATAATGCAAAATTAGAACAAAACAGTAGGGAAAATAGAGAGAGTAATGAAACTTTAAACGCCAGATTAGAACAAAACAGTAAGGAAAATAGAGAGAGTACTGAAACTTTAAATGCTAAATTAGAACAAAACAGTAGGGAAATGAGTGACAAATTCGAACTGATTAGAGGTGAGATCAGGGGGGTGATGGAAGAAAAGGCTAAAGAAATTATTGCAGATGTAGACAGAAAATTAGGAAAAGTACAGGAGGAGTTGGAAAGTAGAATCAGTACACAGGCTGAAAATTTAAAAGAACTAGTGCAACTGGAAACACAGCAGGTCAAAAAGCAATTGGGGGGAGAAATTGACAAAATTCAGGTAGCTACTAAAGAGGTTAAGGAACAGCTGGGGGGTAGAATTGAGAAAGTCCACTCACAAATAGTTGCAGAAGTAAATGATTTAAGAGAGAGTAATAGAGAGAGCATTAGCAAGATTGAGGAGAAACAAGCAAAGCTATATGATAAAGTAGAAGAATCAGAAGGAAACATTAAATTAACAGTAAACAGTATTGAGAGGAAGGCTGAGGAGAAAATCGCAGAATTAGAGTTAAAATTAAAAGCTAGGATCAGGCAAGAAAATAGTCAGAATAGGCCAGTTTTTGTGAATAGCACACACAGGGAGGTAGAACTGGGTAAGTTCAGCAATCGACAGGGGTGCCCAATGGAGTTCATGAACACTATAGAAAATAAATTCGGGGAGAGGTTGGAAAATGGTAGTATTGAGTGGTGCCAGGTAGTTGAAATTTTAGAACAAGTGTTTGTGGGGGAAACGAGGAATTGGTTTGCTGTCTACAGAGACAAGTTTACTGATATCAATGATTTTAAAATGAAATTCTGTGAAAAGTTCTGGAATGAGGTTATTCAGTCGCAGCATCGTGAGGGAGTAGTGTGTGGTAAATATAACCCTAAAGGAAGCTCCACCATGACAGAATACTTTTTAGGGCAGGTATTAGTGTGTAAATATCTGGATGGTTTGAAGGAGGAAAGTGATGTGGTGAGGTTGCTACTTAGGCACTTTCCCTATAGGATCAAGGAGGCTGCTTGTATCCAGAATGTAAAGACTATATCACAAGTAGAAAATTTGTTAAGCACATTTGATGCACTAGGGAGAGGGGGTTATGATGACAATTTCAATCGGAACCAGGGTAATAATAATAATAGACCTAATGAAGCCAGGCATCAAGAAGTTCAAGGGAACGGTGGCGAAGGGGCCAACGCTCAAAATAGAAATAATAATAATCAGCTAAATCAGAACAGAGGAAATGGCTATGGTAATCAGTATCAAGGGAGGAACAATGATTTCAGGGGAAATCAAGGGAGGAACAATGATTACAGGGGAAATCAAGGGAGAAACAATGATTTCAGGGGAAATCAAGGGAGAAATTATAATGACAATAATTACAACCAGAATAGGGGTCAAGGAAGAGGACAGCCTAGTGGTAGTAATATACAGCCAAACAATGACAACACAGCCCAGAACAACCAGACTAGTTCAGTAGTTAGTAGTACTACGGCCAGCTGTAGCGGTTCTTTAAACGCGAACCAGGCTGCGAAGTAAGGTCAGAATCTCAGTCTGTAGCATGCCCTGTCCATACAATTATACAGGAACCCTATGACCTAAATGTAAGAAATGAATTATTACATGAACTAAATGATGAAGGTATTATTCAGGAAGTGGTTAGTAAGAGCCCCATAGTTAAATTTAACGTGTCCGAGGCGTACACAGATGTTTTAATTGATAGTGGTTGTATGAAGAGTTGCATAAGTAGTGCATTTTATGATAAAATGAAAGGAACTGGAGTAAATTTTGAGGAGATGCCAATTAAAAGCACTTTTGTTATCACAGCTGTTGGGAAGAGGTCTAAAGTAATTTCTAAGCAAGTTTTAGTAGACATTAAAATTAATAATCATGTAGAGAAGCAGATTTGCCTTGTAATTCCAAATTTAGTATTCAGTGTTATCTTGGGTTCAGAGTGGCTAAGTAGAGTGTCTGGTAACTTATGTTATGATGTAGGGAGTTTGAAATTTATATGGGGAGATTCTGAAGTAGAAGTAGCGTTCAATGACCATATTCAGAGGAGTAGTATTGTAGGTGTGATTTGTACTTTAAATGAGATATCGCCAGCCGTAGAGCGGGGTTCTCCATGTTTTGTGGGCAGTGTGATTACGAACGGAAGTCTAGAGGACTCGTTACGTGAGGCTGCATTTCAGGGAAATATAGAGGATGAACAGTGTGTTCGGCTCTATGATGTGTTATTGTGTAATAGGAGAGTTTTTGACGATCGCATTGGTATGGCCAATTGCTATACACATTCATTGAACGTTATTGATAGGTCAGTATTCACAGGACATAGATATCCTGTACCTTTCGCTTATCAGAGTGCAGTTGAGGCACAAATTAATCAGATGCTTGAAGATGGGATTATTGAGCACTCGAACAGTCCATATGTTAATTCTTTGATCACGGTACCCAAGACCGACGGCACTGTTCGTATTTGTTTAGACGCTCGTTTGGTTAACAGTAGAATTAGTTCAGATCAGCTGAAATCTATGTCAATAGAGGAATTAATGCAAACATTTGAGGGGAAGAAGTATTTCACTTGTGTAGATTTGAGTTCCAGTTTTTGGCAAGTGCCACTTATGTACGAAGATAGACCATTTACAGCTTTTAGTCATAAATATAACCTTTATCAATTTTGTAGAACACCTTATGGGTTAAAGAGTAGTTCAGCAGCTTTAATTAGGGCTTTAAACATCGCATTAGGGGATGACACAGGAGAGTTTGTAACCATTTACATAGATGATATGGTAATTAGTTCACGCAGTTTTGAGGAGCATCTATGTCATTTAGATATAGTTTTTCAGAAGTTAGATCAGGCAGGGTTCACTTTGAAGCTGTCTAAGTCGTCATTCTGTCAGTCAGAAGTGACATTTTTAGGTCATAGAGTGTCGATTAGAGGTGTAACACCAGAGGAAAGTAGGGTTAGCATGTGTGGACAGTAGCAACAGGGCATCGTTACAGACACTGAGAAATAGGCTAGTAGAGCAACGTGATGACGTTCATTTAAAGGGAGCCACTTGCAAGGTTGGAAGCAGGTGACGCAGAAACATTTATAGTTTCCAAACGTATTGGGAAAACAGCATATGTGCTGGAGAATAGTGAGGGAAACAGATTATACGGGACGTATAATATACATAGTCTACGAAAATATGTGTCATAAAGTGAGTGTGTTTAGCTGGCGAGCCAGCCTATCAAATGAGTAAGTGTGGTATTTGGTGCGTGGGAGGATCTGGTCTTAAGGCAGGCGTATCAGAAGTCACACAGGGGGGTAGTATGTAAGTAAATGAGAGTTTTTAAGGTACAGGGAAATATGACGGGATTGTCGGATGCTGTTGAGCACTAAATTGTCTCGATGCACCAAGGCCATTTTGGCAGCGCTGATGGGTTCCCATTTATCTCCAAGAGATGGGGGAGCGCTTGAATAGGGCTTGTTAGCTTAAGGCGTCCACGAGATAAAAGATGGGCCATCAGAATGCGAGACAGTCCATCATGAAACTCATACATATCAGCACACGTGATTTCTGTTTACGGCCTCGCCATGTAAGATTTGTAAGTGTGTAATTTAAGATAATTTGTACAATGGTATTATGTGTGTGAGGAGAAATGGTCTGTGTTGAGAACTAGTATTAAGTAGAATATGGTTAACGGGAACTTAACAAGACAGGGCGATTACGGCACAGAAATATTTGGTGTTATATGTAATGCGCATTTACTGTTTTTTTTTTCAGAAGTCAATATTCATTTAATCTACTTTAAAGAGAGATTAAGTATTATGGTCACGAGGCGCTGCCACAGTAGTGTGATCGTGTGCTCAGTGATTAGTGGAATTAAATGTCACCATAAGGAGGGGACCTCCAGTGAAATTAGGGAGTTCTATGGTGATATAAATATATCAGAACACCTTCAATGCGTGTGATATGACATCATAAATACATAGTGCTCACACATTAATTATGTCTATTTCTCCAACATAGAGAAATTTGAGAGGCGGAAATATCCGTGGAACACTATTCCATATGTAAAACATTGGACTGGTTGCAAAGTGCAATCCATAGTGACAACAAACTTTGACGCAAAGTGCGTGAAGAAAAAATATGAGTGTATATATCTGTAATTTAGGGTGATTTCGTTTATGTAATATGTATTTTGGATGGGATTTATTAACGTGTCTGGGATAATCGGATAATGGACCGTCGTCACGGTAAATCATCCGATGATCCGAGGCGAATATGTAACGTGTTTTTCGAGGGGTTTTATGCAACTGGCATAAGTCAGTAGGAAGCCATTCTATATTTATTTACGCGGCAAATTGTTCAGCCAAGATAATTTTTCATGTTAATTTATTATTATTAATTTATTATAATTATTATTAAGGTATTTTCGGAGCATTTTATAAAAATTATTAGCATTCAGATAGGTTTTCTATGTCTTAGAAAACGCTATCAAGCAAATTATTACGAACGACGATATCATAGAAAATTATCTGATTACGGAATTTTACGGAGTTTTTGTCAGTTAGGGTATTTGAGAGAGATGACTCACTGGGATTTCAAGTACACGCTGAATCTTGTCGAGGAGCATGACGCAATCTTGGGTCGCAAGGTCTAGAAAAGGCGAATTGTGGAAACGGAAATCGACTTCTCCCTCCCGCGGAGTGTAATGAGGAAGGAGTGGGGATCTAGCGCGTAGGGTGCAGCCAATCAGTGGCGACGACGTAAGCTAGATGTCGGTACCATGGTGGGGGAGCCAACAGGTGCATATATCGTTCGACGCGCCGTGAAACAAGAACAATCTGTGTAGTTCTTGCCGAGTGTGGATATACGCGGGAATCGCTCCGATGTTCCGTGGAAGAGGACTATCTGTGAAATACTTGAGGTGTACGGTCGCAAGTGCGTGTCGCTCCGATGTTCAGTGGAGTTAGCGACGAACTTTTGTAAAACTTGGTTGTACGAGTGTTTGGGTCCGAGGTACGGACCATAGAATTATCTAATCTACCAGAATATCATCAAATTCCGACGGAGATGACGACGTCCAGGAGACTGTGGGAAGCTCACAACATCTTCAAGAACGAGGGAAATGCTTTGGCAATTTCCAGTGGTAAGCGCCAATGACGCAGAAATACGCAATCTCTCATTTTCTTTGTTCTACATTTCATATTTCAGTAACTTCATAGCTTGGAAATAAGAGTAAAATCAATTTATCAGACTCCGTTTTCACGTAATTTTCTATCGGTAATATTCAAATCACAACGCTCCAATTTAAATTTTATAGTTATTATTATTATTAATTTTGCTATACTTGTTTTATACAATAAATTCATTTCTTTTACGATGCAATCTTTGCTTTCAGTAGGTAGCATTAGATATAGACCAATTCCTTCTCCTGATACAATTGTTTGTTGGGTTAATGATCAAATCATACCACGATCTGAGTGAATAGAGTCTTGAATGTGTTCTGCCAGAGCTAGACGTTGTTAAATACAAATTTAGATTTCAGCATTGCATTGAGGTCTTGGCGCCCATTAAAACAACATAGCTTAGGCAAAGGTAAACAGTTACATTTCTCACCCAACAGTGTGGGCTAGCGAAACCATTACATTTGTCGCTACCAACATGGGGCACTAAATTACCATTACAATTGTCGCCGACAACTTGGGGCTGAAAACCTAATAACATTTGTGGAAGGAGAAGGGTATATATTTCTGTGCCTGTATTTTGGGGGTTATTTGTCTTTATCAGTGTATATCATTATGGGGGATGAGAAAGAAAGACAGATGAGGTTACGTAGTGGTCATCAACTGGAGAATGATGATACGAGCAGTATGTCGAGTGATGGTAGTACCGGGGTAGCGGAGGTAAATCCCGATACTGAAACAGGGAGTGTAGGCGGCCAACCAGAATTAAAAACTTTACTTCTCGAGTTCATGTATCAGAACAAAGTTAGTAGTGATGCTTTAAATGCAAAATTAGAACAGAATAATGCAAAATTAGAACAAAACAGTAGGGAAAATAAAGAAAGTACAGAAGCTTTAAATGCAAAATTAGAACAGAATAATGCAAAATTAGAACAGAATAATGCAAAATTAGAACAAAACAGTAGGGAAAATAAAGAAAGTACAGAAGCTTTAAATGCAAAATTAGAACAGAATAATGCAAAATTAGAACAAAACAGTAGGGAAAATAGAGAGAGTAATGAAACTTTAAACGCCAGATTAGAACAAAACAGTAAGGAAAATAGAGAGAGTACTGAAACTTTAAATGCTAAATTAGAACAAAACAGTAGGGAAATGAGTGACAAATTCGAACTGATTAGAGGTGAGATCAGGGGGGTGATGGAAGAAAAGGCTAAAGAAATTATTGCAGATGTAGACAGAAAATTAGGAAAAGTACAGGAGGAGTTGGAAAGTAGAATCAGTACACAGGCTGAAAATTTAAAAGAACTAGTGCAACTGGAAACACAGCAGGTCAAAAAGCAATTGGGGGGAGAAATTGACAAAATTCAGGTAGCTACTAAAGAGGTTAAGGAACAGCTGGGGGGTAGAATTGAGAAAGTCCACTCACAAATAGTTGCAGAAGTAAATGATTTAAGAGAGAGTAATAGAGAGAGCATTAGCAAGATTGAGGAGAAACAAGCAAAGCTATATGATAAAGTAGAAGAATCAGAAGGAAACATTAAATTAACAGTAAACAGTATTGAGAGGAAGGCTGAGGAGAAAATCGCAGAATTAGAGTTAAAATTAAAAGCTAGGATCAGGCAAGAAAATAGTCAGAATAGGCCAGTTTTTGTGAATAGCACACACAGGGAGGTAGAACTGGGTAAGTTCAGCAATCGACAGGGGTGCCCAATGGAGTTCATGAACACTATAGAAAATAAATTCGGGGAGAGGTTGGAAAATGGTAGTATTGAGTGGTGCCAGGTAGTTGAAATTTTAGAACAAGTGTTTGTGGGGGAAACGAGGAATTGGTTTGCTGTCTACAGAGACAAGTTTACTGATATCAATGATTTTAAAATGAAATTCTGTGAAAAGTTCTGGAATGAGGTTATTCAGTCGCAGCATCGTGAGGGAGTAGTGTGTGGTAAATATAACCCTAAAGGAAGCTCCACCATGACAGAATACTTTTTAGGGCAGGTATTAGTGTGTAAATATCTGGATGGTTTGAAGGAGGAAAGTGATGTGGTGAGGTTGCTACTTAGGCACTTTCCCTATAGGATCAAGGAGGCTGCTTGTATCCAGAATGTAAAGACTATATCACAAGTAGAAAATTTGTTAAGCACATTTGATGCACTAGGGAGAGGGGGTTATGATGACAATTTCAATCGGAACCAGGGTAATAATAATAATAGACCTAATGAAGCCAGGCATCAAGAAGTTCAAGGGAACGGTGGCGAAGGGGCCAACGCTCAAAATAGAAATAATAATAATCAGCTAAATCAGAACAGAGGAAATGGCTATGGTAATCAGTATCAAGGGAGGAACAATGATTTCAGGGGAAATCAAGGGAGGAACAATGATTACAGGGGAAATCAAGGGAGAAACAATGATTTCAGGGGAAATCAAGGGAGAAATTATAATGACAATAATTACAACCAGAATAGGGGTCAAGGAAGAGGACAGCCTAGTGGTAGTAATATACAGCCAAACAATGACAACACAGCCCAGAACAACCAGACTAGTTCAGTAGTTAGTAGTACTACGGCCAGCTGTAGCGGTTCTTTAAACGCGAACCAGGCTGCGAAGTAAGGTCAGAATCTCAGTCTGTAGCATGCCCTGTCCATACAATTATACAGGAACCCTATGACCTAAATGTAAGAAATGAATTATTACATGAACTAAATGATGAAGGTATTATTCAGGAAGTGGTTAGTAAGAGCCCCATAGTTAAATTTAACGTGTCCGAGGCGTACACAGATGTTTTAATTGATAGTGGTTGTATGAAGAGTTGCATAAGTAGTGCATTTTATGATAAAATGAAAGGAACTGGAGTAAATTTTGAGGAGATGCCAATTAAAAGCACTTTTGTTATCACAGCTGTTGGGAAGAGGTCTAAAGTAATTTCTAAGCAAGTTTTAGTAGACATTAAAATTAATAATCATGTAGAGAAGCAGATTTGCCTTGTAATTCCAAATTTAGTATTCAGTGTTATCTTGGGTTCAGAGTGGCTAAGTAGAGTGTCTGGTAACTTATGTTATGATGTAGGGAGTTTGAAATTTATATGGGGAGATTCTGAAGTAGAAGTAGCGTTCAATGACCATATTCAGAGGAGTAGTATTGTAGGTGTGATTTGTACTTTAAATGAGATATCGCCAGCCGTAGAGCGGGGTTCTCCATGTTTTGTGGGCAGTGTGATTACGAACGGAAGTCTAGAGGACTCGTTACGTGAGGCTGCATTTCAGGGAAATATAGAGGATGAACAGTGTGTTCGGCTCTATGATGTGTTATTGTGTAATAGGAGAGTTTTTGACGATCGCATTGGTATGGCCAATTGCTATACACATTCATTGAACGTTATTGATAGGTCAGTATTCACAGGACATAGATATCCTGTACCTTTCGCTTATCAGAGTGCAGTTGAGGCACAAATTAATCAGATGCTTGAAGATGGGATTATTGAGCACTCGAACAGTCCATATGTTAATTCTTTGATCACGGTACCCAAGACCGACGGCACTGTTCGTATTTGTTTAGACGCTCGTTTGGTTAACAGTAGAATTAGTTCAGATCAGCTGAAATCTATGTCAATAGAGGAATTAATGCAAACATTTGAGGGGAAGAAGTATTTCACTTGTGTAGATTTGAGTTCCAGTTTTTGGCAAGTGCCACTTATGTACGAAGATAGACCATTTACAGCTTTTAGTCATAAATATAACCTTTATCAATTTTGTAGAACACCTTATGGGTTAAAGAGTAGTTCAGCAGCTTTAATTAGGGCTTTAAACATCGCATTAGGGGATGACACAGGAGAGTTTGTAACCATTTACATAGATGATATGGTAATTAGTTCACGCAGTTTTGAGGAGCATCTATGTCATTTAGATATAGTTTTTCAGAAGTTAGATCAGGCAGGGTTCACTTTGAAGCTGTCTAAGTCGTCATTCTGTCAGTCAGAAGTGACATTTTTAGGTCATAGAGTGTCGATTAGAGGTGTAACACCAGAGGAAAGTAGGGTTAGCATGTGTGGACAGTAGCAACAGGGCATCGTTACAGACACTGAGAAATAGGCTAGTAGAGCAACGTGATGACGTTCATTTAAAGGGAGCCACTTGCAAGGTTGGAAGCAGGTGACGCAGAAACATTTATAGTTTCCAAACGTATTGGGAAAACAGCATATGTGCTGGAGAATAGTGAGGGAAACAGATTATACGGGACGTATAATATACATAGTCTACGAAAATATGTGTCATAAAGTGAGTGTGTTTAGCTGGCGAGCCAGCCTATCAAATGAGTAAGTGTGGTATTTGGTGCGTGGGAGGATCTGGTCTTAAGGCAGGCGTATCAGAAGTCACACAGGGGGGTAGTATGTAAGTAAATGAGAGTTTTTAAGGTACAGGGAAATATGACGGGATTGTCGGATGCTGTTGAGCACTAAATTGTCTCGATGCACCAAGGCCATTTTGGCAGCGCTGATGGGTTCCCATTTATCTCCAAGAGATGGGGGAGCGCTTGAATAGGGCTTGTTAGCTTAAGGCGTCCACGAGATAAAAGATGGGCCATCAGAATGCGAGACAGTCCATCATGAAACTCATACATATCAGCACACGTGATTTCTGTTTACGGCCTCGCCATGTAAGATTTGTAAGTGTGTAATTTAAGATAATTTGTACAATGGTATTATGTGTGTGAGGAGAAATGGTCTGTGTTGAGAACTAGTATTAAGTAGAATATGGTTAACGGGAACTTAACAAGACAGGGCGATTACGGCACAGAAATATTTGGTGTTATATGTAATGCGCATTTACTGTTTTTTTTTTCAGAAGTCAATATTCATTTAATCTACTTTAAAGAGAGATTAAGTATTATGGTCACGAGGCGCTGCCACAGTAGTGTGATCGTGTGCTCAGTGATAAGTGGAATTAAATGTCACCATAAGGAGGGGACCTCCAGTGAAATTAGGGAGTTCTATGGTGATATAAATATATCAGAACACCTTCAATGCGTGTGATATGACATCATAAATACATAGTGCTCACACATTAATTATGTCTATTTCTCCAACATAGAGAAATTTGAGAGGCGGAAATATCCGTGGAACACTATTCCATATGTAAAACATTGGACTGGTTGCAAAGTGCAATCCATAGTGACAACAAACTTTGACGCAAAGTGCGTGAAGAAAAAATATGAGTGTATATATCTGTAATTTAGGGTGATTTCGTTTATGTAATATGTATTTTGGATGGGATTTATTAACGTGTCTGGGATAATCGGATAATGGACCGTCGTCACGGTAAATCATCCGATGATCCGAGGCGAATATGTAACGTGTTTTTCGAGGGGTTTTATGCAACTGGCATAAGTCAGTAGGAAGCCATTCTATATTTATTTACGCGGCAAATTGTTCAGCCAAGATAATTTTTCATGTTAATTTATTATTATTAATTTATTATAATTATTATTAAGGTATTTTCGGAGCATTTTATAAAAATTATTAGCATTCAGATAGGTTTTCTATGTCTTAGAAAACGCTATCAAGCAAATTATTACGAACGACGATATCATAGAAAATTATCTGATTACGGAATTTTACGGAGTTTTTGTCAGTTAGGGTATTTGAGAGAGATGACTCACTGGGATTTCAAGTACACGCTGAATCTTGTCGAGGAGCATGACGCAATCTTGGGTCGCAAGGTCTAGAAAAGGCGAATTGTGGAAACGGAAATCGACTTCTCCCTCCCGCGGAGTGTAATGAGGAAGGAGTGGGGATCTAGCGCGTAGGGTGCAGCCAATCAGTGGCGACGACGTAAGCTAGATGTCGGTACCATGGTGGGGGAGCCAACAGGTGCATATATCGTTCGACGCGCCGTGAAACAAGAACAATCTGTGTAGTTCTTGCCGAGTGTGGATATACGCGGGAATCGCTCCGATGTTCCGTGGAAGAGGACTATCTGTGAAATACTTGAGGTGTACGGTCGCAAGTGCGTGTCGCTCCGATGTTCAGTGGAGTTAGCGACGAACTTTTGTAAAACTTGGTTGTACGAGTGTTTGGGTCCGAGGTACGGACCATAGAATTATCTAATCTACCAGAATATCATCAAATTCCGACGGAGATGACGACGTCCAGGAGACTGTGGGAAGCTCACAACATCTTCAAGAACGAGGGAAATGCTTTGGCAATTTCCAGTGGTAAGCGCCAATGACGCAGAAATACGCAATCTCTCATTTTCTTTGTTCTACATTTCATATTTCAGTAACTTCATAGCTTGGAAATAAGAGTAAAATCAATTTATCAGACTCCGTTTTCACGTAATTTTCTATCGGTAATATTCAAATCACAACGCTCCAATTTAAATTTTATAGTTATTATTATTATTAATTTTGCTATACTTGTTTTATACAATAAATTCATTTCTTTTACGATGCAATCTTTGCTTTCAGTAGGTAGCATTAGATATAGACCAATTCCTTCTCCTGATACAATTGTTTGTTGGGTTAATGATCAAATCATACCACGATCTGAGTGAATAGAGTCTTGAATGTGTTCTGCCAGAGCTAGACGTTGTTAAATACAAATTTAGATTTCAGCATTGCATTGAGGTCTTGGCGCCCATTAAAACAACATAGCTTAGGCAAAGGTAAACAGTTACATTTCTCACCCAACAGTGTGGGCTAGCGAAACCATTACATTTGTCGCTACCAACATGGGGCACTAAATTACCATTACACAGTCATTAGGCAAATTTGTGTGGACCGACTGAAGAGTTACAAATGACAGTTTGTGAAATATCACCTCAACGAATTTTAATAATAATAATAATACTAATAATAATAATAATAATAATAATATTTTTCATAGAGTATTGTACTAAAATGAACTTAATGTTATATTTGTCGATGCCCTTTGCCTGTCTTCTTTTGTATGTTTGCTACGTGGAATATAATTTCCGTATAATTGATGTACATTGTTGTGCTATTTTCCTTTATCTTTTCTTTCCATGATGTGAAGTTATTCCAATGACTAACACAACCTGTAACATGGAGTGACATTGATCCTTGCATGTGGCATTGAGAGAATCCCACAGACCGGCTGAGCTGCGAGAGATGGCAGAGAAAAACTGCTGTTCACTGGAGAGCATATGTGCCTGTGGCAAGAAAGAAGTGTTCATCAGCATTTGGTATTTCTTTTTTTTTAATTGTACAGTCAAACTGTCAACTGGTTTCAAGAAGAGCGAAACACTGGTGCCTCGAATTCCCAGTTTTTATTAACGTCTAGAGATGTTGCGATGGAGTGGGTTGAGTAGACAGCGTGGATAAGACTACAACGTGTATCTCTGTATACGATTCTCTCTCTCTCTTGGGATGACGCCCAATAATAATAATATTATAATAAAACTACTAATAATAAACTTGTTTGTTCCCTGAGGTGAAACTCGTGGGATCCTGAGTACGTACTTGCTTCACTTGTAATTCCTAGACCTGCTAACAATGTCTTGAGCAAGCCTCGGTCTTAAGTGAGTGACGGAGTCCCATTCCCTTCTGACAGATCTGGGACTTCTTGTAAACATACAGGCAATCGAACTGGTATTCGATGGGGTGCTCTTAATATCGAGAGGGGGTTAAGGAAGGAAGGAAGGAAGAAAGAAAGAAAGAAAGAAAGAAAGAAAGAAAGAAAGGAAAACGCACTAGCTGAGTCAGCAAGTAGAATCGAATTGGATTAATGAAGTTCAGATAAAGGGAGATAGAGAGGAGTTAGTAGGAGATTTCAAGGTGTACCTATCAGGTGTAAAATGAGGTCCGGTAAAGTGGGGAGTAGGTTTTGGTTGTTTGCCAAGAGAAACCTTACAACGTAACTTACTTTGTCCAGTGGAATGCCACTGCTGGTCAACCCCGCGGTGTAGCTGTGCGCGTTAAATCGCTCACCACGAGCGAGACGGGGACTTGCAGTGAGTTCAGTGATCGGAGGTTCGAATCCCGGCGCTGATCGCACCCTTCCTGAGTTTGGTTCTTACTCGGTGCTAACAGACCTCACTTTCTGCACTTTAGGTCTAAATATGCATAATTCACTGCAAATCAGTTTTGATATCAAAAACAACAAAAATCCACAGAATACCCTGCAATTCCTTAAATTGAAAGTCAGTAATGATATAGTCTATTATACTCTGCCATCCCAAATGTATCTGTGAATCTCATGCGTCGATAATTAGTTCGCCACAAATAACCCCATGCTAGCACTGAAGTCCAATAAACATTTCCCATTTGAATCGGTCCGAGCTGAAAAGCACTAAGCCAAAAATGGTAATAAAAAAAAAGATAGTATTCTGCAGTATTGACCCAAGGGCCTTGGAACGGCATTGGAAAGAATTAAGTCAGCCTTCTGTTTAAGCTACACACAACATATTTTCATCTTACCAGTAGGAGAAAAAGCACGGAAGCTCACTGGCGAGGCAAAATCCATCACAAAGCAATTTGTTTTGTGGGTTTAACCCAGAAACCATTGCTATAGTTCCCTCACTCTCCTGGTTAACGAGCGGCGACTCAAGCGTAAGGCAGTAGCATGCACCGACAGTAACCATTGTTCGCTAGTGACCAATAGAATGCTTCCTCTATCACTCCACGTGGACTCTCAAGTCCCGCCCTGGTGGCTAGCTTGTGTCTCCGACAGGTATCAGTGTCCAATGTTGCACTTCTGCACATAGTTCTGTCCAGTCTCGCTGCTTGCCCTCAGTGGATACGGTGGAAATTTGACAACGCTGTGCCTCACGCTGGGAAAGCCTTGGCCCCAGGTGCCATGGAATGTAAACATATCCGCCCAGCTAGATTTCAAAGGCGAGCCGCAGGTTAACGAGGAAAATGAGGCAACTATACGTGTAGTGCGATCAGAGGGGAAAAGCATTAAGTCAATGACTTGCTGCTCTTCAGCGCCGTATTCCGTACTTAATGTTGGCCAACTGCAAGATTCCCGCGTGTTACAGTGCTATTGTAAATTACATTTGAACAGGGTTTAGGTGGTTTTTATGTTACAAATCCATTTTTAAACAAACATATTTTTCTAAACAATTTTGCAAACGTGTTTATTAAATTAAAATTAATATTCAGCTAACACAAATATAACCTGAATAGTTGCTTCACAACATAGACGACTAATATAGTGTGTTTGTTAAGTTCTGTTCTGTCAATGACATTTCATGTCTCCTGAAAAGTAGTGAAAACTGACTTAATGCTTTTCAGCCTACAAAATATTATACGCATCAAAAACGTTTTGCATATACTTACCACATCGAGCGGCGATGGTACAAAACTTCCTCCGGGAGTCCTCCATTGCACGAATTTAATGGCCTGCGATGTCTCTGGACATGAACTGTATCAAACATGTCTGGGATATGCTGAAGCGTGCTATTGCCCAGCGTCCACGCCCTCCCATAACCCACCAAGAGATCACGGAGGCCGCCGTCGAAGAGTGGGATCGCCTGCCTCAAGAGGACCTGGACAACTTGATCTGTGGTATGCCACGGCGAGTAAGAGCTCTGCTGGACGCCCGTGCTGGCCATGTTCCTTATTGAAACGTCATAGGATGGCAAGATTACAACACATAGGCCTATCAGTACAAATATCTTCCTGTACGTAGGCTATAGTTCGTAATTTTCTTTTCACACATGAATAAAGTCTGCAGGATGTTTGTCAGAATGCCGTCTCATTTGTAATAACTAGAGCGTGTAAAAATGTAGAGATTTGAAGCCATTCTTTACAGTGTTGCCTATACAAGTTGTCTTTTGCAGCTTTTCAGTCGGCCAACACGACTGTGCCTAATGAATTGGGCGGAGTACAAGTTATAAATATGAGTAGCCTAGAATCAAATCGCACTTTCTCCATAAATATGATTATTCAGTAGAGCCCAAAAACTGATTCCAGCTGAACTCAAAGTTAATTAGTGAAACTGATGAGTGTATATTAAAGATTTGACTTACGGAACACATTTGCAATACATAAAACCCGATTTTATTGACCTACCTGAATATTTAAGGAGATTTAATGTTGGAGAAAGTGCACTTTGTCTCTAGGTCATTGATAAAGTGCACTCAGGTGTCAATATAAAATGTAATTTAAGAATATATCACATTTACGAGACGAAATAAGGCATTTTAGACGTAATACATATCTATTTTACTGTAAAATGCAGACCATTACAAAAATTAAGGTGAAGAAGTGGATTTTCAAACCATTGTAATATTAAGATGTACATTTTTTACAACACCTTTCATGGACTCTTAACGTCATAAATTTTGGTGTCCGAACTAAGCTTCTTGACAGATGAGTACCTTGATACCAAACCTATGGCGATAAATGGGAGGCTGCCATTGTCTGACGCTAACTTGGAGTCATTCGGCACTTTATCCGTAGGAGAAAGTGCTGTTCGTCTCCAAGCGGTGATTTTTTAATCTATTTTAACATGGATATAGTGCTGTTTGACACCAACCGACCAAATTATTATATTCTTCAGACAATTCCGCATTGAAACATACAATAACCTCATTTTCGATAATTTTGGAGAAAGTGCAGTTTGTTTCTAGGCTACTCATATGTAAACACACTCCTGGAAAATATACATGTATTAGTTAATTATCACACGTAAATGGGAAAATTAGGATTACGCGTTTCGACCCTCAAGTGGCCATCATCAGATCCTGATTACTGTGTTAAGGTTAATATTTTACTACTGTAAATTCAATAGCACGTCGTTAGATGATTCGCAATTTGAATCCCGTTATACGTCAGGGTTGTTTTGTGTTACAAGGTTTGGTGAATTACGTGAGTAACGGTGTGTATGCACGTGTATACAATTTAGAATATCACATTGTAATAACAATAATAAATCAATTAAATTTTAGCATGCACTAGAAAAAACAATTATAATATACACCTGGTATTGTTCTCTCCACAGCAATGCTCACTTATGGACCTCCGCACTGCTCCTGGCGTGGTGAGGTCTGCATTTAGCCTACCTCGCTTGTCATCCTGCATGCGATCTGTTGTCGGAAATGTTAACTGAAGTTTTGAATGAATTACCGTTGTACCTGAACTAACAGAATGAGGCTGGAAAGAGTTACGAAAAGTGTTTGCTATGGACTCAAAAAAAAAAACTGTTTTCATTCTATCGTAGGCCATTTCAGCAGTCTTGCCACAACTTAGACACCTTTCCATCTGTTGCCACCCGGTCTATTAGACGGTATAGGACCCTACGAAACTACCTATATACAGGTCTTGGTTTGTTGAAAATAGACACAATGTGCATCCTCATCCTATAACATATTTCCCAAGTATCCCTTCCCGTTCGAATTCCTTGCCTTTTTTGTTGTTGTTTTGTCTAAGCAGCGTGAAGAGTGGTGATCTCTCTAAAAATGTGTGTTCATTCAGAGTCGCTGGATTATCTTTCTTCGCTAAATATATTTCAATGGATTCTTTTATGTCGAGAGCTTTTCCTTTTGCTTCGTGGTGTAGAATTTTCAAGAGCGGCTTCGGTGGCGTAGTTGGTAGCATGCTGAGCTTCTATGCCCAAGATAGCGGGTTCAAACCCGGCCGAAGCCGTCGGATTTTTTAAGAGCGTTAAAAATCCCTCAGAATGCCTTCCTTTGGAGGGGAAGTAAAGCCGGCGGTCCCATGTCATAGATTTATGGCATGTTAAAGAACCTTTCACCAATTACACCTGTGTGAAGCTAAATTGTATAGGTTAAGAATGTAAACAACGCTCTTTGGTTCCTACGTTCGTTGCCAAGAGCCGACTGCGGTGGCGTCTAGTAGCTAAATTCTGAACTAGGCTTAGTAGTCGTCGACGGTGGCGTTTGGCGGCAAAAGTAGGAACTATTTGATAAATTCAACGTTGCAGTCCTTCCTTGAATTAAAAAAACAGATACACACAGTAATACAGCCATCACAATTAACACCGGTTATCAGACAGATTCTACCCACACCCAAAGTACACGGGGCTACATGACCGCGTTGTCGCAGCCCCTAAACTGAGGAATAAACCAACCAACCAACCTGAATTTTCAAGTCTGTTTCTATGTTAGTGAAACGGTGATTGTTATCATACACATGTTCGCATATGGCTGAATGTTTATGTTTAATCACATTTTTGTTAGGCACCGTGCACGAACCTTGAAATCGTACTAGTGGCGCTGCACTGCACTGGAATGCGAAACTAGGATGGTGAGGCTGGTGTAAGTCAAGCCGCGTAAGTCGTTTGAAAGCCATGTGCGAGATTCAACTTAATTGTGGCTTTTTACCGGTTATATATCCGGATTTGGGCAAATCAACTGTTGGTAAAGGTAGAAATATCTTCATAAGTAGGCATATAAATAAAGTGCGGGAATTGAAGCGCGAAGATGAGTGTTTTCTGAAAGCAGAAGTGATTAGGGAAATGTCTGTTTCGCTTCCACCTTACCGAATATCAATACAGGTAGGCTATATAACCATATTTTTTAAAAATTGTCATATCTTATAGATTTATTAAAGTACTTTGTATTTCACAGATTGACTGAGCGAAATGTTATCGCCGCTAGTTGCCCTTGCCCAGCTGGTCTTGGAAATACTTGTAAGCATATTGCTGCGGTGATTTATTATGTTAATAATAAACACTGTGTTCCTAAAACTGATGTGCCCCAAGCCTGGGGAAAACCAAGTTCAGTAAGTGCTGCGAAAGAAAAATATTCAAAAGGGAAGCGCATTGAAGAATTATTTCCTCGAAAAATATTAAATAACTGGGTACCAACTTTCAATCCGACTGATATTGATCTTTTAAATAGACCTTGTCCTTTACGCAGAATGCTCCAGGCAGAAAACAAATCAGAAGTCGAACGCACCTGTAAGAGTACTGTAATGTTTTTAGTAAATTCCGTTGAGAATTTAATTTTGAAAGAAGAGTGTGAAAACATTACTTTGGAATTGCTCGAGAATCAGTGCGACATACGTGGAGAATTAGTTTTCAGACCTTTGAATGAGAGGGAACAGAGGGTTTTTGAAAACGATGTGAATATTAATAGTGGCGAAGCTCTTCTCATTTTCGTGACAACTCGGAAACAGAGTGAGTCTCCAGAATGGTACCGAGAAAGAAAATGTAGAATATCGCGAGTACCAAGGCTCATCGCATCAAAACCAGGAGGGAAAACTTTGATAGTTTTAGCTTCTACTCGGATAACTGACTCTAACCTCAGAGGCGTTGCACTACACAATGTTGCATATGGGAAGGAAATGGAACCACAGGCTATTGCGTGTTATCAGGAAATGTTTAATGTGAAAGTAATTTGTTGTGGTTTAATTGTTCATATTACAACCATGGCTTTGTGGAAGCCCAGATGGAATCGTAGGATACAGATACTGCTGGAAGTGAAATGTCCGATTTCTTGCAAGGATAGGGGAATAATGGAAGACACATGAGAACTAAAGTACTTACAAATAGACGAGATGAATAATGTTAGATTAAAAAGAACTCATGTGTATTTTACTCTGTGCCAGATACTCATGCACTTAACAGGACTCAGTTTATGTGACCTATTTATATACAGTAAGAATCATCAACTGCGTGTAACCGTAGAGAAAGACCCTAGATATATTCGTGACTGTATTCTTAAAATAGAACAATTTTATTTTTTGTATTATCTACCTAAACTTGTTACAGGCTAGCTTATGATCATCGATTTTAAATTTATGGCCCTTGCTTATCTGACAAATATTCACTGTATTTTAATGCGTTTGTATTTTGTACTTTTCTAGGTTAAAAATATTAAAATGACAGAATACTAGTTAAGAATGTGCATTCAGTATTTTGGTTAACGGTTTATTACAAAATGTGTTAACATTAAATGTTTGTCGTAATGTCAATCAAAATATTTAGTTATTGCCAAGGTATTCTATTTCACTTCAGTTTTGATTATCTTCTTGGATAACAGGGGACTGCAAATTTGTCAGAACGCAACACATATGGACAATGTCGTCAATATGAGGCAGAAGTTCTATTGAAAGCTTCTGTAAAATATTGTATATTTTAATTCGCTGAATACACCTTTCAACATGCATGCGAACACTTGCAACACTGCGCGTCTTCCTGACCTCGTCAGCTGTCAGCTTCCCATCATGAAGAAAGGGAGGCGTATTTTACTGTACGTATTGATGAATTTTACAGCTTAATTTGGTTCAGTGATAACCTTATAACCGTCTGGAATCTTTCACAGTAATGTAATAATTGGAATTGCATTGCGTCTTACAGAAACAGATGGACCTGTGAGATTCTGTTACCATGGTTACCGTGTTGCATTCTTTCATTATGTCTTTGTAAATATACATGTTTTAAGGTATTTATTTAATTGTGAGGCATTTAAAGAGTAAGTGAGTGCGTTTTGCTTACGCATTGGGTTTTGCTGAGCCTGTAGGTACCCCATATGTGTAGGTTGGTGTTAATGGGACCTTATTTTCGGTACAAAACTGGAATGGGACCTTAGCAGAATAATATAGGGAGGGATGATAATTTACTTCATTACTTCTTGAAAATTACTGGGAGCTGATTAAATAAACACAGTTTTAAAAGAAACTTATTAAGTTATTAAATAATTTTAAAGTAAAAATTCAATCTAATAATTTCATTATATTGATTTGTGCACGAATTCCTAACATTTAACTTTCAAGTATCCAAATTAAAACCAGCACGAACAACGTCATATTATTTCATATATCGTCACTTTAGATTCCATATTTTCATACATTTTATTTCATATTTTTACTCTTTGTCTTTTGCAGCTTTTCAGTAATTTATTTTGTAATTTATTTTCTTATTTATTTATTTATTTATTTATTTATTGCTTGTAAAACACGAATGAAAAGACACGCAGTTTCTGTTTCTAATTTGAGTAACTACTTGATGTATTAATTATACAGAATCGCATAAATGCCAGAATATGGATTCATTGACTTTTTATTGGTGGATTTTTATTCCTGACCGCATAAAACGTAAAGATATCTGGTTCCCACGAAATGTTGTATGTAGTTTAGAATATGGAATTTCATATGCGAGTATTGATTCGTTCCAGTAATAACCACATACGCTCTGCATCATGGCAAACTAGTGTAATGCAAAACATAACATCACATGTATATCTACAGGCCACGAAGCGTTTAGTGAATATTTCTTTCTATTCAAACTAATTGATGATCCCACATACGTGTGGAGTAAAACAATTTCTAACAGTAGACCATATTCTCTGATAAATGCTGAACGAAATGAATTTCGTAATGTCAGGTGATGCTGGCCTTTAGACAAAAGCGAACTCTTGGGCAAAACCTTGAAATACTTCCAAAATGTGCGAAGTGCGTGCTGTGTAACAGGAAGTGATCAGTCAACGGGAGGCAGATAAGCTCGATGTGCTGGCCGGCCAAGTCATGAGAGGAACTCGCTGTATCATGTATGCATATGCATGTAAAAATAGTAGTACATATTGTAATGGGGCATGCTGTTTGTAAAAAGGTATAGGCTATAAAAGCTCTCTTTTTCCAACGCCAATACACACTACAATGTCAAAATAACACTAGTTCTCACACACAAATTCTGTACACACCCAAGTTAACGGGACTCATGACAAATATGTCCCTAGCTCTTAAAATGAAGCAACAACACAACTTCTCTTTATGTCCATCGCTCTTTAACTATATAAGAGACTTGGTAGATTAGCGGTCTGGCTGCTTGCTTCTTGCCAAAACGGACCAGGTTCGACTTCCGAAATGAAACAGTGTCAGTGGTTTTCCGTTGTTTGTGACAGCAAAATTAAAGTCACGTATACCTACAATCTTTATTTTGTTTTAAACTAGCTGTGATCCTCAGTTACATTAGTTGCTTGCATCTAGTGTGCTAGGTAATGTAATCAAATGCGCCCACCTTTGGTTGGCATTTAAGAGAGCTCAACTATGCGAAAACGGCTCTAGAAATAATACACATTACTGATATCTGTGCAGTTGTTTGCTTGTTTCTCTCTAGTTATGTACTTATGACCTGTCTGTGTCTTGTAAGTTTGTGCGAATAAGGACTACTGCCCTCAATAATCATAGCCATGCTTCATTTTATTTTAGCCGACTGTACCCAAAATTGTATGTTTATCTTTTGTGTGGTGAAAGAATAAGGTCTGAGTAGCAAGATTGGTGTTCCCTCCTGTTTCCCGTGTATTTATAGGAAGCACGCATTATCTGCTGAATCTCGCGTTATCGCATGTCGGCCGCGCTGAGGGTTTTGCTACGCGTGCTGTGCGTGCTCTCGCATTCCGCAGCACGCGTGCCTCTGCATGTCGTGTCTTGGGTTGTACGTTGCCGCGTGGGTAGAGTTAAATGTTTGTGTTATATGTTGCCGGTACAGCTGCAACACGCTACATACAAGTGGAACACTCGCAATTTACTCACTAGGGATGTACATGCAGCAAATTAAGAATGATATGAGATGAACTGCCGAAAAGTATCCATTTCAGGAACGTTATTGTACTGTATTACTACCAGGGGAAGTCATGCGTTGTGGTGAGTAGCAAATGCGCTCATTACGCAGAATAGGCCCCGCAAGCACCTTCAATACGTAACGGACAATCTCGTGATATTTCAGGTTCCTGCTGATATTTGCAACCAAAGTATTCTAGATCATCTTACAGATATTCCCCAGGTCATCTCGTGGGGCAGCGGTTATCATTCGTGGATGTAGCCCCAGAGGTCTTGGATTCAATTGCCAGCTCTGCCAAGAAATGTAATTCTGGTCTGAAGACTGGAACAGGGTACACTCAGCTTCGTGAGGCAAAGGTGGGTTCGATTCCCCCCTCAGCCATCCTGGAGGTGGTATTCCGTAGCTTCTCACTTCTACTCCAGGCAAATGCCGGGATGCCTCCTAACTTATGGCCCCGGCCGCCTCCTTCCTAATCCTTGCCTGAATTACAAATACACACACTAATACAGCTATCACAATACCACAGGTTATCAGGCAAATTCTATACACACACCTGAATGCATGGGGTTAAATAACCACGATGACCAAGCCCCTCAAATGAAACAACAAGGTTTCCCCCCTATATCTAAAGAGTTCATAAGGCCCGCTGACGCCTTCACCAAGCACTTATCGACAATGGGATAAATAGTTTGACCTTTCATTTCTCAGCAAGTAAAACGCGAGAACGGGAAGCCTTCGAGATTTGATCTATCCTGAACTCGGGACAAACATTCATCAAAACTAACCATGTGCGTTTCGCTGATTCCACTGCAGAATGAGGGTTTCAATAACTTCCTCTAGGAAATGAAAGTGCACGTGATCGCGGAGGTCAGAGTAGAAGATTATGAGGGATGCACCGAAGTTAAAACGTGCAACAATTTTTTTCTTTCTTTTCCAAATCAGGAGCAGCAGATTAACGAATGTCATCTATCTATATATATAAAGCACGAAGTTTGTCTGTCTGTCTGTCTGTTATGTATACAAATCTACACCGTTTCACCGATCTGAACCAAAATTTGTATACTTACCCTTTGGAACCCAGCGGGTAACCCCGTCAACATTAAATTTCGGACAGACCACCCCATGCCCTGCATTTAGGCCCTTTTGCACAAATCTACACCGTTTCACCGATCTGAACCAAAAGTTGTATATTTAACCTTTGGAACCCTGCGAGTAACACTGTCCACTTGAAATTTCGGACAGACCACCCCATTCCCTGCATTTAGGCCCTTTGGTCCAAATCCACACCGTTTCACCGATCTCAACCAAAATTTGTATATTTACCCTTTGGAACCCTGCGAGTACCACTGGCCACTTAAAATTTCGGACAGACCACCCCATTCCATGCATTTAGGCCCTTTGGTCCAAATCTACACCGTTTCACCGATCAGAACCAAAATTCGTATTCTTACCCTTTGGTGCCCTGCGAGTAACACTGTCTGCTTGGAATTGGGGACAGACCACTCCATTCCCTGCATTTAGGCCCTTTTGCCCAAATCTATACCGTTTCACCGATCTCAACCAAAATTTGTATATTTACCCTATGGAACACTGCGACTAACATTGTCTGCTTGAAATTTCGGACAGACCACGCCATTCCCTGCATTTAGGCCCTTTTTGCACAAATCTACACCGTTTCACCGATCTGAACAAAAATGTGTATACTTACCCTCTGGAACCCTGCGAGTAACACTGTCTGCTTGAAATTGCGGACAGACCACTCCATTCCCTGCATTTAGGCCCTTTGGCCCAAATATACACCGTTCCACCGATCTCAACCAAAATTTGTATATTTACCCTTTGGAACACTACGACTAACACTGTCTGCTTGAAATTGCGGAGAGGCTACTCCATCCCATGCATTTAGGCCCTTTGGCACAAATCTACACCGTTTCACCGATCTGACCCAAACTTTGTATACTTACCCTTTGGAACCCTGCGAGTAACACTGTCCACTTAAAATTTCGGACAGACCACCCCATTCCCTGCATTTAGGCACTTTGGCACAAATCTACACCGTTTCACCGATCAGAGCCAATATTCGTAAACTTACCCTTTGGTACCCAGCGAGTAACACTGTCTGCTTGAAATTGCGGACAGACCACTCCATTCCCTGCATTTAGGCCCTTTGTCCCAAATCTACACCGTTTCACCGATCTCAACCAAAATTTGTATATTTACCCTTTGGAACACTGCGACTAACACTGTCTGCTTGAAATTGCGGCGAGGCCACTCCATCCCTTGCATTTAGGTTCTTTGGCACAAATCTACACCGTTTCACCGATCTGACCCCAATTTTATATACTTACCCGTAGAACCCGACAAGTAACACTGTTCACTTTAAATTTCGGACAGACCACACTATTCCCTGCTTTTTGGTCCTTTGGCAGAAAACTACACCGTTTCATCGATCTCAACCAGATTTTACATAATTACCCTTTGGAACTCGACGAGTAACACTGTCCACTCGAAATTTCGGACAGACCACTCCATTCCACGCATTTAGGCCCTTTGGCACAAATCTACATCGTTCACCGATCGAAAACAAAATGTGTATACTTACCCTTTGGAACCCGATGAGTAACACTGTCCACTTTAAAATTTGGACAGGCCACTCCATTCCCTGCATTTTGGCCCTTGGCACAAAACTACACCGTTTCACCGATCTCCACCAGATTTTACATAATTACCGTTTGGAACTCGACGAGTAACACTGTCCACTCGAAATTTCGGACAGACCACTCCATTTCCCGCATTAAGGCCCTTTGGTACAAATCTACATCGTTCACCGATCGAAAACAAAGTGTGTATACTTACCCTTTGGAAGCCGATGCATAACACTGTCCACTTGAAATTTCTGACATACCACTCCATTCCCTGCATGTAGCTCAGGAATTCCTCGGGGTTGCCAGCTTCCTAACTCACCAGTCATGAGCCCTTGAGGGTGTACCAGAAGTGGTGGGTCTACACACACCCTGCCTCTTTGAGGGCCTTGAGCAGAAGACATGAAAAGGAAAAGAAGGCAGACCCCTCGAAGAATGAGGGTATCAGGAAAGATGAGACAAAGCCAATTAAGGCGGGAAATTGAAAGACTCCCTAGCCCTCGGATACCCTAATACAGTCTGGGTCGGAAGAGAACAAGAGTTGACCAAGGGAGGCCGACAGGAAAGAGAACTGAAATGAGCCCGGCACCAGGAAGTAGAAGCGATGCCAGACTCAGCTGGGGTTCCGTGGTCGCCAACCCACGTTCCACAAGTTGTGAGACACTGGGGGGGGGGTCAGTTGTGAGAATAGCTTGCTGATTCATCGTTAGGTGACTTGAGAGTACTTTCCAGAGCCCGCCGTGTTATCTCCTGCTGTCTATGCTGATGCCAGCACAGGGCCGTTGCGAAACAGTGAGTGATTCCCGGTCAATCTGTATAGGACGGGGAACCCCGAACGTGTGTCATCATATTTCGTCATCATCTGCGATCATCTCAGGTTCGTGCAGCTTGGACCTATATTCTTTGTCTTTGCCGAGCAGTACGCTCTTTCACTAGACGCATCCAGTACAGGCCTAAGCCAGAAAATAAGGTTGAGACTTTGGAAGACATCGAAGCTAGACACCTGAATTACCTATATCAGTTTTAAAATAACACCATGTTCGTTTAGTAGTCATTTTTTCATTACCTTATTATTATCATCATAAGTGCAAATGACCTAGATGTTACGCGCATCATACCAATAATCACCGCCGCATAAAGTCTTTCTCGACTGTGATTTTTAAAATATTTATTTTTGGTTGGTTGGTTCTTAAGTTTAGGGGCTGCGACAACGCGGTCATGTAGCCCCGTGTACCTTGGGTGTGTGTAGAATCTGTCTGATAACCGGTGTTAATTGTGATGACTGTATTAGTGTGTGTTATCTGTTTTTTAATTTAAGTACAAACTGCAACTTAGAATTCTTCAAATAGTTCGTACTTTTGCCGCCAAGCGCCACCGTCAACGACTACTAGGCCAAGTTCGGAACTTAGCTACTAGACGCCACTGCAGTCGGCTCTTGGCAACGGACGTAGACATCTATGAGCGTTGTTTACCTATCCAATTTAGCTTCACGCAGGTGTAATTAGTGGAAGGTTCAATAACATGCCATAAATCTGACATGGGACCGCCGGCTTTACTTCCCCTCCGAAGAAAGGCATACTGACGGATTTTTAACGCTCTTAAAATATCCGACGGCTTCGGCCGGGTTTGAACCCGCTATCTTGGGCATAGAAGCTCAGCATGCTACCAAATACGCCACCGAAGCCGCCATATAGTTATTTTTATTACAGTACATTGTGTACATTATACGTTGAAGTGTCAATTCAATACCGGTAGTAGTTTCCCTTATCATCCTCATCATAAGTGCAAATGACCTACAGTAGATGTTACGCCCATTACACCATTAATCACCACACACAATAAGTCTTCCTCGCCTGTGAATTTTGAAATATTTATTTCTATTACGGTAGTTTGTAAGTTTGACGTGTCAATTCAACAGTAGTTTTTATTATCATCCTTATCTAAAGGGCAAATGACCTAGATATTACTCCCTCATTGTCTTTGGGGGCAAATGACTTAGATTTTAAGTCCATTATATTTCTAAGGAGACCTTAAAACATTATCATCATTCCACCGGGCGAAGCCGGGTACTACTGCTAGTATTACATAAAAACTGTAGCTTTTATCGCTTGACCGCTATGAATCCTTCCGAATTTGCCGCCAACAATGGTCCGTTTTGACGGCGAGAATATTGAACTTTTCGTCAAAAATTCTCGCTGCAGAATTTAGCAGGATTTCAGCACGTATATAATTACGGAGATACATGCGTAGAAGGTGCTTGCAGTGTTAGAAGGTTAGATATATTGATGATATGATTACACAAGACACGCCTCTAGGGTGATCGCCCTCGAACAGGTTCGACTGAACGCAACAAGGAGAGAACTATAGCTCAATTCAATTTAGAAACTTATTGGAAGCTCAGAGTGTGCTTTTGCTCTCGGGTCGACCTTGCTTTTATTGACCGAAGACTACGAAGTTCTGCGCTAAACCGTAACTTCACCGAAGTCTTATGCATTCTTTAAGCTTCTTAACTTGGATGTAGTCGACCTTGTCATGTCGAAACCGTATTCAATTTACTTCATCTAAACTATCCGTTTTTCAACAGAAGCCACAAGGCCTTTTTTGAATCAAGCAGACTGATTTTACATCGATTGAACAGCGGCGGTTAGAGCCGAAGGGTGCGGGCTCGACTCATTGTAATTACTAATCGTTCGTTCCATCTATAGCCTACAGCTTATTTTTATTGTATAATACACGTCCTAATAGCTCGAAACCTCATTTATCAGTTTTCCTGCCATGCGCGTCACATGAAGAGTCGAAATTATCTTGCTAACGGATTGCGCTCGCACAAAGTAGTGCAGCTGATTATCGTTGACATGGTACACATATTTGTTCTGTAGAGTTAATAAAGAGAACTTACAACACACCAAATGAAGTCATATACGAGAAATTTAAATTTAAATGTAGCTTGGCATACATGCAGTTGTTCGTTATTTGGCATAATACACTGTGTGGCTTATAATTGTTATGTATGATTAATTGCTGTGATTTCAGCCCAAGCTCGATTAGGTAGCGACCCGGCACGATTCATTAATGAATGCCTCTGTCATTTAATCATGACTTGATTAAATTCACATTAATAACATGCAATAATCATACCAATCAATAAGATTACTTCACAATTACATTATTATTGAAATTTACTTATGCCATTTTGGTTTATGTAATACAGTGTGTGACAGTACAGTGTTCATGATAGTCTTCAGAATAAAGCTAGAGGAGCATTATTTGTTGTTCCGAGCTTACTATTGCGGACCACTGAGCTCATAAAATAACGGGATTCGTCACTAAACTGTAGAAGATCTTGAAAGGCGACCGATATGTCGGAACGTCGTACATATAGATTCGAGTCGCTCGAAGGACAAAGTAAAGCGAACAATTGCTCTTATCTTCAGTGGAAGAATGCAGACGTCGCCTCGTTTAGAAATTTATGGGCTGTAATTATTAACAACGCGTAACCACTTGTATGCCACAACCTGTTAGTGCAATACCGTTCATCAAGAAATGTCTTGCCACACTGTTGAAACGAAACTTGTATTACGTGAAAGTGACAGCGAGGGCCAGTAAATTTCTATGATCAAAATTAGTTTGTATTTTGTCGTATATATTGACATTTTTCTACTTATCTGAAGAACATCCTCAGCTTATTTCGGAATTCACATGCTAATAAACCTGAATGTTTTCGGAAGGAATTAACTTACGTGCTCCTATAAAAAAAGGTATTTGAGTTAAGTCATAACTAGAAGAATTAGCTATTGTCGAACGTTCCAAGTGTCATTGAAAACTATACGAACTGGATTTTTAACCTTTTCGGGGTGGTATTAGAGTAGGTTAAGATTACTTTTTAAAATTGCGAACCTTGGGTTTATGATTATCAAAATTGAGTGATGGGAATACTGGTCATTTCGAAACTGGCGGCAAGTTGGAGGGTAAACGTGAACGATAAATACATTATATTCTTGGCCTAGCTATAGTTGCACTATATAGCATCTAAAGCTACACAATTTAGTGTTCTGTATAAAATTTGTTGTGAATGCCACAAGCAGTGGGATAATACGTTAATCGCATAATATTGTATATCATATAATTTTAATTAAACTACAACATACGTAGGATTAAGTAATAACAAGTAGTATATTGGTCGTAGGCTGTAAAATAGACATTTAATGTTGAAGACTTGTAAAGAGAAGTATTGTTTTCGCTGAGAGATAAATTAAATATCTATTATTTATGTAGAGAGATATGCTAATACGTAAAATTATCCTACAATTCCACACTGTATTGCTTGTTCAAAACCGAGAAAACCCAATTGAGTTGACATGTTTTGAACTCAAAATATGACACGGGGTATAGTTTTATATAAGCCACACCAACTGCAGTAAGGAGCCACAGCTTGGAAATCATTGGTTCAAATCCGAATCCCGGCTCTGATGGCTCTGATGAGACAGGTCTACCCATAAGCGCTTTATTTTCAACTCGAATGTACAAAGGTAGAATGGAGAAAGGTCTCTGAGTGAAAAAGATCATGAAGGAAGCAGAGAAATGTGAATAAGAGTTTCCTTCCTGATCCTAAACTGGGTGGTTTTGGACAGAATGAGTTCTGTTCAAGAATACGGGGGAAACAAGAATCAGTGCACTTGAGTAAAGTGTCAAAATAGGAATCACACTGTCTGTCGAATTCTTAACCATCTTGTTCATTTTTAGAAGATACCTGACTCAATTGAAGTGACTGATATCGAAATGATTTGCACAACTCAAAACGAGCTTCTCAAGGGGCAGTTGGTCTTGCCAGGATGTAGTTAGTAATTCAAAATGTACCTTTCCAGCAATATAGCCTAACGTTTATTTTTACTCCAGATATACTGTAAGTTAACATGTTTTAAAAAAATATATAGGTAGTAGGAATGGGAACAAATATAACCTTAACTGATGATGATGATTATTATTATTATTATTATTATTATTATTTTAAACATTAATTTGGCAAACAGAGTTAAACTCTTTAAACGTCATTTAATGAACATTTGAAAATTGTGACTTCGTCCCTTCTTTCCCTATACCCTTCATATGTTTGGGCGACTGGAGGTTATATCATTCAATATATTCAAGTAATGTCCTACAAATGCTGAACATCCACGAACCCATCGTGCTGTTTGTATACGAGTGCGATGGCCATCCGTTTAAAAATATAAAAGCTGTAGCCATTTTAATAACATTTCAGATAATCCCTGTAGGTTATCTAGTACAGGGGCGTATATAAGGGGGGGGGGGGAGGTGCTGAGGGGGCTCCAGCCCCCCTCCCCCCTAAAAAGCCAATAAAATTAAAGTGCTGCTTTGGCAAGAGCATAAAATAATTGTAAATTTGGTTGTACCCTAATCTTAACTTATCGGCTAAGTTATAAACAATATTAAAATTGAAATTATACTAACTCGTGGTGTAGTGGGTAGCATTTTTCGCTGCCGTCCCGGAGATCCGAACTTGATTACCGGCTCTGCCAAGAAATTTTAATTCTAGTCTGAGGGCTGGAACGGGGTGCTCTCAGCCTTGTGAGGTAAAGCTGTGAATTCCACAGTATGTTTTTTGAGAAATACATGCAAAAAAAAACTGTTTACCTTTCTGCTTAGTAAATTGACAAATATTTAGATATTTGCCATTCATAAGCCATAATAGAAAGTTCATTAAGTATAAAATTTTATTTGTGTGTTGTGTTGTATTTTACAACTAATTTTTGTATTGCCAGTAATTGTAGGCTATATAAACTTTGAATCTTATCTAAAATAATTACACAAATTTACATGCTCTAAGATATTGGTTGATATTTCTGGGTATTTTGCGGTGACAATCCCCTGAGAGTACTCACAATTTTCCAGGATAGTCAGCCCCCCCCCCCCCCTTCCCCCGATTTTTTTTCTATATACTCCCCTGATCCAGTATGATTTCACCAGACTTGACGTAATGAAGGCCTAGCCATTGACAGACCGGAGTGGTGGTGGTGATGATTATGATTTGTTGTTGTTGTTGTTGTTGTTGTTGTTGTTGTTGTTGTTTAAAGGGCGGAACAGTGAGGTCATCTGCCTCTCAGACCGGAGTAACAAACGAATTAAAATTGATCTCTATCTTTATCCCCATACTCGTCATCATAGAGATCCGGTGGCTGTAATTGTTATTATCAGCACAGTTTGTTCGGTTGTATTTTCATGTCGAGTACTTCGCTCGCACGTTTTATAAGTAGAGGAGGTGGTTGGAATATGGAATATGGTGTTAATATGGAATTCATATTTAGCGGGTGTGGTACGGGAGTGACGCCACTCTGTTAAACTATAGCTCCTAGCGCTACAAGAGTCTAGCTCGCGAATCTCGCACTTGCAGCGAGTGTGTCTTGGAGGAGAGATGATTAGTTGTCCACTGTGTTACAAAAGTTTTTCCAGTTCGTGATAACTTATTTTTTCTGATCTTCCCCGGACGTTCAAGGCAAGCTATCTACTGTGTACCAATTGAGTAACATATCTATGTACACCTATGGAGCTGATACAAGCTACAAGCATGGTGATGGTGGTAATATAGAATTTCAGAGTGGTGTTGATCAATATCAATCAGATGAAGTCAGTGGATTCAAAGAGCCAACATTGGTGCAGCATGAAATCGTTTCACCCTTCCATATCTCATCTAACTAGCAAGAAGGCTGTATCTAAAAGAGGTAGAGAATGTGGATGAGCTTGTGTAATAACAGCCTCTTCGTACAAAAAGGAATTTGAGTCATCTCTAGGAAATAATCCTTCGTCATCCACAGGAAAGCCAACCAACAAACCAAAACTAAAAATGAAGTCTTTCATTAAAGGAAGGAATATTAATCTAACTCAAGAGACACATCCCGCGCCGAATAAATAAATAAATAAATAAATAAAATGAAAGTAACAGAATTTTCATCGTCTTGAGAGCGAGAAAGATGTGTGTGTTGCAGACGACGACACCGACTTGCAGGAACTTGGCACACGTGCTGATGATGGAGATGTGCCTATTTAGTGGATGAATCTTTTCCGATGATAGGAGTGGTGAAACATTCATTAAATGTGTAGTGTGCAGTATGTGGGCACATGTACAATGTGCAGATACTGAGCAAAATTATTACGTGTGTGATTTCTGCAAATGAAAATACAATTCAAACAGTTTATCTCTCCTGAAACGTGTATTCAATATTACTACTCTATTTTCAATAGACCTCGAAAGTGCACATTTTCTTACAAATTATTTTTTTGGTGTGGTATCAGTAATATATATACAGTGGAACGTGGCTAATTCGAACTTCTATAATTCGAAATCTTCTTTAATTCGAATTTTTCTCTTGGTCCCTAGCATTTTATATGCAATCAATGCTAAAAATCGTGGTTAATTCGAATTATATTTTTGATAATTCGTAGTTTTTAGTGTAAAAAGCCGATAGGAAGCCAAACAGTTGGGTCAGTTCCCGAAAAAACTGTTCCTAGTGCAGCCCAAGCAACAAACCACATCACCTAACTGACGCGTTTTTTTTGAAAGTAGAAATGACGTAAGTGATTCGTTTCCGTTCCTTAAATTTGTTAGATTCTTTTGTGATGGCTGAGAGACTTAATTGTAGGAAACATGTACAAATCTCAAACTATTTTGAAAAGCAGTAGATTTCTCTCAGACTAACTAGACTGCTGGATAACTACTGTCGTTAAATAGGTGAATAGTACATTTTGGTTTTATTTTTCATTTGAAACTTTTGAGGTTATTCACGATACAGTCTTTTTAAAGTACAGTTGTCCATTAATCTGCTTTGTTGAACGTAAATCATTATGTAAACATAATACAATATATTTTCTCTACCCTTTTCAAAGAACTTTCTTAATTCGAATTTTTGGATAATTCGAATTTTTTAATTGGTCCCTTGAGGCTCGAATTATCCAAGTTCCATTATATATATATAATATAATGCCAATGTAGTTATCAGTAGAGCCCTGCGCGAATAAGCAAAACTTGATCCGCATCCGCACAACTGTTATCCGCATCCGCACAACTGTTTACCGCATCCTCACGGCATTTTACCGCATTTCCGTGTTTTATATCCGAATCTACCTAATATTTTTAATTTGATGAAGCATAAATTACTGAAGCAACATATTTAGACATTTGAGGAAAAAGTCGTTCCCTCAGGCTTTGTATATCATGTACTATGTTGAAAATGAATGCTATACAGCCAGAATTGCAACCATTTCCTATTTTGCGTGTCAATTATGCTTAATGACATAATTTGAATAAGATTAGCTTAAATCATCATCTTACATTTGTCATGGAAACGCATAACGGAAAAATGTGTTGTCATATAAACATCTGGGTTCTAATAATGGTATTAAACAAGTTCGGTTTGTATTCTAAGAACTATCCGAAAATTTTATCCAAACATTATCCGCAGTTTATCTGCTATCCGCACAGCCATGCAAACTATACCCGCATGGCAAAAAAATGTTGCGGGTTTATCCGCGGATATCCGCATCCGCATCCGCGAAGGGCTTTAGATATCAGATGTAGAATTAAATGAAATACCAATCTGTATTAATGAATAAAAAAAAACTGGGAACATTTTTATTTAGTAAATACAAAATGGTATTCCATATTCCCACCATCTCTTCTAATAGTAGACTCATAAATTCATGTAGCCATTACGCTGGGAACCTATGGACGGTCAATTACATCCAACAAGTTATGATTCTCAATATGTGGGTATGGCAATATTTCGTTGTCTCTTGCCTCTAACATGAGTTTAGGGTGGCGGGATCATTGTCCCTTATACCTCTCTCCCTGTATCTTAACTGTTAGGCTGTGGTTTCTCATAAAGAAAAAGGATACCGGTATGTCATGAATTTAGCTAGTTTTCTCGTATAGTCTATGTGTTTTATTACAACTGACAACGCCAATGACCTTCGTGCTCCATTTATGTTCCTACCCGCGGCTTAGTCGTGGTCGTTAAAACGTGCTCCGCGGCCGCGAGGGCAGTTGAAGCAAGTTCGAAGATCGCAGGTTCGAATCCCGACGCCGGCAGCGGCTATACCGAGATGGTACCGTACTTGAAGTCCCTGGGCACCTACCTCATCCCTGTCCCTACTACAGTTTATTCTACTACAGTCATCACGTAAATACAAGTTATCAGACAGGTTCAACTCACACCCGACTACATGGGGCTGATGATCAAGATGTCCCTAAAATGAATTATTATTGTTATTGTTAACAACAAATAATCCCTAAATACTTCCGTATTGCGGTTTTTAAGCGTTTACTTAATTCCAAAATATCATGCTTGTCAAATGTACTATATCGGCATGTCTCTAAATACCCTACTTTCATACACTACAATCAAGACTGACCTCGTTCTGTACAACAATTTAACCGCTAGAATGTGCCACCTGTAAATTATACATGCACGGTGCCTATCGGAGGAAGATTTTTCAACTAACAGTTCATTAACACAAGATTGTTAGCTGACTTTTCTCTGTGTAATAAGATTTTGGAATTGCTCATCTCTGTTCCCACAACAAGTAACTATAAATGTCTTAACTGTAAATATCTCCTTAACTCCTCTTTTTGATGTTTTAACGTACATTTCCATTTTGACACAGACATACTGTAGTACATAATACGCTACATGGCCATTAGTCATCGGGAACTCGTTGGACTGCACTAACCAGGACTTGGTATGGTGCAGGTATAATTTCGCTTCGCCTTTCGCTTCTATCACTACCTCGATCAGCAGCTTAGTGTGGCTTTATGAATGGGCTTGAGGTCAGGATTTTGGACCAGCTATTTGAGGTCAACCATTTCCATGTTTTCGAACTCCTCGGTTGTAGTTTATTTTCTGGACGGGTAGATTTTCAAACTGAAAAATAAATAAATAAACCGATTTCAAATTTCTTACTAAATTGACCAAAACCCATTCATAAGCCAGGCATTGTTGGATCCAGGAGCTAAAATTGTTGTAGCACAACCAAACGCACGTTTACCTGAACCATGCGATAAATCCATCTCTTCGGAACTTCACAGTCATTTAGTAAAGGTCGTCCATTGGTTCGTCATAAATCGTAGCATGATTGGATGCTCCACGTGATATCATCCTGGGGGTTCCCCTAGGTCTTCTCCCGATTTCCTCTTCCATCCACTTATTTGCCACTCTTCCATTCTCCATTTTCTGTAAACAACGCTCTTAGGTTGCTACGTTTGTTGCCAAGAGCCGACTGCGGTGGCGTCTAGTAGCTAAGTTCTGAACTAGGCCTAGTAGTCGTTGACGGTGCCGTTTGGCGGCAAAAGTAGGAACTATTTGAAAAAATCAAAGTTGCAGTCCTTACTTGAATTTAAAACAAGTAGTTCCGTGAAGAACTATACAGCCTATTTTCATATATCCTACTTATATTACCTGCCACTATCAACATACAAAATTTCAGTTCGATTGCTGTAATAGATTCGTAGATATTGAGTACCGACTAAATATTTCGGATGGTCGCCATGTTGGATTTTATATATGCAGGTCCTAGAGTTATGCAATGTTACATGAAGATTATTGTGTACGTGTAGCATTCAAACTTCACTCGCATGATTAGGACACAAGAAGTAACAAAGAGATTTTAAAATTTCGCACAGCTGCCATTTTGTGGTTTTGGAAATAATTCAAATAAATTAGATGCCAGTGGATTAACATTCGTATAAGGATTTCCTGTACCAAGTTTCACTGCACTAGGATGGTTAAGTTGCGAGAAACGTCCATGTGAATGTTTATACTTCGCGTCGCCGCCATGTTGGATTTGTGATCACCAGGTTATTTAAAGTCATATAGGTCAACTTATGTTCATAGCCCCTATAAACATAAAAAAAATCAGTCTGATTGCTATAATAGATTCGTAGATATTCAGAGTAGTCTGAATAATTCGGATGGTCGCCATGTTGGATTGTTAAATGTATAGGCCATAGAGTCATGTATCATTAAAGGAAAATTATTGCGTAGGTTCATTATTCAAACTTTCACTTCGATCGCTTGATTACGACACAAGAAATAAAAACTTGATTTTTAAATTCGCGCAGCCGCCATCTTGAGGTTATGTAAACAATTGAACTAAATTAGATACCAGTGCATTATAATATGTATAAACATTTCTTGTACCAGATTTCATTGCGTTTGGAACATTAAATCGCGAGAAAGGTCTATTTTAAATTTTCAAATTCGCTTGGCCGCCATGTTTGTTTTGTAGTTAACCGCTTTTTGAAAGTGTTATAAATGAACTTCCAGTAGTGCCCTTTATCTCCGTACAAAATTTCAGGGTGATACAGCTAATAGTTTCAGAGATATAGAATGCCGGTGAAATATTTCGCTCATGCGCCATCTTGTGGTTATGTAAACAATTGAACCAAGTTAGATGTCGATGCATTGCAATGTGTATACACATATACTGTGCCAAGTTTTATTGCGTTTGGTTGGTTAAATCGCGAGAAATGTCTATTTAAAAGTCGCAAATTTGCGTGGCCGCCATGTTGTTTTTGTAGTTACCAGGTTTTCAAACGTCACATAGGTGAACTTTTAGAAGTTCCCTTTATCACCGTAATCAATTCCAGGGTGATATCGGTAATAGTTTCGGAGATATTGAATGTTGGTGAAATATTTCGCACAGCCGCCATGTTGGATTGGTGAGACTTCACAAAATTTGAAGAGCACGATCAAGGTCGCCCGGAATAGTGCTATGAACTTACCGAGTTTCATTGAAATCGCTCCAGCCGTTTAGAATTTATTAGGGGGGACACACACACACACCTCACACACACATACACACACGCGCACTCACACACGGACAAAGGTGATCTCATAAGCCTATTTTTTTTTTTCAAAATTGAAAATAGGCTAAAAACAGATACACACACTAATACAGTCATCACAATTAACACCGGTTATCAGACAGATTCTACCCACATCCAAAGTACACGGGGCTACATGACCGCGTTGTCGCAGCCCCTAAACTAAGGAACTAACCAACCAATTCTCCATTTTCATGAAATGTCCGAAATACGTCATCCTTGCTTTGGCGATTCTTTCACTTCAGCCTGTGATTTCATTTCTTATTTCGGCCCCCTTGGTTTTTTTTTCATCATGGTGCGGAGAAATTTCATTTCCATAGCTTGGAGACGGTTCTCTTGGATAATACACTAGTTTCCAAGTTTGATACAAGATAGCTGTTATAATAGGGTCTGGGAGAGCTAATTAGAGGCTCATAGAGGATGTGAAGTATACTTGCAAGGGCTGTGTTTTGGAATTGTTTAGTGCTTGGAGGGGAAATGGGCAGAGAGAGAAGGGATGGGATGTGTTGGCGATTGTGTGTACGCTGCAACTGCCTGTGTTGCTGTTAGCGCATTTTTGATGTACCTACATCCTGGGTACGACGCCGCGTGTCGCTCTCCATAGTTTATACACGTGGGAGTGTCTCTAGGCACCGTGCAATCTTTATGTCGGTGCGGACCGCCACATCGATTGCACCTGGTATCGTACTTGCATTGATATGCAGTATGATTTAGGCGCTGACAGTTGTAGCACTGGGTAATGAGTGTAGATCGTTGTCTGGGAGGTAGACGTCGCGACGCCTGTGTATATGTAGGTGTAGAGGGGGGCGTTGGTGGAGCAGTGTTCTCTGAGGGAGAAGCAACCGCTGCAGTGTCAGGGGCGTGAGGGATGACGTCACCCTCTGAGGGAGGAGTGACCATGCCTGAGGGTTCGGATTTGTGCTGGACAGAGGCTTGAGAAGTCTTCTTTTTCCTCTTGGGTCGAATGAGGGCTTGTGCAGTTTGTGTCCAGCGGTCTCCTGTGTCAGGGACTGTTTTGAGTATGCTCGTGTTGTATGTCAGGAAATGTAGATGAAGGAGTGTCTTCTGTTTGTGTTTCCGCTGTGGCTAGTGTTGTTTCAAGATAGGGGATGAGGATAAAGGAGGGGATAGCCGGGTGGCTCTTGAGGGCCGCCTTAATGATTTCTAGGCGATCATCATCAGTGGGAGTAATGCCAATGTGATGGTTGCCCAATTCGTCAACAAGAGTAATGCACTTGGCAATGGGAGTGAGCACGCTGATTACTGCTCCTCTTGAGTGAGGGCAGATATTTCTCACCCCGAGACGGGCGAATGAGGATCAGCGTGCTCTTGACGGACCTGCGGGTGGGAGATGTGTACCATAGCTGCTCCCCGAAATCAAAATTCGGGAAGATGCCATGGGGGCGGATCTTGTGGTGGCGAACTGCAGGAGTGTACTGAATTAGGTGAGCCTGCAGCTTCCGTGTGTGCTGTTGTTCAGCTATAGTCCACCAACATGTGAGAGAGAGAGAGAGAGAGACCAGTCGTTCAAGGTTACCAGTTTAAGAGCAGTTGGAGCTGCGACGATGAGCGCGCTGGTTAGAAATTTAAATTAAATAATTAATAATTAATTAATTGGCTGCTTGGTGGGGAGAGGGGATGAGTTATACAAGTTTTAAAACTCGGGGGCGATATGAATTGCTTGACGTGGAAGGTTAGAAGGTGGGTTTGTTGCTTAACAATGGGTAACGGTAGGATAGGGTATTGTTGGTTTAAACTTGGGAGCGGGAGAGGATTAGTCTATTGGCTATGGCAGGTTTGACGATAACGAAGAGTTAGCGGCTAATGGACGGGCAGATCATCAATTCATGGAGCTCGAAGTGCTCGGAAGCTAGTCTCGTCGTCTGTCCTGTCAGAGTACGATTGAAGGCAATCTGTCTGTGCTACATGGGGAGCGTATGCAACTGCATTGCGAACTTCGGCGATGGCAGAGGTACTTTCAACAGCTGAGTACTGTTCCTCAGTTTGGGTAAATAGCTCTCATGTTAAAAAGGTGGATACAGTCCTGAATGAGACAACGCGTATTATTAGTGACACAATAAAATCTACCGCCCTTTTCTGACTGCCTGTGCTTAGTCACATAGAACCGCCTAGAATTAGAAGACTGAACAACTTGGTCAGAGAGTACAACAAGATATTGGCCAATCCTGAACTCCCCATTCATGAAGATGCTAGCACCAGATATAGCCGCCTCAAGTCAAGATCTACTCATATTCAAACAGCACAGGGAATGGTTAGGAAGGATTATGATCCAAAAGCTGATTGGCAACAAGAGTGGAACAGCATAGCTCCGATGCAATGGCAGGCATTGTTCAACTTTCTATATCTGCCAGCTGGCTCAAGGCCGCACTAGATAGACAGGCCACAAGGCTCCCCCTCCACTTTGGTCGCTACGTCACACATGTAGCCGGACGCTTCACTTCTCGCCACATCACCAGTGACTTGTAGGCTGAGATGAACCTCGCAGCAATGACGCATTTAATGTTATTTAATGATTGAAACGTGTGTGAACATAGTGAATTATGCCACACATGTGACCGGACGCTTGACTTCTCGCCAGTGTCTTGTAGGCTGAGGTGAACCTCGCGGCAATGACGTATTTAATGGTATTTAATGATTGAAACGTGTGTGAATATAGTGAATTATGCCCACGTCGTGTTGTGTACCTGGTTGTAGAAGCAACTACAGTTCAAACCAACCTAATATTTCAGTATTTAAATTCCCTACTGACTTGGTTCGGAAACAAAAGTGGATCTTAGCCATCCATCGATCCGAATTTGTCCCGTCGGCAAGCTCTGTTGTGTGCATATAACACTTCCACGAAAGGTTCATAATTAGAGAGGATTCTGTTAAAAGACCCGATGGGTCCATTTTAACTGTAAAACGTGACCATTTGAAACTCGCAAACGATGCTATTCCTACTAAGTTTGAAAATATGCCAGCCTATCTGTCAAAAAATCTTCCAACACCGAGAAAAACTCCTATTCAAAGACAAAAAGAAATTGAAAAACGGGAAGAAGAAAGAAAAAAAGCTGAAGATGATGATGATTGGGTCAAGGACTTCGAGGACGTTAAAGGTTATTTCAGTATTAAATGCAAACAAGATTTTGACAAAGTTTTTGTCAATTTTGACAGCCAAAGACTCTGTATTTTCAAAATTTATATGACTGAGGAAAATGTTCCGAAAATTGGTACTTCTTTAACATTAAACGAGACTCTTGATTTTAAAGCCGTAAAGCATGACATTTTGATCAAGGGTAACCCTATACGTGCATTAGGTGACAGAGGCAAGATCTTAAAATGGTCGAATTTGAGAAATATCTGTAACTTCCTGTTTAGTCCAGCTTCTAGTTGAATAGTTTTCAATTTTTCAATGAAATGGCCGGAATCTTTGACGAACGACTGTGTACCGCCGATATGTGGTTGAAGTAAGGTAGCTAAATGTTTGGCAATGCTATAAGTTGGTGATCCAATAGCAATCACGATAGGACGAAGAGGAACATTATCTTTGTGTATTTTTGGTAAACCATAAAGTCTTGGTGGTAAAGCTTCACTTCTGGTGGTTACCTTCTTTACGTTTTCAGGTAGCGAAGATACCTTGATCAGGCCGTTTGTTTCACGAAGAATCCGGTTGGTAGGATCTCTCAGTAGTTTTCGGTAGGTACCCGGGTCTAAAAGTTCCAAAACCTTGGCAGTGTAGTCGTCCATGTCCAAGATAACCGTTGCGTTCCCTTTGTCTGCAGGAAGAATGATTATGCTCTCGTCCATGTTGAGAGTCTTTAAGCCTTTCTCTCCTGAGGTGTGTGGTTACTCTGCGGTGCCGGTGCCTTCTTGATTATACGTGAGGCTTCATGACGAATTTCATCTGCTTGTTCAGATGGTAGCTCACGGATTGCCGCTTCAATATTGGCGACAATGTCTTCCACGGGAATCGAAGGAGGGGTCACTGCGTAATTTCCTCCTTTCGCTAGTATAGAGATTTCCCACTCTGACAGGTGGCGATTGGTCAGGTTAACAATTGTCCGTGAGATGTCCAGCGTAGGCGCAGTTACCGGCGCGGGTTGGTCTCTCTGTAACCGCTCAAACTTTTTCTTCTGCCGGATGCTAGACTGTTCAAATGTTGAACGCATAGAGTAGAAGGTGATACGATCTACATTTTCCCAGTCCTGATATGAGAGTGTGCTGCTGATGCGGTAGTGCAGCTGTAAGAGTGCCTGATCTGTAGTAGCGAGCCCCTTACGTGCAAAGCTTATGCGTTCACGTAATAGCGAACGTTCTTTTCGATCATATATTCTATGGGCTCTAGCTGAGGTTAGTGGTCTCTTCATTTTAATAAACTTGGGAATCATACCTGTGTCTCGGCATCGAAGAAGAAACGCGAGTGATGACAGAAGTTGCGACTTTTTCTTCCTTAACCTCTCAAAGCGACGAACTAAGTGTGATATTTCCTCCCCGTAGAGGCGAATTAAGTAAAAATGTAGACTTTCAAGACCGGCGTTGAAATAGGAATCTCCGTTTCGCGGGCTTATAGCCTTTCTCTCCTGAACGCAGTATTCAGCGAAACGTCAGGACGACAAAATGTCCTTGGAACACGACCTATAAGCCCGCGAAACGGAGATTCCTATTTCAACGCCGGTCTTGAAAGTCTACATTTTTACTTCTCTATGTAAGCTTTCCATCTCTCAATCTTTTCTTCCCTATCTGTTAGAGGCTTTCCATTTGTGTCCTTAATATTACAGCACTTAGTCTTCTTTTCTCCAAAAGTATTCTTAATCCTTCGATAAGCTGTGTCTACTTTTCCTAATTTCAGACAATTTTCTATACCTGCACATTTCTCTTTCAACCATTCTTCTTTCGCTTCCTTGCACTTCTTGTTAACCTCATTTCTCAGACGTCTGTATTCTGCTTTCCCCTTTTCATCTCTTAGATTCTTGTGTTTCCGCCTTTCATCCATCAATTCTAGTATACCCTGAGTGATCCACGGTTTTCTACCTATTCTTTCTTTCCTACCAATGTTTTCTTCTGCGGATTTTGTTATTTCATTCTTCAAAAGTGCCCATTCGTCTGCAATTGAAGTTTGTTTAGGGTTTTTCATTAGTCCTTCCTTTGTACTCTTCTTAAATCTTTCGTTTACATCCTTCTCTTTCAGTCTGTCTATTGCCCACCTTTTTGGCTTTTGACTTTTCTTCAGTTTCTTCAACTTTAATCTGCATTTCATTACAACCAGATTGTGATCAGAGTTTATGTCAGCACCAGGATATGTTTTACAATCCAAAATCTGGTTTCGAAACCTCTGCTTGACCATAATGAAGTCGATTTGGTAACGCCCTGTATCTCCTGGTCTCATCCATGTGTATATTCTTCTATTGTGGTTATTGAATAAGGTGTTAGCTATGACCAATTCATGCTCGGTGCAGAATTCTACCAGCCTGCTTCCTCGATCATTCCTTTCACCTAATCCGAAATCTCCTACTATCTTCCCTTCTCTCCCTTTTCCTACCACAGCATTCCAATCTCCCATTACTATAACATTTTCATCACCCTTGATATACCTCAGAATTTCGTCTATTTCTTCGTAGACCTTTTCAACATCCTCATCATCAGCTTGACTGGTAGGCATATAGACTTGTACCACTGTAGTGCAGGTAGGTTTTGTATTGATTTTTGCTACAATAATCCGTTCACTACATTGCTCTTAATATTCCACCCGCTGTCCAAGTTTCCTACTCAATATGAGGCCAACCCCTGCTTGGCCATTGTTTGATTTAGTGCTAATGACCCTATAGTCTCCTGACCAAAAGTCCTGTTTTTATTGTTAAATAATGATAATGTAACGTCAGTTGTGTTAAAGCCAGAAGAAAATTATTATTTCAATGTAATCGACAGGGGAGCTTTGAAATATCCATCAGATTTTATTGTTTTGATCACACAATTTAAATTATTTAATATACTTATAAGTGATAAATATGAATCGATGTTTTTACAATGCGACTCTCAAAGAAACATTCTGATTTTGATTGTCAACAATGTTCTGGAGAATGAAAACGTGGTGTTTGAAACATGCAGTGATTGTGGAAGTAGTTTTAAAAATTTTGTTGACAAATGTATATGCATATTTTGTAATATATTAATAAATAGGCTAACTATAGAAAAGTTATCGAAGACAAACTCATGGCTAAGTAGAAGAAATCCTCAAGTAAGGACACCCATAAATCGCCAAAGAGAAGAAGAATTGATAAATTGAGACCTTAGGGATTGTTAGATAAGTTCTAAGCAGAACCCTAATTTTTAAAGAAGGTTCCAGCCTATTATTGTGAATTCCTATCATGTATTTGCCTAGAAATATTAAAACTATTTTTATAGGTATTATGGGTTTTAATATTTTACATGAAACTGTGTTCCGTTACAAATGGCAGTAGTTGTCAGCTCAAATTTACGTAAGGAAATGTCAATTGGAGGTAATATTGGTACATAAACTGCCCTGCCCCCCCCCCCCCCCCCCCCCCCCACACACACATAAAACTCGCGTAGTACACAAGCCTAAATACAACTACAATTGAAGGCCTGTTCAAATACATCGATAAGGTTCTATAAGTAAGAGCGGGCCGTACACTGCCGTGCTGAGCGTGGGCCACTTCTGTGACGTCACGGCCGGAACCTTGTGGCCTGTCTATCTAGTCATGGCCGGCTCTACGGAAGGCCGCGGCGTTCGACCTTGCAACGCTGCACTTCTCTGAACTGGGATGGCCATAGCAGCCGGCCAGCTGTTGATGCGTGTGCTTCGCCACGAAAACAAATTGATATAACGAAATAATATTTGTTCTTTTCAACATTAAAGTAAAAGGATTGTCAAGAGTGAGTAGGGCTTACTTGGAGTAACAAAACCAATTTGCTTTCAATATTTATTTGACATTTACAAAATATACAACAGGTTGGCCTCTAACAAAGAATAGCAAGTTTTCTGTGATTACTATGGCAAGTTACCCGTTCATTCCTCAACTTCCTGTAATTATTTAACAAAATGTTACTCATTGTTAAGACAATACTTGTGACTATTGTCATAACATTACATCCACAGGTACAAGTTTTCTCGACAGTTTCCGACAATTCAATATCTGATAAAATACCGAGTAGACTAAGATTTTGAATTACTTGGCGTTGATTGTTACATTTACATTTTAAAAATTGTTCCTCAAACTTATCAGAAATTAGTGTCTGCGTAATTCCAACAACATGTTTACACACTGATAAAATAAAATCTGCAGGAACTGAAAGTCCGCCCCTATTTATTTCATTGAAGTAGCTGTCATTTATCTTTTCTTTATTTCTAAGCAAAGCCAAACATTCTTCACATTTTATTCTTGAACATTGCTTGAACGATATGTAACCACAGGCATATATAAAACCCGACTCATCGAATTGTATGTTTTCAGTGTACTTGTCTTCTAAAATACTGTAAAAGGTATCGTCAACAGTAGCTGACGAAAGGCTGCTTGTTGTACTTTCTCCTGAATTTGTATCGGAAGAGGACATTATCATTTCTTTCGAAAAAGTAACTGCTCCATACCTGGCTGAATGAAGGCCAAGTACGCTTTTCTACCTTATTTTCAATTCGGCCTCCATTACCTGAGTAACTGATATATTATAGTTGCCGCCTGATAGTTGGCGGTACTGCCCAAACCTGGATTCTAATTGGTCACTCTGAAATTTGCCAGTTAACACATAAGAGGGGTTCACATTCTGTAGAGCATAAATAATAATCTCACGTAATACATTGGTTGTTACATACAAAGCGTTGTAAGTTTCATTGGTTAAACAACTCTTTTTTGAGGAATTATTTTCATCGTTCTTTTTCCACGTGGACAACCATTGGAGGAATGCCTTTAGGAAAGCCAACCTTTTGTCTTCGGGATTATGGAAAGGCATTTGAAGACTATTACGTTTAACAACATGGGTGAGAGGCCGCTTAATATTAACAATGGACCACCACATTAGGATTACTCTGACAAAAAAAAAGCAGTACCTTTATAACAATACTTAATCAGTAAATCGGATTCCTTTTTGTAGATCGCTCGTATGTCACTAAATGATGCTTGAGTTACCTCTTTAAAATCAGGGTTACAGTATTCTGAACTTAAAACATTTGAAAATGAGTCTAAATCTTCCCATACAGGAATAATAAATGACTTATTAATGCCACTTAAATTCAGCCAATTATTTCGTATATTTTTAATACATGGACACTGTCATATAAAACAAAGGTTTTTAGGAGGTTTCCATCAATATGGAACCAGTAATTACTATCAGAATGTTCGGTTAGTTCTTTGAACATAGCACGATTCACACCATTATGATAGGCAGAATATTTAGGCCACAATCCTGTATTTGCCTGATAACACCTTTCGCAATATCAGCTAGTTGCAAACCCGTTAATTGTTTCACTGGAACTAATTTAACAACCTCTTTCAAATTTCCAAAAGCAGAACTAACGAGAAAGGCCAGAACTGTCTTAGCTAAATCGAAAGATTCATTTGTAGCAACACCAAAGAATTGCCCATTTTTAAAATCTAAAGTTTGTTTGACATGTATTTCATCAACCTGTAAATGTACAACCCTTTCTAAATTTGATAAATCTTTCACAATGTGACTTAGAAAGTTACTGTTCTCTTCATCAGCTTTCAGGGATATGGCGAAGGAAGTTGTTAATTTTTGTTAAACTCGGGGATGAGGTAGGGATAAAATATGGTTAAATCTAATTGCGTTATAACACTTTGTAGACTGCATATAAATGAGGAATGCATTTAGAGTTGTAGTGACGTTATATCTAGGTTTCTTTAAAAAAGTAAGTGTAAACTGATCTTGCAGAAACATTAACTTTTTAACAGAATCTCTGAAGTTTCGTCTCCCTGGTTTTCAAGGTCAGTTTTTAGGTTATCTATTAAACTATTAATCTGGACGACTAGTGAACGTACAGAACTTACAGGTAAGAAAAAGTCGTGGCAAAATTCTATTGCTTGGAACAACTGACTCCACTTACTTAATAATGAATTTCGAAATATTACAGAGCCAGAATGAAGAACAACAACGTTAGGAATTACGCCTCCATTGATATGAATTTCGACCGTAAAATCATTGTTTACCCTAATACTTCACCTTATTTTAGGTATGCTTGACACATCTAATTTATACAAAATACAATAGTTTTCACTAGTACTTACAGACCAGTCTGTTTTATGGTCCACCAATTTATTTTGTATATCACAAACAAAGGACTCGAAAGTCGTAATTTTGTTGGCTTCCTCAGCAAGGGTCTTCTCACATTCCTCTGCAGACTTTTTCCGTTCTCTTTCTTCTCGTCTTTCCTCTGGAGATTTCCTTATCTTGGAGGAGCACTTACTCAAATACGATGGTAAGTTTGGGAATACCTTTGGAACCGCACGAGGTAACAATACAGGCTTCTTCCGTGTGAATTCCTTATTATTCCCATCACCATCCTTGTATTTTTCAACATAACTTACGTCTTCAGGAAGAAAGTGTTTAATACATACGAAGGAATATTTCGTAGGTACCCAATTGGCTCGAGGAATTACGCCTCCATTGATATGAATTTCGACCGTAAAATCATTGTTTACCCTTATACTTTACCTTATTTTAGGTATGCTTGACACATCTAATTTATACAAAATACAATACGTTCCCATATGGCTTTCAATTATGGATTTTTAGGAAACACAAACAATGTCAGAAATCCTTCAGTTTGTATCGATGAACGATAATTAGACTTACAATTCGGCACAACACAAGTCTTTGGCATTGTAGCTAGCCACTATACAGTAATAATCAATGGTATAATTTCATTTACATAGAGTATTTTGAAGAAAACACGAGCGCGTGACACATTTTCCATGTAACTCAATGGGCTAGGCAGAGCAGACTGGCCATTCACGACGAGGTTGCCAATTTTCACCCGCCGCGGCCTTCCGTAGAGCCGGCCATGATCTAGTGCGGCCTTGGCTGGCTTTGATTTGCCCCGCAAGACATGGGTAACTCTCTCTCTCGAGCCCGCACTCACCAGGGGAGATGCGGATCAATGATGTTTAAGTGGGGTATGCGATCTTCCCCAACCTGTGATTGTGGTACAGTTAAACAGACTATGAACCATATTGTCACTGAATGTATTAGTAGGGTATTCACTGGATCAACACAGGACTTTGTAATAGCCTCTACTGAAGCCATAAGATGGCTAGAAAATGTAGACACCCTTTCCCTTGCATGATTGTTACAGTTGTAATACCTATTGTATATTGTTTATGTTGATTGTTTTGTGTTGTACCATACGCTAATAATAATAATAATAATCAAGACGCAATTTACAAATCTTAGTCTGCCCCGGGTTGCCAACCGTTAGTAAATCATACGGTTGCCCTTTAAAAACTCGCAAACGACTTACTTTAAACAAAATATTATTTGAACATAGTACGCACCACAAACATTTTTTATCAAGTTTAGGGTCATTCCAATGTACCCAGCAGTTCGGAATAGGTGGTACTAACCTTGCAGATACTTTGGAAGAAAAAAAAAATCGCAAACGATTGACCTTATTTTGACCAAGCTTAGTATGAACATAACATGTGCCACCTAGACACAATTTATAAAATTAATCCGTTATAGGGTTGCTAAACGTTAATAATAGATAGTACCAACTTTTCTGTTTACCTTCAGGAACTATCAAACTGCAATATACAATTTAGGCCCTCTCAGTATTAGCAACCGTAAATAATTGGTGATACCAATTTAACGCCTATCCTCGACTAAACCCTTACAACTGATTAGTTCCTAACGGAACATAGTTTGTGTTCAACAATATGAGCTTTAGGTGCATATTAAGTTTTTCAGTATATGGTGCAAAAGTGTTTTGAAGTCAAATGTCAAAATATACGAGGGTCGAGTCATAAGTCATGGCAACATTTTTTTCTCTCTCGCGAACAGGAGACAACACGGAAAATCTACGATATGCATTTGGAAATGTCGCTGACGTGTAACACCTCCTTCCGTAATGCTGTTACGATGTCTTCTTTGTTAGCAAACCGTCCTCCACGTAGTGGCTTCTTGACTTGGGGGATTAGATCATAGTCACATGGGTTCAGATCATGCGAATAAGGCGGGTGTGGAAGAACCTCCCATCCCCACCGTTGTAAGCGACGCTGAACGATGGCTGCTGTGTGAGCTGTCGTGTTATCGTGTAGGATTATGGCGTCGTCCAAACGATCAGGACGTTTGGTTCGCACTGCACGGCGCAATTGGTACACATAAAGGAATTGTAATATACTGCATTGACAGTGTGGCCCTCACGCACTGGATGACACACAAGAACACCTTGAACTTCGTATGCCAGGATGACCATAACCTTATTGGGCGACGGATTTTGTCGAACCTTGTGTCCCCGTGGTGACCCCAGACGACGCCATTCACTTGATTGTCTCTTCAGATCAGGTCCATAAGCATGTGCCCATGTTTCTTCGACTGCAATAATGTAATTCAACATGGCTTGTCCTTCCTGCTGAAACCTCTCCAGATTAATGCTACGTGTTTCGTAACGAGTCCACTTCTGTACCTCCTTTAAGTGATGTGGCACCCACTTTGCACAAATTTTACGCATGTAGGTCCTTTGTAAAATGCGCCGTATTGTTGCCGCTGGTATTGCTGTATGTTCTTGCAATTTCGCTATAGTCCAGGGCCTGTCCTCCTGTAAACACTGATCGATCACCATTATCCGTACATCTTTGTCCATGGACACTGGACGACCTGGGCGAGGCAAATCGGCAGTTGATAGTCTACCCCGTTTGAACGTCTCCACCCACTTCGCCACTGTTTTATAGGGCATCGGCATGGCATGCACAGTTACTGCTTCCCGCAGCTCTGTATGGTATTGGCGTGCATTTCTGCCACGGAGAACTGCGATTTTAATATACGATCGTTGCTCCTGCTTGTTGACTTCCATTGTGTGACGCTCTCACTCACACACTGAACTTGGGGGCATGCTCAGACCCACACTTGTTCACATATACCGTCTAGTGGCATCCTAAGCAAGTACATACCGTACGTTTCCAAATGCATATAGTAGATTTTCCGTGTTGTCTCCTGTTCGCGAGAAAAGACATGCAAAAGTTGCCATGACTTATAACTCGACCTTCGTGGTAATGGGGCTCTGAATTTCAAAATAAGAGAAGGTGTTTTGTTCTTTACTGAACATCTTGTTTTTTTTTTCTTGACCTAACATCGAAGAAAGCACATTATTATTTTCAGTGACCACAAACTGCTGTGATTGTAACTCTTGTATTGTAGAACACTTAATTGAACTTGTGTACTGTCCGCTACTTTCTGTTGCTTTGTTAGCAAAATCACAGGCTCCATAACAGGCAGTTCGGGTTAGATAATTACACCGTGCGCCCAGACAGGTTGAGGGTGATTTATTTTCATATCTTCCTCCACTGAATTTTGATGTTGCCGATTGATGACTATGCCATATATAGGTGGCAATGAATGTCCAGCGGTTTCGTTTTTGCAGTCTATCTTTCCTTGGGGACGAGGCCATGTGATCACGTGTTACGCAGGGTTTTAGTGGCAAGAAAATACATCGATTCATGTGGTTTTAAATCTCTCGATCATAAGCCACGAGTAATATGAGGCATAGAAACGTAACATGCCTTCGTTAAACTCTCGTCGGGTACCGGTATCGCATTGGTGAAAATATGAGTTACGAAGTACTCACGCCTTTTCGTTTTAGGCAAATACGATGCATCTTAGAACGCGGAAGTGGGGCGGGGGCGTATAGTATTATTGTAGTAACGCCGATTGTTGGGCGGTGGGAAGGAACGTGTCAACCCAAAAGAGCCAATGGGCTTTGGGCAGATGAGCTTTCTTAGGGAGGGTGGTGGTTTTCAGTGGAGGAAATGCTACTGGAATCAGCGTATAGTGTCTGTTCTCCATATTAGGAGTGAATACCGATAGCGTCTGTTCTGTGTCAGAGGAGGTTGACACCACACCAGTGAAGCAAAGGGAAACCACACTGGTATATTCCCCAGTAGACCGGTATGGTAAGGATGTAGAAAGAATGGGCCCCTAGTCCCGAGCAGCCCTTAAAGGGGCAAGGGGTGCTAGGAATCTCCTGGATCAAATCAGTGAAATACTAGTACGCTTAGGAATTTGGAGTGCAATAAGCTTCTGTGCTGATAGCAAACTAGATAATGTTGTAACAATTTAAGGTTTACTATATAGTAATCCGGGTCGTGAAAGCCTTAATATATATAATTTAAGGTTTCATTGATGAAACGTCCCGCGGCATAGGCCCTGCTCGTTAAATTGTGCACCACGCCGGTGAAGGCAGCTGCAGCAAGGCCGGAGATTGTAGGTTCGAATCTCGGAGCTGACTTGACTATCCTGAGTGTGGTTTCTACTTGGGTTGTTCCACACTCCTTCCAGGCAAATGCCTGGCTAGTACCTTACTTCAAATCTCAGTTCCTAATGCACACACATTACTACAGTCATCACATAGATACAGGTTATCAGACAAGTACAACATACAACCACCTACACGGGACTGATGACCAAAATGTCCCAAGTCCCTAAAATTAATGGATAACAATAACAGCATTGATGAGTAAGTCCAGGAAAGCTTGTTCATCAATTTTAGATAATGTTTAAGAAAAAGGTAGGACGCTTGTACACTGACCGGCTAAAAAAGTGGAACAGTTAAAAAAAGTAATATAAATAGTATAAATCTAGCCTTGAAAAAGATTTAATCACATTTTAAAAGCTTTTCATGCATTAGAACAAACATCTGAAACATCCGTGAATAGAAATTGATAATATGACATTTCTTAGGGTGGTTTATTACCACCAATTACCACCCCCACCCCCAATCCTCGATGAGCCTATCTTGATGGTTTTATGGCGGGAAGCGGACTGGAAGCGTTTAAGGTTTATGAGTGTTGCCGCTCGCTTATTGTTATTCTAGGGATAACAACTGGCACTTGTTGAACACGTGTGAACCATTGTCACACATTTTAGCAAGTTATCCATTTGCAGTTCACACTAAAACATGCCTCTTAGCCGTGAAGAAGCTGCACAGGCAGTTGCATTGGTGGAGGATGGCCGCAGCTTCCGTTATGTTGCTGAGGTCATTGGATCATCTCTCGGTAGCATACATCGTGCAGTGCAACGTTACAGAGAGCTCCGAACATACGACAGTAGACGAGGGTCAGGCCGTAGAAGAAGCACAAGTGCCAGGGATGACAGATTTCTCACCCTCCAAGTTCTGCGTGATCGGCATACCACAGCAGTTCAGGCACGAAATCAACTGGAAAATGTCAGAAATGTGAGAGTGAGTGAGCGAACAGTAAGAAGAAGATTTGAAGAAGCTCATCTTTCGTCCAGGAGACCTGCACGTGGACCCGCACTCGAACGGCATCACAGAGAGGCGCGTCTTTGCTTCGCAAGGCAGCATCTGGGATGGACCCACGAGCAGTGGGCCTCTGTTCTCTTCACTGACGAGAGTCGCTTTAACCTTAGATCTCCTGATGGAAGAGAAAGAGTGTGGAGAAGGCGCGGGGAGAGGTACAGCCCTGTTGCTTTCTCCTCCAGGACTCCATTTGGAGGTGGCTCGGTTATGGTGTGGGGTGGCATCAACGTTATAGCCCGCACTGAGTTGGTGTGCATCGATCACGGGACGCTCAATTCCCAAAGGTACATCGAAGAGATCCTGATGAACCATGTGATGCCCTTTGCGCCTTTCATTGGTCAGAATTTAATGCTGATGCAGGATAATGCCCGCCCTCATACTGCTCGCTGTGTTGTACAATATCTGCAGGAAATAGAGATTCAAACCCTGGACTGGCCAGCTCGTAGTCCTGACTTGAACTCCATCGAACATGTATGGGATACGCTTGGAAGGAACGTCAGACAGCATGACCACACCTCCTTGGCACAACTGAGAACATCGCTGCTGGAGGAATGGGATCGCATCCCGGCAGATGCCATTCGACGAGTTGTGAACAGTATGCCTGAGCGTTTACAAGCTGTCATAGACGCTAAAGGTGGAAACATCCGTTTTTAGTGACCAGTGTTCTCTTGCAGTGCAGTGCAAGCATTAATACTGTTGTTTGGCAATACGTTTGATAAACACCAGCCCAAAAGAGCATTACTAAAAAATAGAAAATTGTAAGATTTGCAAAATGTAACGAAATTTGTCAGTTAAAGCGTGTTGTAAAACATGATTCGGTATTTTCTGTTGCCAACCATCTAAATTTACATGAATAATGCAAATATTGGAAAACCGATACATTTTAGTGGAATAAAGTAAGAAATTACATAAAAAATTAATGTGTTCCACTTTTTTTTTGCCGGTCAGTTAGTTGCATGTGACAGTTAATCTCGCGTCGATGAGCCACGGGACCTCCGTTTATAAGTGGAAACCACAGGACGTGATACTTCACTTCGAAAATCTCACATGCAGTGACAGGAAATCGAACATTGGTGACAGGCCAGCAGCTTTACTATTGCACCCTCACGCCCCTTGTTGTTTAAGAAATGAACAGAGTAGATATTACGTGAAGTAAGTGGGTAGAATTGCATTCATTGTTAAGTGTAACAAGGAGAAAGCTTGTATTCGATTTACGAGTGGGTGGTTGGCTTTTCATTTTCCTTTTTCTTCACAGATCTTGCGCTATTTCGTAGAACTGTATATTTACGATACTCTTTTTCTGTCTTCTATCGTACTGATAACGCGATAATCATCGTAAAATGCGTTGAAATGTAAACCAATTTTCATTCAATTCTTCACTAATTATCCTGTTTACTTCCGCAATGAAAATAATAATTCACGTTACGAAATCTACATTTCGTACATTGACCTGAAAACATGTGTTTTCAGACTTATTCTTTGAATGAGTTGAATAACACTGGCGTGAACAGCTGTTTCATATTTGGGCTCCTTTTCACGTAAACATAAGCAATGAATGACGGGTCTTGCATGTTGATAATGAGGTGGCTGGTTTGTGGTGTGGTTATGGGCTTACTCAGCTTATAATAACATTGAAATGTTTGGTTTGTCCCATTTACTGAAACTTGCGTGAGGTAGCATGAACATGTTACATGCTAATGCGTATATTATGCAGAGTTTAAACACATCCAATGTTGTGGAAGTAGGCTTTAAGAACACTTTCGTTAATTGGGGGTTTCATGGCAAAACTGGAAGTGATTGTGCGAGTGTTGATCCCTAGGTAAGTCCGCTGCGTTTTGCCCTCCATGCCTCCCGGTCCTGAGCTAATCGTTTCATCTCTACATAGCTACCACACCCTACATCCGAGGCAATCTGTTTAACATATTCTAACCTCGGTCTACCCTTGCAGTTCTTGTCCTCGACCCTTCCTTCCATAACTAAGCTTGCTATTCTTGGGTGTTTTGGAGTGTATCCTACCAACCTATCTCTTCTTTTCATTAGCAGTCGCCAGAAACATCTCTCCTCGCCCACCCGTCTTAATACCTCTTCGTTAGTAACCCTATCTACCCTTCTGATCTTTAATCATTCTCCTGTAACACCGCATTTCAAACGCTTCAGTTCTCCTTCCATAGAGCGCCACGCTCCAAGGGCTTTCAAAAATTTCTTCCCAATAACTAAATCTATATTCGATGTCAACAGATTCCTTTTCTGTAGAAATGCTTTCCTTGCCCGAGCCAACCTACGTTTTATATCCTCTTTGCTTCGTCCATCACTGGTTATTTTGCTTCCTAAGTAACAGAAGTCTCCTACTTCTGTAGCGTTAATTAAGTGCCCCATGTTGGTAGCGACAAATGTAGCAGTTTGGCTGCCCCTAACTGTTGGGTGATAAATGTAACTGTTTACCTTTGCCTAAGCTATGTTGTTTTAATGGGCGCCAAGACCTCAACGCAATGCTGAAATCTAAATTTGTATTTAACAACGTCTAGCTCTGGTAGAACACCTTCAAGAATCTATTCACTCAGATCGTGGTATGATTTGATCATTAACCCAACAAACAATTGTATCAGGAGAAGGAATTGGTCTATATCTAATGCTACCTACTGAAAGCAAAGATTGCATTGTAAAAGAATTGAATTTATTATATAAAACAAGTATAGCAAAATTAATAATAATAATAAGTTTAAAATTTAAATTGGAGCGTTGCGATTTTAATATTACCGATAGAAAATTACGTGAAAACGGAGTCTGATAAATTATTGATTTTACTCTTATTCCCAAGCTATGAAGTTACTGAAATTTGAAATATAAAACAAAGAGAAATGAGAGATTGCGTACTTCTGTGTCATTCGCGCTTACCACTGGAAATTGCCAAAGCATTTCCCTCGTACTGGATGATGCTGTGAGCTTCCCACAGTCTCCTGGACGTCGTCATCTCCGTCGATATTTGATGATATACTTGTAGATTTGGTGACTTTATGATCCTAACATCGGATCCATACCCTCGTACAACCACACTGGTTAAGTTTTAAACGGAAAGTTCTCCACTCCACGGAACATTGGAGCCACACACACTTGCAACCGAACTAGTCAAGTCTTTCACAGATTGTCCCCCACTCCACGGAACATCGGAGCGACTCCCGCGTGCAACCATACTCGGCAAGTTCTACACAGATTGTCCTCGTTCCACGGCGCGCCGAACGATATATGCACACGTCGGCTCCCCACCTCGGTACCGACTTCCAGCTTACGTGGTCTCCACTGATTGGCTGCTCCCCCCGCTCTACTTCCCCTTCTCTGGCTCATTACACACGGCGTGCGGATGATGAAGTCGATTTCCGTTCCAACTATCCGCCTTTTCTTGACGCTGCGACCCAAGCTTGCGTAATACTTCTTGACAAGAATCAGCCTGTATTTGAATTTCCAGTGAGTCATGTCTCTCATAATATCCTAACTGACGAAACTCCGTAAAATTCCGTAATCACATAATTTTCTATGATATTGTCGTTCGTAATAATTTGCTTGATAGCGTTTTCTAAGACATAGAAAACCTTTCTGTATGCTTATAATTTTTATAAAATTCTCCGAAAATATCCTAATAATAATTATAATAAATTAATAATAACAATAAATTAACATGAAAACTTCTCTTGGCTGAACAATTTGCCGCGTAAATAAATATAGAATGGCTTCGTACTGACTTATGCCAGCTTATATATAAAAGTGAAAGTCTGTATGTATGTATGTATGTATGTATGTGGGTGGGTGGGTGTGTCTGTTCCGTAAAGAAATCTACACCGTTCCACCAACCTCAACCAAACACGTTACACTTCCTTCAGCTTTTCACCTGCCAATTTGATGTCCATAGAGGTTTCTGATTTATTTCGGCTGCATTCTAATATTTTTGGTTTACATTATTCATTTTCTTCATGCATTCATTCCTCAAGACGGAGTCCATATCATTCAAAGACTCATTCAAATCTTCAGGCGTGTCGGCCAAAATGTCATCAGCAAGTCTCAGAGTTGAAATATTTATCCTTGAATCTTCACTCCCACTTTAAATGTTTCTCCAATTTCCTTCATTGCTTGTTTAATTTAAATTCCGTATGCGTTCATATACCATTCATTCGATCGTGATGAAACTTTTGGTATTTTGTTGAGCACGCTCCCACAAATGTTTCTGAATTAGTAAATCCAAAAACGGTAGTTTAGGTACTTAACGGAAATTGAAAATGCATATTGTGTATCCATAAGCACTTCAACAAACAAAATTACAATGCCAACACTTTCTTTGATTGGCATCGCATGCCGGATACAGGTTGTAATCTTATATATAAAAGTGAAAGTCTGTATGTATGTATGTATGTGGGTGGGTGGGTGTGTCTGTTCCGTATACAAATCTACACCGTTCCACCAACCTCAACCAAATTTTGCATACACATAGTTTAGGACCCAGAAGGAACCGCTGGCTACATGAATTTTCGATAGTCTTTCTCTGATTTCGGACCTTTTGCACTCAAGCACAGGCTAATCAAATCATAAAATATACTCATGAAGGAATGGCAAGGCAGATAGTTTCCATGGCAACATAACTCAAGTCGAGATACGGCCGACTGGATGCCAGTTGCGCTCTGAGCCACCGGTATAGAAAATGAGGATCTTTAGATACTCAACTGCTCACACAGCACTGTCAACCGAGTTTAGCATAACAAAGACTTGACACTATGTACTATATATTTGTCAAATACCACTCACTCACTCACTCACTCATTCATCACGAAATCTCAGAAACCACCAAACGGATTGGAAGGAAATTTGGTATGCAGCTTCCACAAGGGCCGCAAATGCCCACTAAGAGAGGATTTTTGGATATTCAGGTTCTAAAGGGGTGTTAAGGGGGTAGACCTGCATTTCATTGAATAGCAATATCTCCCGATTGGTTTCATTGGGGGATGTGATACTCGGCATATAAACTCATCATTAAAAATAAGAAGACACATGTCTGAGGGTTTTTCGATGTGGTGTATATTATGAGGTGAAAGGGGTGAAAAGTGGGGATTGAAAGATTCCTAACGGAGCGTGTATCTCTTAAACGACATAGGCGAGGAGTTTGAAACTCAGCGAAAAAATATCAACATAAAAAAGAAGTAAATATGTGTTTGACCGTTTTTGACTGACTGTCTCACTCATCAAACTCAGGGGGAAAAACTGCTTTAAAGTAAGTAAATAGCTGTTCGACAGTTTTTTTTTCAAAAGTCAAATTTAAGGGGTTCATGGGGAGGGGTGAATTTCTGAAAAAAGAAAATTGAAAGAAAATGTCCTGACTCAATCACTCACTCATCATCGCCCAACCAAAATTATTGAAGTTAGAAACATGACAGTTTGGGGATATGTTCATTGTATGTCAAAACCGTCTACTAAGGGAGGATTTTCGGATATCAGGTTCTAAAGGGGTCTTAAGGGGGTTAAACCTGCATTTCATTGAATAACAATATCTCCCGATTGGTTTCATTGGGGGATGTGATACACGGCATATAAACTCATCATTAAAAAGTAAGAGGACACGTGTCTGAGGGTTATTCGATGTGGTGTATATTATGAGGTGAAAGGGGTGAAAAGTGGGGATTGAAAGATTCCTAACGGAGCGTGTATCTCTTAAACGACATAGGCGAGGAGTTTATAACTCAGCGGAAAAAATCAGCATAAAGAAGAAGTAAATATGTGTTTGACCGTTTTTTCATAAATCCAATTTAAGGGTCCATGGGGAGGGGTGGCATCTTGGGGGGGGGGGGGGGACAGGAAAGAAAGTGTCCTAACTGATTGACTGACTGACTGACTCACTCATCAAACTCGGGGGAAAAAACTGCTTTAAAGTAAGTAAATAGCTTTTCGGCAGTTTTTTTTTGATCAATCAAATTGAAGGGGTTCATCGGGAGGGGTGAAATTCTGAAGAAGAAAAAATTGAAAGAAAATGTCCTGACTCATTCACTCACTCATCATCGCCCAGACAAAAATATTGAGGTTGGAAACATGGCATTTCGGGGATATGTTCGTTGTATGTCAAAACCGTACACTAAGGGAGGATTTTTGGATATTCAGGTTCTAAAGGGGTCTTAAAGGGGTTAAACCTGCATTTCATTGAATAACAATATCTCACGAGTGGTTTCTTTTGTGGATGTGATACTCGGCATATAAACTAATCATTAAAAATAAGCAGATATGTGTCTAAGGGTTTTTTGATGTGGTGTATTATTATGAGGTGAAAGGGGTGAAAAGTGGGGGTTGAAGGATTCCTAACGCAGCGTGTAGGCCTATCTCTTAAACGACATAGGCGAGAAATTTGAAACTCAGCGAAAAAAAATCAGCTTAAAAAGTAAGTAAATCGGTGTTCGACCGTTTTTTCATAAATAAATTTAAGGGGCCAATGGGGTGGTGTGATATTCTGGGGGAAAGAGGAGAGAAAGTGTACTAACTGACTGACTAACTCACTCACTCATCAAACTCAGGGGAAAAAGACAGCTTTAAAAACAAGTTAATAGTTGTTCAAGCGTTTATTCATCAATCCAATTTAAGGGGCCCATGGGGAGGGGTGAAATTCTGGTAATAATAATTGAAAGAAAATGTCCTGTCTGACTCACTCACTCATCACGCCCAGCGAAAACTATTAAAGTTGGAAACATGAAATTTTGGGAATATGTTCGCTGTATGTCGAAAACGTCAACTAAAGAATTATTTTGTTTATTCGGGTTTGAAAGAGGTGTTAAGGGGGTAAACGTGCATTTCATTGAATAACGATATCTCATGAGTTGTTTCTTTGGGGGATGTGATATTCGGTATATAAACTAACCATTAAAAATAATCAGACATATGTCTAAGGGTTTATCGATGTGGTGTATATTATGAGGTGTAAGGGGTGAAAATTGGGGTTTGAAGGATTCCTAACGGAGCGTGTATCTCTGAAATGACATAGGCGAGAAGTTTGAAATTTGGCGGAAAAAAACAGCTTAAAATACAAGTAAATAGGTGTTCGACCGTTTGTTCATAAATCCACCCTTGGAGAGGGGTGATATTCTGAAAAAAAAAAAAAAACAAAAAAAAAAACAGGAAAGAAAGTGTCCTAACTGATTGACTCACTTACTCATCAAACTCAGGGGGAAAACAGCTTTAAATGAGTAAATGGGTGTTCGACCGTTTGTTTCATAAATCCAATTTAAGGGATTCATGGGGAGGTCTGAAATTATCAAAAATAAATGAAAGAAAATGTCTTGACTGACTCACACACTCATCACCGCCCAGCCAAAATTATTGAAGTTAGAAACATGAAATTTTGGGGATATGTTCGTTGTATGTCGAAAACGTCCACTAAGGAAAGAGTTTTGGATATTCAGGTTCTAAAGAGGTTTTAAGGGGGTAAACGTGCACTCACGAGTGGTTTAATTTGGGGATGTGATACATTGCATATATACTGATCATTAAAAATAATCTGACACATGTCTAATGGTTTTTCGATGTAGTGTATATTATGAGGTGAAAGGGATGAAAAGTGGGGGTTGAAAGATTCCTAACGGAGCGTGTATCTCTTAAACGACATAGGCGAGGAGTTTGAAACTCGGAGGAAATCAATCAGCTTAAAAATAAATAAATAAGTAAATAGGTGTTCGACCGTTTTTTTTTTCATAAATCCAATTTAAGGGGCCTATGGGGAGGGGTGAAATTCTGGAAGAAAAACGTCCACTAAGGAAGGATTTTTGGATGTTCACTCTCATCGACCAACCAAAACTATTAAAGTTAGAAGAATGATATTTTGGGGATATGTTTGTTGTGTGTCTAAAACGTCTTCTAAGGAGGGTTTTTTGGATATTCAGGTTCGAAAGGGGTGTTAACGGGGTTAAACCTGCATTTCATTGAATAACAATATGACACGACTATGACGCGAGCGAAGCGAGGCTAAAAATGAGATGGTGTGTGTCTGTGTAATACTCAATCACGCAAGTACCACTGGTCCGATTTACATGAATTTTACATGTAGGTAGCTGATTTACCTGGTTAACATATAGGTTACTTTTGATTTCAATACTTTGCACTATTTAAAGATGGTGACCATTTTAGTGACGTCACTACACCCTTTGGTTTCAAACTTTCATATTTCCATTTGAAATAAAAAGAGAACGCTAAGAAATAGCAAACTTTAGATGGTATATACGAGGTTTAAAATTAAATTTTCTATCCGTATGGTATCTCCAATGGTTAGCGAGTAAAACCTACATTTGTGCTATAAAACACGGTCAACGCCGAGCGGTGTAGTTGGACAAAATGTTCCATCGTTCATCTCCCTCTGCGCAGCACCTCGCCTATCCCCTGTTTTAACTGTCACCTTCACATTTTAATTTATTTATGACGTGTAGCGAAGCACTGGTACTTCAGCTAATCTATTATATAAAACAAAGTGTCCTGACTGACTGACTCATCATCGCCCAGCCAAAACTAATAAAGTTAGAAACATGAAATTTTGGGGATATGTTCTTTGTAAGTCAAGAACGCCCACTAAGGAAGGATTTTTGGTTATTCAGGTTCTAAAGAGGTATTAAGGGGTACAACTGCATTTAATTGAATAACAAGATATCCGGCTTGGTTTCATTGAGAGATGTGATACTCGGCATATATAGCCTACTCATCATTAGGAATAAGAAGACATGTGTCTGAGGGTTTTTCGATGTGGTGTATATTATGAGGTGAAAGGGGTGAAAAGTAGGGGTTGAAGGATTCCTAACGGAGCATGTATCTCTTAAACGACATAGGCGAGGAGTTTGAAACTCAGCGGAAAAAAATCAGCTTAAAAATAATTAAATAGGTGTTTGACCGTTTTTTTTTCATAAATCCAATGTAAGGGGCCCATGGGTAGGGTTGAAATTCTGGAAGAAAAAAAAAACAGGAAAGTTAACTGATTGACTGACAGACTCACTCATCAAACTCAGGGGGAAAAACTGCTTAAAAATAAGTAAATAGGTGTTCCACAGTTTTTTTTTTCATAAAACCAATTGAAGGGGTTCATGGTGGGGGGATGAAATTCTAAAAAAAAGAAAATTGAAAGGAAAAGTCCCGACACACTCACCATCGCCTAGCCAAAATTAATGAAGTTAGAAACATGACATTTCGGAGATATGATCATTGTTTATCAAAACCGTCCACTATGGGAGGATTTTCGGATATTCAGGTTCTAAAGGGGTCTTAAGGGGGTTATACCTGCATTGCATTGAATAACAATGACTCCCAATTGGTTTCATAGGGGGATGTGATACTCGGCATTTAAACTCATCATTAAAAATAAGAAGACATGTGTCTGAGGGATTTTCGATGTGGTGTATATTGTGAGGTGAAAGGGGTGAAAAGTGGGGGTTGAAGGATTCCTAACGGAGCGTGTATCTCTTAAACGACATAGGCGAGGAGTTTGAAACTCAGCGGGAAAAAATCAGCCTTAAAGATAAGTAAATAGGTGTTCGACCTTTTTTTTTTCTTCATAAGTCCAATTATTTAAGGGGCCCATGGGGAGGGGTGAAATTCGGGGGGGGGGGGACAGGAAAGAAAGTGTCCTAACTGATTGACTCACTCACTCACTCTTGGAACTCAGGGAGAGAAAACTGCTTAAAAATAAATAAATAAGTGTTGGACATTTTTTTTCTTCATAAATCATATTTAGGGGCTCATGGGGAGGGGTGAAATTCCGAGAAAAAAAAATGAAAGAAAATGTCCTGACTCACTCACTCATCATTGCCCAGCCAAAATTATTGAAGTTAGAAACATGACGTTTTGGGGATATGTCCGTTGTATGTCAAGACCGTACACTAAGGGAGAATTTTCGGATATTCAGGTTCTAAAGGGGTCTTAAGGGGGTTAAACCTGCATTTTATTGAGTAAAAATATCTCACGAGTGGTTTCATTTGTGGATGTGATACTCGGCATATAAACTAATCATTAAAAATAAGCAGACATGTGTTTAAGGGTTTTTCGATTTGGTGTATATTATAACGTGAAAGGGGTGAAAAGTGGGGATTGAAGGATTCCTAACGAAGCGTGTAGTTCTATCTCCCAAACGACATAGGCGAGAAATTTGAAACTCATCGAAAAAAATCAGCTTAAAATATAAGTAAATCGGTGTTCGACCGTTTTATCATAAATTTAATTTAAGGGGCCAATGGGGTGGGGTAAAATTCTGGAGAAAAAAAAAGAGAGAAAGTGTCCTAACTGGCTGACTAACTCACTCATTCATCAAACTCAAGGGAAAAATACAGCTTAAAAAATAAGTTAATAGGTGTTCGAGCGTTTCTTCATAAATCCAATTTAAGGGGCCCATGCGGTGGGGTAAAATTCTGGTAAAAATAATTGAATGAAAATGACCTGACTGACTGACTCACTCACTCATCATCGCCCAGCGAAAACTATTCAAGTTGGAATCATTAAATTTTGGGAATATGTTCGCTGTGTTTCGAAAACTTCAACTAAGGAAGGATTTTTGTTTATTCGGGTTCTGAAGAGGTGTTAAGAGGGTTAACGTGCATTTCATTGAATAACGATATCTCATGAGTTGTTTCTTTGGGATGTGACATTCGGCATATAAAGTAATCATTAAAAATCAGCAGACATATGTCTAAGGGTTTATCGATGTGGTGTATATTATGAGGTGAAAGGGGTGAAAATTGGGGGTTGAAGGATTCTTAACGGAGCATGTAGGCCTATCTCTTAAACGACATATGCGAGAAGTTTGAAATTCAGCGGAAAAAAAAACAGCTTATAATATAAGTAAATAGGTGTTTGACCGTTCTTTCATAAATCCAATTTAAGGGGCCCTTGGAGAGGGGTGAAATTCTGGGGGAAAAAAAAAAACAGGAATGGAAGTGTTCTAACTGAATAACTCACTCACTCATCAAACTCAGGGGAGAAGAACAGCTTAAAAATAAGTAAATAGGGTTCGTCCATATTTTATTTCATAAATCCAATTTAAGGGGTTCATGAGGGGTGAAATTCTGAAAAATAAATGAAATAAAATGTCCTGACTTACTCACTCATCATCGCCCAGCCAAAATTATTGAAGTTAGAAACATCAAATTTTGGGGTTATGTTCGTTGTATGTCGAAAACGTCCACTAATGAAGGATTTTTGGATATTCAGGTTCTAAAGGGGTGTTAAGGGGGTAGATCTGTATTTAATTGAATAACAATATCTCCCGATTGGTATCCTTGGCGGATGCGATACTCGGCATATAAACTCATCATTAAGAATAAGAAGACACGTCATGTCTGAGGGTTTTTCGATGTAGTGTATATTATGAGGTGTATGTGTGAAAAGTGGGGGTTGAAGGATTCCTAACGGAGCAAGTATCTCTTAAAAGACAGAGGCATAAAGTATGAAACTCAGGGGGGAAAATCAGGTTGAAAAATAAGTTAATAGGTGGTCGACCTTTTTTTTTCTTTCATAAATCCAATTTTAGGGGCCCATGGGGAGGGGTGAAATTTTGGGGAAAGAAGTCCACTAAGGAAATATTTTTGGATATTCACTCATCATCCCCCAGCCAAACCTATTGCAGTTAGAAACTCGAAATTTTGGGGGTATGTTCGTTGTCTGTCAAAAACGTCCACTAAGGATGGATTTTTGGATATTCTCGTTCTGAAGGGGTGTTAAGGGGGTTAAACTTGCATTTCATTGATTAACAATATCTCACGAGTTGTTTCGTTTGGGGATATGATATTCGCCATATAAATTAATTAATAAAAATAAGCAGACATATGTCTGAGGGTTTATCGATATGGTGTATATTATGAGGTGAAAGGGGTGAAAATTGGGGGCCCGAAGGATTCTTAACGGAGCGTGTATCTCTTAAACGACATTAGCGAAAAGTTTGAAATTCAGCTTAAAAATAAGTAAAATAGGTGTTCGACCGTTTTTTTATTCATAAATCCCGTTTAAGGTGTTCATGGGGAGGGGTGAAATTCTCAAAAATAAATGAAAGAAAATGTCCTGACTGACTCACTCACTCATCATCGCCCAGCAAAAATTATTGAAGTTCGAAACATGACATTTTGGGTATATGTTCGTTGTATGTCGAAAACGTCCACTAAGGAATGATTTTTGGATATTCAGGTTCTAAAGGGGTGTTAAGGGGGTAAACGTGCATTTCATTGAACAACAATATCTCACGTTTGGTTTCATTTGGGGATGTGATACTTGGCATATAAACTAATCATTAAAAATAAGCTGACACAGGTCTAATGGTTTTCTGATGTGGTGTATATTATGAGTGAAAGGGGTGAAAAATAGGGGTTGAAGGATTCCTAACGGAGCGTGCAGGCGAGGAGTTTGAAACTCAGAGGAAAACAATCAGCTTAATAATAAATAAATAAATAGGTGTTCGATCGTATTTTCATAAATCCAATTTAAGGTGCCCATGGGGAGGGGTGAAATTCTGGAAGGAAAAACGTCCACTAAGGAAGGATTTTTGGATATTCGCTCTCAACGACCAACCAAAACTATTCAAGTTAGAAGAATGATATTTTGGGGATTTGTTTGTTGTGTGTTGAAAACGTCTACTAAGGAGGGATTTTTGGATATTCAGGTTCTAAAGGGATGTTAACGGGGTTAAACCTGCATTTCATTGATTAACCGTATGACAAGACTATGACGCGAGCGAAGCCGCGGGTACCTGCTAGTATAATATATTATTATGCCTGAGGTAACTAAGCGACACTTAGGCACTCGCTGCTCCGCCCCTTGACGTCCAGTAACCTCAAAATTTAGAACTTTCCTTCCTCCCTGACCAGGTACTGATAAACTTCGGTAGTTGATAATACAATAATGAAAATGAAAATCCACAGCCTGCTTCCAGTCTCCGACCGGGTCAGGAATGGAATGAACAATAATAATAATAATATTGTATGGTCTCGGGTGCCGGGGGCAGTAACAGTATGTAGAGTTTAATGGCCGGCCCCGTGGTGTTGGGGTAGCATGCCTGCGTCTCACCCGGAGGCCCCGGGTTCGATTCCCGGCTCCGACAGGGATTTTAAAAAAGAACTGACATGAGGGCTGGAACAGAATGCACTCAGCCTCGTGAGGAAAATTGGGTAGTTGTCTGACAGTGAAGCAGCGTCCCGGTCACGAATACCAAGATTATCGCGCTGACCACGCGTCAGCCCAGTATCTGCAGGCCAAATGGCTGGACAGCGGCCGCTTGGTAGGCCTACGCCCTTCATGGACTGTATGTAGAGTTAAATACAAGGTCTTTCATAAAGAATGAACCGATTTCGAAGCTTTATTACGCAGTACGCAAGCAACGTAGCAGAACGAGTCGCATACCATTACAAAGAGCGTAATCTCACGTTTCGAATAGTTGCCAGTGAGCGCTCTGTTGTGCTAGTTACCCTCCACCCGAAACAAGCCGACGTGCCTGTTGAGCACAGCATTTGCCGCGTTCTTCCAGAACATCACTGTCACAGAACAAAGCTCGAACGTGGCTCTTCCCTTTGCTGCAAACAGACACGTGACTTCATTGTCCAACAGAATGGAGTCCCACCCCATTGGAGCTTACAGGGGGAGGATACGAAGCATGGGTCACAGATTCGAACCATTTTTAGTACACGTGTAGGGCATGACCAGACGTATACCAGGTGCAAGTAGTAAGGCGCGCTTCTCAGCCGTTTCCGAGAAATTAATTAATTGCAATTGCAGTGCGGCGTCTTATGTGCGTTGTACGCGAGCAAGAATCCATCGAACGCATGGTGCAGTGGTAAGAGCTTTGCTTCGTAAGCGCGGGATCACTCGATCGAATCCCTCCTGTGAGCTTTTGCAGTGTGTTGTGTATTTTTGTTGTTGTTGTAAACATTGGCAATTCATAACAATGTAGGTGTTGTGAACAATCAATTTTTATTTTGCAGTCAATTGTAATAACGTGTTATGTGAGCGGGAAAATGGTTTCTGAAATCATCGTATGGAGGTCAACGTTTGCGACATTACATCATGTACAGTATCGGCATTGCAAATACATTAGTATTATACACGGTCAAGTGTATTATATTATATTATATTATATTATATTATATTATATTATATTATATGTACCATCCCGTACCCCGCTAGCAATGACTCATGCAATGCGTATTGGTTGGAAATTGCTAATGGTAAAAAAAAAAAAAAAAAAAAAAAAATCCACAACACACTCTAACGGCTCGCCGTTGGGATTCGATCCAGGGATCCCGTGGTTACGAAGCAGGGCTCTTACCGCTGCACCACACACTCGTTGGAATCTTGCTAACGTGCAATGCACATGGACGCCTCACTGCAATTGCGAATAATTAATTTCTCGGAAACGGCTGAGAAGCGCACCTTACTACTTCCACCTGGTATACGCCTGGTCATGTCCTAAACGTGTACTTAAAAATGGTTCGAATTGGTGACCCATACATCGTATCCTCCCCTTGTTAGCAGTGCGAGCATTTTCTAATGAAACAGTGCCTGAACGGTGGATTGATCGCCACAATCCACCGGATAGTGCTTTTTCGCGTGGCCTCCAAGATCTCCAGACCTCATCCCATGTATTTATTCTTGTGTAAATACGTAAAGGACTTTGTTTATGCTCCATCTCTCCCCACTACACCGGATGACGTTAAAGAGCGGATAACACGTGGGATCGACTCAGTAGATCGTAATATGCTGCGACGGGTTTGAGAGAAATTCTCCTCTCACTTTGATGTGGTTCGTGCTGCTGATGGTGGTAATATTGAACACTTGTAGGCGAAAAGAAATAACTTCAACATCTGTCAAATACACGTGTCTTGGTTGCAGTCTTGAACTACTGATTCTTACGGAGAAGGGGCATGGTGGCGCAGCGGTCTAGCTGTTGGCTCTCACCCAGGTGGACTGGGTTCGATTCCCGGTCAATGCATGTGAGATTTTCGAAGTGGAATTCCATGTCCTGTGGTTCGGATTCCACGTAAAAAGGAGCTCCCGTGGCTCATAATCATAAGATTCATGGTCACGTAAAACTACAATCTTCCTTCCTTCCTTCCTTCCTTCCTTCCTTCTTACGGTTAATTATTTATGAAAGACCCTGTACAGAGGTCATAGCTGAAAAACGTTCGGGGATTGAAGGTGGACCCGTAGACTACAGGTAGAATACACGTTTAAATCATGCGAAGACTTATAGGCTACTTATGGCACATCACTGCTTCTGACTTATAGTTGGTGTTTACGTTGATGGGTAGGGGTGGGAGATGGGGATCGTTGATGTGCAGATCGGTATGTAGCTTCCATTGACGATCAAGATATGTCGAAAGGAGCAGGACGACTGGAAGGTGGAATACATTTATCTCTGTTCTCTAACTTATTAACTTTTTATCGTCTCAGAGAATGCGACCTTGGTTGCGGTGACCTTACTGGAGTTTCGGTGAAGGCTTCGAGAGTGACGTCAAGATACACAATTGGGAAACGGACGGCTTGAAACATACTTTCAATGTGTTACTCAACTAGTCACACTTTGTAAATACACACATTTTGTTTTACCTTGAGTGTATTTGTTATGCATTTTGATTCATACATATGATGTTCCTAAATGTGGAAAGTAATCAGTACATCCCACTACAACACAAAACATCTGTATGAATATACGTCTTACGGTTAATCGCTTACGAGTTATGTTTATGTTATCAGTTGGAAAGGAGGAGATAAGTCATATTTATTTTAGATTCCGAAATTCTGTCTTGTATTGTTTCTTATCATTTGATTTACTACAAAGTTCTGTTCTTTCTCTGTGGTCAATATAACGTACACTTCTCTCATAGATAACGTCATGCATGATTCCCTACAGCAGTCTAAAACACGCCGTTTGGTATCCGAAAGGTAAGGTGGACATATAGATAACTCCCTGTTGACACCCCCTCCCCCGACTCACAACTAGTGGCACGTGGGTTGGCGACCACGGGATCTCACCTGAGTCCGGCATTGCTTCCATTTACGTGTGCCGGGCTCCAACGGTATTAGGGTATCCGTGGCCTAGGGTGTCTTTCAATTTCCCGCCTTAATTGGCCCTTGTCTATTCTGTCATGAAACCCTCATTCTTCAAGTGGTCAGACCTCTTCTTTTATCTTCATGGCATCTTCTGCCTTCTACACAGGGCCCTAAAGGAGACAGGATTTGTTTATCTCCACACTGGATAGTGCTACACCCGGAAGGGCTCACGGCTGGTGAGTTCGGGAGTTGGCGACCCCGAGGGATTCCTGAGCTGGGTCCGGTTTTCCTTCTTCCATTGACTTAGGGGCGGACCCTCTCCTCTTTCCTTTTCCTAACTGCCTTTGATGGGTCTCCTTCTTTCTAAGTCCCTCAATCCTCATTCTTCGAGGGATGAGGGCATTTATTTTCGTGCTATTTTTTATTTCCCTTGCTACTTTCGTTTCCCCATTCTTCTTCTTCTTCTTCTTCTTCTTCTTCTTCTTCCTCTTCTTCTTCTTCTTCTCCTTCTAGTAAGTAGTTAATTTAGTCTGTAGTTAGAATTAGTTGTAGCACTAGTAGTAAGTTTCTTTAATTCACATTTTTCGCATTCACCCATATCATTAGGGGCCGATAACCCAGTTGTTAGGTCCCCTAAAACAATAATTATCAGCATTACTTCCTATAGAGTGAAATGTTATTGCTGGTACACAAACATGGCTACAGCTATTCAACGTGGGGATGTGCCACGTAGGGCTACCAAATTTAAGTCTGTTACTCGTGAACGAGCGACTTAAGGACGCGTGTTAATAGGGACTCTTTGTTTTGTTTTGGGGTGTAATATCCATGCTCTGATTACTTCCCACATATTTCGGAACATCCCACATACATTGTGACAGACTGCATTGCGTTGTTGGTAAGGCCCTTGCCTACTGGCGCAAAGTTTGGGATCGAATCCCAGGGAATGTTAGTAAACTTACTGGGAGGGTTGAGATGCCCTCTAGGACAACATTTCGGCTTCCCGGTGTCTACGTATAAATAATTGCAGTTAAAGAGGACATGGAAATCTTAACCACACCCTTCCCCTAAGAACTCAAACTTGCGTGATGTGGTTGGCAACTATGGGGCTCCCGTTGAATCCGACATTGACTCCACTTATCCCGAGCTCCTCTCTTTTATTTTTTCCTGTCGACGTATTTTTGTTAACGCGTGTTCTTTTCCGATCCCGATGGTATTAAGGCATCAAAGATTTAGACAGTTTTTATTTCCCCACCGTTCTTCTCTAGTCTTTTCCCAATCCGTCATACTTTGAATGTCGTTCCTTTTTAGGTAGATTTCATTAGTTCAAAAGTTTATATATAATTTATGTATATATATATATAATATATGCATATCAGTTTCTTGTGGACACGATAACTGCCGTAATTTTGCACCAATCACTTTGAATTTTTTACCGAATATGTATACCTATAACATTTCGGTCGAGTTCGTTACTGGGCTAAATCGGTCGAAGGGGGTGAAAATGGGGGGCTTTTTTTTTCTTCGAAAAAGTGTAATATTGCTATAACTCTCTTAATATGTGACATATCGAATCCGTTCAACGTTCATACTATGTGTCGGATAAAGCCCAAAAATTTATGTTTGAAGAGTTTTTTTATAGCACTAACCATTGACCAAAGGGGTGGGAAAAAGTGGGTTTTTCGGGAAACAATCATATCTCTCTTAATATGCACAATATCAAAACCGTACAAAATGGACAATATTCCCCTAATAATTACTTAAAACCTTTGTCTGAAAGAATTTTTGATATGACCCACCATTACGCCAAGGGATGAGAAAAATGATTTCGGAATTATAAGAAAATGCCAAGAGCTATCAGAGGTTGCCATGGCAACACCACTAAATTGATGAGGGATGAGCCATCTGACGTTGCCAAGATAACGCACTTGCATGAGATCAGATTCAGATTTTCATCTGACTAAGTGTGAAGCGGCTTCGGTGACGTAACTGGTAGCATGCTGAAGGTCTATGCCCAAGGTCGCGAGTTCAAAGTCGGCCGAAGTCGTCGGATTTTCTAAGAGCGCTAAAAATCCCTCAGTATGCTTTCCTTTGGAGGGGAAGTTCCAACGTTCGTTGCGAGTTGCTGGTTGCGGTGGCATCTAGTAGCCAAGTTCACAGCTAGGTGTCGTTGACGGTAGTACCTGGTACCAACATTAGGAACTACTGCTTGAAATTGACCGTCTGCAGTCCTTACCTGAATTACAGACTAATTCAGCCATCCCTAAGTACACGGGGTTACATGACAGCGTTGTCGCAGACCCCAAACTGAGCAACCAACCAAAATCTCTGCGGGAGATATAATATTGCGTGGAGAAGTAACAGACCGTTACATAGTCACACATCAGTGTCGAAACCTTGCATAGGACAGTGTGACCACAAGTATAAAAATGGACCCCAAATGACAAGAAGGTTACCGTTCCCATAAGACAATAAAATGTTTAAAATAAGCATAAAATGACGAAAAACAAAGTTAATTAAGCTCCAATTATAAAATATCTTCTCGCAATAAATGAGGTCTGATCCTTCTACGAAAACCTGCATATTCTGCCTATTTTCACCTATCCCCAAGTTTGTCCGGTGAAATCTACCTCCGCCTTCCGGCGTGCGGAGAGGACTTTTTTTCCTTCTTCAATAGCAAAAGTGTATATTATAGACAATGTTGCGCCCCTTAAAACAAACAAATGGGCCATTCCACGAACGGAGGGACAAAATGAGTAAGTTACATTTTAATCATGTTAAAAACTATTTCTTCACCAAGATATTCTCCATGTATGTTTCTTTATACGGCACGCTTGATTTTGTATTTGGGCCAAATTGATTGCGTGCCGCAGTTGTACATTATCCACAAACTTGACAGCGTTATGTAGGACACATAATTTATTAAGTGCAATTGTGAGAAGCAAAGAGAGAAAGAACACTTATTTTGTGTATCCACAAATTTTTATGATGTGTATCTGTATACTTGACTTTGTGCAAATTGGATAAGACGGAGGAAGTTCGAGGAAAATTCGCTTTTCAGAAAACATTTTCAATTGTGGTTTAGTCAGAAGGCTAATCCAGGTTGAATATTTTGCTCTTGCAAAATATTGTTTAAAATATGAAGTGTGCCCTCCCTGATGCAAGAATTCGCTTTATTCGCAGATTTGACTTGATTACCTACGAAGGAGTCAAATATATAAAACTGACCAAAAGAACCGTCGCTTATATGTTTGGAATATAAGTATGAAATGCGATGATGTGCAATTCTATAAATTTTAATACAATATGGGCCGTATTCATGTAGCACGGTAACATTGGCACCAAAGGAAACGAACGGCAAAACATTGTTGTACTGCCGAATATTCTCTCTGAAATTCCTTGAGATATAATCTCCAGTGAAAAAATGTTTCAGGCAGTTCAATTTTACCATCACAACAGCAAAGGCCTAAGTAAACAAGCGTAGATTTCACGCAAGAGAAATACAATGCAGAACAATGTTTACATTTGATCATCAAGGACCCTACCCTACCCTACACTGCACTGCATATCTGGAATTGTTTCTGAAATGGCATATTTATATTGGATTTTAAAAGTGGCTTCGTATTTTCTTCGATTTCCCACTTTTTTGCGGCCAATGTTCATTTTCGTCGAAGGGGTTTATTTATAGTAGCATTTCTCCCCAAATTTACTTCATATTATATGATGACACTACAGTTTTTTTTAGCGTATGGCTTTTAGTGCCGGGAGTGTCCGAGGACATGTTCGGCTCGCCAGTTTTGTAGCTGCTTCGAGACGGACACCCAATGGGTGAGCTACAAGTACCGTTGGGGAGGAATGTTGGATGGGAGGGTCGAGGAGTTGGAAGGTAGCGGCTGTGGCCTATAGTTAGGGACCAACCCCGGCATTTGCCTGGAAGGAAGATGGGAAACCACAGAAGACCATCTTCAAGGTTGCCGGCGGGGGGATTCGAACCTCCTCGCCTCCCGGATATGAGCGACTGCCAACAGTCATGCCGCAACGACCTCGGCTAACTCACCCGGTGACACTATAGTGTCCTGCATCAACGGAGCCGCTAAATGGCAATTAATACCTCCATTGCCAAAATCAACAGCTTAGTTAGACTCATTGTTATGTAGGCTACTCTACACAAATAATCAATACACAATTGGCTTATACATTGAAGTTCAACATGACCAGTGTATTCACCGTCCTAAGACTTTCATACTCAAGTTGGTTGCTGAGGAGAATGCGTTGAGACTGATCGCCAATAATAAAATCCTTATAATTATCCCTTCCAGCGACAATTTTTGTAATATCTTGAAAACGCAGTTCAGGAGGACGTTCTTCATTTTGATATAAACAGTGCGAAACTGCTCTAAATAAGCAATTTTCATCACCTGTTATAGGTGCAATTCTTTGCGATTCCATGACAGTAAATTTTTCAGGAGAGCATAGAATCTTTTCGAAAACTACTGGAATGAGCATAGGCCTAGACTCACTTCGCAAGTCACCGTAATGGAGCCAGTTTTAGAATTGTATGTCCCGTGCATGTCAAAAATCGTATTTACACAGGGAAGCCCACTCTCAAGGGGGGACCTAGACTTATAACAAGGATCAAAATTTGTAATTTTTCAATTATTTTTTCCACGTTTATTGATCCTTCCTCTTCAAATCACTGCAACAATTTCTTTGATATGTATACTACTTTTGAAGTTATGACCAAAAACGTGCAGGACTGTCACCGTCTCAGTCACCGACGACGTTTTGGAAGTTTTCCTACACATTGGTAACTTTGTTGCTCGTTTCCCGAAACTTTGGATTTTCAAATCCGTTTCCTTAGTAACTGCCGGAGTTTTCAAGTTAAGAAGTGAAATGTAGTATATCTTATAGGGAAGAACAATTTGACCTAGAACTGTTGCTGTAGATGTCATAGTTTCGGTTCTTTTAAAATACTCAGTGAAAAAACTCGCAAAAAGTTACACTTTAATATAAGCTCTTAAAAAGAATATTTTTTTCTTTATATGATTCTAGGTCAATCTCTAGCTAAGTTACTGCATTAGTAAATACAAGGGAAAAAAAAAAAGAATTTTTGAAAAACAATGATATTTGTGTCTAAAATATTAGGGAAACGGTGGAACAGTGCACAATAAGCAGCCGCCATTTTAAATGCCTAAATCGTGAAATGCATTCGCCATATGACTATGAAAATACACGAAAATGTTGGCAAAGCATAGTGTGATTGGCAGACCAAATTACAATTCTTTAGTACTTTATGTTGCTGAGGAATAAAAAAAAGTTAAATGTACATGATTTTTGAATCCTTATAGGTGTAGGTCCCCCCTTAAGGCTACATTCTTGGCTATCGTCCTGGAGATCTGAGTTCGATTCCATGCTCTGCCAAGAAATTTAATTCTGGTCTGAGGGTAAGAACAGGGCACACTCAGCCTCTTGAGGCATAACAAAGAAAAGGAGGGATCGATTCCCACCTCAACAATCTTGGATGTGGTTTTCCGTGGTTTCCCACTTCCACTCCAGGTAAATACCGGGATGGTTCATAACTTAAAGGCCTCAGCCGTCTCTTTCCCATTCCCCACCATAATTACAAATACACACATCAATACAGTCATGTTCTAATTTTGCTGCACCGTGACTATTTCGCTATACAACCTCAAAAACAAGTAGATCCGTGAAGAACTAAAGTCTATTTTCATATATCCTACCTATGTTAATTGCCTCTATCAACATACAAAATTTCAGTTTGATTGCTGTAATAGATTCGTAGATATTGAGAACCGACTAAATATTTCGGATGGTCGCCATGTTGGATTTTTATATATGTAGGTCTTAGAGTTATGTACTGTTACATGAAGATTATTGTGTACGTGTAGTATTCAAACTTCAATCGCATGATTAGGACACAAAAGTAAAAATGAGATTTTAAAATTTCGCACAGCTGCCATCTTGTGGTTAAGGAAACAGTTCAAATAAATTAAATGCCATTGGATTAACATTTGTATAAGGATTTACTGTTCCAAGTTTCACTGCACTCGGATGGTTAAATTGCGAGAAACGTCCAAGTGGATATTTATACTTCGCGTCGCCGCCATGTTGGATTTGTGATCACCAGATTATTGAAAGTCCTATAGGTGAACTTATGTGCATAGCCCCTATGAACATTAAAAAAATCAGTTTGATTGCTGTAATAGATTCGTAGATATTGAGAACCGTCTAAATCTTTCGGATGGTCGCCATGTTGGATTGTTATATGTATAAGCCATAGAGTCATGTACCATTAACGGAAAATTATTGCGTAGGTTCATTATTCAAACTTTCACTTCGATCGCATGATTACGACACAAGGAAAAAAATCTTAATTTTAAAATTCGCGCAGCCGCCATCTTGACAAGTCTCATAGATGAACTTCCAGTAGTGCCCTTTATCTCCGTAGAAAATTTCAGGGTGATACCGGTAATAGTTACAGAGATATAGAATGCCGGTGAAATATTTCGCACGGCCGCCATCTTGAGGTTATGTAACAATTGAACGAAGTTAGATGTCGGTGCATTACAATGTGTATAAACATATACTGTACCAAGTTTCATTGCGTATGGTTTGTTAATTCGCGAGAAACGTCTATTTAAAAGTCGCAACTTCGCTTGGCCGCCATGTTGGTTTTGTAGTTACCAGTTTTTCTAAAGTCACATAGGTGAACTTCTAGTAGTTCTCTTTATCACCGTACAACATTCCAGGGTGATATCGGTAATAGTTTCGGAGATTTTGAATGCTGGTGAAATATTTCGCACAGCCGCCATGTTGGATTGGTAAGACGTAACAAAATTTGAAGGGCACAGTCGGGGTCGTCCGGAATAGTGCTATGGACTTAACGAGTTTCATTGAAATCGCTCCAGCCGTTTAGATTTTATTAGGGGGGAGGGGTCACACACACACACATCACGCACGCACAAACACACGGACAAAAGGTGATCTCATAAGCCTATTTTTTCATAAATGAAAATAGGCTAATAACTGATAAGTCGGTATCATTTATTACTAACGGTCGGCAACACTGGAACCGCCCAAACTAAACATATCGTGTGTTTGTAGCACATACTTCATTCGTTGAAAGTTCGAGCCAAATTTGGTCGCTCTGTTTCACGATTTCAAGGGTGACTATACTCTTACTTAGTATCACGTATTATTAACAGTGGGATACAGTGGTAGAAAATAGAAATGGAGTACTCTAAGGCAAAACTACCATCACACAATTGCGTTGTCCTTTGAATAGCCGTTCCGAAGTTATTTGTTAAAGTCGAGGAGCGGGGGCATACTGAAATAGACACAAGCACATCGTCCCGTTATTAATCTCACAGTACTACATTCTAATCATTTTCATGAGGAAAGTAGAAAATTGGGAAATACAGTACTATGTTTTATTCAGTGGAACAGTTGTAACCACGCTCTTACCTGACCCTTATGTATACGTAAATTTTAGCATGACCTCGTGAGATACGTTTCTAGTAACGTCAGCCCTAGTACTGTGATATGACGTTTGACTTTCCTGATTATAATAATAATAATAATAATAATAATATAGATTTGACTTCCCTTTTAACTACTCTGGCTTTTGACGATTCCCGGGTGCAGGAATTTTGCTCCGAAGGGATCTTTTAAACGTGCGTACCCTCAAATGCCAGCTGACTGCGCCAGGATACGAACCTGCAACTTTTCTGATAAGAGGTGCCTTCAAAGCTGGTGGTCTTTTTAAGATAGTTTCAGCATTGTTCACCTCGTGGTGTAGCAGCTAACATTCTTGTCTGTCGCCCCAGAGGTCCGGGTTCGATTCCCAGCTCTGCCAAGAAATTTAATTCTGGTCGGATGGCTGGAACGGGATATTCTCTGCCTCGTGATGCAAAACTGAGTAGAGGTGGGTTCGATTCCCACCTCAGCCATCCTGGAAGTGGTTTTCCGTGGTTTCCCCCTTCTAATCCAGCAAATACCGGGATGTTTCCTAACTTAAGGCTACGGCCGCCTCCTCTCCAATCCCCACCTTAAGTGCAAATACACACTACTAGTCTATTACTACAACAGAAACTATTGCTACTACTACAGACACTACAATAACACAGGTTATTATTCTCTCCCCCCTCTCTCCCCCTCTCCCCCTCTCCCCCTCCCCCCCCTCCCCCCCTCTCTCTCTCTCTCTCTCTCTCTCTCTCTCTCTCTCTCAACCCCCATATATATCCCACCCACGTACGCGGTACTGAATGATGTGGAAGTCCAAGCCCCTCAAATGAAACAACAACAGTTGCAGCATTCCTTTCTATTGACATGACTGAGCCAGCGTTAACTGGCTAGATGCTGTAGGTTAAGCTCCTAACCACATGCAAATCTAATAGTGAAGTGAGATATACAAAGAACAATGGCAATGTCTAGCAAGCACTAAGTCCTACTGCATAGCAACAGACACATATTGTAACCTTAAGCCACTCCCGTACCTCCCAACCAGGGAAGAGAAATGTCAATGTTTTCTCATTATATTAGGACTGTCGGAAGCTTGACACTCAACCTCCATCCACTGCCACCCCTCCAGTATCTACGGGACATTGAACAGTAGTGAACCACTCGCAACCAGTTTGCTGACCTTAGAAGAGTTCTCCACATTGGAATCCCACTTGCCACAATATAATTTCAATCTTGATCTGAGGGCTGGAATAGGGTGCATACAGCCTCGGGTTGGCAACTTAAGAGAGGTGGGTTCTTTGCCTACCCCTTCTCACGCCTACTTCAGGTAAATGCCCGTATGATGCAACGGTTGTCGTCTTTCCAATCTCAGCACGAGTTATAAGTACTCACTCACGTACGTACAGTGAACGGATTATTGTAGCTAAAACCAATACAAAACCTAAGTTCACCACAGTGGTACATGTCTATACGCCTAACAGTCAAGCTGATGATGAAGATGTTGAAAAGGTCTACGAAGAAATAGATAAAATTCTGAAGTATGTCAAGGGTGATGGAAATGTTATAGTAATGGGATATTGGAATGCTGTGGTAGGAAAGGGAAGAGAAGGGTAGATACTAGGAGATTTCGGATTAGGTGAAAGGATTGATCGAGGAAGCAGGCTGATGGAATTCTGCCACGAGCATGAGTTAGTCATAGCTAACAACTTACTCAAGAACCACAATAGACGAATATACACATGGATGAGACCCGGAGATACAGGCCGTTACCAAATCGACTTGATTATGGTCAAGCAATGATTTAGAAACCATATTTTGGATTGTAAAACATATCTCGGTACTGACTTAAACTCTAACCACATTTATTTATTTATTTAACGTATGGCATTACACATGAAACACAATAATAATAATAATAATAATAACAAAAATAAAATAATAATAATAATAATAATAATAAAAAGTACATACAAGCACAAATATCGACCTTATTAACCTCATGTCCAGTCTATTGATCCAGTCCAGGCTCGATGGTGTAGCACTGAAAAAGTCGTTAGGGTCACCTAGGTACGCTCTCATTTTGCAATCTTCCACAATGTGCCGGATGGTCTGGTTCTACAGTATGTATCACAGTAGGGGTCTGGCCGCTTCCCTTATTTGTACAGGTTGTATGCACAAACTCCATGTCCTGTACGGATGCGGTTAATGGTCTTCCATATATGTCGTGGTTGTTCAAAGCCCTTGGTTTTCTTTACGGGATCAATGAGGTCACGTCGGGGTATTTCTAGTCCATGTTTCACGCCATTAGCTGCGATGTTGAAATTACTATCAGCAAGCTGTTGAGACAGTCGTAGGGGTGGATTCCTGGACCGGAGCCGGTTCATTGCCAGAGTGGGAATGTCGTCATGGATTGGAAGTGCAGGGTTGTTAATTATTTTAGAATATTCCTTCCTCAGTGCATTTTGTCTTCTTAACATCGGAGGGGTTATGTGGCCGAGTGTTGGGAGCCAGTAGAGTGGCGTAGTTCTTATACAACCGGGGTTGGTTTCAATGGCTATGTTGAGCTGAGTGTCTACCTTCTTTTACGTGGGCCATACCGGCGTGCAATATTCAGCTGTAGAATACACTAAACTGAGTGCAGAAGTTCGAAGCGTATCTGCTGATGCTCCCCAACTAGTGCTGAGAAGTTTTTGAATGAGGTTATTTCGTGTGCTTACTTTTTGAGATGAAATTACCAAATGTTTCTTGAAGGATAGAGTCCTATCCAGAGTCACTCCAAGATATTTTGGGTGACTCTGGTGGGGAAGCACTGTGTTGTTCATTCGGACTTCCAGTTTAAAGTCCGCTGTTCTGTTTTTTAAGTGGGAACTGGTGACATCGGTTTTAGAAACATTTGGAACGAGTCTTCACTTGGTGAAATATTCATGTAGTTCATTGAGATCATCGGTTAGAATGTTTTCAGCAGTTTTGAATTCCTTGTGTTGAACAGCCACAATCAGGTTGTTATAAAATTCAGATTGAAGTTGAAGAAACTGAAGAAGAAAAGTCAGAAGCCAAATAGGTGGGCAATAGACGGAATGAAAGAGAAGGATGTGACGAAAGATTCAAGAAGGTTATAAATGAAGGACTAATGTAAAATCCTGAACAAACTTCAATCTCAGAGGAATGGGCACTTTTGAAGAACGAATTAACAAAATCCACAGAAGAAAACATTGGTAGAAAAGAAAGAATATGTAGAAAACCGTGGATCACTCTGGATATACTAGAATTAATGGTCGAAAGGTGGAAGCACAAGAATGCTAGAGATGAAAGGGGGGAAACAGAATACAGACGTCTGAGAAATGAGGTTAACGAGAAGTGCAAGGAAGGATTAAGAGTACTTTTAGGGAAAGGAAGACTAAGTGCTGTAATATTAAGGGCTCGGATGGAAAAACCTTCAACAGATAGAGAAGAAAAGATTGAGAGATGGAAAGCTTACATATAGTGTTTGTATAAGGGAAAGGAGATTGAGAATCATGTAATGGAAAGGGAAGAGGAAATTGATGACGATGGGAAAGGAGATTTAATATTGAGATCAGAATTTGACATTTGGAAGACTTAAGCAGGAACAAAGCACCAGGCATAGATGACATACCGATTGAGTTGCTACGCTGAATAGGCGAGGAAGGTCTGATTGGGTTATTTCACTTGGTGTGTAGCACGTATTGTAACCGTGTGAAAGAGCGTCAGTTGCTGGTTATGGAGATGTTGTTTTTTGTCGCGGCTATATTTTGAATTTGAAGCGAGCGCCTGACTGAGTTGAGTTTCACTGCCGCAGGTTGCAGGCTGGAAGAGATGCGCGGACGGCGTTGCGCGTATATATGCTAACACCTGACGATTTACAGGGTCAAGCAAGCAGCTGTAATGGGAGACACAGTCATGTTTGTGCAGTTAATCCGTGCATAAGCGGGCGGCTTAATCAATCTTAAGTTACGAGTACCTGACCTGGAAGCCAAAATTAGCCTACAAACGAGGCATTGTTCAAATGTGCTCAGGATAGTTTTACTAGATGGGACTTGCTTTTGTAAATGCAAAGTTGTGTTGGGTATGGCCCGAGCTCACAGCATATTAAGGCATATGAGCTGGAAATAACTCCTTACTTGAGTTATGTGAATCTAATACCTCATACCAGGGTAGATTTCTGGCTAGCAATTGACATGGAATTAAGGCTAAACAGGTGTGTAAGCGTACTGCGATAACTACAGAAGGATTACAATCAAGTAACCGGGAACATTACTGTGACTTCGGAAATATTTCGGGACGGTAAAACACCGGATGATTGTCGTAAAATCAGTGACAGTATTAGACACGTGCTTTTTCATAGCAGAAGCTATGGTGTTAAGACAATCCGATCAGGACGTCATGGTAGCGATACGCCGGTATGAACTTTTGAAATCTACCATGAGTCGAGCCAGTATTATGGTGCGTTAAATAGGAATTGGGTGTACGATGGATGCTGACGTCTGGATACTTGGGACTTAGACCAGTGGAGCCATGAAGTTGATCTGTACACATTTCCGTGTACGGAGGATCGCGTGGGATTTTATGCTCAGACTAAGGGCATTCCGCAGGAACTTGGACCTTCTTCAAGAACATCTGAAATGGACGTGATCCCCTTATTCTATTCTTAATATCTAGTACCGGTGAATATTAGACCTTAGACTATACCATTCAACCATGTAGGAATCGTTTTACACGCCATAGATCTTTATTTTTTGCATTATATTGGGACATAAGCATGGATCTTTTTGATGTTGTCCACTCTTCGAATTTTATTTTATTCTTTTGAGATAGCATATCCACGGTGGGCATATCGTAGAATGAGTATATTTTCGGAAGGCATCCGGCTGTTCTATTTAGACAGGAGTTTCATCCTGATTTTTTGTTGTACAGTTCCGTGCATATTTTTATGGCACATTGTTATTTTTAGCGATCGTTTTGAGATAGTTTATTGGTAATTTGTTTATTTAAATGTAGTTCTTGGTCATTTTGATGCAATTCGTCTTAGATGAGTTCTGATTGTCATTTATCGTGAAATGATTCGATTTTTCTGGTGGTTAAGGATTTTCTTTAAAATGATAATGCGGAATGATCATGTATGAGAATTTACATGGGGAATTAAGGAGGAATATTCATAACAATTTAATGGATCTTGTGAAAAATAGAACATGGTAATTATCCATGGGAATTTCATATTAATAATAATAATAATAAATGGATGAGTTTGATTAATTTAGGTGATGTTTCTTTAAAACAAATATGAGAAATGAGAAATAGACATGAATTAATGCACATTGGATTGATAAAGCAATCGTAACGTAGTTTTGTTATTAGAGCAAGGTGTATCAATTAGGAGGATTTTTGTTATGGTGACAAGCGGATAATTGAACAGGTTAATTGGAGACAGTTACTTATAACATTCATATGATCAATCTGATAGGGTGATGAGTTGAATTGGGAATGCGCGCAGGCATTTGTCCCATTAATAATTATGATAATCCATTAAATACAGTAAATATGACTGGATGGAAGTTAAATATGTGAAAATAATATGTAAAAGAATTAGAGTTGTTGAATATAATGAAATGTTGGAATTTGGAGGATGTTGCCTCATATTACTCAAAAGAAGGGCGGTGCCGCTGTAGCAGCCCCACGCCGCTATCTAGATCTTGTCATCAGTGGAATTCTAGATTCTACTTTAATTTGCTCTAACCATAATTACATATTTTCTGGTTGAATGATATAAACCTGCAGATAGATTAAAATGCCTAATAATTTTGCCATATTGTGATATCAAGGAATAAACCAAATTGATAAAGTGCATAAAGAAATGGGGCATTTAAAATGCGGTCTCATGTTCCGATGAAAATTTTGAAATAGCTACGAATCATCCATAAGTGTTTGAAATTGGTTGGAATAATAAGGTTGAGTTGCAATTAATATCACTGAATAATTAATCCCATAATTTATTTTATTATCGAGGATAAATCACAGATCCATAATTTATAATTTATAATGTTCGCCATCTCTTGATGAATACAGTACTTTTGCATTTGTCAGTTGGCACAGGCTAGAGTAAAAGGTGGCTTTTCACCGATGTCTCAGTCTCACTCATGGCTGTGATTATATGGAAGCTACTGAGGTATGGGTGGGGCTTAGTAATGGCATTCGAGGCACAGTCAGTGCCTGTGAATGCTGTGAAAGGTTCAACTCATAGGGTTAGGTCTACTGTTCTGACTCAGTGAGGAAAGCAATGGCAAACTACCTCACTCCTCTTCTTGCCTAGAACGCCTCAAAATAGTGCTGCCTTGGGTTTTTGTGGGTATCTACTCACATAACGTAACGGCGGTACTTTTTGAGGATCCAACCAGCCTTCGGGATGACTACCTAACAGACATATGAATATTCCTTGTGTGGGAATAATGAAATATAAATGGTATTATGTTTCTAATGGATCCATCTTTGTTCGACTTGGTCTGACTTGCATTAAGTTGTATAATTAACAATTCTAGTATGTTTTGGAATTTCTTCTCGTTTCATGGAAGAGAATATCCCATAGGATTATCCATGATTTTTGGAAATATGGAAAAGTGTAGAACTTCAGAAATAGAATTTTATTCAAGTGTGATAGGACGATCAGTGATCTACACAACTTGAATACTGTAAATATCGTTATAATATAATAGAATACCATGATGGACTATTAATTTCATGGGTATTCTAACACAATGAAATGTTTAGAAGTTGACGTTTTCGTTGCTTTTTTTTTTGGAACGTTATTCAACACCTGCGATTAAATAATATAGGATCCCAGGGGGAGCGCAGGATGTTATTTTTTCCAGGTGGTGTTTTAGTTTTCTCCCTGGGGATGCCCTTGTAAAGATTAGGATGGTTGAAGGGATCAATTAAATTGATACAAATTTTATCTTAACTGATACTGTGGTCACTCATGATTCTTGAAATATGCCTTCTATCCTTGCTGTAGTGTGCGTCTGGGGAACAGCAGAGCTTTTATTTTCTTTATTCTCAGGGTGTCTACCGGTAACGAATGTAACGAAAAAGTATCGAATTTTACAAATGGGTAACGAAAGTAACGAAAAAGTAACGAATTTTACAAACGGGTAACGAAAATTTTCTGAAGGCTGGTTGAATCATTTAAACTCGCGCCGCTAGGCTCAGAGATTGCGAGTTTCACGCAAGCGGCGCCGTGCCTATTGCATAGTACTAAGCTATATGTCTCGGTGCCCGACCTCAAGGAAATAGCCTACATACCGAGGATACCTTGAGCGGTATACATCGGTTCAAAGTATATTTTCGGCATCAAGAAGTCTTAAGTTTCGTGTGAAATATTTTTCTGTGTTACTGTATTAGGAAACCTGACTTTTCGCGAGACGTTTATTCGCGAATACTTCCGAAACTAAAAAGAAATCTCTCATTTCTGTTATTTGGAAACTATGTCAAATTGAAGTCCAGAAATAACGCGAAACAATTTAATGTCGCAATCTTGCGAAATGTTACCATTTCGAAAAAAATGCGAAAAATCTTCGAAATACATATAACTTATTTATTTAAAAATATGTCAAGTAAATTTGCGACATTCAGTATGGTTAATTCGAAATTCCGTTATAAGTCGATTTTTCCTTCGAACTTTCGTTCCATCGGATATATAATCTAACCGATTATTTCGATAACTTGTTGATAATTCGTGGTTCTCAATCGAAATAAAACTTGCCCTCTTGTATTATTCGTGTAATCCTCTCAGAACAATTCGTAATATTCGATACCGTACCTACTTCGAACGTTCATCCTCCAAAATCGCATCCTCAAGACGGCCGGCTGACCGCTCGACTTGCCTGCGGGAATCTCGTCAAACGGACCGAGATCGACGTCAGTTGCGTAAAATCATAAAACCCGTCCCCTATCGCGAACTTGTGACCACGAGGACTGCGGGAATCCTGTCAAAGGTGATTGGGCACCCATCACGGGGCACCCATCACGAAACCTACTTGCCACTTTTCCCATGACCGTATACTTAAAAGCGTGCGGGGAGCGAGAAGTGCATCAACCCACTTAAATTAAAAATGGCAGCCTACGTAGCATCGAAATACTAAATCCTCCTCGTGATCCACCCTGAACTCATGAACTCCCAACTACAGCATAGGGACAAAGGGAATCATGGCGCCGACCGAACAACATGTTCATAACTACTCGTGAATTTTAACCATGCCCAACCTTGAGCTTGCCTCCGCCATTCTGTCAGGACAGACAGATAGACAGGCAGACAATCGCTGAACGGCCGGGTGCGGCGACGATTGCATAATATCTCGAGGACAACGTAAAACGGCCGAGAGCGGCAGCGATTGCGATACATCGCGATATTTCTCCGCATTCAATGACTAGGACAACTGTATTCTTGTCAAACGGACAGCAAGTGGCGCCGATTGCGTAATAATGCTATATTTTCTTGTGCCCGAACTCGAGGACAATGGAAATCTCGTCGAATGACTAAAAGTGACGCTGATGATTTAAATCGCGATTTTTCTCCATGTTCTATCGTGAAAACAACGGGAAGCTCACCAAACAACTGAGACCAGCGCCGATCGTGTAACATATCGATATTTCTTCGCGACCTACCGCGGGGACGAAGGAAATCTCGCCAAATGGTCAAGAGCTGAGCAACCTCTTGGTACCGTAATAATAACAACATATTGTGGACAAGACGACATATTAACTGAAACAACTCATTGGATATTAAATATCTAGTATATATTTATTATTTTTAAAATTTTTGTAACATCATGTGAATTTCATTTAAAGCGGCTTCGGTGGTGTAGTCGGTAGCATGCTGAACTGCTGTGCCCAAGATAGCGGGTTCAAACCCGGTCGAAGTCGTCGGATTTTTTCAAAGCGTTAAAAATCCTTCAGTAGACTATGCCTTCCTTCGGAGGGGAAGTAAAGCCAGCGGTCCCATGTCATGGATTTATGGCATGTACAGGATTCTTCCACAGACAAAACTTGTGTGAAGCTAAATTGTTAGGTTATATTTCGTCGGAACGCTTTATCAAAGTTCCAACGTTCACCACTAGGTATCATTGATATCTGGTAGCAACTTGAAATTGAACGGAACTTGTAGCTCACCCTAAGGGCGTCCGTTGGAAGCAGCTACAGACTCAGACGAGCTGAACATGTCCTCGGACACTCCCGGCACTAAAAGCCATACGATAAATATAAAACTTCTTTAAAAACAGTTCATTGTTGTATTTCTTCACCGCGTGATGAGCGCCTATGCTTGTAGACCGCAGACGTAACTTGAATTCAAAGGTAACTAAAGTTAACTAAAAGGTACCTAAAAAGTACCTAATTTTTACTTCATCCTTACAGTAGACACATCTGATACCCTGAGTGGTATACAGCGTTCAGCGTATATTTTCGGCATCAAGATGACTTTTTAGTTTTCTGTGAAATATTTATCTTTGTTATTAGGAAACATGACTTTTCGCGAGACGTTTATTCGCGAAAACTTTTGAAATTAATCAGAAAACTCGCATTTCTCGCATTTATTTGGAGACTATGTCAAATTGAAGTCCAAAAATAACGCGAAATGTTACCGTTTCGAAAAAGGATTTTGAAAAAGCTTCGAAATACGTAGGCTATAACTTATTTTAAAAATCTGTCTCGTAAATTTGCGACATCCAGTATTCTATGGTTAATTCGAAATTCCGTTATATGTCGAATTTTCCTTCGAACTTTGGTTCCATCGGATATACTGTTACGGCTGTGAGTTTGTTTCTTCGCTCGCCGCATGAGTCACAACTGCCCCCGGGCTGGGCTGTGCTCTGCCTCAGTGTATTACGTGCGCCTTACGCAACAGGACTACTAGGACAAAGGGATGGTCCAGAATATTCGTGACCCAGCCAGTGATGGAAACCTCGAGAAGCCGTGAACCCTGGATGGGTCTAGAAGCATTTATTGAGTCACCGGCCTGCTATATAAGAGCGACCTGGCAAGCGGGGTCGTGTGTGTTTTTCGAGCTAGTGCGAGCGTTTACCTTGAGCGACAGTTGTTGGCGACGTGACTTGCGAAACCCCTAGTGAAGCTGATTCTCTTGACAGCGAGGGAGTGAGAAGCCTACAGAGGAACTGTCTTGAACGAGTGTGTTTTCCAGTGCGACCGAGGTGATTGTGGTGAATTGTGAAACAGTGTGTAGTACGGTGACAGGCTGAGTGCAGATATTTCCAGCCTGCGCACGGGGCCACCTCATTACGAGGGATTAACTTCTGCGGCTTACTGACAAGTACGGTGACAGGCGGAGTGCAGATATTTCCAGCCAGCGCACGGGGCCACCTCATTACGAGGGATTAACTTCTGCGGCTTACTGACAAGTGAAAGGGAAGTGTTCTCGCCGTGAGGAAACTGGAGTAAGGTTCTAATTGCTTGTATTTGCTGTTGAGTGGTGTATCTTTCTGGCCGCAATAAAGCTAATACGTTTCTTTAAAGGAACAATCTGTGTTGTGCTTCAACCCACCGTAATCCAGTTAACAAAAGTGCCACAAGGGGGTGGCACGTAACAATATTATAATCTAACTGGTTATTTCAAAAACTTGTATAATTCGTGATTCGCATTCGAAAGGAAACGTGTCCTCTAGTCGTATTATGCGTGCAATCCTCTCAGAATAATTCTTAATATTTGATACCTACTTCGAACATTCATACTCAAGACGGCCGGCTGTCCGCACGACTTGCCTGCGGGAATCTCGTCAAATGGACTGAGATCGACGTCAGTAGCATAAAATCATAAAACCCGTCCCCTATCGTGAACTTGTGACCACGAGGACTGCGGGAATCCCGTCAAAGATGATTGGCCACCAATCACGAAACATTCCGAAACCTACTCGCCACTTTTCCCATGACCGTATACTTAAAAGCGCACGGGGAGCGATAAGTGCCTCAACCCTCTTAGAAATGACAGCCTTCGTAGCGTCGCGATACTAATTTCTCCTCGTGATCCACCCTGAACTGATGAGCTCCCAACCACAGCATAGGGACAGTGGGAATCACGCGCCGGCCATTCAACTTGTCCATAACTACTCGTGAATTTTAACCATGCCCAACCCTGAGCTTGCATCCACCATTCTGTCAGGACGAATAGACAATCGTTCAACGGTCGGGTGCGGCGCGGTATGCATAATATCACGAGGACAACGTGAATCTCGTAAAACGGCCGAGAGCGACAGCGATTGCGATACATCGCGATATTTCTCCGCATTCAATGACGAGGAAAACTGGATTCCTGTCAAACGGGCAGCAAGTGGCGCCGATTGCGTAATAATGATATATTTTCTCGTGCCCGACCTCCAGGACAATGGAAATCTCGTCGAACGACTAAAAGTGACACCGATTATCTAAATCGCGATATTTATCCGTGTTCTATCGCGAAAACTACGGGAATCTCGACAAACGGGTGAGACCAGCGCCGATCGTGTAACATCTCGAAATTTCTCCGTACTTGACTGCGAAGACAGAATTCCGTTACAATCACGTAACGTCCCATAACTTTCTTCGTGATCTACCGCGGGGACAAAGGAAATCTCGCCGAACGGTCAAGAGCAGAGCAACCTCTTGGCAATTATAAAAATGCCTTGTGCACAAGATGACATATTAGCTGAAACAACTCATTTGATAAATATCTAGTATTTATTTATTATTTTTAAATTTTTTATAACTCCCTAAGTGAATTGTATTTACCGCTTTAAACACAGTTCATTGCTGTTTTTCTTCACCACGTGATGAGTCCCTTTGCTTGCAGACCACAGACGTTTTGTACCCGTTCGTCCTGGGGATGCGATGACCCATCTGCTATTACATCGCATTCCTGGAGTTCCAGGACAGAGCGGAGTTAAATGAACCTCTAGTCAAATAAGGAATGTGTCGGAAATTCAGCTGAGTTATCGAAAAAGCAGTGGGTAACACGAGACAAAGTATCTCGAGGGTCGTTACGGGCTTAAGTTTAATAAAAAAAAAATGCAAATATAAATGGGCGCCATCAACTGAACTCCTAGCAAACCACATCCTTTCCGGTTAAGCCTTAATCAAGACAAGGAAAGAAAAAAGGAAAATCACATCATCATCAGATCACAACTAAGATAAAAACAAATTTATTTCACTTTGATAGTCAGACATACATTTTAAATATTCATCCTACCTGAGAGCATGGTCGAATGCCAACGTTAAATTGTCATTGTCCAAAAATCGAACCATCTCTTTTCTAATCAAAAGTATTCAATCCACATAGAACGTGAAAAATCTCTAAAGTTCTCTTGGGTTCTCAGGATCACTGTAGCACTATGTCTTTCGTCACTGACATTTGTGATACCTGAGACCTAATTTCTCTTTAATTTAACATCATAAATGTGGATTTGAAAAAAATTATTAATCTGTCTAAACATACACATTATAATCACTTATTTTAAACATCACGTAATTTATGGCTTGCATGGCATAATTTAAATGTTAAACATGTTAGAAAAATGCTCCTAAACATCGAATAATTAATTTACACTATTTACATTGTCATTAATAATTGCTTGTTCGTGAATTACAGAAAATCCACTGATCATTGGTTGTAATGATCATCATCATCAAAGTTAAATATTTCTCACATTAATTCTCATCTCAAAATTCAACATATTCCTGTCAGAATCATTAACTCATCACCATTAAATCATTTAAATGAAAATTATTATCATCACTTCATTATACTTTCTAATTATTCACACACTCTTATTTTATCATCTTCTTCAGATTAAATCATCTTAAATCATCAATATAAATTGTTTAATTCCTCAACTCAAGTTGCAATTCCTTTAATTCATATCTCAATTAAATTTATTTAATTCCATATAAATTCATTAATCATCAGCTTCTTTAATTAATTATCACCTTCTAATTCAGTTATTCATCATCTATCCAATCATCTATCAATTTATTTAAATCAGTTTATTTATCCAATCTTTAATTCATCCATCTATTTAATTCGTTGATTTATTCCAAAATTTAATTTATCAATTTATTTAAATTTTATTCTTCTGGTTATTTAGATTTTTATTATTTCATCTAGTCATTCTGATTTTTATTTCATTAGGTCAGATCATTAATATGCTTAAATTTCAGATTATTATTTCATTAATTATTATTATCAGAAAATCTTGTATTATCAACTTCATTTATTTGTTTAATTTCCTAACAAATTGTTTAATATGGTTTATAGAACGTTGTCTTACAGTTTTATCACTTCCAAGTTATATCTCGTATTTAATTATCATGCCAAAAAAATATTATTGCCATCACGACATCATGTTGGATCTGACTATCCACAACTACATTATATATCCTCACTTCTTCAAATATCACATTTGAATACCACAATTATTCCACAAAACTCCATAAATATTCAACACATACAGCCTGAATCTCAACAATTAGGCTAGACTGGGTTCGACAACCTCATGTCTGCCTCAAAATACATTAGCAACATTGCAACTATCAATTGGCAACTTCCACAAAATGCCTATCACAAACTTCACTTAACCATGTTGCATGATCTACAAAAAAAATATGTAACTGGCTTCAAATTATCAACGCACACAATCTCCAATAACTGTAATTAATCTGATCACATCTAGACAACTTCTTAAACAATTAGAAAAAATATTACCTTAGTAATTCAAGATCTGCTTTCAAATTCTCTTACAATTCTCATAATTCACATCACAGAAAAACACCAATGTGCTATAATCTCTCATATCAAAAACTGCAATACTGATCTGCCTTAAAATAAATCTGACCATTAATGATTCATCTTATAAGATTCAATTACTTTAAATCCTTCTCAAAGGTATCAAACACAATTATAAAAATCATCAAAAGCATCAGCTGTACCAGCTGTTGAACTGAAAGTACTCTCAAAAGAGTATAGCAATATAATATTGGATTGGCAAACAAGAATTACAAATGTAACTCTGCTGACATTTATCTTTACTTTATTTAACAAAATTTCGACTGATATGTGACTAGTAGTTCCTTGTTTGATTCACTTACAATCTCATGTACACTCGGATGATAAAATGAGTCCCTCAATGGCAAGTAAGATGAGTAACCACCGTACAATCGTATAAATACGAAAGACCTCTTCCCGTCGACTAACATGATAGTGCCCTGAACGATGGGTAAGATGAGTAACCACCATACAATCGTATAAATACGAAAGACCCCATCTCGAAGACTAAATGAGTGAATGTACCAGATAGGAATCAACAAGTCTCTAGTTGTCATACACACATCAAAAAAAGTTTTGCATCACCTCGGTTCCCAGATCTCCGGCATATAGACGTTGACTGTGTATATTGTATCCAAGATACAGTCCCTTTGACTGTTCATAGATGTCACTAAAACTGCTCAAAGATGTAAACAACCATGCATGAGCAGGGCCTATTAGACGGAGGGGGTACGACAGCCGATCAGTTCCAGTCATTCCACCAGGACGAAGGTACGCTGCTCATGTTGTCTGTAGTTCTACCATGCCTAGAAGGTCAATACCGCAGTTCGATCGCGTCCGCATTGTTACTTTGTGTCAAGAAGGGCTCTCAACAAGGGAAGTTTCCAGGCGTCTCAGAGTGAACCAAAGCGATGTTGTTCGGACATGGAGGAGGTACAGAGATACAGGAACTGTCGATGACAGGCCTCGCTCAGGCCGCCCAAGGGCTACTACTGTAGTGGATGACCGCTACTTACGGATTGCCGCTCGGAGGAACCCTGACAGCAATGCCACCATGTTGAATAATGCGTTTCGTTCAGCCACAGGACGTCGTGTTTCAACTCAAACTGTGCGCAATAGGCTGCATGATGCGCAACTTCACTCCCGACGTTCATGGCGAGGTCCAGCTTTGCAACCCCGACACCATGCAGCGCGGTACAGATGGGCCCAACAACATGCTGAATGGACCCCACGGAATTGGCATCACGTTCTCTTCACCGATGAGTGTCGCATATGCCTTCAACCAGACAATCGTCGGAGACGTGTTTGGAGGCACCCTGGTCAGGCTGAACGTCTTAGACACACTATCCAGCGAGTGCAGCAAGGTGGTGGTTCCCTGATGTTTTGGGGTGGCATTATGTGGGGCCGACGTACGCCACTGGTGGTCATGGAAGGCTCCGAAACGGCTTTACGATACCTGAATGACATCCTCCGACCCATAGTGCAACCATATCGGCAGAATATTGGAGAGGCATTTGTCTTCATGGACGACAATTCTCGACCTCATCGTGCACATCTTGTGAATGCGTTCCTTCAAGATAACGACATCGCTCGACTACAGTGGCCAGCATGTTCGCCAGACATGAACCCTATCGAACATGCCTGGGATATGTTGAAAAGGGCTGTTTATGGACGTCTTGACCCACCAACCACTCTGAGAGATTTACGCCGAATTGTCGTTGAGGAGTGGGACAATTTGGACCAACAGTGTCTTGATGAACTTGTGGATAGTATGCCACGGCGAATACAGGCATGCATCAATGCAAGAGGACGTGCTACTGGGTATTAGAGGTAGTGGTGTGTACTGCAATCTGGACCACAAATGCTGAAAGTCTAGCTGTATGATGGTACAACATGCAATGTGTGGGTCTCATGAGCAATAAAACGAGCTGAAATGTTGTTTGTGTTGATCTCTATTCCCTTTGTATTTAACGGTTCCGGAACTCTTGGAACCGAGGTGATGCAAAACTTTTTTTGATGTGTGTATAAAAGCGATATTCATTCACTAAAGTGAATAACATCTTAATATCTCCAAACAATCCAATGGAAAAAATCCCTACTGATGAATAATACACACTCGCTAGTATGCAATGAACTGACGAAGTAATTTTAGATAATCAATTGCAGATCACGAGTTCGAAATACTCGTTACACAAAACTATTCATGAAAACTTTCCTTGCTGGAAAAATGTCTAAAAGACCAAACATCTGCTTAATAAAGCCAAAACTCTTACAGTACCTTCTCATAATCAGCTGTTATTAAATTTCAAAGATCGTCGATTTTCCTTATGTAATGAATTTCTCGAAAGATCGGCGTGAATATCATTCCACCCACGCAATGACGATTGCCTTCGAATCCCAAGTGAATCAGCTGGTGGACCTCCCCCTCGTCAGGAATCGAATCCATCGCCCTGTGGTGCCATCGCGTCTCTGTCTGCGTTTACTCCGACATGATGAACTTCTGGTTATCCATAGCGGATACTGTCCAAATCCTCACGAAAAAGTTCATAGAAACAGCGGACCCCATATTCCTCTTCTACGTTACGCCACTGTTCCATACAATGTTCGGTTTGAGTGTTGAAAGTTCAATCTCCAATAACTGCTAAGTCTCACTTTCATAAAATAAAATTTTATATGAGAGTGTCTAAGTTTATGAAACACCCTGTAGCTGTGTTCATACTCGGTAATTTATAACACTTCATAAGAAAAAGTTGCATTAATGCACGAGCCAATGTTCATAAGTGCATATGCCTGAAACATTTCGTTTGCCTGAAATCGTTAATGTTATTTGGAATGCGTTATGAAATGCATAGTCGTAATGTCATTGAAAAACTATGTTCAGTTGAAGTTCACAGTTGCAGTATCTCGTAACTATCTGCCTGTACAATTCAAATGCTGAATAAACGTTCCAACTCAATGTTGTAATCTCTGCCTAAAGCTGGCCTCGCCATGTCGCTCTGCTATGCTGTTCTGCGTTTCCAAATTGCAGCTTGAAATGAGTTCTCCAACTCGTTTTACCGTGCTGTTCTAAACCCCGGCCTTCTATGCTAGCTTGGCTCGTACAGCTGGTTCTGTAACCGGTCTTCACGCTGCCTACTGCGGGTGTCCGCCCGGCTTACTGACTTACTTTTCGTTCGCTGCTTGGTGAAGTTAAAACTGTCGCTTTCACTTTCCGTGACAAAAGCTGTTCGCTGCGCGACCTTTACCATGCGCTCGGCGCATGTCCTACTCAGCTCGCTGTCTGAATTCGACTGCAGTGCTAACTGTACTTGACTCCTCTGCTTACAGAGCTCAACTGCGTGGCTCACTGAGCTCGACTGACTGTCTCTGGACTGCAATGACCTGTACCTCCCTGGCGCAGTCACGTGACGTTCTCCCCACCTCTGTGGTCTTGCGTCACAAATATAATCTCGAACCCCGATCATCTCGGCTATTAAGTTATAAAATAACTTAAGGGTTATCTGACTTCCTTCAAATTATTACCATATATAATGCTTGTTATATCTCCTCTTCTGAGATGTTTAAATACCATGTTCCATATAGATCTTAATAAAGCTTCATATTTCCATCCATAATTCCATCTACTCGACTGCTGTCAGAGCCTTCTTAATCCTAGAACTTCTACGTCATCTTGACATTCCTCTTGACTCGATCTGAGCGCTATCTTTTCTTAACTCTTCCCATAATCTCAACTACGGCTTACTGTCTGCTGGCGTAGCCGATAGCCTCAAGTAGGTATCGGGTACAGTATCTTGAATTCAAAGGTAACTAAAATTAACTGAAAGGTAACTAAAAGGTAGCTAAAAAGTAACTATTTTTTACTTCATCCTTACAGTAGACACCCTGATTCTACACCTTTGTAGAATGCTCACTGTTAACCCCGAGATATTTTTGAGTCATTGTGCTCGACTGTTGTTCGGATGCGCACTTGTGTGGTCGTAGGACGTTCGTCAAACGGTCACATAAAGTAAGATAGAAGAGTTTTTGGCTGCCAACGTGTGTGGGCCCGAGTTCGATTCAGTTTCTGATACGATTCGATTCCGAATTTCGATTCGAGGTCGATTTGTGTTTATTCTTGCTGTAGTGTGATCAGGGTCATGAATGCGTAGTTTTCATTGTTTGGAGTGATTTGTTTGGTTTGTAGTGGTTGTTTCTGGTCATTTATTGTAGATTTTAAAGTTTTATTTATTATTTAGCGTATGATGAATACAATATTATATACAATATATACAGTACAACTACCATCACAAGTTCATAACTAAAGTTCCATGTTTAAAGTTGAGAGCCAAAGAAGGGCTTCGCTTGAGACACAGTGTAAGTCTTCTATAGAGCCTCTGTATGCGCGTAAAGGACACTCGAATGTAATGTGGTCCACTGTCTGTTCCTCTTCTCCGCAGTCACATTGAGGTGATGCCTTCCATCCCCATTTGAAGAGAGTGGCTCCACATCTACCTTGGCCGGTCCTAATACGGTTCAGCGTCCTCCACTGTCGTCTGGGAAGGGAAAATCCATCAGGGCACTTGCAGGGGTTCTTAATGATGTGATGATTTGGTAACGAGGATTGCAGATGCCATTGTTCTTTCCAGGCGTCCGATATATTAAAGGAGGTGTAGACACCCAGCTGAACCAGGCAATGCGTATCATTACAGGGTGCATCCGACCTACTAACACACACTGGCTTCCCACCCTAAGCCACATACCACCTCCATCCCTAAGAAGATCACAGTCACTGCTTAACTTATGGAAGAAATTTTAAAGTTAATAAGTCATCGGTATTGAAGTATCAATTTGAGGTCGTGTCTGAATATTCACTGTACTAGTAGTTTAGGTTAATTTTCCCCATCATCAGTTGACATCGTACCCCAGTGCTATAATTATTATTGTGAGTGGTCATGGAAGCACTTACCAAAATGATGGAGGAGTTGGGACAGAAAATCACAGAGAATTCTGCTTCTCTGGAAAAACAAATAAAAGAGAATTCTGTCTCTTTAGAAAATAAAATTGAAAGTCCAAATAAAAGAGAATTCTGCTTCTCTGGAAAATAAAATTTCAGGTTTAGAATGTAAAATCACAGAAAATTCGAACTCATTAAAAGCGGAAATGTTAGAAAGGATAGAAGCGATAGTAAGCCGGATGTCTAGAAACATAGAATCATTCGATGATAAAATGTCTGAATCGATAGATGCTAAGATTGAGGATAAAGTTGTGTCATTGGAAACCAAGATAAGAGACAACGCTAGGAGAGCTCAGGAGAGTTTCCTAAGTTTAGAAGCTAGGATCGTGGATTCGGGAACGAACTTGAAGGATAATTTATTCGCAAACTATGGCATTATGAAAGATAGTTTACAAGATAGTCGAAATGTGATGAAGGAAGAGTTAGCTCAACATAAGAACGAGATTCAAAAGATGGTTAGATCATTATAAAATAAAATGGAAGATAATGTTAGGAAAATAACAGATGATCTAGCGTCCTTAGAGATTAACACAACGAAGGAAAGTACGTTAAATGCCACACAGGTAGTGCAGAGAGTTACTTCTGAATTTAGAGAAATAATTTTAGAACAATTAAAGGAAGGAGTTGTAGCAGACTTGAAAAATGAAGTAAAAGAAACTGTAATTAATGGAATTCAAGCTCAAGTTGTAAAAGAAACTCAGGTCGAAGTCAAAGAGATCAGGAATGCTTTTTCATCAGAAATTAAAGTTGTATCTGGAGATATTCAAGCATTAGAGAAAATGTAGAGAAATTGAAAGGTCACGAAACTGTTGTCGAAGAGAATCTGAAAAAAAAAGAATGACAGAAGAGTTGAAAGATAGTCATGTAGGGGAAGAAACTGAAAGGCAGAATAGGGATGAAATGTATGAATTCATGAAGACCATTTGCGAGTTAGAAAAGAAATTTGATGATTATAGATCGAAAGCGGATACAAAACAAGACAGCATACATGAAAACGCTTTTTCAAATAGAGAAAGGTTGCCAGAGTTTGGGAAGTCTGAAGAAATTTCTACTATTCGCACTTCTACTCCGATCACGCTCGTTAAAAGTTACGAAGAGAAACCTATGAAATTTTCAGGGACTGGAAATGTCTCTCCTGTTGAATTTCTGCGCGAATTAAGAGATTATCTGAAGGATGCTAAGGTGAATAAGGAAAGAGAGATGAGAGTGATTAGTAGATTCTTAGATGGACCAGCACTCGTTTGGTTTAGGGCTTTTCGATGTAATTTGAGAACCTATGACGAATTTGAACAGGCACTCTTACGTAAATTTTGGTCGCCGGAGACGCAACAGAACATCAGGGCCGAATTATATGTCAAGCGGTATTCCACGTCACAGCCGACCAAATATTCAAATTACTTTGCAAATCAACTTGCCAAATTGCAATGCTTAGATCCACCAATGCCAACGTACGAGTTAATCCCAGCTTTGATTAGACAGTTTCCTTTGGAAGTTCAGCGAAGTCTCATTTCTGCGAATGTTGAGAACATGGAAGAATTTGATGAAGTGTTGCAACGTCTAGATCGTTCTAATGCTCAATTTTACCAGCAGAGGGGTAATAAGCAAGAGTCCCAGGCCGCATATGCTGTTTTCGCCGATCGACAATGCCAAACCATGCCAGAACGGAATAGAGAAGAGCAAACGTCGAGGGATTATCAAGATAGAAGAGAAAGAGATAATGGACGACCTTACATAAGGCGAGGAAGATACGGAAACAATTGGAATTCGTGGAGAAGACAAGGATACACGAGACCATATAACAGATCAGGATACAATAAATCGTACGATAGAACGGATAATGAAAGGTTCAAAAGTCAACAGAGGCAGAACCTTGAGCAAAGAGGAGAAGAAAGTAAACAGTATTTGAAGGAAATGGAAGAGGCAAGAAATAAACCTGGTACTTCTGGGACAAATAATTCGACAGGAAAAAACGAGAAAAAAAACTTCGATTTCGGAACAAGGAAATCAACAGAACTAATTACTACACAATATGTTTCCAAAATCGTGAATTGGGAAGTTGAGGATGAAGACTTGAATCAAGAAGAACAGGAAGGAAAAGAGTATGGACCAAGAACTAGGCTACCCATCATTGTGTGTGAGGTGTATGGAAAACCAGTGTATACTTTGACACAGGAGCGATGCTTTGTTTGGTGAGCGAGAGGTTGTACGCCGTATGGAAGTTGACCGAGGAAATAGAGGACATACCAGTATCCGGAATCTGGATTCAGGGAATCATCCCAGACAAGATCACAACTTGTAAAATTCAGCTGTACTTGTAGGTCAAGATTGGGGGATGTGTCTTTGAACATATCTTTGTCGTTATGAAGGACATTGCACATGATTTGATCCTGGGGACGGATTTTATCAAGAGATATAGAGCTGTTATCGATATGGAATCTGATACGATTAAATTCCATCATGCGGGAGACGTCCATTTCGAAGAGGAAGATAAATTCACCGTGGGAGAAGTTCGAGGGCCCAAGGTTTTTGAAGGTTTAGAGATATGTGAAGACGCCAATGGAGTAGTTGAGCATGTTCCAGTTATAGCCAACCTTTTGGAAGAATTCGTTGATGTCTTTGATACGACACCAGGAGAGATTCAGAACTTTGAGTACAAGATTCAAGTATGTGATGATAGCCCATATCATGCAAAGCTGTACCAAATTCCAGAAAAACACATGACTAAGGTGAAGGAGATCATTCAGGATCTTGAGAAAGATCAGATAATTAAAAAGTGTGTGACATCCAATGTAAATCCGTTAGCGGTGGTGCAGAAACCGGATGGAAATTTGAGAATATGCCTAGACGCGAGGTCATTGAATTCGAGACTGTTGTTCGGATGCGCACTTGTGTGGTCGTAGGGCGTTCGTCAAACGGTCACAGTATACAGGTGAGGTACCCTCTGAGTTCAAGAAGAATGTTATCATCTGTATACCAAAGAAAGTGGGAGCTGATAGATGTGAAGATTTCCGTACAATCAGCTCGATCACTCATGCTTCAATGATCCTGTCTAGAATAATTTATAAGAGAATGGAAAGAAACAGAGTTGGGTGAAGACCAGTTTGGTTTCAGGAAAACGTTCGAACAGAAGTCTTAGACTGATTTTGGAAGGTAGAATAAGGAAAGATAAGAGAACGTCCATGGCATTTGCAGACTTACAAAGGCTTTTGATAACGTTGATTGGAGAAGTTGTTTGACATTTTGAAAACTATCGGAATAAAGTGCAGGGATAGGAGGGTGTTCTACAACATATACAGAAACCAGACAGCAGCTATTCGAGGCGAAGGTCATACGAGAGAAGCTGGTATTCAGAAAGGTGTAAGGCAAGGATGCAACTTATCAGTCATAATTTTCAATCTATTCATTGAACAAGCAAAGGACATTGGAGAAAATTTCAAAGTAGGAATAACGAATCAAGGAGAAATAATATCTCAACTCGGAGATTTGTTGATGACACCGTCATCTTAGCCGATACACCAAAGGATTTGAATGAGTTTTTTTAATGGTATGGACTCTGTATTGAGGGAATAATTCATGATGAAAATTGATAAATGTAAAATACAAATATTGGAATGCAGCCGAAAGAAATCAGAAACCCCCGTGGAGGTGAAATTGGCAGATGAAAGGCTACAGGAAGTAGAAGACTTCTGATACTTAAGAAACAAAATAACCAGTGATGGACGAAGTAAAGAGGATATAAAAAGTCATTTGGATCAGGCAAGCAAAGCACAGAAAGGGAATCTGTTGACATGGAATATAGATTTAGGTACCGGTATTAGGAAGTCATTTTTGAAAGCCTTTGTCTGGAACGTGGCACTCTATGGAAGTGAAACTTGGACTGTTGGTGTAGTAGAAAAGAGAAGATTTTAAGCGTTTGAAATTTGGTGTTACAGGAGAATGATGATCAGATATGTAGATAGGGTTACAAATGAAGAGGTATTAAGCCGATTGGGAGAGGAGAGCTGTTTCTGGCGACTGCTAATGGAGAGAAAATATAGGTAGGCAGGACACATACTAAGACACCCAGGAATAGCAAACTTAGTTATGGAAGGAAGGGTCGAGGACAAGAGCTGTAGGGTTGACCAATGTTAGAATATGTTAAACAGATTGCCAAGGATGTAGGGTGTGATGACACGAGATGAAACGGTTAGCTCAGGACAGGGAGACATGGTTGGCTGCATCAGGCCTATCAATTGACTGAAGACTAAAAACATACATTACAATAGAACTTAGTTGTCAATCAGATTGCCTACCACTCTCACGCAAGTCCACGAATTCTCAAGCTCCTACGTTAAATACTAATAATAATAACAGTTCTTCAGGCACTGCAGTCGGAAGGGATGTGCACGCAGTCTCGTGTTGTATGATCTAGCTTATACTTCTCTGATATATTTATGAGATCGGAATTTTCGGTAAAGTTTTGAGGCCAGTGTCGCCTATACAGTCAGTTCTAACTCTTCAGTAGGTCAACACGAGTTTGCCCAATGACTGGACATGGTAATGTATATAGTAATTGAATAGTAAATAAGTAAATAACACTCCTGGAAAAAGAAATACATGTACAGTATTAGTTATGATCACTATTATAATGGGTCAATTTTAGGATTACGCGTTTCGACCTTCTAGTGGTTATCATTAGTTCCTGATCACTGGGTGTTGAGGTTTCAATTTATGTAAAAAAAAAAGTCAATTTATGTACAAATATTATCTAATTACCCGTGGCGCAAGGCATTTAGTTGGTGTTTATATTAAGACTCGCAGTTTGAATCTGGTTGTATATGGTTAATTTGTTTAATACGATCATATACTTTTCGTGTGCAGTGATGTGAAAAATATTAGGCAATTCTTGATCAATAGTGTTAATAGAGACGATAACTGGTCGATTCAGAAATCTGTGCTATTAAAAAAGTATTTGAAGGAATTTTCTAAATTTGTTAATGCTCTGGATTTTCAAGCTCTAAGGAAAAACGATGAGTAATATTGTTTGATATTGTTAAGATTATGTCATCTAGAAATTTAATTATTATAATGTAATTTATTTTGTCCATTTATAAAATTTATTGTAAGTGCATGTAGTAATACTTACGTAGTGGAGCATGCAGAGAGTATGAACAATAAATAATAATAATAAGTGTTAGTGAAATACGTATGGGTATTAAGCACGTGTAGTCTATACTCTTAGAACAACACAATATAATAAACACTATACAATTAGAACATGCTCTTAGATTATCTCTACATACTGTAGTATAAAACAAAGTCCCCGATTCTTGGTTGTAACCGGTAATCTCGAGAACCACTGGATGGAATTTTGATGCGGTTTCCACCATTTTGTAATGTTATTCTCGAGGAAGATTTCTGTAGAAAGGTATTCATTTATGATCAAAGGAAACCGATCAGCAACGATTTCAGTGAATCGATCGAAGAAAAACCTGCCGTCCGTGCACCTTTTAACCTTACGCTGGGTAAACCGTTAAAAATATCTACTGTATATACTATGAGTGTAAGAATTGTTAAGCATGAAACGTTCTACAAGAAAGTCCGTGACAGCATATCTCTCTTTAACATGTTTTCATTTCTTCCAACAATCTCCATTCAGTGGAAATGTAAATTACTAGCTTCGGAACGAGTTTACGAGCTAGCAAGTGAGCCTATCACCCCAGGTTCGGCATGCATCAAACTGCCGAGTCATGTCGAGTTAAGACTTCATAGAAGAGTATGTGTGTTCGGAGTTTCGCTGTTCACCTCGGCATATCTGAATTGCGTCTGGGACCTGCCGTCCGTGCGCCTTATAAGCTTACGCTGGATAAACCGATAAAGATACCGGGCGAAGCCGGGACCGGTTGCTAGTATTATATATACTGTAGGTTACTTATCTATGCGCTGACGTTGGTTTCACGCGAAGGCGTAACACCTGTGCAACCACCATCACTGCACAGATAAACATTTTTTGTTTTGTTGTTATTAATTTTCAGTCTTTTTATATTTGGTGTCCAACTCTCAATTTTTAATTCATTTCTAAATTAGTATATTTAATCTGTGTTTAGAGGGGCAGATGTCATCGCTTTTCCGCTCCTTAAAACCTCAATAACTATCTAAGTAACCACATGTAATAGACTTCAAGTGCACATCCTAATTTTATTTAATTACTCTATTGTGGTGTTCTAACTATATACACATGCATAATACTCATAATTCGTATTTCACAAACACAATAAAAGTAAAACATATATAACAAGATTTAAACTGCGAATCTTAATATAAACTCCAACTAAAGTCATTACACCACGTGTAATTGGATAATATTTGTATATAAATTTATCCCACAACCCAGTGATGATGATGATGATGAGCACTTGAAGCTCGAAACATATAATCTTAAAATTTTCCCCAATATAATAGTGATAATAACTAATACATGTAATTTTTCCAGGTGTGTTATTTACTTATTTATTAGGCCAATTCAATTATTATATTCATTGTACGCCCAGTCATTGGACACATTCGTGTTGCCCCACTAAAGAGATACAACTGACAATTTATAAGGAACTAGCAGTAGTACCCGGCTTCGCCCGGTGGAATGATGATAATATTCCAGTCACTATAACACTCAACGTCATAAATTATATTTATTTATGTATTCATTTCTTACATTATCAAACCCAGTGAAAATGTTTATACCTAAGTCACTATGGGAAGGCTCTGTAAAATAATGATCATTCTCGTGATATTTGTCTTCAGTCCGAGTTGAGATATTTCGTTAGCGGTCCCAGAATTCGTGACATCTCAGTCGTAGAAGACTTTATGTGGTGGTGATTAGTGGTATAATGGGCGTAACATCTAGGTAATTTGCCCTTATGATAATAATAAGGTAATGAAAAATGACTACTAAACGAACATGGTGTAATTTTTAATCCGATAGAGGTAATTCAGATTTCTAACTTCGATGTCTTTCAAAGTCTGAACGTTATTTTCTGGCTTAGGCCTATACTCGATGCGTGTAGTGAAAGAGCTTATCGACTACTGCTCGGGTCCCAGCTACACGAACCTGAGAATATCGCAGATGATGACAATATATGATGACAGACGTTCGGGGGGGGGGGGGGGGGGTTCCTGGTCCTATTCACATTGACCGGTGAATCACTCATTCTTTCGTAACACTACAGTGGTTTGAGCAAAGACCCTGTATGAACATGAGGATAGTCAGCAATACCAGGTAACATGGCGGGGTCTGGACATTCCTCTCATGTCACCTCGCGATGAAACAGCAAGCTCCGGCATTGCTTCTTCTTACTGGTGCCGGGCTCCTTTCAGTTCTCTTTCCTGTCAGCCTCCCTTGGTCAAACTCTTGTTCTCTTCCTACCCCGATGGTATCAGGGTATCCGAGGCCTAGCGACTCTTTCACTTTCCCGCCTTAATTGGCCCTTGTCTAATCATTCCTGATTGCCTCATTCTTCGAGGTGTCAGCCTTCTTTTTCTTTTCTTAATATCTCATGTCTTCTGCTCAAGACCCTCAAGGAGGCAGGGTGTGTGTAGCCCCACCACTTCTGGTGCACCCTGGATAGTGCTACATCCTCAAGGGCTCACGGGTGGTGAGTTCGGGAGTTGGCAACCATGAGGGTTTCCTGAGCGGGTCCGGTTTTACCCCCTTTTTTCCATTGCCTTTGGACGGACCCTGTCCTCTTTCCGGGAATGGGGTGGTCTGTCCGCAATTTCAAGCAGACAGTGTTACTCGCAGGGTACCAAAGGGTAAGTATACAAATATTGGTTCTGATCGGTGAAACGGTGTAGATTTGGGCCAAAGGGCCCAAATGCAGGGAATGGGGTTATCTGTCCGCAATTTCAAGTGGACAGGGTTACCCGCAGGGTTCGAAAGGGTAAGTATACACATTTTGGTCTGGATCGGTGAAACGATATAGATTTTTGCCAAAGGACCTAAATGCAGGAAATGGGGTGGTCGGTCCAAAAATGTAGGTGGACAGTGATATTCACAGGGTTACAAAGGGTAAGTATACACATTTTGGTTCAGATCGGTGAAACGGTGTAGATTTGAGCCAAGGGGCCTAAATACAGGGAATGGAGTGGTCTGTCCGCAATTTCAAGCAAACAGCGTTACTCGCAGGGTACCAAAGGGTAAGTATACAAATTTTGGTTCTGATTGGTGAAACGGTGTAGATTTGTGCCAAAGGGCCTAAATGCAGGGAATGGAGTGGTCTGTCCGAAATTTGAAGCAGACCGTGTTACTCGCAGGGTTCCAGACGGTAAATAACAAATTTTGGTTGAGATCTGTGAAACGGTGTAGATTTGGGCCAAAGGGCCTAAATGCAGGGAATGGAGTGGTCTGTTCGCAATTTCAAGCAGACAGTGTTACTCGCAGGGTACCAAAGGGTAAGTATACAAATTTTGGTTCTGATTGGTGAAACGGTGTGGATTTGGGCCAAAGGGCCTAAATGCACAGCATGGGGTGGTCTGTCCGAAATTTCAAGTGGACAGGGTTACCCGCAGGGATGCAAAGGGTAAGTATACAAATTTTGGTTCGGATCGGTGAAACGGTGTAGATGTTTGCCAAAGGGCCTAAATGCCGGAAATGGGGTGGTCTGTCCGAAATTTTAAGTGGACAGTGTTATTCACAGGGTTACATAGGGTAAGTACACAAATTTTGGTTGAGATCGGTGAAACGGTGTAGATTTGGGCCAAAGGGCCTAAATGCAGGGAATGGGGTGGTCTGTCGGAAATTTCAAGTGGACAGGGTTACCCGCAGGGTTCCGAAGGGTAAGTATGCAAATTTTGGTTCAGATCGGTGAAACGGTGTGGATTTGTATACATAACAGACAGACAGACAGACATTGAGCTTTATATATATACTAGCAGTAATACCCGGCTTCGCCCGGTGGAATGATGACAATATCTCAAAGTCTCCTTAGAAATATAATGGGCTTAAAATCTAGGTTATTTGCCCCCAAAGACAATGAGAGCGTAATATCTAGGTCATTTGCCTTTTTGATAAGGATGATAATGAAAACTACTGTTGAATTGACACGTCAAACTTACAAACTACCGTAATAGAAATACATATTTCAAAATTCACAGGCCAGGAAGACTTATTGTGTGTGGTGATTAATGGTGTAATGGGCGTAACATCTAGATCATTTGCCCTTATGATGAGGATGATAAGGGAAACTACTACCGGTATTGAATTGACACTTCAACTTATAATGTACACAATGTACTGTAATAAAAATAAATATTTTAAAACTCACAGTCGAGAAAGACTTTATGCGGCGGTGATTAGTGGTATGATGCGCGTAACATTTAGGTCATTTGCACTTATGATGATAATAATAAAGTAATGAAAAAATTACTACTAAACAAACATGGTGTAATTTTAAAACTGATATAGGTAATTCAGATGTCTAACTTCGTTGTCTTCCAAAATCTCAACCTTATTTTCTGGCTTAGGCCTGTACTCGATACGTCTAGTGAAAGATCTTATGGCGTACTGCTCGGCAAAGAATATGGGTCTAAGCTGCACGAACCTGAGAAGATCGCAGATGATGACCAAATATGATGACACACGTTCGGGTTCCCCGACCTATTTAGATTGGCCGAGGAATCACTCACTCTTTCGCAACACCACCATGGCTTGAGCGACGGCCCTGTGCTGGCATCAGCATAGACAGCAGATAACACGGCGGGCTCTGGAAAGTCCTATCATGTCACCTCGCGATGAATCACTAAGCTATTCTCTCAACTGCCCCCCCCCACACAGGGTCTCACAACTTGTGGGACGTGGATGGCGTCCACGGGACCCCAGCTGAGTCTGGCATCGCTTCTACTTCCTGGTGCCGGGCTCCTTTCAGTTCTGTTTCCTGTCGTCCTGCCTTAGTCAACTCTTGTTCTCTTCCGTCCCCGACTGTATTAGGGTATCCGAGGGCCAAAATATATTTCAATTTCCCGCCTTAATTGGCCGTTGTCTCATCTTTCCTGATGCCCTCATTCTTCGAGGCGTCTGCCTTCTTTTCCTTTTCATAATATCTCCTGTCTTCTGCTCAAGGCCCTCAAAGAGGCAGGGTGTGTGTAGCCCCACCACTTCTGATACACCCTCAAGGGCTCATGGCTGGTGAGTTAGGAATCTGGCAACTTCGAGGGATTCCTGAGCTAAATGCAGGGAATGGAGTGGTATGTCAGAAATTTCAAGTGAACTGTGTTACTCATCGGGTTCCAAAGGGTAAGTACGTAAAATTTGGTTCAGATCGGAGAAATCGTGTAGATTTGTCCCAAAGGGCCTAAATGCAGGGAAAGGGGTGGCCTGTCTGACATTTTAAGTGGACAGTGATACTCGTTGGGTTACAAAGAGTAAGTATACAAATTTTGGTCCAGATTGGTGAAACGATGTAGATATGTGCCAAAGGGCCTAAATGCAGGGAATGGAGTGGTCTGTCCGAAATTTCAAGTGGACAGCGTTACTCATCGGGTTCCAAAGGGTAAGTATACACATTTTTTTTGAACGGTGAACGATGTCGATTTGTGCCAAAGGGCCTAAATGCGGGGAATGGAGTGGTCTGTCCGAAATTTCGAGTGGACAGTGTTACTCGTCGAGTTCCAAAGGATAATTCTGTAAAATCTGGTTGAGATCGGTGAAACGGTGTAGTTTTGTGCCAAAGGGCCAAAAAGCAGGGAATAGTGTGGTCTGTCCGAAATTTAAAGTGAACAGTGTTACGTGTCGGGTTCCAAAGGGTAAGTATGTAAAATTTGGGTCAGATCGGTGAAATGGTGTAGATTTGCGCCAAACGGCCTAAATGCAGGATTGGAGTGGCTTCTCCGCAATTTCAAGCAGACAGTGTTAATTGCAGTGTTCCAAAGGGAAAATATACAAATTTTGGTTGAGATCGGTGAAACAGTGTAGATTTGGGCCAAAGGGTCTAAATGCAGGGAATGGAGTGGTTTGTCCGCAATTTCAAGCAGACTGTGTTACTTTCAGGGTACCGAAGGGTAAGTATCCGAATGTTGGTGCTGATCGGTAAAACGGTGTAGATTTGCGCCAAAGGACCTAAATGCAGGGAATGGGGTGTTCTGTCCGAAATTTTAAGTGGACAGTGTTACTCGCAGGGTTCCAAAGGGTAAGTATACAAAGTTTGGTTCAGATCGGTAAACCGGTGTAGATTTGTGCCAAAGGGCCTAAATGTAGGGGATGGAGTAGCCTCTCCACAATTTCAAGCAGACAGTGTTAGTCGCAGTGTTTCAAAGGGTAAATATACCAATTTTGGTTGAGATCTGTGAAACGGTGTAGATTTGGACCAAAGGGCCTAAATGCAGGGAATGGAGTGGTCTCTCCGCAATTTCAGACAGACAGTGTTACTCGCAGGGTTCCAAAGGGTAATTATACAAATTTTGGTTCAGATCGGTGAAAGGGTGTAGATTTGTGCCAAAGGGCCTAAATACAGGGAATGGAGTGGTTTGTCCGCAAATTCAAGCAGATAATGTTACTCGCAAGGTACCAAAGGGTAAAAATACGAATTTTGGTTCTGATCGGTGAAACGGTGTAGATTTGGAATAAAGGGCCTAAATGCAGGGAATGGGGTGGCCTGTCCGAAATATTAAGTGGACAGTGTTACTCGCAGGTTCCCAAAGGGTAAGTATACAAATTTTGGTACAGATCGGTGAAACGGTGTAGATTTGTGCAAAAGGGCCTAAATGCAGGGAATGGGGTGGTCTGTCCAAAATTTAAAGTTGACAGGGTTACCCGCAGGGTTCCAAAGGGTAAGTATACAAATTTTGGTTCAGATCGGTGAAACGGTGTAGATTTGTATACATAACAGACAGACAGACAGACAAACTTTGTGCTTTATATATATAGATATATATATATAGATAGATATATATATAGATAAGTTACCACTTAATATTTCATTTTAACTTTCTTTTTTTGTGAAAGTTTATAACAAATAAATACTTAGTATTCATATAATTCGGTGACAATGCAGGAATGTTTTTGTTTCATTTACTAAATCAAGGGTAGAAGTTTTTCCGGAATTGATACCGTACTAATCATTTGTGTACAAACCATTCCCATTATAGTCGCCGAGTAAAAATATATTTTTGTGTGGAAATTCGTGTTTTTTTTCCTACGAGCATTATTTGTTGTATTATGAAATAAAATATTGTAATTAACTTACATTTGTTTGATATCCCATTCTGCGCCATATGGTGTGAAGACCGGGTTGAAACGTATTGAAACATCTAGTAAGTTGTGGTTAACATGTGGCACCGGCCGGGGGCATACATATAAAATATCTTCGGGCTGGGGGATATAAATACAGATTGTTTTAATGTAGTGACTGCTTCTAGAGCCTCCCATAGGGTGGGGCGAATGAACCAGACTTTGGAAGGGGTTGTATCCACTAATCCCCCCATTGGTACGCAGAAGACACTTGCTCACTTCGGCTTACATGAATATATGGTAGCTTTTACCTCACACTGCTGTTCTTTATGGAACTCAAGGCCTTCCTTTTATTATATTTTCGATAGATCTGCTGTATGTGAAAGCTCCATTCTACCTGCTTACAGTACGAAGTGGCCAGTTTTTTTTTAATGTAGCTGTTACAACGGTACGATTCACCACAGTTCATGATATTCTTGGTTTTCTGACAAGACGTGCCCAGGCAAAGTTATTATGGTAGGAATCAGATATCGAACTGATATCCGCGAAGGTCATAGCAACTTGATTCATGATTGTTGGGCTCATTCAATATATTTCTTCGGATTTGGAAGGAGACTACACAACACAGCTTCCGTTCGTGTTTTGTGATTGTGCATGCTCTCTCGCGTGCTAGAGGCGAGGCTCGACGTGACGGGCAATTACAAGATAAAATAAATCTGCGGCCATGTGATGAATGGGTTGGTGGATGTTGCAAACCTGTGCACGCGGCTCTCCAGTTACATAATTCGTTTGCTGAGTACTACCACGTACTGCGCACTCATGACATCTTATTGCCTGGAATTTCGCATCATTTTTTTTTTCTTTCTTGGAAGTATCCGAAGTATACAGTGATATTTCTATTGAACTTAGTATCATATTCTAAACTCAGCTGGTTATGAAATAATCGCCGACTGAGCTGTCGCTCGAAGTAATTATAATACACAAAAGACAAAATAGAAATGGACGTTATCTAAAAAAATCATTTATAATTTCCTAAGTCCCGGGTTGAATTTCATGATTCTGAATAGGATGTAGAGGTTACTTATTTAATTGCACCCACATTTCTCGATTATACTCCGAATCATACCTGCTTAAAATGTGTAGCTTTTAGAACATGATTTTTATCCGGACCAAGTACACACTGGTCTAGGTGTGCAAGTTCTCCTGAGAGTTATTTGTTTCAAATTCCATCATGATACATAGGGTAGAGTAGATAGGGTAGATACGTGCATTAACGTGCAAATGTTGCGATGCCATAGTGGATTTTTATGTGTTGTATCATCATACTATCTTTTGTCACATTGTTTTATATCATATCATTATTTCATTTAATTGATTGTTTGCAAGGATTCGCGTCAGGAGTAAGTCATTTTATTGTAAAATTATGTATTTTGTTCTTGTTTGGAAATTACGTAGAGCACAGAGACTGTGTGAGATGTTCAATTCAGTTGACATCCAGTCACGGCTATTGTACCAGGGAAATACGTGCCTATTCTGGGCTTTGACCTCTTATATTATTATTATTATTATTATTATTATTATTATTATTATTATTATTATTACAGTATATTTTACATGTTTAAATACTTTCATAAATACTTTTGTAAGGACGTCCATTTCGAGTAGACTTGTATATTCGAGATTGTATTCCCAGAGTTAAGTTTATATAATATATTTTTTGCGTAAACATGTCCAATATAGTGCACAGTATAAGTATGTTATAGCAATGCGACCCATACTAGTGAAAAACTTTGATTGTTTGTAGACAACTCATGTGACGGTTCGTTGAATTCGGCATGAATAGTGAAGGGTGATAACAGTTTTGGATTTGGACGGCGATCAGTGCGCCTGTAGGTGACAATGTTTGCGATTCTTGCGTTTTTGGCGCCCGAGTTGAACTTTGCTTTTATTATTATTATTATTATTATTATTATTATTATTATTATTATTGCTATTATTATTATTGCTATTATTATTAAACTTGCTAAACTATAAAATTATTAGTAATTATTGTAGCATTAATGGGAGGAACAGCTAGGTCATTTACCCCTGAAAATTATCTCTGTAGTTTTTTTTTTTTTTTTTTTTTACTATGCCATTCTATGGACTGCTTGTTATGAACCAATCTCATTTCCTGTGTCTTATCTGCCGGCTTTGATATCTGCCAGTATATTTTTGAGTCCATCTATTGGCGCTTTCTTCTGCTCCTCTGGTAATGACCCCCTTCATTTTCTGGGCTTTTAAAAATCCGTATGAAAACATCCCTGTCATTGATTTTATCCTATTCAATGGCCATCTTTCTCAGATCTTACTCGCATTCTTGGAGCCATCGTATCTTAGCCTACCTTCGGTTTCAAAAAGTTCCAGATTTTCTTTATGAGCTGGTCATTATCCATACGGAACACGTGCCTGTAAAAAGCTATCTTCTCTTTTTAATTGCTATTAATATTATAATTAATAGATTATTATTAGTCTTCTTCTTCTTCTTTCCCTTTACATCATTCCCACTCCCATGTGGGGTCGATGTTTCTGACAGCTCTCCTCCATTTAGCCCGGTCATGCACATCCTCTTCTGACAACTGTTTTTCTCTGAGGTCCTCCTGGATACAATCCATCCATCTTCGTTTAGGTCTGCCTCGCATTCTCACTCCCTGTATAGTACTTTTGGAATTTCAATGGTGTTGGGGTAGTGCGCTTGCCTCTCGCCCAGAGTCCTGGATTCGATTCCCAGCCCCGTCAGGTATTTTAGAAACTGAAGTGTGGGTTGGAACGGGGTGCACTCAGCCTCGTGAGGACAATTGAGTAGTTGTCTGAGAGTGATGCAACGTCCCGGTCACGGAAACCAAGAATAACGGCCGAAGGACCCGACGCGCTTACACGCGTCACCCCACAAATGGTAGGCCGAATGGCTGCCCAGTGGTCGCTTGGTAGGCCAGTGTCTTTTATGGGCTATAGGTGCTATGGGGTACTACTACTACTACTACTACTACTACTAAACATCACCCAAACGTAAAATTCAATTCGCATGCCAAATACTAAACACCTACCAAACGTTCACGGACAGAGCCGCCTAAATTGGCATAACTATTTTCATTTCATGGCTCTTGAGTTCAACGACCCGTCACATGACCCATAGTCAATCAGAAAAGTTTTTTTTTACTATGAGGTTGGGGAATCCTCAAGATGGATGAGAGGGTAGGGAAATACCCCAGGGGCGGGAAAGGGGGTGGTGGTGTATGGAGTACTCATCTGTCAATATGTTACCATTAGATGAGTATGACGTCATCAGGTTGGCTGTCCTGATTGATTTTGGCGCGTGTAGTGAATTTGAATTTTTGCAATGTCAGCATATTTAGAAGTCCCGCTCATTTGTATAGCATACAAAAACGCCCTACAAGGGTGCATTGTGGTAATGACGATTGACTTCTCAAACTTAGCTTTGTATGTTCCACGCACGTCTGCCCCCAAAGAATGTTACCAGTCGTGTCGGCACGGAGTAACTTTTCTTTCTCTACAAATCGTATCGGCAATAACACAAAAAAATATCAAGCAAAACTGGATGGATCCCTGTCATATTTTCACAAGTACATCTAAACCTCCTAAAAACAATCGTTGACTTATAACAAAAGAGCGCTCATGATTGCGGGTTGACGGAACCTTTTATATTCCTGTGCCCTTTGTGCTGCAGTGTATCACTTGAAGGAGACGACTACTCTGGTGGTCTGAAGAGTGTGGCCAGACATCTTTCTAGCTGATCAGATTTCTGTACAGAGACTGTCACTACTCAGTAACGCAGCCACGAAGAAATAGAACGGTACAGCCCTAAAACATAGCTCGCCCACTCGTCGGTCTGCAGCGAGACCGTGTTACCCAAATCAAGTGTGAATTGTGAAAATATAATATAATAATTGCACGGCTGAGCTTCATGAAACTTCGGGACCACCACCTGGTGTGGCGGCTAGCATCATTGGCTGTCGCCTCGGAGGTCCGGGTTCGAATCCCGGCTCTGCCAAGAAATGTAATTTTGGTCTTAGGGCTGGAACGAGCTATACGATTACTACCTCAGCCATTCTGGAGGTGGTTTCCCACTTCTACTCCAGGCAAATGTCTAGATGGTACCTAATGTAAGGCCATGGCCGCTTCCTACCCAAATCCTAACTCGATTACACACTAGTACAGAAATCTCAGTGACACAGGTTATCAAACATCTTCTACACACACACACACACACACACACACACACACACACACACACACACACACACACACACACACACACACACACACACACACACACACACACACACACACACACACACACACACACACACACACACACACACACACACACACACACACACACACACACACACACACACACACACACACACACACACACACACACACACACACACACACACACACACACACACACACACACACACACACACACACACACACACACACACACACACACACACACACACACACACACACACACACACACACACACACACACACACACACACACACACACACACACACACACACACACACACACACACACACACACACACACACACACACACACACACACACACACACACACACACACACACACACACACACACACACACACACACACACACACACACACACACACACACACACACACACACACACACACACACACACACACACACACACACACACACACACACACACACACACACACACACACACACACACACACACACACACACACACACACACACACACACACACACACACACACACACACACACACACACACACACACACACACACACACACACACACACACACACACACACACACACACACACACACACACACACACACACACACACACACACACACACACACACACACACACACACACACACACACACACACACACACACACACACACACACACACACACACACACACACACACACACACACACACACACACACACACACACACACACACACACACACACACACACACACACACACACACACACACACACACACACACACACACACACACACACACACACACACACACACACACACACACACACACACACACACACACACACACACACACACACACACACACACACACACACACACACACACACACACACACACACACACACACACACACACACACACACACACACACACACACACACACACACACACACACACACACACACACACACACACACACACACACACACACACACACACACACACACACACACACACACACACACACACACACACACACACACACACACACACACACACACACACACACACACACACACACACACACACACACACACACACACACACACACACACACACACACACACACACACACACACACACACACACACACACACACACACACACACACACACACACACAGAGAGGCTGCATGACCACGATGTCGCAAAGCCCCCAAAAATCAACAACTACTCATGAAATGTCAGTGTAGTACTGTACTATGAAGCTCTAGCACAGGACTCGCAATGTTTTATAGTAGCTCGCAATGGAGCGTAGGTTTATTTTTTTGTGCCATATCACGTTCATCGCTGTGCTAGGTTGGGCACTATGATGAATCACAATTTTGTTGGTAGCATAAGAATTTTAAAACCCCAATTTATTTTCCTGCTAGTTTTTTTTATACCGGTCCACCTGTGTTCCTACAAATTTTCATATAATGTTTTATTTCATTCCCACTAATTTGAAAAATAAAGGTGGTGGGGTAGGGGGTGCTACGTTATTTTTCTTGACACATCACGTGGTATATCGTTTGAAAATTATATGTATTTGTTCTCATACTCAAGTTTTCAATGCAACTCTTGCAATATAAGGTCTGGTAAAAAAAATGGTTAATAAAATACTCCACGTGGTTTATACCTTCTACCATGGCCTGCTAGGCTTTCGGTCCTCAGTATTTGACAAAAAAAGGTAAAAGGGTACTTCAGCTTTACATAATCATTTTCACTTGGAATTAGTCACGTTGTTTGCTAACAAATCTCGCATTCAGCCAAGCATTACATAATTCTCGCACAGCACAAGGTCGCGCAGTTCCGCTAGCCAATAATTGGGCAGAAGAAAAAAAAACTAGAATGACGCAACAGCAGAACTCGTAGTCTGGATGTACACCAAGAACAGACTTTGAGACTTCCAGAGTCTTACACAGTCTATTGAACACGATCATGAGAGCATCAAAGAATAGGGCTATATATTTTATAAAAATATTATGGCTGGAAACACATAACGTACTGTATTTATATGCTACAGATACAGTATATCCTGCCTTTGGTATAATTCTTTGACACTGCGAATAATGGCGGCTTTGACTGCTGGGTGCCAACATAATGCAAAGCGTCTATTTATAATCAACTGAGGTCGAGCGCTGAGCCTCATTCAAAAATACCTTCACAAGAAGCACGCCAAATCACCACAAACCTGGAAACTTACTCTCGTTCGACATGTTGTTCTTCAAACGTCCTTTAACGCTTTGTGATCCGCATGCATACGAACAATATATTAGTTGGCTTAGATGCAGCAATATACTAAAATTCGTAAATATAATTGGCAATAATAATAATAATAATAATAATTACATATATCTCATTTAATAAAACTCAGACGGAAAAAAAACTGTCAAAAGTCCTTTGTTCATATTCTCTGCTGATCGATCACTCCTATTTTCTTTAATCTGTCTACCACGGTTTGGCTGTGTGACTCAGGCCGTCGGAGCGCTCGCTTTGTCTTATATACAAGGTTATAGGACCGAATCCCATCACAATCGGTTGGCGTTTAAATGTCCTATAGTCATCCTCTCTCCTCAACGACATTCTGGCCCGGCGTCTCTGAAAAGTAGCCATAAAAAGGGCGTTACATGATTTCATAGTGTTGGCAGATCAGGATAAACTGTGTGAGTAGCTTTATTGCACGTAAAGAAATAAAATAAATTACCGCCTCTCTTGATAGGCTCCGCCAACTGGCTGTCCTGTTGTTCATGCCCCCTCAAACATCCAAGTTGCCGGGTACCACATGGCTGGACGCTGTTCTTCATGGGGTTCGAATTAACCTTCTTCTCATTCTCAAATGGAAAAAATCCATTTTCAGGAGGAAACTAAACTTTTCACCCACCAAGTGAGAGTATTAATATTAATTCAGAAGAATTAAGAAAATAATATAATTTCCTGTGGAAACATGGATTTTTTTTACATTAAACTGCCTGGCAGGCAATTTTTGAAAGTGAGAATTTTAGCTCCCACAGTACATTGGCACTGCTCTGTTTATTGCCTTAATGTTCCTTTCTCAGCATTTGCTGGGTAGCGTTTTACGGAGGTGTACCATACTAACTGACGGGTCCAATGATACACTGGGACGAAACGCTAGCAACTAGATAGAGATCTATGAAAAGCATTAATTCTTCTAAACCTCATCCTTAGCCAGCGTACACTTCCTTCAATGCCCACTTGCCTGTGTGTTACAATCTTTGTTATTGTGATGATTGTAAGGGTGTGTGTGTAGTTAAATTATTTAAGTCTATAACTGGGGAGATAGTATATTGGCTTTCACGGCCGGTGAATTAAAACGCGTTTTTATAACTGGGGAATTTGCCCCGTGACTTAAATAAGCTTTCATTTGCCTGAAGTGAATGTGGATAACAAAAACCGGGAGCTACACTTCAGATGGTCGCTGTCGGCGTCGGGAATCTAACCTCGGATCTTGGAGTGCCAGCTATCTAGTCCACTAGTACAGCGTTCAGTACAGCGTTCCAAAGACCGCTGGGTTACGCTGGTGGGATGTCCAGTTGGTGAAGCCTGGTTTAGTTGTATAGTTTTTTTTACGTCCAGTTTCAAAAGTTAAAACTAACTTCCGCCCTTACGGTAAAATTGACACGTGTGAAAGTGGTTTAGACTATCTGGGGCAGGTTTTCTCTGAGATATAAAATTACTCCCGTCATTTTCAGTCCAGGACTTTTTCTATAATCAACCCTGGTCGCTCTACTAGTTCGAACTGCAGAATTGTGGGTCGGCGTGATTATTAATAGTATTGGAGTGCGGCTTTTGAAGATTTGATTTATTTATTCTATTTATCTTAGAAAATAATCAAACATTGGAGGAATTTATTGAGATGACTTCTGGACCCAAAGAGTGACATTGTATTTCGCCAATAAGGCGTTGATAATTTAAAATGAAATACAACTTTGATTTATGTTTCCCATGCTATTACATTAGAAGCAGACGACCTCGCTATTCTGACCGTTGAAACAACAATCGTCATCAGCATATTTTATTATTATTATTATTATTATTATTATTATTATTATTATTATTATTATTATCACACATTGTAAATCTACTGATGACTGGCTGCGTGGCTCAGCGGTAACGTTCTCGCCTGCTGAGCTCAATATTGCAGGATCGAATCCCGGCACAGTCAGTTGGTATTTGAGGGTATGCAAATGCAAGCGAGCTCTGTCTGTAGATTTACTGTCACGTTGAAGATCCCTTTCGGGGCGAAATTTCGGCACCCCGGTAGTTACAAAGGGACGTAAAACCAATTAGTACATTATTATTTATTAAATCCACTGATGAATTCCATTAGTTTCGGTTTGAATAAAATCTATATGAATAAGAAATATGTTATAATTGTAAAAAAAAAGGCTTATTCGATAGAATGTTTAGGTGTATATGCAACTGGGAAATGGCAAAGGAATCTGTGTGCTTGGCAGCCCTAAGTTGAGAAACAATTGTGTTGGAAACGCACTGTGCTATATTCTTAATGAGCGCCACGCCACGTCACGTCCAAGACGGGTGATGTCAGAGAAGGAGCCTCCAGCTACCCTTTTGGGAGCCTCTCATTCAGCTCGCAATTCCCCAGATCTTATCGCAAGCAAATTCCCATTGTCGGCTAATATGACCCTGTGTTTTTCAGAAGCAGGTAGCGAAACGCTCTTTTCTCAGTGGATATCTTCATTGTTTGTCTCAGCACACGTAGGATTTGTTCGACTTTGTCAGATGAATGATGTGCTTCGCGGAACGTAAGCGCTGACTCACGACTTGGGTTGCGCCGACTAACTACACATACTAATAGTCCCACAATAGCTGAAGAGTAAATACAGTAGGTCATTCCGCATCACGTATGCAAACACAGTCTGCAAGTTGAAACATCTGGGTCGAAGCATCGCCTTTCCTCGCATGCTCTGTGTACACGGGAATACGCTGAATTTCACATTGCATTCATTCATTTATTTATTTATCCATGTATTATGTTAATACACATATGAGAATCGTCAAATCATAAAATACAGAATTACAGGTAAATACAATGATTAATATACAAAAGCAAACAAACTTGATTTAAGTGAAGGAATAATCCGGCTTTGTGTCCAAGTGGATAAAATACTTACCTTGCCTTTGACGTCGGGTTCGACTCCCGGCCCGGCCGTGGGATTGTAACTTTGTACTGCTAATTTCCCTGCATTGGGGGCGTCTTCGTCATTCATTTCATCATGAATCACAGGTCGCACAGCACCCAGCCTCTCCAAAAGTCACATCATTATAAGGAGATGGAGTTACTGCTTTTCAGCCACTTAGGATTTAAACAAAAGGTATGACTTGGCTTATGGGAGTGTCAAGAAATTTCATTCGGGTTTGAGGCACTGGAATGGTAGTCTACCGTTAACATGTAAAGACTTATCACCAGAACACTAGGCTATACGAGTTTACTTACGAAGATGCCATGCAACGCGAACAATTGCAAGAATTGTGTAGATGAGATCGTCGAACTGACGGCTGAATATATTTTATCTTCCACTTTAGAGAACAATAACTTCTTGTTTTCATCGACACCTGAGTCGAGTATTAGAAACTGCGCATTATTTTGGTTGCCTGTATTGATTGATCAGGAATGGTGAAATCTATGGCGTGTTATCCAACTGAAAAATGTTAGTAAGGCAACACGTGAAAAATGGTTCCAAAGCTTTCTCTAAGTCTTCACCATTCATTTAACTAAGAAGACACTTAAGTTAATTATACGCCAAATCAATACTAATAATAACACACTTAAATGTCTACAATTTATAGATCATTTGAAGTGTACATGTTTCGAAACAACAATGGTTTCTTCTTCAGCACAATTGAGAGAGAAAAAAACTTATTCTAAGGAAAAACTTAAATTAAAAATGGATATCCTTACAATACGTCTTAGAATAATTTTGAAAAACATTTATAAATCCTTTAAATTATCTATGAAAATTTAGGCAATTATATGGTTAATCTTCTGAAAAATGTATATGAAAAATATTGTAAAAATTCCTCTTCTGAAAAATGTATTAGTTAATATGGTTCTCTGAACATAAACAGTATCTTAAAAAGAAGCTAGTAAAGCTTTAAAGTAATGTATCATGAAGTTGAAATAACACACGTAGTCATATCCCTGAAAATGGTACAAACTTGGACCCTACTAATAGCATCAAGTTTAACTTTCGATGTTCATTCAGTTCTTATATGCCTTCTGTTCCGCATGCCAACTATTTCAATACGTGGTGGCGTTTCAATCTAGGAAGTTCAAACAAAATTTTAATTGTATAATAGTGTTGGAGCTTGAAAGAACAATTTTTAAAACCATCCTAAACCTCACATATCATTCCCTCTCCCTCCTTGTTGATACATGTTATGGTTTAATGGTGTTTACTAACCTCGAATTAAGATATTTAGGATGGTTTTAAAAATTGTTCTTTCAAGCTCCAACACTATAATACAATTAAAATTTTGTTTGAACTTCCTAGATTGAGACGCCACCACGTATTGAAATAGTTGGCATGCGGAACAGAAGGCATATAAGAACTGAATGAACATCGAAAGTTAAACTTGATGCTATTAGGAGGGTCCAAGTTTGTACCATTTCCAGGGATATGACTACGTGTGTTATTTCAACTTCATGATACATTACTTTAAAGCTTTACTAGCTTCTTTTTAAGATACTGTTTATGTTCAGAGAACCATATTAACTAATACATTTTTCAGAAGAGGAATTTTTTACAATATTTTTCATATAAATTTTTCAGAAGATTAACCATATAATTGCCTAAATTTTCATAGATAATTTTAATGATTTATAAATGTTTTTCAAAATTATTCTTTTAAGACGTATTGTAAGGATGTCTGTCTGTTAGGTAGTCAGCCCGAAGGCTGGTTGGATCCTCAAAAAGTACCGCCGTTACGTTATGTGAGTAGATACCCACAAAAACCCAAGGCAGCGCTATTTTGAGGCGTTCTAGGCAAGAAGAGGAGTGAGGTAGTTTGCCATTGCTTTCCTCACTGAGTCAGAACAGTAGTCCTAACCCTATGAGTTGAACCTTTCACAGCATTCACAGGCACTGACTGTGCCCCGAATGCCATTACTAAGCACCACCCATACCTCAGTAGCTTCCATATAATCACAGCCATGAGTGTGACTGAGACATCGGTGAAAAGCCAACTGACAAATGCAAAAGTACTGTATTCATCAAGAGATGGCGAACAGGCCAATATCCATTTTTAATTTAAGTTTTTCCTTAGAATAAGTTTTTTCTCTCTCAATTGTGCTGAAGAAGAAACCATTGTTGTTTCGAAACATGTACACTTCAAATGATCTATAAATGTAGACATTTAAGTGTGTTATTATTAGTATTGATTTGGCGTATAATTAACTTAAGTGTCTTCTTGGTTATTCTGTCAATACGGATCAAAACAATTTGCTATTATGGCAAATATTTTTGCTTATTATTCATTTAACTGTCATTACGACGCGACGTGCAGTTCGGCCACGGGCCTTAAACCTGAAACACCTGCTCCAGGTCTCTCCGGACGTCACACATGTAGCTCTTGTAAAGAAGATATACAAGGCTGTTAGGTACATGCAAAGATTTGCAGGACTTAGTGTTGTCCGAATTATTATTGAATTAAGCCCACTACGGAGCCCACAGACAGATATCTCTTGAGCCCTGCTGATAATTTCTCCTTTCTCTCCTGCGAAAGGGGCATCTGACATTTAGGGACTCTAGGTGGTGGGGTCCAAGATTCTACCATAGCACAAAATTTAGAACGATCTTCTACATCAAGGTCAGCAATTCCAGCCGAATCCAAGTCCTTTTGTACTTCTTTAAGCCGCAGACTTCCAGTCTTGTAGCTTTTAACCAAGGAGAATATCTTCTTGGTAAGCCTGTTGCTGTCCGAATACTTAAAAAAATATATATTATTTATCTATTCCAATATACCTTAGAGATTTTAGGGTATCCTTGTTTCAGTGCGGTTCTGTAGAAATTATTCTGTGTAGGTCTAGTAAATTTAAGACGTTGATGTACCGGTATTCTTGTTGTTCATTGTCGATTGCGACTACTTCAGTTGAAATAAATTGTAAGATTTCCACCCATGCCTCTCGAGTTTTTTTGCATTTTTTGGCCTTGATTGGCATGCTCTGAAATTTAGTTACTCCTATACGGTCAAGTTATGTCCAACGCAAACACTGCTGTATTGCGGAGGAGTCGCATCGGCCGGCGCATGAAGGACGTTTCAGCATAGTTCGTTTCTACTTTTTGATTTATTTATTAATTTATTTAGCGTATGGCTTTTAGTGCCAGGAGCGTCCGAGGACATGCTCGGCTCGCCAGCGGCTGTAGCTGCTTCAATGCGGACACCCATGGAGTGAGCTACAAGTTCCATCCAATTTCAAGTAGTTCCAACTTTCGCTACCAGATGCCACTAACACCTAGTGGTGAACGTTGGGACTTTGATAGAGCGTTTCAACGAAATCTAACAGCAAATTTAGCTTCACAGAAGTTTAATTAGTGGAAGGTTATTTTACATGCCATAAATCTATGACATGGGACCGCCGGCTTTACTTACCCTCCAAAGGAACGCATACTGAAGGATTTTAACGCTCTTAAAAAATCCGACGACTTTGGCCGGATTTGGATCTGTGATCTTGGGCCTAGAAGCTCACAAGGGGAGGATACGATGCATGGGTCACCGATTCGAACCATCTTTAGTACGCTTGCAGGACATGACCAGGCGTATAACCGATGCAAGTAGTAAGGTGCGCTTCTCAGTCGTTTACGAGAAATTAATTAATTGCAATAAATGCTGTGCGGCGTCTACTGTATGTGCGTTGTACGCTAGCAAGAATCCAATGACCGCGTGGTGCAGGGGTAAGGGCTCTGCTCCGTAAGCGCGGGATCGCTGGATCGAATCCCACTGGTGAGCCTTTGCGTTGTTGTTGTTGTTTTTTTTTTTTTTTTTTTTTAACATTGGCAATTCGTACAACTGTAGGTGTCGTGAATCGTGAATACTGTTTATTTTGCAGTCAATTGTAATAACGTGTTATGTGAGCCGGAAAAGAGATACTGAAATCATCGTATCCGAGTCAATGTTTGTGACATTACATAATGTGTAGTATTGGCATTGCAAATACATTGACAAGGCCCAACCTGGAATAATTGGAAATTAAGCATTTAAATTTCGATGGGGGAAAAGTATATTCTGGTGATGATTGTTGTAGATGTATGTTCGTACTGATGTTAATTCCGGAAGCTCTCATTTCTAGCATGATAGAGCACACAAATTATATGTGTATTTCTATATACATGTGCAACTGTATGAGAGCATTACTATTGACGAGCTACTTTCAACACTCGTAAGTACAATAGTTTTTTCTGGATGAAAAATTTAGAAATTGGCAAAATACAGAAAAATAATCTTTCTCTATCCCCCCCCCCCCCCCTCCTCCTCCTCTATTCAACTTTGCCATGCTACCTTTTATTGTTCAAGCACTTTTCGAAATGCTCTTTAAGTGCAAACTCTGTTTTATATATTTATTATGGGTGCTACTGTTACGCAGGTAATTTTCTGATTTATTCTGGAAAATCAGGGAATTGTCAGGGAAATCTATTGGTTTTGGTAGACACCCTGATTTTGTTTAGTGTTCTCCATATAAATTGCATTTTGTAAGTATTTTGAATCTAAATTGCATTTTGTGAGTATTTTGAATCTAAATTCCATTTTTACGTATTTTCACTTTAAATTCCATTTTGTAAGTCTTTTTCCATCTAAATTTACCTTTTGTGAGTATTTTCAATCTAAATTGCTTTTTGTAAGCATTTTCGAAGTCACTTGCATTTTGCAAGTATTTTGCATCGCCGGCGTCTATATTTTGTGAGTGTTTTGAATTTCATTTGCATTTTGTAAGTATTTTCAACCTCAATCTTGGGTGCCATTTATAATCTAAATTGCATTTTGTGAATATTTTGAATTTCAATGCATTTTGTAAGTATTTTCAACCTCAATTGCATTTTGTAAGTCTATTGAATCTACAGTGCATTGCATTTTGTGGATATTTCGAATCTTAACTTTTGTGCGTCTTTTCCGTCTAAATTCCACTTTTAAAGTATTTTTCCTTTAACTTGCCTTTAGTGAGTGCTTTCAGTCTAAGTTACATTTAGTACGTGTTTTCAGTCTACCTTTGTTTTCGTTATGGTTTCCATTTCATTGTCATTTTCGCTATCACCCAGACCATTAGGGACCGATAACCTTGATGTTAGGCCCCTTAAAACATCATCATCATCATCATGTTCGCTTAGAAATGAAAGTGTTACGCTACTTTTGACTGGCTGTGCATATTTTATTAAATAGCTAACAATAATATAACATTCAACGATTGGGCACACTCGTGTTGGCCGACTTAAAAGCTTCTACTAATACATTCTTGCAGTTAGCTCTTATGTAAATGATATCCTATGAATCAAAAGAAGTATCACTTTGGCTAACATTCACAGTAGCTTTCTGGGTAGATCAATGGTTGAATGTCCGCTTTTTGATCGCAAGATCGCGAATGGCCAGCAGATGCTGAGAAGGCTGATGGCACATTGCGCAAAACGCTGGGAATTTCATGAGAAGTCAAACGCCAGGAATTAATATTCTCATTCGTGTATAAAAATTCTAGTTTCGTCTGGATGATTATAATTTGCAATTAAATTACCCGTCGGCGAAAGTTTTTGGAAGTGGAAATTGCTTTCTTGTGGTACATTGGCACTGATTTGGGCTTTGGGGAGGGGGGTGCTATACCAACTTGGGAGCCCAATGCCACTGGGGAAAAACACCTAACGACGAGGCTGAGCTCTTCAGGCATGATAAAGTTCCATCAAGAAAGCGCATTAACATACTGTCAAGATTGACCTCCTGTACGAGGAGGATATGAGTGATGCGAAACTTAGTTAAAATTTTGTCTTTGCAGGTGGTGACTAGACCTTGGACCATGCCCACGGACGCCGCCAACTCGGGTGACCTCACCAAACTATGTAATCACAAGAGGAAACTGTTGGCTATCGCCTCTCTCGCTGCCAATGGAGGGAGTCCGGGTTTCAACCAACAACACCAGCCGCAGCAGCAGCAACAACAGCAACAACTACAAACTCCACCTTCACCTCAGCAGCAGCTTTGTAAAGTAGGGACCACAGATTCGCCAACACAAGCGAAAGCTAAGAAAGGTTAGTTACATACAGAACATTGTATGGATTTAATTGAAACCATTGGTTTCGCGTTAGGTTGCTGGATTCTGATGTTAGTAAGTTGAGTGGATAATGTCGCCGAATACCAAGTACTGCATTTCCATTGTCTTTTAAACAGACGCTATTACAGTTTAAGAAGCAGTAAAACCATCATTCAATTTAGTGTGCCTTTATTGTACCATCGCTATTAGCAAAAATTGAGGGGGGATCATAATGGCCTACTACTTGTAATTATACGGGCCTGGGTAATTTATTCTGAGAAACATGACAGTTCAAAGGCGCAAATGGTCTCCTCGCCTTTAAACGCAACTCCAAATATAGTTCACGCCACGCATTTTGGCCGGTGAGCCCAGGTCTTACAGTCGTACGGAGGACAGGTGGCGAACCTCAGACATGTGCAATTGATATGAGAGTTGCTTTCCTCGCAACTGAAAACCCACGTATCAATTGCACATGCCTGATGCTCTCGGACTGTCCTCTGTACTACTTTGAAACCGGGATTGGCCGGCCAAAAGCCGTGGCGTAAACTGTACACCTCGCTGTGATGGTTAACTTTTTTCCTTGAAACGGTTGGGGTGTTCAATTTAGTTAAAAATTGTACAAATAAGGTCCGATGCATACCAATAGGAGCACTGGCTTCAAACCAGGGCGGACAGCTCGTATAGCGTGATCCTCTGTGCATAGGCTAGTGCACAATAGTATCTTCTACAAAATAAGTCTTTCTACGTTGTATCGAATTTCTCACCTAAGAGACATCAGATGCATTTTCTTGCGTGTTTCTGAAGATCTATACATACAAATATTGTGTACGTTGAGTCAACCCGAATACAACTTGTCAGCTACATCACGCGTCGTAAAATTTAAATGTTGAACTCCATCGTGTTTGATATTAAAACAAAATCTTGTTCACATTGGTGAAGTTGTTAGCGTACTTGGTTTCACAGTTGAGGTCCGAGTTCGTTTCCCGACTCTGCCAAGAAATTTAATTCTGGGCTGAGGGTTGGAACACTTAACTCAGTTTCGTAAGGCAAAACTGAGAAAAGGCTGCTTTGATTCCCCACCTCAGTCATCCTAGAAGTGGCTTTCCGTGGGTTCCCAGACAAATATCGGGATGATTTAAAACTTAGTTCCACGGCCGCCTTCCTCCCCAGCCTAGTCTCAATTACAAGTACTGCTCAGGGCGCCCGAGAATGTTCTCCGCAGTGGGTACGTGCAGCTTTGAGTGGTTGAGTCATGAGTTTAGTTGGCTGCACTGCACTGTGTCCTTCAAAGCGGGAATCCCCCGTGTGGACTGTCGTGTGTATTGCGATAAGCGAGCGAGCCTGCATGTCTTCAGTGTGTATTGCAGTAAGCGAGCGTCCAAATAGATTATTGGAAGAGTGCAACAATATACAGGCGGTAATGTTTACTACTAAAGAGAGAGAGAGAGTTTTTGAATACGTTTTTCGCGAAGGCGATCGGTTTACAGAAAATTTAAAATTAAGATTTCAGGGGGGGTTTCCTAATTCAAAGTGTCCAAACCGTGATACCGTTCGGGATTCGGTAAGTAAATTTCGTGTGACAGGCTCAGTTCACGATGTATCGGGAACAGGCAGGCCTACGCTTTTAACAGACGAAAAAATTGATGAAATCTATACTAATATAATAAAGCTGAAGAGTTTGTTTGTGTGTGTAAACGCGTTAATCTCTGGAACTACCAGTCGAATTCGAAACATTCTTTTTGTATATGATAGCCAGATTCAAGAGGAAAAGTTTAGGCTATGTAGCATTAGGCTACACCTCTCAGGTAACCTTAAATATTGTATTTTGTTCAGTAAGTCGGAAGAACAAGCGCTCCCGAACAGCTTCAATAATAACTAAGTCTATTGTTGCCTGGCAATGCGGGCTGCATCACGTCGCCCCTACCAGTGTTGTGGTGCAGAATTGTGAGCTGCTTATAAATTGCAGTCTCGGGGAGTAATTAGTGCAAAAAGATTTCTCAGGCCCCTTAAAACAGTATCATCATGACAATGGTATGCCTCTGTATAAGGGCGATAGTGTTGGTGCAGCATACTGAGGTTATCAGCTGCAATAAGCGTTGGTGCTTATCCTTATCCTTGAGCGCTCCAGTTCTGTAGTAGTATTCATTATCATCCATAAAACAAATAAATCCTCCGGGCGAAGCCGGGCACCTACTGCTAGTCTCTGATATAATGCTGCCTAGTCCAAGTAAATCAACCCGAAAATTGGCTCAACAAACAGCACATAAAGCTGTAAGAGACAAGCTTCAGTTGTTCCCTTATAAAGTTACCGTGGTTCATGAATTAAAACAAACTGATTACGGAAAAAGAGTGATGTACTGTGAATGGTTCCAGCATCTGTTATGAATGGCTGTGGTGAGACAAGTACAAAGTTTACTGTTTATTTGTTATGATGCAATCGGCAGCCGTGTTACCAACGTAACTGCTGTAGCTAGCTCTCGCAGACGCATGTAGGCGCTGCGGAGAACATTCCCGGACTCACTGTATATACATCACAATAAACAAATTCTACAACAAATCCAAGTACACGGTGTTGAAATTATCTCGATGGATAATTTAAAATAATAAGGTAACAAGAGCATGCACGGTAAAACTTAATTTACAGGCAGATATAAGAATGCCCAGTAGGATACTGATCAGTGTCGGCCGGTGACAATTTAACTGGCAGTGGCAATAATAATAACAATATTTTTGTATTATATATAAAATCCACTTACCGCGATGGCAGACCGTAAAGGTCAATAGCGTCCAAGACGACTGCTGCCCGGATCAAACCTACAGAGGAAGGGATGTCATGTGGTCAGCACAACGCTTTCCTCAGCCGTATTTCTTGGTTTCCTGAAAGGTACTGCTACTCACTGTAGCTTGCCAATTGTCATTAAGACGCTTAGTCAACGCCGTTCGAGACCTCTTGACCAGTACTGGAAATCGAACCCAGGCCGCCTGAGCGAGGAGCTAAAACGCTGCCTCGAGACCACAGCGGTGGTCATACAAAGTCAGTTGTTGTTGTTGTTGTTTTTAATGGGCGAAACTGTGAGGTAATCTGCCCATACAAAGTCAACCAGACCTATTTAGTTAAGAATTTGTACATACATATCGGCATTCGGCTGGTGGTTTCATGTTAACAACTTGACAATTTTATTTATTTTTGATTGTTAAGTATTTTTTTAGCGCAAGAAATGCTACACATTTCGCTCCAAACTGCCATGACAGTTAATATTAGGTATAATAGTAAATTTAAATCAATGCTTGAATGATAGTTGACATGATCATCCATCTCACGGTGACAACGCCCATTGTGGCGTAACTGTGTGTGAGATAAACTTTAATTGAAAGTTTTAGCAGCAACATCGTAATTTAAGTGAATTATGAAATTGAGAGACCTCTAGTGGGTTATTTGATATACAGTAGTATGAGTTGAAATTATAGTATTAGGAGAAAGATGTATACATTAATAAGTTTGGCGTTGGTCGGTAATTTAAATTGCAATTTATAGACTCAGGTTAGTGTATGATCTGTGCACTAAATTAGACGAGATTTTGATTAATTGGGTGTGTGAAGCAATGGACGGTGGGTTTTTAGTGTTGTAGTGCTGGGTCTTGGTGCCCGTGGCCCGGACCGCCACAGGGGTTGTGAACCATGCACTACGCTTCCCATGATTTGGTGCACCTAGGTGTAACCTCGCAAAAGGCACGTCAAAACCTAGTAGATTTGCCGAGTTTTAATTGTTATACATGCATTTAAAAATAAATAACTATTTTCAGTTTATTTTGATGTCATTGGTGAGTGACATGTCACCGTGTTACTACCCGTAAAGCCGCCACTAGTACTGATAGGCACTACTATTCAACAACAGTCACGATTCTTGTTCAAGCACTTGTATCAACGGTGCACAAAGGCCAACTTTCCAAGCCGTGCCTTCGCCATGCCTTGTGTGAGCGTAGGTTCGACTCCGAGCTGTTGTGGTGTTACACTACAATAGTGTGTGTGATTGATGGCAGCATGTATTGAGTAAGTTTTCTTTAGATCCCTGTCGAGAACAACCTCAGCTTATCTCTTCTACGTGTTGCCCCGCTTTGTTTACAGGCTTTTAACGGCGATACGCATGATCTCCACAGATGGAAAAGAATTAGTGTATAAATCACCTCCTGGGTGACATTATTACCCCCGCTGCAGGCTCCCACATTTCGGGACTAAGACTCCTTAACTCCCCTGCCCTAGATAGAGACACTCAAAATTTGACTTCCTATTGTCTCTTAGTACGTGTCTTGTGATTCTTGTAGTTAATTCATATGAGGGACTTGTACATCCTGGTCATCAGCCCCGTGTAGTTAGGTGTGTGTTGAACTTGTCTAATAACATGTCCTTATGTGATGACTGTATGATAATGATAATAATAATAATAATAATAATAATTCAGAACCAAAAGCGGCAATCACCAATTTAGAGACAAACCCTACACCAGAGCCACTATAACTTGGACAGAAGAACGAAGGAAGAAGCTCAGGGAGAGGATGAACAGCTTTTGGGAGGAAAAGAAGGCCAACACATCAGCTAAGCAGCTTGAATCGTGCTCCTGAGTATGGCATAACGTAAAATAATAATAATAATATTGGTTTTACTTCCCTTTTAACAACTGCGGCTTTTAGAGACCCCGGGCTGCCGGAATTTTGCTCCGAAGGGGATCTTTAACGTGCCAGTAAATCTACCGACACGGCTCCCTCGCATGTGCGGGCCCTCAAATGACAACTGCCTGCGCCAGGATTCGATCCTGCAACCTTGTGATGACTGTATTAGTGTTTGTAACTGTATTAGGGACAGGGATGGGAGTAGGCGCCCCGGGACTTGAGATAATGTATTATCCCGGCATTTGCCTGAAGGAAGTGTAGAGGGTAAAATAATTCGTTTAAAGAGCGCGCAAGTAACTTTGTAGTTGCAGCGTTCATGCTTTGCTATATTATAATCATTTATTTATAGTTATTTATTAGAAGTCATTGTATGTGCACTCAGTCACCGCTCCTGGCAACTGTCGTCCAGCGGAATGAGGTTTGAGCTACCCATCCTCCCATGTTCCCAAGTAAAGAACGTAATGGTGCGAAGACCAATGCGTTTATGCTCGAGTGTGTTTGGCTGTCAGTTGGAATGTTTTTGATTTTCTAGCAGAAATGTGCCGAATTGAAGGAAACTGTTTTTCGTTCAGTTCAACATATTTGCTTGGTTGGGTGGATGTTTTCTGTGTACACAGTTTTGAAAAAAGAGCCTGCTTTCATCGAACATTTACTTTTCCATGTCGAAGGTGCCTTATGTGACTTGACATGTTTACTGATGGGTAGAGGGGATGAATGAGACGGTGGTGCAGTCAAGAGGTCAGGACGTCCCGTCTCGTGACGGGCGCATGCTCGCCCTATTTCACAGACCTGCTGCCAGCGTCTGCGTCGGTTCACCGAGCGATTCTTGCTCTAGCTCTGTCCCTTTTAATGAAGTGGGCTCCATCCCTTATGTAGGTTACTCCCTGAGGCGCACTTCTCTCCTTTCACCCCTCTACCAAAGCAGCTTGCCTAAGTAATTGCAGGTATTCCTATTCCTGTAGTGGAGTTTGCCCGATTTCCCCATTAAGTGCTGCTCGGTGGCAGTGGCGTCTTATATGTTACGTATTCTGTTACCGATTCCAGTCTTATTACTGGAAGATACAGTATTTCAGATGCAGGCGTGCCCTGTAAGATGAACGAAGGGATATGAAAAGCTGTCAGGTCGAACTTCCTTTATTGAAATTTCGCCCAACTACTGTATATGGGCATGTTGCTCAAATAAACTACCACAATAGGTACTGTACTGAAAACAAGATTGAAGATATCGTTAAAATTGCATTATTTAAGTAAGTTTTAGAATTTTAGATCGCGTTTTTAATATGCAATATATGAATGGAAAAAATAATATCTTAGGCAGAAGACAATTTTGATATTTATTGCAATCATATCGCTTTTACTTTTGATGCGTTGAAGAGCCATAGTTATATAAGCTCTTGTTTTATGGTGATCCACCTATTAGATCTGTGCCACTTGTCTAAGGGATCCTCACAATTCGCTCTTGTTAGGTCAAAAGGGATAAGTCAAAAGAATACAAAAACTGAGATGTTGCAATTGTTTGGTTGGCAATTGTCGTAACTTAGTTTTAGTATTCTTTTGACTTTTACCCTTTTTCCCGAAGAAGAGTGAAGTGCCAAGATCACACCCGTCCAAAAATTTATGATGATCGGAATAGCCATTTGGACGCCAACCGGACAAACAAATAAACAGACAGAATTTTACTTTATATATAGAGATGACAGTAAAGTGTGGAAGTGGGGCAATATGCCTACTGTTAGGACATGTTTAATTCTTTAGCACATATTTCGGACTGTTAAGTTAATTCCACAGCTTCCTGAAATATAATACGTGAAGTCACTCGGCATTTTATTGAGTGAACATTTAATTCAAAACATAATGGTCCTTGCGTTGTTAAGTTTTGTAGAGTGGATGATAATGAAGTAGACTGTCCCGTCCTGGGACTGGACTTGCTCCATTCGCAGTTGTGACGAGGTGATGCGCACTCCAGTCTGCGCCGTTTCAACAGTTTTGCAGTATTTTTCTCTTCTTTCTCATCCTTTTTGTAAAATCCATATGTTGTTCACTCCCCCTCTTCCCTCTCGTGCGATCCCCGCATTAGTGAAGTATAGAAATCGCGTATGATACTTGCACAAAGCTGGTCTCTGTCGTGGATTCACGTTGACAAGGCTTCGCTTCACCAACCTTCCCATAGGAATTTAGCCTTTATCATTGAGCAGTGTAGCGACATATCTTGTGTAGTCCATTCTCTGTCTCTGCCATGCGCTCACTCTGTTCGTAGAGATGTTATTGATCTGAAGCCTCTGCAGCTCGTCTGTCTGTGAAGGAATTCGTTTCAAACGGATCATTCTGTTGCATGAGTGATAGCCTATTGTAAGCGCTTTTCGATAAATGAGCAGAACGCATCTCTTTCAAATAAAGAGTTACAAACCACTTCAAAATTTCTTTGGGTGTTATGACTCTTAAATATTCCTTTTTTTCTGCATGTGAATATGGATTTTCGTACCTGCATTGCAGTCGAGCGATCTAGTTTGCTGCCCGCTGACAATACATAATCTCTAGTAGATATTATATACCTAAGCGTGTCTTATGCCAGTTTCTATGCTCATTGCTCGGAGTATTTATCTCTTCTCGCACAACATCATCATCAATTCTCCACTCCAGCAGGCCGGGTGTGGGAATGAACAACCCCCTTCTATAGCTGTCTTTCCTGCCATCATTTTTTCTTCCACCACTGTCTCTACGCTCCTCTTAGCCAAAGCTCTGTGGACTTGGTTCATCCACCCATCTTGAGGTCTACCTCTTGGTTTCTTGCCTCTTATCTCCCTTTCGAAATAGGCTTTGGGTGTTCGATTAGAGGGCACCCTCATCAGATGACCGAACCATTTCAATCTCGACTCCTCAAGAATGTCAAGCACACTTCTTTTCAGCCCTAGCTTTAGGCGGACTGACTCATGTCTAATTTTGTCTCGTCTGATCTTCTTAATACTTGGAAATTTCCTCTCAATTGCTCGTATCCGGCTGTTGTACCGGGGAGTCATTGTAGCAGCTTCTAGACCGTAGGTCTAGTAGGATTTGTACAGTGATATTTGAGCTTTCTGAGGAAAGTTTTTGTCCCACAGAGCTTTCTCGCACATATTTCCAGTAAATAGTGGAATTAACCTCATAATAAGTCGCGAGGCACTAACTCCATTCCTAGTTTCAAATTATTACAATCACGCCAAAATATTCATACACACACCGGCTGATGCCTGTGATGTATCTAACCTCAAAGAATGCGTTGTAATAATAAGAACAATAATACATATAAGCATGTCTTTCCCAGTTGGACTTCAAGCACAACCCTTGATGCACTTCCAAATCCGATGTCACCGAAAGATGACGGATACATAATCTGAAATAGCTTTCAACACAGACTATTTAGAAAACGATTAATTTACGTATTTTCAAATAAGACGATACTGCAACATAGCATTTTCGAAGCTCTTTACAGTGTTCGCTGCACTACCGACTTTATTCACATTACAGTGATCCTCAATAGAAATTTTGTTGATAAGGACTCCTATAGAATTTTTTTCAGGCACGCCTAGTGGTGTAGTGGTTATCATTGTTGGCTACCACCCCGGTGATCCGGGTTCGATTCCCGGCTCTGCCACGAAAATTAATTCTAGTTTGAGGTACTCGAATGATTCGTTGGCTTGCAAGTCACTCAAGAATTGCACAAGGCGGTGAGCTTCACGAGCTTACTAATGTTTTGTTGGAAGGATCAACTCGAAGTCAAACTTAAGAAACTTCAGAACTTAAGAAAAGTACGCCCGAAGATAGTATGGAATTCCATTTCTCCTTTCCATTCTGTTCTTTACCACGACTGCAGAAAAATGTGATGAGGTACTGTTCAACGAATACTAAGCACAACATACGAGTATTATCAGAATGGCATCCTCATATCACCTCGCAGCACGTTTGATTGCGACTTCCTGTAAAAATTGTGAGTTAAAGAAAATTACTCAGAATTCAGCTGAGGAGTAATGGAAAAAATGTGGTTCTTAGGGAAATTTGTATCATGAGGAACAAGTGAGATTGGAATGGGGACACTACGGGAGGTTTTTTGAAAAACCAGGGAAGCTAATTCTTACTTTAATGAAATTGGGCGTGCTATGTACTGGTATTCATTAAAGATTGCCTGGAGATCTACTGCAGATGGTTTGTGAACGAACCGTTTGTGAAACTGTATTACTATGTAGCTTCCAAAAAATAATGTAACGTAAGGAAGCATTCATTTTTACGTGACCGTTAGTAATTTGATCATGAGCCACGGGATCTCCTTTTTACGTGGAATCCGAACCACAGGACATGGCATTTAACTAATAAGGTAACGTGAGCTGTCATGACATACTGCATTCCTCCTCGTGTTCGAATATTCCGTCAGGGCTAAAGCAGAACACATCTTGACCGTGCAGCCGTTAGATGCTTTATCGTGCAGCCGTCGGATGGTGCATTTATTTTTGTCGGATCCTCGGAAAATCTTCTTAGGTGCCTTCAGACGTAAAAACTGGACTCCTTTCCACATTTGTATTGAAATGAAAATGAAAATCCACAGCCTGCTTCCAGTCTTCGACCGGGTCAGGAATGGAATGAATGAAGCCCCTATCTAGCGGCGAGGATATGAACTGTGCCGGCTGCCGAGGCCTGACGCACTCCTCTGGGGCAATGATTAAATGAATGACAGATGAAATGAAATGATAGTGGAGAGTGTTGCTGGAATGAAATTTTGACAGGGAAAACCGGAGTACCCGGAGAAAAACCGGTCTGCCTCCGTTTTGTCCAGCACAGATCTCACATGGAGTGACCGGGATTTGAACCACGGACCCAGCGGTGAGAGGCCGGCGTGCTGCCGCCTAAGCCACGGAGGCTTTTGTATTGAAATATTAGAATCAATTTTTCAGCGTTGCATTAAAATATTAGAAGCCATTTTTCAGTGTTGCCCAGGTAATGTGTTATTAACAAGCTTTTCAGTCGGTCAAGTCGAGTGTGCCCAAATTAGATTGGGCGGGGAACTGCAATTAATTCTAGTGCGTAAAATGAATTACATTATTTATACACTTAATGAAACACTTCTCACTTTCCGCTCTCCATTTTTGTGGACCATTACCTTTAACCATCCTTGAAATGAAATGGTGTATGTGGTTTCTCATTTCAGCTGAAGGAGACTCATGGAAGTGCCTGTCTTACACTTCCTTCCCAGTTCTCTTTCCAGCCATCCTACTTCGTATCTTAATGAATCACCTTCAAACGTTACTTTAATCTTTTACGACTGGTCCACTTCGCCAGTTGTATACGTGATTTAGAATTGTATGCCTTCAAGACTGCCAATTAAAGGGGAAAGAAGATAGATTTTGATTGATTCGTTCAACCGGGGAGCGAAGACAAAATTATGAATAAACTGTAACGGAAAGAAAGAAAGAAAGAAAGAAAGAAAGAAAGAAATTTATGTGAAATGTTCATTGCATTCATCACAAAAAGAACATTTTAACAAGTAATTCTGTGAAGAACTATAAAGCCTATTGTCATATATCCTACTTATGTTAATTGCCTCTATCAACATACAAAATTTCAGTTTGATTGTTGTCATACATTCGTAGATATTGAGAACCGTCTAAATATTTCGGATGGTCGCCATGTTGGATTTTTATATATGTAGGTCTTAAGAGTTACGTAGGCCTACTATTACATGAAGATTATTGTGTAGGCGTAGTATTCAAACATCAATCGCATGATTAGGACTCAACAATTGAAAATTAGTTTTTAAAATTTCGCAGACCTGCCATCTTGTGGTCATGAAAACAAGTGAAATAAATTAGATGCCAGTGAATTGACATTTGTATAAGTATTTACCAATACCAAGGTTTACTGCGCTAGGATGGTTAAATTGCGAGGAACGTCCATTTAAATATTTATATTTTGCGTCGCCGCCATGTTGGATTTGTGCTCACCAGGTTATTGAAAGTCCTATAGGTGAACTTATGTTCATAGTCTCTATCAACATACAAAATTTCAGTTTGATTGTTACCATAGATTAATAGATATTGAGAACCGTCTAAATATTTCGGTTGGTCGCCATTTTGAATTTTTATATATGTAGGCTATAGAGTTATGTACTATTAGTCTATATGACAATTTTTGCGTTGTTTCATTATTCAAACGTTCACTTCGATCGCATGATTAATACACAAGAAATAAAAACTGAATTTTAAAAATGCACACAGCCGCCATTTTGAGGTTATGTGAACAATGGAACTAAATTAGATGCCAGTGCATTACAATGTGTATAATCATTTACTGTACCATATTTCACTGCGCTCAGATGGTTAAATCGCGAGAAAAGTCTATTAAAATGTTTCACCTTCGCTTGGCCGCCATGTTCGTTTTGTATTTTACAGTTTTTTGAAAGTCTCATAGCTGAACTTCTAGTAGTACCCTTTATCACCGTACAAAATTTCTGGGTTATGTCGGTAATAGTTTCGAAGATATAGTATGCCGGTGTAATATTTCGCACAGCTGCCATCTTGAGGTTATGTAGACAATTGAACTAAATTAGATGCCAGTGCATTACAATGTGTTTGAACATTTGCTGTACCAAGTTTGGTTAAATCGCGAGAAAAGTCTATTTAAAAGTTTCAACTTCGTTTGGCCGCCATGTTAGTTTTGTAGTTAACAGGGTTTTGAAAGTCACATAGGTCAACTTCTAGTAATGCCCTTTTTCACCCTACAAAATTTTAGGGTGATATCAGTAATAGTTTCGAAGATATGGAATGCCGGTGAAATATTTCGCACAGCCGCCATGTTGGATTGGTGAGACGTAATACAATTTGAAGGTCGGGGTCGGCCGAAATAGTACTATGACCTTACCGAGTTTCATTGAAATCGATCCAGCCGTTTAGATGTAATGGGGGGGGGGGGGGGGGCACACACGGACAAAATGTGATCTCATAAGCCTTTTTTTTTATCATAAAATGAAAATAAGTTAAAAATAGAAAGCGTTTCTAATACTTTTCCCATTTTTAGGTCTCCAAGCGTACGTCCATCACACATAATCTTGACATGGAATGGGGAAGGGATCAATACTAATGTTATTGGTTTTAGGTCCCTTTAACAACTTTGGCTTTTAGAGACGCCAGGAAGGGATCAAGCACCATACTCTGATATAAGTGGAATTAACCAACTTTCAGGTTGAGGGAAGGTAAGCTGAAAATCGTGGCGAACTACGGAGAACACATTACCTAAAAAATGTATGTGACACGTACCTTCTTTTTAAGTAAAGAGTCACGATGCGCGTATAGTCAGAGCTTGCGTGCTTATCACAGACTGGAACTAACATCCTTCAAGAGGAATGATAATTTGAAATTGTGTATCATAACTTAGCATTCATTGAATCGGTTTCTACAGTAGTACCAAAATGTGTAACTACTGTAGCGTGGCTTAGAACTTCTAATTGACTAGTTTGATATTCTTGAGTGCCTTAGTACAGCGACCATTTCCCAAACGTTTTGCCTGGACCTCTACGCCCGTCCACACCACGATTCGAATATTGATTAGTATTTTGAAAGATAGCTCACGTATAGGCTATATTGGTCAGATTCATTGTAAAACACTTTGTCGCCTGCGTGACATAGCGGTTAAGTCTCGTCTGTTGTGAACAAGGTTGTGGGATCGAATCCCGAAGCAGTCGGTTGGCTTTTCGGGTTGCACAAATGTGAGAGGCCCGTGTCAGATATTTCAGGGCAAAATTCCGGCACCCCGTCAATTCAAAATCCTCAGTGTAAAATGGTGGTTAAATAGTTAAAACCCATAACATCGCCATAAATCTGTGTGTAGGGACCAGTAACTTGTGATCAGGGTCTCATGAGTAGGACTCGGATATATAGGTGCTAATAATCTGGAAAATATTCATTTTTTATGTATTAAAAATACCTGAAATATGTGACAAAAAAGTAAAAATATCTAATTATAATTTAGTTTAATAATGTGCATATAAACAATATGCAGTACTCATAAATGCAATTTACGCTATACCTCACTGACTACTGAAGAATTACAATACACGAGATATATCTTCACGTTGTCCATCACAAATGACCGACAATTATCGCGAAACACTTCTTCCGAAGGCGCGAAACTGCGCCAGTATGTTTCTTGCCCTTGAGGTGTTGTGTAACTTAAGATCGCTGTTCAGCCTTGATTGCTTTCTCACATGTTTGGAAGAACAGAACGCCCCATCAGAAGCAAAATTATCTTTAAATTCTTCAACAGACGTTAACTTGTAGTTTTACTTTAACCCTCAACCGGGCGCGCCCATCTGACGAACACTCGCGGGCGCATCGGTCATTTCGACCGCTTTCTAAATTTTTAGTCCTTCACTGAACGATCTTGGGTTCTAATAAAAATGTTGAGGATTAATTTTGTTGTACATAAGTTTATACTTATTTAGATAATATTTATAATATTTTTCTGTACTCATAGGCCTTATAAAGATATATCCCGTTTTAAGACGATATGTTTTGAGAAGAAATCTGGAAAACTCTGAACACCAAAGTTCCTTTCTATTTATTTTTTCTCGGTTAGTAAAATGGAAGAATAATCATGTAATTTCCGCCCCCCCCTCCCCTCCCCTCCCCCCACCCCCACCCCAACCCAACACTCAGTAATATATTGAGACATATCCATCTTGAACGGTCAAATTACTGTAAAGCACAGTATTTCAGTTTTTACAGCCAGACTAGAGACGGGCCAAACTATCAGATGGCTAGATGATCCCTTGGCCGAGATAGTCTGGAGGGGAGGGGGCATCGCTAACTTTCTAACGGATTGCCTGCCAACAATTTTAAGACTTCGGTCGTTTAGACCACCATGCGCCCGATTAAGGGTTAAGAATCGTAGAACTGCCTTACACTTCACAGTGCTAGACATGAACTGCATGTGATGTGACACTGGTTCCAGGTAGCTGGGGGAAGTGTGTGTGTGGAGGGGGGGGGGGGGGGGGGGAGAGATAAGGTTCTTCCCCGTTGATGTAACACACAATAAAAGTGCAATAAAATGATAGATCTAGCATACTGATTTTTTTAAATGTAAATATTATTGTCTTTTTATGTGCTTATAAGTGAAAAGCAGGAATTTATGTATTTATAGAAAAAAATGCTTAAAATATTTATTTGCATAATAAAATATTTATTTACTTAAAACTCCTAGCCCTACCCATTAGTCACTCGGAGCACTGTATTTTATGTTTCTTGCAGTGCTCAGGTTACACGTGCTGCTAGGTGAGGTGATGCCGCAGAGTAGCGTTATGGCGTGATTCAAACCATTAATGTAGAGATCGGGTGCAGATTAGCGCCCAGATGACGTGGTCAGCGCTCTTAAAAAGCAACACAGTTGGATGAGATGATATCACGATACCGAAAGCGTGGGGACCCTAGTGAAGGGAATCGTCCACGAGTTTCGTAGTAGCATTCTTATTACTTAACAACTGTTCTTCAGTAGCGCGGTGGTGTATCTATGAAAAGACCACCTCGTGGTGTAGTGGCTAGCATTTTTGGCAGTCACCCTCTCAGCCTCATGAGGCAGAACTGAGGAACAGTAAGTTCAATTTCCACCTCAATCATCCTATAAATCGTCGACCCCCACAAAGAAAAAAAAACAAACACACTTTCTCCCATGCTTATAGACCTATCCGAGAATGGAATGCTCTCAAGTACGTCCGACATAAAGTTTAAATAATGTCGAATAAAACATTAATATATCAATCAATCGTTCTCTCTCCATATTTTCCTTAATATGAAAACAATTACGCATGTATAATAAAAACTGATTAACGAATGGAGCTACTCTTCGTACAAATGTGGCGCATTTCAGTAGCAACTTACTCTCAGACGCGTTTGTTTCTCTTCAGCTGCAGCAGAAGAATGGAACCCGTGATCTTGGGCATAAAAGCTCAGCATGCTACCAACCACGCCACCGAAGCCGCCCCAGGGAATGATTAAGTGAGATAAGATGCCTCCGGTAAGCCTCCGTGGCTTAGGCGGCAGCACGCTGGCCTCTCACCGCTTGGTCCGTGGTTCAAATCCCGGTCACTCCATGTGAGATCTGTGCTGGACAAAACGGAGGCAGACAGGTTTTTCTCCGGGTACTCCGGTTTTCCCTGTCAACATTTCATTCCAGCAACACTCTCCACTATCATTTCATTTCATCATTGCTCCAGAGGAGTGCGACAGGCCTCGGCAGCCGGCACAGTTCATATCCTCGCCGCTAAATGGGGGCTTCATTAATTCCATTCCTGACCCGGTCGGAGACTGGAAGCAGGCTGTGGATTTTCATTTTCAAGATGCCTCCGGTAGTACCATGGAGATGCTAGGTTCTTCTATGGGTCAAATTCACTGTTAAAAGATCTGCGACGCGATTTTTATGCCTTGACCCCAACATATCTGGGACGTGATGGTGCGGTGGTCAAGCTGCTTGCCTCTCACCAAGGTAGACTGGGTTCGATTCCCGGTTAATGAATGGTAAAATATCACGTCCTGAGGGTAGGATTCCAGGAAAAATGGAGGTCCCGTGGCTCATGATCGCGAGATTAACGGCCACGTAAACCTACAAGCTTCCTTCCTTCCTTCGTTTCCGAACATGTCGTCTCGCCGCTATGTCTCTGAACGCTCATCTTTCGTTCTTGCACTGAGCATATCGTATATACACATATAACTTGTTGGCAGTTTCCGGTCGTATATTTTTTACTGGCTATGCTGTTGGTATTTGATGTGGTGCGGAGCTCATAAATGCTCAACATTTATACCCGACACCTGGGTAAACATGTCACAAGGTCGTCTGCTGCGAACTTACTGAACACGTTTTTGCTGCTGATAACTTCCTTATCTCTCCGAAATCGCATGCTATTTTCATACCGGAGTTTTCTTTTGCGATCTGCATGTATTGCTTTTCCCTTTTCAACGTCATTCGTAGCTGTATATTTTTGGGTGGCAAAATGAAGGCGGTTGGAATCTACTCTTTTTTTATTTTATTTTATTTTTCTTTTCGTCCCTAGCTAACATTACGGGCAGAATATAAGTTTGATTCAAAGTGTCCCAGTTATTTGGTGGTAGTCGGAGACAGTACGACTCATTTTGGTTTTTACCGGGTGTGTAGGGCATGTGGTTTTTAGGGTGAAATTTCATTCCTCTCGGCCGTCCGGATGTGGGGTCAATAGTTAAGCCATTGTACCATAACGTAAACGCATGACTTCAAAGTATTTATTTAAATTCTTTGATTTAAAAGAGAGAAGGCTGCTGAGAGAGCACAAGCTGCCGTTAGAAACTTGAACCGCATCATCAATCTGCATAAGGGAATACCATATTTTTGTTAATTCTGAAACTCTAGTTTTCATGCATTAGCAACTGCTGGATAAAAAAAGATATATATATATATAAAAAACAGGCTTATGAGATCACATTTTATCCGTGTGTGTGTGTCCCCCTAATAAAATCTAAACGGCTAGAGCTATTTAAATGCAACTCATTACTATTTTGTCCGACCTCGACCGTGCCTTTCAAATTTTAATAAGTTTCACCACTCCAACATAGCGGACGCTCGAAATATTTCACCGGCATTCTATATCTCCAAAATTACACTGAAGAAAATGGAAATTGCAACACCATGAAGGCATTAATTTTCAAGATATGGAACGATGCCATGTAGGTTTGTAAACTATCAAAGTTTCAGACCCATTGGATTGTTGCTACAGGTCTCCCCACGTGATTGGTCGTGGAGGAATCAACTCCAGTATACGGACTCTGGTGTAGCGTAGTTGACTTGCAGTCTGTGCAGTGAAGTGTTCCCCGCCAAACATGCCTCGACGACAGAGAAGCGCACGCTATCAACAACTGTCGCCGTTTGAGAGGGCTCGGATAATTGGGCTGTGTGAGGCTGGATGATCGCTAAGGACTGTCGCTGTACGTGTTGGCCGACAGGCATCTACGGTACAACGTGTATGGCAGCAGTGGTCAAATGAAGGTACCCACACTCGTAGACCTGGCACAGGCCCAGCGCGACAGACAACTGTGAGAGAGGATCGCCGCATCATTCGGATGGAACCCCATGCAACAGCAGCGCAAATTCGAGAAGCTGTGGCACCCCACGTTACACAACAAACAGTTGGTGATCGTCTGCGTGCAGCTGGCTTACGATCCCGTGTCCCTGCAGAAGGTGTTCCATTGACCCCACAACAGCGACGTGTTAGGCTGGCCTGGTGTCGAGAACGATCGACTTGGGTCGACGAATGGCATAGGGTCGTCTTTAGTGATGAAACGCGCTTCTGTCTTGCCCGCAGTGATCGCCGGAATCGTGTGCGCCGACGTACCGGGGTGAGAGGGGCCGCCCAGACCTTATTGTCGGGAGGCACACAGGGCCAACACCAAGCATTATTGTCTGGGGAGCTATTGGCTTTAATGTGAAATCACAATTAGTGCTTGTTGAGGGTACTATGACTGCTCGACAGTACGTTGATAGGGTACTCTATCCAATGGTTGTCCGTATGATGGCGAACATTGCTAATGGGATGTTTCAGCAGGACAATGCCCGGGTTCACACTGCACGCATCTCCAGAGAAGCTCTCCACGACATCACAACCTTAGAATGGCCCGCCAGATCCCCGGACCTCAGTCCTATTGAGCATGTGTAGGACATGATGGGTCGACAACCGGCCAACCGTCCTCAGCTACCCACAACTCGGCAGTGCAGCAAGCATGGGCCACAATTCCTCAGGAAGCGATCCAGGGCCTTATTGACTCCATGCCTCGCCGAATTCATCAATGTAATGCTGCTCGTGGTGGGCACATCCTGTATTGATTGTAGTCCAAACTTGCGGTCAGAGGGACCTGAATGTGTAATCATCGAATCACAACCGAACACTCGTCCTGCATGTTCAATTGCAGCAATGTAGCACCACTCCTTCTGGGTGCTGCAATTTCCATTTTCGTCAGTGTAATACTGATATCACCTTGACATTTTGTATGTTGATAGAAGATACTAAGATAAGTTCACGTATGTACACAAAGTCAACATGGCGGCCAAGCGATGTTAAAATATATAAATGGAATTAACTCGAGATTTAATCAACCGAGGCTAGTGAAACCTAACACTCTACATGTCTATGCGAGATTTAAACTACTGGCATCTAATTTAATTCCATTGTTCTCATAAACTCAAGATGGCGGCTGTGCGAAATTTTAAAATTAAGTTTTTATTTTGTGTCCTAATCATGTGATCGAAGTGAACGTTTGTATAATCAACCTACGCCATTATCTTTATCTACTGATACATTACTCTAAGAAACTACCTACATATAGAACAATCCAATATGGCGACGTTCTCAATATCTAAGAATCTATTACATCAATCAAACTGAACTTTTGTATGTTGATGAGGCTATTAACATACCTATGGGACTTGGAATTTCCTGATGAGTACAAGAACAACGTGACGTGACGCGAAATGTAAATATTAATATGGATTTTTCTCGCGACTTAATTATCCAAACGCAGTGAAACTTAGCACAGTAAATTTTCATGCAATGCTTATATATTGGCGTCTAATTTAATTCAATTTTATGAGAACTTGAAAATGGCGGCTGTGCAAAATCTTTAAAATCACGTTTTTATTTCTTGTGTCCTAAACAAGTGATAGAAATGGAGATTGGTATGAGTTACGATTATAACTTTCTTCTGCTGGCATATAATTCCATAGCATACAACATGGCGTCCATGCCACATACTTCACTGGTTCTCCAAAACTATTTAAGCAATCAAACTGAAATTGTGTGTGGTGTTAGAGGACTGTTAAGTAAGGACATGTATTTAGTACATCACATGGAAAATCCTTTTAATAGGAGAGAGAATATTTAATAAAAATTAAAAAAAAAACAATAGAATACATGAAAATAGGCTATGTGGTTCATCACGGAACTGCTTGATTTTATTTGTCTCATTGATCTTATATTGTTTACCTCAGCAGAGCTGCGTGTAACGGGGTACATTATGGTTGATCACCGCGGGGTTTTTATATATCGCACAGCCTCCGTATGCTTTTTTTTTCGTATGTCGCTGCTGTTCATAGTTTCAATAGGAAAATGAGGTTTTTGGAGTTTATTAGGTCTTATTTCGCGTCAGTTATATTTGTCTACTCCATACCTTCGATTACAGTGTGTTTGTGGCATGGTAGTGTCTTCATTTGCAACGTCTTTCAATTTAATGGTAACGAACTGTTGTGGTTATAATAGTGTAGGCTTAACTCTACGTATTATTTATAGGGGGTTTCATAATACTAACGTGGATTGTGCTTTCATAATTCATTTTTTTCCAGCTTGAGACATATCCCTTATTGTTTTCATTTTTGCCTGCCTTCCATTGAAGTTTTATATTTTTAATTGTTGACCCTACTTGTTTTTGACCAGTATCATTCAGTTGGTTAGTTATTATTGTTAAAATGGACGGAACAGCGAGTTCATCTGCCCCATCATGCAATTAACTGGCGTATTTGGTTTTTATTGTTAATTCGTATTTGGGGATTGAGGCATCTTTGGTGACCAACCCTGTGTACTTGGGGTAGGTATTGAATTTGTCTGATACTGTAACATGTGTTTGTCTGGCGACTGTTGTATGTGTAGCTGTAATTATTAGAGATAGGGACGCGGTTATATGCTCTTGAACTTGAAATAGAGTACTGTCCCGGAATTTTCTGGGAGGGGGAGTGAACAAAATTCGGGGATAAACCACATCTAGGATCGCCGCTGTCACCTCTGGGATTCGAGCCTCTGACCTCCAGACTGCCACCGCTCCCCATCTTGATCGTTGTGAGTGATTTGACACACGGCTACGCCGCTGGCTCGACGTAATTGCTGTAACTTAGTTTAAAATTTATTTTTCTGTGGTCATAATTAAATCTACTGAAATACAATTTACTAGTGAATTTAAGTGATTTTCTCCTCTTTGTTTTAACAGTAGCCTATATCTCGTTGACATTTCACAGAATTGTTTAGCAAACTGTTTCCGAACAAGAGTCAGGGCTTAGCCTGCTGATACAAACCCACTTACACGCCTTATTTATGCAATTATGAATCTTTTCTGTAATGCAAATAAGACCGTGTATCCTTTGTCCGTCTGACACAATACTAACCATCTGTAGCGGAAATGTTATCTCTCTCTCCCCTCGCCTTGTTCGCTAAAAATTCTTAGACTTTGCTCTATTACCACCTCGCTTCCGTTTTAGAAATGTGGCTTCAGCCTTAATTAAATGTAATCTCGTTCATCATTAACAGTGCCACCATCTGTGTCATTGAGTATTCTAAGGAAAGTGCTAATTCAGTCTTCGATATTGCCAAATTATAGCGTGATATCTTGAAAATCTGAGAAATTATATATTTTTGAGTTCTTAGCCCATAAAGAGGATATTTATAAGAAGAAACTACCTTTCAAAATGGCTCATTATAAGATGTTAGGAGCACAGATGTGTAAGAACCTAATGTGAATGGTGCTTTGATGTTTTTGTTTTGTTTTTTGTTTGCTGTGCAGCGGAGCAGGAAATATTATTATTAATATTATACTGTCACGTGGGCACCCGTAGATTTTTAAGTAGTCCAAGTGAAGGGCTTAGTATTTCTGCAGTAAAATAACTAATTTTCTTGTTTTCCGCCACACCGGCTCTCTTTTACCAGGTTAGTTTTAAGCACATGCATTAATCATCGAGCAGGTTTGAAGAACAGTAACTCTTAAATAACCCTTCTTCATTGTGACCAACTGTTTCGTGTTGTGTAGGTTTTCCGGCATATACACACATCAAAAAAAGTTTTGCATCACCTCGGTTCCAAGAGTTCCGGAACCGTTAAATACAAAGGGAATAGAGATCAACACAAACAACATTTCAGCTCGTTTTATTGCTCATGAGACCCACACATTGCATGTTGTACCATCATACAGCTAGACTTTCAGCATTTGTGGTCCAGATTGCAGTACACACCACTACCTCTAATACCCAGTAGCACGTCCTCTTGCATTGATGCATGCCTGTATTCGCCGTGGCATACTATCCACAAGTTCATCAAGACACTGTTGGTCCAAATTGTCCCACTCCTCAACGACAATTCGGCGTAAATCTCTCAGAGTGGTTGGTGGGTCAAGACGTCCATAAACAGCCCTTTTCAACATATCCCAGGCATGTTCGATAGGGTTCATGTCTGGCGAACATGCTGGCCACTGTAGTCGAGCGATGTCGTTATCTTGAAGGAACGCATTCACAAGATGTGCACGATGAGGTCGAGAATTGTCGTCCATGAAGACAAATGCCTCTCCAATATTCTGCCGATATGGTTGCACTATGGGTCGGAGGATGTCATTCAGGTATCGTAAAGCCGTTTCGGAGCCTTCCATGACCACCAGTGGCGTACGTCGGCCCCACATAATGCCACCCCAAAACATCAGGGAACCACCACCTTGCTGCACTCGCTGGACAGTGTGTCTAAGACGTTCAGCCTGACCAGGGTGCCTCCAAACACGTCTCCGACGATTGTCTGGTTGAAGGCATATGCGACACTCATCGGTGAAGAGAACGTGATGCCAATTCCGTGGGGTCCATTCAGCATGTTGTTGGGCCCATCTGTACCGCGCTGCATGGTGTCGGGGTTGCAAAGCTGGACCTCGCCATGGACGTCGGGAGTGAAGTTGCGCATCATGCAGCCTATTGCGCACAGTTTGAGTTGAAACACGACGTCCTGTGGCTGAACGAAACGCATTATTCAACATGGTGGCATTGCTGTCAGGGTTCCTCCGAGCGGCAATCCGTAAGTAGCGGTCATCCACTACAGTAGTAGCCCTTGGGCGGCCTGAGCGAGGCCTGTCATCGACAGTTCCTGTATCTCTGTACCTCCTCCATGTCCGAACAACATCGCTTTGGTTCACTCTGAGACGCCTGGAAACTTCCCTTGTTGAGAGCCCTTCTTGACACAAAGTAACAATGCGGACGCGATCGAACTGCGGTATTGACCTTCTAGGCATGGTAGAACTACAGACAACATGAGCAGCGTACCTTCGTCCTGGTGGAATGACTGGAACTGATCGGCTGTCGTACCCCCTCCGTCTAATAGGCCCTGCTCATGCATGGTTGTTTACATCTTTGAGCAGTTTTAGTGACATCTATGAACAGTCAAAGGGACTGTATCTTGGATACAATATACACAGTCAACGTCTATATGCCGGAGATCTGGGAACCGAGGTGATGCAAAACTTTTTTTGATGTGTGTACTTAAGTTCGACCATCTGTTTCGTGTTGTATAGGTGTTCCGGCATATACTTAAGTTCGGCGCTTTTGATAAGTTATAGGTTGCTTGTTCCTAATATGTAAGTATTGCTAACTGTATTTGTATCAGTTTATAGACTGTTATTTCATTTGAGGGGCTTGGCAATCGTGGTCATTTAGCCCCGTGTACTTGGGTGTTTGTATATACAGGGTTATTCACCTAAGGTGTTGCGCGGAAATAACGTCTAAACCATTAAATATATCGGTATTCTGTTTCCTTATTAGTAAATGATACCCAGTGGCTTGTAAAATAATGTGCTACTTATTCTCATGGGGTGAGTAATAACCGAGATATTGATACTAAATCCATATTTTTAAATGGAACGGCACAAATTTATACAACTGGCCAGAAAGATCAACTGCGTACAAGTTCAAATATGTAAGTATTTTCAAAATCGCAGTTACTTTTTGAGACATCAATAAGAACAGCGCGCTGCATCAGAGAGCGTGCAGTCGGGCAAGGACATATTGACGCGCTAGCAGGTTCTTGGGTTCATACAAATTACACTGACGAGACGTTGTTATAATATGTTACCGTGCCCACGCCCTTAGGATCATTCCCAATGAAGTCTACCTCGGACATTATTAATTTGCTTTTGTAGGTGTCCTGTGTTATGTTTATTTCTCAATTCATACAGTAGTAGGCCTATGTACTGTACACTCAAACCAGTGACAATTAATTATAGCTTTCGTTATGTTCCTTTGAAGTCGAAGTAATATTTTATGCCTTGTAAAAACATCCACCCTCCCTGTCCTGTCATGCGTTCGCCTGTCGTACACACTTTGCGAACCGGTCGCATGCGTACGGTATATGCCTGGTATCCATTTTGTGGCTGGCATCGCACCCTCTCCCGACTGCACACTGTCTGATGCGACATGCACAACAGCTCATGCTGTTCCTCAAGATATCTCAAAAAGTAACTGCCCGATGTTGAAAATACTTAACCTACATATTTGAACTTGTATGCCTACATATTTGAACTTTTATGCAGTTGAACTTTTAGGCCAGCTGTATGAATTAGTCCGTTCCATTTACAAATATGGAGTTAATATCAATATATCGGTAACACATTATTTTCCAAGCCCTTGGGTATTATTTACGAATATGGAAAAAGAATACCGATTTCTTTAATTGTTTACACTTTTTTTTCGTGTAATATCTTAGGTTAATAGCCCTGTGCACTGTGTATAAGAGAGAAAAAAAAATGGTCTGTGTTATTGTAGTGTCTGTAGTATGTGTGTACTTGTAATTCAGGCGAGGATTTGGAATGAGACGGCCTTTGCCTTAAGTTAGGAACCATCCTGGCATTTGCCTGGAGAAGACGTGGGGAACCACAGAAAACGACTTTCATGATGTTAATAATAATAATGCTATTGGTTTTACGACCCTTTTAACTACTCTGGCTTTCTGAGACGCCGGGGTGCCGGAATTTTGCCCCGAAGGGGATCTTTAACGTGTTAGTAAATCTACTGACACGGCTCTCCCGCATTTGTGCTCCCTCAAATGCCAGCTGACTGTGCCAGGATACGAACCTGCAACCTTGGACCCAGCAAGCGAGAACGTTACCTCTGAGCCACGCAGCCAATCCCACTTGAGGTGTGAATCGAACCCACCTCTTCTCAGTTTTGCCCCCTAGGCAGAGTGTATCCCGTTCCAGCTCGCTGACCAAAATTTCATGATTGCATATTGTATAAGTAGCCTATTTAACATCATTTGAGTGTTGTTGATATTGTCGCGAGACGTTTCCACTCTACATTGGACTGAAAACATAGATAACTGTGATGAGTGACTATTTGTATCCTAATAACCCTTCTTTGTTTTTGAAAATTACAATCTGGATTGGATGCAACCCTCCCGCCCCAGAATAAATTAGCAGTTCGAGTCCTTGCTCTATCTGTCTGTCTCCACATGGTAAGATGAGCTGTTGCTTTCTAGACCGATGCCATTTGGTAATGTGCGCGTGCACGCACACAGGGGGAAGGGGACATTGCGAATTGTAGGGATGTTGGGTAGCTGCTTTTCTTAAGTATGCACATTTACAAAAAGTATAAAACCTTGTCAAACACGCGAATATTTTTGAGTAGATGACTAGGTATGCTCCAAATAATTGCGGCACTCTAAACAAGTGTGTGTGTTTATTTTGTAGATGTATGATTGAGCTAAAATACATAGTCGTAAGTTACATTGGTGCAATATGTGTTGAAAATCAAGTTGCAGTGAGAACAGAATTCTTCATTTCGTCACTCAATTTGAGTGTCTGCCTAGCAGTCGTTTGTGTACAGTTGTCATCTCACGAGCCCTGTGAATCACGACAAATAACCTCCACGCCAGATATGTAAGCATGAACTACTATTCTCAAGCTATAGGTCATCCTAAAGGGTGCCTAAATAAAAGAAGGGATGCTCTTAATTTGTTCGTTTTGCCCTGGTAACATGGGTATTTTCTTCTGGTATTAAAGTGAACAGTCGGTAGCATGCTGAGCTTCTATGCCCAAGATCGCGGGTTCAAATCCGGCCCAAGTCGTCGGATTTTTAAGAGCGTTAAAATCCCTCAGTTTGCCTTCCTTCGGAGGGGAAGTAAAGCCGGCGGTCCCATATCATAGATTTATGGTATATTAAAGAACCTTCCTCTAATTACACCTGTGTGAAGCTAAATTGTATAGGTTAAGAATGTAAACAACGCTCTTAGGTTCCTACGTTCGTTGCCAAGAGCCGACTGCGGTGACGTCTGGTATCTAAGTTCTGAACTAGTAGTCGTCGACGGTGGCGTGCGGCAAAAGTAGGAACTACTTGAAAATTGATCGTCTGCAGTGCTTACGTGAATTAAAACAGATACACACACTGATACAGTCATCACAATTAACACCGGTTATCAGACAGATTCTACACACACCCAAAGTACACGGGGCTACATGACCGCGTTGTCGCAGCCCCTAAACTTAAGGACCAACCAACCAAAGTGAACAGTGTTGCGTCGACAAATTTCCGACTCCTAGTTACCAAGGCAACAAGTGCAAGCGCACGTAGTTCCCGCTCGTTGAAACGTGCGCGGTTGCCTTACATAACTCGAAGGCAATACATGCAATACGAATAGACGAAGAAAAACATATCCATGATTCTATATTTTGGTCCTACAACACCATATCATTTCTTCAGAGATTTCTTCCCCCTGGTGCAGTTTTATAGACGCGGGAATCCTGCATATTTGCCCTAAACGGGATACAACTAGTAAATCTACTGATATGTGTCTTGCACATTTGAGTATCCTCAAATGCCAACCGACTGCACCGAAAATCGATCCCATAACCTTGGACACGGTAATTGAGGCCTTACCGACTACACCACGTAACCGGCCGACATTTATACTGGTGTAGCCGCAGTGAAGCCGAAAAGAAGGATAATAAGGACTGAGAAATTTCGTTCTTGAGGATTATGGCTTCCATCTAAATTCGAAACTTTTCGCAGTTCTGTATGTAAGATGATAGGTTGCGATGGGAGAGAATAGGTTGTCGCATGTTATTGTCCGTCGACTAGCCTCTGTTATATTTTAAATACAACGTACGGCCTTTTTTTTTCCAGTCCTAAACAACCCCTTGTTTTGTTGGTCATTCCACTCGCTCCCTCCGTTGGCCACCCCGCATATGTGTTGTATATGGTGGGGCGCGCAGAGGAAATGGGCAGAGGCGAAGCGTAGCTTGTTGGCTATTGTTTTCCAACAGCTGCGGAAAGTAATGCCCCCCCACATTGCCACCCCTCTAATCAAAAAGTGACACCACGCATCAGGTACGCGCATGTTGAGAAAAAATGCAGCTGTCTACTTAACTGACTCATTTTTAAAATAATAAAATGCCTTGTCACTATCTCTATTAAAAAGCGCGTAGCATTGAATGTACAGTATACTTGTGTTATTCTCTATGCATGTTGTAGAGAGCGTCTTGTTTACAAGGTATAGGCTACCGTTTAGTTCAGCTGCATACATGACCGTTGTTCCAAGAGCATTCTGTTTTCTAATGTTTTTTCGACACACCGTTTTTTTATTGTTCGTTATTTGTTATTGGCAAGATACGTCAGTTGTCATCAGTTCCACATCTATGGATTATTGAAGTCTAGCGGATGGTGTTCTGTTGATGATTTTTAATTATTTGGGCTGAGATTGGTAGGAAGAGGCCGTGGCCGTGAGAAAACACAATCCTCGCAATTTCTTGGCATTAAAATTAGAAAAACTTTCAAGAATGAACGACAGTGGTTTACAAATGCACATTTCTCCCGATCCATGACGCTGTGCTTCACTGACAAATGTCTCATGGTACTGAACTATAGTGGTCTGTAATTTGCCAGTTTTCCATGATATGTCTGGCTAGGTGACGCAGTCGGTTCGACGACGTCATTCAAAACCCAGGATGGTGGGTTTTAACCCGGTTCAGTTCCAATGCATTTAAGGGTGTTAGATACGACAAACTTGCGTTAGTAGATTTGAAGGCACATTTAATAAAATCCTCTTTAAGAGTAAAATTGTACAGATTTGGTCTGTAAAACCTCAACTTCAAGGATGAATCACGAATCTCGATAGCTTTTCAAGTTTTGTGGTTTGTCATTTCAGCCTCTTGAAATTCCAGCTGTTGCTTGTTTTGGCAATACTCTTATCTGTCCTCACACAGGCTGAGCGAGGAAAGCCCGCATAAGGGCAACTTCAACTGAAGTATCTAATCGAGAACTCGTTAGATGAACGAATATTGCGTGCGTCGGTGTCCTGAGGATCTACCCAGCTTGGTTTGTAATTTGGTTCGTATGTAACATGCGAGGTCTTTATTTTGTCTTCACAATACTCATTGTTGGGAGTATTGTTTTGTATGTCACTACGAAGACATGGGTTCGATACCCACCTCAGCTGTCCTAGAAGTAGTTAATCACTTCTGCTTCAGGCGAATGCCGGGTTGGTTCTTAACCTAAGACCACGACCGCCTCCTTCCAAATGCTAGACTCAATTACAAATACACACATCACCACAGCCCTTACAATGCCACAGGTTCCATACACACCCAGGCACACGGGGATACATGCCCATGATGTCTCAAAGCCCCTGCAATGAATCGACAACAACTGGTCTGACGCATAGCCGTGTAAGAGATGTTCTCGCCTGCTGTTCCCGAGGATGCAGGATCAAATCCTCACGCAGTCAGTTGGCATTTGAGGGTGCGCAAATGCGAGGTAGCAGTGTCGGATTTAATGTAAAAGGAAGGGAGCTTTTAGTTTTACGTGACAGTTAATCGTGCGATCATGAGCTACGGGACCTCCTTTTTACGTGGAATCCGAACCACAAGGCATAGCATTTCCCTTAGAAAATCTTGAACCCGGTCCACCTTGTCGAGAGGCAAATAGCTTGACGGCTGCGCCAACACGCAACCCCCACCCCCCCGGTGTCAGAATTACTGACACGTTAAATAATCCCTTCGGGGCAAAATACCGGCACCTTGGTGTCTCTAAAAGCCGCTGTAATTGAAAGGGACGTAAAATCAATAACATTATTATTAGTCATGTAAACGTTTTGCTAGGCGCACAATTTCCGTAGTCCGAATGTCATTGCTGAACTGTACAGTTGTGTTGAGTTCAAATGAGAAGGGAACTGGCGAGATGATTGATTTACCAGATCCTAAATATTTCTCTGTAACTTAAATTGGAATCGAGCTCGCACACTGAATGGTGAAAATCAGTATATTTATAGTAGAGCCATCATTACTTCCAACTTGACGTTTCAGTGCTAGGCTCGAGTTTCATTCGCTAAATCGTGACATCGCGAACGAAACTCAATTTGTCGTGATATATCGATTTGAATGGCTGCCTGTGATTGTCTAGTTAAAGTGATTTTCCTTCTGACCGCTAGATAACTCTAGGGTAACACTGAAACGTCAAGTCGGAAGTAATGATGGCTTTACTATAGGACAAAACTGCGTAACCGCAGTAATGCTCTGCAGTAACCGCCATCCCCGTCTGGCGGTAGCGTATCTTATTGCTGTCTGAAACAAGGTGTCTTCACAATTCAAAATCTGGCATTTTCAGGAAACTTACGGAGGTATTAGTTATAGGCCAGCCGATCTTTAAACTTGGCAAATAATTGTGCCGCGCGAGAGATAGTGTGTACTCTAGCCGCGCGGCACATTTATTTGATACATATCTACCGTACTCATACTGTTTGTTCAACTATTTGTTGTAAACTGCTTGACCTATCGTATTATTAGATGTGTGCATTGAGGTACCAGGCCATGGGTCTTCTAGATTCAGAAGACGAGTGGGTTTGAACCGTTGGTCGTCCTTAAAGTGGTTTACAGTGGTGAATTTGGGGTCACGAAGGGCATTCGACCTCAAAACCATCTGCCACATATAAACATCATCTCACCTCACCCTTTGCCCAGTAGAAACTTAAATAATATAGTAGAAATATATAGGTATCGTAAACAGATTTAATGAATGAAACAAACGCTAAATAAACTAAAACATAACTTACGAATAGAACCAAGAACAAGAATATGGATGAAAAATGAGACGCAACCAACTCTCGGAATGGGGCAGATGACCTCGTACTTCCGCCCCTTAAAACAACAATAACTAACTAAAACTCCCGGAATCGAACCCGAGATATCTCTATTGTTAGTAGATCGCTCTTACCATGTGAGCTATGGCGTCAACAAAATTTTCATCTGCTTCTCGAAGGTACATTCGATGATTGCTGTATTTTAAATTTAATCTTTTAATATTAGTGCCTGCTTATATGTTCTTTCTGAATGAAACAGTTTCTAGTTCAATCGCGTTTAAATTAAATTCCAGTAATTTCTATTTATGGCTAATTTGTATAGACATCGCCTTCGCAACTAGAAAGGAGCTACATGGAGTAGAATATCAATATTCTAATTCAATAGCATTGAAATAAAATTCCTGTAATTGTGAGATTTCCTTACGAATCACACGCTCTCTCAACTAGAAAGAAGTTATACTGAGCTGTTGAATATCAATAAGAGTTCATTTAGAGCACCCAGTAGCATAGCAAAGTGCGTTAGGTCACGCTACTCGACTGCAATGGGGAGGTGCAGTTCGGATTACGAGATTTGAATCCCAAGGCTGACAGTGACAATCCCAGAGTTTTTCCACACTCATGAATTTGGTGTCAGAAAGTGCATCCGGCCGTTAAAACCACCCGCCACCTAATTTAATTGCATCACATACCCGACTCCCCTTGAAACGAGTATTATAAGTGGCAGTTATACAATAGCTTGTATCAAAACCATCAAATCCATGACAAAAAAGAGAAAAAGAAAACTATTTTAGTGGGATTGAACCAGAGTAGTTAACTAATGGGTGCAGATGACCTCGCTGTTCCACCTCTTAAAGCAACACTAACTAGTTAACTAACGTATCTAAGTGTGCTCTTCAGTTTTTGAAAACTATTGCAACGTTTCACGAAGTTCATATAAGATTTAACTCTCTCCGAGGATGCGGGTGGTCAATGTGATATTCTAATTCTCAGGTAATCAGCTTGTACGTGTGCCGAGATGACGTGCTGTAAAGCGTAACAGACTATACTGCAGTCTGTAAGCTTGATGGATCGGCATTCCGTACTTGAACTGTTTGTTGTGCTGAGCCGCATTTATCATCGAGGCATGCTATTCCTGGGATTCACAAGATTTTGCTGCGACGGGTAATCACTATCAATTGTGGAGCGACTGTCATGCTAATAAGAGTAAATATTATCACATCGGACACAACCCAGTGGCAGGTGCAGCCCGCAATAGTGACTACAGCCTTTCAGTTGTACGTTAGACGTCAGTTAGTGCATTCTATTTTGAAAGTGGCCTTTTGATTCTAGATTTGTTGCGTCGCAGTTAAGAGTTGTCCTTCAAAACACAAGATCGTGTGTTTGAGTTCGAATCCGGCTCAATCTAATGTCATATCAATAGATAAAAATGTACAACCAAGTACAAAATTCCGACACCCTGCCGTCTGTAAAGCCAGTGCAGTTGAATAGGACTATATTACCTGTTTGATGGCGAGCCTCCCCCCTTCCCCGTACTTTAACTTTTTTGTTTTGTTTTACTTTCTTTTCCAGAGAATGTTGTTCGAATTTGTATGCCGTTTTAATTTGTTAATGCGGAAATGAATAAATTGTGACATGTAGCCGATTAATGCGAAATAATTTTGGAAACAAGGTGTCTGGTCTATCACGAAATTATTTCGGTTTCGTATATGATGTGCTTCTTACAGTATTATTTATTTATTTATTTATTTATTTATTTATTTATTTATTTATTTATCGTATGGCTTTTAGTGCCGGGAATGTCCGAGGACATGTTCGGCTCGCCTGAGTCTGTAGCTGCTTCCAGCGGACACACTTAGTGTGAGCTACAAGGTCCGTTCAATTTCAAGTAGTTCCAACTTTCGCTACCAGATATCAATGATACCTAGTGGCGAACGTTGGAACTTTGATAGAGCGTTCCGATGAAATCAAAGCTAACAATTTAGCCTAGCTTCACACATGTTTAGTCTGTGGAAAGATCTTTTACATGCCATAAATCTATGACATGGGACCGCCGGCTTTACTTCCCCTCCGAAGGAAGGCACACTGAAGGATTTTTAACGCCCTAAAAAATCGACGTCTTCGGCCGGGTTTGAACCCGCTATCTTGGGCACAGCAGTTCAGCATGCTACCAACTACGCCACCGAAGTCGCTATTAATATTGCATCTCCTCGAATACTCCCCGAGTATTCCCTGCCTGTCAATAAAAGGCAGTGTGTGTTGCCCGCCGCGTATGATATACCCGGAATAACGCCTAAGTGACGTCAGGGACTCATGGATTGTAAGCTCGGATTGGCCGGATTCTTAACAGACCAATTTCCTCTTTTATCCAGTGACATTGGGGTGGACTCGTTTCTTTCCTTTCCGTCGTTCATGGCCCTACTTTCTTACAAGATCTTCATCCCTCTTTTTTAGAAAGTTAAGGACACTAATTTTCTCTACCTTTTATATTTCATTCTTTATACGAGTATTTATTTGGAGTCTCGTTTATTGTTTATATTTAAAGTTAAATAAGTTGGTAGTAATAATCCACCTGTATATGAAGTCTCTTAAAGCAACAATTATCATCATCTTCATCAACGCAATAATCTTCTAAATCTTACCTACAGTACATAATTCAGCAGACATCACTTGGACATTGCGAGTCCAAGATAGGGTGGGAAGATTAGACTGATCGTATTCCTCATATCGTCCTGAGACTTCTGTCGTGAGGTTTCGTTTCAGCTCTTAACACGAAGCAATGACAGGTGCAGAGTACAATTAACGACAGTCTTACAGTTGCTAAACATGTGAAAACAATATTTCCTGTAGAGGAGAAGTACTAAAACCAACATTTCATTTTAGGGTGCTCTGTGCTCTATCTGAATTTTTTAGGTTGCACTTGACTACACCGAAAACAGGGAGGGGGCATGTCGGTTTACCATTCTGTGTGTTGTATGTTGGTTTTGGTACATCTACTCCAGGAGCCATGAATGTCTGATGTCATCGTTACTGATAGAAAAGCCTTCAAACTTAAGCTTGGATACTGATGACACTAGACCGAGATTCAACTTTCCGGCTGCTCCATAAGGGAGGGAAAATCGTGAAAACTGTTCATAAGATAGGTGGATTAGAATACCCAGAAATACTACAGGGATCTCAAAAAGGGACCAATGAAAAACGTTGATATGATGGAAACACATGCATATGGCAACAGCTTATCAAAACACCGCTTATAGTATGGCCTAGTGCAGCGGTTCCCAACCTTTTTCGACTCGCGAACCCCTTCTACAACGATCGAGTTGGGTGAACCAGTGACTTTTAAATATACAATGTACATGTACGGTAATTGTTCCTTATGGGGTCGCGGTACTGTAGTATTGTTAGAATACAAAGAAGCAGACAGACTAAATTTCCGTTGTAATGTAATCAAATGCATTCCTAACGTTGTTACATAACTGTAAATCAGGCATTCGCGGTAAATATTATTTTATTGTTGCATAATGTGTAACAAGGGGCATTACAAGGGTTTTTAATTTTAAAATAATAATAATAATAATAATTATTATTATTATAATATGACAATTCCGCAGAAAGCGCTTAACTGCTCGTCTTTCGCCCGGACGGCCGGGGTTCGAATTCCGGTGACAGCGGGATGGAATTTTCACATGGAAAACATGTGGATCAGGAAGGGCCTCCGGCCAAAGCCAAAATGAGCCTGGTTGGCTCCGGTGACTCCAATGAATACCAAGTTTTGGTGTCGCTAAGTCTTCGTGTTCGGCATACAGCAGTTGTGAATGCAAAATTATGTTATAAGTGTGTCAACATAAACCAATGAACATGACGACGAAGGTTACTGAAGGCATACCAGCGCCACGTGATCACGGAACATCTTTTCACACGAAATAATCGCGGTTCTCAAGTTCAGTTCTTTGGAGATTTGCCCAGCGTTACCACATTTTTAGGTAGATTTCATTAGAAAGCTAACTATTGCAATGGGTACCATGTTTCGACTTCCGGAAAATTTCGACATATCTTCGCGTTTCACATCCCCCAGACCCCAAAACCACCGTCAGTTCAAAAGTTTATATATAATTTATGTATGTTTATATATGTATATCAGTTTCTTGTGGACACGATAACTGCCGTAATTTTGCACCAATCACTTTGAATTTTTTACCGAATATGTATACCTATAAAATCTCGGTCGGGTTCGTTACTGGGCTAAATCGGTCGAAGAGGGTGAAAATGGGGGGCTTTTTTTTTCGAAAAAGTGAAATATTGCTATAACTCTCTTAATATGTGAAATATCGAATCCGTTCAAAGTTCATACCATGTGTCGGATAAAGCCCAAAAATTTATGTTTGAAGAGTTTTTTTATAGCACCAACCATTGACCAAAGGGGTGGAAAAAAGTGGGGTTTTCGGGAAACATTAATCATATCTCTCTTAATAGGCACAATATCAAAACCGTACAAAATGGGCAATATTCCACTAATAATTACCTAAAACTTTTGTCTGAAAGAATTTTTGATATGACTCATCATTACGCCAAGGCATGAGAAAAATGATTTCGGAATTATAAGAAAATGCCAAGAGCTATCAGTGGTTGCCATGGCAACACTACTAAATTGATGAGGGATGAGCCATCAGACGTCGCCATGACAACGCACTTGCACGAGATCAGATTCAGATTTCCATCTGACTAAGTGTGAAGCGGCTTCGGTGACGTAACTGGTAGCATGCTGAACTTCTGTGCCCAAGGTCGCGGGTTCAAAGCCGGCCAAAGTCGTCGGATTTTCTAAGAGTGCTAAAAATCCCTCAGTATGCTTTCCTTTGTAGGGGAAGTTCCAACGTGAGTTGCTGGTTGCGGTGGCATCTAGTAGCCAAGTTCACAGCTAGGTGTCGTTGACGGTAGTATCTGGTAGCAACATTAGGAACTACTGCTTGAAATTGACCGTCTGCAGTCCTTACCTGAATTACAGACTAATACAGTCATCACAATTCACACCGTTTATCAGACAGATTCTACACTCACCCAAAGTACACGGGGTTACATGACCGCGTTGTCGCAGCCCCTAAACTGAGGAACCAACCAAAATCTCTGCGGGAGATATAATTTTGCGTGGAGAAGTAACAGACCGTTACATAGTTACACATCAGTGTCGAAACCTTGCATAAGGACAGTGTGACCACAAGTATAAAAATGGACTCCAAATGACAAGAAGGTTACCGTCATCATAAGACAATAAAATATTTAAAATATGCATATAATGACGAAAAACAAATTTAATTAATCTCCAATTATAAAATACTTTCTCGCAATAAATGAGGTCTGATCCTTCTACGAAAACCTGCATATTCTGCCTATTTTCGCCTATCCCCAAGTTTGTCCGGTGAAATCTACCTCCGCCTTCCAGCGTGCCGAGAGGACTTTTTAGCCTACTTTCAATTTTTGCAAAAAATGTAAGTAGACTTATGAGATCAACACAGGGCGAAAAAAGTATGTCTGTCTGTGTGTATGTGTGTGTGTGAGTCTGTGTGTGTGTGTGTGTGTGTGTCTGTGTGTGTGTGTGTGAGTGTGTGTACTCTGAATGTCTGTCCCCCCCCCCATCAATTCGAACACGGTGAAACCGAATTGAACGAAATTTGGTACAGAGGTAGAACAAGCAAAGGGCACCTCAGTGTCATGTTTTATATCGCCGCCATCTTTACTAAAACTGAATGGCGGCCACTCAAACGTTCAAAACGTAAAATCAAATAACGACTAACTAAATCATCCGATCTCTACCAAATTTAGTAACAACATACCTTCGTATAGGATGCGTCTTGTGACCAAACTACAAGGTCGTCCGCCATACCATTTCAGGATGGCGGCCGTGCGAATTATGCAAACTTTATAATCCATATCATGGGACCCACCAGTTCCGATTATCGAGCCGAGAATAGTTTTAACTGTTCTAAAGGAAGAGGCACGTTCGAAATTAAAAGTTTATTTTGTAATACTATAGTGCAGACGTGATTTTAAAAAGCTGAGCCGATTCAGTAATAAGACAAGATGGCAGCGGATATCTTGTGCCTGACTTATATTTCACTAATTTGAGTATTGCATGCAATATAGCGTACTGATACAAAATAAATAAACTTTGTATGAAATGCTTTATATATAAATAATATACTCCAGTGATGAAATCGTTTAGTATAAATCATTATTTGCTAACAAGTTCTATGTAAGTCATTTTATATAGAACGATATTCGTTGACACAATTAGCTCAGTGGTAGAGCGTCAGCCTATCGGTCAAATGCCTATGATTCAAACCCGGTCAGAGCTAGGTTTTTTGCTTGAAATGTTATATGTTTATTGTTTTGTAATAACTCAGACGTTTTAAAATTAAGCGTTATATTGTGCATATTATGGTGTAAAATATATATTTAATTAAAACATAATTCGCCGGCAGATTTACTCGAGACACCTAGCTGCCAAAAAGGTAACTGCACGCCGACCTACTTATTAACTTCCAGATTTTATTGAAAAGTTTCTTCTTCTGGCCGCTAGAATGCACTCGCTCTGTTAGGATTATATTGTTCGATATTTCACCACTAGATGTCACGACTAGTCTACGTGGGGCTCCATTGATTACTATACCATTGGCATTCTATGCGCATCGAATTTGAAGAATGACAAGATGATACTACGATACATTTTTACTTTTTATTTTAAAGGGTTTGTAACAGCCTATTTTGCGTTACTTGAAAATGTTATTTGAAGTAAAGAACAAAATTATTTCACATAGTAACTGAATTCAAGCCGTTGGTGTTAGTTCAGGTTATTAATTACTACTTTTATTTCAGGCAAATAGCAATCGAAAATATCCACATAGTTTGTATACACACGTCTCTGTAGGGTCATGGAAAGATTTGTTAATTCAATTAGGGTTGTGAAAGCCATGCACAACCAGACGTGTAAAGACATGCCTCAACTCAAAGTTGGATGTTGCCCACGGCAGGTCGTATATGTATTATTAATAATAATAATAATAATAATGTTATTGGTTTTACATCCCTTTTAACTACTGCTGCTTTTAGAGACACCGGGGTGCCGAAATTTTGGCCCGAAGGGGATCTTTAACGTGCCAGTAAATGTACTGACACGGCTCCCTCGCATTTGTGCACCCTCAAATGCCAGCTGACTGCGCCAGGATACGAACCTGCAACCTAGGGCCCAGCAAGCGAGAACGTTACCGCTGAGCCACGCAGCCAGTCCGGTCGATTATGTCTCCAGATCCATAACATTCTTGATATACTTCTTATCTTTCTTTCTTCAATGATGGTAGCAGTTTTTATCTAGGTTGTGGCGTTTGGTAGAGGTAAATCGTTTCTAAGGTCTTCAACAAAGAATAGTTCTATTATACTCTTTGATAATAACGAGTTATAACTATACTCATACATTTAGGAGAAAGTAGGCTATATGTTCTTTACTGAACATCTTGTTTTTATAACCACATTATCACATCTTTCTGAAATTAATGTGTATGTATTTCACATAGGCCTCTTCTTTGCTCTTTCTTCGAAGAATGTATACAGCATTAAAAGAAAGCCTAATCATCTTCATTTGGTACATACGAATAGGATTGTTGAGACCACGTTTCTTGATTTTCACTTTGTTCCTAGATGTTAACCGTTGCTGACAAAAAATGCAGTTGACTGTCATTTTAAAACACGCTGCACACCCTTTGTCTTCTTTGATACAGGACTGGAGTGATTGTATCCAGATACTTTTGAGAATGTGTGTGTAAAGAGAGGGCCACGGCGGGTCGCTGACCCAGCATCCAACATCTCGCGGTCGGTTCGGTCATTCACTCTCCGACACGCAGGCCGCGCATCCATCCGTGTTAACAACAGTACTGCTCCCTGCCTCCCTTCGGGTAACAGTACTTCGTACTCCACTTTAAGGTGGACAATGGGTGGTCACTTCATAACATTATCTTCCGAGATCGAAATTCTTCAACGTAATCGTGCAGTGCTCTATTACACACACTAAAGGTGCCTGTACACTGGAGAGTGATTTTCATAGAGCAAGACTAGCTAGACCACTCTAGCTAAACTGAGTGCGTGTACACTGTAGAGTAATTTTCCCTATGTAGAGCATTCGTAGAGCGGAGATAGACAAATCTACCTAGAGCACTCTCTGAACCTGTGTACACTGTCAAACGTAAATGCACTAGGTAGAGCAGCGCTAAGAAGTTCTGAGAGCAGTGTGCGTCTAGGTTTTATTGCGCTGTGTTGCGAAGTTAAAATGTCTTCAAGATAGCGTTTGGCATATGTGGTGGTGGAGTGTGCCTTGTTAAAAAAGAAAATAATTATTTATATTCATAAATTTAAATATAGGTGTTTTACGGAAATTTCGTTTGCTAAATATATGGCAAACTTAAAAACAGTTTTTGTTTTGAACATATTCATGTAGTACATAATTAATTGTTTGATGAGAAAATCACTGCATATTGAAATATAATACTTTTCGTATGTTTCTCCACTCCCCTTAAAAATAAAAGCCGCGTTTTTACTTTCCTCTACATTTCCTTGAAGTGGTGTACAATCTGAGTTTCCAATCATAAACTTTAATGCATCAAAATACTCCCAAGTAGTCTGCTGAATGCCACGTTCATCGTCAGTTTTTTTTTCTTGTTAATTTTCCGCAACAGCATTGAATTGGCAGCGGAGATTGTGAAAATTTCTGCAAATTTCTTGCATAGTGCTTTCCATGGCTTCTGCTAGCATCCGAAACATCTGTGCTTCCAAATTTCTTACTCTGTATTCTTTCACAGTACAATTCCAAGTTTTTGGATGGGCTTTAATATGTTCAATTAATGTTATTGTTTTTTCGTGACTCCACACAAATTCAGCCATATTCAAACACTATGATAATAAATAAATAACCACTACAATCCACCATTGACTCTACGTAGAGCACTTTCCAATATTCAACCGGACGAATAGAGCTAGACTGGTCTAGCTAGGGCACCCAAACACTGTTTACACCGTAGAGTCAGCCGGCCCTAGCTAGAGCTTAGAGCGGTCTCCGCTAGGGTTCTCTACCACCTGTGTACACTGGAGAGGAGCTTAGAGTGCCCTAGCTAGAGCTACTCTACGCTCTAGCTAGGGCAAAAACTCTCCAGTGTACAGGCACCTTAATAGTTGACTGGCATATTTCATATGTGGGCAACATTCAACCAGTACGAAATGAATAAAATAAGAGTGAATAACCGAAATTCCATCAGTTTGTATTTAAAAAAAGTATAATAATACCTCGTAGCGATTCTAATTTTTGGAATTTTATAAAGAGGTGTTTACAATGTTTTCAGCAGAGAATATGCAACGGAACAGTCTTCGAAATTTGCGGAAAAGTTTTGTTTAAAAGAAAACTTCATGCCTCTTTAGGTAGGTTAGGTTCTTGAATTTAAAAAAATATGAATTTAAATGTTATATATGAAAATATTTTTCTTGAGCTTACATAGGCCATAGGCCAAGATTGGCTGTCCCCAGGGATGATGGAACTAAGTTATCAGAAAAGTGTAAGTGTAAGGAGCTTGATTAGGGCACACATGAACTTGTATATCACATCTATCTCATCTTCATGAATGCTGATGGATGGCATGAGTCATGTGTTCACCTTCGAGAAAGGGGAATAGAGAATAAAGTACTTAATAACATTGGAGAGATCAATATTATTCCCGTACATTCTTTCTCTCCGGGATTACTTAAATCCATTTTTTTGGTCCGTATCGCCAATTCTTTACCAAAAGCAAATTAGTGAAGTTCGATGAACATAAATAGTTTTGAAGAGAATCAATCATCCCTTTTCCAGGTTGGAGACTGAGTTAAAATAGCAAGTGTGTGGACTCTATCCATTGTCTATGTGAAGTATATTTGTGACTTCTTATTCTTGATTGAAGAGAAAAAAAAATGCACTGGAATTGTGTTGTGACATATCCACATCAGGAAGGTTTATTTCTCACCTCACACTTTCTCAGAGTAGTAGATTCATCAAGCTTTTGTCACACCACACCTTGTCTTGTCAAGGGATGGATGTACTGTAGATTAGTCAATTGCCTTATTGTCAAACAATTTGTAGCCTACTGTCTTTATCTCTCCCAAGTTTTCATGTCATTCGCTCTACTAGTTTTGACACCAACCCATAACAAACTGACAAACAGACAACAATTGAGCTGATGGTATATTTGGCCATTATACATCTCATCCGGGATAAGTACAAAATTTCAGCTGAAAATTCTAAATGCTCCGACAGAAACCTTACTTAATTTATAGAGATTGCCTTGGCACAAAAATATCTGGTATTTCACTATTAACACTTAAAGTGCAGATTCTGTGTAAAAATGTTCTTAAGTTGGTCAACACGCATTGACCGACTGAAACCAAATTTGCATCGAATCTAATGAGCAACACTGAAGCAATGTCTTCTAAGTTATGTAATTTTATATTCAGTTGGTTTAATGTGTAAGCAGTTGATTGAAAATTTCATTGGCTATTAATATGGATCTTCTATTTATAATTCATACTGAATTCTCAACAGCTGTTTTCATTGACTTGACTGGAGCATATGGCACTGTTCGGCGACAAGGACTTATCTACAAACTATTGCAAGTTGTACCAAGTCGAGAAATCGTGGATCTAATATCTAGTATGCTTAGTGAAAGACAATTTGAAGTGTTTCTAGGCAGCACTAAAAGCCACAAACGAAAACTAAATGAATGTCTACCACAGGGATCTGTTTTAGCCCCATTGCTCTTCAATTTGTACATTCATGATTTACCAGTCGAAACATCAACTAAGTTCATATATGCTGATGACATTGCTCTTGTAGCACAGAGTAATAACTTTGAAGACGGTGAACAAATCCTCACAGAGGATCTCAAGAAGATGTCAACTTTCTTTAAGACCTGGAGATAGATCCCCGGCACTTCAAAAACTGAAGTCTCTTGTTTCCATCTAGCGAATTAAAGTTTGTTTATACCTTGTTATGTATAATTGTATATTGTATAAATTACCATACGATTAAATAAATACTGGATTCTGAATTTATTACTGTTCGGCTTTGTTGGGGAGCAGTTATGAATTTAAGGCTCTAGGCTTCTTTTAACTGAGAACTTAAAGATTTCGTTATTGGCAACTTAAAGCACATTCTTTTATAGTCTGATGTACTGTGATCTGCAGTATATTTGCTTTCCATCTCGGCATGATAGGTTATCATAGATGACCAAAACCGCTGTAAAACTTGTAAAACATGTTCAAGTTTTGGGAAGGCCTTATGTGAAGTACAAATAAATTTTGAACAGTGTAATGAAATGTTCACATAGAGAATGAAATAAAGCTGTGACGTCTCAAATTAACAGTTAAACTCCCAATACAGCCACACTTCTCAAGTCTCAATGCGACTTAGCTGTTACTATATGGCTGAGTCATGATGGTGATGGGAGAGGCCTGAGGGCAACTTGTCTATAAATCTCGACCTCCTACTATAAGGAATTCCGGACATGTATTTAAAACGTGGGAAATAGGAATTACATGTTATTTCAGACTGGAGTTTGTACGAACAATTGAAAATAATGTCTCCTCGAAACTATAGATGAAATTAATATGGTATTGTAAATGACAATTTGATTTACATTAGTTACTGTACTTGCGTTGAATGAACAATTTCATTTCATATGGATTAATTGAAAATGAAAATCCACAGCCTGCTTCCAGTCTCCGACCGGGTCAGGAATGGAATGAATGAAGCCCCCATCTAGCGGCGAGGATATGTAGTGTGCCGGCTGCCGAAGCCTGTCGCACTCCTCTGGGGCAATGATTAAATGAATGACAGATGAAATGAAATGATAGTGGAGAGTGTTGCTGGAATGAAATTGTGACAGGGAAAACCGGAGTACCCGGAGAAAAACCTGGCTGCCTCCGTTTTGTCCAGCACAGATCTCACATGGAGTGACCAGGATTTGAACCACGGACCCAGCGGTGAGAGGCCGGCGTGCTGCCGCCTAAGCCACGGAGGCTCATGGATTAATTGATTAATTTAAAAAGTTTTTTGAAGATTTAACATTGTGTGTGTGTTATTTTTTTAATGCTAGTTACTGTGACATAACACTTGTGGTGCTACTTTAAAACTTGAACCTGCTTTCGGAGTTTTACAGTGGTGTTGGTTATGTGGCTATGTGTCAGTGGCATCTGGTAGCCAAAGTTGGAACTACTTGAAATCGAACGGTACTTGTAGCTCACCCCATGGGTGTCCGTATAGAAGCAGCTACAGACTCTGGTGAGCCGAACATGTCCTCGGACACTCGGCACTAAAAGCCATACGCTAAATAAATAAAATATCAGCCCAAGACGGAATAGGCTATAGATCATATCATACCACATCAGACCTAAAAGTAAGAGATTGTATATGCTGCCATGGACATGTTTGTTTGTGCTGATTAATATTTACCCTTACATTATTAATATACAGTAACTGTAACCATTTCGCCAGCATAGGTAAAAAGGCAGCTGCCTTTTCTTCACTTCACTTAAATCTTGACTGCTTGGCTTCTTTTGGTCAAAGTTTTCAAGAAATGCTTTACAGAATGGTAAAATTTGCATCAAAATCTGTCCAGTGGTTCTCGAGATTAGCCCAAACAAAGAAAATGAACAGAGAGGGTCGAGGACTATATACTATGTACAGATTTACCTGTATTTTTTATTTAATTATTTAATGAATTAATTAGTTTTCAGCCTGTGTATATTCTGTATAACGACATTAAAATACACTTTCCCTTTCAAACAGAAGCTGCTGGACTGCGCCGCAAGAAGAGAAAGGTGACAGGGGGAGCCTATTCGGGTGTGTCAGTTTCACAATTACTAGCACAACGGGAGCGTGCGAAAGAACCTCCTAGAACATCTCCGCAGGTGAGGGGATAGTTTCCATGTCATGTTGGTACAGTGTGAAATGTTCTTTCTCGTGGTACCTGAAAACAATTACTTGTAGTTTTTTTTTAAAGTGCTATTACTTGTGTACTAATTTTTTTTCCTTTCCAGCTAGTAGAACCCCCTCCTCTGAGGGCTATGCATTTCTTTATTGTGTTACATTTGTTACAAGTGTATAGATATTCTAACGTGTACGAGCATATTCCACATTAGCCTATTATTTGACAGAAAACCATCTTAAAGACTCCTTAAAGGGTTCATTGTTGGTCTGACAAGTCATGTATTCATTATCATGAAGCCCTGCTGGCGTAAGTAGAAATTATCTTACATTTTGAATGGAGCACAGTAAATCTGACAAGTCATGTATTCATTATCATGAAGCCCTGCTGGCATAAGTAGAAATTACCTTATATTTGAATGGAGCCCAGTAAAATAGTTTCACATTTAACTTCGTGTGAAAAGTTCTATTAATTGTACTGGGCAAGAACAGTTCTTTTTATAGTAATGTAATGATTACAGCCAATTTTACTTTGTGCTTTAAACACAAATAGCAATGTTTATATGTAGTGAAATATCGAAAAATTGTCTGGTACTTGCTAGAATGAGTTGTCTGTTAGGTAGTTGGCCTGGAGGCTGGTTGGATCCTCAAAAAGCACTCCTGTATGTTTTGTAGGTAGAAACCCTCAACAAAGTGAGGCATTGCTATGATGAGGTGTGCTAGGCAAGGTGAGGAGAGAGGTAGTTCGTCATTGCTTTCCTCATTGAGTCAGTACAGTAATACTGACCCTAAAAGTAGAACTTTTCACAGTACTTGCTGTGCCCTGCATGCTGTTACTCAGCACCTCCCATAACTCAGTAGTTTCCACATAATCACAGACATATATGAGACTGAGACAATGGTTAGAAGCCACATTTTATTCTAGCCTGTGGCAACAGACAAATGCAAAGAAATACTCCTTGTTTTGAGAATGGCAACATGCAATTATGAGCAAAATAGTAACATATTTGTGAAATACCTGCAAAATATGGTATATATACAATGTTTCTTATGCCTATGTGAGGCTAATATAAATATTTGATGACCTTGCTTTTCCAGAGCACAAAATATCCTCAATTGTAATTCTATTGTAGTATTTATGGGTGGGGGAGATTGAAGTCTTCTCTTTACAATGTTTATTTTTGATGTAGGCCTACTTGTTTTAGACTGAATTGTTGATGATGAATGACAATTTATGACCAGATTTAGTCATCAACTCCCGGTAACGGGCAAATATATGACTGAGAGGATCCGACGCGCTGATACTCGTCACCCCGTCATCTGTAGGCCGAATGGCTAGGCAGTAGTCACTTGGTAGGTCAGGGCTCTCCATGTGCTGTGGTGCCACGGTGATTAGGCTTAGTCATCAACTGATGCACAGTATTAGCATATACTTCGTCTTTACCACAATCCTACTGACAGCGGTAGCTACGCTTACTAAAGCGCAGCGTTAGGCCATTGGTCCAAGCTCTCTGCTGACTCGGTTGACGCTTGGGTTCGAGCCCCACTGCCGGCCGTCCTTGAAATGGTTTTCTGTGGTTTCCCATTTTCAACACCAGGCAATTGCTGGGACGGTACCTTCTGACAGGCCACGGCCGCTTCCTTCCACATTCTTGCCCAGTTTCATTCATCTTCATCCATACCATCTCTCTTCCTGACACGCAGGTCGCCCACGGGCGTCGACTAGGAAGACCTGCACTCGGCCTGTCAGGAGGTCACACGGGGGGGAAAAATCCACACACACACACAATCCTTCCTTTTACAGTCATATATTTTATCTTTTACTGCTCAAATAGTACTTCAACTCACTGTAGAATATAATTTTTATTGTGGTTTTGATCAACGATAAACATGGGAAACAAATTCTTTTATTGTTTTTTATTCAAAAAAATATTAAAGGAATACATCTCAAAATTGGCAAAACTTAATTTTTATTGTCAGTTAATTTAAAATCTGCAAGTGTCGCTTACAAGCTCCCAGAATAAAGTGTACCTAGTCTTTCCATAAATAATGTGACAAAGTTGTTAATAAATGTCCAACAGGTGATGAAAGATTTTACTAACATGATTGCTGTAATAACATTGATGTACAAGGAACACAATTCATAAATAATGTTTTCAAATGGCCACCTTTAGCATGCACACAGTCCTTATGTCTTTGAGGCCCCTTATTAATGGTATTATGCAGCACTCGTTAGTGGTTTAAAAATCGTGTCTGCTTGAGCAGTGGGAGCTTGTGAGTTTGAATTCAGACTATGGTCACATTTTCAAGCCTTGACAGATGTAACTGCTTTCTGTATGAAAAGGTTTATTTTTAGCCTACTTTTCACATTTTGTAAAAATTAGGAAATTAGACATTTATGAGATCGATCCGGGTAAATGTGTGTATGTCTGTGCCCCCCTTATCAACTCCTAAACGGCTGCAGCAATCGAAACCAAATTTGGTATGAGTAAAGATCTATACCTGAATATCTCAAGCCTATATTTTAAAATGATGTCAATGCTACCAACTGCTGAAAAATCGCAGTTGAAATTGAGCTCCATGTTGGATATCTTGGAAGGTATGCATGGGAGCTTTTCCAAAATTGGCACACTTATAGATAATACTGTAATATTTCAGTTTAATTTCCAGGAGGCCATACATGACAGTGTTGCCAAAATGATTCTAAGCCTGCTGATAGGTCCAATCTTTAAATGCATATAACCTCTTCAGTATCAATTGGATTTCAACAAAATTTCGTATGTAGGCTACTATGTGTACATAATCAAATATGGCTGAGAGTATTCTTAAGAGCCACCAGGTCTGCCAACTGTTAATAAATGCTCTCTTTATTTTCTTATGCAAATACCAATATATCAGAAAGTATGCAAGCCGACAGCTGTAAACTATGCTCACGTATAGTGCCTGACGTCCTAGATTAGTTTGGAGTAACTAATATAGGTTAGTGCTACCAACATGATTCTAAGCCTGCTGATAGGTCCAATTTTAAAATACATGTACCTTCTATACTAAGAAATGGATTTCATCCAAAATTGGCATAACAGATCATAATATTTCAGATTATTTCTGACCAACATATGCATGACATTGTTGCCAACATAATTTTACGTGCGCTGATAGATCCAATGTCTAACTGAATGTATCGTCCATGCTATCCATTGGACTTCAACCAAATTTTGTATGTGCATTCTGTACTTTAAGAGATGGAACTAAATATATTCAGTCACCAGGGCTGCCAACTGTAGTGGTCTATTAGGCTACATTATACCAGATATATTTCGAACTAATTAGAAATTTGTTGTGGTGTTTGAAGCCATATTTTCAGTGTTGCCTTAGTAAACAAGAGTTTAGTGCTTTTCAGTCGGTCAACACGAATGTACCCAAAAGAGATGGGTTATGCCCTAATCCTGAAATAAATTACATGAGATTAATAAATACACTAGGATGACCAGTTTCGATCGTAAAGCGATCATCATCAGATCCATTACACTTAGGCTATAAAATCTATGTTTGAAATACAGGTGAAACTATTTACAATATGTACAGTATGTTCCATGTTTTCTAGGATGCCGACTCTAGCTCGGGGTAATGGTCTGTTCGGGGTGGCTCTAACTTATTCTAAACATCCTAGGAATATCTTCAAGGATCACAGGAGGCTTAACTTAAAATCAGTATGTCAGAGAACTCCTAATATAAAATAATTTATTCACAAAACATCATCTCCCATTTGCTCCCATCCATAGACAATAAAACAACAAAATATACTCCCTTAAATTATTCTAATCAACAAAATCAAAATGCAAAAGGTAAAATAATCACACTGGCTGAAACCAGGAAAAGAAAAATAATCTATTTCACTGCAGTCCACTGCTTCAAGTTCAAAAATAAAACGTCAACAGACTTAATTCATCAAAACTATGGCCTGAATAACCCAGCCATTCTATCAAAAAAATATGCGCACTCATGTTTATAACTTGCAAAATTGGTTTCTGGGGTTCGGACATGTTCTCTCGTACAATCATCATCCTTCCTCACAAGAGTCAGACAATGAAGGCAATAGACTTATTCTAGGCCACAGGCATGTGTGCACGTTCTAGCTTATAAACAATTAATTCACTCAGAGCCATGACTCTGCTAATTACGGTAAAACAAACAAGTCAAATACATGAAGCATCAAATAAACACACTTCGGTGGCCGATGCCCCGTTACTCTTGATAAACAAACAACTATAATGAATGCACTCAAAATGATATCACAATACAAGATGTCGCTTCCTGAAGCGGTACAAAAAAGAAACAAACCCTGGGAAGCTAGACTACCTTCCCTCAAAAGAAAACAATACCATCCAACGTGGTCCCTCGACCTTGTGACAGACATTCTCACACCATAATAAACAGCTGGGCGGGAAACAACCTTCGCTGCTACTTTCAGAATTCAGACGGCTGGCCACAGTCTTATACCTGCTCCCTGTGACTGCCTTGGGTTCGAGCTGTACAGTTACCTTTCCGACGGAGCTATAGCGCACTCTCATCAGGCAATGAATTCAATCATTTCACTTACCATTTATATCATCGTAGACTCGCGGGAATTTCGCCTCCGCCTTAAATTCACTTACCATTTATATCATCGTAGACTCGCGGGAATTTCGCCCCCGCCTTAAATTCACTTACCATTTTATATCATCGTAGAACACGGGAATGCCACCTCCGTTATTAATTTCAGCTCAACCCAGGATCAACTCTCAACCTTTTCTGAATATTATATTATCATCCAGCCCTTTTGTCTTGCCTTTCTTTACCTTGGTGTGATCATCAGTTACCATACTTACTGTTCACATAATTTCAGTGTCACTACTGGTCTTTGTCACAATATCTCGAGCTGTCTCCCCCATATTAGCTTTTACGTTAATATCGTGCGTAAGCACTATCAACCCAATTATTCCCTTAATTGTGTATTCAGCAAAGTTACTGACACCCTCAAACAAAACACATTTAAACAAGATTTGATGCTCATATACTAATTTTACATTATAAAACACACAAAAAAATCATAAATGACAAATATACACAAATCTACACAAAACATACCTGCTGTGCCCAAAATATCTATTTTATCATAATTGCTTATGATCGAGATAAACTTATCCGATTCCCATGATGGGATACGCTATGGCAGACATGCCCCATGCAATATCTACTTATCTCGTATACATCATGATGGTGATGCTCTGGTCCTTGATATCAGTCTTCTGGATCAATGGGTTCATCTTGCAAGGAGGATAATTTTTACACACGGTTTCCAGAAAATTCACCAAAGCAAAGGTCCACTGTGAATTCTTCTTATTATTATCACAATGCCCGGTTCTCGCGTATGTAGCTCCTACCTCCTACAGCTATCATCAACCTACTCAATTCAGCTGATAGTTCATAGCTTTCTATATCACTGACTTTACTACTAATAGCACGTACGGCTATCTCTATCATATAACTGTGTCGTACTGTCACGGTATGCACACTCACGATACTGTTCCAATTCGCACTCGCGAATACTTAGCGATATTCAAATGTCCAAAGATAGAACTGCTTCTACTTATAAAATTTGTCAATATTTCAGAATGCGGCGATCATAGGCTCGCGTCTATGCAATGCTCAAAGTAGAACTTGTAAAATTATTAATATTTCAGACCTCAACGAGCGTGGGCTTACGCCTCATGCAGCGCCCGGATACGAACTTATAAAATTTGTAAAAATTGTTACTTTTCTTAATGCCACGAGCGCGGGCTTACGCCTCATGCAGCGCCCGGATACGAACTGTTTTCGCTGCGTCTCCAGCTATTATTTATATGATTTCTCGTAGAAGTACTTGGAGTGGGGAGCTTTTAGAATTTATTTCCATAATAACACTCGCATGAATATGCAAATTAGCTCCTTTGAACGTCCTCATTTCTAATGTCTCAATGGCTTCTTTTTATCCAAAATCCGATCGTTGGATCCTTATATAATGAGCTCCGTAATTCCCTTCATTGTTCCTTAATTTCGGCGGGATTTGGTCGCGTCTCGCGTCCCTCGCTGCTATTGGTAGTTTCAAATCCACCCCCTGATTTCATTTTAATTCTGGCAAAAATCACAGAATGATCCAATTTAAATTTTGAAGATACTTCTGAGAGGCTGGGATTGTCCCCTATACGACGGTGTAATTCCTGTTTCTGCATTTTAATTACTGCTCCAATTTCTCTCAAATGGGCGGGGTTTATCTAGTGAGTGATCGTTGAAATTTTCGTATTTACCCGCTTGGTTGAAAAACCGTTTCGCGTTGTCTGAGCGCATGTGGTTACCAGATGTTGGCTTTCTCTTCCTATCTTCATTGTCCGTGCTAGGTGAAAGTTACAGCAAAGCACCTACGGGCCTTCCTTTGTTGTGCTCTGGTCTACAGGCAACATCTTTTCATACATCAGCTTTGAAACATGAATAAAATCTTGTTGAAATAAATATGTAGAATTTATGCAATCACAGATGCATAAAGGTTACAGTACAATTATTTAGTTGCAGTATTGGTACTGCAACTGTCGGTGTATGCTAAATGCAGTATATTATATGATTTTAGGTGAAATGCTAAATGGTGATAGCTATCCGGAGTTTGTACTTTGTAGTGATTATACGGTTGTAAAAATCAACTATGGTTAAACTATAATTTTATAGGCTAACTACTTATTTGATTGTCTTCCTTACTAGAGCTACGCGCAGTTTTCGTGTTCACTGTAACTCACGGTGCGGTCGACTGCGGTGGTTGTTATCTTAACGACTGTTTTTTCCCTGCCTTCTCCCCCCTGTCCATATGTGCTGTGCGGAGTCATTGCGATGTGTTTATGTGAGGTGTTGCCAACCTAGATAAGATGTTTGTTATAGAATGAGGTGGGTCTACAACTATTAAAGACCGTGGATTAGCCCTCGCCACGCGTGGATCATAAGCCATTCAACTAAGCGCTGCCCGGTCAGGGGTATATTCTATAACGTGCCAAGACACCAGTTGTCAAGCTAATTACATCGGACAGAGTGGAAGACGAGTAGACACACGTTATAATGAACATAGGAATGCGATAAGATACGGAACACATTCAGCCGTATGCGAACATATGTGTGACGCGGGGCACAGCTTTACCAACATAGAGTCGGACCTTAAAATAATCCATCACGAATCGAAAGGCAGAGCTCTTGACATAAAGGAAGCAATCGAGATACACCTAGCCAAACGAAACAATCCCAACAATCTAAATGAACACACGTTCATGGAGAGCTCACCCCTCTTCACGCTACTAAAAAACACACCCTGTCGGAAACAAGACACAATTTAGCGACACAGTCAAGCTAGATGAGGGGGGGGAATTAGGTTTTTTTTAATAGGTAAATGTTATCTGGATCAGGTGTACGATGTACTTTTCTTCTGCAATAAACCAAGGCCCATATTCGCGGCAGTATTAAAGGTGCCGGGACGTCCTCATAAGACCGGGCAGCGCTTAGTTGAATGGCTTATGGCCCACGCGTGGTGAGGGCTAATCCACGGTCTTTAGCCTAATAGTTGTAGACCCACCTCATTCAAAAACATACATCTTATCTAGGTTGGCAACACCTCACATAAACACATCGCAATGACTCCGCACAGCACATATGGACGGGGGAGAAGGCAGGGAAAAACCAGTCTTTAAGATAACAACCACGGCAGTCGACCGCACCGTGAGTTACAGTGAACACGAAAACTGGGCGTAGCTCTAGTAAGGAGGACAATCAGATAAGTAGTTAGCCTATAAAATTATAGTTTAACCATAGTTGATTTTTACAACCATATAATCACTCCAAAGTACAAACTCCGGATAGCTATCACCATTTAGCATTTCACCTAACATCATATATACTGCATTTAGCATACACCGACAGTTGCAGTACCAATACTGCAACTAAATAATTGTACATATTGTAAATAGTTTCACCTGTATTTCAAACATAGATTTTATACCCTAAGTGTAATGGATCTGATGATGACCGCTTGACGATCGAAACTGGTCATCCTAGTGTATTTATTAATCTCAAGTAATTTATTTCAGGATTGGGGCATAACCCATCTCTTTTGGGTACATTCGTGTTGACCGACAGAAAAGCACTAAACTCTTGCCTAATTAGAAATGTCGATATTCCCAATTATATTTCGTCATTATTCTAGATAGGTCCATATAGATTAATCATTGGCATGAATCTTAAATTTTAACACATGGAAGACGGGACCCGGGAAATCTCGTAGTATGCTTGCCAGCGGTAGATGACGGGCCCCGAGAAATCTCGGTTTTGTACAAGTCATTGTTTTCAGTCTTCCTGCGACATCTCTTGGACATGTATTGAACTATTTCGGTCTAGCACATTGAGAAGGATATTTGTAGATGTATATGTGCCATCTTCCGTCTATTCATGGCCTTCTTTTATTCTTTGATTTTGTTTCGAAACATCGAACTTCCTTCTGATGGTTCAATCAATGACAAGATGGAGGACTTGTATAATCAGATGATAAGATTTATCGTTTATATTATCGTTCAAATGGCACAAGTTCTAGTGAATTAGTGGAAACTGAATGAGAGAGTGATATTCAGGTCTCTAGGCGACGTAATAAAAACCAAAGTACATACCGTACTTTGATTATTGACCAATCTAACCTCAAATATACTCCATCTGCTCTTTCTGAAGCCGCCACTGCACATTGTGTCATGTTTCCAAATACATCACCCCTTTGAGCACTACTAGGGGTATGTGTATACTGATATCAACTAGAAAGATAATATCTAGGTTATTTCCACAATTATGTACTTTTTTATAATCTAGTGCACTGGATATTCTCAGTAGCAAAATGTCCGGTCCACAGGAGATGTGACATGTCCAGGCATCCGGTCACCAATGTGTTAAGAAAAGTAGGCTCTTTGGTTTGTCATGAAACTTCTTGTTTATTTTTCGCGTACTAGTAGGCCTTTTTTTTAAATACTTGGATTAACTCTTTTACTATAACACACTGTTCATGAGGGACATTAAAAATAATATTGCCCAATACTGTCAATATTTAATAAAGCAAATTCATAATTCTCAAAAGAGAACTTTACAAATTACCCAAGGCTCAACATAAAAGGTAGTGCACATACACCATGGTATGTGCACCATCTAGAGGTTGCATATACCTAACAGTATCATGAAGAATGTGCTCCTTACTTCCCTTAAAGGATCTATAGCAATTCTTCGAAATCACCTTCACGAATTTTAACTTCTTCCCTTGTGAGCTTTCTTATTGTGTTTAATGACGCAGCACACTCGATTGGCTGCAATAAGTAAGGCAGTTATGTTGAAAGTACTGAATTTTGTGTGTGTTCATGATTTAATTGCATGTAACTACTATATTGTGGGAAGTCTTTAATTATTATTAACTTGAAAATATAAAATAAATCAGCTTTTAGTGACATTGTTTCTAACATTGAAGTCTACTAATTAATCATTTCCAGTATGGACAATGTGTACTGTAAAAAATATGTCTCTTGCTCTTTTCTCTTCCTCTCAAAACTATTCATCTACTGCAATGATATTCTAATCTGAATATGGGCGTTAGACATGAAAGATAGGAAGAAGCCAATAAGGTCCATGCTGTCATTTTGTAGCAAGTAGGTTCTGTAGCTGATATATATGCTATTTTCATACCACCTGTTCCTTTTGATTGATTTTGATTGTCTTTATGTTACAGCGCTGGAATGGACCAATAATGCCCAATGTAAATCAGCAACATCCTGGTCTCCCGCTTACAAATCGACCAGCGTTTCCTCCTCCAGTTCTGGGATTTTCTGATTCCATGCAGCAGCAGCAACAACAACAACAGCAGCAGCACTTTCTACGTTGCCCTGTTCCTGGTGCTACACCTGCATCAGTGGATTCTTCAGGCTTAATGCTACATCCCAATTCTAATGCATCTGTCCAGCAACAGCACCATCATCATCAACAACAACAAATGGCAATGGGTGGACCTTCACCAGAAAGTGCTATTCAAGTTCAGTGTTCCATGGGTGGTGGCACTTTAGTGGCAAATAGCACTGGCTTGATGATTCAGAGCGGATTGCTGAATAATCATCATCAGCATCAGCAACAGCAGCAGCAGCAGCAGCAACAACAACAGCAACAGCAGCAGCAACAACAACAGCAGCAGCAAACACCGCCACAAAGGTTGCATCCTCCACAACACTCTGTGGATAATTCTAAATTGCAGTTACAACAGCAAATACATCAGCAGCAGCAGCAGCAGCAGCAGCTGCACCAACAACAACAACAACAGCATCATCAGCCACAGCAGCAGCATCACATGATATATCCAGGTGGGCAAAACCCACAAGATATACATTTGTTGAGAATGCATCAAGTATATGGACAGCAGTCACAGGGCCAGAATCAGTATCAGACTCCACCACCTCGGTTAGAGGACCAAAATAAAGTTTTTATGCAGCAACAGCAGAACCAGAGAGCACAGTTTATACCTATATCATGTGCTACTGGTATGCCTCAGGGAATTGTGTTCGATGCATATGGCAACCGATCTCAGCAAGTTATGGTGTCACAACATCAAAATTTAATCCACATGCAACAGCAACAGCAGCAGCAGCAGCAGCAGCAGCAGCAGCAGCAGCAGCAGCAGCAGCAACAGCAACAGCAGCAGCAACAGCAGCAGATTGTTGGAGGAGGAAATCATCAAATGATTTTAACAACATCTCCAGGCGGAGGCATGATGATGCATACCCAGAGGACTCCGCCATGGCAGAATCGTGGGAACAGTAACACTGGAGGAAATGGTCCGTCTAATAATAACAACAACATGATGGCTGTACACCAGCAACATTCTCCAACTGTTACACCAACACCTCAGCCTGTGGGCAATAACAGTAGTGTATATGACCGTGTTCCACCTCTTCATCACCACACTCCACCATCTCCTATGTGGACAGAAGAAGTTACTCGTAAGAAACAAAAGGGTGCTGGGAAGGGAAATGCAACATCTAAGAAACAGAGGACGTTTAACAATATGTTGGAACATCACCAACACCATCATAGAGCGAATAATGTTGTTCCACAAGGACAGGAAATAGTTGATCCATGCCCAAATATTGATGTGCGCCTGATTCCTCCTGAGCATAACCAACCGCCGCCTCAGCATCCAAATAATAGCAATGGGAATGGTTTCTCTAGTGCAGCACAAGGTAGTAATATTCCATCATTTATGGAGGATCCTAGTGGCTACCTAGCGCAACAAACTGCCTTGTTAAACAGTACAATCTCGAGGCAGACTGGAGTAGGTAGTGCTGGCTTTGTGTGTCATAGCCCCACAGTTGTACGAAGTCAAGGCATGACGGATCAACCGTCCCCACAACAACAACAACCCACACCACCTATTAATGGTCCGCAACCAGGCATTGTATTGAGTTGTTCATCTCCAGCAACAGTTGTGGGAGTGCCTCTTCCTAGTAATGTGCTCTTACCCAACCCTAAGGGGAATTATAACCCCAGGAATACTCCTCAACATGCAGGGGCAATGGTTTTACAGCAGGCTGTCCAACCTCCTCCATGTTCAACAGGATACAGTATACACCCAAATCAGCTACATCTGCCTGATAGCAGTGCGATGAGCGATATGGCTGCTGGTGTTCATGGCTGTCAGGGTTGTGCTGCTGGCGTTGGACCAATGCTATCGGAAGGTATGTTGTATCAACAGCAGCAGCAACATCAGCAACAGTTGGCTTCCCAGGCATCTTTACAAGATCATACAGCCAGTAGGTCACAGCAACATCACAGTAATGAGTTCAAGCTATTCCAACACCATGAACCAGTTACTACTGCTCCAGTTACTCCATCTCCCGAAGAAAATCCTGTGACATCATCAACATTTGCAGACCGTTCTGGGGGTCAGCAACAGCGTCATCAACACCAACAAGCAAGTAGTGGCATGAGTGACCCGCGGGGACCCATTCAAGGAGGAACTGTCAGTACTAGTAATGGCTCACCTGTTGTTGACAGCTACAATGGAAACCCTACCTTGTTGCCTCAGCCTGAAGCATCACCCACATCATCATCTTCCCTCCCTACACCATCATGCAGATCTACTATACCTGATGCTACATCCACTACAAACAATGTACTGATCTCATCATCATCCTTATCATCATCTTCATCATCATCTTCATCATCTTCATCGTCCACATCATCATCTCCTTTCACTGTCCCTAATGTTAGCCCTCCTTATTCCTATTCTGGTTCAGGACCATATCAGCAGCCTACTCAGAGAAGTGATATAAACAGTGTAACATGTTCTTCACCAAGTGCTGTGACAAAGCAGCATGGCAGGAGCACCCCCACAAGCAACAGTAGACCAGGCAGTGAGGGCTATTGCCCGCATTTACTAGAACAACGAATTGTCTCTGGATCAGCAAAGTTTGGTAACACTGTACATTCTTCTACGATGGTGACAACAATGGCTAGTGGTCACACTGTCAGCAGTAATACAATCACATCAGTTCTCGCAGGAAGAAATAATACAACTACTGTGTCTACCCCTTCTTCTTCATCTAATACTCCTCCTTCATCATCTATGTCTCTTACTGCTCCACTCCCTATGTACACAACTCAGGCAGCTGCTATGATGTCGGTTCCTCATCCTCAACAGACTCACCATTCACAGCCAACACTGTCTGTGACTGTATCAAGTAATCAGCAACATCAGAATGTTCAACATCAACAAATGGCAGTTTCAAAATCACCTCTGGAAATGGTGCAAAGTGTTGTTAGCAGTATTCAGGTACCACATAGTATGATGGGTAATGCTACAATCCAACATGCTCAGCAGCAATCTCCTCAAGCCATTCTGAAGCAGTCGGGTACACCAGGACTACCTCCTGGGCATATTCTGGTATCAAGTAATGGTCAGTTAATTGTGGCCAATACTGGTAATATCATGGCTCCTCCACCTCAGCCAATGGCACAGCAGTCAATGGGTAAATTAACACCAAATCATGGATCCTCTTCATCAGGACCTGGAGGAACTGTTGCTACCATGCCACCAATGTCAGTATCGCCCATGGTGACAAGTGTTACAGCAGCTGTGACACAGATGATTCCTGCAGTCGGAGTGACACAGCAGGTACTGGGCCAGCCAACAGTGCTTGTGAATGCATTACCAGCACCTCTGCTTATCCAGCCTGGTGTTATGACAATGGACGGTATGCAGAATGCCATGCAGATTCCCCACCTCGCTGTTGCCACTGGAAATATGATCCATCACCACCATCACCACCAAGCTCAGGCTCACCAACAACATCAACCGACGTCTGGAGGACAGCTAATTGATGCAGTTGGACAAGACCATGGGTCAAGGACAATGGCAAGTGGACCAGGCTTATACCAAAGACCTGGTCCACAGCATCCGAGTCATCAACATCCACTTCTCTCACCTGAGTCTTCTCATCACTCGACAGCGACTGCTGGTAAGAAGAAGGGCAGCAAGAAACGGAAGGTGTCTCCTCAGACCGTTGCATCCATGTTACACATTGCATCTCAACAGAATTCTCCTGCAGGACTCATGGTTCAGCAACAACAGCAGCAGGCTCAACAACAGCAGCAGCAGCAACAACATCAGCAGCCAAGTTTCCAACCGCAGAGTTTCACTGTATCAGGCCATCCACAAGGATTAACTGCTGGTCCAATGCTGCAGGCCCTCACTATTGTGCCAGGCAAGCCTGGTGGACCAGCACAGATATTAATGAATGGGCAGCCTGTAGCTGCAGCTGCAGCAGGACATTTTGGTACTCAGCAGTTGATAGCCACTTCGGCCACATCACAACCTACTCAGCAGATCAATCTTCTTCAGCCAGTTAATTTATTAAATGGTGCTACTGGTATGGTTCAGAATTTCCCCACTTTCCAGCAGTTTATTGTCCCTGGTCTGGGTGGCATGGTAATGGCAACTACAGCAGATGGGACTACAACTCTCCTTCCTGATGCCAACCTTGGTGTTCAACTGCAACTTCAGAATGTAAATGGCCAGAATGTATTAACCCCAGTACAAAGCCATCATGGAGGAACTACCGTATTTGGCCATCCAGCTGCTGCGGGACAGAGCATATTGACTGCAGGGCCAGCTGGCATGGTGATCCGAACACCAGTTTCAGCGGCCAGTGGCAAAATGGGTGCACATGCCGGTGCACCTGGTGGTGGTGGAGGTGGTACTCAGTTTTTAACAACAGGATCACCTAATCAGTTTCTTGTTAATGGTGCTGCTGCATTTGGAGGTCAGCTAAGTCCTCTGGTGGCCAATGTTAGTCCTAATCAGTCAGTGTCTTTCACTACTGCTCCCCCAGGCACAAGACCTGGTGGTTCTGTAGCACCTACTCACCATCCACAACCAGAATTCATTCAGTGTGGACAAATGGGCCAGGCATTGATGGTGCCCTGCACAGTTGCTACGTCAACATCACAGAATCATCAGAATACAACTGTAGTGCAACAGAACACCACTATTGTGCAGCAGCAGACAACGATGGTGTCTAATAATCAGCAAATTGTTACAGGACCTCATTCTTTTGTGCCTGGTAGTAATAGCAATAATGGTAACAATATTACAGCCAGTTTAAATGTAAATCAGAACTACATTGTGAACACCAATGCTAACAGTGGCAATAGTGCTTCTTGTCCAGAAAAAATGCAGCATCCAACTATGCAGAATATGAACCAAACCAACTCGTCTTCACGGCATGCTATTAGTTCACAGCCTTCTCAAACACAGGTACTGCCTATGATGAAGCATTCCGTTTCAACGCAGACAGCTGTTAATCAGAGTGTGCAAGCAACGTCTTCTGCTTCCATGATTCCTGGGGCTCTAGTTGTGACTACCAATAACACGTTTTGTCAGACATCGACTACAGGCAGCTGTACAGGTAGCCCTCCAGATACCACAACACACAGCCCCATTGATCCTAGTGCAGGGCTGGATGGTGGCCATCTGCAAAGTCCCACTGCTGACACTACTACTCATTCCACTGGTGTTGGTAGTACTGATGATGGCCTCTCATCTCCTTCACCTTCGTCATGTCCCGTTACAGGATCGTGTGGCGAGTCTATGCAGAGGCAACAAATGCCATCTTTGACCCCATCCCAGACTGCAATGCCAATGGTGCATTGTGTATCAAGTAGTAACGAACGAGATCTTGACAGGCCAGAGTTTGAGTGGGGAAGCGGGAAGGGTGTCTTCGTCAGTTCTGTGACCCCTGACAGTTTCTGTGTTGATGGGTCTAGTCCTCATCGCTACTTGACAGGAAGTGGGGATGCTATGTTGTTTGTGGGCCAGAAGACTTCCAGTCTGGCAACCAGTGTGTACATGGAATCTGACGCTATGGTGAAACATCCTCAGGAAGCAGTGGTTAGCTCAAGGCAAATGTTTGAGTATGGAAGTGGTAATGAGACTAGAGTAGCAAGGACTGGGATTGGTATGGTAGCTGTTGAACGCACTGCAAAAAGGAAACACAGTGACACTTTCGTGGTTGAGACTTTACCACGAGATATCCACTGTTTAGAAGAGGAAGAAGAAGGTGCGTGTTATATTTATTTTCCTATTGTAACTAAGCATGTCTGTAGTATTGGAATAACATCTAACATACAAACTTTGTAGCTCAAGTAATGGAATTCTTTTGAAATACCGTGAAATACTCCCTCCCATTCAAGTCCACAACCTTCCAGTGGTGTTCATTTTTTGCTGGTTAAGGTGCAGTACCTAAAGTAGAAGGCTTGTATTTTGTAGTTTGAATCCCAGACTCTGCAGGCTTCAGCAGTTCTTTATGAGACTTCTCTATTAGTTTTCCTTACTTCATTGTTCCAGCTATTTGCTTCTTGACATTGTAGCCTGAGTACAATTCCTGGCCTTTGCTACATTTTTCAAATGAAAAATTACATCCAGTGGTTCAGATTTGAAGTAGAGATGAGCTTCTGTGATTTATGATAGTCAGATTTAAAGTCATCTAAAACTACATGCTTAACGATTATTTTGCATATGCAGTGGTAAAAAGGAAATCCAGTGGCTTATGATTGTGCCGTGTCAAATGCAGGCTTCTTTTCCTTCAGTAAGGTGTGCTTATTAAATAGAACGAGTTAGGAGCTGCTTTCTCTTGGCCAGTGCTGTAAGCTTAATCCTGAATAGATTGGCTGTGCCAAGAGAAATGAGAGCATCGTTACATTTAGCTGATGTACAGTATTGATTTACTTATACAGTAATAGTTCTAACCAGGAATGAAACGGGCTATTTGTAAATGGTCAAATTACACACATCAAAAAAAGTTTTGCATATTGTGATTTAGTGACTTGTTTATTTCGCTATATTTATGTAATCAAATTATATGCAATGTAGGGTACTTACAAAAAAAAAACAACACACAATTGCTATGCAAAAGAGACAGAAACACACAACGAATAACAAGTGGATAATGTCGGACTAACCACACAAACGTCCTTTGTATGTTGGGGCACATCAATACCGTGTATGGCCACCACAAGCTCCAAGGCATGCTTGCAGACGACGAGGCTTACTGAGTACCAACGAATCCAACAGGGTTTGGAGCAGATCATTCCACTCTCTTCAGCAGCTTCAATCAGTTGCTGTTTGTTTGTTGGAGGATTAGGACGGTGCCAAATTGCCCTCTTGAGCTCTTTCCATGTATGTTCAATACAGTTCATATCCGCAGAATAGGCAGGCCACTCCATTCTCTGCATGCCGTGCATCTGAAGGAACTGATTGACTACCCTAGCTCGATGAGCACAGCATTATCGTACACTAATGTCAAGCCCTGACCCATTGTGGCAGCGAATTCTGTAACGACAGGTTCAAGGATGTTGTCTTTGTACTCCAGACCAGTCGATGTTACCGTGGATAGGAATTACAGGCGTACGTCAACCAAACTCAACCTCCTTCGCTGTTGGTGGCGTTGCTGGATGAGGTCTCCATTGGTTTGCACCCATACAATAGGAGCATTCGAGTGTGGAGACGATTGGGTGAGAGATTTCACGAGCCCTTCATCCAGGAAGCAAAGCAGATTGCGTGTTGTTTTTCTTTGTATGTACCCTATATTGTGTATATCATCATTTATTGCATTAACAGGCCATTAAGACCCAGGGCAGACAATAAGAGCACAAAACAAAAACTCGTATATAAAAAACACAGGCATTACAACAGGAGGGAATGAGACTCTTTCACAAGTATCGGTTGCAGATGGTCTTCCACCTTTCTCTGTCCCTTGCATCCTCCACAGTTGATGTTAGTGCCACCTTTACCAGTGACACTATCACTCGATCCTTCAATCTTGTTTTGGGGCGGCCTCTCGGGCGTCTCCCAGTTGGTGTCGAGTTGAAAACACGATTGGATATGGAAACCTTAGCTCGAATGACATGTCCCAATCATTGCAACCTCCTCTTCTTCAGAATCCGGCTCATGCTCGTCTTCCCAAAGCATTGATAAAGGTCATTGTGAGATCTTCTTTCCCACCTTTCTGCTTCTGCATTATATAGTGGACCATATATTTTCCGTAAGACCTTCCTTTCAAAAACGCAGAGACGTTCTTGAAGCGTTTGAGGCCTGGCCTAGGTCTCAGCCATATAGGACCACAGGTCTCACCAAGGTCATGTAGATATGTACTTTATTTTCTTGTGAAATCAAAAGTGATTTGAAAAGATTGTTCAAGCTATAGAAAACACGATTCGCTGCAGTTATCCTTTGCTGTACTTCCTTTGCTATCTCATTCCTGTTCGAAAAGACCGATCCTAAATATTTGAAATCCTCTACCATCTCAAAATTATACCCATCAATATTGATGCTATTAAGATTGTTTGGCCAACGAGACACCCTCATATATTTTGTTTTTGAGCCATTGACTACCAGACCCACCTTCCTTGCTTCTGTGAGAAATCTAGTTGTGTCCTCTATCACCCGATCCAGGGTTTCTCCCATACTCGAGATATCATCCACAAATGCAAGGATCGTGCCAAAGCCAATCAACTCGATTTCCCTGTGACGTTCAAATGCACGCCTCACACTCTCCAGGGCGATGTTGAAGAGAATTGGTGCCAGGGGGTCTCCTTGTCGTAGTCCATTCCGTATATTAAAGGGCGCTGATAACTGATTGGCAAATCGAAATATTGTGTATATAGCAAAATAAACATGTCACTAAATCGCAATATGCAAAACTTTTTTGATGTGTGTAAATAAGAAATGCTGTTTATTAGTATGGGATAACCTACATCTTAGCTTGCCGCGGTGGGTAAGTGGTTATCGTGGCAGGTTCGGTCCTGGCCGTGGTAAGAGATTTTTGAAAGGCAGCAAAAATGATGACACGCATGTCATACGATGTTGGCATGTCATAGAATCCATTTGAATTCAGTAGGCCGTGTTCATAATGGCAAAATTAATCTCGGGAGTTTCCGCCAACACAAGTTCCTCATTTCTCTACTAGAAAGCGCTATAGTGTTATTGGATCTTAGATATCTAACCTCCTTGACTTTCATAGTGCTTCAAGGAACAACGAAATTCGACATGCAAGCTACCCTCTGGGTGTCAAATAACAAAGCTTGCACCCGGCACCGAGGCCATGCGATATTATTATTACCTACATCTTTATAGTACATAATTTGTATTTCTGTGGATTAATGTAATATATTATACCTACTGCTACTGCCAGTATTGTTTTAGTCAAGTGGGCATGATAACCGCTGTTGAGATCCCATACAGTGCATGCGATGTTGTTGAAAGTCAAATCATTGTGGTTGGGACTCCCCATAAAACTGTCCTGTGGCTTAAAACACCAGGTTAACAGTTTCAAAAAACTACATGGAAGGGGTCGGCATGTACATTTTCTTGTTGAATTAGTTCTTGACATTATTGCTAGTGTGCATTATAGTATCAAACTGCCTGTGCCATCTGGATCCAGTTTATCCACAAGTGATGATGAAATTATGGATTATTCGAATGATCATAAGCTCTAATTTGTCAGCTGAAAGACCTTAATAGTAGGGCTTATGGGAAGGAGTGGAGCATTCCGAAACATTTGCTAACAAATTGCAATTGTAGAAATTAACTTAACAATAAAGCAAATAACTAATTCATTTCAAAGGTGACCTGTATGACTGTAGTTATAGCATGTGCTAGTAATGGAATACTGTCAGCTGGACTTGAGTCCGTCTTCAGGAAGCATTATTGGTAAACTTTGAATTTTACTTCCTGACGATACGTATAGTGCAATTTCTTGATGCTTTTAATTTCATGGCAAAAATTATTTTAAATGTTGGTAAATGGGTTTGAGCCAGCCATCCATTGAAATATAACACTGCTCTTGCACTTTCCCGTTTACTTATACGCATACTATCATAAAAATTGTATCTTCGTTTTCTTTGGTTTTGTTGAGTCTTTGACCCTGACCTTGGGTGGGATATTATAATTGTTTGACAGCTTGTCTAATAGACAATTGTTTTGTCTTAATATCCTCGGTCACTGTTTTGAGTGTATTCTTGTCTATCATAACATTGTGTACTCTATGGAAAGGAATGCTGTTAAATGGATTAATTACTTGCTCACATGATTCACAGAGAGTATACCCATTTGATAAGAGGAGTAGCCAGGTGGCTGACTTGGTACTGGAATAGAAATTTTTTGCTCAATTGACTGGCTGTGTGGCTCAGCAGTAATGTTCTCGCCTGCTGGGCCCAAGGTGCAGTCAGTTGTCATTTGAGGGTGTGCAAATGCGAGGGAGCCATGTCAGTAGATTTACTGGCACTTTAAAGATCCTCTTGGGGTAAAATTCCGGCACTCAGGCGTCTCTAAAAGCCGCAGCAGTTAAAAGGGACGTAAAACCAATAACATTATTATTATTTATCTTTGCACTATTCTGTCTTATAGGAAATGAAAGTAATTATGATACTACTGTTAGCCAACAACACAAGGACCCTTGAATAACAATATGATATATATATATATGTATATACATACAGGGGATGTCTCATAAGTAATGTCGTTTTTTAAAGAAAGTTTTATTTGGAACGTTTTCTGACAAGAAATTAAACTGTTCTTCAAAGTAGAAACCATCAGATTCTGAATTTATCTTTCAGCGAGGTTTCTTATCATGCAGCGGTACTAGTCTCTAGGTTATGATGAGAAGAATACAGCAAGAACCACTTCCACAGATTCAATGTTTTCGAAATTTCTTCCACTCAAGAAATGGGCCATGGATCGAAAAAAGATGGTAATCTGAAAGCGCAAGATCAGGGCTGTATTCTGGATGTGGTAGCAGTTCAACACCTCCCAATTCCTGAATTTTGCCATGGTTGTTCGTGCAGTATGAGGTCTCGCTGCAAGAGAACATTATTTCATTTAACTAATTCTGGGTATCTCCATCTCAGAATTTCATGAACTTGTTCCAGTTGTTGAGAATTAAGATCCACATTGACTGCATGCCCGTTTGGAACAAACTCCCAGTGAATCACGCCTTCAAACTTCCACCAGACACAACATCATTTTGGGGCCGAACCGATCCTTTTTAACGATGACTTAGGCAGGTATTCAGGGACTGAGCTACTGTTTCGAGTTGTGAGTGTTGCAGTAATAGACCCATTTTTCATCACATGTGACAATTCTCCAGATAAATCTATCATCCATGTGGTTACCAATAAGCTGACGACAGATATTCACTCTTTGTTGAGCCTGTTCAGGGGTCAATTCATAAGGTACAGATCTACAGCTTCTGTTTGATTTTCCAAGTTTCTTAATCTGGCGATGTTTGGTATCATTTGATTCACCAAGTTCTTCTGACAGCCAACACGTTTTTTTCTGCGGATTTTCTTCCAAAACTCTGCGCGTTTTGTCAATATCCCATAGTTTAGGTCTTCCAGCACGCGGTAAATCTGTAGTGTTTTCTTCTCCAGTGTTGTAGTGTTTTCTTCTCCAGTGTTGAAACATTGGAACCATCGTTGTGCCAAACGCTCACTAACCACACCTTCTCCTTCCTCTTCACATATTCTTCGAGCCATGACAGCAGTTCTGTTTTCTTCTTTCCAGTAGTGCTTTAGAAGGAGCCTGACCTCCAACTTCGTATAAGTTCCATTTGTGATTGTGTATGAACAACCGACGACTGATACATTCTCGTAGTATACGGAAATCTAGTAATGGCCTCCTCTAGATAGCATTGGCGAACCAAAGAAAACCATTTCTATCATATGAAACACCAAACTTAAAAAACGACATTGTAACATCCTAATACTGTATATTTATACCATGAAAACAACATGTTATGTGTTGTTGGCTGCTTCCGCCACATGGAAAGTGTTGACTGGAGCCTATGCTTCAAAGATGTGGGTAGATGTTGGGTCTTTGATACAATAAAAGTAATAATGTAAATGTCCGATTGCAATTGCCACAAACTGGCCGACTCGAGCCCAGTTGACAGCACAGTACACCTAATTATAACTTACTCTGCTTTGAACTTAGAGTGATGATTTCAAATTTTCATAAGCTCAAACCAGATGGGCTTAAGAATTCAGGATAGAATGAAAACAAAATTCATCTGAAATCTGATTTCATACTGTCGTATAGTAGTATTATTTTTCATAAGAATTCCATTCATTATTGTTGCAACTGAATTTATGATACAAGTCATTATGCTTTTCTTAAAATCAGTGTTACACTCCAGAGTAATCTCCTTTGCCTTTTCATTTTCTCTCATGATTTATTATTCAAAAGTGTTTGCAGCGTAGAAATTCTTTTATTAGTGAATATTGTTGTAATTGGATGCATTGTATGAAATACCGCCACCTTTGTTTTTGAAGAATCAAGCTTGTAATTTGAAAAGAAAAATGGCATAATAGACAATCTGGATTGAGCAGATACAGTATCTTGTTTATGCTCCCAAGGATATAAAATAAAATAACAAATAATACAAGAATATAAAGTCAAAAATTCAAAGTTACTGACGCAAGATATAACACATGGACATTTACAGTTTGGAGCAGAAAAATACAAACATGGCTAAAGTGGATAGCCAATGTAAAATCGAAACATTTGCCAAATGCTGTACTTGAGTGGCAGATAGAAAATCTTTCATTTACAGCTGTACAGTAAAGACCTGCTAATTCAAGCTAATTGAGGCTAATGCTTCCTTGAATTTAAAGGGGAAAAAAGAATAACAAAGGCAACAACCTCTTGATTACACTGATATACGAAGAAATCCCAGGGTAATGAATGAATAAATGTAAATGTTTAATGAGAATAAAAAAGGTTAAACAGTACAGTCTGCCTACATATGGGCTAACATTACCAAGCTTAAAACATCATCTCTTAGTAAAATTGCTTTTCAGTCGGTCAATACGAGTAAACCCAATTACAGTAGATTGGTCCTGTGGGGTAGCCATGCTTGTTAAATTGTGCACAACAGCTGCAGTAAGTCTGGAGATCGCAGGTTTGAATCCCGGTGCTGACAGGAGCTATCCTGAGGGTTTTTTACACTCTCTCCAGGCAAACGCCGGGACAGTATCTTACTTCATGTCCTGGGCCACCTGCCTCATCCCTGTCCCTAATACACACTCTAAAAAAATACATAAATCAGATAAATAAATAAATCACATCAAATTACATACAGATTACAGACAAGTTTAACACATACCCAACTACATGGAGCTGATGCCCAAGATGTCCCAAGCCCCTAAAATGAATTAACAACAACATAAGTAGATAAGGCAGGGACTAACAGTCAATTTCCTAGTGCCTGAAGTAAATACATGAATTATTTATAAACTTAATAATGGGGGTTTTTAAGCTTAAAGCAAACACAATTTAGTGCGAGTCTTGTTTCAAAATAAAGTCTAGTTTATTTTTTTAGCAGCAACTTTGTGCTATCTTCTAAGAAGCTTAGGGTCAATCAGCGTAGCTTCAACTTGCTATTTGATGTAGCGTAAAGTTGCTCGTTATCATTGTTCGCCCATTCTGAAATCTCACTTTCCTTTTCATTTTCACAACTGGTAAGCTTTTTCATGTGTTCTGCTAAGGCGAGGTTTAATGTCCATTTTGTCGAGTATGTCCCAAGCCCGTAAAGTGAATTTAACAACAAACAACAATACATCCTTGTAATTTCTTCATATTTCTGCAGTATATGATTTATTAAATGAATGAGTGTGATTTATTCATTCATCATGAGCAAAAGACATTATGGTATACATTGCTTTGAGTTTTTTTGCCTTTTCAATGATCAGCAATATTTGAGTTTTTGGCTGTTTTCTAAACAACTTTATTTACTCTGTGACTTTTCAGCACAGAACATATCAAATTCACAATGATCCAGTTTCTTTGTTCTGCAATGACAAGAGAGGTCGCCATGTGGTTTACTAGAAAAGCGTTGAAATTTGGAGGGTTTGCTCTTCATAAAAAAATATTTTGCCCCTGTTCGAGTGTTTTTGCCAATGGGCCTTAGTGTGTTCAAAATTGAACGTTTAAAATCAATCCTCACACTTTCGGAGCCCCATTCCCGCACACGTTCCCGACTCGTCTCCGCGGCGTAGTCACTAGCATGTTGGCGTGGGGAATTGAAGGTTTCGAGTTTGAGTCAGACCTTAGTGACCTTTTTTTTTACATCCCTTATTGTCTTCTGTGTTTTCTGTAGCGTATTTGCTGTGGTCTCTTCGGTTTTGGAGCTATGTACTATATTTTAACATCATTATTCGTCCGTGACGCTTGAACGTGTTGTAAGTTTTATTCGTTAGAATTTTAATGCAGCGTAGCCGGCGACGCTACGTTCATTTGCACTGCGCCGAGTCTAATGCACAAACGCGAGCCCTTTTCTCTGTTCCACTCTGCTCCACCATCAAGCTAAACTTTCTGTATGCAAACAATAACGTAAATATTAATTTATTAATATTGTAAATAGAAAAAGCAACAACAAATAATAAAGTATTTGATGTAATCTGCCAACTTAAATATTGTACCACAAACATACAATAAATTAAAAAATGTCAAAGATAGATAAAGAAAATAATTTAAAAACATCAAGGTAGGTTCCGATCATGGTAACTTCCATTTCTAACGCCAACACGCTAGCGACTACGCCATGCAGACGAGCCGCGATCAAGTGTGGGAATAAGACTACAAAAGTTTGAGGATTGATTTTAAACGTTCCATTTTGAGCACACTAAGGTCCATTGGCAAAAACGCTCAAACAGGGGTAAAATATTTTTTATGAAGAGCAAACCCACCAAATTTGAACACTTTTCTAGTAAACCACTTGGCGAATTCTCCTCGTGAGTAGTTGGTTCCTTATGTAATCCTACCTATCCACTGTAATGGTTCTTTCAGTATGGTGCTCCATGACAAGGGCTACGTCTCCCTACTCAGTGCCTCTCAGACAGCCAAATTTTGAGAAATGGAGGTAGTATGTTGTTAAAAAGGGGAAAATTTATTTGGCAAGTTTTTGTTTAGATAAAATTTCCCCTTTTCAACAACACACTACCTCCATTTCTCATAATTTGGCTGTCTGAGAGGTACTGAGTAGGGAGACCTAGCCCTTGTCATGGATCACCATACTGATAGATAACCATTGCAGTGGGTAGGTGTTCTTGATTGAGCTGTGACAAGCTGATGATTCTGAGTAGATAGGTCTGTGCAAAATGTTCCATTGCATTTAATATTATCATTAACATGAGATGAAACTAAAGGAATACCATATCTAGTATTCCAGCCAAATTCCAGTAAATTCAGCCAACATATTATCCAATTGACTTTCAAAATATTTTCTGGCTCGTTCTGCCCGAGTTGATTGCCACCTGCTTCTCAGCAGGACTCGAATCAATGATTGTCCATAGGTTGCAGCTCCTTAGATGGGTTAGTGACTGATGACCTTGCTGTTCTGCCCCTCAAAAGAACAATATTTAACTCTCTTATCTGGATAGACACATGATGAATAGTGGATGGTCACACGATTAGGAACAAATTAAATTTCCAATCCAAAAGGTTTAGTTGCCATTGAAAATAAGAATTACTAGAAATCTTTGCCAGTAGAAGATTTAAAACATTATCTTAAATTTTCTACTAGTGCAGCCTTTTGTTCCTTCACCCATGGTTTTTCTACAATGCATCTTTATTTTAAGTAATTTTTGTCTTTGTATACATTTGATTCAATCAGTGGATGGAATAATTTTAAGTTGTGATTTTTCTCTCTCCTGATGCTGAAAGCAATCAATTAACACCATGAAAACATTATTCCAGATACTGATAATTGTATTTGTACTTCACTCGATTATTTTACAGTATTACATGTCTCTTTTGTGTTTATTTAGTTTGCATTTGATGCTTGACCAGTTTCTTTTGCATGTAATGAATTCATTAGAACATTTTGCATGTGTTACATTGCATGGGCTAGAATGCTTTCTTGTCATAATTTGTGTATTGGATATAATGTACTGTATGGTTTAGCATGAGTTACCTTTGAAGCACATGGGGGTATGTTGTGGTGACAGAGTGATATTTAGTAATGCTGTGATAATGACATATTTTCTTGTCCATTTGATTGTTAAACAGAGCATGTTGGATCGCTGTCATATTGGTTGATGTCTTATCTAGTTTTCTGTGGTTTATTTATGCAAATTTATCATATTTTTGTGGTTCATATTGGCTCATTTAACTTCAAAATCGTAATGAGTTCGACAAAATATATTATATTATTTCTAAAAGCAAAAGGAAAAAGGTGGCCAAGAGGAGCAGTGCTGTACACAAATTATTAAAATAAAATCCATCAGTTAATTTCAATGTAGGCTATACATGGACTGATCACACATCTTTAAAGATTTATGCTATGCAACCACATTTATTTTCTCTGTTGTTTCTCGTAGGAACTTGTATAAAGCTTTGTACATATAATATATGAGATGATATTTCAAATTTGATCATTATCACCTTCATTCAGTGACCTTGTCCTATCTGTCCACTTATGGCTGTTGCATTTTGGAGCTTTTGGTTTGCAAGATAATTTTACCCAGGATTCGATACACCACAATCAACAACATATAAGGACTATTTTAGCTTAGTGTCCAATGTTTTACAAGCATAACTTTATTAATAATTTCAGTTAAAAGTGGATTAATTAATACTTTCCTCAACTTAGTGCTACTAAATTTAAGTTGCACATTGAGTTGTTCTACCGTTAGTCTGGACATTCAAAAGTTCTCAAATGTGTGCCTAAGTTGCTTAGTACGTCACAAGTTTTCAAATTTGTGCCCAACTTGCTTAGTAAAGTTATACTTCATTTTATTTAATCTTCAGGATTGGATTTCAGCACTACAGCTATAAATACGTAGGGAAATAAATTAAAGATTACCTGCATCCCTTCGATGACTCTTGCTACCAGGCTATTATGTCTGACAATAAGCCCCAACATATTCACTCTTCTTGTTTTCAGACTCTTCATAAAACTTCTACTTTCTCCTGCTCTTCTGAGAAGTATAAAAATCTATATACAGTGCAGTAAACTCGCACTAATTTGGACTAATGGGGGCGAAGTCTGTTCCAAGAATTATAGAATTGTTTTCTAATATCTTTTACTGTACTGTACATGCATACTAAGCTATAATTAGGAATATATTATACAATGTATGCAATTGTTAGACTAGATGAACATCATAATATGTACATATTGTATTAAATTAAAGTTACAATACATTTTATTCAAAGGCTTTATATATATCCCTACATACATTTTCTCTTCTAAACTTAGTGGTGTATATTTACCCCAACACTCATCTTAGTTAAAACTCGGCAATTTTTCTAGGTTTATACCGTGTCTTTTGTGGGGTTTCGCCTAGGAACACCAAGCTGGCTCATGAGCGGGTTCTTGGTGTCCATGCCCGGACCCCCACAGGAGTAGCGAACTGTGCACTACCTCCCTTCTTATGAAGCACATCTGTGCTTCTTAACTGCAAGAGCTAAGAGCTCCAGCAGCCTTTCACTTCCCTATAAGGCTTCCAAAAAGATGGTATATTGGCTTTCACGGCCAGTGAATTTAAACTCAACTCTTGGCATCAAGAGCCCGCTGATGAGCCAACTTGGTGTTCCTAGGCGAAACCCCACACAAGACACGGCATAAATCTAGAAAAATTGCTGAGTTTTAATTCACTGGCCGTGAAAGCCAACCACACATCTTAGTTACTGTATTCTAGTGAATACAAAAGTACGGCACTTCCAAACACTTTTAAGCAATCGTACAGATAGAATTTAACACAATGAAACAGTAACTCGTCATGTGGGCTTCAAGAAGCGAACTGAGCAGGCACTACCTTTGTTGCGTGCTTGTGACCAATAATGATACATACGGTACTTATTATTGGCCACGAGTGGAGTGAACGGGAAGGGAGGGAGATACGATCGACATTTTACAATAGATGGCCTTGGTGCGAATGATGTCTGGCGCAGTACTGCGGCGATGAACACCTGTCCGAATTATCCGAATGCCGAAGGTAGGGTTTACTGTATACTGTATTTTTATAAGCAGACCTTGGGTTATGCGTCTTGTGTAATTTAAGGATGTTATTCATGCATCTTAGCATGCTCATACTTCAATAATTTTTAAAGCACATATTGCATTAGCATGTTCCAAATAAACTGAGTCTTTCAAAGCAGTATTTTAGGTGGCTTACGTGTATGTAGTTTGTGATTTAATTGCTTTCACATATGTTTTGGTGGATGAGTTTTGAGTCTTATCAAGATAAATATTTTTACAAAGTATAGGGTGATTCTGGGAGAGATACCACAAATTTTGCATCCTCTGTTATATCCTGATGGGATTATCATGAAATTGATTGAAATTTGATGGTTCATAATTAGTATCCATGTTACATGGCATGCTTGGCAAACGAAAAAGTAAAAGGATGTGTCCCCAGCTTTACCCCCAGCAGTGCAGTATACCACCACACCAGACCGGGAAAGTAACCTTGCACTAAATTAATAGTAATATAGGGAGAGTATATGACAGATCCTTGCTGGGGCCATGTGGCGGGCAGACCACTGGCAATGTAAGGCACTGGTGCTAGCAGGAGCATAGCGGCCAACTAGAGCTCGCGTCAGCCGGGAAGGCGGCCGGCTCTCTGGGATTTGCGCAGAGATACATGTCCACTGACTACACACTAGCTCAGATTCTCAAGACAGACTGACTGTGATTGGTGGGATGGAAGTGAGGCATGACGTAATGGCAGCGTTGTGTTCTGCACACCGCCTTCCCGGCTGACTCACGCTCTAGTTTATCACATTACATGTTTTAACGTATTTTAAAATCATTACTTAGGCCTTTATGAATTTCAGAGTAGTTAAATGCTATCTTTCCTTTTCGAGACACATGTTGCATTGATATCAGTAGTTTTGTATATAGACTCATGATCTACCGATTAACGGTCACGTTAAACTACAAGCTTCCTTTTTTTGTAACACTCACCGTAATTCATACTGACTGATATTTTGTATCAGTGCAGTTGCTTCATTCTCGAGAGCCTCCAGAGCATGCGGATTGTTTCTGTATATCTTTTGTTTGAAGTTCTTCCACAAACAAAAATTGCACACAAACAAATCGGGGGACTGGGGGGGAGGCCATACGCGCGGCTTATTATTCTGTCATCAAAGATGTTGCGAAGAGCCGTAATTCAGTGTTCTGCCGTATGAGCTGTTGCAACATCCTGTTGAAAAAAATGTGTAGTTCTTTCCTTCCTACACTGAAGAAAATGGAAATTGCAACACCATGAAGGCATTGGTCGTTTGTGTTGATTTTCAAGATATGGAACGATGCCATGTAGGTATGTAAATGGTCAAAGTTTCAGACCCATTGGATTGTTGCTACAGGTCTCCCCACGTGATTGGTCGCGGATGAATCAACTCCAGTATACGGACTCTGGTGTAGCGTAGTTGACTTTCAGTCTGTGCAGTGAAGTGTTCCCCGTCAAACATGCCTCGACGACAGAGAAGAGCACGCTATCAACAACTGTCGCCGTTTGAGAGGGCTCGGATAATTGCGCTGTGTGAGGCTGGATTATCGCTAAGGACTGTCGCTGCACGTGTTGGCCGACTGGCATCTACGGTACAACGTGTATGGCAGCAGTGGTCAAATGAAGGTACCCACACTTGTAGACCTGGCACAGGCCCAGCGCGACAGACAACTGTGAGAGAGGATCGCCGCATCATTCGGATGGCCCGGATGGAACACCATGCAACAGCAGCGCAAATTCGAGCAGCTGTGGCACCCCACGTTACACAACAAACAGTTGGTAATCGCCTGCGTGCAGCAGGCTTACGATCCCGTATCCCTGCAGAAGGTGTAAGGCGACGTGTAAGGCTGGCCTGGTGTCGAGAACAATCGACATGGGTCGATGAATGGCATAGGGTCGTCTTTAGTGATGAATCGCGCTTCTGTCTTGCCCGCAGTGATCGCCGGAATCTTGTGCGCCGACGTACCGGGGAGAGGGGCCGCTCAGACCTTATTGTCAAGAGGCACAGAGGGCCAACACCAAGCATTATGGTCTGGGGAGCTATTGGCTTTAATGTGAAATCACAATTAGTGCTTGTTGAGGGCACTATGACTGCTCAACAATACGTCGATAGGGTACTCAATCCTGTGGTTGTCCCTATGATGGCGAACATTGCTAATGGGATGTTTCTGCAGGACAATGCCCGGGTTCACACTGCACACATCTCCAGAGAAGCTCTCCACGACATCACAACCTTAGAATAGCCCGCCAGATCCCCGGACCTCAGTCCTATTAAGCATGTGTGGGATCAGATGGGTCGACAACTGGCCAACCGTCCTCAGCCACCCACAACTATGGAACAACTGACCCGTGCAGTGCAGCAAGCATGGGCCACAATTCATCAGGGTGCAATCCAGGGCCTTATTGACTCCATGCCTCGACAATTGATCAATGTATTGCAGCTCGTGGTGGGCACATCCTGTATTGATTGTTGTCCAAACTTGCGGTCAGAGGGACCTGAAAGTGTAATCATCGAATCACAACCGAACACTCGTCCTGCATGTTCAATTGCAGCAATGTAGCACCACTCCTTCTGGGTGTTGCAATTTCCATTTTCGTCAGTGTAGGTTTAAAGTTCTGAGAATGGTCGCTGGATATGGCTCGCATACGATTCTAAATTAATTGTTTCATAAAGGACTATAGGCCCAATTATTCTTTGAGCACTTACCACACACCACACACCTACTTTTAAGTCATGTTATGGAACTTCAATAAATGCATGGGGATTTTTGGCATCTCAATAAAATGTGTTTTGAGTGTTTCCATATCCAGTCAAGTGAAACCATACTTCGACACTCATAACAATCAGACGATTCCGTCGTGGATAGACTGCAACATACAGCAACAAATTCTTGGTTGCACGTGTAAAAATGACAATGTAATAATCCTTTATATAGATAAAATGAAAACCGACAGTAGTGGCTACGCTGGCTAAAGCGCAGCATTAGGTCATGGGGCCAAGCTCTCGGCTGACTCGGTAGACGCGTGGGTTCGAGCCCCACCGTCGGCTGTCCTTGAAATGGTTTTCCGTGGTTTTCCATTTTCAACACCAGGCAAATGCTGGGACGGTACCTTCTGACAGGCCACGGCCGCTTCCTTACACATCCTTGCCCAGTTTCATTCACCATCATTCATTTCATCTCTCATTAACTCCTCTCATGAGGTTGGCATCAGGAAGGGCATCCGGGCGTAAAAACCATCGCCACAAAGACTTCCATCGCATCTCATCCCCGACCCCGTTGGAAAACGGGAATAATAAGGGGTAGACATACAATACAATAGATAAAATGAAAGTTTGTCTGTCTTTTCTGAATTTCCATGGAATTTTGTGTTATTTACTTGTTCTAGACCGTTTTATGATTGCGTGCAAACATAAGATTTTAATTTGTTTGCATGCTTATAACTCGAAAATGGCTGGGTGGATCAACTTAAAATTTAGTATGGGTACCCATCCCAGGCTAGGCACCTGTCATGTAGATAACTCTTCACCATACCTCTTAATAAAAGAGGGTCTATGGTGGTAACCCCTTCAAAATACTTCATTTTATGCCCCATGATGTGAGAAACAAAACTCGGAAAGTCCCAGAGGTACCCCAAAAACCATGTTTTTAAGGCCAAGAAACAACCGTATACAAAATAGTTGTATTATAGCATCCCAGTTATGGAAGATAGAATGAGAAAAGGATGAATCTACTTGATAAACCGGTAATAATATATAGTAGAGTCTCGCAAACTCGGCACGCCGGATTTCTCGGCCACCCTGACAGGAGAGAAAAAATGATGATTTTTGTTTGTTTTTGTGGTTCCGCAGAGAGCGTTATTATGTTTTCTTTTGTCTTCTCCATCAATGGAATTATGGACAGTTAAATACGACGCGAAACAAGTTGACCTACAGTACATAGTAAGAAGAGTAATGACGACCTGATAAATACAGGTAAATGCACAAACTGTTGGCAGTAAGAAGTAAACAAACGGTTCTCATGCAGAGCGTTGTATTTATTTGTTTGCGCATTCTCCGTGACACGCAGCAAGACATTCTGTTGGATGCAGATATTGTAGCGGCTGTCACAAGAAATTATAAAAATCTACGATCATGATGACGTTGCAGATTGCGGAGTAGTGGAACTAAAAGTCACTCATACCGAGGGATTTAATGCCACTGAAACTACTCTTCGGTACTTTGAACATCAAGGTGCATCCACTATGGACATTCTGTTTCTTCTCCGTCTTCATGACGAGGCTTGAAGAAACAGGTTTCAAAGCGAAAAGCAAAAGAACATTACTTTTTTTTTGCTAAAAAGTAAATGGTAATTTTTGTTAAGTGAAAAAACTATTTGCCTTCAGGAATTGTTTTGTACATATACTGTACAGTGTACATATTATAAAAATAATTCGTACGACTAGTTTTTCTAAGTTTTCTTCTATATTTACAGTAATTGTTTTCCTTGATTCTTATGCAGTACAGTAATATATTCAAGTATTGTAATTATAGTGGCTTAATCGTTTTAAAATTTGTGTTTCTGTTAAAAACAAATAAATGTACTGCATTGCGTTACTTTTAAACAAAAAAAAACCAGCTTATTTCCTTTTTTTAACACATTTCCCGATAACTCGGCATTTTCGCGAACGCGGCCACCCTTCGGTCCACATTAGGCCGAGCGCGAGACTCTACTGTAACTAGTTTTTTCCCCCTGTTAAGTACAAAAAAACGTATGAGGAACAGGTAGTTCTGCTAGTGATAATATAAATATAACATATTATGATATTAATAAAATAAAATATTTATTATTACTATTTATAAATACAGTACATAGTAAGTAAGGGCTTAGTACAATACTTGAATAACATACCTTCTGAATGGCCTTGAATATCTTAATGTACGTTATAAAATAAGGCATCTCTACCGAAATGTTGAGTGGGATCTCTTCCTAAAGTGCGGTAGATTCCGCTCTTACACTTTTGTGTATAGAAATCAATACAAGCAAATAGACCTAACTTATTGCACTTTGAATGAACACATGTAAAAACTTAATTGCACGCTCTACTGAATCAGTTATAATGAATACAATTAGCGAACTGTTGCAACATCTGTTCACAATGCTTTCCCTTAAGCACTGATAAGTGGATATATTGCCATCTACAGGGCGGACCACACAAACAAACAAAAAAAAAAGGTGACTGAAGGAATTTTGTAAAAGGGTAATAAATAATTTTTTTTAAGAAATCCTTTTTTTTTTTTGGGTCCACTCTCGTATATTTAGAAAGTGAAGCATCTCTACTGGCATGGAATCTCTCCCAAAATCACTGGCACTCGGTTAGTCAATGCCAATATTTAGCAGACAATTGGGAATAAATGGTTGTAGCTTTGGGCACACTTGAATTACATGATACAGGCTCAGAAGATGGACAGACTAGGTCCAGTCTCCCATTGGTAGCTTCATGATATTTCCTTGTATTAGTTTTTGCATAGTTTTGAAATAACATGCAGCAGACTAAGGATTATCTGCAATCTTCAAAAATTTGCTAGAGAACTAGAAAGAAAGGAAGAAAGGGATTTCATTTGTATTGACAAGGCATAACCGTAAATCATGATTCTTTTAGAAATGTTTTTAGTATTAAAAGAAAAATATTACACTTAACATGGAATAGAAATTGCATTAAATTATCAATATATAATGTATGTAAAAACTTTATTGCACGCTCTACTGAATCAGTTATAATGAATACAATAAAGCAAAGCCAACTCCACACAGGCCATGGAGGCCTTGGGAGTAGTGGAAGGTAGAGGTTTCCACTTTTTGTGACATCGGCACTAGATGAGATGGATTTGTCAGCTCCACGCCTGGCCGTCTTGGCTCCCAGGAATTACCCTGGTACTCATTTCTGGTGTAGGCTGAGTGAACCCCAGGGCTATTTGCGTTTGCGAAAGTGGTAGTTTTGTTTCTGAAATCCACTAGCTGGAGGGGGATCGAACCCACTCTCTTTCAGTTAGAAGCTCAGTGCTTCTACCGACTGTGCCACGCATGCTCCCATTATATGGTAATAACAAGCATAAAAGATACCAAATAGCAAACGTATTGCATTTGAAAAATATATTAAGCAGAGATGTAAGCCTCCGTGGCTTAGGCGGCAGCACGCCGGCCACTCACCGCTGGGTCCGTGGTTCAAATCCCGATCACTCCATGTGAGATCTGTGCTGGACAAAACGGAGGCAGACAGGTTTTTCTCCGGATACTCCGGTTTTCCCTGTCAAAATTTCATTCCAGCAACACTCTCCACTATCATTCCATTTCATCTGTCATTCATTTAATCATTGCCCCAGAGGAGTGCGTCAGGCCTCGGCAGCCGGCACAGTCCATATCCTCGCCGCTAGATAGGGGCTTCATTCATTCCATTCCTGACCCGGTCGGAGACTGGAAACAGGCTGTGGATTTTCATTTTTCATTAAGCAGAGATGTAACAAGCTGTATGAACTAGGAACAGTTTGAATTCAGTAGCAGTTGCAATAGTAATTCTAAGTTAATTTTGGATTTTTACAGCAAAGCTAGGAAACATTTCCTGATGTTTATTTACATGAAAGAAGAAATACTGTGAAGTGTGGGTTTTCTGATTGGAAATCATGCTTTGTAATTAGATTGTTACCAGAAGTTCTGAGAGTACTTGATGGTGGAAAATCATAGAATTGAAGTTAAGACATGCCATTCCAGGTCATGAAAGTCTTAAGTTGGAGACTTGAAAATTCTGCTACTTATGGTCTTGTTATGATAGGATGTGGTGAAAACCAGCTTGTGCCTCTGTCTAGTTTCTACAGCCCTTTTTTGTAATCAGTATGTGATAGATATAAACTTTGCTCATGTGTCCCAAATGCTCTGACGTATACTGCAGAGTTCTTCTAGACACACCCCACTCACATCCTACAGAAATCCATACACATAACCTATAATATGCTTTTAGAACTTTAAAAAATCAATCCTTTCAAGTATTTTCATGCACCAAAAAAGAAACTATGTGTTTCAAAAAGTGAGTAGCCTATATTTGAAGTACTGTACAGTTTATTTGCCTATATGGTATCATTTGTTTAAGAAGGCAATAAGGAGTTTGAAGAGGAGAAGAAAACTAATTAAAACACAAGAACCGCCCCCAAGATGCTCGTTCCTCCCTCTGTCCATTCCTGGTGTGTTTTCTGTTTTGTAAATAATGTAATAAAGATGTATATTTATGTGACAGTTTGTGGCATGTCTTGCTATGTTTGTTAAAAAGGCTTTTTAATCCTTAATGAAGTAGCAGAATTCTATTTTATTTTATCATGTACAATTTTGATCGGTGAAAGCATGACTTTTCCTGTAAATGCATCACCACTGCCATCCAATCTATCTATATATATAAAGCACAGAGTTTGTCTGTCTGTCTGTCTGTCTGTCTGTCTGTTATGTATACAAATCTACACCGTTTCACCGATCTGAACCAAAATTTGTATACTTACCCTTTGGAACCCTGCGGGTAACCCCGACAACATTACATTTCGGACAGACCACCCCATGCCCTCCATTTAGGCCCTTTTGCACAAATCTACACCGTTTCACCGATCTGAACCAAAAGTTGTATATTTAACCTTTGGAACCCTGCGAGTAACACTGTCCACTTGAAATTTCGGACAGACCACCCCATTCCCTGCATTTAGGCCCTTTGGTCCAAATCCACACCGTTTCACCGATCTCAACCAAAATTTGTATATTTACCCTTTGGAACCCTGCGAGTACCACTGACCACTTAAAATTTCGGACAGACCATCCCATTCCCTGCATTTAGGCCCTTTGGTCCAAATCTACACTGTTTCACCGATCAAAACCGAAATTCGTATTCTTACCCTTTGGTGCCCTGCGAGTAACACTGTCTGCTTGAAATTGCGGACAGACCACTCCATTCCCTGCATTTAGGCCCTTTGGCCCAAATCTATACCGTTTCACCGATCTCAACCAAAATTTGTATATTTACCCTATGGAACACTGCGACTAACACTGTCTGCTTGAAATTTCGGACAGACCACGCCATTCCCTGCATTTAGGCCCTTTTTGCACAAATCTACACCGTTTCACCGATCTGAACCAAAATGTGTATACTTACCCTTTGGAACCCTGCGAGTAACACTGTCTGCTAGAAATTGCGGACAGACCACTCCATTCCCTGCATTTAGGCCCATTGGCCCAAATCTACACCGTTCCACCGATCTCAACCAAAATGTGTATATTTACCCTTTGGAACACTGCGACTAACACTGTCTGCTTGAAATTGCGGAGAGGCTACTCCATCCCATGCATTTAGGCCCTTTGGCACAGATCTACACCGTTTCACCGATCTGAACCAAACTTTGTATACTTACCCTTTGGAACCCTGCGAGTAACACTGTCCACTTAAAATTTCGGACAGACCACCCCATTCCCTGCATTTAGGCACTTTGGCACAAATCTACAGCGTTTCACCGATCAGAACCAATATTCGTAAACTTACCCTTTGGTACCCAGCGAGTAACACTGTCTGCTTGAAATTGCGGACAGACCACTCCATTCCCTGCATTTAGGCCCTTTGTCCCAAATCGACACCGTTTCACCGATCTCAACCAAAATTTGTATATTTACCCTTTGGAACACTGCGACTAACACTGTCTGCTTGAAATTGCGGCGAGGCCACTCCATCCCTTGCATTTAGGCTGTTTGGCACAAATCTACACCGTTTCACCGATCTGACCCCAATTTTATATACTTACCCGTAGAACCCGACGAGTAACACTGTTCACTTTAAATTTCGGACAGACCACACTATTCCCTGCTTTTTGGCCCTTTGGCAGAAAACTACACCGTTTCACCGATCTCAACCAGATTTTACATAATTACCCTTTGGAACTCGACGAGTAACACTGTCCACTCGAAATTTCGGACAGACCACTCCATTCCACGCATTTAGGCCCTTTGGCACAAATCTACATCGTTCACCGATCGAAAACAAAATGTGTATACTTACCCTTTGGAACCCGATGAGTAACACTGTCCACTTTAAAATTTTGGACAGGCCACTCTATTCCCTGCATTTTGGCCCTTGGCACAAAACTACACCGTTTCACCGATCTCAACCAGATTTTACATAATTACCGTTTGGAACTCGACGAGTAACACTGTCCACTCGAAATTTCGGACAGACCACTCCATTTCCCGCATTAAGGCCCTTTGGTACAAATCTACATCGTTCACCGATCGAAAACAAAGTGTGTATACTTACCCTTTGGAAGCCGATGCGTAACACTGTCCACTTGAAATTTCTGACATACCACTCCATTCCCTGCATGTAGCTCAGGAATTCCTCGGGGTTGCCAGCTTCCTAACTCACCAGTCATGAGCCCTTGAGGGTGTACCAGAAGTGGTGGGTCTACACACACCCTGCCTCTTTGAGGGCCTTGAGCAGAAGACAGGAGATATTATGAAAAGGAAAAGAAGGCAGACCCCTCAAAGAATGAGGGTATCAGGAAAGATGAGACAAAGCCAATTAAGGCGGGAAATTGAAAGACTCCCTAGCCCTCGGATACCCTAATACAGTCTGGGTCGGAAGAGAACAAGAGTTGACCAAGGGAGGCCGACAGGAAAGAGAACTGAAATGAGCCCGGCACCAGGAAGTAGAAGCGATGCCAGACTCCGCTGGGGTTCCGTGGTCGCCAACCCACGTCCCACAAGTTGTGAGACCCTGGGGGGGTGTCAGTTGTGAGAATAGATTGCTGATTCATCGTGAGGTGACTTGAGAGTACTTTCCAGAGCCCGCCGTGTTATCTCCTGCTGTCTATGCTGATGCCAGCACAGGGCCGTTGCGAAACAGTGAGTGATTCCCGGTCAATCTGTATAGGACGGGGAACCCCGAACGTGTGTCATCATATTTCGTCATCATCTGCGATCATCTCAGGTTCGTGCAGCTTGGACCTATATTCTTTGTCTTTGCCGAGCAGTACGCTCTTTCACTAGACGCATCCAGTACAGGCCTAAGCCAGAAAATAAGGTTGAGACTTTGGAAGACATCGAAGCTAGACACCTGAATTACCTGTATCAGTTTTAAAATAACACCATGTTCGTTTAGTAGTCATTTTTTCATTACCTTATTATTATCATCATAAGTGCAAATGACCTAGATGTTACGCGCATCATACCAATAATCACCGCCGAATAAAGTCTTTCTCGACTGTGATTTTTAAAATATTTATTTTTGGTTGGTTGGTTCTTAAGTTTAGGGGCTGCGACAACGTGGTCATGTAGCCCCGTGTACTTTGGGTGTGTGTAGAATCTGTCTGATAACCGGTGTTAATTGTGATGACTGTATTAGTGTGTGTTATCTGTTTTTTAATTTAAGTACAAACTGCAACTTAGAATTCTTCAAATAGTTCGTACTTTTGCCGCCAAGCGCCACCGTCAACGACTACTAGGCCAAGTTCGGAACTTAGCTACTAGACGCCACTGCAGTCGGCTCTTGGCAACGGACGTAGACATCTATGAGCGTTGTTTACCTATCCAATTTAGCTTCACACAGGTGTAATTAGTGGAAGGTTCAATAACATGCCATAAATCTGACATGGGACCGCCGGCTTTACTTCCCCTCCGAAGAAAGGCATACTGACGGATTTTAACGCTCTTAAAATATCCGACGGCTTCGGCCGGGTTTGAACCCGCTATCTTGGGCATAGAAGCTCAGCATGCTACCAAATACGCCACCGAAGCCGCCATATAGTTATTTTTATTACAGTGCATTGTGTACATTATACGTTGAAGTGTCAGTTCAATACCGGTAGTAGTTTCCCTTATCATCCTCATCATAAGAGCAAATGACCTACAGTAGATGTTACGCCCATTATACCATTAATCACCACACACAATAAGTCTTCCTCGCCTGTGAATTTTGAAATATGTATTTCTATTACGGTAGTTTGTAAGTTTGACGTGTCAATTCAACAGTAGTTTTTATTATCATCCTTATCAAAAGGGCAAATGACCTAGATATTACTCCCTCATTGTCTTTGGGGGCAAATGACTTAGATTTTAAGTCCATTATATTTCTAAGGAGACCTTAAAACATTATCATCATTCCACCGGGCGAAGCCGGGTACTACTGCTAGTAAGTTATAAAAGTTAGTTAATCCTTAGAGAAATACTATCTCATGGGAAAAGTGTTGCAATCGAAAGTTTAAAAAAGGATGCTCAGGACTTCATATCACCTTTGCTGGTTGCAAATGACAAAAATGGAGAGTTTGTGATCTTCAAAATTATGTTAAAACAGGATACATATTTAGTTGATAGATGTGAATAGACTAAGGCCGGTATTACACTTTCAAAGAAATTTGTCAAAGATCTTTGATAAAAGATATGACAGTGTAATGGGGAAATCTTTTATAAAAGGTGGTTTATAAAATGTCTTTTATAAAATGTATGAGCATCATCCTATCTTTGATACAAGATTCAAACCAAAATGGCGGATCATAACAGCTGGAATATTAGGCTACCACAGCAAATATGCTCATATCAGAGTGTGAAATGCATGAAATGTTACATAATATGTTACATAATGAATCGTATACAATGTAAAACATAAATAACAGATAGAAATTGTAGGTAAAAATAGCCGAGGCTATATGCGCTGCACACAAAGGACGCGCATTTCAGGATATAAAGAGTTAATCATCATCATCATCATCATTTCCCCTTATCCAGCTCCTGCCGGGTCGGGGTATTTATGGCACTTCTCCACTTTCCTCTTTCCTTCCACCATTCTTCTTCCACGATCTTGTCCCAGTCCAGATTTCTTTTTCTCACGCTGTTCTTCACTGAATCAATCCACCTTGTTCTAAGTCTTCCCCTTGCTCTCTTACCCTTGCACTTTGCCTCCAGCATCTGTCTTGGTATTCTATTTTCCTCCATCCTCTTTACATGTCCAAACCACCTTAGTTTATTCTTCTCAATTCTCTCATTTAGTTTTCCCATCCCAACTTCCTTCCTAACATCTTCATTCCTCACTCTGTCTTTCCTTGTCTTACCTATCATACTTCTTAGGAATTTCATTTCACTGGCTTGGATTCTACTCTCTTGCCTGCTCGTCAGGGTCCAAGTCTCAGCTGCATACGTTAATATGGGTACATAGTACATTTTATACATTACCTCCTTGCTTTTCCTTGGTACTTCCTTATCCCAAACAAGTTTTCTTACACTTTGATAGAATGCATTGCTCTGCTGTACCCTCCTGCCAATCTCCATGTCCAACCTACCAGTTTGCATCAATTCACTTCCTAGGTATTTGAACGTGTCCACAATTTCCAAACTCTGACTTCCAATTTTCACAATGCCCTTTCCTTGTCTTTCCCCTCTTGTCATCACCATGGTCTTGCTTTTCTCTATACTGATTTTCAGGCCATACTTCTGAATATTTTCGTTCAGTGCATCTAGTTGTTTTTGCACTTCTTCGGTGTTCCTTCCCCAGACCACAATATCGTCTGCAAATAATAGTAACTTCATTTCTTTATGTTCATATGCTTCCTTTGTTTCCTTTACAATTTCATCCATTACCATTATGAATAAAAGAGGTGACAGCACACTCCCCTGTCTTAGTCCAGTCTTGTTCCTAAACCAATCTGTCTTTCCAACAGGGGTCAGAACCCTGCTAACACAGTTGTTGTACATTGCTTGCACCATTTCCAACATTTCTCTTCCCAGTCTCTTCTTAACCATGGTTTCCCATACCTTCTCTCTGGGGACACTATCATATGCCTTTTCTAGATCTATGAAAGTCATGATCAAATCCTCTCCATATTCCCAGTTCTTTTCCATCACCTGCCTCAAGCTAAAGATTGGGTCCACTGTGGATCTTCCACTCCTGAAGCCATACTGTTCCTCTTGCAACTCTCCTTCCACCTTTCTTCTCATTCTTCTTTTTAATATCCTTTCCAGTATTTTTACTATCTGTGATATGAGAGTGATCCCTCTATAGTTATCACACACTTTCTTGTCCCCTTTCTTAAACACTGGTATTATTAGCCCTTTCACCCAGTCTTCTGGTACACATTTCCGTTTCCACACACACTTTAGCAGTCGATACAGCCATTGCATACCAACAGGTCCAGCAGCCTTTATCATTTCTACACTGATCTCATCCACCCCTGTTGCTTTTCCCATCTTCATTTTCTGTACTGCTAATTCTACCTCCAGCATTGTTATATCATCTTCTGTTATAGAGTCGTCAGGCTGTGCCACTTCGATCTCACCAGTACAATTGCTCACGTTCAATAGCTTATCGAAATACTCCTTCCATCGTCCCTTTATCTCTTCCGGGTGTGTTAACAACTCTCCATCTTCCTTTTTCACCAGCTTTGTAGTAACCCTTTCTTTCCTCTTACTTCTTAGAAGCCCATACAGCATCCTTTTACTGCCACTTACATCTGTTTCCATTCTTCGTGTAAATTCTTCCCAACTTTTCTTCTTTTCTTCTCCTACCACTTTCTTACACCTCCGTTTGCTGTCGTGATACTTCCTTTTGCTTTCTTCTGTTTGATCTCGGTTCCATTCTTTCCATGCAAACTTCTTTTCTTTCACTGCTTTCCTCACTTCCTCATTCCACCACGGTGTCTCCTTCTCTTTCACTCTTGTTGACGTCCTACCACAAGCACTCTCTGCTGCACCAGCAAATGCCTTTTTAAAGTGGGACCATTCCTCTTCTACATTTTCCACTTCAGTAACTGGGGTTTGTTGCTTCAATCTCTCCTGAAAATCTTCATGTACAGCTTTGTCTTTCAATTTCCATACTTTTATTTTACTTTCTCTGATCTCCTTTAGGTTTTCCAATTTTCCCCATCTAAATTTTGCCACCACAGTTCTATGGTCCCCATCAAATGCTTCTCCTGGTAAAGCTGTCACATCCATCAGCTTTCTGCGATTTGTCCTTTCCACCAGGAAGTAGTCAATTACTGATTTTGTTCTTCTATCACCCCACCCATATCTCGTAATTTTCCTGCTGTTTTTCTTCCGAAACCATGAATTACCCACTATCAGTCCATTCCTTTCACAAAAGTTTACAAGTTCCTCTCCTTCCCGGTTCTTTTTCCCATATCCATATGGTCCAACGACTTCTTCCTTTCCTTGTCTCTCATTTCCGACTTGTGCATTCATATCTCCCATGATCACCACTTCTACATCTGAGATTACTCTTTCTACATCCTCCAGGAATACTTCAATATTTTCTTCTCTGTTTCCAGTCTGTGGTGCATACACTTGTATGAAGTCCATCACGTCATTCTTCATCTTCATTCTAATTTTCATTATTCTGTCACTCACACACTCTACCACTTCAACATACTCCTCCAGTTGTTTCGAGGTTATCAGTCCCACACCATTTTTTGCCTCTTGGCCACCACTCCAGTAAAATGTATATCCTTTCCTCAATTTCTTCCTTCCTTTACCGTTCCATTTCACTTCACTCAGCCCCATCATTCCAACCTTCTCCCTCTCCATGAAGTCTACCACCTCCTCCACCTTGCCTGTCAGGGTCATGACATTCATGATTCCCACTTTCATTTCGGTTACTGGTCGCCCATTTCTCACAGTTCCCCCAGTACCAAAGGAACTGCGCGTCGCCTGCAGGGTACGCCCTAACCTTTTCCGAATCATGGGAAGTGCCATTTCCATTTTAGGCTATTATTACGATGAGGTCGCCACTCCCAAAGGCATTTTATGAAGCTACTGCCAGCTATTATTCAGGCCGCCCCTAACATGGAGAACAGACGCCCTTGCAGTCGCCCCTAACATGGGAAACAGACGCTGCCGATTGATGCTGTACTCATACTATTCCCCGAGTACTGGGTTGCCTCTTCCGCAATCTCCACCGTTCCGAAGTCCATCTTCTCCGCTGCAGATTCCGTTGAGGTCTTCGCACGTAACCCTGTGCACGGGGCCTATGTTATACCCCATAGGACTGGGTCCTCACCAGAACTTAGCCGGTACTGTAGTTCCATGGTATATTACAGTACCGTTGCCCACCCCCGCGACGTGGACGCGCCTGGCAAGAATTATCCATGTAGCCAATTAGGATTGACTCATGGACCGGGTTAAGGAGCTGTCTAAATCCAGCCTCCAAGAGTTAAGTAGGCTGAAATAAGCCGTGAATAGTAGTGCATTTTATGTTATAATATTTGTTTTATAATTTTTCAATTATACTTATGGTATTACAAACGAGTGTAAATAAGCACTTTATCTTGACCGGTACATAATGCATCTAACCAACCATAAAACGGCAGTGTCTAGTTAGCGGTATAAGTAGATCGCTCTAGTCTGGTTCGAGGGGACCTGGGATCGAATCCCACTTAAGGCGTGATTTTTTACTTCGTATGTTTCAATTTTCTTTGCTGGGGCAGTGTTTTTTCGAACGTCACCATCATTCATTTCATCATATATTATTAATAATTAAATATTAATGTAGTTTTTCAAGTGCTCGTACTGCAGCTCGTTCACCAAGTTTTACTCGTAATACACTTTCACATGGGCGACCCATGGTTTAACCCATATACGTTCACTTTATCTTTCCGTTTCTTTTACATATTGCCACCACAGAATATAAACTACCGTAATACAGTAAAGTGAACAAGGAACTGTCCTTCATCCATTTTGCTGAATTATGATAAAATATTTGATGTAGTGTAATGATGTGATTATTGCTTTGTATAACTTTTATAAAAGTTCAGTTTTATAAAATATTTGATAAAATTTCTTTGACAAATTTCTTTGATAGTGTAATACCGGCCTAATATGAACTTCAATCCAAACTCATCAAACATTCCTCCATGTGTACAGTAGGAGCCATGGTTCAGAATTATACTAAACCCTTTTGGGACTGTCACAACTGTGGAAAAGTACATCAATTTTTAGAAATCTATTTTGTATAAAAATCATCCACTGTTTATTCAGCATTACACCTAGTGTCATCTGGTGTATCTGCTGATACTCTTAAGCTAAATAAAAATACAACCCTCCTTTAAAAAAATCAACAACAATAACATCATCCTTCAAGCAGTCCTAATATTCCTTCTAATACGATGCTAAACCAAACTCCTAGACATTACTTTCTCACTCAAGATATTCTCTTCATTTTAATTTACTTGTAGTCATAACTGTTCATCCTAGAAAACAAATCCTTTCAAATAATATTTCAATTAGCAATTACTTACTCCTATACAAGATTATTTACAACATTCTCCCTTGTTTCAGTTACTATCACTGAAGAAATCCTATCACTATCATTCATTCCTTCAAAATCATAGAAAGTGCACTGAACTTAAGATCTTAACGTTCAAAGTCCTATATGTCAATGATCGTGAATTATCTATCCTCAAGCTTATCTTTCCATCACACATGAAGTTAAAATTACCGGTCGATGGTTTCTCATCACAACAAAACTCATCAATATGCTAATATACAAAATTAAACACAACACAATACTCTATAGCTCTCCCTACATCTTGAACTCGGACAATCATTCTTATGGAACTAGGCATGCGAAGGACGTAGCCTTATATATCATTCACTCTTCTAAATACGGTAGAAATAGTTTCAAGTTCTCTGCATCACAGTTATATAATAAACTTCCCGATGAAGTAAAAAGTGCACCAACTTTGTCAGTATTTAAGAGGAAAACTACGAAAGTATTGTGGGAAAAATTCGATGCATCGTAATACATCAAATAAGCTCAAAAATCCTGTGCTTATCATTTTAAGAGACCTTGGTCTAAACAATCTTAGATATAGTATCAACTTTACTAATAGGCCTATGCCCTTATTCATCAATTTGTGTTACCTTCAGAATTTTCTTCCTGGTGTGTAAACACACATATTACTGTACAATTCCTCTGTACGAGCCTATGGCTCTTTGGAATTAATTGAATAAATATCATAACCTGCCTTCAATGGAACCGAACGAGACTCGCAAATTTTACCGGTAAAGAGAGGTTTCTGGTTAATGGAGGTAGGCCTATGTTAAAGTAATTAAAAGTAACTGTCAGCTGGTCTCACTTCCTATGTTTCTCCAGTTATTCCAACAATACCATATTCCAGTAGTGTGTCACATAGATTTATTTAGCATTGTTTAAGTTCTCATTTAGTCCTCATATTTACTTATAAAAATAATTGCATGAATCATTATCAGGCTTTTATTATTATTTTTATTTTTTATTTTTTATTTATTATTATATCACAGTTATTCTCAGATCATTGTCTGGTAAAATACCATGGTGTCCACAGGCAGGAAAAGTCAGGAATTTTGTGTTTGGTCAGGAAAAAGTGTGAAGAAATGGCATGAGTCAGGAAAAAATGGCGAAAAGTATTAGAAAGTCAGGAATTTTATATTAATCATACAGTATTTTGTGTTTTACAGCCATATTTTGATGTTACTAGTTCAACTAATCTCTGAAGATGAAAAGCAATAACTCACTGGACATTATGGTACGTTTCCATTTTTACAGTACATCATAGTAAAAATCTCTTTTCCCTATTTTTGTACGTTTTTTTTGGCGTTGGCGTAGGGATGTGGCGACCCCATCTCTATAGTTAAAGTTATTAAGTACTTTGATTTACGTATTATTGCATTATAATTTACTTTATTTTGTATTTTAAATGAATAAAGAGGCGAGCGTTGGGCAGCTATGGGGATGGTGGAGGCTGTAAATAAAAAAGATATATATATATATTCTCAATAAACTTTTTTCCCGATGTTACGATGACTTCGCGAGTCAGGAATTTTGTTGAGAAATGGTCAGGAAAAGTCAGGAAAATTGGCATTGAAAATTCTGTGGACACCATGAATACAAAGCAATCATGCAGATTATATTGAATCAAAGCATAATCATCACCTTAATTTACATCACTGCCAATGAATTTACGAACTATCCTAGTTGTAGCCAATATCACTGCCTTCTGTATTAATTTATACAGGTTTGTGTTCAGATCAAGCTCTTTTAGCCGTTGCAGAAGATGTTTAGGAACCACGGTAGTGCTTTAGATGACTATTGGTACATAATATCATTATTGTTAGTAGTAATGGGAATATTTTATCAATGCAGTGTCACCATGACTCCCGCTTCTTCTTTCAAATTTAGTGCCAAGGTTTACTGGCAAGGTGTATCCAACTTTATAATTGTAATTTTTCATGCCATCATCTACCATAAAATCATCTACACCAGTTACACTCACTCAGTATAACTTAGGAATTAGTTAGTAATCTATGTTGAGATCTGACATATCTCCAAGCTGTAGGAATTCACCAAACTTTCTCCAAGTCGTAGGAGAAATAGTTGCTACTTCACAAAGCTATAGTGGATCTCTAACATGTGTTAACACTTTAATAGTCGGCGGCGGCGGCTGTAACTCGATTCTGCATACACATACTTCTTCCTGTAAAGAGCTTTTCAATCCAGCTTGTGGATGTGTTTCTGATGACTAAACAGGCCAATCCTGACATAAAACATGCACCCACATAAATTGCACTGAATGGTCGGGGGAAGGGCGGGGTTGTAATTGACGAAGCTTTCTTGCTTGTCGCTTTGCCTCTCCATGTCTGCGACATTCTTCTTCAAATAAGTTGACAGCGGTCGATGTAGTGTTCTGCCTCAGTAAACAGTCTGCAGCAGATGTTTCCCATGAGTGGATATGTATACCAGTCGTCGTCATGATGTGTTTTAGCTGGTCTTTAAAACTCTTCAGAGGGGCCCCATGGGGTCTAGTGCCGGAGCAAAGTTCACCATAAAGGAATTGACGTGGAAGCCTGGTATCACTCATACAGTGAACATGGCCTAACCATCTCGGTTGATGAACGATGATGGTTGCCTCAATGCTATTGAGATGCGCTTTCTTGGGAACTGCAGTGTTGGTCATATATTCCTCCCACTTGATATTCAAGATATACAGTATCTCATCTTTTGTTGGTGGAAGTGCTCAAGTTTCTTGATATCACGGCGATAGAGTCTCCAAGTTTCACAGTCATACACTAGCTTTGAGATGACGACAGCTTTGTACACCATGAGTTTGGTATGCATCTTTAGGTCTTTATTCATGAAGACTGTGCATTAAGTGGCCAAATGCTGCATAGTCAGCCCCAATTCTTTTGTCAACATCCTGTTTGCAGGTGCACCATTTAGACAAGATGCTACCAAGATATGAAAAATGATCAACCTGCTCCAGTGTTGAGTCTAAGTTGGAGATATTGAACTCAGGAAGAAGTAATCCTGGGGCAGGCTGTGCAAGTACCTTAGTTTTCTTTGCATTGATGGTAAGATCAAAGTGATCACACACAGTGCTAAAGCAATTGACCGATTGTTGAAGCTCTGCAGGTGTCGGAGCAGGAGATGCGGTGTCATTGGCATACGCAGTCCTGTCACCCGGGTAACTTGGGTATGTCTCTGAGAACGAAGTCTTGCTAGATTGAAAAGGCCTCCATTGAAGCAAAACTTAATCTCTAAGCCTGGGTTGTTGGAAGATGATTCACATATCATGGCAGCCATGTACAATGCAAAGAGTGTTGGAGCAAGCTCACAGCCTTGTTTCAAACCGTGAGTGATTGGAAACTCATCTGATTCAGAGTTATCGTGAAGAACCTTCCCAGATATTCCATCATGAAGAGCTTGAACTATTTCCACATAGCGATCTGGACATCCAAAGTGCGCTAATACTTTCCACATAGCAGATCTTGGTACTGAATCAATGGCTTTTCCCAGTTCATAGAAAACTAAATACAGAGGCTCCTGTTGATTTGCACTTTATCTGGAGTTGTCTGGCACAAAATATCATGTCTCTTGTGCCCCTGGAGGTTCTGAAACCACATTGAGACTCGGGCAAAATCCTCTCCAAGATACTTTAGAGCTGGCTTAATAGAATCCTTGTGAGAACTTTACCTGCAATGGATAATAGCGATATACTACGGTAGTTCCCACACACACACTACGATCGCCTTTCTTGAAGATAGTGGAAATGTCTCTTCATGACCACATTTTAGCCACTAGATTAGAGCAGTAATACACAAGGTCACTTGGCATCATAGCAGATTGTCAGTCAGTGACCTATCATTAAGACGCATTGCACTGGTGAGAAGCATTTCTGAGAAGCATTAGGAGCTTAGTGTGGAATAAAGATGTCCCACAAAAAAGCAAGGAAGTGTTATACAGAAGCTACTATATCCCGATACTGGCCTATGCTTCAGAAACGTGGACAATGAAGAAAAGAGACATAAGCAGAATACAGGCAGGTGAAATGAAGTTCCTGCGAAGTAGGATCGGAGTAACAAGAAGAGACAGAGTGTGGAATGAAAAGGTCAGGGAAATGGTGAAAGAGGAGCCCTTGCAAGGTAGGATTGAGACATCAAGACTGAGGTGGTATGGACACTTAAAGAGAATTGATGAGAAGAAGATTCCCAAGAGGATACATGAGATACAGATGCAGAAGAAACGACCAAGGGGAAGACCAAGAGATAGATGGCTGAAAGGAGTGGAGGAATGTGTCAAGAAGAGAGGCGAGGACTGGACCAGAGTGACAGCGGAGAGGTGGTGGGAAGAAAGGACTAAGTGGTGAGGCTTATGTTCCAAACAGACCCAGCCTGGGGCTGGAAACTGTACAAGATGATGATGATGATGATGATGCACTGGTGAGAGAGTGCTAGGTCAGTCAGACCTGGTTTGGTATAAATATCAGCAAAACAACAACTGCAGTTCTTCAGCTATTGGGTCATGTTGTGTACATGAAGTACAGGTACAAGCCATCATGATATTAAACAGATAGTTTAAAATGTCTGAGGCAACCAGGACTTCGAATTTCCGGTCCAATGTTCTTACCAACTGAGCTACACTGACCGGCAAAAAAAGTGGAACCGTTAAAAGAGTAATATAAATAGTATAAAATTAGCCATGAAAAAGATGTAATCACATTTTAAAAGCTTTTCACGCATTAGAACAAACATCTGATTGCCTATAGAATTTGTATGAATGTCTGCATTATCGTGGTGAATGTACCAGTGTGGATATTTGTAGTTAGGGCCAAGATTGTCAATGAGGCTGCCTTGGCCTTCAGATAGGTACCATTCTGCAGTGGGAATGTAGTCATACAGTATGGTATATAATTTTCAAATTGTATTTCCACACCTAAGTCCTCGCATACTACAACCAATAATATTTTAGTTTTGGTACCTGGAGATTTGCATCAAATTACAAAGATTTAAAAAAATATTACACATACTTTTTATTTTCATTGTAAATTTAAGGATTTTGTTGTGCTTAAATGCATGCATATTTTGACACATTTTGGTACAACTTCCAAGGCAAACTCATTAGTCATGAGAGGTGAACATCATTGCCACTACACCTGCACTATTGAGACCAAGCCCCACTTCTCTCTTCCTGAACTTTTGTACTTCCTACACTTGCCACACACAGTGCATAGTGACAAAGTGAACTAGTCTGTCTTTACTGGCATGCTGTGTATCATAATGGGTGATTGCATTTTTAAAAATAAAATGTTCTGGAGTTGTAACATCTGTAAATATTTAATTGTAGATTTCCTCCAGAGATTTTAGTCTGCAGTATAAACTGCATTGACATGAAGTCATTAGCAATTGCCTATAGAATTTGTGTGATTACCTGCATTATCGTGGTGAATGTACCAGTGTGGATATTTGTAATTAGGGCCAAGATTGTCATTGAGGCTGCCTTGGCCTTCAGATTAGCACCATTCTTCGGTGGGAATGTAGTCATACAAGCAATCAGCAAAACCTTTCTCAGGATTAGTATGTTTTCAGATTCCTCTCCTATGGAAGTTAGTAATTCATTTGAGTGAGAACTGAGTAAACTGCATTCTGTTTTGCTGGGATGGTTTCTGTATCCTGTAATTATGGTAGTTATGGGCATAATTAAAATCACACTTGAGGGGGGGCAAAATGCTCTTGACTTCTTGCCTCTTAAGCAGTGTTAAAGTATTACCTTATGCAGCTGCTTCTGATTTATAATAATTTGCTGATTTAAGCATACACTTCTAAGATGTTTGGTGGATGATGTATCTCAATGTGAGGAATGGAGCGAGGAACTGCGGTAAAGGGTGCATGCTTGTTCAACTCAAACTTTGAGTGCTTTGTCCTTTATGACCACTTCTCCTTGCAAAATGCCTCTTCTCCCACCTTGCATCCTACTGAATGTGCACTGCAGTTGCTGCTTGGCATTGGATTGCGACTTCATTTTTTAAAAGTCCTCGCATTATTCTTTAAGCATTTGCCAAATATTGAGGTCGGGTTTTAAATTTTCCAATTGTTCATACTTCCTTCTTGGAGTGAACTAATGCCAATAACATGGTGGAGGAAGAGAGGTTAGAATGAGTTGCCAGCTGATTTCTTTGTTCCCATTGTAGAAACTGAAATATCTAACAACAAAATTGCCTACCAATTTTGGCTGTAATTGAGCTTCTTTTCAACTAAGGATGTCTCTCAGATTAAAGAATGGAATCTCCATTTATTACCTTTTTGGAAGAATGGTAAAGGTATGTCTATTAAAAAAAAAAACTGTTTGCTTGAAGTGGGCATAAACTACATAATAAAACAGATATATAACCTGCTAGTATATCTCGAAGTGAATAATAAACCATGTACCGTAAGCAACCAAGTGATAATTGTCAGCTGCTTGCTTTGAATGAGTCATATAATTTACATGGAGTTTGGGAACCAGTTGGCAACTCAGAAGTTGACGGTTGGTATCCGTGTCACACACAGAACCATCCCCACCTGCTGAGGCAGCAGAGGGAGGCAGTACTCTCTCAGAAGGGGACCTAGTATGGGGGGCAGCGCATGGTTTCCCTGCCTGGCCAGGCAAGCTGGTGGGACCAGCTCACTCCCAACCTGCCTCTGGTAAAGTGTGGGTACGCTGGTTTGGAGGTGATCATGCTCTCACCCAGGTGGATGTGCAGTCACTGAAGACGCTGTCGGAAGGGCTCGAGGCTCATCATCGTGCCAGGAAGAAGTTTCGGAAGTGAGTTTCTGCAGCCAGTTGCTAGTCTGTACAACTTTCAGGGATGTTACGAATTCATGACCTGAGTGAATACCTTGTTTTACTGTCAGTTCTGAGAAACTTATTATGGCTAGGATACAGGATATCTTAGAGGTATATGATTAGGAAGCTTTGTGTTGTATTGTAAGTGTATTTATTACAGACATTAACCATAGATTAGGTAGTCAAGTTCCATTAATTTTCTCTACAAGATTTTAAGTCATAGTGCATGTCCTTAATTTTTCTGTAGTTTTGGTAGTTATTCTAAGTGTGTAGAAAACATAAACTAAGTATTACTATCCTTATTCCACCTAATTCCTCCTACATAAAACTATCACACATAAACTTGTAATTCTCTTACCAATAGATACGTGATCAAGATAGAACAGAGTTCACATTTCACATTATAAGTGTATGAATAAACTGATCAGAAGAAAATCTGTACAAGTTTGCAAGCATTTCTTCAACCATTGAAAAACTCTTTGTTTTCCATAGTGAAGACCTATAATTTTCATTAGCGTAAACATTTATCTGGAAGTCCAAATTAACTTCTAATATTAAATCCTGAGCAAGAGTTGAGAGAAACTTGCTCAATATATTAGGAGGTAATATAGAGCTGATGTAGACATGTTTTGGCAGCCTAGAGGCCTAAAAATTTATATTAGGGAAGCCATTACCCCCAAAATCTCTAGAAAAATGTAAAATTCAATCAATTTTGCAAGGGAGCCGAGCTGGAGGGGGTTTAAAATCAGTGCTCGGAAGGAAAACGGCAAAAGTATACAAGCATAGGCATTTTTTTAACAAGTTGGTAGGTAACTTTCCCTCCAAAGCTGATCTATCTTTATCATGTACTTAAAAATTTCCTAAGATGTCATTTTTTTTTTTTTTTAAATTTCAACTTCTAAGAAAATGATGTGAAATTTTCAAAATATTTTGGAGATAAAAGGCCACAAAGAAGTTGTGATTAAGGTAGATATAAAACATTAATTAATGAGACACTTCCTGGCACCCTAGAAAATTGAAACTTTTTACCAGGGAAGCTAACAACTGTATGTAGCAACAGTTCAATAATGCAGGGAGATTCTTTTGCTGGAGCGGGAACGGCGGCCGGCTGCCAGGTGCGCGCACCTTCCGCTAGCCAACCGAGCTCTTCCCGCGGATTGCCGCAACAAAAGTGCATTAATTAATGGTAAATACACCAGCAAATCATGTTTAAAGAACTTACCTTTTCACAGAAGATGCTGAGTGTGTTCTCCTTCAGCTGACAGACTGCCGTTGTACCGTATAAATAAATTAGTGTTTACACGTTGTAATTCCCTTCTGTTGTGAGGGATATCTGCTGTCGTATATTGTTCTCCAGCTCCACTATAGTACGGGTAATTGGTCTGTACACTTTGTATTTTAAATTACCCCACAATTGAACATCGAACGGGCTTACAGTAGGTCCGTGCTTCGATTAATTACAGTAAACACGCAGAAGTGTACAGGAGTAGCTACATAATGTAACGATGTAACTTCAATAGTTACTGTCTGTCAGCTGAAGGAGAATATTTTCAGCATCTTCTGTGAAAAGGTAAGTTCTAACCTTTAACTGGTGAAGTGAGGTCATCAGATTACCAAGATATAAATAAAAATATGTGTTCCCATGTTACCTTCTTATCCGTGCGCTGACACTACACACCCTCGTTGATGAAAGTTTAGTGACTTAATTACTTTAATGACCCTGGTTAGCTTGCCTCCACGCAACCCCGCGGCCCGAGCTCGGTTGGCTGGCGGAAGGCGCGCGCGCGCCCGGCAGCCGGCCACCAGTCCCGCTCCAGCAAAAGAATCTCACTGTATAATATTGATCGTAATATTGTTTACAAAACACTGCAGATAACTTAGACAGAACCTGACATACAAATGTGCATACCAAAAATATATAAATTTACACTAATTGTTCTGTTTAATTAATAATAACCTATTTTAGTTGTTGTTGACCTTGAAAGAAATTCTGTGCCTTGGAATATTTCAAGTAAATTTTTCCTGCCAAATAAATATTTCAATCCTTTTTACTGCCTTTGGACTTGCTTGTTTTTACAACAACTCTTTTTCTCCTTCCTGTGGTGTTCCCATTATGTTTTGGGGCTTATTGCGCTTTATTGCATCTATAGGGTGAAGACCTACGATGTCCATATCCTACCGTAGGGTATCCACCCATCTGTTTTGACAGTCCTTGAGGCCATTCTCCAACTGGCTTGAGAAGACTCTGCATTTACTTGGGCCACTTGCCTGTACCAACATAACTGCTCCTCCCTCATTTTAGCTGGGATAAGGGATTCCAGGCATCTTTGTTTCTAATATGATCCAGTTGTGTAATACCCAAGGACATCTTTGTTGTTTATTTTGTAGAAGATCAAGAATATCGTATTTATTTAGGGGGGGGAAAATGTCTTGTTTAGAGCCATTTTAAAATTAAGTACATACGGCTAGAACCCCTTGTAGAGGTCATAAAACAGAAATATATATAATGTGGTGAGTTTTGGACAAGTTTTACATCGATCACAAATGCCTCAACTAGACAGGGTGATATCCTAGAAACCAATGGGGGTGATTATTGAGTTGCCTAAGGAACTGGGAATACGAATCTTGAGCAGCCTTCAAGCTAAACCTTTGCAATTTTACTGCCAGAGCTATTCTTGCTCCCAAGAATAGGACAGTTATAGTATACACAGTAGGTTCTTCCTCAAAATTTAGAGGATGTATCATATGTTCAAGGACAGTATCTGACAATAACGCTATTGAGTTTCCCAATTCTCTGACCCTTCCTCAAAATAGGCCTAAACTTAATCTGAATGTTCATTCTCCCAACAAATCTCTCAGTTAGGGAACAAACCTGCAAGTCACAAATTGTTATTGGTCAGAGTGATTGAGGCAGCTATAATAGATAGGCATCAATAGAAGCAAATGAGTTTCACATCCTACTAATTCCTGCAAGACTGCCCATTAACTTAGGTTAAAAAAAGAAAGGGAAGTCTAATAATGTAGGAAAGTTGCATATTTACATGCTAATAGATGGAAAAATATTGAAAAAACTCTTATGTTGATGCAAAGGGAAATACCAAATGTTCAAATTGAAGTTCAGTTTAAGTTTTTCAACATCTGATAAGGGGGAAAGTACTTCATTTTAGTTGCCTCATATAGATTTTTTTTTAATCACACATTATATTTTGAGGTTTCACACAATAAAAAGCAACACAAACTATCAATACTACAAAAAAAAAACTCAGTGCACCCAGTATCCCATAAAAAGGCAGTTTTTTACAGCATGATTAACCGATCATTGAAAGTGCCACTAACACCAGAAGAGGGGCAGATGACCACGTAGTTCTGCCCCTTAAAACCTCGATAACTAACTAAAACCAGAAGTATTACCAAACTGTAATAAACATTATTCATACCATAGCCAAAGAAAACTGGTATAACAGTAATTTTGTCATTAATCATCATCATCATCTTCCTTTCATGTGTTAGTCCTAGAAGAACTGTTAAGGTGTACCCAAAAGATTTGAATTTTCAAGCCATCTTTTCTTGGGGCGACCTAGAGATCTCTTACCACCGGGGCAGTAGTTGATGATTGCTTTAGGGATCCTGCTTCTGTCCATCCGGTTGAGGTGTTCTAGCCAATTTCTTTGGTATTCATGGATGTATTCCAATAAAGGTCTGCTGGGACCATTCAGCACTTCTGTCATCAAACATGGAATACATTTAAATTCGCAATTTCTAAAGACACATCAGATAAAAAATGCATACCACTTGACGTTTACAAATAAGAACACATACAACATTGCCAGTATCTTTAAGAAACTGAATTTAAGATAGTTTCTAGAACATCAAATGCCCAAAAATCAGTAATTAACACCCATTCCATGAATAAACCCAATGTTTACAGTAAATCAAGAGTATATTCAATCAAATGCACCGAATGTAAAGCCCAATATAGGGCAGGCAGGATGTAGTTTTGCAATCTGATACAAAGAACATGTCACAGCCAAAAATTATAAGTTCTCAGCTATTTATGACCATATTGTTCAATCCAGACACCAATTGACTAACATCAACAAGGACATAAAATACTCCATATATTAGACTAGCAGGTACCCGCGGCTTCGCTCGCGTCATAATCGTGTCATATTGTTATTCAATGAAATGCAGGTTTAACCCCGTTAACTCTCCTTTAGAACCTGAATATCCAAAAATCCCTCCTTAGTAGACGTTTTCGATACACAACAAACATAACCCCAAAATCTCATTCTTTTAACTTTAATAGTTTTGGTTGGTCGATGAGAGTGAATATCCAAAAATCCTTCCTTAGTAGACATTTTTCTTCCAGAATTTCACCCCTCCCCATGGGCCCCTTAAATTGGATTTATGAAAAAGCGGTCGAACATCTATTTATTTATTTATTTTCAAGCTGATTGTTTTCCTCTGAATTTCAAACTCGTTGCCTTTGTCGTTTAAGAGATACACGCTCCGTTAGGAATCTTTCAACCCCCACTTTTCATCTCGCTTATGTCGTTTAAGAGATACACGCTCTGTTTGGAATCCTTCAAGCCCCAGTTTTCACCCCTTTCACCTCATAATATACACCACATCGAAAAACCCTCAGAAACGTGTCTTCTTATTTTTAATCATGAGTTTATATGCCGAATATCACATCTCCCAATGAAACCAATCGGGAGATATTGTTATTCCATGAAATGCAGGTCTACCCCCTTAACACCCCTTTAGACACGATTCAGCTTATTTTTAATGATTAGTTTATATGCCAAGTATCGCATCACCAATTGAAACCACTCGTGAGATATTGTTTACCCCCTGAACACCCCTTTAGAACCTGAATATCCAAAAATCTTTCCTTAGTGGACGTTTTCGACATACAACGAACATATCCCCAAAATTTCATCTTTCTAACTACAATATTTTTGGCTGGGTGATGATGATGAGTGAGTGAGTCTCTCAGGACATTTTCTTTCATTTATTTTTCAGAATTCCACCCCTCCCCATGAACCCCTTAAATTAGATTTATGAAAACAACAGTCAAACACCTATTTACTTATTTTTAAAATGTTTTTCCCCCCTGAGTTTGATGAGTGAGTGAGTCAGTCAGTTATGACACTTTCTTTCCTGTTTTTTTCCCCCAGAATTTTACCCCTCCCCATTGGCCCCTTAAATTGGTTTTATGAAAAAACGGTCGAACACCTATTTACTTATATTTTAAGCTGAATTTTTTTCCGCCAAATTTCAAACTTCTCGCCTATGTTGTTTAAGAGTTACATGCTCCCTTAAAAATCCTTCAATCCCCAATTTTCACCCAATATACACCACATCAATAAACCCTTAGACATATGTCTGCTTATTTTTAATGATTAGTTTATATGCCCAATATCACATCCCCAAATGAAACAACTCATGAGATATCGTTATTGAATGAAATGCACGCTTACCCCATTAACACCTCTTTAGAATCCGAATAAACAAAAATCCTTCCTTAGTGGACGTTTTCGACATACACCGAACATATTCCCAAAATTTCATGTTTTCAACTTCAATAGTTTTCGTTGGGCGATGATGAGTGAGTGAGTCAGTCAGTCAGGACATTTTCTTTCATTTTTTTTTTCTTTCTAAATTTCACCCCTCCCCATGGACCCCTTAAATTGGATTTATGAAAAAACGCTTGAACACCTATTAACTTATTTTTAAGCTGTCTTTTTACCCTGAGTTTGATAAGTGAGTCAGTCAGTTAGGACACTTTCTCTCTTTTTTTTCCAGAATTCCACCCTACCCCTTTGGCCCCTTAAATTGAATTTATGAAAAAACGGTCGAACACCTATTTACTTATTTTTAAGCTGATTTTTTTCCGCTGAATTTCAAACTTCTCGCCTATGTCGTTTAAGATATGCACGCTCCGTTAGGAATCCTTCAACCCCCACTTTTCACCCCTTTCACCTTATAATATACACCACATCGAAAAATCCTTAGACACATGTCTGCTTATTTTTAATGATTAGTTTATATGCCGAGTATCACATCCACAAATGAAACCACTCGTGATATATTGTTATTCAATGAAATGCAGGTGTAACCCCCTTAAGACCCCTTTAGAACCTGAATATCCGAAAACCCTTCCTTAGTGGACATTTTTGATATACAACGAACATATCCCCAAATTGTCATGTTTCTAACTTCAATAATTTTGGCTGGGTGATGATGTGTGAGTGAGTCAGGACATTTTCTTTCATTTATTTTTCAGAATTTCATCCCTCCCCATGAACCCCTTATATTGGATTTATGAAAAGAAAAACTGTCGAAAACCTATTTACTTATTTTTAGCAGTTTTCCCCCCTGAGTTGGATGAGTGGGTGAGTCAGTCAGTCAGTCAGTTAGGACACTTGCTTTCCTGTTTTTTCCCCCCAGAATTTCACCCCTCCCCATGGGCCCCTTAAATTGGATTTATGAAGAAACGGTCAAACACCTATTTACTAATTTTTTAGCTGATTTTTTTTCCGCTGAATTTCAAACTCCTTGCTTATGTCGTTTAAGAGATACAAGCTCTGTTTGGAATCCTTCAACCCCCAGTTTTCACCCCTTTCACCTCATAATATACACCACATCGAAAAACCCTCAGAAACGTGTCTTCTTATTTTTAATGATGAGTTTATATGCCGAGTATCACATCTCCCAATGAAACCAATCGGGAGATATTGTTATTCCATGAAATGCAGGTCTACCCCCTTAACACCCCTTTAGAACCTGAATATCCAAAAATCCTTCCTTAGTGGGCGTTTTCGACTTACAACGAACATATGCCCAAAATTTCCCCAGTTTTGGCTGGGCGATGGCGATTCAATGAATCAGTCAGTCAGTCAGGACACTTCGTTTTATATAAGAGAAGATAGGGCCAAACATACATGGTTCGGGGAGAGTTACGGTTTTATAGTGTTTGATCTTAGTGGCTATTGAGGGGTATTTTTTTTTTTCTATATGTTGACCAGGTGAGAGATTGGACTTTTTTCAGCGTATTGGTTTGATTTAGCCATGTTGCTTTCTCGTTTAAGTGGTGAGTGATAATTTTTTCAAGATGCTTAAATTGTTGAAATAATATTTTGATCATTCATTTATTCACAGAAGTTTCATGGTACTTGATCTCGGATATCTCAAAGGATATTTTTAATCCTATTATTATAGCGATTTTTTGAAGACTAGTGAGCTGAGCACGAACTTCTTCCATATCAAGGGCTAGAAGAGCTAGGTCATCAGCAAATCCGAGGCAGTTTATTCTTATAGCAGGTTTTGTTCAAATTTTGATCTTCGGTCGAATTTCCTTTTGCCAAAACTTCGAGAGCCACATTGAAGAGCAGTGGAGACAATCAGTCTCCTTGTCTGAAGCCTGTAGTTACTGTTAAAACTTTCGATATTTCTCCCCTGAACTTAACCTTGGAATTTGTGTTAGTTAAAGCAAGACCAAAGCTCTTTTTTTGGATGAGGGCCGCATGATTTGAGAATTTTTGAAAGTTGTTTGATGGATACTATCACATACTTTTATGAAATCTATGAAGAGACAAATAGTTGTTCATTTCTTAGTTTGTAATATTCCATTATTAGTTTCCAACTGGGAATTTGTTCCATGCAATTTCCATATGGGCGAAAACAACCTTGGTATTCTCCAAGTTGTGGTTCCAATATGTTTTTGATCCTCTTGTAAATTATGCAGGAAAACTCTTTTGTATGTGCAGTCCTGAATGGTTATTCCTATATAATTACGTGATTTAGTTTTATCTTTTTTTAAATAATAGATGTATTATTCCTGTGGTCCAACACTCTGGCATTTTGTCGATGTTCCACATAACTACAGTGAGTCTCTCGCACGACTTGGCCGGCCGGCGCTCCAGCTTATCTGCCTCCCGTTGACTCATCACTCCCCGCTCAGCATAGCATAGCACTTTGCTCACTTTATCCGTTGATGACATGAGAAAACAATTAAAAATAAGAATTAATAAAATAAGCTGCTACTACCTTATGACGGGAGATGTTAGAAAGGTTCTCCTCCTACATCTACACATTTCCGGCATAGTCTTAGGAAACTCCGATTCATACGCATAAGTTCGTCTTTCGTAATTGAGGCTATTTCTCTCCGGATATGTTAATATTTTTCTCGGACAAAGCTTGGTTCTATTTACACGGGTATGGTTCGACGCAGAATAACAGATATTGGGTTACAGAAACCCCCCTTCGCATGTACGGAATTCCTCTACATAACGAATGGGTTGGAGTATGGTGCGCAGTGAATGGATACATAATTATAGGGCCTATCCTTTTTCAAGGCACAATTAATACACAAAGATACAGGGATAATATACTCAAACCATTTTTTGACAAGCTGACTGACACTAACTCTCAAAATGGATATATTCAGCAAGACTCTGCCACCGCGCATACAGCTCATGACACATTAAACTTAATTGACATTTTTGAATACCGTGTAATTCGTACTGACTTATGGCCGTCACGGTCCCCATATTTAACTGTGTGTGACTTTTATTTATATGGGTGCTTAAAGAATAAAGTGTATGCAAGAAACCCTCACACGTTGGGCAAACTGAAAGAACATATCCGGAGAGAAATAGCCTCAATTACGTAAGACGAACTTATGCGTGTGAATCGGAGTTCCCTAAGACCATGCCGGAAATGTGTGGATGTAGGAGAAGAACATTTCCAACATCTCCTGTCATAAGGTATGAGCTTATTTAATTGATTGTTATTTTCTTAATTTTAATTGTTATCTCATGTCATGCACGGATAAAGTGAGCCAACTGCTGTTCTTATTGCTATGCTATGTCGAGTGGGGAGTGATAAGTCAACGGGAGGCAGATATGCTGGGCACGCTGGCCAACCTTTGAGAGAGACTCACTGTAGATGTTGATGGAGATTTATGATTCCGGGTTTATCAGCATTCTCCAGATTTCTGTGAAGACTTAAATCTTTGTAATGGTTTTGTTCCTTAATTGCTAATTCTACCTCATTGATGCTTGGAGGATCTATTATACGGGGGGGGGGGGGGGGGGGTTAAAATAGGTGTATCAGTGTTTACAGGAAATATTTCCAAGGGACCATCGCAATTTAATAACGTTTTGAATGCCTCTGCAAGGAGTTCTGCGTTTAGTATACTGAAACACATTTATACTCGTGTTTAAATGTGTTAAGTGTTCTTCCAGTTACATTTGGAATTACTTTTGTGTTTAGGCAATATTTTTCCCAGTTGAGCACAGAAAGACCATAGTAGTCCTATTGATGACCTTAAATCACAGATTATATCAGTCGTTTTCTGACTTCAAAGCGGCTGGAATTCGGAAGTCAGAAAGAGAAACAAAAGAACTCAAATATGAGACGAGAGATATATCTTGCCAATCCATATTTTATGCTTTTTGCATGGCCAAGACACAACATGACTAGAGGATGGTTCTGGCAGAAATAATTAGGAAATGAGCTCCACAAAATTTTGCAGAGAAGTACAACAGTATGAATTTTCTATAAAAGGAGACGGTTTGAGTCCACACTATAAAAGTAGACGATTATACATCGTACCACATAAGCAATATTCAGAAGCACAGCCACCCAAAAAGCAGAACTGACCTGCCAGAAGGACAGCTTCTGGTCATTTAAAAATAGCACAAAAAGCTATATTTTACTTATAATATCTTCTTATTTCAGTTTAGATGGACTTAGATAGTATGATAATATTGTATAGTTTGGTACTTTTGTCCATGTGCTAACCTGCAGCTGTTGTAGGAAGAATTCCAAATAATGTTTTGCTATTAGATCTTGAGATATATGCATGTTGCAGTTAAACCCAGCCAGTGGGTTTCAATTAATATCATCTTAGTATTATACATGAATAACAAACATTTGACAGATGGGACTGTTGATCAAGCCCATAGGTGAGCAAAAGCAATAATAAATGTATCTTATTTACATTGGAGTTTATTTTTTAAAATTATTGGAATTGTGTACTGCAGAAAGCTTTACCTTTTATTATGTAATAAACTCAGAAACCATACATACACATTTAGTAATTAAATTTGCTTACTGTTTAGTTCATTGATTCATTATTGATTTGTTGGATGTAGCTTGTTATTAAGGAGCCAATATCCACAATGTAAGATCACTTCAAACAATGATATATAATCATAATCGTCATTATGTTGTGAATATTTTTAAAATTTTAGCTGGGGAAAACATTTTATATAATGTTGTGGTTCTCAACTAAATATTTGTACTCCTTAAAAACAAAAATAGTTTTATAATTGGCTGCCCCTCCCATCTGTTCTTGATTTTTGAAAATGGAATGTTTCAACATGTGAATTTTGTGGGCTTACATTACTTTTCATTATTATCTTTTGATCCCTGGGGTTAACTTATTGTTAGAAATAATAATGAACTTTATGCCATGTATGTTTCTACATAGCATAGTTTAGAACCAAAGATGTGAACAGTTATTTTATGCTGTTTCAGCATTAGATTTGGCTAATGATTGATATATATTTTCAGAAGTCGTAAACTGAACAGTCAGTTAGAAAATGCCATTCAGGAGGCCATGCTGGAGTTAGATCACATGACAGAAAAGCAGCAGCAGCAGGTTGTTGCCGTGGGGATTGAAGCGTCTGGCCGGCCAAGGCGCAGCAACCGGTGACTGGTCAAAGTTTGCACTGGATTCTTCAAAGCTAATATCTCTGTTGGTATAGAGACTTGTGGGAGTATCAAATGTCCAAAGTTGTATCTGTTGGAATCTGCACAGCCATGAGCAATGACTGAATGACTCATGTGGTGGGTGCTAGATCCTAATATTCACGACTAATATTTTTTTTATTTTCCTATCTCTGCAGTCTCTGTTTCTGTCTCTTCTCATTGCTAAAGTGCACCCAAACATTTCCATCTGTCAGATAATCCTTAAGTGTTAACCTGTTTCCAGAAAGAAAAGAATCATTGGAAAAAAGAACAAGTATGTTACTGCATATTTTCATTTCCAAAGAATGTAATTTCAAATTTTTTGTTTCCTTTTATTTCATAAAAGAAAGTTCAAGTCCTCTGCACTGTATTTATATTTAAAAAAAATAATTCCACTTGGAGGAAATTTAACATTGTTACAATTTCCTAATTTCAGGGTTGTAATTGGTTTTATATCCTTGTAAACATATAATGGAATCATAATGCATAGTCTTTCATAATATTATAATGTTTCTTGCAGCTTTGTTGGTAAGAATCTGGACTACAGTAGACATAAGAACTCTGTTTGTCTTCCTATAGCTGTTTGTTACTACTTATGTCTTGCCTACTGCTAACTTTACAATAAGTAGGCCTATACTCTGCACTAGTTGTGAAAGCCTATGCTAGTTTTTGGTCCACTTAAAAAAAAGTAATGAAATGAAGCAAGTGCCTGAGCTGTGCATTGTGTTTTATCTGTTTCTATAAATTCGAGTGTAGAACTAACATTTTAAGTGGGTTGTGATTCTGAAAAGGGGATTATCAGGTTTTTATTCTATCTACTAAAGATATACTCATTATTAGTTGAATGCTAATGCAGAAGTTGACATTATTTAACTTTCAACTTCAACAAAAAACAAGCTTGATTGAGAGTTTACTTTAGGGAACAGCAATCCAACCTAATTCCTCGTAATAGTTATGCGCATAATTTCATTGGCATAATGGTTTGGAGAAAATATCCTGACTATTTCACATTGTCTAGACATTATCAAAACATGAACAGTTTCTAGAGGAGATTTCTGATAATTGAGACCATCTGCTTATTAAACTATTTTAAATTGACCTACTGGGACTGAATCCCTTGATAGGAATTTCAATACAATATCAGTGCTTTCAAAGCATGATGATGTTTCAATCAAGCGTGGAAGATGCCATGTAGGGTACAGTTGACAGTGAAGAAGAGAGATATGACAAGATAAATCCAAGTAGTATATGATTGAATGCATACTGATAGGTGCATACTATTAAGGTGGAGAAGTGCATTTATATATTGGAATTCACTCCTAGTAAAACTGAGACAATTGTTTACTTTTTCACGATGTATTTTTTTATGTTGTTCTTGCTTTATTTACCGGTAACTGCTTAGGTATATCATGTACTATTCAAGTATGAATATTGACTGTCAACTTGTTGCTGTGATATCAATAATAGTGTGTGTAACTGTAGTTATTTGGGATTTGGTTCAGGGTAGATACCCTAGCACCTGTGCAAGCACAGATATATATGGTAGGCCTATTCAGTATGTTACCTGTGACTTGAGGGAAAGTCTCACCTCATCACTTGTTCACTCCGTATCACCACATCTCTCAGCTTCAAACTTTCCCTGACAAACCCACTATCCATTTATAAATCCATAACCACTTTTGTGTTCAGAGCATTCAAATGGACAGACACCAAATCTAACCTGTAGGTCATGTTTCATTTGAAACTGATGAAAACAACGAAGTTGTTTCAAAGTGATCATTGTACAGACATACAATCTTGATCATTTTATGTATATAGACTAACATGTTATCCTCATAACCAACCTCATTGTATTCCTTGGTTTGAATAGTGTCTGTGTGTTTGCCCCATGCTAAGGATCTCTCATCCAATTTTCCCACCATCACTATTGAAGCACCTTAAAGTAAAATGTTTCACATTGTAGTATACAGTATATAGCCCAGGCATATTAAGTTTTAACCTAAAGAAAAATAATGTAAAGCTGAAATTTGGCATAGATGTTCCCTAGTACCCTAGTAACAAATCCTGAAAAGTCCCCATCTCTGCGTTATCCGCGTCATAGTTTCTGGAGAGTTCAAAAGGGCTTAAATGGGGCCTAAGTGCCCAAAACAGCCTTTTTGCTTCCTGCATTCAAAATATTGATCATAAATCAGTTCTAATGAGCTTTGATAGTAATAAGAGAAGGACTGAGTTAAATATAATGAATGCTCTTATTGGTCGTAATTATTGCCATACATTTAAACACATGAGTAATCAAACATTTTTAGCTCAACCTTTCTCACGAAAATTTAGCTATTTGTCATTAGCCGGGACTTATCGTGTAAACAGCTGCTGATAGCGACTAAAGACCCGAAGTAAAAGTTGTGAAGCACACTTTTAGCTTTAACACGATACATTGCCCATGTTCATCCGACAAACAGCAGCAGAGATACAGTTACAAATATAAAAGTGGAAGTGTGGCAGTCGCTTTCCGAACGAATGCCCATTTACGCTGGTGGGCTCCATCTATTCACCTTTGCTGACATCATTTTGTATCTTTGACCAAGAGCTTTTAGGATGGTAATCCTTTGAAACCAGGTAAACTAGCAGAAACAGTTTGCATAGAACAAAACGAGTTTAATGCAGTTAGCAGTTCAACGTACATTCATAATATGCATAATGCAAATAATAACAAAACAAAGCTTAAAAAGCTTTCTTTAGACAAAGAACACTTGCAAAACAAAGCTTACATCGGACTTAATCGTCCTCCTCATCGTCTGAGCCATCAAATGTGACGTTGCCACACGCTTTTCCACTGCAGTGTCCACACATTAAGGAGCATTCTAAACCGGAACGTACACACTCACACCGGCTGCCACAAGAGATCTTGCAGTTGCAGGACACCAAATTGGAGCTGCTGGAAGATGAGTTGTCACTGGTACTAAAGCTGAGTGTTGGATTTTCCATCCCCATTGGGTCGGGTCCAAAGAAAATCCTAACCATTCCTGAAGTTGCAAATATACCCGCAGTGAATGTTGTTTGCATGCCGCCGAAGTCGGCGGAAGTTAAGCCAGCTGAAATGATGCTGTGACCGGTTGTTTGGCAATTTTTTGGCTGTATTTCACTACCCGAAGTTCGTCGAGGCTTTTGTACTCTAATTTGGCACTATCGTAGAGAAAAATGGCGAACTTCTCTCCAGCTGATATTATGGCCTTTTCATCTGGAGCTGTAGAGACGAATACCTTCATTTCCTCGCGTAAAGATGCGGAATCTTTCAATATTTTCCAGGCTTGCTGTTTGATGTACTCTACCCACAGCTTTCCTGTGTGAGATTTCTGGCTCATTGAAGAAAATGCGTCATGAAGCGACTCTTTGAGACGTTGAAGGCAAGGATATGATAGCAAGTCGTTGGCGGTGCCTTCTTGGAATGTGGTAAAAAGCGCCTGTATTTCGCCCTTGTCATCCTTCAGCCCGTCGTTCATGTTGAGTAACATTGTCCCGATAGCCTGTTTTGTCAGAAAATGCGCTCTGTGGGCCCTAGAACATGCACAGTTTCGCGTTATTGATACCTTTGAAATTGAAGGCATAACGTAATCATTAACAGCGAGCTTATTGCAAGCCTACCTAGAATATGCCTGTCCAGGCATCAATGTGAGTCACTGACGATTTAGCGTATATTTCCGGCCAGAGCTCCTCCAAACCGCTTCCATTCATCACGTAGCCGACTGCCCCACGAAACGACATCAGAAGGTGAAATCCGCCTAGACGAACAACCACGTTTTTGAGTTCCTCTGAAGTGTCCGATGCGACTATCTCTGCAACTTTCGCGTATAGGGGCTGGTCAAAGGTTACGAAACACGTGCTTTGTTTCAGTTCCGCGCACTCTCTTGTGGCAAACTTCAACTCGGAATATATAGTTGATGGATAGCTCGGTTCCAAGTTAATGAACGGCAGGGCATCAATTGACGTAGTCTGGGAAGCTGGTTGAGCATGAGCAGACAGTGACATCTTCATAAAGCCGTTCCACGAAGTGGGTAGATTAATACCTGACCACCGTCCAGATAACCACAAGAAGTCCATCATCGACGAAATAGCCACAGAGTTTGGGGCTTCCACAGTTAACTCCTTAATCTTGACGTCCTTTGAACCAGGAGAAGAGGGTTTCCGATACCACGAAATGTTGAACTTTCCCATCGCCGCAATCACACCAGCATTAGGAACTTCTCGTGTACGTGGGAGTGGAGTTATTTCACTGTCAGGCGCTGGACCTGTGCACTTGATGCCTCCCATGCAGTGAAATGTGTTTCGCCCGTCCAATGTCCTTATGCTATAGTCAGCGTTGTCAAAGCAAAACTGCGTGAACGCTCCAGCATTCGGGATTGGACGTTCTTGACGAAGCGCTTAAACTTCGTTCCTGTGGACGTCCGCCACATTTACTGAAAATCCAAGACTGTTTAGAAGCTGAATTAATGAATTCGAGTATTGTTGGCCTGCTCCGACAGGCCGAGCGCTATCACCTAGAAACGCGATCGGGTGCCTATAATTTCAACAGCGGTTATGCTTTGGGACCGTAACTCGGTAACCGTTTCTCGCATAGGCATGGGTAATGTACCATTGTAAAGCTAAAAGTATGCTTTATAACTTTCATTCTGGGTCTTTAGTCAATATCAGCAGTTGATTAAAAAATAAGTTCCTGCTAATGACAAATTAACCAAATTTTCGTGTAAAGATTGTGCTAAAAATGTTAAATTAGTCATTTTTTTCTCTAAATTAATAGCAATAATTAGGCCTGATAAGTCCATTATCCTACTGGTTCATTTTTATTAATTGCTAAAGCTCGCGAGAACTAAATTTGGATCAATATTTTGAACGCAGGAAGCAAAAATGCTGTTTTTGGCACTTAGGACCCATTTAAGCCCTTTTGAACCCTCCAAAAACTATGATGCGGACACCGCAGAGATGGGGACTTTTCAGGATTTGTGTCTAGGGTACTAGGGAACATCTATGCCAAATTTCAACTTTACATTATTTTTTTTGAGGTTGGCCGTGTTTTTTGCATATAATGCCTGGGCTAATAGTAGTTCCTATGAATATTCTTCTATTTTTGGATTTTTTTAATCTGGCAGAGCTTGTTGCACCATCCTTACGAGGATACCTCATCTAAAGCTTGTGCCTTGGTGTCATTACTATCTTCTATATCGTAATAATCTATTACGCTGGTTTTGGACCAAAATAGCGTATATACAATGGTAATCCTATTAAGATATGCTATTCTGGTCTTAAGCCAGCGAATAGATCCCACTGTCCATTAACAGCTCTTTTTGCAATCTGAAATACACATCACCCTTGTTAACTGTTTCTTAAAAGTTTTTAACTACCTTCGTACTTGATATCTCTTGTCTAGCTGATAAACTTGAAATTAAACTCACGAACGTCTTTTATGCAACTTTGACCTCGTGTATACCATGCTACTTACACTCTCTCTTCACTTCTCTTGCCAGTGTCCAATATACATCAGGACTGTTAATCTGATCTGCACTAAGGGTTTAAAATTACAGTCCTCTGTATCTTTACATAGACATCTGCATCACAACTTTATTAAGATATCGGGTGAAAAGATCAATAGTTTTGCTAACAATGTTCTGCCACGAGGATTAACATGGTGTCCACAGGCAGGAAAAGTCAGGAATTTTGTTTTTGGTCGGGAAAAGTCAGGAAATAGTGTGAAAAAATGGCGTGAGTCAGGAAAAATTGGCGAAAAGTATTAGAAAGTCAGGAATTTTATATTAAACATACAGTATTTTGTGTTTTACAGCCATATTTTGTTGTTACTAGTTCAACTAATCTTTGAAGATAAAAAGCAATATCTCACTGGACATTATGGTACGTTTCCATTTTTACAGTACATCATAGTAAAAAACTCTTTTACCTATATTTTGTACGCTTTTTTGGCGTCAGCGTAGGGATGTGGCGACCCCATCACTATAGTTTTGGTTATTAAGTACTTTAGTTATATGTTAGTTATTGTTGTTTTAAGGGATGGAGCTACGAATTCATCTGTCCCCCATTAAGTACTTTGATTTATGTATTATTGTATTATAATTTACTTTATTTTTCTATTTTAAATGAATAAAGAGGCGAGTGTTGTGCAAATTCTGCAAATGAAAAAAAGATATATACATGTTTGCTCAATAAACCTTTTTTTTCCAATGGTACGATGACTTTGCGAGTCAGGAATTTTGTTGAAAAATGGTCAGGAAAAGTCAGGAGAATTGACATTGAAAATTCTGTGGACACCATGATTAAGTTCAAATTTTCTCTCTACATGTGTCATGTAAGTTTGTTATGGTTAACACAGAAAGTGGTTTTGGTATACCTCATTTGATTTTAACTTCAGTACTTGGTAGTAACATTTTCCTGTAGATTTCACGGAAACTTTATGCTGTCAACTGATTATATACATAGCGTAAATTAATTATGGGAATATCTCATGGAATGATACTTTGTGTTAAAATTCATGTTCTTTTTCTCACTAAAACTGACTCGTATGACTTGTGATTTGCTGCAAAAGATAATAATAATAATTTTCATTTCCATCTTATTAAATGTTTCTCAAGACAAAATTAGAGTGGCATATTAGCAAAAATATCATGGTGATTTGACCATAAATATACAAGAGGGAATATTTAAGTATACACAGTGTGTGGCTGGTAAATGGAAATGGTATGGCTATACTGCTCAAGTTAGAGATGCACCTTCAAACCTGTTTTTCTTGTTGTATCAAGTAATTCGTTTACACCATGATTTTGTTTAAACTGACACCCCCTCCCCATTAACCCTGCCATTGTCACGGTAATTAAGAGTATTTTGGGGTAGATGACATTGATGTTGGGCTCTTATAAAACAGCAATTACCACCACTTCTCTAGGTATGGGTAGACTTACGAGTAATCAAGTAGTGTAATCGCTGCTATGCTCTGATCTTGTCTAATAATAATTTGCAGTACTGGGAGTTCAGGGTAATCCTTCAATGCAGGAGAAATTTTAACAGGCAGGAGATTCATATATTAACCTTGCACCAATTTTGGTGTATGTAATCTGAATACGGATATTTTTGAGACATATTACAGTACTGTATTTTTTAGAAGGTTTTTGTGTCAAGAAGACTGGTCCTCCACCTTCCTAAAAGTGGTCCTTCTGCCATGTACATTATATTCAGAAAGTCAGTCATATTAATTGGACTGGTGATAATAATAATTTATTATTATTATTATTATTATATGTTTATTGTGATTGAGGCTTATTACCTGGAAATACATTTCATTTTGATTTAATAAACTGGTATTATAAAATAAGCTTTCAGTCAAGCTTGTTTCTGTTTGTTGAACTCTGAGAAAAGTTGAAGTCAACCTTCTTTCATTTATCTGGCTAAGATATAATTTTATAGTTTCAGGTTTGTGCCACAAATGAAGTTTTAAAGAGTACAATGGTAGTTGCTTGTCTAAGATATTCTGTTGTATGACTGGCTAATCAGATAGCTCTACTGACTGAATTAACTAAAACCTTACCTTCCTTACATATTTATTACCTGTATTTATTTCTGTTCCCTTGGATAAAATTCGATGCATTTTGAGGGGTACCTCGCTATTACGTACCTCATCTACCTACTGCCTAGATTACTTCATTTTGCTACCTAGTCTTGCCATGAGTTCTGATTCCAAGTTCCAACTTAAGTATGGTTTGATATTTTGAAGAAAAAAAAACTTTATACACTGTATAGCACTAATCAGTCCTCAAATCAGTACCCTCTGCCTTAACACAAGATCTATTCCTGCATGGCATGTAACTTGCCAGGTTTGAAGAGAACAAATGGTCACCATTGTAACCACCTAAAAGACAAAGTTTATGGTTCAAGATCAAGGGCATCTTAGATATAGAAAATGTAGCATCAGTTATAATCTTGTCTGTTGTGAAAATCCAGTTTCCATTTATAAAAGTAGTATTCGAATCCTTCACCACAGGGTCCAGCATATTTCATTCATATACTTAGGCTGTAAGTAAACTGTAGCTTGGTGTGGTATAACAAAATAATGTCCTCGACTTCATTACTTCTAAAGATTGGCCCTGGAGTAACTCTGAACAGTACACCTGGACTAATTGTTGGTCTGTACTTGAGGGTATTGTTTTTTGTAGAAAAGGAGCGAGAAATTTGAATTCCAGTCACAGGACTGGAATGGTCTTTTAAATTCAACCATGAATAATGAAAATATGCACTTTGAGTATTAGAGAAACCAGTAATATTCGTTGAATTAGGTGGTATTTTTTTGTTATTTGGTTTTGATTAATTCAGGTTCTACCTAACACAAAAATGTAGTGATTACATCTGCACCAGATATTATAGTTCATTTAGCCCTGGCATATTAAGTTTTAACCTAAAAAAAAATATGTAAAGCTGAAATTTGGCATTGTTCCCTAGTACCCTAGTAACAAATCCTGAAAAGTCCCCATCTCTGCGACGTCCGCGTCATAGTTTTTGGAGAGTTCAGAAGGGCTTAAATGGGGCCTAAGTGCCAAAAACAGCATTTTTGCTTCCTGCATTCAAAATATTGATCCAAAATCAGTTCTAATGAGCTTTGATATTAATAAGGACTGTGTTATATATAACGCTCTTATTGGTCGTAATTATTGCCATACATTTAAACAGATGAGTAATCAAACATTTTTAGCTCAACTTTTCTCACGAAAATTTAGCTAATTTGTCATGTTCCAGGACTCATCGTATAAACAGCTGCTGATAGCAACTAAAGATCCGAAGTAAAAGTTGTAAAGCACACTTGTAGCTTTAAAACGATACACTGCCCATGTTCATCTGACAAATAGCAGCAGAGATACAGTTACAAATATAAAAGTGGAAGTGTGGCTGTCGCTTTCTGAACGAACGCCCATTTACGCTGGTGGGCTCCATCTATTCCCCTTTGCTGACACAATTTTGTATCTTTGCTCAAAAGCTTTTAGGATAGTATTCCTTTGAATCCAGGTAAACTAGCAGAAACAGTTTGAATAGAACAAAACGAGTTTAATGCAGTTAGCAGTTAAACGTACATTCATAATATGCATAATGCAAATAATAACAAAACAAAGCTTAAAAAGCTTTCTTTAGTCAAAGAACACTTGCAAAACAAAGCTTACATCGGACTTAATCGTCCTCCTCATCGCCTGAGCCATCAAATGTGACGTTGCCACATGCTTTTCCACTGCAGTGCCCACACATTAAGGAGCATGGGCAATGTATCGTTTTAAAGCTACAAGTGTGCTTTACAACTTTTACTTCGGGTCTTGAGTCGCTGTCAATAGCACTCACACCGGCTGCCACAAGAGCTCTTGCAGTTGCAGGACACCAAATTGAGGAGATGATCTGGAGCAGCTGGAAGATGAGTTTTCACTGGTACTAAAGCTGAGTGTTGGATTTTCCATCCCTATTGGGTCGGGTCCAAAGAAAATCCTAACCATTCCTAAACTTGCAAATATACCAACAGTGAATGTTGTTTGCATGCCGCCGAAGTCGGCGGAAGTGAAACCAGCTGAAATGACCGGTTGTTTGGCAATTTTTTGGCTGTATATCACTACCCGAAGTTCGTCGAGCCTTTTGCACTCCGCTTTGGCACTATCGTAGAGACAAATGGCGAACTTCTCTCCAGCTGATATTATGGCCTTTTCATCTGGAGCCGTAGAGACGAATACCTTCATTTCCTCGCGTAAAGATGCGGAATCCTTCAATATTTTTCAGGCTTGCTGTACTCGATCCACAGCTTTCCTGTGCGAGATTTCTGGCTCATTGAAGAAAATGTGTCACGAAGCAACTCTTTGAGACGTTGAAGGCAAGGATATGATAGCAAGTCGTTGGTGGTGCCTTCTTGGAATGCGGTAAAAAGCGCCTGTATTTCGTCCTTGTCATCCTTCAGCCCGTCGTTCATGTTGAGTAACATTGTCCTGACAGCCTGTTTTGTCAGAAAATGCGCTCTGAGGGCCCTAGAATATGCACATTTTCGCGTTATTGATATATTTGAAATTGAAGGCATAACGTATTCATTTTTAAGAGTGAGCTAATTGCAAGCCTACCTAGAATATGCGTGTCCAGACATCATGTGAGTCGCTAACGATTTAGCGTATATTTCCGCCCAGAGCTCCTCCAAACTGCTTCCATTCATCACGTAGCCGATTGCCCCCTAAAACGACATAATGTGAAATCCGCCTAGACGAACAACCACGTTTTTGAGTTCCTCTGAATTGTCCGATGCGACTATCTCTGCAGCTTATTGTATAGGGGCTGGTCAAAGGTTTCGAAACAAGTGCTTTGTTTCAGTTCCACGCACTCTTTTGCGGCAAACTTCAACGCGGAATATATAGTTGATGGATTGCTCGGTCCAAGTTAATGGACGGCAGGGCATCAACTGACGTTGTCTGGGTAGCTGGTTGAGCATGAGCAGACAGTGACGTCTTCATAAAGCCGTTCCACGAAGCGGGTAAATTAATACCTGACCACCGTCCAGATAACCTCAAGGAGTCCATCATCGACGCAACAGCCACAGAGTTTGGGGCTTCCACAGTTAACTCCTTAATCTTGACGTCCTTGGAACCAGGTGAAGAGGGTTTCGGATACCACGAAATGTTGAGCATTCCCATCGCCGCAATCACATCAGCTTTAGGAACTTCTCGTGTACGTGGGAGTGGAGATATTTCACCGTCAGGCGCTGGACCTGTGCACTTGATGCCTCCCATGCAGTGAAATGTGTTTCGCCCGTCCAATGTCCTTATGTTAAAGTCAGCGTTGTCAAAGCAAAACTGCGTGAACGCTCCAGCATTCAGGATTGGACGTTCCTCACGAAGAGCTGAAACTTCGTATTTGTGGACTTCCGCCAAATTTACTGAATATGCAAGACTTTTTATAAGCAGAATTAATTGTTTGGAGTATTGTTAGCCTGCTCCTACAGGCCGAGCGCTGTCACCTAGAAACGCGATCGGGTGCCTTTTCAACAGCGGTTATGCTTTGGGACCGTAACTCGGTAACCGTTTCTCGCATAGACATGGGTAATGTGCCCATGTAAAGTTAAAAGTATGCTTTATAACTTTCATTCTGGGTTCAAACCCGGCCGAAGCCGTCGGATTTTTTAAGAGCGTTAAAAATCCCTCAGTATGCCTTCCTTCGGAGGGGAAGTAAAGCCGGCAGTCCCATGGCATGTTAAAGAACCTTCCACTAATTGCACCTGTGTGAAGCTAAATTGGATATGTTAAGAATGTAAACTACGCTCTTAGGTTTCTACGTTTGTTGCCAAGAGCCGACTGCGGTGGCGTCGAGTAGCTAAGTTCTGAACTTGGCCTAGTAGTCGTTGACGGTGACGCTTGGCGGCAAAAGTAGGAACTATTTGAAATATTCTAAGTTGCAGTACTAAAATAAAAAAAACAGATAACACACACTAATACAGTCATCACAATTAACACCGGTTATCAGACAGATTATACACACACCCAAAGTACACGGGGCTACATGACCGCGTTGTCGCAGCCCCTAAACTTGAGAACCAACGATTCTGGGTCTTAAGTCAATATCAGCAGTTGTTTAAAAAATAATGACCTGCTAATCACAAATTAACCAAATTTTCATGTAAAAATTGTGCTAAAAATGTTAAATTAGTGTTTTTTTTTTCCTTCATCAATAGCAATAATTAGGCCTGATAAGTCCGTTACCCTATTAATTCATTTTTATCAATTGCTAATGCTCGCGATAACTAAATTTGGATCAATATTTGGAACGCAGGAAGCAAAAATGCTGTTTTTGGCACTTAGGCCCTATTTAAGCCCTTTTGAACCCTCAAAAGACTATGACGCGGACACCGCAGAGATGGGGACTTTTCAGGATTTGTTTCTTGGGTACTAGGGAACATCTATGCCAAATTTCAGCTGTACATTTTTTTTTTTTTAGGTTGGCCATGTTTTTTGCATATAATGCCTGGGCTAATTCTATAAGTTTAAGTTTAATCCGTTTAATTAAACTTGATAAGTGTCATTATCTTGGCATTAAATGAGAGGGAAAAGTCTTGCAGATAACTCGTGGCATTCAATCATCATCATCCATTTACAGTTCCAGTTTCCCGGGTACTTTTTCGTGGCATTCAATCATCATCATCATCCTGAACCAACTCCAGTTGCCCGGGTGTGGTATATGAGTTCCCCCCATTTCATCCTGTCCTTGTACCACTCCTCTTCCACCAACTTGTCCCAATCATGACCTCTCTGCAATACATCGTTCTTGACTGTATCTGTCCACTTCTTTCGTGGCCTTCCCATGGGTCGTCTTTTTTCTACTTTTCTCTCAAATTCCTTCCGTCCAGTTCTGTTTGGTGGTATCCTCGTCATGTGACCAAACCACTTCAGTCTTGAGATTTGGATCTTATTGAGGAGAGAATCATCTATTCCTACTTCTTCTCTAATCTTCTCATTCCTGATCTTGTCTTTCCTGGTTTTCTGAATCATGGTATGTAGGAATTTAATTTCGGCTGCCTGGAGTTTAGAGTTATCTCTATTGGTTAGTGTTGTGGTTTCGAGACTGTATGTAGGAATCGGTGTATAATAGGACTTGTACAATGTCATCTTTGTTTTCATGGGCATTTGCTCATCCCACAGCAGGTGTCTTACCTGGTGGTGAAATTGTGTTGCCTTATTAATTCGATCGTTGACCTCATGTTTTGCTAGGTTGTCACTTGATAGAATGCTACCCAAGCATTCAATAATGTTTGTAATTCTGTACATTATGGAAGTGCACTGTAAGTTCAACATATCAATAAGAAATAACAAAATATTAAGCTATAGTTGAGTTGTCTAGATTTTTTAACAAGATTTGTGACAAGACTAGGTAGAATTTTTTGTTGTTCTCAGTTTCAATTTTATTATTGAACTACCAAGACAAGTGTTTTTTTTTTTCCTTTTCTTGGAAGATAAAAGTAAACCATATTAGAAAATTAAGTCATTGAAGTGAGGCACATAATCTAAATATTTCTCTTTCATTTGAACAGTCTAATATTGGTCATTAAAGGTGAGGAAGCTGTTCTAAAACTCTAAAATGCTATTATGGGTTAATATTACAGAAGAGAAACTAGTGCTTCAGTTGTAAGAGAGTTCAGTTTTAAAAGAGTTCATAAACCACTGTATTTCTTTTGACATTTTCACATTTTGAACTAGAAGCTGTAGAGCTATTTCTGATCTTTTTTCGATGGCCATGTTAACTTACTGGTGTGTATTATTATTAACGTACTCTTAAAAGGAGATGAGAACTTATGTAATGTAGCTGTTATTTTTGTGGGCCTTGTTCAGTTTATATTTAATGATGGCAATTTTTATGAAATGTTCTGATTCAGCATTTATTTGCAGTGGAGGGAGGCATTTGTGATACCGTTTTGCATATTAGTTATATATTATATTTTCAATAACTTGCATATTATTTATGTCTATTAGTGAATTTTCCCAGTGAATAAATGACTACTTTTTGTGCCATTGTATATAATAATCCTTGTAATTATGTTTATGTCTAGTAATGAACTTTCCCAGTGAAATATGTACACTCTAGCCAAGCTATAATATTAAGTTCTCTCAAACAAACCATTTTAACTTTTAAAACATATTTGTGGCATAATATTGGTATATTTTGTACTTAGTGTTGAGTTTGAATGGATTTGTACAGTATACAGAGAAATGTACAATGGTATATCAACTGTTGTTAGATGCTGTTAATTTGCATTTCAGTTGGAGTTGCATTAATTGTTTTTATTGGTTTATGTTGTATGTTGGAACTAGATTAGAATGGTAAAACATGTGAATGTTTGGGGTACCTAGCAGGACTATTCCTGATTTTCGTCTTCCCACATAGTTTGTCTTGTTGAAAAACCAGTGAATAATGGAGTTGTATCCCAGTGCATGTCCAGCTAATGGCTGAATGAATGCAGTCCTAATGGATGACATCAGTATCAAAGTACAGAAGCAACATATAATGGGCTTTCATAATTAATTTTAAAGTAAATAAAAATTTAAAAAACAAAGCATTAAAGAGTACATACTTGTATAGTGCAAACAGATAAGTATTTTAAAAGAATTATATATGAATACTTCATAGCAGCTATGTGTTTTTATTATTTTTTATTTTTGTCTCTCTGCACAAAATCTTATGTTTCTAGTCATTGTAAATGATTGTTTATATAAATATAATATATATATATCTACATATATGAAATGACCAAATGGCATAAAAATAAACTAATGAGCGTAGACAATAACTATTAAAATGGTAACAGATTTGATAATAAGAGATTAAGGTTTGGACCACTTTTTAATCATTTTAAAATAGGAGTACGTACTGCCCTTTTGGGGCTGTAATTAAGTTTCAATTAACCCTCCATTTCTTTTGTTCTTTTAACTCTGACTGTTTAAGGTGAGATCTCCTTGTGATGATCCTTTTTTCCTGCTATTCACTCTTTCTTCACCTGCAGGCAGGCACATGGAGTTGTACTGATATGAGTACTCTTTCATTCTTTGTGTGACAGTATTTCACTGTCTGTGTGACTCTTTGATGAAGAAACTTACCGTATCTGCTTCAGTCACGGGTGGACCTCACTTCAACCAGAGCTTAATATTATTTTGATATTTTGATGATTTTTATAATAATTATTAGATCATGGACAATTTTGAACCACCTGAATGAATTTTGCCTACTATGTTTTAATCAGATATTTTATTTCAATGCCATAGTGAGCTTTTTTTTTTTAGATAAGCTTGAGTGATTTTATTGTAAATATTGTATAGATATTTTATTATTGTGTATAATAATTGATTTATAATTATTTGTAAAATTATACTTTTACGTAGGTGTAATGCTACATTGCACATACTGGTTCTTGTTATGAATGAATTTCAAAGGCAGGAAAAAACAATATTTTCTTTTTTTATTTATACAAGAGTTGTTGATTTTTATTTCTGTATTTTGCACTTCACTATAATACATCACAAATCTTGAATTCACTCTTTATTGTTTATTTTAGGAAATATATTCTAGAACGTTTGGTTCATATATTTATATACAATTCTCCTCTTCTTATACAAACTAATTTTTAGGCTGTTATTTATTTAAAAACATATTTAAATACTGTGCTTCCTCAGAACAGTGAATGTAGCTTCCATTATAATGCAGATTTTCATCTAGATCTTAACCTTTGACAAATATATGCAACTTTGCTTTGTATATATTACAGGTCTAAACTTCCTTTATTTTGTTTTGTAATTTTCTGTAGCCTATCATCAACTGTCTAGAAAATGTCACAGCTTGATTAGTATTGTCAACTCAGAATTTCACATTTGCTGCAGTCATAAATTAACCAAGATGTTTTCCAAGGAGAAGTTTAACTTGAATTTACCCTGCAGTTTCAATTGTCATAGTGTATACTGTGGGAAATTAACACACAAAGAAGAAAGTAAATGAATACATTGGGCATTGCAAACAATTTGAAGTTAATATTGTTCTCATAAACTAAATTCATGTATCAAATATGGAATTATCACTAGCTATCTTCTCATTATCAAAGTATTGCCATTTGATTGCATTAAATTTGATTTTGCCTTTAATTAATGTGCAGTTTTTACTTTTCTCTCAGCATAATGCAACATATTTCAGTGAGTATTTCTCACAGGAATAATATCTGAAAATTGTCTTGAAATTACTGCAGCATCTTATTATTATAAAGACATGTTTATGTAACCGAACTGAGAATGTTAGCAACCCTTCAAAGAAAAACTATATGAAGGTTTGCAGCTGAACTGATTTGTTGAAAAGAATGAAATGCTAATTTATTTGGAAAGGCTTTTGAAAAAAAAAAAAAAAAAAAAGTTGCTCTTGACAGTAATATTTTTTCTTGCCAGAATCTTGAAAATTGGTGTGTAAATTAACAGACTTGGCAACACTAATAGTTGTTCTTTATCCTTATTCATTGTTCTAGGCCCTGTTTGCTGGAATGGTTTTTATTTTAGCACTTCCAACTTCTCTATCGTAAATATTGTCCTCTTGCTTCTTCTGGTGATAAGTAATGTACTGTACCCTCATCATTTAGAGCCAAGAATTGCTTGGACAATCAGGATGTTGTATAGGGTCTTGCAGTTATTATGAATTAAGCTATTTACTAAATAAGTACATGTACTCTGCACCTCCTCAATTGACAAAGAGCTGTGGCATGAGGAAGCACTGTAGAAATGTATTCCATGAGTTCTAGGAGTGATTTAAATATTGCATACAAACAGGATGTGATTGAAACTAGAAAGAAACATATTTTTGAAATGTTGGTGTGATTTTCATGTTTTGTCCTGAAAATCATGACTGCAATATAGTCTTATGAAAAATTGATATTACACATGCTGTGGCACATCATTCATTAAATGATACATTATTCTATATCAATCCCACTTCTTGATTTATTTGATGAGGGATATGACTGAAGTTTGTAGCTTTAACTGCTGGAAGATACAGATGGTTCAAGTTTTAATTTAGGTGAGATAGTGATCTTGAACAATTCCTACATTATGAAGCCTCTGCATTGTAAGAACACTCTATGTTAATATAATATTTGTATGGTATCTTTAAATCACATCTTGTAATTCATGTGATGTACATTATCATCTTTGAAATAAAATGCTTCCCCAATTTTGTATCATAGGCCATTTATTTAAAATGAACTCAGTGACTTGTCTGCCTCAATTGTGCATAATATGTACAGTTCTGTTTTGCTGTTTTTCGTACGTAACCTAAAACTATTGAAAATAGACTGCTTTACCGGTGATTATGGGGTTGAATTTTTTCAACCAATATTTTTAACACATGGACTTAATTGTTGTGTTTAGCTAAATGTGTTTGTAAACACTTGATAAACTAATATATTGTGTAATTTGAGATTTTACACACTAAGAAGAAGAATATTATTGCAATAAGAGTATGTGCTGGCTGTCCCAAGTTATTTACATTAATAGGATGTTAAATATATTCTTTTTATACAGTATAAAGAAAAGAAAAAATAGAGTAATCTGCTTTTTCTTTTTATTATACTATTATTAATGCTGTGTTGAAAAGAGGTCAAATGGTTAGTAACATATAAGGAAAAGAAATGCACACATACAGAGTATGTAATGTTATCTACTTGGACTAAATGTTGGAACGGAAATATGATATGCATGAAATGACTGTTTCTGAAGAATTACAGTTACAGTACAAACTATAGAGTACCTGATTTGGTTCATCCTACATTTTGGTTCATGTATAATAACATTCTGATGCCTATTGTTGCTGTGATGTACATTTCCTAATGAGGAATGATGTCGTACACTGTATTCCAGCAGTACAGATCACTTGAGTTATCAATGATCATTGACTTGAAGTATGTAGTATGTATGTATGTGTGTGTGTGCAGACATGTCATAGTACAGTATGTGCCACAGTTTGTCATTTTCGGTGAAGAGCATATATCTTTGCATTTGTTTTCTTTTCAGGTTACTTATAACTTATTTCAAATTGTTGTAAATCTTGAAAAAAGCTATAAGAGTTGTGAACTAATATTATGTTGCCTTGTAACTTGTATAGTATGCTTGTAAGTGAATGTAATGATCAAACTTGTGTTGCTCCATAAATGTGGTTATGTTTTACTCTAGTTTTCTTTTATTGTGTCTTTTTTTTTTCTTAACCATATGTTATCCTTCACAAACGAACGAGGCTGCAATCCGCGCTGCTGTACTATACCTTACACTTTGGAGTTTATTATTAACCCTTCATGGGCATCAGTAATTTATGTCTGTAGACAGCAGAATATTTAGGAATGAAAAGTGAACTTATTAAAGGGGTTGCAGTGATCAAGATGCTTGTCTCTTACCAAGGCAGACTTGGTTTCATTCCCAGTTAATGTATGCAAGATTTTCGAAGTGAAATATCGTGTCCTGTGGTTCGGATTACACATAAAAATGGAGGTCCTGTGGCACATGAACCCAAGATTAGAACGGTCACATAAACCTAAAAGCTTCCTTCCCTTAAACTTATAAGTAGGGGCCGAATTTTTTGGTAATAGCGATACGTGCAAACTTTTTTCACATCTTCTTTCTTGCATATATATGGCCTTCTAGGTACTTAAAGGAGCGTATTTTAGCAAAATGAACTCTTGAAATATCACGAAATCTGATTTATTGTGCGAATTGCACAAATTATCACGAAATATACTTCACTTGCTAGGAAAATGCTAAATCATCATCATCATCATCTTGCACTGTTTCCAGCCACTGGCAGTTTCTGTTTGGAACACAAGCCTCTCCAACGTCTTCTGTCTTCCCACCATCTCTCAGCCTCCACCCTTGTCCAGTCTTCTCCTCTCTTCTTCACGCTTTCTTCCACCCCCTTCAGCCACCTGTCTCTCGGTCTCTTTCCTTCCCACTTCGTCTCGTGTACTCTCCTGGGTATCCTCTTCTCCTCCATTCGTTTTACTTGTCCATACCATCTAAGTCTAGAATTCTCTATACCATCCTGTAATGGTTCCTCCTTCTCTGGTCCTCTCATTTCTTATTCTGTCCATCTTTGTAGCTCCAATACTGCTTCTCAAGAACCTCATCTCACTGGCCTGTATTTTGCTCTTCTCCCTTCCTTTCATAACCCAGGTCTCCGAGGCATACTTCAGGATAGGGACATAGTACGTCCGATATATGATCTTTTTGCTGTTCTGAGGGACATCCTTCTCACACTCCTCCGAAATGCTTCTGCCTGCCTCCCCGCTCATTTATTTCTCTATCGTTTCTTCCATTATCTTGGATCAGACTTCCCAGATACTTGAAACTCTCCACTTTCTTCAGCTGTTCCCCACCAATTGTTATTCCCGTTGTGGTTCTTTCCTTCTTCCTTGTTGTGATCACCATCTCACTCTTATTTATGCTAAATATCATCCCATATCCTTGTATTTCCTTCCCACAGGTCCAACTGTTCCTGTACCTCCTCCTCCTTGTTTCCCCAAATCATCAAATCATCTGCAAACACCATTACTTTCATCTTTCTTCCCCAATTACTTGTGCCACTTGGGTCATTATGTCATCCATCACCACAATGAAAAGTAACGGTGACAGTGCACTTCCTTGTTTCAGGCCGTTTCTCTGTTCCAACCAGTCCGATCTCTCTCCTCCCACTTTCACACAGCTCACACTTCCCTTGTACATCTCCTTGATCCTCTTTATAGTCCGTTTCTCTACTCCTCTATCCTCCAGGGACTTCCATACTTTGTTTCTGCATACACTGTCATATGCTTTCTCAATGTCCAGGAAGGCCATCAGTAGATCTGTTCCATACTCATAGTGCTCTTCTTGTAACTGCCTTACAGCAAAAATCAAATCCACTGTGGAGCTTCCTGCTCTGAAGCCATGTTGTTCTTCCCTCATCCCTCCTTCTATCCTTGTCCTAATTCTCTTTTCCAAAACTTTCTCGAAGATCTTTGCACAATGACTCATCAGTGTTATTCCCCGATAGTTTCTTCAATCTGTTCTACTACCTTTCTTGAAGATCGGGGCAATTATTCCTTTTTTCCAGTCCTCTGGGGTCTTCCTTTCCTTCCATGCTGTCCTCATCACTCGGTACAACCACTGTATCCAAACCTCTCCTGCTGCTCTCACCATTTCCACACTCAACTCATCCACACCCGGTGCCTTCCCTCCTTTCATCTTGTTCACTGCATCTTCCACTTCTTTCCATGTTAAGTCCTTTTCTGTTTGCAGTTCATCTTCCTCTTCCCCGATTTCTTCCTCCTCACCATCTTTTCCATTTGGGTTCAGAAGTTCTTCAAAATATTCTTTCCACATTTTCTTCAGTTCTTCCCTATTTTCTATCTCTTGTCCCCTTTTGTTCACCATTCTAACATAATCCGTAGTATCCTTCCGCCTCTTATTTTTTACCATCCCATACAGGACCTTTTTTGTACCTTCACTATCCTCCTTCATCATCTTTGTCCACTCTTCCATCCACTTTCTTCTCTCCTCAGCCACTACTCTCTTCGCCTCCTTCTTTCTCTCCTGGTACTCTTCCCTTGTCTCTACCGTCCTATTTTGATACCACCTCCTAAAGGCTCTATTCTTTTCCCTTACTATATCTTTTGTCTTCTCATTCCACCATGGTGTTTCCTTCCACCTCTTCTTACTACTTGTCCTCCCACATACTGCTTCTGCTGCACCTATTAGTGTCTTCTTAAATCTAGCCCATTCCTCTTCCACCCCTCTTTCTTCATCTGTTGGAATTCCTTCCTTTACCATTTTGAGGTACTCGACCCTTCTATCCCCTTCTTTCAGTTTCCATATCCTTATACGTCTTTCCTGAATCTCAGTCCCTTTCTTCTCCTTACTCCCTCTCAGGTTAATTACCAGCAATCGATGGTCGCTATCCAGGTTCTCTGATGGTATAACCTTGATGTCCGTGATGTTCTTATTTAGTTCTTTCTCATACCGACTTCCTGGTCAAGTCATCACTGTACCATATGATTGTGTGGCTCTCTCTTTTCTTAAACCAGGAGTTCCCAACTAGCAGGCTGTTCCTCTGGCAGAAGTCCAACAGTCTCTTTCCTTCTTCATTTCTTCCACCCCAACCCTCTGGTCCTAGAACACTCTCATAACCTTGTCTTTCTCTTCCTACATGGGCATTCAGATCCCCCATAACAATCATATTTCTTCCTACCAGCTGCTTCTGCAATTCCTCTTCAAACTCCTCCTTCTCTTTAGAGGTGCAGCCTACTTGTGGAGCATACACTTGCACTATTTCTGCAGTCTCTCCCCTCAGTGCTACTTTCACTTTCATCATCCTATCACTTATTCTCCTCACTTCTTCTTTTAAACCATCTCGTACTACTACTCCCACTCCATTCCTCTTTCCCTGTTTGTTCCCACTCCAGTACAGTCTATAGCCTTTTCTCAGTTCTCTCCTTCCTTCCCCTTTCCACTTTGTTTCTGCCAATCCCAATAAATCCAACTTCCTTCTTTCCATCATATCCACTATCTCCTCCACCTTCCCCGTCAGCGTTCTTAGGTTTAAAGTTCCAAATCTTAGTCCGTGTGTATAGCCGTGTCGTCGTCTATTAAATCCATCATGTCCGAGGCTCGTTCCATTTTTGAAAGCATTTGGTTTCATCCACTACTGGCTTGCTGGGCCTATCGTAGCTTCACCAGAGCCCCGTTAGCCGTCACTTTTCAGGGTTCCTGTAGGACCTTCACAGCTACCGTAACGGTCCCGGGGCACACAAAGTCCCCACTGTACTTCGCCCCTACAGGCGATCCCCTACTTTGTGCCGTTGCCCGTCTCCCACGACGTGGACGAGGGGTTGGACAATATTATCGAAAAAGCTCTCCAAAACCCGTTTAAATGCTTCTGAGAAATTGACCGTCGTGGTTTCCTTCTCATTTGTTTGATAGTGCTGCGCTGGATGCATAACGAATAGAATAAGAAGTGATATCACTGGCCTGGTCCGCCGCAGCGCAGCGCTGGCTCCGATCTGTGATGTAAGTTAGCATTGGCGCTTACGAGACTTTTAAAACCTTGCGACCTGTTTTACATGTTAAAACACCGCAAGATATCCTCATAGGCGCTAATAAGTTCTACATCTCCACTTACTTTACAGTGCTCAGTTATAATTTAATAAGTCGTCTCCTGTAATAGTCCAGTTTCGACAATAAGCGAAGTTAGAGAGCAAGTTCAAAATGCAATTAGTTTTGCCAGCTATCGGTAAATTAAAAAAAAAAAAAAAAAAAAAAAAAAAAGAACAGAAAAATTAACCACGCTATCAGAAAGGATTTCTTCACATTGTTACACATTTTACATTCCCTTAACAGACTTGCAAACACAGCCACAAGAAAACGTACGAACGCAACTTTCAACTTTACCGTAGATTACTATAAAATTCAATAATAACCATAAATTACACTCCACAAACACCAAAATCAGTAAACTACCATCATTTCAGAAGAACTTAACATTAAACAGACATAGAAGGCATAGGTAGAGCCCTGCGCGGATAAACAAAACGTTATCCGCATCCGCCCCGCATCCGCACAACTGTTATCCGCATCCGCAAGACTTGTATAAAAATCCGCTGATATTTCAATTCTGGTTTCCTGACCTCCGCTTTAGACAAAAAACTGGCTATACTTCTTTGGCTACTATCGCACTTGCGCCGCAGTAGGTTTGATGTACCTGATTTGTGTCCTGAGTATGAATACACTTTTTTAAAGCTAAAACATCCTGCTATATCGTTCACCTCTTTGGTTCCGTTGAAAACGTAACCAAATATCTGCCTTATCCTTGACTTGAGCTTTGTTTCAAGCACTATTGAATATACACCTTGTTTTGTTTTAATAGATATTTTATCAATGTTGGTTGAATGATGTTCATACTTCCCGGTCGCGGTAACATTTACTAAGTGAACTTCTCTTTAAGCTTGGAGAAAGGGATTAACATTTGGCCGGAACTTCCAAGTCACAAAGTCAGCCTCTTGGCCCATCAATGTTCGCATAGTTGATGTCATAACTGTCTCCGTTGCAATATCACAGCCCACGCGTTTCAGTGCCAAGATGGAAATAAATCTACAGATAAACCTGGAACCAGATCTTACAGGATAGCTTAATCAGCGAAGTAGCTGACTTGAGAAAAGTGTTAATGATGTCACCACGATGAACTAACAAACATGTTGACAGCATTATATCTCGTGGATAATGGCAATGAGAAATTGATGATGATGATATGTCAAGACCTTCTACTACAAACATACGGTACGGTACTTAATAAAATGTAGTTGAAACCATCATGAGTAAAATAATCTTCTCGTGTATAACTGCAAAACGTACCCGAATATTTCGTACGCAATAGGCTATAGGAGTATTCCTCTTATAAGCATGAAGCTGTAGATTGCCATATCAAATATGTAATATTATCGAAAGTTCACATCGTATTCTAAAAACTATCCGCAAATTTACTCCAAACATTATCCGCAGCGTATCCGCTATCCGCACAGCCATGCAAAATATATCCGCGTGGCGAAAAATGCTGCGGATATCCGCGGGTTTATCCGCGGATATCCGCATCCGCGCAGGGCTTTAGGCATAGGCATGACCCCTTCATAGAGTAGGCTATTGCCTAAACCCGATCACGGCTCCTTCAACTTTACTCTAGAATATTACAAAAATCAATTATACCCATAAATTTCACTCCACAAACACCAAACTCAATAAACTACCATCATTTCAGAAGCACTTAACATTTAACAGACATAGAAGGCACAGTCATGACCCCTTCTTTGAGTAGGCTATTGCCTAAAACTGATCACGCCTCCTTCAGCATTACGGTAGATATATGTTTATAAACTCATTGTCGTTTTATTCTCATCCCTTTCTTCACAGAAGTACCGGTAGTCTTTAATGGCATCAAGAGCATTCTTATTTATACCTTACTGGGCAAATAGGCAAATTAGGAAATATATGTGGAACAGAATAGTCTTTCAATCGCCAGTTGGTTCTTGGGAGAAGTACTACTTCCTATCACAAATTTGTCAAATTTAACAATTAAATCTTCTGAAAAGTGAGCATCACAGATGTAGGACTTTTCAGTAAGTTCCCTATCCTTCCCTGGTATGGCCCCTTTGCACTTGATAAAACGTTCCTTATCTTTAGGAGGTTTGAAAAACCGTCTGACCTCTTTACAGTCCCCATAGCCTGATCTGCATCCTGTTACAAAACAGCAAGGCATCTTCACTACTCACATTAAGCACTCGTGAAAATATAAGGGCTAAACTGCTAGTTACTTACATTAAATAACAATAAAATTAACACACGAAGATGACGTCAACACACGACAAGAAATTAAATTCCATTTCAGTTAATGCTTCCTACAATAGCATTTCAGGTATTAATACTATGAAGTAATAGTGTAAGCACTTGTATATCAATAAACGTTTGCACAGAACACCACCAAAATACCCCGACCGTTTAAATACTTAATATATCGCACATAAACATATGTGGAAATCAACAATCTCAAATCGACTGTAGCGCTGCGTAGCGGCGAGTGCCAACCCGATCCGTATTCATTACATGCTATTGAGGGAGAAGAGATCACACTTTTTACTCTATTCGTTATGCCGGAAGTATGTGTATTCAGTTCCGCGATCTCTAAGTCTATCAATAAAAATCGATAACTGCTTATCGATTATATCAAATGGTGTTGTGGTCGTAGAGAGAGCAGTGCGAGTTCGTGACTGGTAAAACTATTGGCAAACATCCAGCATTTATGTATAAAAATGCCAAAAACTAAAGTCACAACAGTTTTCTCGAGGGCCGAGTAATAAAACAGTGAGGGTATCTATGTATTTGATGCTGCAAGAAAGATTCTAATGTGTAAATACTCCAATGTTCTTATTCCATAGGAACGATAAGAGACGTGCGATATACACTGCAGGGATTCAGAAACGCATACAAAGCGGAAGAAAGAAGGAAATTAACATAATTCTGACCGGCAAATAAAATTCGGTGATACTCTACACATCGCAAAGAAGATGAAGAACCCCCTTGTCACATATTTTGTTATATTTACCCCATACTATAAGGAAGATTTCAGATGAAACATCGATCATTGTGACAATTTATTACGTGAAATACCCACTGAAATAGCATCTTTTTAACACCGAAATCAACAGTTTTATTTCACCAAAAAATAAGGCCCTTACTTATAAGTTACAAATTTAGGCAAATTTATATCAAAATACCTACAGCACTTGTCTGATTGCAGAAATCCAAAGAGGAAGTTGGTTTACATTGGAAGAATGACTTGAGGGACACTAGTTAGTTATCGGGGTTTTAAGGGGTGGAACTACGAGTTATACCTTATTCCATATATAATAGATAATGAATTATCCTTTTTAGGTTCCACCTAGTCAATACTGATTGAAAATGAAAAAATGAAAATCCACAGCCTGCTTCCAGTCTCCGACCGGGTCAGGAATGGAATGAATGAAGTCCCCATCTAGCGGCGAGGATATGGACTGTGCCGGCTGCCGAGGCCTGACGCACTCCTCTGGGGCAATGATTAAATGAATGACAGATGAAATGAAATGATAGTGGAGAGTGTTGCTGGAATGAAATTTGGACAGGGAAAACCGGAGTACCCGGAGAAAAACCTGTCTGCCTCCGTGTTGTCCAGCATAGATCTCACATGGAGTGACCGGGATTTGAACCACGGACCCAGCGGTGAGAGGCCGGCGTGCTGCCGCCTAAGCCACGGAGGCTTTCAATACTGATTATTATATTAAAAATGCAATCGTTGATTACATATTCTCACAAGTACATGTTTCGGGATCCAACAATATTTGATCCCTTCATCAGCTTGGAATGATTGTTAAGGCCAACATACATAAAATATTGCTAAAAATGGGCTAAGACATACTAAAGAGATGGATGTTAATGATATGAAATGACAGTGAGTGAAATGGTACGGGAACAAAGGTGCAATGATACAAATAAACAACAATACCCTTGCTAAAATATACATTAAAAAACACTGGGAAAAAAAGGAACACCAATTGTCCAGTCTTAATAAATACAGTAGAACATCATTTATCCGGACGAATTGGGACCGAAAGTGTTCTGGATAACGATTTTTCCGGATAATCAAACATACGTTTATTTCATACGAAAGAACATGTACAGTACATTGTAGTGCTACATATTTCAAAATTCTTGTTTATTGAATGAATAACAATAACAAAACATTTATGGTACTGTACATTACATGAAAGGTCTACTCTACATTCCTGAAAAAATAATCTGAAATTTCTTTTTGTACAATATCCCTTTCGGAACTGAATTATTTCTATAAACTTGAAAAATTATTTATTTACAATTATTTCATCAAAATAGGAGTACAAATGTATAAATTATGTTTCTCGACAATTTTGAATAAATATATAACCAGAAATATGACATGTCTATTATAATGGACAAATGGTCCCCGTGTTCGTAATTCGAAAATACAACAGGTTATAGTAATACCATGACGAATAGAAGGAGAAAGTGAGGAGACTCCTGAAGTTCAAGCGCGCCTCGCCAGGCAGCGCTAGAGTGGGCAAGTTCCACACTGCCGGGGTCAGCTGGTCTTAGGGATGGTGCTAAGGGAAACGAATTACTTTGTAACTAATACTCTTTTAAAAAGTAATTAGCGGTTACAATTAAAATAGCACGGCAGGGCACAATGGAAAATATAATTCACGGAAATAAGAACTACGGTCTTCATTGCATGTTACGGAACGCACAGATTCCTGGAGTATACAGTCGGAGAAAGCCCAGATCTTTCTCGTAACATCTGCAGGATTAAGGATGTGAGATTGTAGAGAGCTTGTCTTGCCACTGACTCCTAACGAATTCCTGGCCTTTGTATTTGATTGACTACCATCACAAGTAAAGCCAGCCACCCTCGCCCCAGCCTCTTCTAACTGCAAAATCACCTAGACTATATTAGAATTTTTGCGAGAAAAACCCCTGGAGTAGCATTTTTGCTTGCATAAACAACAACTGGCTGCACCCAATTATGCACGAAAGGTACGAACTTGAACACTAGAGCGTGATTTGCAAGTATGTTCTTCTGGAGGTCAGGTGTGTGTCCACCTAAATCAACTAATCCATCTACTTTATCAGAAAAGCTATTTAACTCGATTTCTTCTCTTAGCTTCTCTTCTTCGAAAATTACAACACCGTAACGTGAATTATCATTCTTTTCTTCCTTAAAATAGTCTTAAATAGCATTTATACGATGCGTATTAACTCCATAAGGGCACTTAAGTCCTTTACAAAGTTTTCTCAAGTGACTTTCTGAAGGCACAGGCAAGAGATTATGTCGCCGACAATGACGGGATCCTTTCGGTGATTTTATTCTCAACAATGAACACTCTAAAATGAATTCATTGCTGTACCTCATTCCATTGGGAGATTTTTCCTGGCATTTCTTGCTAAGGTGTTCGTTATCAGGGGCGGATCCAGGAGAGGGCGAGGAGGGCGACCGCCCAGGGCTCCGCGGTCCTAGGGGCCCCGCACCATGGATTTTTCTACATTTAATTAATTAATTAATTAAGTATACTTTTCAAACTAATTTATAATTCATCTTCCTTTCTTCAGTGCAGCTATGACCTCTCGAGACCGTTTAGCAAGTTAAGATTTCAGTGAAATAATACAAGTCTTCAGCCGGGAAAAAAGTCGCAAAGTAATATTTTAATATTTCATTGTTTACATAATCTTATTCAAGGGGACTTAAAGGTTTCTTTCATATTATTAAAATAATGTACTGTAGTGTATTCAAAATATTGTAACTATTCTTTATTTTATTATTATTATTATTATTATTACCAAACTATTTTCCATTTTATTCGATAATTCTTTTTCTATTGTTGTGGGCCCCACCTTATCATATCGCCCAGGGCATCGCAAGGCCTGGATCCGCCACTGTAATCGTTATCTTTGTAATTAAATGCCTGTGAAATTCGAACCTGCTTCTCCAGCAAATTAATTCTCGATTTTGCTGAGTTGAGGCGGGATCTAACTCGAATTAAATTACGGTTAGCATTCTTTAGGCGCCTTTTGAGCAATATTATAGTCTTTTCAGCATCAGTAAGTACACTAGAATGACCCAAATTCTTATCAACATTGGACTGACCTTTTAATGCCTCATTCGTTGCTCCACTCCCATCTTCAATCTGCTTTCTTCTGTTTCTGGTGGTGTCGAGATTCTTTCTCCTGTTGGGAGCTTTACGGGACTTATTCTTACTACTTCGGTAAATCGGGGGGAAAATGAGGCACTGCTCCAGGACGTAACTTCCACCACACACGAGAGATTTCCACTTCTTCACCATTCACTATAAAATTATCTGATTTTACTATCAAATCAGCAGAGAAATGAATTTGACAAATTCTACTACTACGCGTTAACTTCGTATCCTTTCGTGGAATAGCTCTGGCCCATTTTTCAAATTGATTTGTATCCTTCGGTGGTGAAAAAAATCGTATATCGTCAACTACTCGACCATACCCTGACTTACGGCCAGGTACAAAACAATAAGGCATGTTGAACTATTAAATGAACCAAGCCACATAAGAAATATGTTTGAAGTACACAAAACGCTGATGTACACAAGACACAATGAACTGAATTTAAGAACTGAAAGCAAAGAAAATTCAATTTAATTCACACAAATATCTCACACAGTAACTTCTCGCGCACTTTCTACGACCCGGCTCGACGGAAACACAGCACGTGTTGGACATAATCGCTTACAGTGCTTGTAGCGGCGGGACCAGAAACTACCGTGCTAAAATGGCGGAGTCCTCACACTACTGTCGGGGAAATAAGTATAGATACTCGAGTTTAGAGGTCAATAAAACCTTTACCCTTAGTCTTACATAAGAACAACCTACACCAAAATTTTCCTTGTTTTATTTGTCGTTTAACGATATAGAGTAAATATTTGCATTGTAGCTCGTTAAAATTTTATAGCAGATTGAACAAAAAAAAGTACCGGTTTTTCTTACCAAGTTCACGGAGCGGTCACTTAGAAGGATCATTACGTTAAAAGTATTAATCGGATCGTAATGAAACTCTAATACGTCTTAAAGGAACTTATTGTTAATGCGTATATGAAGTTTTAATCTGATCGGACGTTTCTTTAAATAGTTGTTGTGAATTTTGTAAAACATCTTTTTCTCGGGCCTGGGTGGTCATAGCAGTATGAAATATGGCTTGTTATGAGGCTCATAGCAATGCAAGGCTTAACGTAAAACTACATTTTATCTACTTTTGATAATTGCTTTTATATCGATTGATATTTAATCGGGTGGTTATGTGAGAAGATTGTATCGTAGCAAGCGACGGGAACGATGCGCTCGGTCGAGGAAACTCGTGCAACGTTGCCCAATACGCGCGCGTTCCAAGCCGTAAGGTCTGGGAATTTCTGTTGTTGTATTTGTGTTAGGCCGGTATTACACTGCTAAAGAAATGTGTCAAATAAATGTTATCAAATATTTTATAAAACTGAACTTTTATCAAAGTTATACAAAGCAATTATCACACCATTACACTACATCAAATATTTTATCATAATTCAGCAAAATGGAAGAAGGACAGTTCCGTGTTCACTTAACTATATTATGGTAGTTGAAATTCTGTGGTGGCAATACCGGTATATAAAAGAAACGGAAAGATAAAGTGAATGTCTATGGGTTAAGCCATGGGTCGCTCACGTGACAAGGAAGATATTTTTTTATACGAGTAAAATCTTGGTGAAGGAGCTGCAGTACGAGGACTTGAAAAATGACATTAATTAAGATAAATTAAAAACCATACGTCAAATTTACGAATTATAATACAAAAATTATTATATATATTCGCCTCCGTGGTGTAGTGGTCAGAGTGCTTAGCTGCCACCCAGGAGGTCCGTGGTTCGATTCCCGGCTCTGCCACGAAATTTCAAAATTGGTATGAGGATTGGAACGGGGTCAACTCAGCCTCGGGTGCTCCAAATGAGTAGAGGGGGGTTCAATTCCCACCTCAGCCATCCTTGAAGTGGTTTTCGTGGTTTCCCACTTCGTCTCCAGGCAAATGCCGGGATGATACCTAACGTAAGGCCACGGCCGCCTCATTCCCCCTTCCTTGCCTATCCCTCCCAATCTTCCCATCCCTCATAAGATCCCTGTTCGCTTTGCAGGTGAGGCAACCTGGGCGAAGTGCTGGTTACACACCCCAGTTGTATACCCGATCCCGAAGTTTCAAAATGGAGGCGGTAAATGTGGGATCCATCGCTTAGTCCGAGGGAATAGCCAACCCTGGAGGGTAATACGATTAAGAAAAAAAAAATACACTATCACTCACGTCTATTTAACTTAACTATTTAATTCTTCTTTATATCCTGAAATATGCGTCCCTTATGTACAGCGCTAATAGCCTCTGCTAATTTTACCTACAAGTTAGAGAAACGTGTCTTATATTTCATTTTCGCAAGAAGTTAAACATTTCCCAACACCTTTTTTAATGAGGGCTTTGGACCTCCATTGGCAGGTTTAAAAATGGTGTGTCAGCTGAAAAGCTATTATTATAAGATTAATTGTTTGAAGTAATTTACACTTTGAGATTATAAGATTATAAAACTGCTCCCTTATTAACTGTCTGAAAAATCACTGCCCGATGAATCAGATGAACTGTCATTTAAGTTTATAACAAGTGGCTCAACAACGGGGACGTCTTCTGTTAGCCAATCCTTTTCCCAGTAATGTTTCTCTATTTTTTTGGTGTGTTCGATGCATTTTTTCCATAGCTCCGGTGTTACAGACCTCAAGACTTCTTTACAGAGATCTCGCATCACCTCCATTGATCTTCCTCTCTCCGCCTGGTTACTCATATTCACTTTAGCTATTTTATTTTTCACGTAGGACCAAACCAGCTCTATGGGGTTGAGCTCACAATGAGCAACTGGCAACCAGACGAGTTCGACGTCAGGACGAACATTCTTGATTATCTGTTCCAGCTTCATTTTAGGTGCCCTGAAGTGAGGTTTGGCGTGAACAATTAGCTCTGCTTTCGTCATACTTTCATACTTTTGGATTCTGGGAGGAAGAGGAATATCATTCATTGCAGCGGCACATCCCTTCACCGTGGCTATCGACCTTCCAATACACTTGGATACTATTTGCTAAACCCTCTTATCATTATTACTTTCTCTCTCGCATCTAAAAAAAACATATTGCACTTATAATCATGGCAAATTCTTCCTCCGTTAACTGTGGATTAGCTGGCATCTTGATCGATGTGCAAACAATAGATAATACAGACAGTGATAGTTGCTGCTTGTTGCTAATGACTCAACGAAGAACAGAGGTCAGAGTTTGGTGTGCGTAGGAACGAGCGCGCAGCAACTGGCAACATTGCCAGGCCGCTGCGGTACTATCGCTGCCCTCAATGGTCCGATTAAATATCAATCCATATAAAATCGATAATCACAAGTAGATAAAATGTAGTTTTATGTTAAGCCTTGCATTGCTATGAGCCTCATAACAAGCCATATTTCATACTGCTATGACCATCCAGGCCCGAGAAAAAGTTGTTTTACAAAATTCACAACAACTATTTTAAGAAACGTCACATCAGATTAAAACTTCATATACGCGTTAACAATAAGTTCCTTTAAGACGTATTAAAGTTTCGTTACGATCAGATCAATACTTTTAACGTAATGATCTTTCTAAGTGAGCGCTCCGTAAACTTGGTAAGAAAAACCGGTACTTTTTTTGTTCAATCTGCTGTAAAATTTTAACGAGATACAATGCAAATATTTACTCTATATCGTTAAACGACAAATAAAACAAGGAAAGTTTTGGTGTAGGTTGTTCTTATGTAAGACTAAGGGTAAAGGTTTTATTGGCCTCTAAACTCGAGTATCTATACTTATTTCCCCGACAGTAGGTCCTTCTATTCGTCATGGTAATACAATGCGATACGTAATTTTACACTTTAGGATGAGCTCTGGTTTACTTAAAATAACAAAACTCAAAATTAATTTGGCTAATTTTGGATTTGGACTTCGAAAATTCCAGCCAAAAACTAAAATTATAAATAATACCTTTATTTTTCGACATAAAATAAATAAGCAAGAGACATAAAAGAAGCAAAACGTTGATGTGCTTCTGAAAACCAATTGTCTTGATTTTCATCAATAATGGCTCTAATGATCTCTCCCGTGGAGAGCTTTAAAGCAATTGTCCTTCTTTACAAAGGAATGTTGGACGTTGCATTCATGACAAAATATATAACTCATTCCTTTGCATCCAATGATTTTGCACCTTGTTGCTTCATCCTTATCTTCGTAGTTGGGCATATGGTCGTCAAATCTTTCTGGATTCAACAATTGATCGAATTTCAACTTACTGTTTTTCCTCAGATGGTGGAGTTTCCATGACAATGGGACGACCTCGATTCTGAAGATTCATTATGGCCAGGCTTTCTCCAATTCTAATTCTAAAATACAGTAGATCCAGAATCATCCTGGGTTCGGTTTCAATTTTCTGAGTCTTGCTTGTATTGCTATTAACACCATATCAACTGCAAGCATGGTAGAACACATAAAGTGCACGTTTCCGCGGTTTTATAAAGATACGATAGAGTTCAAGAAGTTGGTCCATCTTATCGACACCGTCTATGTTGTGGTTGCACCTCTTCACAATCTTGGTGCTCTTCACCATAATGTATTTCAGTGTCTTCTTGTCCCATCTCTTTACTTCTTCTTCCTCTTCACCAATTCTAACAAAGTTTGAGTACAATACTACTGATTTATTGTCAACCCATTTGCATAGCACAATGTTTCCATCCTGACTTATCAACTGGTCATGGTACCCTCTTTCTTTCTTCCTTGCTTCTTTGTCACTAAAGGGTATTGGAAAAGTGATTTATTGCGAATTATGCAATAGGTGACAATTCTTCACAGTGGGCAGATTCATCTGCTGCTTCCTAGTGAATATCTAGTGGCACAAAATGGTTTTCGCCTCCAACCTATGTCTTTCTTCTCTGTATACACCCAATTTGGTAGTATTCCTGCAGCCTCTTCTTCATCCTGAGGTAGAGACTCTTCATTATGTGCAGCTGCACTATAATCCTCTAGTACCGGTCTTCAGGTTCTTCTTATACAGCATACTGCAGCATATTGTCTGCTCTACAAATCTGCGCCAATTCTCACAGACTAGTGGGTGGAATCTGGCTGCTCAATATCACTGTTATCACACTCTAAATCACTGAGTTCTGACAAAATATCCGGTTTCCAGAAGTTCTAGATTTTTTCTGCTCCATATGGACATGAGGGACTGTAGTATTCTGAAACAATCGAACTACATTGCTTATTCATTATAAAGCGTACGAAAGCTGCCCACTGTAATTCACCAGATTACCTTGAGTCGTAATGTCCATTCTAATGGACATGCCATTTTAACATTGTTACTCTATACTAAGGAATAGCAAATCAAGCATATTACTACTACCAAATTACTTCTTACATATATCTAATTCAATTAGTAATAAAACCAAACATGATAACGTTAATTTTAATATTCTAAATCGAAAGACAAATGAAGCTTACCATCGCTGCCTCTGGATGCAGCTGCCATCTTGTCAAGTATTTCAATTTCTGTAGTTCTAACTGTCTCCACCGGTTGCAGCACCGAGTATATAGCGAGAATAAATGTCTATTTAGGTGGACAAACAGTCAGAAACGGTGTAATAGCAATTGCCTTTAAGCTACATGGGAAAATATGTTGTGTCCATTGCAATGGACAGTGGATCTGAAAGGGATATTTCCTAGTCCTTTCTTAGCAGCTAAATCAAGCATTCTCTTCAATAAAAGAAGTTGAGTTGAGCTACTTTCTTCCTGTTTTTCATACCACAATAACGCAGTTACTAATGCAGTAAATGCTTCCCCATGACTTGGTCCTTCTTCATCTTCCTCATCTAAGTTTTCATCTTTTTCTTCATCATCATTTACTTCTTGCACCCGAGAAACAATTTCATCATCATCTAAGATTTGAAAGCCTGGGTCACTGTCACTTTCCAACCAAGCTTGCGTGTCTTCTCTATCACAGTTGGAAAATCCAGCAATTTGTGTGAATAGCTCATTTGTCATTTCATCCAAATTTTCATCAACACTGTCAGTGGTCTTAACTGTCTCTTTTTCTCCTACCAATTTATTCCATGCATTTCGAAGATTCTGTGGTGTTAAAGTGTTCCACCCATCAGCTATCGTGTAACAACAGTCCTTAAGAGAAATATTTTTTGAAAATGATATCACGCTCTCTTCATCTTATGCCAACAGTAAACGACGTAAAATTTCCTTCTTGTACATCCGCTTGGCTGTATTATTAGGGGGCAAATATCTCACTTCGAAATCCTCGTCTATCGCATTCAACTGATCAACATCTGGACGAGATGGTGCATTATCAAGTAAAATGAGCACTTTACCATGTTTTCTTTTCTCTTCTCTGAATCTCTTCACATCCGGGATAAATTTATTTTGGTCATCATCATCATCATTTCCCCTTATCCAGCTCCTGCCGGGTCGGGGTATTTATGGCACTTCTCCACTTTCCTCTTTCCTTCCACCATTCTTCTTCCACGATCTTGTCCCAGTCCAGATTTCTTTTTCTTACGCCGTTCTTCACTGAATCCATCCACCTTGTTCTAGGTCTTCCTCTTGGTCTCTTACCCTTGCACTTCGCCTCCAGCATCTGTCTTGGTATTCTATTTTCCTCCATCCTCTTTACATGTCCAAACCACCTTAGTTTATTCTTCTCAATTCTCTCATTTAGTTTTCCCATCCCAACTTCCTTCCTAACATCTTCATTCCTCACTCTGTCTTTCCTTGTCTTTTCTATCATACTTCTTAGGAATTTCATTTCACTGGCTTGGATTCTACTCTCTTGCCTGCTTGTCAGGGTCCAAGTCTCAGCTGCATAAGTTAATATGGGTACATAGTACACTTTATACATTACCTCCTTGCTTTTCCTTGGTACTTCCTTATCCCAAACAAGTTTTCTTACACTTTGATAGAATGCATTGCTCTGCTGTACCCTCCTGCCAATCTCCATGTCCAACCTACCAGTTTGCATCAATTCACTTCCTAGGTATTTGAACGTGTCCACAATTTCCAAACTCTGACTTCCAATTTTCACAGTGCCCTTCCCTTGTCTTTCCCCTCTTGTCATCACCATGGTCTTGCTTTTCTCTATACTGATTTTCAGGCCATACTTCTGAATATTTTCGTTCAGTGCATCTAGTTGTTTTTGCACTTCTTCGGTGTTCCTTCCCCAGACCACAATATCATCTGCAAATAACAGTAACTTCATTTCTTTATGTTCATATGCTTCCTTTGTTTCCTTTACTATTTCATCCATCACCATTATGAACAAGAGAGGTGACAGCACACTCCCCTGTCTTAGTCCAGTCTTGTTCGTAAACCAATCTGTCTTTCCAACTGGGGTCAGTACCCTGCTAACACAGTTGTTGTACATTGCTTGCACCATTTCCAACATTTCTCTTCCCAGTCTCTTCTTAACCATGGTTTCCCATACCTTCTCTCTGGGGACACTATCATATGCCTTTTCTAGATCTATGAAAGTCATGATCAAATCCTCTCCATATTCCCAGTTCTTTTCCATCACCTGCCTCAAGCTAAAGATTGGGTCCACTGTGGATCTTCCACTCCTGAAGCCATACTGTTCCTCTTGCAACTCTCCTTCCACCTTTCTTCTCATTCTTCTTTCTAATATCCTTTCCAGTATTTTTACTATCTGTGATATGAGGGTGATCCCTCTATAGTTATCACACACCTTCTTGTCCCCCTTCTTAAACACTGGTATTATTAGCCCTTTCTTCCAGTCTTCTGGTACACATTTCCATTTCCACACACACTTTAGCAGTCGATACAGCCATTGCATACCAACAGGTCCAGCAGCCTTTATCATTTCTACACTGACTTCATCCACCCCTGTTGCTTTTCCCATCTTCATTTTCTGTACTGCTAATTCCACCTCCAGCATTGTTATATCATCTTCTGTTATAGAGTCGTCAGGTTGTGTCACTTCCATCTCACCAGTACCATTGCTCACATTCAAAAGCTTATCGAAATACTCCTTCCATCGTCCCTTTATCTCTTCTGGGTGTGTTAACAACTCTCCATCTTCCTTTTTCACTAGCTTTGTAGTAACTCTTTCTTTCCTCTTACTTCTTAGAAGCCCATACAGCATCCTTTTACTGCCACTTACATCTGTTTCCATTCTTCGTGTAAATTCTTCCCAACTTTTCTTCTTTTCTTCTCCTACCACTTTCTTACACCTCCGTTTGCTATCGTGATACTTCCTTTTGCTTTCTTCTGTTTGATCTCGGTTCCATTCTTTCCATGCAGACTTCTTTTCTTTCACTGCTTTCCTCACTTCCTCATTCCACCATGGTGTCTCCTTCTCTTTCACTCTTGTTGACGTCCTACCACAAGCACTCTCTGCTGCACCAACAAATGCCTTTTTAAAGTGAGACCATTCCTCTTCTATGTTTTCCACTTCAGTAACTGGGATTTGTTGCTTCAATCTCTCCTGAAAATCTTCCTGTACGGTTTTGTCTTTCAATTTCCATACTTTTATTTTAGTTTCTCTGATCTCCTTTAGGTTTTCCAATTTTTCCCATCTAAATTTTGCCACCACAGCTCTATGGTCCCCATCAAATGCTTCTCCTGGTAAAGCTGTCACATCTATCAGCTTTCTGCGATTAGTCCTTTCCACCAGAAAGTAGTCAATTACTGATTTTGTTCTTCTATCGCCCCAACCATATCTCGTAATTTTCCTGCTGTTTTTCTTCCGAAACCATGAATTACCCACTATCAGTCCATTCCTTTCACAAAAGTTTACAAGTTCCTCTCCTTCCCGGTTCTTTTTCCCATATCCATATGGTCCAATGACTTCTTCCTTTCCTTGTCTCTCGTTTCCGACTTGTGCATTCATATCTCCCATGATCACCACTTCTACATCTGAAATTACTCTTTCTACATCCTCCAGGAATACTTCAATATCTTCTTCTCTGTTTCCAGTCTGTGGTGCATACACTTGTATGAAGTCCATCACGTCATTTTTCATCTTCATTCTAATTTTCATTATTCTGTCACTCACACACTCGACCACTTCAACATACTCCTCCAGTTGTTTCGAGGTTATCAGTCCCACGCCATTTTTGGCCTCTTGGCCACCACTCCAGTATAATGTATATCCTTTCCTCAATTTCTTCCTTCCTTTACCTTTCCATTTCACTTCACTCAGGCCCATCACTTTATTTTGGTACCAGTCATAAAATATCTCAGCATTCATCCAAGCATTTCTTTGGGCCTTGTAGCATGCAGGAAGGCATTTTACATTCTTAAAGCAACACGGTTTTTCTGATTTTCCTATCATGAGGAGAGGTAGATGACGAGCACCACTAGCATTTGCGCACACCATAATTGTTACTCGTTGTTTACTGACCTTGAAGCCAGGAGCTGTCATTTCTCTCTTTGACGCGAGCGACTTGCGCGGTAGTGACCTCCAATTCAATCCCATTTCATCAGCATTATACACGTCATCTAAAGAATTGTCTTCTTTAATCAAAAGTTCTAAGAAATTATTTTTTAATTCCTCAGCAGCAGTTGTATCACTAGATTAACGCTCTCCTTCAATCTCCAATTCACGAATGCCATGGCGAGATTTGAAATTCTTCGACCAACCCGTATTAGCCTTAAAATCCGGAGAACCACCAAGCTTCTCATTTAGCTGCAACACTTTTCACACAACAAAGGTCCAGAAATGGGATCTCCCTTACTCCTTCTCTGAATAAACCATAAGTACGCCGCTTCTTCCAATTGTTTATCCGCAGCTGATCTCACGGTTTTTCTCTTTTTAGACCCTTCTTCACTATCTAACTTCGATGCATAATTCAGAATTTCACCTTTTCGGTTCTTTAAATCATAAATTGTGGATTTTCCAACATTGTAAGTTTTCATTAAAGACTGTACACTCTCACCTTTACCCAATTTATTAATGATCTCCACCTTCTTCTCAATCGGAAAAACATTGCGATTTCGTTGTCCTTTTTTCCACTTGTAGAAGCCATTTTCACAACGGAATACAGTACACACACTCACATAACAAGTTGAAATAGTAACCAAATGGTAGGAGACAATAGAGACAACAATGGTAAATGAGAACGGACTCACTACTGCGCTTGCACATAATAACAGTATGCGCACACTGCTTAATGCTTTTTTTTTTCTTTTTCCGGATAATCGACGTTCCGGTTGTTCGACGTCCAGATAAACTACGTTCTACTCTAGTATTAAAGTGCTGCATAAAAAAGTTATTTCTCCCATATTGATGGTTGTTGATGTTGCTTGAATTCGTGACAATCATATTCCTGTTTGTTTATGGTTAAACTGTGGTCGAATGTGAAGGAAATCCTTTAAGTCCTGAAGGTTATTGAAATATAATAGAAGGAAAAATCCTGATTAAGTAGAAACAATTCCGAGAGCCTCACACCAGCCAGTGCTCAAGTTCACCGGTTGGGCATTCCTTTCATGTATCAAGTTTGGATGAAATGGGCCAAACTGGTTAATCCTATATCACCACGATATAGGAAAAACTGTGAAAGAAGGGGGGAAAAGAAAATTAGAAGATACTAATGGAATATTACACTTTCTTACTAGAAGAGAGACCAACATATGTAAACATCGAAAAACTTACGTAAGCAGCTGAGAGAGAGTCCGTATGTAGGACGTAAGCGGACCACTAGGCGCAAGCAACTGCTTGGAGACGAGTGGTAATGAAACATGTGAACTCAGTTAGGTACGAGTGACGCGTCATGCGACTTCAAGCAGGGATGAGCGAAGTAAGAGGCTAAGCGAAGGTCAATGACACGAAGAAAGGGTTAGTGTAGCGAGGGGCGGAGAGGGGAGGGGGAAGGAAAAATGAGGAAAAAGGTGAAGAATAAAATATAAAAAATTAAGGAGGCTTCCTTCTGTGCTTTGACTTTTCAGAATTGATGTAATCGGAAAGAGTGTCAAAAAGAATATTAGTATCAAAGTTGACGTCATACAGATTTACCAGATTTGAAGTTTTCTGTGCCTTGGTAGCTTAATGTAATATTTTGACATCTTTTTCTCTTTCGGTGAAAGAGTGGCCTGCCTCTTCCATACGAGCAGCCATGGCTGAAAATTTTCGATATTTTACGGCGTTCAAATGTTCACCCTATCTTATAGTAAAATCGAAAAACTTACGTAAGCAGCTGAGAGAGAGAGTCCGTATGTAGGACGTAAGCGGACCACTAGGCGCGAGCAACTGCTTGGAGACGAGTGGTAATGAAACATGTGAACTCAGTTAGGTACGAGTGAGTACGAGTTTGTCCAATGTAGTTGACCTTGCAGTTATTACATGTTAATTGATAGGCACCCGATTTACTGAATTTACTCGACTCGTTAACACCATTGGAATTAAAAAATAAATTGCCAGTAGTGTTGCTGGTTTTGAAGGCCACTTTCATGTTCAACTTCTTAAAGACATTTACACTGAAGAAAATGGAAATTGCAACACCATGAAGGCATTGGTCGTTTGTGTTGATTTTCAAGATATGGAACGATGCCATGTAGGTATGTCAACGATCAAAGTTTCAGACCCATTGGATTGTTGCTACAGCTCTCCCCACGTGATTGCGCGGAGGAATCGACTCCAGTATACGGACTCTGGTGTAGCATAGTTGACTTGCAGTCTGCGCAGTGATGTGTTCCCCGTCAAACATGCCTCGACAACAGAGAAGAGCACGCTATCAACAACTGTCGCCGTTTGAGAGGGCTCGGATAATTGGGCTGTGTGAGGCTGGATTATCGCAAAGGACTGTCGCTGCACGTGTTGGCTGACAGGTATCTATGGTACAACGTGTATGGCAGCAGTGGTCAAATGAAGGTACCCACACTCGAAGACCTGGCACAGGCCCAGCGCGACAGACAACTGTGAGAGAGGATCGCCGCATCATTCGGATGGCCCGGATGGAACCCCATGCAACAGCAGCGCAAATTCAAGCAGCTGTGGCACCCCACGTTACACAACAAACAGTTGGTAATCGCCTGCGTGCAGCTGGCTGACGATCCCGTGTCCCTGCAGAAGGTGTTCCATTGACCCTACAACAGCGACGTGTAAGGCTGGCCTGGTGTCGAGAATGATCGACGTGGGTCGACGAATGGCATAGGGTAATCTTTAGTGATGAATCGCGCTTCTGTCTTGGCCGCAGTGGTCGCCGGAATCGTGTGCGCCGACGTACCGGGGAGAGGGGCCGCCTAGACCTTATTGTCGAGAGGCACACAGGGCCTACACCAAGCATTATGGTCTGGGGAGCTATTGGCTTTAATGTGAAATCACAATTAGTGCTTGTTGAGGGCACTATGACTGTTCGACAGTACGTTGATAGGGTGGTTGTTCCTATGATGGCGAACATTGCTAATGGGATGTTTCAGCAGGACAATGCCCGGGTTCACACTGCATGCATCTCCAGAGAAGTTCTCCACTACAACACAACCTTAGAATGGCCCGCCAGATCCCCGAACCTCAGTCCTATTGAGCATGTGTGGGACATGATGGGTCGACAACTGACCAACCGTCCTCAGCCACCCACAACTCTAGAACAACTGACCCGTGCAGTTCAGCAAGCATGGGCCATAATTCCTCAGGAAGCGATCCAGGGCCTTATTGGACTCTATGCCTTGCCGAATTCATCAATGTATTGCAGCTCGTGGTGGGCACATCCTGTATTGATTGTTGTCCAAACTTGCGGTCAGAGGGACCTGAAAGTGGAATCATCGAATCACAACCGAACACTCGTCCTGCATGCTCAATTGCAGCAATGTAGCACCACTCCTTCTGGGTGTTGCAATTTCCATTTTCTTCAGTGTATAATACTGTATGTGGAGTGGTCAAAATAAGTGAGAACAGAATACATTCGTAGTTTATCTTTTGTTTCTTTGCAGAGATGAGTTTAAACTTATTCCTGATGCTTTTTAATATGCTGAGACATAGGATCTACTGAAGCCATTCATTTTAGCGATCTGAAAAATGATGCTTATCGCTTTACTGAAATCTTGTTTAGACTAAAGGCAACTTCAATGCTCTATTAATTAGGCTTCTGAATGTGGCTTTTTATGGGAACCTGGATGATTGTAGTCATTTCTAATTATTGAGTGGGTTTGACAGTTTACTATTTGTTGAAAAAATTGGTTTTGATGACATCTATTGTTGGACCGATCAGTATGTTTGTGTACATATCCTTAACATCAACGCTATGTAGCGAATGTTCATCTTTTAACCTGAGTTTCATTGATCGCAGTAGTCAAGGGTATTAGTGAAAGATTTTTTTGCCAAAGATTGGTAGTGGGTGTTCAGGAATTGCTTGGCAAACTGTGCTTGCTTATACGAAGGACTATTTCTATAATTAACAATTGGCCTAATAGGAATGTTTACATTTTGCAGTTTTGGGAGAGAACGTAATGTAGGAAGACTCGGATTCATATTGATGAGGCGGTTAGCTTGATTTTTGTCTAGGATAAAGATGGTGTTTTTGATAATATTTTTTAATTTCCTTTGTGTGGCAATAGTTGGGTCTTTTTTAATTTTTCAAAGTTTGCATTCTTGAAAAAAAACATTTTTATTATCAATATAACTATTTTTGTCGATCAGCACTAATGTTACCCTTATCTGCCTTTGTCACGATAATGTTGTTGTCCTTAATTTTCTTTTTAAGACTACTCTGTTTGGAATTTAGCTTGAGATTGCTATTAATTGAAGGCTTTTTGGAAACTCTGATTTTATTGATCTCTTTATTGGTTTCGTGCCTGGATGAACTTTGCTTATCAATTGGCAGTTTTCTAATAGCTGTCTCTGTTTCTGCAATGATGTTCGTAAGAGTTGCTCTGTTTAACTCCATTGCCCAATTATGTTTAGGCCCTTTCCCTATGATATTCAATTCAGCTTCATTAAATTTAACCTTGGTTAGATTTTCGATCGGTGGTTAGAAAGCAGACACTTGTTCAGTTGAATGGGGAATGGTATGAGTTTTCTGTAAATTACTCAGTTTGTTTTCCAACGTTTTGGTTTTCCTAATTTTAGCATTTACAATTCGGTTGACCTCTATTAAATAATTGTCCCTTACTTTTTTGTTAGGTAGATTGATTTTAGTTTTCTTTATGTAAAGAAACTTGATCTCTCTTTGAAAAACTCTATTAATGATATTTTGAGTTTTACGTTCATAGTGATTTAGAGGCCCTTTTCTTTGATACGATTTGAAGTGCATAGGGATTAATTTAAGTTTTTTACAATTTTTTAGAAAAGCAATATCTTTTATGATGGTGGCCAATTTTACTCAGATCTTTAAGCTTATATCTAGCTTTCTTAGCTTGGCCTGCTTTGTTGTTTTCAGAATTGTTAACTTCAGGATTGTTAACATTCAACATGGTTCCTTATTGACGAAGTATATAATAGATAATGAATTTTATCCTTTTTAGGTTCCAAATGCTTTCAAAAATGGAACGAGACTCGGACATGACGGATATAATAGACGACACGACACGGCTGGAAACACGGACTAAGATTTGGAACTTTAAACATAAGAACGCTGACGGGGAAAGTGGAGGAGATAGCGGATATGATGGAAAGAAGGAAGTTGGATTTATTGGGATTGGCAGAAACAAAGTGGAAAGGGGAAGGAAGGAGAGAACTGAGAAAAGGATATAGACTATACTGGAGTGGGAATGAAGAGAGAAAGAGGAATGGAGTAGTAGTACAAGATGGTTTAAAAGAAGAAGTGAAGAGAATAAGTGATGGGATGATGAAAGTGAAAGTAGCACTGAGGGGAGAGACCATGGAAATAGTGCAAGTGTATGCTCCACAGGTAGGCTGCACCTCTGTAGAGAAGGAGGAGTTTGAAGAGGAAATGCAGAAGCAGCTGGAAGGAAGGAATATGATTGTTATGAATAGGAAGAGAAAGACAAGGGTATGAGAGTGTGCTTGGATCCGAGGGTTGGGGCAGAAAAAATGAGGAAGGAAAGAGACTGTTGGACTTCTGTCAAAGGAACAGCCTGCTAGTTGGGAACTCCTGGTTCAAGAAAAAAGAGAGCCACACAATCACATGGTACAATGATGACTTGGCCAGGAAGTCTGTGGTCGACTATATCCTGTATGAGAGAGAATTAAATAAGAACATCACAGACATCAAGGTTATACCATCGGAGAACTCTGATAGCGACCATCGATTGCTGGTAATGAACCTGAGAGGTACTAAGGAGAAGAAAAGGACTGAGAACCAGGCAAGACGTATAAGGATATAGAATTCAATAAGGAGCGATATGACGTATAAGGATATGGAAACTGAAAGGAGATAGATGGGTCGAGTACCTCAAAATTGTAAAGGAAGGAAGGAATTCCAACAGATGAAGAATGAGGGGTGGAAGAGGAATGGGCTGGATTTAAAAAGACATTAGTAGGTGCAGCAGAAGCAGTATGTGGGAGGACAAGTAATAAGAAGAGGTGGAAGGAAACACCATGGTGGAATGACAAGACAAAAGATATAGTAAGGGAAAAGAATAGAGCCTTTGGGAGGTGGTATCAAAATTAGACGCTCGAGGCAAGGGAAGAGTACCAGGAAAGAAAGAAGGAGGCAAAGAGAATAGTGGCTGAGGAGAGAAGAAAGTGGATGGAACAGTGGACAAAGATGATGAAGGTACAAAAAAAGGTCCTGTATGGGATGGTAAAAAATAAGAGGCGGAAGGATCCGACGGATTATGTTAGAATGGTGAACAAAAGGGGACAAGAGATAGAAAATAGGGAAGAACTGAAGAAAATGTGGAAAGAATATTTTGAAGAACTTCTGAACTCAAATGGAAACCAGGGCGAGGAGGAAGAAATCGGGGAAGAGGAAGATGGACTGCAAACAGAAAAGGACTTAACATGGAAAGAAGTGGAAGATGCAGTGAGGAAGATGAAAGGAGAGAAGGCACTGGGTGTGGATGAGTTGAGTGTGGAGATGGTGAGAGCAGCAGGAGAGGTTGGGATACAATGGTTATCAAATATATTGAGTAAAAAGTTTCCGCCCAATCAATACTTTTTCTGAAAAATTTTTTACTTCTTTCTCACATTAGGGACATGTTTCGAACAAATAATTTGTTCTTCTTCAGCCTATACATATATCAACTTCGTAATTATCTTAGACATTTGCATAATAAAATACATGCACATTAGACAATTCATTAAGAGTATACAATTACATTCATTAAGAAACATACAATTATAAAAACGCAATGTTAAAATACTTGATAACACATTAAAATATTTGGAAAATTTCTTGTTCCCATTTATACTGGATGGCCTTGTTGTGAAGGCTTATTAAACGGTTATAGGCAGCAGTTCAATAAAGGCTCAGAGTCATCCCTCTGGTTTATTCTTGCCGGTGATGTATTGATGGGTTTACATGGCTTTTGGTTGATTTTCTTTAATATCTGCGTCATACGGATTGTTGGTTTTTTGTTGGTAAGGCGATCCTGCCGTGAGTTGTTTATTGTGGAGTAAACTGTAAAGATACGAAATTTAATTAAACCGAAAAATGCGTCTGAGAAGAAGAATGGATATGTTTGAAGGGGCTAATCTGTAACTTACTGGGTACGTCTTGAATGTGACTGACGGGTTTAACTGAGTGAAATCTTCTTGCCTGGTGCTGTAATGATCCAAAGGACTAGTATCAGTAAGCGTGTGTAAAACGGAAACAGTTATCGCATGAAGTTGCATTGAACGGCTTACCTGTCTTGCCTGTGAGATGTGTAGCGTGGAGCCGTGTTACACAGACTGAACTGCTATGCGCTGGCTGAGGCAAGTGTTTACGTAGTGTGTGGCGGGGAGGGGAGGGTAAGGAGAGGTGAACTTGTCTTGGCTGCGTGGAAACAGGTGTGTGGGTGTGACGCGTGACGTCATCTGTTTTGATTATTAGCTTCATGGGGGGTGCAGGGTTAGCGTTGATGTGGGAGGGAGAATGGTTTGATTGTTATTCGAAAACGTTTGTTTATACTGTTTGGAGTCTGGAAAAAATTTATTGATATTCTCATATAGAATGTTTACTTCGAAGTTGATTTCGTTGAGATTGTGTGTTGGGTTGTTGCGCTGCGCATTATCAATTTCTATTTGTTCAAGCACGTTCATTATTGCTCCCTTCTTGGCATAGTGGATGATCTCCATATCATTCTGGATATTTGTAAATTTATGTTTGGTGTCCTGCATGTGTTGTCCCATGGCCGAAAATTTTCTGTGCAGGACACCAAACATAAATTTACAAATATCCAGAATGATATGGAGATCATCCACTATGCCAAGAAGGGAGCAATAATGAACGTGCTTGAACAAATAGAAATTGATAATGCGCAGCGCAACAACCCAACACACAATCTCAACGAAATCAACTTCGAAGTAAACATTCTATATGAGAATATCAATAAATTTTTTCCAGACTCCAAACAGTATAAACAAACGTTTTCGAATAACAATCAAACCATTCTCCCTCCCACATCAACGCTAACCCTGCACCCCCCATGAAGCTAATAATCAAAACAGATGACGTCACGCGTCACACCCACACACCTGTTTCCACGCAGCCAAGACAAGTTCACCTCTCCTTACCCTCCCCTCCCCGCCACACACTACGTAAACACTTGCCTCAGCCAGCGCATAGCAGTTCAGTCTGTGTAACACGGCTCCACGCTACACATCTCACAGGCAAGACAGGTAAGCCGTTCAATGCAACTTCATGCGATAACTGTTTCCGTTTTACACACGCTTACTGATACTAGTCCTTTGGATCATTACAGCACCAGGCAAGAAGATTTCACTCAGTTAAACCCGTCAGTCACATTCAAGACGTACCCAGTAAGTTACAGATTAGCCCCTTCAAACATATCCATTCTTCTTCTCAGACGCATTTTTCGGTTTAATTAAATTTCGTATCTTTACAGTTTACTCCACAATAAACAACTCACGGCAGGATCGCCTTACCAACAAAAAACCAACAATCCGTATGACGCAGATATTAAAGAAAATCAACCAAAAGCCATGTAAACCCATCAATACATCACCGGCAAGAATAAACCAGAGGGATGACTCTGAGCCTTTATTGAACTGCTGCCTATAACCGTTTAATAAGCCTTCACAACAAGGCCATCCAGTATAAATGGGAACAAGAAATTTTCCAAATATTTTAATGTGTTATCAAGTATTTTAACATTGCGTTTTTATAATTGTATGTTTCTTAATGAATGTAATTGTATACTCTTAATGAATTGTCTAATGTGCATGTATTTTATTATGCAAATGTCTAAGATAATTACGAAGTTGATATATGTATAGGCTGAAGAAGAACAAATTATTTGTTCGAAACATGTCCCTAATGTGAGAAAGAAGTAAAAAATTTTTCAGAAAAAGTATTGATTGGGCGGAAACTTTTTACTCAATATATTTGATTGTAAGCGTCAATACGGACCTAAAAAATGGATAACCCTCCAGTTAATCTTTACAATGGTTATATCGAGTGATGAAGACAGTGTGGAAGGAAAGGAAGACCCCAGAGGACTGGAAAAAGGGAATAATTGTCCCGATCTTCAAGAAAGGTAGTAGAACAGAGTGCAGAATCTATTGGGGAATAACACTGATGAGTCATTGTGCAAAGATGTTGGAGAAAGTTTTGGAAAGGAGAATTAGGACAAGGATAGAAGGAGGGATGAGGGAAGAACAACATGGCTTCAGAGCAGGAAGGTCCACAGTGGATTTGATTTTTGCTGTAAGGCAGTTACAAGAACAGCACTATGAGTATGGAACAGATCTACTCATGGCCTTCCTGGACAATGAGGAAGCATATGACAGTGTATGCAGAGGCAAAGTATGGAAGTTCCTGGAAGACAGAGGAGTAGAAAAAATGGACTATACGGAGGATAAAGGAGATGTACAAGGGAAGCATGAGCTGTGTGAACGTGGGAGGAGAGAGATCAGACTGGTTGGAACAGAGAAATGGCCTGAAACAAAGAAGTGCACTGTCACCGTTACTTTTCATTGTGGTGATGGATGACATAATGACCCGAGTGGCACAAGTAATTGGGGAAGGAAAGATGAAAGCATTGGTGTTTGCAGATGAGTTGATGATTTGGGGAAACGAGGAGGAGGTACAGGAGCAGTTGGACATGTGGGAAGGAATAATACGAGAATATGGGATGAAATTTAGCATAAATAAGAGTGAGATGGTGATCACAACAAGGAAGAAGGAAAGAACCACAACGGGAATAACAATGGGTGGGGAACAGCTGAAGAAGTGGAGAGTTTCAAGTATCTGGGAAGCCTGATACAAGCTAATGGAAGAAACGATAGAGAAATAAATGAGCGGGGGAGGCAAGCAGAACCACTCCGGTGAGGAGTGTGAGAAGCATGATATGGAGCAAGGATGTCCCTCAGAACAGCAAGAAGATCATATATCAGACGTACTAACTTATGTCCCTATCCTGATGTATGCCTCGGAGACCTGGGTTATGAAAGGAAGGGAGAAGAGCAAAATACAGGCCAGTGAGATGAGGTTCTTGAGAAGCTGTATTGGAGCTACAAAGATGGACAGAATAAGAAATGAGAGGACCAGAGAATTAATGAAGGAGGAACCATTACAGGATGGTATAGAGAAATCTAGACTTAGATGGTACGGACATGTATAACGAATGGAGGAGAAGAGGATACCCAGGAGGATACACGAGACGAAGTGGGAAGGAAAGAGAGACAAGTGGCTGAAGGGGGTGGAAGAAAGCGTGAAGAAGAGAGGAGAAGTCGGGACAAGGGTGGCGGCTGAGATATGGTGGGAAGGCAGAAGACGTTGGAGAGGCTTGTGTTCCAAACAGACCTGGCCAGTGACTGGAAACTGTGCAAGATGATGATGATGAGGTTCCACTTAGTCAATACTGATTATTTTATTCAAAATTCAATCGTAGATTACATATCTTGGAATAATTGTTAAGCCTAACATAAATAAAAAATTGCTAAAAATGGGCTGACATATGTTGTGGCAATCGGTGCTACATTTCATTGTATCACCTCTGGTAATTGTTAGGACTATTGAAAGAACACAACGAGACACTCTCCACACCACTGATATATTGAACGCCATGACAGGCACATACTGTACACAGGTTGGCCAACATAAGAGCAAATTTGACAACTTACCTGAATATGCTGTAAACAAATAACGAACATTCCGCCTACCTTGACAGACCTTGAACTTCTGTCAATAACAAGACAAGGTTAAACCAGACACATGATGAAATACGAAACATACATTGCAAATATGAAGATATCAAATTTAAAAAAACAACAATTGATATACTGTATACAAACACACGAAATGAAGATCGCAAGGAATGTCATTGAAAGTTCCCTGAAAATGGCACAATGAATCATTTAAATAGCACAATCGATTACACTGGAAGAGCACAGAGTCTATTTGCATATCTCTTAATGGTCTCATTAACGACCTTCACGGTCACAACTCAAACAACACCATCCGAGCCCGGATGTAATGCAACGATTTTTCCCATTCACCATGTCAATGGGGGAGAGTGGTCCTTCTTGATGAGAACCACTGCACCTTCCCTGAAGTTGGCATCTCGCTGCCTCCATTTGGTTCGCTGCTGCAGACCGTTGAGATACTCCCTTTGACCACCTCTGCTAGAAGTGCTGCAACATTTGCTGTATATGCTGCCATCTACTCAGTCTATTCTCAGGCACCCGCTTTAAATTTGGCTCTGGAATAGCGGTGAGTGAGCTTCCTATTAGAAAATGTGCAGGTGTAAGAGGAGATGGATCATTAGAGTCACTCGGAAGTAGGGTCAAGGGTCGGGAATTCATACAGGCTTCAATCTGAGCTGTTAGGTTAGTCAACTTCTCAAGAGTAAAACTGCTGCTGCCAACTACTCGACGAAAATGGCATTTGAAAGCCCTTATTCCGGCTTCCCAAAGTCCTCCCATGTGTGGAGCATGAGGTGGTACGAAGTGCCACTGGATTCCTTCGGTTGCATTGTCAGAATACATGTGGGCACATTTTACGCGTCGGGCTACAAATTGATGTAATGCTCCAGGAAATGCTGCTGTAGTAAGGTCACTTACTAGTTCTAAATGCACAGCCTTGGTCGAGAAGCAAATAAAGCAAATATATGTCTTTATGGGGGCACGTGTTTGACGTCCTCCATGACGTATGAGAACTGGTCCACAGTAATCCACTCCTGTGTGGAGAAGGGTCTTGAAGGCATCCCAAGGCTTGAAGGGAGATTTCCCATCAATTGATTTGCTGGTGTTGACTTCAGACGTGAGCATCTGACACAGCCATTCACGATAGTTCACACCAGTTGTCTTCTTCTTATTGGCCAATTTTCTTCTCGAATAACATTTAATAAAGCAGATGGGCCTGCATAGAGGTTTCCTATATGCATATCTTGGGCGATGAAATTGGTCAGGTGTCCGCTTGCAGGAATTATGATGGGCTGCTTCTGTCCGTCTGGAATGTTGGCATGTTGAAGAAGTCCGCCTACCCTGAGAAGTTTATCTGGATCTAGGAGTGGATTCAATGACTTCAGCTGATAGCTTTCTGCAACTTAATTTCCATTGCGTAGCCATCGAAGTTCTTCTGAAAACCTGATGTCTTGCTCCATTCTCAGAATCATCTTCATCGTGGTGTCTGATTCCTCCGTGCTAAGAGGCCCTATTTTACGTTCCTTCGGAGCCTTTCTTAAGTTCATTACAAACATACAGCAGTACGCTAGTACTCTTCTGAGCCTTGTCAGCGTAGAAAACCGAGTAATCATCGATGTGTTCCTATCTTAGTAACAAGAGTTATGAACTTGCTGTTGCTTCCTCTGGCCTCTTCGCGCGTTTCTACTTGAACGCGTTGTGGCCTCGACTCTTCTTTCTTATGTGCAGTCCGGCCTTGTTCGCAGATGTTGTCGCAAGTGTGTACCTATTTGTCTTGCGCTGGGCCTATGATACAATGTCTAGGTGGTGAAAGGATAATAGAAACTGAGGCAGTGGACTGAACGTACATCCACATTGCCGTGAATGCAAGTTCAATTCGAATCCTGTAACTACCAAGAACCATGGGCCTAGCCTAGCTTAAAGAAATAAAGACTAAATAAGGTACACATACTCAACACTAAAGTAAAGGAATGGTAATGTATTCTCCAAAGGAAATAGGGTTAAGGAATGACGAGGAAGCATTACATGCTAAGGTGAGGTTATGTGGTTGTCAAACATAAGACATAAGTTAAACTAACGATTCAAAGGACCGTGACGTTAAGGTTATGGGAGGTAAAGGCAAAGGGAGGGATATATATATATATATATATATATATATATATATATATATGGGGAAGGAATACTCGTAAAGAGTAAAATTACATTGTGAAATACGAAAGATAAAAGGGCTAGTCAAGGTGTCAGGAAAAGTGAGTCTACCGCCAAAGAACGAACGGTAACTCTAATAGCCCAGAAGAAATGGAGTAGATAGGGAATACAAGACAGGACAGAGTTAATTAAAAGCGCGCGTAGATATGACGTAGATAAATAAACCATAAAATGAGGGGCAAGAAACCGAAATAGAATAAACACGAGAGACGTTACGTTACACTATATAAAATATATCCATCAAAATAAGTTACGTCAGAAAGCGATTAAGCCATACTCATAGACTTGCGTAGGAAGACGCAATCTTAAGATAAGGGAGGCAAGTAAAAGGTAAGAGGTATGGCAATGGTCTTACTGGTGAACACACTATACAGTAAACCGAACCAAATACCCACACAAAAGATACGACGATAGGGGGGACAAAGATAACGGGAACGATACAGACACATAGTGGACATACTAGAATAGGCGATACGCCCTAGTATTCCATACGATAAGCAAAGATAGAAAGACGTGACCTACCTTGATGGATCTGCTTAATCCGGCATCGCGGAATTACACAAAATAAACTAAATCCACGCACCTACGCGCACTTTAAAATAAACACACGAAAAGGGAGTAAAAACAGAAAGAAAGCAAGGCATCTCGAAGACGAGAGTGGGAGCACAAAATATAAAGTGCTACATTGGAGATTTAAAAAAACCAGAAGACTCCCTGAAGAGTAACAAAGGGTTGTCACAGGTGACTGAAAAGAGAAGCTAAAAGGGAAGAGGTGCCACTAATCACGATTCGGCATAGCAAGAAATTACTATAACGAACCTTGATCAGCAATTATAGAAATGCCCACTGATCTGCCCGGTTATTCTGGCCAGTAACAACCGAGAAGAAAAGAGAACAATTCCGATAATTGGCGCGCCGAAGGAAAGAAGAAAACAAAGGGGGTGTCTACAGGTGGAAGAAATCAGCTCACTTACTCAGCCATGGTGCACCTTCCCACCAGAGTTGAGACTCGATTAACTGTGACGCTGACGCTCCCCTAGATACGAGATCTGCTGGATTGTTTTCAGTTGATACATGCCTCCAGTTGTCGACAGTAGTACCATGACGAATAGAAATAAATAGTGTTATCACTCACCGAGTTCAACCGCGCCCCGCTCTGCTAGCGCTAGCGGCGCTGATCCCCAACGCTACACAGGCAGCTGTTCAATAGTGGGATACGCGCTGGGCTACGTACACCTCTTTACGAAGGCTGCGGTTACGCTGATTACAACAAATTGTGTGTTTAGACTTATGAATAATACTGTCAAAACGTTAGCATTAATATTCTCTGTCCTCATGTAGAACTATCGTTTAAAACCCTCCGTTAGTCGCGCATTGGTCTGACAGCTCCATGGTTCGTTATATTAGTTTTAATATCAAGCCAACAGTTCAAGTTATGATCTTATCGTCTCGTGACATCGTACACCAAACCATAGTAAGCATTTTTCTGGAGTTGTGATATAGCGTGCCTAAAAATAACTTTATCACGTGTAACACTTTGTCAACGTGATATTGATAGTACCAGCGCTCCCAATGATGTTACATTCTGTTAGTGAGTGGCAGGTGTGCTGTTATAACGATTATTTGGCTTAGTATGTTGCCTTAGTTAATATCAGTAAGGAGACTGTGCCTTACGAAAAACTAAGGATGCAGATGAAGCGTGTCACCTTCTGCTGAAATGTAACGAATAGCTAGTTCATGATTCAGTAATTTCAAAGGAATTTGTGACTCTGATACTGAAGACAAAGTTGAAACAAGATCCCAAGATCAGGAGGACGGTAACGGAAGCGAAGAATTGGATGACCGTTTATTTTATTGGCAGGTTGGCCATTATTATATGTCCGACTCATTCTTGGCCACTTGGCTATCACCACGGAAGTCCGGGTTCGATTCCCAGCTCTGCCAATAAATTTAATACTGGTCTGAGGGCTGGAACGAGGAGTGCGTCAGGCCTCGGCAGCCGGCACAGTTCGTATCCTCGCCGCTAGATGGGGGCTTCATTCATTCCATTCCTGATCCGGTCGGAGACTGGAAGCAGGCTGTGGATTTTTCATTTTTTCTGAGGGCTGGAACGGTGTTCACTCAGCCTCGTGAGGCAAAAATGTTAAGAGGCGCGTTCGATTCCTACCTCAGCTATCCTGGAAGTGGATTTCCGTGGTTTCCCACTTCTCCTCCAGGCAAATGCCAGGATGGTACCTAACTGAAGGACACGGCCGCTTCCTACCCAAATCCGACCTCAATTCCAAATACACACACTACTACAGACATCATAATGACACAGGTTATCAGACGAATTCTAAACAAACCCAAACACACGGGGATACGTGACCACGATGTCGTTAAGTACCTAAAGAATCAACAACTATTATTATTTTAGGCCTATTATTATTAAGACGGATTTTTTTCGTTTTAGGTAAGGATGGCACGAAATAGAACAAGTAACCATGGAAGGCTGCCTTCATTCCGTATCCTACTGGGCGGCTTTCGTGATTTTACATCAGTGGATAGATATTTCGGTAAATTTTGAAAAATTTGAGGTACTGATTCTGGTTTTAATTTCCACTTCACGCGAGGAAGTTTCACGTTCTCATAGTTCACTACGAAAGAGTCCGCCTTTATAATAATTAAATCTTCCGAAAAACGTTCGTCAAAGATTCTATTTTTGATCGACAATTGCTTATCCTTCCACGGAAAAACTCTCACCCATTTCGAAAACAGATGTGTTTCTTTTGGCGGTGTGAAAAATGTCTACCATCAGATTTTCTTCGTAACCCGATTTACTTCCAGGAACAAAACTTTACGACATTTTCCCGAAGCAACAGAAAACTTAGTTGTTTGCACACACAAAGCACTGCAAAGACATTCGTAAATTATTACAAAGAAACAAATTCTCTCGAATAATATGACTTCTCGCGCACTGGATTATTACAGTACTAACCTCGTGGGTTACTGTCATACGTGCTTATGGTTCGTCGCGACTTCCGCGCCACACACTGGCTGGACCATGAACTACAATGCTTAAGTAGCGGAGTGATGACACTGTTTATTTCTATTCGTCATGGTAGTACTGCTTTGTATCTTCGACACTCGGTTGGCAACAATCACGCTCCAGTTTGTTGACGGTGCTGCTAACCAAGCGAGAACAATCCTTGAGTCAGACCAGTAGAATCGTTGGTCAATTCTCAATGTGAGGGATGAACTGACCTTAGACATCAGTTCTGCTAACAAAACAGCCCCTCCCAACTTCAATCTCGGAACGGATTGTGTTTTTATTGGAGCTATTCTCGACTTTGAGCAGTTGAGGTGGACTGATATGTTATTTCTATCATCAGCGCATGTGAGGTAAACACATGCACCATAGGCATTGACTGATGCGTCGCAGAATCCATGAAGTTGGATGGAGCAATGACGTCCTCCTGAAACAACCATTCTAGGAACATATACATCCTTGATTTGCATGAGGGACTGTTTACATGACATCCACCTCTCCTGAGTGTCTAGAGACAATGGATCATACCAATCAATTTTCTGGATCCAGAGCTCCCGCAAGAAGAATTTGCATGTTAAAATAACTGGACCGTGTGAGGTTTGAAGGCATTTTTCAGTGTTGCCTAAGTAAACAAAAGTTTGGTGCTTTTCAGTCGGTCAACACGAATGTACCCAAATAGAGCTGGGTTATGCCCTGATCCTGAAATAAATTACATAAGATTAATAAATACACTAGGATGACCAGTTTCGATCGTCAAGCGATCATCATCAGATCCACTACACTTAGGCTATAACATCTATGTTTGAGAATACAGGTGAAAAATATATACAATATGTACAATTATTTAGTTGCGGTGTTGGTAATGCAACAGTCGGTGTATGTTAAATGTGGTATATCTAATGTTAGGTAAACTTCTAAAATAGTGATGAAAATCCGGAATTTGTCTGTTAGGGGTGATTATATGGTTTTACAAAATCAACTATGGTTATACAGAAATAATACATGCTTATACTTATCGAGTTGTCTCCTTAACTGGAACTTGAAGCAGTTGCGTGTTTCCTTAGACACCAGTTACAGTCGACTAACCCCGAGTGTTAGCTGGGTGGAACTGGTTTTCCCCTTCCTCCCCCTTTAGTTGCTATGTTCTTCCAGAGGTCAGTGCCATGTATATTTGTGTGACTTTGCCAAGTCTAGATAAGAGTGTATGCTATTGAATGCAGGAGTCTGCAACTACTAAAGACCGTGGAACTATCTTCGCCATGGAGGCCCAGGGAGTAGTGGAAGGTAGAGGCTTCCACTTTTTGTGACATCTGCACTACACAGGGATGGAGTTGTCAGCTCCACGCCCGGCCGTCTTTGCTCCCAGGAATTGCCCTGGTACTCATTTCTGGTGTAGGCTGAGTAAACCCCAGGGCTATTTGCGTTTCCGAAAGTGGTAGTTTTGTTTCTAAAATCCACTACCTGGGTGGGGATCGAACCCACTCTCTTTCAGTTAGAAGCTCAGCGCCTCTACCGACTGCGCCACGCAGCCTCCTTTCGGATCCCATATAGTACGGTGCAATTAGACCCAAACCTCAACATCGAAAGTAATAGTTTCCCTTCAGCTCCAAATTGTTATATACAGTCCACATGTTGTTCGGTAAAAAGTCTCACCATTTTGAGCGTCGGGTTTGGGGGGGGGGGGAGAAGTTGGTAAATTAGTAGTTTTTATCAATTTTTCTTAAATATTTCGAAAAATATGCCGTTTAGCGCAACATGTGCCATATACAAAAATAATTAACATTAAATTGCACACAAAAAAGGTCCCATGCATAATCTTGCTAAAGTGAACGGTTCCAGAGTTACGGAGGGTATAAAAGTGAACTTTTTTCGTATTTTTTGTTATTTTGGAAAGAATATGACATTATCACTTAGGAAACTAATTTTGTTTATACAGGATTGTGTTTTGTAAAATCAAATACCGATTTTATTGATCGGTGCTATACAAAACAAAAGTTCGGTGCTTTTCAGTCGGTCAACACGAATGTACCCAAACGATTTGGGTGATACCCTAATCCTGAAAAAAATTAAATGATATTAATAAATACCTACCATCTCATGTAATTGAACTATTTTGGGTACATTCGTGTTGACCGACTGAAAAGCACCAAACTTTTGTTTACCAAGGCAACACTAAAAAATGGCTTCAAACCCCATAATGGCCGGTGGTAGGTTAGTGATAAGCCCTTGAAGGAACGTCAACCTCACCATCTTTTCAAGGGGCTCTACTTTTTAAGGGAAAATATGCTTCGTCAGGCCTAAGCCATATAAACATGTGGTATTACCCGTTTAACATTTGATTACCGCTGAGCCTGGCTGCGCCAGTGTTTGTTGTTGATTGTAGCAGCTGCCCCGCGGGACGAAGCGGGGAACACAGCGATGACAAGAGTTCATTCTGCACATAAGACAAGCAGCATTGCGCGTCACAGGAGCTCATGTCACCACGGACAGTCAAACGATAACTGAGACTATTGGAGCTGAGTCATATCCTACTCGCGCAACTGTACCTGTCAACGAAGCAGGCTGACGTATGACACAAGTAAACAAGCATCTCGACCGCCGGCAATCAATTCGTGAAAGGGTAATACGGAGAAATATACTCTGAACTATTAAAACTAATATAAATGTAGAATGTTAAATGCGACCTTAAGTTAATGTAAAGTAGGCTATTCATCAATATTCAGTCCTCTTCAAACAAAGCACTTTCCTCTTCTAGATCTTCGTCTATGATGTTCGTGTCCCTGTTATCACATCCTAGGCCTGAGCAATTACCGCATATGCTCGAGCAGTTTAGACCACTCTTTCTGCACTCGCAATTACGGACGCATTCGTCTTTGCAAGCGCACACTATGAGGGAAAGTAATTCCTGGGGAGCTGCAGGACGTGCTGTAGTAATTGTTCTCAGGTGTTCGCCAATCTTCTTCCACTGTATGCCTCTCACCAAGGCGATCCGGGTTCGATTCCCGGTCAATGCATGTGAGATTTTCGAAGTGAAATGCCATATCCTGTGGTTCGGATTCCACGTAAAAAGGAGGTCCCGTGGCTAATAATCAAAAGATTCACGGTCACGTAAAACTACAATCTTCCTTTTTCAATCTTCTTCCACCCCCACTCGAGCGGATTCTTCTTCTCATTCAGCCACTGCTGCACCGGGTGGTAGGTTCTAAATGAATGCTGCCTGGAAGTTGCCGAAGTGGGGGGAAGTGCAGCCAACTTGAACAATGATTGTATAGGCTGCTTTGCAATAGCCTGCAAGTAACACTGATAGCGAAAACAATCTTGATATTCAGTGTTCTTGGCTCTAAACATCGCAAGAAGGAAATGCTTTCCAGCGTCAGCCACTGCACTGGGATCAGCTTTGGGGTCGTTGAAGACTAGAAGTTTCGTACGAAAAACTATGTTGGCTTGCACTTTCCCATACGGTGTAATTTTCATTGAACCAAAAAGTTTGTATACAGCGTGTCCCCGCCATTTAGATCACTCTTGATTTCCAATCTTTATATCGCATTAGTTCGACAGTAGTCCGTGTCGCTACTTTATGCCTTCATTTATGTCGCGAGCAGTCAAATTACTTCGGATCCAACCTTCAGGTAATCCTTCTGCCGCGTAGACAATCCTAGGGAATCCCATACAAAGGAATAGAATTATATCAATAACCTTCATCTCATACACAGTAGAAATACCTGCTTCGTAATGAGCCCAAGCCCATCAGTCAATAGCCTGGCTGCTTTTGTTGTAATCCCTAACTTGGCACTTTCCGACTAATTTACATCATCTAAAAAATATACATATCCCTTTTACTTATAATTAACATAATATATGAGGTAATGGCGCCGACGACAATAAGTACTACTGTGACTTGCATGATATCAAAATGAGATGATTAAATTAATATAATGATTAATGATGAGGAGTGCCTGTGCAGATCCAAGATCTGTCACAGTATAACCAGATAGTTGGCACAGTATTCTAAAGACGATCAATAAAAAATGACAGCAGAACTTCACTAGAAATAACAAACGTAATCTACGGGTCTCCCAATACGAATGAGGGAAATACAGTAAATGAGGTAGTGTGTGCGTGGGTGGGGCAGGCGGCCGGTGCAGGGTGGAGGATGTCGACCGGCCCCTTACGCATGGCTTTGTACTGGCGGCCGCGCTTGTACTAAACCGGTTTTTGTTCCAAGTATTTTTACACTTCTAACCCTTTATGGTGCCTCAGCCTCCTTTGGACTACAATACGATTGTACAATGAAAAATGAAAATCCACAGCCTGCTTCCAGTCTCCGACCGGGTCAGGAATGGAATGAATGAAGCCCCTATCTAGCGGCGAGGATATGAACTGTGCCGGCTGCCGAGGCCTGACGCACTCCTCTGGGGCAATGAGTAAATGAATGACGGATGAAATGAAATGATAGTGGAGAGTGTTGCTGGAATGAAATGTTGACAGGGAAAACCGGAGTACCCGGAGAAAAACCTGTCTGCCTCCGTTCTGTCCAGCACAGATCTCACATGGAGTGACCGGGATTTGAACCACGGACTCAGCGGTGAGAGGCCGACGTGCTGCCGCCTGAGCCACGGAGGCTCCACGATTGTACAATATTACTTTTTAATAAAATTGTTTAGTTATTTCTGTTTACATAGTAGTTATATCATTTTTCCAATATAATTTTTCCAAAAAATCTTAAAAAATACGAAAAATTGCTACTTCCGCACCCTCCGTAACTCTGGAACCGTTCACTTTAGGAAGATTATGAATGGGACCTTGTTTGTTCGCAATTTAAATGTAGATTATTTTTGTAAATGACACATTTTGCGCATAACAGCATATTTTTCGAAATATTTAAGAAAAACTGATAAAACTACTAATTTACCAACTTCTGCCCCCCCCCCCCTTCCCCCCCCCCCCCCCCCCCAACCCGACGCTCAAAATGGTGAGACATTTTACTGAACAACATGTGGACTGTATAGAACCATTTGGGCTTGGAGGGAAACTTTTACTTTGGATGTTGAGGTTCGGCCGTTTTTAGGACTAATTGCACCGTACTAATAATAGTCTAATGTCTTGACTGCTTCTCCATCGAAATTCAACGCTGCCTGTTGGGTCTTCATATTTTCCGGGATGTCCGAAAGAATTGAATCGTTGTTGGAACACCATTTTCGAAGGATGAAACCTCCCCTTTCGAGTAATGCTACCAACTGAGAGAGTAGCTTTTTCGATGGTATCCGCTCCTGTAAATAAGTCATCTACGTAGAAATCACGTTTCAGAACGGTAGCAGCTGAAGGAAACTCACTCAATCCGTCGTTAACCAATTGGTGCAGAGTCAGTGTGGCTAAGTATGGTGCACAAGCAGTGCCATACGTGACTGTCGTTAACCTCTATGATTTAACCGGTTGATCGGTAGATTCTCTCCATAGAATCATTTGAAGTTGCGAGTCGGACTGGTTCATTTTAATCTGACGGTACATTTTCTCAATGTCAGCCGTCAGTGCATATTGATGCGTTCTGAAGCGAACAATGATCGAAACGAGGTCATCTTGCACTGTGGGACCCACCATCAGTAGATCGTTCAGACACACCGTCTTCGCTAAGGCATCGAATACAACTCTCAGCTTCGTGGTTGTGCTGGAATCTTTCAGCACTGGATGATGTGGGAGATTATCTTGGTGAGACATGCGATTCTTCTTCTTTTCCTTCTGGTACAGGTTCCATATAACACCCCCTCCCCTTGCCTCTCTGTTTGCTAATTCTGACCCAGCTGACCACTTCACCCCCGAAGGTCCCCCGCCATCAGCATACCCAACTCAGTGCTCACCCTCCCCTTCCTCCCGCGCATCTCAGGACTCACCTGACTCCCCCACCACTCCCCGCTTGACCATTTCTGATATTGACACCTCAGAGTGCTCCTCCTGTGAGGACAGCCCCGACCAAGGTCCCTTAACACTGGTCACGGCCGACTGAATAGGAGCTGCGCTTTATACCGGCCTTGACATTCCCAGTCAGAACCCATGTATAACATGTAATTGGAAAGTTTCTACTCGTTGCCGGTAGAGCGCACTCCCCTCCCATTATAGGCGCGATAAGGAATCGGCAGTACAGTACGTATATTAAATGTGTAATCTCAAGAACCACTGGATGGATTTTGATGCTGCTTTCACCATTCTGTAAAGGTGATCTCGAGGAAGATTTGTGTAGAAAATAATTTATTTATGACCAAAGGGAGCCAAGCAGTAACGATTTCAGTGAAAAGGTCGAAAAAATAGCCTGGCGTCCGTGCGCTTTTTAAGCTTACGCTGGGCGAACCGTTAAAAATATCACTATATTATGAGTGTAAGAATTGTTCAGCGTGAGAAATTCTACAAAAAAGTCCCCGAGAGCATATCTCTATCTTCGATACATCGCCCACTATAAGTGTTTTTAGTTTGGACGGGAGGGGCATTTGGCTTGCACCTCGCCATTCTTAAATTACGTCTGACAGGAATTCCTTGCACATTCATAACTGTTCCCGGGCGAAGCCGGGGCGGGTTGCTAGTGACACTATATAATTATTATCATTATAATTTCCGCATTATCAAAATTAAAATTATATCACTAAATAAAATAGCGTGCTAATAAATCTAAGATAAATTAGATATACCTTGCACCTTCTTCGGGTACAAGGACACTACTCCAGCACCGTCTCATTAAAAGGAAAGAGAGGATCAAAATTACAGCCGGGAACAAGTAGCAGCTAATCGTGTGTTGTGTTTTGTGCTAAGAGATCTTTCGACAAATTATCAGATACCGTGTGCCTTCTTTTTCACGAAGCAGCTGTCAGGACGGGACTTACATAAACTTCTGCTGGACGTTATTCTCGAGGTTGAACAATGCGGTTTCATAATTATAATAACTGTCTCTGATAATCACAAAACTAACACTACAATGATGAGGCATTTAGGGGGAGGGAATTTGCAACCAATGGTCAATCACCCATACGACGAGTCTAGGAATGTATTCCCTAGTTTTGATCATTGTCACATTCTAAAAAAAAAAAACACATTAGAACGCAGTTTCTGTAACGAGAGATGACTGATGGTACTGGAATAATTTCAGGGAAATACTTGTCATTACTATACACAATGCAAAAGGGTGAGATCGTCAAACCGGTCAGACACCTCACTAAAAACACATCGAAACCACTAAATTTGAAAAAATGAATGTTCGGCGTGCCAAGGAAGTGTTCTCGTCAGAAGTTATTGGTGCCATTAGTACACTGAAAGAAAATATAGGCATGCACCCGGAAGCGTAGGGTACACATCATGGACGCAGAAGCAACCATTTTCTTTTGAAAAACGTTAATAAATGGTTCGCTATGCATGACGTAAGCATCACATATCATCATATTCAGTCTAGAAACCCAGATAAAGGGCATTTTTTCTCATTAAATGCCAGTCGCCTAAACTGGCTAGATGAATATTTTCTTTCTTACCTTGAAACTTTGAAAGCTGCTAGTAACGCTGCTAGAAAGGACTTCCTGAGTTCTGAGACTTACGAAGCTACCTATACAATTAATCACGGATTCAGCTGTCCAGTGCATAAGGTATCTTCAAAATATGGGTGGAGGAAAGTCGCCAAATATGGAGAGTTTTTTTTATAGGGCTCACATTAGACATGAGAAGGAACGGAATAATTTTGGTTTTCTCACCAATGTAAACCTCAGGCGATATACTATGTATATTACAAATATGGGCACGTTTGATGTTGTAATACCCTCTGATATTATTGTTAACTTTAAAAGTGCACTTTCCCCGTATTAGGCAACCCGGTTTCGTAATATGGGGAGGTGAGAAACCTCACGGTTTTTATTTATAATAGGTACACTGAATAGTATACCCTACTAATTAAAGCATTAATTCTGACATTTTTTTCGTGTGGCCTCCTGAGAGGCCAAGTGCAGGTCTTTCTAGTCGACGCCCGTGGGCGACCTGCGCGTCAGGATGAGAGATGGAATGGATGAAGATGAATGAAACTGGGCAAGGATGTGGAAGGAAGCGGCCGTGGCCTGTTAGAAGGTACCGTCCCAGCATTTGCCTGGTGTTGAAAAATGGGAAACCACGGAAAATCATTTCAAGGACGGCCGACGGTGGGGCTCGAACACACGCGTCTACCGAGTCAGCCGAGAGCTTGGCCCCATGGCCTAACGCTGCGCTTTAGCCAGCGTAGCCACTACTGTCGGTAGTTCTGACAATGTAATTAAATCATGAACACAAATAGTACAAAAATACAAAAATGAATATTTTAAGTAAATAACAGTCCTAGTTTCCTGTTGCCGAACTTCCAAACCGTTCAGCAGAAAAATGCATAAACTTTAATGAAAACCGAGTGATTCTGATCGAATTCAACTGTAACGAGGTGCAAGGTATGTCTAATTTCTCTTAGATTTATTAGCACGCTATTTTATTTTGTGATATAATTTGCATTTTGATATTGTGGGAATTATAATGATAATATAATAGTGTCACTAGCAACCCGCCCCGGCTTCGCCCGGGAACAGTTATGAATGTGCAAGGAATTCCTGTCAGACGTAATTTAAGAATGGCGAGGTGCAAGCCAAATCCCCCTCCCGTCCAAACTAAAAACACTTATAGTGGGCGATGTATCGAAGATAGAGATATGCTCACGCGGACTTTTTTGTACAATTTTTCATGCTGAACAATTCTTACACTCATAGTATATTGATATTTTTAACGGTTTGTCCAGCGTAAGCTTAAAAAGCGCACGGACGTAAAGTTCTTTCTTCGACCTATTCACTGAAATCTAAAATCGTTACTGCTTGGCTCCCTTTGATCATAAATAAATTATTTTCTACAGAAATCTTCCTCGATATTACCTGTACAGAATGGTGAAAGCCGCATCAAAATCCATCCAGTGGTTCTCAAGATTACCCGTGATATCCAAGAATCGGGGACTTTGTTTTACACTAAGCAGAGATAAGTCTTAGTCGTGCAATGCTTGGTGAACAGCGCTGTGTGAGCAGTTGAGTAACTAACAAGATTTCATGAAAAAGGTCTCATTGTCTAGGCCGGTATGAGCGCATTCAGTCGGCCGTGCACTGGTGAACGGCAGAAAGCGCGGAAGCAAGTCTGTCCAAACCAGTCGGACCCCCCAACCCAGGCCATTGCTCTCTATTAATCCATTTGGCCCCCTAGAAAACCTCCATCCATCGCAGTTCTCAGGAGAGCAACCCATCTCTGATCCTCAACCTGGCACCTCATTCACTTCTGCCAGGGCACCTCCTGCCCCTAAGATTGTTGTTCACCCGATATACATTAAGAATGTGGCTGACATCAACAATCTTATCGACATTCTTGTGGAAAAAGGTCTTACTTTCAAGATCAAGAATCTCCCCAACACCGTGAGGGTGACTGTTAGCACTCCTGAACATCACAGGACCCTTACTAAATACTTGATCGGGTGCAACCAAGAATTCCACACCAGACCCACTGGCCCCAAAAACATCAGGAAGGTTGTAATCCGAGGGTTGCACCACTCGACCTCCACAGACCGCATACACCAAGAGTTGACTGAACTTGGATTCTCCATTGAGAGAGTCAGCCAGCTCACCCAATCCAGTGATCGCTCTAAGAAGCTTCCACTCTTCTTGGTAGCTCATTCCACCACATACCCCGAGAGGAACATTCGGTGACTTCTTGGCCTGCGGCAAGATGGCGTCACAGTGAGAGTGTAGTGAAATAGCAGCTAGTGTAAATATTTGATAAAAGTGGTAAAATATTATAACAGAGGTTTAAAATCTATAAAGTTGCTTTCTTTAGGTCAAGTGAAATATGGAATATTGATAGTATTTAGAAATTCTTATTGATAATTTAATAAACTTAAACTAAGTTGTGAGAACGTGTATCCAAAGATTCGGTGACTTCTTCAATCACTGTTTGAACCAAGTAGAGCAGTGGTGCTTTTACGAGTTTTCACCCGATTGGAAGATATACGTATTTCACATTCTTCTTTATTGGTAGGTAATTAGATTAATTCATTTAGGTAGTAATAATTAATATAAATTTAGTGTAATTTGGTGTAAATATCAAGTCTAAATTAGATCTCTAGTATGTCGGCAGTAAACAGTGTTAGTGTCTCGTCAGGTAATGTAACCGTTACGGATTTATGCTCGTCGTGCAAAATAAAAGTGAAAAATGCAAATTAAATCATCACAAGATCTCAGGTAAAATTGAGTGAGGAGTAAAGTGAAACCGATTGTCGTAATGTAGGCCTACCGGTACCGTCATGCGATGTCATAACCTGAGAAACGAACTGTCCTCAAAAGATGAAATTATAAAGCTGCTAAAGGAAGATATTACTAAGTTAATGGAAGAGTTGAATAAATTAAAAGGAAACAGAGAGGAAAGCAAGGAAACTTGGTCCAAAGTGGTTGCTGGCAAGGTAAGATTGAATATGCCTAGGCCTATAAATGGAGTACCGGTACATGTAACTGAAATTCCCGTCTCAAATTCATTTGGAGTGCTCGTCGAAGAAAATGATGACTTTCTTCAAGAAGAAAAGAAGAAAGTGATAAAGAGAAAATCCAGGAAGATGCGGGTATTTGCGGACAGTCACGGGCGAGAGGTAGCAGCAAGCGTATTGGAGAGAAGCGGAGATATGGAGGTCACTTCGACAGTAAAGCCAGGAGCACCCATTGCAGCGGTCACGAACGAGATGATAGGAGAGTGTGCAACCCTCACTTCAAAGGACTATGCAGTAATCATCGCTGGAGCAAACGACATGTATAGAAATGAGAGTAAAAAGGTAATCAAAGATTTAAAGGGTACATTGCCATCCATGCTTAACACAAATGTCATTTTTGTAAACATTCCACAGAGATACGATTTAATTCCCAAATCATGTGTAAATGTAGAAATAGAGGCTACAAATTGTAAAATACGTAAAATTTGTAAGAGTTTTCCAAATGTCCAAATTATAGATGTAAGTAAATTAGACAGGAAGTTCCACACTCGACATGGCCTACACTTAAATAGGTTAGGAAAAGAGTAACTTAGTGATGAAATCTGCAAAATTGTGAATTCAAATGGTAAGAATAGTTCAACAGTAATATCTTTAGAGTGGAAGCAGGGAAACTTGTAAAAGAAGCCAAACGTGAGGTTTGGCATTCAGATCTTTCGATGTCAAATTTAACTGAGTGGAACCATGGTATTCGGATTTGTCTAGCAACAATAATAATAACAATTATGATAATAATAATGTAAATAAATCACCAACACAAGCTTGCAAAAGTAACAAATTTAAACTTTACCACCAGAATGTTCAGTCTCTCTATAATAAAATTGATTACATAAATCTAATGCTTAAAAATGAACTTAAAGACATCTCAGCACTATGTATTTCAGAACATTGGCTGAAAGAGGAACAACTCGAATTAATTCAATTCCCAGGGTTTATACAAGCTAGTAAATACTCTAGAATTAATATTAGCCATGGTGGTACTTGTATCTACCTAAGACATAATTTAGATCATGAACAGTTAACAGCTTATAATTATCTAATTATGGAACAGGATTTTGAATTCTCGGCCGTAAAAATAACAGCAGTTTAAGTTAATAATTGTATGCGTATACCGTTCTCCGTCAGAAAAGTTTCCTTTATTTATAGATAAATTAGAATTGTTACTCAATAACATGAGTAAAGTAAATTTCGATATAATAATTTGTGGGGATGTTAATGTGGATTTCTTAAAATTTGATAGAAATTGTGAATTATTAACACAGTTACTAATTTCCTATGGACTGAAACCTACAGTAAATACCCCAACAAGAATAACAAAATTTAGTAAAACCACTCCTGATCATTTTTTTTTTTTAAATACAGATAAATATCACCATTCAATAGAAGTCTATTGTCCGGGTTTTAGTGACCACCATGGACAAATACTGAGTTTTGAAGTACACGAAACAATCAATAATAATGATAATGGAGTAAAATCAAAGTGCAGGTCATTCACTGAAACAAATGTTACATATTTCAATGACTTATTAAATAAGGAAACATGGTCAGAAATTTATAAACTAGAAAATGTAAATGATAAATTTAATGCATTTAACAGTACCCTAAAACACTATTTTGAAACAGCATTCCCCTTTAGACAAAGAACTGTTCAAAATAACAAAACTAACAATTGGATAACAACAGGGATTATAAATTCATGTCAAAGAAAAAATTTCTATACAAATTATATAAGCAATACCACACAACACCTGAATTCAATTTATACTACTAAAAATACACTAGCATATTAAATAAGGTAATACGACTAGCAAAGAAAATGCATAATGATAATTTTATTTCCCAATCATCTAATAAAAACAGGGCTATGTGGTCCGTGATAAAGAAAGAAACTGGAAGATCTGCTAAAATGCAAAGGAACATTACACTGACCAGAAATAATAAAGTGATAAATAATACAGAGGAAATAGCAAACACTTTCAATGACTATTTTCTGGAAATTCCACAAAAATTATTAAATAAATCACAGGTAAATACACTAAATTCTAATAATAAAATAAATATATGTAGTGATTCTTTATTTATAAATCATGTCACAAGTGAAGAGGTAAGAATAGTTATAAAAGAGCTAAAAAATAAATTTTGTGCTGGCATTGATGGCATCCCAGATGCAATTTTAAAGAAATGTGCAGAAAATATAATAAATCCTCTTACACACTTAATAAACAGTTCAATTCTCTCAGGAACTTACCCGGATATTTTGAAGTTATCAAAAGTAATTCCAGTGCACAAAAACGGTTCAAAAGATGAATTAGATAACTATCGTCCTATTACCGTACCAACTGGTATCGCAAAAATTGTGGAAAAAATCATGTATAGGAGACTGATAAGTTTTATAGAAAAAAATAAATTATTATCAAACTCACAACATGGATTCAGAATGGAAAAATCTACACAGACAGCAATTTATGAATGTAGTAATTGTATACTGAAATTAATTGACAATAAGGAACATGTAACTGGCCTATTCTTGGATTTATCGAAAGCATTTGATGTTGTTGACCATAAAATCCTCCTTACAAAACTAAATCAATATGGTATTAGAGGTCTAGCTAATAAATGGATAGAGTCTTACTTAACAAGGCGTAAACAAATAGTAAGCTTGAGATACAAGGATGATGGAACCAAATTACTTAATGAAACATTGCCCAATGAGGGAATTATTAAATTTGGAGTACCCCAGGGATCGGTTTTGGGTCCACTACTCTTCCTTCTATATATCAATGATATAACACAGAACGTTCATTCACATAAGGAAATTTTGTTTGCGGATGATACAACAATCGCAATAAAAGGTGAAACTAAACAGGTCATACAGCAGTTTGCTGACTCCGTTACAGGAGAGTTAACCAAATGGTCACAAGATAATCGCCTCATAATCAACTATAAAAAACAGTATGTCTAAATTTCCACACTATACAGAATAGGAATCCTGCGAAGCCCAATATAACATTAAATGGTCATCAAATAGAAAATAAATCAGAAACAAAGTTTTTAGGACTATGGATACAACATGACTTGAAATGTAATAAACATATACAATATCTGAATACTAAACTGAACTCGATGTGCTTTGCGTTACGTATTTTGAAAACCTGCACTAGCATGCACACATTAAGAAATACTTATTTTGCTTATTTATATTCATACTTAAGATATGGAGTCATATTTTTGGGTATGTCGCCAGATGTACTAAGCACGTTTAGGATACAAAAGAGGGCGATTAGAATTATGGCAAATGTAAACACTAGAGAATCATGTAGACCTCTGTTTAAAGATTTAAACATTCTCCCTCTGCCCTGTATATATATCTTTGAAAGTATTATGTTTTGTAAAAGGAATTTAATGAATAAGGATGTTTTTCTTGTAACAAACAATGATGTTCATAGGCATTACACAAGACAAAATCAAAACATTCATATTTCACACACACGCATATATCAAAAAGGAACTTATCACACAGGAGTTAAATTGTACAATAAACTACCCCAGTATATAAAACTTGCCCCAAAAATTAAAAACCTTTGATAGAACGTTGAAAGCTTATCTGCACTGCCATTGTTTTTACTCTGTAGTTGAATATCTTAGTGTATAGAAACGATGAAATCTATAATTATATTTTACTTTTCTATTTTAATTGTAATACCTAGCTCTAAGTTGTTGTATTTATAGAATTAAGTTTTCATACTATAATAATAGAATAAGGTGTAAATAGTTGTCCAATAAGATTGTATCTCTTAAGATCTGTTATTATAATAAGTTATAAATAGTTATAGTATTAGTATTACTGTATATAGGCTACCTATTAGTACTTTTATTTTATAGATGTAAATTCTGACGTGTCCTATATCAAAAATGTATTGTATACATGTATTTGATCAAATGGAATTAATAAAACTATCTATCTATCTATCTATGATCTCAAGACCCTCCTCTACAACACCGTTTCGGTAATCAGGTACCAGGGACAGACTGGTCCCGTGCAGTGTTACCAGTGCCAGGGGTTTGGCCATGCCTCCAGCGGCTGCCATTGCAAACCCCGCTGTGTGATTTGTGCAGAGTCTCACAACTCTAAAGATTGCCCACTCTACGGCCACAAGGACGCCACAACCAAATGTGCTAACTGTAGTGAAAAGCACACCGCCAGCTACAGGGGCTGTGAATTATACCGAAAACTCACAGCTACCTTCAACAACCGACTACCATCTGCGCGCAGAGCACCAGCGGGCCACGTCCCAGATCGCAACTGCATCAGAGGAGGCACTAGCTACTCTGAAGCCATTTCCCCTCCAACCCAAACTCCTCCTACCCCCCCCCCCCCCCCCTCCTCCCCCGACCTCTTCCCAACTCCCTGCTATGACTAGCAATAACTTCCCAGTCCTCTCCCGTCCCGCATCAGCCCCAAGCACTTCTGTTCCGACCGCTTCGAACGATATGTTTGAAATCTTCAAGCTAATTAGCGACCCCTCCCTTCGCGATCTCTTTTCCATCGTGAAGGATATCCTTAAGCGCCTCATCAGCGCTCCCGATACGTCTTCCCGACTTCAAATTATTATGGAAGTATGCTCCCAATACCTTTTTAATGGCTAATCCACGCTCCGTCCCCCTCTTCAAGATGGTGTCGCGAAAAAAGCGCACTGCGAGAAAAGCGCACTGCGAAGAAAGCGCACAGTCGACCCTTTTGGAGTTACAGAAGGAATCCAGCCCCTATCTTCTTAGAAATAAGGAGTGTTACACAGAAAATAAAAGTTGAATTAATTAGTTTCTGATTCCCATCACACTTTATCCAGGCTGTGGACTGGCTAAATGATTAATTACTAAATATTTTTAATCATTTAGGCGTGTTTAAAATCAGCTTGAGTATAGCTTCGTCAATGTTAACTTTTTAAATATATTTACAGTTTTAAAGTATACTTAGGCTTGCTTTAAATCAGCATGAATGTAGCTTCGTCAATATTAACTGTTTACTATTTACATTCTTTTCGGGTCTTGCTTTTCTTCTAGAAAGAAGGTCTAGCCAAGTTTTTGTAGATATGAAACTGTCTTTAAACACGCTGTGATGTCACCATTTTCTTCATACTTCTTCACAGTTCTTTCCAGTTTCTTATCCAACTCGATGTAAGTTTTCTTCCTCTTTTTTCCAGCTAAATTCAGTTCTATCCTCATGTACATACAAGAAGATTCCTCCGCTTCACTCTTGAAACAAAGTATGACATCTCTGATTTTGGGGTTGGGTCGTCCAAGAAGATTGTTGATTTTGTTGTGCCAACCTTCCACCGCGTTCGTAGTCCTGTGTCGCCTAGCATAGCAATTCCACAATTCAATAGGAATTTCGTCATTATGCAGCCACTGTTCGACGAAGTAGTCGAAGAAGCGAGTTAATTTCGGGTTTTCAAGAGCCTGTGAGTGAATTTCGACCCAGCCATCTTGGACATCTTCAGTTTTCAAGAAGGCTAATGCAGCACACATTTGAGTGGACAGTCGGATTTCTTCATTTTCTCTATATTCACATGTCAGTCCAATTTCTTGTATTTTTCTCCACAGACATTTTTTCAAATGAAAGTAGCACCCATGGATTTCAACTGATGGCAGAACTTCTCTAATTGCAGCTATTGCACTCGCCTCGAAATCAACGTGGATGTGTCTTGGATTCCATTCTGGGACTGCTTGCAGTACATGACGAAAAAAACGAACGTATGTAGTTTTCTTCTTGTTTGGAAGTAGGCCAAACACAACTGGATAAACGTTAGTTTCTGTGTCGGAGCTTCCATAATCAGCATGGATGGTGTAAATTTGACCGAACTGTTTACTACAACTTTTAAACGTTCCATCCATGAAAAAGCCTTGTAGGTTCCTCAAGCACTCTTTTCCTTTTTCTGAACAAAAAATGATCATCCGTTCCTCTGAGCTTTCGTCCACTAACATAAATTTTGATCCGTCGTTCATCTGAAGCAATTCTTCATCTAAAATTACTTCTTCTCTAGTCTTAGGCTCCTTTTGGGTTCCACGCGCACTGTTTCTCTGTATGTACATACTTCTTTTTGTGGTGAGTTGTTGCGGCATTTCTGTTACAAAATTGTAGCCCTTGTTGTGGAGTTCTCCCAGTTCTTCTCTGTAGATCTTTGAAATGGACGTGTCTTCTTCACGGGCTCTCTTCTTTGCAACGTTGATGCTCTTCATAACTTCCAATCTGGCTGTGTCCGGTGCTGCACATGAGTGATCAGTAACTTCTAAAACTTCGCCATTTTTACTTTTTAACATTCCACGGCACCTACTTGACCTTTCCTTCTGACATCGCCAAACTATTAACCCATCTATATTCTTCCTAAACTCCCTATATGCGTATCCGTTATAATGTGCTGCAGGCTTACCCTTGTTAGTAGTTAAGACTTCCATAATATAACTAAACCATGTATAAATACTAAAAAGAAAGAAAACGTTCAAAACACTAGGTATACTAGTAAAATAACTTTAACACAAGTAAGTTTAAAACACTAAAACAGATTATTGCTGCTTACGAAGTGACTTGAAGGACCATCAGAACAGGAATGACAAAGAAGGGGTCGGTGAGGTGGGGCGGCTGCTCGGGAGGAATGAACCTGAGCTATTGTATTGCGTGATGACTCACCTCCAACCAGCTCCAAGTATTCATTTCCTGGTAACGTAACCCCTACCTTAAACTGTCACATTGGCCCTTGTGCGCTTTCTTCGCAAATACCTGTATGTGCGCTTTATTCGCTGTGCGCTTCTCACACAGATTCTTCAAGATAATGGCATGGAATGCATTCCACCTAAAGTCACAGAAAGGTGAACTCTCGGACGTCCTACATCGGGAACACATCGACATTGCTCTACTAGGCGAAACCAACATCAAGCCTGACACCAAATTTTACATCCCAGGGTACCGTATGTACCGCAATGACCGAGTAGGGCGTCCGAGTGGTGGCACAGCCATAACCGTGCACTCAGATCTGGCGCATCCCCACACCTGGCAACCTGAGGTTTATTGAGGCCACTATCATACAGATAGAACTTAGCAACGGACCTTACCGCCTTGTGTCCTGTTACTTGCCTCCAAGTGCTCCGTTTATACCGGCAGATCTGGAGGCACTGTTGCCCGGTAATATCTCAGTGATATTGACGGGTGACTTTAACTCCAAGAACACTCTGTGGAATAGTCGGTTCACCGAGGCCAAGGGCAGACTGCTTGAGAAGTTCTGCGACGATCACGGGTGTTTAATACATCCTCCGCCTGAGTTCACATATTTTCCGTTTGATCCCAATAAACTTTCAGATCTCCTGGACATTGCCATAAGCAAGGACCTTGACATACCCATTGATGTTTCCAATCTTAAAATACTTGATTCAGACCACGACCCCATCCTTATCAAACTTAACTCTAGCTACAGGCCCACCCGCTCCAAAATCCCTCTTCACCCTCGCAAGATTGACTGGGAACACTTCCAGCACATCTTAAAAACTACCGTTGCTGGTAATCCCAGCATTCGCTGTGAGCGAATAAAGCGCACATACAGGTATTTGCGAAGAAAGCGCACAAGGGCCAATGTGACAGTTTAAGGTAGGGGTTACGTTACCAGGAAATGAATACTTGGAGCTGGTTGGAGGTGAGTCATCACGCAATACAATAGCTCAGGTTCATTCCTCCCGAGCAGCCGCCCCACCTCACCGACCCCTTCTTTGTCATTCCTGTTCTGATGGTCCTTCAAGTCACTTCGTAAGCAGCAATAATCTGTTTTAGTGTTTTAAACTTACTTGTGTTAAAGTTATTTTACTAGTATACCTAGTGTTTTGAACGTTTTCTTTCTTTTTAGTATTTATACATGGTTTAGTTATATTATGGAAGTCTTAACTACTAACAAGGGTAAGCCTGCAGCACATTATAACGGATACGCATATAGGGAGTTTAGGAAGAATATAGATGGGTTAATAGTTTGGCGATGTCAGAAGGAAAGGTCAAGTAGGTGCCGTGGAATGTTAAAAAGTAAAAATGGCGAAGTTTTAGAAGTTACTGATCACTCATGTGCAGCACCGGACACAGCCAGATTGGAAGTTATGAAGAGCATCAACGTTGCAAAGAAGAGAGCCCGTGAAGAAGACACGTCCATTTCAAAGATCTACAGAGAAGAACTGGGAGAACTCCACAACAAGGGCTACAATTTTGTAACAGAAATGCCGCAACAACTCACCACAAAAAGAAGTATGTACATACAGAGAAACAGTGCGCGTGGTACCCAAAAGGAGCCTAAGACTAGAGAAGAAGTAATTTTAGATGAAGAATTGCTTCAGATGAACGACGGATCAAAATTTATGTTAGTGGACGAAGGCTCAGAGGAACGGATGATCATTTTTTGTTCAGAAAAAGGAAAAGAGTGCTTGAGGAACCTACAAGGCTTTTTCATGGATGGAACGTTTAAAAGTTGTAGTAAACAGTTCGGTCAAATTTACACCATCCATGCTGATTATGGAAGCTCCGACACAGAAACTAACGTTTATCCAGTTGTGTTTGGCCTACTTCCAAACAAGAAGACATAGACTCCCTCACAGAGAAGTTCACTCACGCACTCCTACACGCCGCCCGCACTGCAGCTATTGGTCCACAGCATAGAAAGCGGAAATCCTTCATCATTCCCCCTGCTCTTCTTGCCACAATCAAACGGAAAAATATGATCAGGTGGAGGTGGCAGAATACCCGGGACCTTCGCCTCAAGCATGAGTGGTACCGTCTGAAACGTGGCATTCATTCTGCCATGCTCGATCTTAGAAATCAGGCATGGCAAACCAAACTAGGGAATTTGGCTGACAACTCCAGCTCTCTGTATGGTATGGCCAGAAAACTGCTTAGAAAAAGAACTGGCATCCCTCCATTACATGGCACACGTGGACTGGTCTTCAATAACGTTGATAAGGCTAACGCCCTGGCGGATACCTTTGAAAAAGCCTGTGAGCCTAACCAGGAACCTTGTGACGACGACTTTGTTGAAGAAGTCCGTCATGACCTTCGTGGCGGCTTCCAAGGTGGACTTCCCCAGGGCTTTAGATTTGTCTCGCCTACCGAACTGCTCGACTACATCAAGAAGCTGAAGACACGCAAGGCCCCCGGCCCTGACGACGTCTCAGCCTCATTTCTCAAAAACTTAAGCAAAAATGCACTTACATGCCTTACTAAAGTTTTCAATGCCATATATAGATTTGGTTATTTTCCTTCAGCCTGGCAACTAGTTAAAGTCATCATGATTCTCAAGCTGAATGCCAATGGCACGTTTCCACAAAACTACAGGCTTATAAGTCTCCTATCTATTATCTCTAAACTCTTCGAAATGACCCTCCTTGCCAGGCTGAAGACTTATATAGACAACATTATTAATGATGAGCAGTTCGGCTTTCGACAAGGCCACTCCACGGTGCACCAACTCCTTAGACTCGTGGAACTCATAACGCGCCAATTCAATGAAAATCGTAAAAGAGGAGTTTGCTTCCTAGATATTAGTCGTGCTTTTGACAAAGTCTGGCACAGTGGTCTGCTATACAAAATGAAGCACTTCGCCTTCCCTGACCACTTACTAAAGGTCGTGCAATCTTACCTTAAACACAGAAAATTCTATGTCCAGGTGGATGATGCCCATTCCTCCATCAGAAGGATCAAAGCCGGCGTACCGCAGGGCAGCGTCATAGCTCCCTCCCTCTTCAATATCTATGTCTCTGACATGCCCACTACAGACGCTACTAGTCTCCACCTATATGCAGACGATACTGCCATCTCTACTACCTCCTGGAGTGGACATAGAATTACCAACAATCTCCAAGACGCTCTCGACACGTTAGTACCCTGGCTGAGGAGATGGAGAACTAAAATTAATGTTAGTAAATATTCTGCCACTCTGTTTGCTACGAAACGTAAACGCACTGAAGTCCAGGACCTTAATTTCTTCGGTGAAGCAATCAGATAGCAGCCAGCCACTAAATATCTAGGCGTCATGCTGGATCGAGGCCTTACTTTCGCTAAGGAGGTTACACAGCGCGCGAATCAAGCGAAAGGGATTCAAGCTAAGCTCTGGCCCTTACTCAGGTTACAAGGAGCTCTAGATGACAAAAGCAAACTCCTAACCTACAAAACCATCATACGACCTATAAAGGAATATGCCAGTCCAGCTTGGGGATTTGCAGCACCCTCCACCATCAATAAGCTCCAGGTTGTTCAGAATCGCGCATTGCGAACAATATCAGGCGCCCCCTGGTATGTTCGCAATGCTCAACTACACATGGAATATAACCTCGCTAACATCCAGGAGCGAATTCGAGGACAGGCAACAAAATTCTATAGAACAGCTACACGCAACCGAAACCCTCTCATAAACAGATTGGGTGATTACCGAGCCAGGGGGAACCGCCATAAGCGCCCCCGCATCCTTATCGAATAATTTACATGCTACTATAGCACTTAAACTCCACATGCTACCTAGCACTGTCACGTTCATTTCTTAATACCTTCTCTGATTTTCTCTTTTGAACTCAAACTTTTACTATCCTTTTCTATATTCTGTCTTCCTAATGCTTAAACGCACTAGGCCATATCCTGGCCAGTTAGACTCACGCTAATCACCCAAACCCCTCAATCAAATACTGTTGGTCGAACCATTCTGTCTGATATGACTCTTAAGGCCCATTTGGGGCTGACAGGTCATAAAGGTCGCAACGAAGTCGGCTTCGTCGACTTCGATTGCGAGGGTCAGGCCAGGCAATGTCAATTAAATATGTTTCCAATAACAACTTGGCCTTTTTATTTTTTTTAAATCAGATTTCTACTCATGTTTCATTGCTCTTATGATAAAGTGTGAAAGCCTCGCACAGGCTCACTAGTCGCACCTGTCGCACTCTTGGTTTATGGAAGTCCATGAAGAAAGTTCAGCGTCTGTTTTGATACCATTTTCATTGTGGCTGTATAAATTATAAAATGCGTTAATGAGTTGATCAGATACATTGTCCTTGACCAGAATTTCTAAAATCTTATTCCTGATAATTCTATCAAAGGCTTTTACAAAGTCAATGAAGGCTAGATGTGTTTCAATATTAAATTCTACGTGTATTTCGATTAAAATTTTTAGCGTGAAATAATTATCAAAGTAGGACCATCCTTTCCGAAATCCCCTTTGCTCCTTGCCTAATTTATCCTCGTAAAATGTTGATCGTTTATTTCTTATTACATTAGCATATATCTTGTATCCAGAATTTAATAACCTGATGCCTATGTAGTTATTAAAAACTTTTTGTTGTCTTTTTTGTATATTGGTATTACAATGGCTTTCTGCCAACAAATGAGAGGATTTTCACCATGACAGATAGAGTTCAGGAAGTATAGAAATCTGTATGCAAACAGTTCACCAGAATATTTAAAAAGTTCCATGTTTACTCCATCATCACCGGAGGCTTTATCATTTTTCTCTCCCCTCTCCTTTCCAGTATCTACATGAATCACATTATAAAACTGTGAGACAAGGCCATCATGCTGGAGTTGCCCTAAATCAGAATTTTCTCCTTGATACTCTACTCTTTGCAGATGACCAGGTCAATGTTGCTAAAACTAAAAATGATCTCCAATATGCTAGATTTAGTCTACAAAATAGCGTTTCAAAATTTGGAATGAAAATCTCAACATATTAAACCAAAGTAATGTCATTCCTGGGCAATGAACCAATTCAGAGTAAAATCTGTGTAGAAAACATCATCACTGAATGGGTCAACTCTTTTTTTTACTACCATATCTTAGTTACAACTTATCATTGCTGGATGAAAAAGACATGGCAGTCAAAATCTCAAAATTTATTAAAATTACAGGAGTAATCATTCAAGTTTCAAGCCATCTCAGGTACAACAACACACTAGACAGGAAGCATATCCAACTCTTTGCTAGACTAGTTCTTGCATAATATGGAAATGAAACCTTGACCACCGGGAAGGCAGATGAAAAAAGACTAACAGCGGCATATATGAGATCCATGAGACGAACTTCTGGTTACTCCTTACTCGTTCATCACAAGAATGAAGACATCCTGTAAGAACTAAAAATCACCCCAGCATATACAACAGCGTAGGGAAAAGAAATCATTTCTACAAAAAAGGAATCTGCTGACATCGAATATAGATTTAGGTATTAGGAAGTCATTTTTGAAAGCCTTTGTCTGGAGCATGGCGCTCTATGGAAGTGAAACTTGGACTATTGGTGCAGCAGAAAAGAGGAGAATTGAAGCATTTGAAATGTGGTGTTACAGGAGAATGATGAAGATCAGATGGGTAGATAGGGTTACAAACAAAGAGGTATTAAGACGAGTGGGAGAGGAGAGATGTTTCTGGCGACTGCTAATGAAGAGAAGAGATAGGTTGGTAGGACACATACTAAGACACCCAGGAATAGCAAGCTTAGTTATGGAGGGAAGGGTCGAGGACAAGAACTGTAGGGGTAGACCAAGGTTAGAATATGTTAAACAGATTGCCTCGGATGTAGGGTATGGTAGCTGTGTAGAGATGAAACGATTAGCTCAGGACAGGGAGGCATGGAGAGCTGCATCAAACCAGTCAAAAAACTGAAGACTCAAACAACAAGGGAAAAATGGAAAAAACATGTGGACAGGATGAGTCCTAGTGGTTGAAGAAACCTGGGAAGACCAAAGAAACGCAGCCAAGAGACCGAACAAGCCACAAGGCCTAATACGTGAAAGTTAATGATGATGATTATTATCAGCAAGTGGTACAGATGGCAAGCAAAATTATAAAATCACCGAACATGCTGAATGGTGTAGGTCTAAACGAGGGGTTGGCAACCTTCTCATACTTGCGGGCCATGCACATGTCCAGCTTAATATATATTTTAAAGCTGTTGAATATATTTCAATAATTTTATTAGTATGTCATTAGTTGAATACTGTTAATAAAAGCGTAGAATGGTCAGGTATAATAATTAATTGAAGAAGTATGTTACAGGTTTCTACAATACAACTTAATTTATGAAGAAAATAAACACAAATATAACAAGGCTACATAGACGTTTATTGCTAAAGTTTTCCAGGCTAAGCAAAATAGATCATTTACATTTACAATTATCCAATTAAGAAAAAAGAACACAACATACATAGACAAATTGGCTTTTACAAGTAATGTTGGTAAGCAAAATAGATAATTACAATTAAATGTCTGTTTCTTTAAAATAAAGTTCAATTTGGAGAGGGCTTTGATTTTAGTTGTACATGTCCTTAAAAGTTGATGCGAATGTTTGTCTGAAAGTATTCTACGAACCACTCAAAGAAACACATCGACCGTGCTACACGTCTAATCTTATCTTCCTTTAAAGGTTCTTTTTCTCCTCAGGTGCACAAATTAAATTTAAGAATGGTGTGCAAATCGCGGGTTCTGTTATTCACCTTATCCTTCCTATTTTTTAGGGTCGTTACTGCCCGACTTTGGGCCGGCGTGTGAACAGTATAATATAATATAATTTTAAAATGAGATACCGGTATTAATTTTTTTTTACAGTTGAGAAGGTGTCGAACATTTCTCCAATTAAAAAAAATATAACCTCGCATTTTGATTCTTGTTTCAATGTTGGTTTTTGTCTTCAATAAACCTAACAAAATAAACTCCCAGGCTGCGGTGCAGTTCTTACCTCGTAAGCGGCTGCTGAAACTTATAGCAATTCAGCCGAATAAACATTCAATTAAGAAAAAGATACAACCTTTACAATACACGCTAACGGCGATTACCGATTCGTGTATCCAACGTGTTTTTATGAAATATTTGTTTGTTGTACGTAAATTCACAACAAATCTGTGCAGGTTTTATCAGTTATGTTTCGCGGGCCGCATGGCATGGCTTCGTGGGCCGCTGGGTGCTGACCTCTGGTGTAGACTGTCTTAAAATCTTGAAGAACACATAAAATAGTAGAAGTCAATACGGACCGTTAAAATAACATTACCAAAATCACGTCTTTCGATAGCAGGGTAAATAAGTAGTTCCGTGAAGCCTAAATAGCCTATTTTCATATGTCCTACTTATGTTAATTGCCTCTATCAACATACAAAATTTCAGTTTGATTGCTGTAATAGATTCGTAGATATTGAGAACAGTCTAAATATTTCGGACGGTCGCCTTGTTGGATTTTTATATATGTAGGCCATAGAGATATGTACTATTAGAGGAAGATTATTGCGTAGGTTTATTATTCAAACTTCAATCGGATGATTAGGACACAAGAAATAAAAACGAGATTTTAAAATTTCCCACAGCAAACATATTGAGGTTATAAAAACAATTGAAATAAATTAGATGTCAGTGCATTAAAATTTGTACCAAATTTCACTGCGCTCGGATGGTTAAATCGCAGGAAACGTCCATTTGAATATTTTAATTTTGCGTTGCCGCCATGTTGGATTTATGCTCAGCAGGTTATTGAAAGTCCCATAGGTGAACTTAAGTTACTCGCCTTTATCAACATACACAATTTCAGTTTGATTGTTGTCATAGATTAGTAGTTATTGAGAACCGTCTAAATATTTCGGATGGTCGCCATGTTGGACTTTTATATGTAGGCCATAGAGTTATGTAGGCTACTATTAGATGTCGATTTTTGCGTAGGTTCATTATTGAAACGTTTACTTCGATCGCATGATTAGGGCACAAGAAATAAAAACTTACCCTTAAAATTTCGCACAGCCGCCATCTTGAGGTTATGTAAACAATTGAACTAAATTACAATGTGTATAGTCATTTGGTGTACCATGTTTCACTGCGCTAGGATGGTTAAATCGCGAGAAAAGTCTATTTAAATATTTCAACTTCGCTTCAAGTCTCATAGGTGTACTAACTCCGCCACTGGGAGACGCCTTGGAGATCCCAGTGCCAGTCCTAAGCCTGGATAAAGGAGGAGATAATCGCAAATGGCGGTATAACCACACACAGGTGATAGGAGGAAATAACTAACCCATGTACCGAACATCTGGTAGACCGTCAGTGTCTCTGCGAAAAGGTGGCAACCCCATCAAGGCAATCGGAAGCGGTAGACCAATCATCTGCCCTTCTTAAATAAAGCTGATTACTGAAACCAAGAAGAAATTACAAAACCGGACGGATAAATTGATGACAACTTTTGGCATGAAAAGGAAAACCGAAAATTGGTTTTTGGAATATACGAACCTTGAGGGAGAGCTGCAAGTTGAAACAAGTGATCAGGGAAATGAAGAACTATAAGTTGGATATTCTGGGATTGAGTGAGGTACGGTGGCTAGAGTTCGGCGAAATGCAGACGTCTGATGAATGCACATTCCTATATTCAGAAGGAAGAGGAACATCGGGATGGAGTTGGTTTGCTATTGACAAAGGCAGCAAAGAAGAGCCTTCTAAAATGGAGACCGGAGTCCAGCAGGATTATGACTGGCAGGTTCAAGACTAAGATTCGAAATGTGATGCTCATCGAATGTTATGCGCCCACAGACACAGAGCCCGAGAAGAAGGAGGAGTTTTATCATCTGCTACGAGAGACTGCAAAGAAAGTGAGAAAGAAGGATGTCCTCATTGTCATGGGAGACCTGAATGCCAAGGTTGGAGGAAATACTGAGGGGTTGGAACAGATAATGGGGTTCCATAGTCTGGGTGAAATGAATTATAATGAAGAAAGGTTTACCGACTTCTGCGCAAGCTACGATCTTGTTATAGGAGGGACTCTATTTCCCCATCGAAGATGCCATAAAATAACATGGATGTCCCCAGACCGTTACAGAAAATCAAATCGATCACAGGTGGAAGATGTGAGAATAATAGAGGAGCAGATGCAAATAGTGATCATCATCTCAACGTCGCTACCTTCCGAATGAAGATTGTGGCTTCAAAATGGGAGTTCGAACCAAGAAACAGACGTTTTGATGTGGGTAAGCTGAAGGACCCTCAGATAGCTAAAGGATGCCAGCTACAACTCCGTAACAAATTCCAGACTCTAGGCCCGGAGGGGAACCTAGATAAGGATACGGAAGAAATGTGGATAGAGGTGAAGAATATCCTTGTACAAGTGAGCGAGAAACTGCTGGTTGTTAAGAATCACCTGCGGGAAGATTGGATATCCGAACGTACCTGGGAGATGATCACCGATAGGAAAGAGGCCAAGGCAAGATTAAACCAGAGCAAGACCAGGCAGCAGAAGGCACTAGTTCAAGCTGATTATAGAGCAGCAGATGGAGAAGTGAAAAGGAGTGTAAGGCAGGATCACCGAAGATGGGTAGATGAACAGGCTGACAGAGCGGAACAGGCAGCACGAAGGGGGGGATTCAAAAGAATTGTATGGAATTACAGAAATACTTTCAAAGAAAAGTTTTCAGAGAAATTGACCGGTAAGAAGCAAGGATGGCGAGATTCTAACTACACGTGAGGAGCAATCTCAAAGATGGAGAGAACACTTTAATCAAGTTTTGAATAGAGAGTTACGTTGAAATGTAGAACAGGAGCGTACAGGCCCTGATAGTGATATCGACATAAATGAACCCACGAAGAGAGAGATCGTGACAGCGCTAAAGCAGATCAAGAATGGGAAGGCACCGGGACCAGATAACATAGCATCAGAGATGTTGAAAGCAGACTTGGGCACTACTGTGCAATTGCTGCATAACCTTCTGGACAAGATATGGAGAGAGGAAAAACTGCCAACAGACTGGAAACGAGGCATTATTGTGAAAGTACCAAAGAAAGGAGATACCGACCCACAAATTATAATAACTGCCGGGGTATTACCCTATTGTCAGTGCCGTGTAAGTTGCTTTCAAGGATTATTCTAAACCGCATCAAGAACTCTGTAGAGTCAAGATTGAGGAAAGAACAAGCAGGCTTCAGGAAACATCGAAGCTGTGTAGATCTCATTAACACTCTCTGACAAAGCCTGGAGTGGCAGCACACTCTCTACTTCACCTTCATTGATTTTGAGAAAGCTTTCGACTCCGTAAATTGGAAAATCATGTGGAACATCCTTGCAGAGAATGGCACTCCAATGAAGATTATTAACATCATAAAAGAAATGTATGAAGGCTATGAGTGCCAAGTACTTCATGAGGGGGAACTGACAGAACCCTTCAAAGTCAACACAGGAGTACGACAAGGGTGCATTCTTTCGCTAACATTATTCCTTTTGGTTTTGGATCATGTGATGAAGAAGGTGATGGGGGACGAAAGAGAGGGGTGCAATGGGGTTTACGGGATGACATTTGTCTGATGGGTCAGCGGTATAGAGACATTGAAGAGAAGCTGGTTAGGTTGCAGAGAGAAGCAGAAGTTCCAGGCCTTAAGATCAATACCAGAGAAACTAAAGAGATGCGGATCAACTCAGCGGTGATGCCAAGGCTGACCATTAATGGAGAAGAAGTAGAACAAGTCCAGTCCTTCTTATATCTTGGAAGTATTGCCACAACTAAAGGAGGCGCCGAGGAGGATGTTCATTGTCGCATACGTAAAGCAAATGATGCATTTGTCCAATTATTGTACCTTGTTCGGAGGAGTAGGAACATCTCAAAGAAAACCAAACTCTGGCTTTTTAACAGTAATGTGAAGGCCGTGATTTTGTATGGCTGCGAAACCTGGAAGGTGACAAACCTCATTAAAAACAAACTCCAGGTCTTTGTCAACCGCTGTCTCCGACGCATTCTAAATGTCAGATGGCCAATAGTTATGAGAAATGAAGATCTTTTGCGTGAGACCAACCAGCAACCAATCAGTATACAAATCAAGGAACGAAAATGGAACTGGATTGGACACACAATCAGGAAGCCAGATGGTGTTATTGAGAAGAAAACGGCATTGGAGTGGAACCCTCAAGGTGCTAGGAATCGCGGTCGTCACAAGCAGATCTGGAAGAGGACGATCGAGAGAGAAGCTGCAGACAGTGGAAAAATCTGGAGCGAAGTAACGAGGCTGGCCAGAAGCTGTACCGGTTGTAGGAAATTCGTCACGGCCCTATGTTCCAGAGGAAACGACAGGGATTAAGTCAAGTCATATGTGTACTTCTAATAGTGCCTTCTATCACCGTGCAAAATTTCAGGGCGATATCAGTAATAGTTTCGGAGATATAGAATGCCGGTGAAATATTTCGCACAGCCACCATGTTAGATTTGTGCGACGTAATAAAATTTGAAGGGCACGGTCGGGGTCGGACGAAATAGTACTATGTTCTTACTGTTTCTTTGAAATCGCTACATTCGTTTAGATTTTATTAGGTGTACACCCACATACATACGCGCACACACACACATACACGGACAAAAGGGTGATCTTATAAGCCAATTTGTTTCATAAATGAAAATAGGCAAAAAATATTCAGTTACTTGGAACATGGTTTTCTTATTATTCATATAGGCCTACAGCATACTTCTTTTATGTGCCCTGGTCAGTCGCGAGGATGTTGGTTATCGATATGTACAGTGCTTTCCTATCTTTAGCAGACACCGTACAGGACAATTAACCCCAGTTGAACCTGGTCAGCAAGAACCACGCTTTCTCAGTATAAAATGCCGCTGGCTCAAGTCATGAGAGGTCAGTCAGTCAATGAATCGGCGGAAGCCAGACATTCGCAGAGATCGACTGCCTGCCGGTCGGGTAAGTTAGGTCGTCGGACGTTCTGTTACCAAGGGGCATGGAGTGGAGGAGATACATGAGAGCCCCATCACAGTCGGAACCGAGGAAACAGGTGAAAACCAGTTTTTACTTCAGTTTTAAATTATAATACATCTTAATCCTTGTGTACACGGTGGTAGGTTCCCTTACACCCATACTAAATAAACTGGGCGTAAGCTTTCATTTAGGAGTATTCCCGGAATCAAGTCCCACTCCCATACCCCTCCTTGAATAGCAGGGGCCGTACTGTAATACCGATCAGATAGCGGGTTCAAATCCGGCCAAAGCAGCCGGATTTTTTAAGAGCGTTACAAATCCCTCAGTATGAAGTAAAGCCGGCGGTCCCATGTCATAGATTTATGGCATGTTAAGGAACCCTCCACTAATTACACCTGTGTGAAGCTAAATTGGATAGGTTAAGAATGTAAACAACGCTCTTAGGTTCGTTGGCAAGAGCCGACTGCGGTGGCGTCTAGTAGCTAAGTTCTGAACTTGGCCTAGTAGTTGTTGACGGTGGCGCTTGGTGGCAAAAGTAGGAACTTCTTGAAAATAAAAAAACAGATAACACACACTAATACAGTCATCACAATTAACACCGGTTATCAGACAGATTCTACACATACCCAAAGTACACGGGGCTACATGACCGCGTTGTCGCAGCCCCTAAACTTACGAACCAACCAACCAATCCCGATCAGAAGCTATCGGTAAGAACACGATAACGACACTGGTATACAATCTTGCAGAACCCCTGATCGGCCTATGGCTTAAGTCAGTGCCATCAGGTGGGGATGTAACAATATTAACTAAAAGTGTCGAATTCGTTGTTCGTTGGCCACACAGCAATTTCAATTCAATTTTTTAATTGAGTTTACAAAGAGACACCTGTTAATAATATACTGTTTATTGTAACACGTTTTCGTTGGAGTGATCATCAGCATGGGTTGCATTAAGCTCAAACAACTAAATTGCGCAGCACAAAAATCTTGCGTACCTCAAAAAACTAATCTGCGCAGATTAAAAAGTCAATGTGCAGCTCAAAATCTATTCTGCGGAGCTGAAAAAGTCAATATGCAGCTCAAAAATGAATCTGCGCAGCTCAAAAACTATTCTGCGCATCTGAAAAAGTCAATGTGCAGCTCAAAAACTAATCTGCGCAGCTAAAAATTCAATGCGCACCTCAATAAACTAATCTGAGCAGCTCAAAAAGTCAATGCGCAGCTCAAAAATTTATCTGCGCAGCTGAAAAGTCAATGTGAAGCTCAAAAACTAATCTGCGCAGCTCAAAAAGTCAATGCACAGCTCAAGACCTATTCTGCGCAGCTGAAAAATTCAATGTGCAGCTCAAAAACTAATCTGCGCAGCTCAAAAAGTCAATGCGCACCTCAGTAACCTAATCTGTGCAGCTCAAAAAGTTAATACGCTGCTCAAAAAGCTAATCTGCGTAGCTCAAAAAGTCAATGCGCAGCTCAAAACGTAAATGTGCAGCTCAAGAAGTCTTAAGATACTTATATACAAAATAGGTTATTTTCTGTAAAAAAAATAGAATATAATGAATACAATTCAACTCTAAAAAATACAATTTTGAATATGCAAGTCGAGTAAAAATTTGGATTTTTAGAGATAAATTTTATTTATTATTATTATTTTTATTTTTTTCGCAGAAAATAACCTATTTAGTAGCCTATATAAGTCCCATGCTGATGATGACTCCAATGATAACATGTTTCAATAAACATTATAGTATTCGTATTAACAGGAGGTATCTCTTTGTAAACCGTGTGTGACGTCGTGGTGCAGCGGTCAAGCTGTTGGCCTCTCGCCACGGCGGACCGGTTTCGATTCCCGGTCAATGCATGTGAGATATTCAAAGTGAAATGTCATGCCCTGTGGTTCGGATTCCATGTAAAATAAGGAGATCCCGTGGCTCATGATAGCGAGATTTTATTATTTATTTATCGTATGATGGTAGAAAGAATAGATAAAACGATTATTTTCAAATATATATACAATGATATACACTAAGATGAACTTGATCTCGAGTTTGAAAAACTAGAGTCCAAAATTGATCCGTTGAATCCAGTCAATGGCTTCTTGGGACAGCTTGTGTAAGTCCTGCAATATTCCTTTGAATGCTCTAAGGGGACGTGCGAAGACTACATGATCCATAGTGTGCTGTTCTTCGCCACAGTCACTTGCAGGAGAGGACTTCCAACCCCATTGGTTCAGGATCACTCAAGGCCGCACTAGATAGACAGGCCATAAGGCTCTCCCTCCACTTTGGTCGCTAGGTCACACATGTAGCCGGACGCTTCACTTCTCGCCACATCACCAGTGACTTGTAGGCTGAACTGAACCTTGCAGCAATGACGCATTTAATGGTATTTAATGATTGAAACGTGTGTGAACATAGTGAATTATGCCATACATGTGGCCGGACGCTTGACTTATCGCCAGTGACTTGTAGGCTGAGCTGAACCTCGCGGCAATGACGCATTTAATGGTATTTAATTATTGAAACTTGTATGAATATAGTGAATTATGCCCACGTCGTGTTGTGTACCTGATTGTAGAAGCAACTACAGTTCAAACCAACCTAATATTTCTGTGTTTAAATTCCCTACTGACTTGGTTCGGAAACAAAAGTGGATCTTAGCCATCCATCGATCCGAATTTGTCCCTTCGGCAAGCTCTGTTGTGTGCATAAAACACTTCGACGAAAGGTTCATAATTAGAGAGGATTCTGTTAAAAGACCCGATGGGTCCATTTTAACTGTAAAACGTGACCATTTGAAACTCGCAAATGATGTTATTCCTAGTAAGTTTGAAAATGTGCCAGCCTATCTGTCAAAAAATCTTCCAACACCGAGGAAAACTCCTATTCAAAGACAGAAAGAAATTGAAAAACGGGAAGAAGAAAGAAAAAAAGCTCAGGAAGAAGATGATAGAATCAAGGACTTCGAGGACGTTAAGGGTAATTTCAGTATTAAATGCAAATTCGATTTTGACATTTTTTGGGTCAATTTTGACAGCCAAAGACTCTGTATTTTCAAAATTTATATGACTGAGGAAAATGTTCCGAAAATTGGTACTTCTTTAACAAACGAGACTCTTGATTTTAAAGCCGTAAAGCATGATATTTTGATCAAGGGTAACCCTATACGTGCATTAGGTGACAGAGGCAAGATGTTGTTGTTGTTGTTGTTGTTTGAGTCTTCAGTCTTTTGACTGGTTTGATGCAGCGCTCCATGCCTCCCTGTCCTGAGCTAATCGTTTCATCTCTACATAGCTACCACACCCTACATCCGAGGCAATCTGTTTAACATATTCTAACCTTGGTCTACCCCTACAGTTCTTGTCCTCAACCCTTCCTTCTATAACTAAGTGTGCTATTACTGGGTGTCTTAGTATGTAAGGCGGTCCGGGTTCGATTCCCGGTCAATGCATGTGAGATTTTCGATGTGAAATGCCATGTCCTGTGGTTCGGATTCCACGTAAAAAGGAGGTCCCGTGGCTCATAATCACAAGATTCACGGTCACGTAAAACTACAATCTTCCTTTGTCTTAGTATGTGTCCTACCAGCCTATCTCTTCTCTTCATTAGCAGTCGCCAGAAACATCTCTCCTCTCCCACTCGTCTTAATACCTCTTCGTTTGTAACTCTATCTACCCATCTGATCTTCATCATTCTCCTGTAACACCACATTTCAAATGCTTCAATTCTCCTCTTTTCTGCTGCACCAATAGTCCAAGTTTCACTTCCATAGAGCGCCACGCTCCAGACAAAGGCTTTCAAAAATGACTTCCTAATACTTAAATCTATATTCGATGTCAACAGATTCCTTTTTTGTAGAAATGCTTTCCTTGCCTGAGCCAACCTACTTTTTATATCCTCTTTGCTTCGTCCATCACTGGTTATTTTGCTTCCTAAGTAACAGAAGTCTCCTACTTCCTTCAGCTTTTCACCTGCCAATTTGATGTCCATAGAGGTTTCTGATTTATTTCGGCTGCATTCTAGTATTTTTGTTTTACAATTATTAATTTTCATCATGTATTCTTTCCGTAATACGGAGTTCATACCATTCAAAAACTCATTCAAATCCTCAGGCTTGTCGGCCAAGATGAGGATGTCATCAGCAAATCTCAGAGTTGAAATTATTACTCCTTGAATCTTCACTCCCACTTTAAATTTTTCTCTAATTTCCTTCATTGCTTGTTCAATGTAAAGATTGAAAAGTATGGGTGATAAGTTGCAGCCTTGCCTAACACCTTTCTGAATATCAGCTTCTCTCTCATGTCCTTCAGCTCGAATGACTGCTGTCTGGTTTCTGTATAGATTGTAGATTACCCTCCTATCCCAGTACTTTATTCCAATAGATTTCAAAATGTCAAACAATTTAGTCCAATCAACGTTATCAAAAGCCTTTTCTAAGTCTACAAATGCCATGAACGTTCTCTTATCTTTCCTTATTCTACCTTCCAAAATCAGCCTAAGACTTAGTACAGCTTCCCTTGTTCCTACATTTCTCCTGAAACCAAACTGGTCTTCACCCAACTCCCTTTCTATCTGGCTTTCAATCCTCTTGTAAATTATTCTAGACTGGATCTTTGATGCATGAGTAATCAAGCTGATTGTACGGTAATATTCACATCTGTCAGCTCCCACTTTCTTTGGTATAGGGATGATTACATTCTTCTTGAAATCAGAGGGCACCTCTCCTGTCTCATAAATCCTACACACCAAGTGAAATAACCTGATCAGACCCTCATCTCCTATGCAGCGTAGCAACTCAATCGGTATATCATCTATGCCTGGTGTTTTGTTCCTGCTTAAGTCTTCCAAAGCTCTATCAAATTCTGATCTCAAAATTAAATATCCTTTCGCATCCTCATCAATTTCCTCCTCCATTTCCATTACATGATTCTTAATCTCCTTTCCCTTATACAAACTCTCGATGCAAGATGTTAAAATGGTCGATTTTGAGAAGTGTCTGTAACTTCCTGTTAGTCCTGCTTGTGACTCTAAAGTGACTGTCCACGACAAAAAACGGTGAACAAAATAATCGACGAAATTAAAAGTGAAGTTAATGACTGTGTAATTACTGATAAAATAGAATTTTGCAAGGAACAGTTAAACTTAGCCTTAGCAAAGAAAGTGTCTTACTCCTGTATACTCATAACATGGTCCGCTTCAATATTTTTCGCATTCCTGGGTCATATAAGAAGATAAGACAGTCAATGTTCCTTACAATGCCTCACCCTGTGTATTTACAGTCTTTTACTGCAAAACTAGGCTCGGGAAATTCGGGTATAGACGATTCGCATTGGAATTACTTGAAAAAGAAACTAAAATTGTTAAGTGAACATGAAAGATTTTGTAACTTGTTGCTGGATGAACTCTATGTAAAACCTGAGCTTAACTATAAAGGTGGAAAGGTAGAGGGAGTTGCTCTTAGTAGTAAAAGTGGAGAAAATAACACTACATTAGCTACAACTGTACAAACTTTTATGTTGTCATCCATTCTTAAAAGAAATAAAGACGTTGTTGGTTTGTTTCCGTGTAAGAACCTAACGTCACATTTCTTAGAAGAACTAACTTTGGAAATCCTTAAAGTATTAACAGATATACTTTATAAGGTTGTATGCATAATTTCGGTTAATAACAGTGTTAACAGGAAAATGTTTGAAAAGCTATGCAAAGGCAATTTACAAACCACTTTTCAAAACCCATTTGACGAAACGCAAAAGATTTTTGTAATGTTTGATTCTGTTCATTTATTTAAAAGCTTAAGAAATAACTGGCTTAACCAAGCTGATAACTTACAAACTTTTGTGTTTCCTGACTTTGATAACCCTGAGTCAGACAAAAAATGTTTTGCTAGTGTTGGTCACATTAAACAGCTGCTTAGAGGAGAAGAGGATGTTGTAGTTAAGCTTGCTCCTGCCCTAAACCAAAAGGTTTTGTACCCAACGTCTTTAGAGCGACAAAATGTAAACCTTTGTTCTAAACTGTTCGACGAAAAAAATGTCGCCGCTTTAAAACACTTTGACAAAATAAAAAAATACGAATGATTTTAAAAGCACAGCTGTATTTGTAGAAATAATTCTTCAGAGGTGGAAGATTGTTAATGTTAGGCATGCTCAAAGGCGATAGATTTAACGACCCTCATTGTAACGCAATATTTTCAGTTCATGATGACAATGTTTTATTTCTGCGCACGTTTTTAACCTGGTTAATTAGGTGGGATAATCTGCATGTTCAAGGGGAAATCAGACCAAGAAAAAAGAGACTCGTCATGGAAAACTTACTAATGAAACTCAAACAGCTTTATTTCATACTGTAAAAACTATTTTGGAGTTGGTACTGAAACCGTATTTTGCATTTAGTTGGAAATAGGTTAAGTTGGCAATAACACTGATGGCAGTACTGCGACATTCTTTGAAATGCAGGTGCGCGGTGAGACTGTGGCGAGGTTAGGAGCAGCCAGCAGCCCGCCATACAAAGTGATGACCACATGCCAGACATCTGTAATACCTGTATTGAATACAAGATGGAGGCATCACCACTGTCGTTATATTGCACATTGTGGTAAAGTAATATACAGTTCGCAGTATGAAACAAAGATTGGGAAATGCATCCTATGGACAAAGGAAAATAACAGAGAACTTTTATATGAGTATAAATGCATACAGTACTATAACAGGTGATTATCGAACTCGGCAATGTGTATATATCGATTGTCACTATCGTTCAGAGAACGAGGTGCATTGTGGATCAACTGGAGACAGTATGATTTACGGGAGCAGATGAAGAGTTAATTAGAGAATACAATTTCAGCCAGGAGGGTCACAGCTCTCTGGTCTAAGCACAAGTGCGTGCGTTGCCGTGAAATCGTGTTTGTTCGGTAACGTGGAGTTGAACTGACGTATACGTGTTACAGTACAAAACGTGATAGGATTTTCGTCTGATCTTATTATAGTTTCAGACAGTGTTAACCTTCAATTTGAGCACAGTGAACTTGCATTCACGTATTATAACTTCTTCTCAAGCCAATAGCATAACAACTTGTTCTACATTGCATTACAGCACAAACAGCATTAGCCTTGATTGTGATAAATGATATGAGAAGAGAGAGATATCGCTGCGTTATGAAGATGCAGAACATAGGCTAAATACAAACAAGGAATGTGACACATAGCAGCATTGAATACTCAGGATGATTACTTGATCCCAATATGAGCAACTACAGCACAAGGCTTTATAAGAGAAGATTGAAGAGATTGTGAAAGTTGGAATGACAATTCGTACTGCTACATAATGAAACTATTTTGGCTTACTACATCAACGTTATCGTGCTCTTTAGCAAGTGATAGAACAATGAACTTTGTAAAACGAACATCTGTTAGCTTCATCTCGTTCGCGACCGGTAATTGGGTCTTCTTGATGTCCAGTCGTTTCGTGACCGGTGCAGCTGAGCGGATGAAGGTTCGATCCTTGACAGGAGTATGTGTTCTAGCATTCTCACTCCATTCCATCCACATTTTTGATTTTTTTGATTTTTGATTTCGACACCCTTTGTGAGCTCGTTCAGTTTTTAAACTTTTGTTGATTCTTATGAGAAACTCCAACTTGGTTAAGCGTTCAAATCTAATGGTTAACTTGTACCTTCTCAAGATAGGCTCTTCTCCATGCTGTAGGTTTTGACGTGTTTCCTTAGAGGAGGATCTCCAATTGAATTATTTTCAATTAGGCGAAAACTGAATCTTTCTTTTCACAGTGGTCGGTCGAGAAATATTGAAAGAAATACTTTGTTTATGAAAGTGTAATTAGTAATGATATGCAATGAAAGGAAATAAATGTTTAAAATGTATGTAAGTCATGATCGAGATGACAGACTTTTCGAATTCTCACACAGTTATTTAGACTTGTGAATACAATATTTTATCACTGTTCTGATAAAGATTATTCTCGTCACTTGAACTTTTGGCTAATTTGAAGCAACATATTTATCTATGATTGTATAAAAACTTGTGTAATATTTGAAATGTTTGGAAATTATTAAGAGCTGTTGAGCGATAATATGGTAATAATGGAATTTTGTCTGCGTATTTGAATTGCAATTTAGGAGATATTAGACATCTGTGGATAGTCAATATCAGTTTTTCCAGCACTGAATTAATTAGCTATGGAGCTATTGCTGAGTGCACTACGGTGTATTATTTTGAACGTGAAATTGAGTCACGATTTTAGCTAGTGGAAAGCTAATGTACAATTTTGAATCCAACATTTAAGAAACCAAGTACTGTAACAATACCGTTAATAATTTGTTGAAAATTTAGCAACAATTGTTTTTAGAGTAGAGTTTAATTGGAAAGACTGTAATATTAATACTTGTATAAACTTCAGCTATTAATAACTAAACTATTGAGTGATAGAAAATCTAATATCTGTGAGAAAGTGAAATGAAACATAATCATCATAATTAATAACATGACGTCCGATTGGCTTAATTGTTTGTCGTTTAGGACGGAACAGACTTGAAATTGAAATCACATAAATGTATATGAATACATGAAAGTAACAGAGATGACTAATACTAGGCGCAACTAACTCCTAGAATTAAAGTGTAATTATGTAAATTATGTATATATAAATTGCTACGATTGAATAGGGTATTTTATATTGTACCCGTTCGTCCTGGGGATGCGATGACCCATCTGCTATTACATCGCATTCCTGGAGTTCCAGGACAGAGCGGAGTTAAATGAACCTCTAGTCAAATAAGGAATGTGTCGGAAATTCAGCTGAGTTATCGAAAAAGCAGTGGGTAACACGAGACAAAGTATCTCTAGGGTCGTTACGGGCTTAAGTTTAATACAATAAATGCAAATATAAATGTGCGCCATCAACTGAATTCCTAGCAAACCACCTCCTTTCCTGGTTAAGCCTTACTCAAGACAAGGAAAGAAAAAGGAAAATCACATCATCATCAGATCACAACTAAGATAAAAACAAATTTATTTCACTTTGATAGTCAGACAGACATTTTAAATATTCATCCTACCTGAGAGTATGGTCGAATGCCAACGTTAAATTGTCATTGTCCAAAAATCGAACCATCTCTTTTCTAATCAAAAATATTTCATCCACATAAAACAGAAAAATCTCTAAAGTTTTCTTGGGTTCTCAGGATCACTGTAGCACTATGTCTTTCGTCACTGACATTTGTGATACCTGAGACCTAATTTCTCTTTAATTTAACATCATAAATGTGGATTTGAAAAAGTTATTAATCTGTCTAAACATACACATATTATAATCACATATTTTAAATATCACGTATTTTATGGCTTGCATGGCATAATTTAAATGTTGAACATGTTAGTCAAATCCTCCTAAACATCGAATAATTAATTTACACTATTTACATTGTCATTCATAATTACTTGTTTGTGAATTATAGAAAATTCACTTCTCATTGGTCATCATTATCATCATCATCAAAATTAAATATTTCTCATATTAATTCTCATTTCAAAATTCAACATATTCCTGTCAGAATCATCAACTCATCACCATTAAATCATTTAAATGAAAATTATTATCATCACTTCATTATGCTTTCTAATTATTCACACACTCTTATTTTATCATCTTCCTCAGATTAAATCGTCTTAAATCATCAATAGAAATTGTTTAATTCCTCAACTCAAGTTGCAATTTCTCAAATTATATCTCAATTAAATTTATTTTAATTCCATATAAATTCATTAATTATCAGCTTCTTTAATTAATTATCACCTTCTAATTCAGTTATTCATCATCTATCCAATCATCTATTAATTTATTTAAATCAGTTTATTCATCCAATCTTTAATTCATCCATTTATTTAATTCGTTGATTTATTCCAAAATTTAATTTATCAACTTATTTAAATTTTATTCTTCTGGTTATTTAGATTTTTATTATTTCATCTAGTCATTCTGATTTTTATTTCATTAGGTCAGATCATTAATATGCTTAATTTTCAGATTATTATTTCATTAATTATTATTCTCAGAAAATCTTGTATTATCAACTTTATTTATTTGTTTAATTTCCTAACAAATTGTTTAATATGGGTTATAGAACGTTGTCTTACAGTTTTATTATTTCCAAGTTATATCTCGAATTTAATTTTCATGCCAAAAAATATTATTGCCCTCACGACATCACGTTGGATCTGACTATCCACAACTACATTATATATCCTCAATTCTTCAAATATCACATTTGAATACAACAATTATTCCACAAAACTTCATAAATATTCAGCACATACAGCATGAATCTCAACAATTACGCTAGACTGGGTTCAACAACCTCATGTCTGCTTCAAAATGCATTAGCAACATTGCAACTATCACTTGGCAACTTCCACAAAAAGCCTATCACAAACTTCACTTAACCATGTTGCATGATCTACAAAAAATATATAACTGGCTTCAAATTATCAACGCACACAATCTCCAATAACTGTAATTAATCTGATCACATCTAGACAACTTCTTAAACAATTGGAAAAATATTACCTTAGTAATTCAAGATTTGCTTTCAAATAGCATAAATTCTCTTACAATTCTCATAATTCACATCACAGAAAAACACCAATGTGCTATAATCTCTCATATCAAAATCTGCAATACTGATCTGCCTTAAAATAAATCTGACCATTAATGATTCATCTTACAAGATTCAATTACTTTAAATCCTTCTCAAAGGTATCAAACACAATTACAAAAATCATCAAAAGCATCAGCTGTAACAGCTGTTAAACTGAAATTACTCTCAAAAGAGTATAGCAACAAAATATTGGATTGGCAAACAAGAATTACAAATGTAACCCTGTTGACATTTATCGTTACTTTATTTAACAAAATTTCGACTGATATATGACTAGTAGTTCCTTGTTTGATTCACTTACAATCTCATGTACACTCGGATGATAAAAATGAGTCCCTCAATGGCAAGTAAGATGAGTAACCACCGTACAGTCGTATAAATACGAAAGACCTCGCCCCGTCGACTAATCATGATAGTGCCCTAAACGATGGGTAAGATGAGTAACCACCATACAATCGTATAAATACGAAAGACCCCATCTCGAAGACTATATGAGTGAATGTACCAGATAGGAATCAACAAGTCTCTAGTTGTCATATAAAAGCGATATTCATTCACTAAAGTGAATAACATCTTAATATCTCCAAACAATCCAATGGAAAAAAATCCCTACTGATGAATAATACACACTCGCTAGTATGCAATGAACTGACGAAGTAATTTAGATAATCAATTGCAGATCACGAGTTCGAAATACTCGTTACACAAAAAAAAACTATTCATGAAAAATATCCTTGCTGGAAAAATGTCTAAAAGACCAAACATCTGCTTAATAAAGCCAACCAATGGTTAGAATTTCGTATAATGATGCCTGCCATATCATATGTTCACGCCATATTCTAGCAAAATTTCGAAACATATAAAGTTAAAGCCATGTCTTAAACAATCGTATCACTCCTATTAGAAAAATATACATGTGTGCCCAGTATTCATGAAAATAATCGTATCAGGTAGTTATAACTCTTACAGTACCTTCTCATAATCAGCTGTTATTAAATTTCAAAGATCGTCGATTTTCCCTATGTAATGAATTTCTCGAAAGATCGGCGTGAATATCATTCCATCCATGCAATGACGATTGCCTTCGAATCCCAAGTGAATCAGCTGGTGGACCTCCTTCTCGTCAGGAATCGAATCCATCGCTCCGTGGTGCCATCGCGTCTCTGTCTGCGTTTACTCCGACATGATAAACTTTTGGTTATCCATAGCGGATATTGTCCAAATCCTCACGAAAAAGTTCATAGAAACAGCGGACCCCCTATTCCTCTTCTACGTTACGCCACTGTTCTATACAATGTTCAGTTTGAGTGTTTAAAGTTCAATTTCCACAGCGGTTTAGTTTTACTTGTAGAAAATAAAATTGTTTTATCAGAGTGTCTAAGTTTATGAAACACCCTGTAGCTGTGTTCATACTCGGTAATTCATAACACTTCTTAAGACTGACTTGCATTAATGCACGAGCTAATGTTCCCAAGTGCATTTGCTTACAACATTCCGTTTGCTTAAAATGGTTACTGTTACTTGGAATGCGCTATGAAATGCATAGTCGTAATGTCATTGAGAAAAACTATGTTCTTTCGAAGTTCAAAGTTGCAGTATCACGTAACTATTTGTCTTTATAATTCAAGTGCTGAATAAACGTTCCAACTCAACGTAGTAATGAAGTTCAGCTTCTGTTATAATGCTTGCGTATAACAATGGGAATTAACCCGCACGGCCCTACTGCTATGCCATAATAATCTCCGCATAAAGCTAGCCTCGCCATGTCGTTCTACGTTGAAATGCAGCTTGGAATAAAGTTCTCCAACTACTCGCAATGCTGTTTTAGAAACCCCGGCCTCATATGCTTGTTTGCTGCGGATGTTCGCCCGGCCCACTGACCTACTTGTCGCTCGCCGCTCGGAGAAGCCGAAACTGTCCCCTGCACTTTCCGTGACAGTTTCTGTTCGCTGCTCGGTGAAGCTGAAACTGTCGCCTGCACTTTCCGTGACAGTTTCGGTTCGCTGCACGATCTATACCATGCGCCTGGCGTGTGTTGCTCAGCTTGCTTTCTTGCTTGGCTCACAGAGCTAGACTGACAGTTCCTGCACTGTCTCGACCCTTACCTGCTTGGTGCGGTCACGTGGCGTCCTCCCCACCACCGTGGTCTTGCGTCACAAATATAACCTCGAACCCCCATCATCTCGGCTATTAAGTTATAAAATAACTTAAGGGTTATCTGACTTCCTTCAAATTATTACCACATATAATGCATGTTATATCTCCTCTTCTAAGATGTTTAAATACCATGTTCCATATAGATCTTAATAAAGCTTCACATTCCCATCCATAATTCCATCTGCTTAACTGCGGTCAGCTCCTTCTAAATCCTAGACCTACTACGTCATCCTGACATTCCTCTTGACTCGATCTGAGCGCTATCTTTCCTTAACTCTTCCCAAAACCTCAACTACGGCTTAATGTCTGCTGGCGTAGCCGATAGCCTCAAATAGGTATCGGGTACAATATTTATGTCAAAAAGGGTTTAAGATCATATTATAATATTTTGTGTGTATTTTTTTATCTGAACTTCGTTGATAATGATGCGACGTTAGGCAGTTTGTGTGGTCTAGTTAAGGCAGTTGTCACTTAAACACATTTTTCATGCTTCGGCAGAGGCATACTATTATATACTTTTGTTCAGTGGAGTTTCTGCTTCACGACACTGCGGTTTTAGTTAATAAACTGTTGTTAAATTTTAAAAATTCTTACGAATGACTTAGTGATTTCTATTCGAACTAGGATGTGCTACGAAGACCAGTGGGTCATTAGCTACGATGCTTTGTAACGCGCCCGAGATTAGATTAATTTAATTATTTTTAAGAGTCTTGTTAGCTCACTTTGGGCTATTTTTCATTTTTATTTCATCGACCACGGCAATCTTCTTATCACATTCTTTTAATTTTTGTGGTATTCCTATCCATGGTCGATCCTTGGTGGTGGTGTCTTGGGGGTTATTTCAGCCAGGGCTTCCAGATTCTACGATCCTGCATTTTCTTCGGATTTCACCAGGTAAGACCACGTGGATACGGGTGCACATTAATATGGCGACCCAACTATTGTGGCGATCGAACTGCTTTAATTCGAACGCCGTAATGGATGGGCACATTAATTTGGAGACCCAATCGTTGTGACATTCGAGTTAGCATTCTCGAGCACTATAATGGATAGTCATCTTCGTAAAAGAACCCATTTTTCATGCGGTTAACGAGTTGACTTGTTCGAATTTCTAGTCGTCAGCATTTGTCTTTGGCACTGCTACGATTATAGAATTCGTGGGAATTCGCGTTTCTTAGAAACGTGGACTTGAGTTTACTCAATGTACCTGGTATACAGATAGAATTATCGTCAGTTAATTTAAATTCATTAGATATTTCTGCTTTGCTTTAATGTAATTGTACATGATTACGGTTTGATCATAAGAGACACGCTTTGGAAACGTTTATAGATCAACGTGGTCATATGGGGCAGGATATGGGGGTAATTTTTCACTCCATGCTTGTCGGCCATTTTATGCTTGTTACCGGCGATGATAATTGGAAGATCATCAGTCATGCTAAATTTATTTCTATTTAATAATAAATTTAATAAGCTAGACTTGCGATTATAACTTTAATTATTTCTAATATGAATCACTATGCGCATATACCTCCTATTTTCTAATATATTTAAATTAGTTAATACGTATAGATGCAAAACAAACTATATTGTTCATATTGGTGAAAGGGGTCATTCTGAGTGTGTCAATTCTGCTATACCTGTGTTGCATTCCTGTATTTCTCCATTTAGTATTGTATGATGTCAGGTGCGGCGACTGTGGACGATGTCGTGGCGTTGTTACATGCCATGCAGGAAAAGCTAAGCAAACAGGAGCAGGACTTAGCTGATATTAAGTCAAATGCTCAAACTAGCTTGGACAACTTAAACGAAACAGTGACTAAAAATACAAACTCAGTTCAAACTGACATGTCCCAGCTTCACTTATCCCTTAAGCGTTTACAGGATAGTAACCGCAAAATTTCTGACAGATCAAAAGAAATGAAGGAAAAATAAATGATGTAGAAACCAGTGTAGATAGTGTTCTGGAGGACGTAAGGCTTGTACAATTAGATATAAGCAATGTTAATGTAGAGGTTAGCCACGTACGCTCTAGTGTAGCCACAACAGAGGCTAAGCTTGATGCTACTCAGCAAAAGATAATTAGTGCTGAGGCTAAGCTTGATGCCACTCAGCAGAAGGTCACTAGCACTGAGGAGAGGATCATAAGTACTGAGGCTAAAATAGTCAATACGGAAAACCTTGTAACCAGCGTGCAGTCAAATATTTCTGGCATTAAGGAGGACGTCAGAAATGTTAGATTGGAACTGGAAAACAACCATAAAGAGAATCAAAATAGTTTAGATGCCCTTCAGTTACAATTTTCTAACGAGGCTATCACCACACAAAGGACCTTATCAAAATTAGAGGGTGAAATGGTTCTTTTGAGGGGAAAAGTTGATGATCACAACAAGGTTTTGAGAAAGGATCTTGAAATCGATCTCAAGGCCATTGTTAGTGAACAAGTAACAATAATAAGAGGTGAAATTACAAAGATTAATGAAGATGTTATTAACAATGTCAAATCCGAATTGGAATTAAAGGTTGCTAAGGCCGAAATTAGGTTGAATAAGGATATTTCTCAGGCAAGAGAAGACGCTGAGAAAAGGAGCGATTCAGTTCAGTTAACAAATACCGATAGCATAAATAACCTTTGGGAAAATCTTGAATCTCAGGTTAAGAACGTAACTCTCAAGTTAGATCAGGTCAGGATAGATGTAAATTCGGAGAGAGAAAAAAAGACATCAGAGTTGAATGAAATCAGGCAGGAGTTATTCAAATTCAACTTAAGTGAACATGTTGACGTTAATGCTTTAAGAAGCGAGTTTAAGGCACAATTCGAGTCACTAAAAAGCACTATGATTTCCGATAGGGCAGGTATAGTTCAGAATCCTAGCGATGGGTTAGATACTACGTCCCCAGCAAGGAATTGCATAGCTCGTTCAAATGGGACAGGAGTTGTGGAACAGCCTAGACAAAGGATAGAGGTCCCCAATACGAGTACTCACGAATATTCTCCTAGAGACTTTAGAACATCGACACCCAACGACAGGTCTAATGTCACAATTGTGAGGAGTTATGAAGAGGAAATTAAACAGTTTTCTAATTCAGAAAGCTTAACTCCGATCGAGTTCATACGAAATCTACAAGACTATTTTGTGGAACATCATGTAGCCAGAGACAGGGAGCTACGGATTGTAGAAAGGCATTTAGCAGACGGTCCTTTAAATTGGTTTCGTGCATTTCGTTACACGTTTGACAAATTCGAGCAGTTTTCAGAATCGTTTATAAAGCGATATTGGTCAATCGAAACTCAACATGCTGTGAGAGCTGAGATATACTCGAGGACGTATAGTAGTACTGGTCCTACTAGCTACTCGGAATTCTTTACATCACAGTTAGCCAGACTCCGTTTTCTTGAACCACCTTTGACCCAGGAAGAAATTTCTAGAGACCATTTCGGGACAGTTACCGGTAGAGGTCAGGCGTAACATTGTTTCGTCTGAAGTAGCCGATTTAGCCACGATGGACGATCTACTTCGTAGGCTGGATCATACATCCATTCCACCCACGATTATAAAAAGCGGAAGAACGGAAAATAAAACAGTGAACGCTGTGGTAATGGACAGGCCTCAACATACCGAAAAGACAGGTCAAAATGAGTCAAAATGGACAGGTCACAATAGGAACAATAGGTATTATGACCAACAGAGAGATTATAGGAATAATCAAGAGCCATATAGGAATTATCAGTCTAATTATTATCGAGGTCAACAAAGGTCATATCAGTATATTAGAGACCAGGATAGATACAGACCTTATCAAGATAGGGAAAGGAATGAACGATTCAACAACAGATATTCTGACAGAGAACAGAATCAACAGAGAAATAATAGATACCGAAACCAGAATAATGACGGTAGATCCTATGTCAATGAAGATAGACAGGGCTATTTCCAAAGGCAACAAAATAACCAGCAGGGCTACTCAAGGTACAAAAACTACCGTGATAAGAATTATCAGACACAAGAAGAAAAACAACAGTCTAGAAAAGACAGAGAAAAAAGGGAAGAGAGAAACTACAAACGAAGAGACACGGAAAGTGATCAAAAACCAGGGACAAGCCAACAAGCTGAGAGGCAAGAGAGGCGTCCCGATGAAAAAAAAACACGCCAATTTTAGATTCCAAGAGGAAGTAAATGATTATTCATCTCCGTTCAACATTGTAATTCATGACGTCTACGAGGTAACAGACGAAGATCTGTTGTATGAGGAAAAGGAAGGATTTGTGGGAAACAAAACGGAATTACCGATTATCGAAATCTCCGTGGGAAATCAACAATGTAAATCTCTTATTGATACGGGAGCGGTCATTTCTTTGATGTCAGAAGATTGCTTTATTAAACTTGAGAAAGAACAGCAATTCGAGATGTTACCGGCTTCGTTAGTCAAAATCAGGGGATTATTCCAGGACAAGTCAATAAAATGTAAACTGCAGGTTCTACTAAAATTCAAGATTAATGAAAGAATGTTTGAACATATCTTTATCGTTGTAAAGAACATAAACTTTGAGATTATTCTGGTGATTGACTTCATTACTCGAGCCAGAATGGTCATAGATATGAATAAGAGGATAATCAAATTCCAGGAGAAAGCTATAAGGAAGTTAGCATCTGTAGATATGGATCCCGAATATGATGTAGAGAATTTAGTGAGAGAAGAGATTTTGGATAATATGATAAATTTGGTCGTGCAAGAGAGAGAGCATTATGCCCTTCACGCCGAGGGATTTGCAGAAGTAGAGCAATGACAAAATACTGTTCATATTGAGAATATCTAGAAAGATGAAATAAAAGTATTCACACACTTTTATTTGTTGAGTTGGGAGAGAGATGAAACCGTATTTTCCATTTAGTTGGAAATAGGTTAAATTGGCAATAACACTGATGGCAGTACTGCGACATTCTTTGAAATGCAGGTGCGCGGTGAGACTGTGGCGAGGTTAGGAGCAGCCAGCAACCCGCCATACAAAGTGATGACCACATGCCAGACATCTGTAATACCTGTATTGAATACAAGTTGGAGACAGCACCACTGTCGTTATATTGCACATTGTGGTAAAGTAATATACACTTTGCAGTATGAAACAAAGATTGGGAAATGCATCCTATGGACAAAGGAAAATAACTGAGAACTTTTATATGAGTATAAATGCATACAGTACTATAACAGGTGATTATCGAACTCGGCAATGTGTATATATCGATTGTCACTATCGTTCAGAGAACGAGGTGCATTGTGGATCAACTGGAGACAGTATGATTTACGGGAGCAGATGAAGAGTTGATTAGAGAATACAATTTCATCCAGGAGGGTCACAGCTCTCTGGTCTAAGCACAAGTGCGTGCGTTGCCGTGAAATCGTGTTTGTTCTGTAACGTGGAGTTGAACTGACGTATACGTGTTACAGTACAAAACGTGATAGGATTTTCGTCTGATCTTATTATAGTTTCAGACAGTGTTAACCTTCAATTTGAGCACAGTGAACTTGCATTCACGTATGATAACTTCTTCTCAAGCCAATAGCGTAACAACTTGTTCTACATTGCAGTACAGTACAAACAGCATTAGCCATGATTGTGATAAATGATATGAGAAGAGAGAGATATTGCTGCGTTATGAAGATGCAGAACATGGGCTAAATACAGACAAGGAATGTGACACATAGCAGCATTGAATACTCAGGATGATTACTTGATCCCAATATGAGCAACTACAGCACAAGGCTTTATAAGAGAAGATTGAAGAGATTGTGAAAGTTGGAATGACAATTCGTACTGCTACATAATGAAACTATTTTGGCTTACTACATCAACGTTATCGTGCTCTTTAGCAAGTGATAGAACAATGAACTTTTTCAAACGAACATCTGTTAGCTTCATCTCGTTCGCGACCGGTAATCGGGTCTTCTTGATGTCCAGTCGTTTCGTGACCGGTGCAGCTGAGCAGATGAGGGTTCGATCCTTGACAGGAGTATGTGTTCTAGCATTCTCACTCCATTCAACTAGAACTTCAACAAGGTAGCTGGCAGTTTTCTTTTAGTAGACAGTATGAATTTGTCATGCTTTTGAGTGCTCCTTTTCACCAATTTTGATTAAAGTAGTTAAGAAATACAGCCGAGGGCTCGGGTGATTCTTTAATCATTTCTGTCCGAGTATGTATTTCACTTTGTAGTTCAATTTTGTAGTTATTGTAATGTTATTTTGAACATTACGTTGCCTTTATTAAGATATAATTTGGGAATAAATAGAAGAATATAGTTTGTTGGGAAGACAACATGAGAAAATTTTAGGAAGAAAACTACGGTAAAATTATATAAGAATAATTCTAACTCAAGCAGATGTCCCATATCCAACGTATAAGTGAATTCGATTTGAACAAATTCTCTGGACTTTTTGAATTTGATATCGAATATTTTTGAAAGCTCATGCAAGTTTATTTGGTGGACATGCAGGTCTATATTTTGTCGAATTGAGCAAGAGATGGAACATAGTGATTTCTAGTATGATTATTTGCGATTGTGCGAATTTATATCTGGTAATCCAGATATTTGATTTTTTTTATTTCGACACCCTTTGTGAGCTCGTTCAGTTTTTAAATTTTTGTTGATTCTTATGAGAAACTCCAACTTGGTTAAGCGTTCAAATCTAATGGTTAACTTGTACCTTCTCAAGATAGGCTCTTCTCCATGCTGTAGGTTTTTACGTGTTTCCTTAGAGGAGGATCTCCAGTTGAATTATTTTCAATTAGGCGTAAACTGAATCGTTCTTTTCACAGTGGTCGGTCGAGAAATATTGAAAGAAATACTTTGTTTATGAAAGTGTAATTAGTAATGATATGCAATGAAAGGAAATAAATGTTTAAAATATATGTAAGTCATGATCGAGATGACAGATTTTTCGAATTCTCACACAGTTATTTAGACTTGTGAATACAATATTTTATCACTGTTCTGATAAAGATTATTCTCGACACTTTACCTTTTGGCTAATTTGATGCAACATATTTATCTATGATTGTAATATTTGAAATGTTTGGAAATTATTAAGAGCTGTTGAGCGATAATATGGTAATAATGGAATTTTGTCTGCGTATTTGAATTGCAATTTAGGAGATATTAGACATCTGTGGATAGTCAATATCAGTTTTTGCAGCACTGAATTAGCTATGGAGCTATTGCTGAGTGCACTACGGTGTATTATTTTGAACGTGAAATTGAGTCACGATTTTAGCTAGTGGAAAGCTAATGTACAATTTTGAATCCAACATTTAAGAAACCAAGTACTGTAACAACATCGTTAATAATTTGTTAAAAATTTAGCAACAATTGTTTTTAGAGTAGAGTTTAATTGGAAAGACTAATATTAATACTTGTATAAACTTCAGATATTAATAACTAAAATATTGAGTGATAGAAAATTTAATATCTGTGAGAAACATAATCATCATAATTAATAACATGACGTCCGACTAGCTTAATTGTTTGTTGTTTAGGACGGAACAGACTTGAAATTGAAATCACATAAATGTATATGAATACATGAAAGTAACAGAGATGAATAATACTAGGCGCAACTAACTCCTAGAATTAAAGTGTAATTATGTAAATTATGTATATAAAAATTGCTACGATTGAATAGGGTATTTTATATTTGTGTCAAAAAGGGTTTACGATCATATTATAATATTTTGTGTGTATTTTTTTAAATCTGAATTTCGTTGATAATGATGCGACGTTAGGCAGTTTGTGTGGTCTATTTAAGGCGGTTGTCACTAAAACACATTTTTCATGCTTCGGCAGAGGCATAATATTATATACTTTTGTTCAGTGGAGTTTCTACTTCACGACACTGCGGTTTTAGTTAATAAACTGTTGTTAAATTTTAAAAATTCTTACGAATGACTTAGTGATTTCTATTCGAACTAGGATGTGCTACGAGGACCAGTGGGTCATTAGCTACGATGCTTTGTAACGCGCCCGAGATTAGATTAATTTAATTATTTTTAAGAGTCTTGTTAGCTCACTTTGGGCTATTTTTCATTTTTATTTCATCGACCACTGGCATCTTCTTATCACATTCTTTTAATTGTTGTGGTATTCCTATCCATGGTCGATCCATGGTGGTGGTGTCTTAGGGGTTATTTCAGCCGGGGCTTCCAGATTCTACGATCCTGCATTTTCTTCGGATTTCACCAGGTAAGACCATGTGGATACGGGTGTAGTACATTTCTTGAAAGCAAGTTTAGGATTCAAGTATGTATTGTTAGGAAAATTTCAGACTGATGAATTAGAAGCAAGTTTTGGGCAGTATAGGCAAATGAGTGGTGTCTGCTACCATATTTCAGTGAAACAAGTCCTTGGGTCAGAACGAAAATGTAAAGCCCTAACGGCAATAAAAGCATACTCTGCTAATCCCGCAGATATCCCTTTTAGTGATATTTCATTAAGTGTGAGGGTTGCAGGAGCTCAGATTGTAAAAGCTCCAAAACTACAGAAATGTCACATTTTGAAGGTGTGGAGGTTGAGTTTAATGATGTTATTGTATCTGAGAATATTTTGTTAGGCATAGTTTATATTAGAGGATATATTTGTAAAATAATTATGAAAAACTGTACATGTAGAAGTTGTCAAGATGTTTTATTGTTAAATAATGATAATGTAACGTCAGATGTGTTAAAGCCATAAGAAAATTCTTATTTCAATGTAATCGACAGGGGGGCTTTGAAGTATCCATCAGATTTTATTGTTAACATTTTGATCACACAATTTAAATTATTTAATATACTTATACGTGATAAGTATGAATCGATGTTTTTACAACGTGACTCTCAAAGAAACATTCTGATTTTGATTGTCATCAATGTTCTGGAGAATGAAACCGTGGTGTTTGAAACATGCAGTGATTGTGGAAGTAGTTTTAAAAATTTTGTTGATAAATGTATAGACATATTTTGTAATATGTTAATAAGTAACTATAGAAAAGTTATCGAAGACAAACTCATGGCTAAGAAGAAGAAATCCTCAAGTAAGGATACTCATAAAACGCCAAACAAAAGAAAAATTGATAAATTGAAACCTTAGGGATTGTTAGATAATTTTTAAGCAGAACCCTAATTTTTAAAGAAGGTTCCAGCCTATTATTGTGAATTGCTATCATGTATTTGCCTAGAAACATTAAAACTATTTTTATAGGTATTATGGGTTTTAATCTTTTACGTGAAACTGTGTTCCATTACAAATGACAGTTGTCAGCTCAAATTTACGTAAGGAAATATCAATTGGAGGTAATATTGGTACATAAACTGCTCTGCCACTTTTCCCCCCGCATAAAACTCGCATAGTACACAAGCCTAAATACAACTACAGTCGTACCTCCCTTCTGCGGACACCGTCAGTTCCGAGGGACAATGTCCTTTATGAGAGGTGTCCGCTGAAACAAGTTTGTAAAAATAATTGAACATTTTAACGGCAAAGTACATCCACCTTAAACATAAACATTTTTATTTTGATTATTTGGTTATTTGAGTTTTCCCGCATTTGAATTTTTCGGCAAGCTTTCTCACTGATAGTCCCTTGTCACTTTCTACAATCACATTTCTTCTTGTTTTGAGGTCTAAACACGTTCGTCCCTTGTTACTCATGTTTACTGGACGACTGAAATGATACGGTATTTCTGTCTCACTAATTAGCGCATGTATTGCAAGTCTTTTCCTTCTCAAGTTGACTACCTGAGCTCGACCTTATCGGTGGCAATCTGAGTTATGAATAGAATGATGCAAGCAGGGAAGAAAATCCCCAGGTAACTCGTGAGTAAACAGTCACTGGCCGCAATCCTGGACAAACAGAATTCGCGGAATGTACACCAGTAGGTAGAACACCATAACAAAAGGTTTGGAAAGAGGAATGTATAGAAGAATTAACTTTACGGCCTATTACAGCGTTGCCATGTAGCCTGAATTTCACTCTCTCTCTCCTTTGACTCGAAATAGGTGTAGTACAGACATTCAAGAGGGATTTCCATGTGTCTGCAGAATGGTTTTAAAAGAAAGGATGACATGGTCCGGTGTAAAAATGTCCTGCAGCGTGTGAAGTGCCCGCTTAAGTCAAGTGGACGGGACAGATGGCGATGTCCGCTGTCCGGACTTCAAGGTGTCCGCTGAAATGAGGCTAATTTAACACTTGTCTTATGTAAAATAAAATCGGTTCCAAGGAAAAATGTCCGTTTAGGCAGGTGTCCGCTGAATAAGGATGTCCGTTAGGGCAGGTTCGATTGTACTACAATTGAAGGCTTGCTCAAATACATCGGTAAGGTTCAATAAATGAAGAATGCTATGGTGACAGTGAGAGCGGGCCGTACACTGCCATGCTGCTGAACGTGGGCCACTTCTGTGACGTCACGACCGGAAACTTGTGGCCTGTCTATCTAGAGCGGCCTTGGATCACTGCGCACCTTCCTTGACCCGTTCTTATCCGATTCAGTGCGCACCGTGCGCACCATTGGCGCCGAGGTAGATGAAATCCTGCAGGCCGAACCCAAGGAGTTTTGATTAACTGATGTTGTGTCAAGGACGTTCGTTCCTGCCATTTGGTATTCCAGGCATCTAGGATGTTGAAGTTGCCGTCCTGCAGGCTGGTTGCTGTTCTCCATGACGGTTGCCTGGACTTCAGTCGCTGTGCTGAAGTTACTGGGAGCACGAAGTGTAATGGCAGCGATGGATTGTTTTGGATTTTCTTCCGTGTGTTCCTCAATGACTGGACTCTTCTAAGGGGAGGAGGTGGAATATTACTTAGTATTAGCGAGATTAATGATCACGTTTCCTCCTTTGTAAACTCAATTAATACACACGTTAAACAAAAACCTCGTGTTGCTACAGCCCATGAAGGGCCTAGGCCTACCAAGCGACCGCTGCCCAGCCATTTGGCCTGCAGATTATGGAGTGACGCGTGGTCAGCGCGTTGGGTCCCCTCGGCCATTAATCTTGGTCTCCATGACCGGGGCGTTGCCCACTGTCAGACAGGACTGTTATAAGAACCTCCGAACCTTTAACATGTTGCTAAAGATAGTTGGTTGGTTCCTCAGTTTAGGGGCTGCGACATCGCGGTCATGTAGCCCCGTGTACTTTGGGTGCGTGTAGAATCTGTGATAACCGGTGTTAATTATGATGGCTGTATTAGTGTGTGTTATCTGTAATTCAGGTAATTCAATTTCAAGTAGTTCCTACAGTTGCTACCAAATGCTACCGACAACGACACCTAGATACGAACTTGGCTATTAGATGCCACTGCAACCCGCACCTGGCAGCGAACCTTGGAACTTAATGAGCGTTAATCAAATCTAACCTACAAATTTAGCTTTACACAATTGTAGTTAGTGGAAGGTTCTTTAACATGGCATATATCTATGACATGGGCCCGCCGGCTTTACTTCCCCTCCGAGGGAGGGCATGCGGAGGGATTTTTAACGCTCTTAAAAATCCGACGATTTCGGCCAAGTTTGAACCCGCGATCTTGGGCATAGAAGCTCAGCATGCTACCAACTACGCCATCGAAGCCGCCAAATCCAACAGTTAAACAGTGACTGGTTAATGCTAAAGCTACCCTCACGTTGCTCCAAAACATGTCATCGTGACTAGAAATTGATTCCCGTAAAGTGATCGATAGAAACCTCAAAATTTAAATAAAGATTAATCAATAAAAGAAATAAGTTCTCTCGAAATTGAAATAAGTGCGAAAAATAAAGTTGTTCCTGTGTTTCTGTTGCTTCAATAAGGGGATTGGGACATAATTGATCATCAGCCCCGTGTACTTCCCCGGCGTGTTACGTGTCTGGTAACATGTGTTTCTGTAGTGTCTGTAGTAGTGTGTAACTGTATTAGGATCTAGAAGAGGGATAGGTGCTCATGATCTTGAAATAAGGTAGGCTATAATTTCGGCATTTCCCTGGAATGATAGTGTAAATCCTGGATATGGAAGGAAGAATGCTTGTAGTTTTAAGTGACCGTTAATCTCCCTTTTACATGATGGAATCCAAACCACAGGAAAGAAATATGGAACAAATGATAAATTAATTACCCTATTTACAATATATTTGGGATCCCAAAAATATATACCAAAGACTAAACTGAATAATTAAATACACAACACCTTTTTCCATGATATACAGTGAGTCCGGGAATGTTCTCCGCAGCGCCTACATACGTCTGCGAGAGCTAGCTACAGCAGTTACGTTGGTAGCACCAGGCCGGATTTAAGAATATGCCGCCTATAGGCTAAAGTCCATTTGCCGCCCCCTCTATAGTTGATATTTGCTTAATGCATTTGTTTTATACAACAAGGGGATAGAGTTCATTGGCGTTTTCAACTTTTTAAAACTTTTTTCATTTAGTTTATACAAAACTACACTTTTAATGCTTTACATAATAAATCATATAATGAAATTAGTTATCTACTTTTTTTTACTTGTTTTAAGATTCGTTAAAAATGAAATGGTTTTCAAACTTCATTAATTAATTTATTCTTGGAGATCAATGATCACTATTTTACACATATTTTTATATTATAATACTAATTAGTATCTTTTTCGTAATTGAAGAACTGTGTTCAATTTAAATTAAGTTGTCCTACACGGTGAAATGAAATTACACAAAATGTAGTTAATTACTGGTTTATTTGTTGAAAAATATACAAACTTCTCTAAAACAACTCACCCCTTGTAATCTTGATGTTAAAATTTACATAGATTTCTTAATGGCAAACTCTTTAATAAAATACTCATATGAAAGTGTATATGTTGTACTTGTGAATTTGTATTATGTTATAGTTTTATAAAGCAGGCTATGTAGAAGGACTAAAACATATTTTTAAGTAACATGTATTCTTAAATTCGTACGGAAAATATTATTAACGTCTGAAATACTTCATTTTAGCTTTTGAATAAATTGTCAAACTGCCGCCCCTGAAAATGTGCCGCTCTAGGCTGCAGCCTACTTAGCCTATTTAGAAATACGGCCCTGAGTAGAACGGCTGCCGCTTGCATCATAAAAAATAAACAGTAACCTTTGTACTCACCACAGCCATTCATAACAGATGCTGGCACCATTCACAGTACATCACTCTTTTTCCGTAATCAATTTGTTTTAATTCATGAACCACGGTAACTTTATAAGGGAACAACTGAAGCTTGTCTCTTACAGCTTTATGTGCTGTCGGCTTAGAGATTCCTGTTTGTTGAGCTAATTTTCGTGTTGATTTACTTGGACTTCGTAGCATTATATCGGAGATTTCATCAAGTTTTTCGTCTGTTAAAAGCGTAGTCTGCCTGTTCCCGGTACATCGTGAACTGAGCCAGTCACACGAAATTTACGTACCAAATCCCAAACTGTATCACGGTTTGGACACCTTGAATTAGGAAACCGCGCCTGAAATCTTAATTTTACTTTTTCTGTAAACCGATCGCCTTCGCAAAAAACGTATTAAAAAAAAAAAAAACCTCTCTCTTCAGTAGTAAACATTACAGCCTGTGTACTATTGCACTCTTACAATAATCTATCTGAACGCTCACTCACTGCAATACACACTGAAGACATACAGGCTCGCTCGCGTATCGCAATACACACTGACAGCCCACATGCGGGAGTTCCCCTTTCAAGGACAAAGTGCAGCCAACTAAACGTATGACTCAACCACTCCCAGCTGCACGTACCCACTGCGGAGAACATTCTCGAGCGCCCTGTACTAAATTCTCAATTAGCAAATTTACAGTAAAATGAAATAAAATAAATAAACATTTAAGACTAAATTGAGCAATTAAAACTGCAACACTTTTTTCTCACAGTGTACCTTACTTAGTTACACAATCCTCTTCAAAAATTAATTAACCAACTCTTCCAAAACAGAAGTTTTTACACAAGTTGCAAATAAAATTAATTAAAAAACAATTTAAAACCTTTGTTTAGTAACATTCTTAAATATATATTTACGTTATTAATACATACATACATTAATTAATTAATTAATTTGTTTTCGGTTGTTTGATAATAACTGTTTGTCTATGCCAAGCTCTGTTTGTTTATTTATGTATTTATTAATTTATTCATTTGTTTATTTATTTATTCTTTTGGGGAGCATGTTGGCGAAGTGACATAGTTGCTCGTCTTTCACCCAGCACCTATCCAGGATTTAGGGGGCGAGGTGGCGCAGTGGTCAAGCTGTTTGCCTCTTACCAAGGTAGACCGGGTTCGATTCCCGGCCAATACATGTGTGAGTTTCGAAGTGATATGCCATGTCCTGTGGTTCGGATTCCATGTAAAAAGGAAGTTCCACGAGATAAACAGTCACTTAAAACTATATGCTTCCTTCCTTATCCAGGATTTACACTATCATTCCAGGAAAATGCCGGAATTATAGCCTACCTTATTTCAAGTTCCTGAGGACCTATCCCTCTCCTAGATCCTAATAATTACGGTTACACACTACTATAGACACTACACAAATACATGTTATCAAACACATATCGTGCACGCGGAAGTACACGGGGCTGGTGATCAATTATGTCCCAGTCCCCTTATTGAAGCAACAGAAACAAATGAACAACTTTATTTCTCGAGCTCATTTCAATTTCGAGAGAGCTGTCAGGCATCTCTCTTCCAAAGTCAGCGAAACTGTCCCTCACTTGTTCTTGTTTTAACTACCGTTTACTGTATCAAGTCTATTTTGTCGTTCTCTAGAGAGAGGCTAATGAGGGTCCGTGTCTAAGCGTCCTCCCCACTACCTATCCTGTCATCGCTCAGGGGAGTATGGAAGAAACGAGATCCCGAGAAGTAACCAATTGAGCCTAGATAGGCCAGTACCGTATATTCCAGTTATTTCCTTTATCTAGGTGAAGAAGGTCTCGGAGTGGCCAATCTGCTGGTGAATGGTAGAGAATAGTAACTTGTTAGATAAGTCTTAAACTCATGTAAAGTTAAAACAAACCAATGAACCCGAAGAAGTGCCAATACACTCCGTGTAATTCGTACAGGTGTTGGAATGAAGAGACCGTGGAGTCATCAATATGTTTCGCATTTGTAGGAACTGTCAGCCAAGTAGACAAATAGTATCTAATTTATAGAAATGCATCATACAGTGGGCTATACAATTTTATTTTATTTTAGCGTATGGCTTTCATTGCCGGGAGTGTCCAAGGACATATTCGGCTCGCCAGAGTTTTGCAACTGCTTCTTACGGACACCCATTGGGTGAGCTACAAGTACCGTCACGTGTGGAGTGTTTTAAGGACCAACCCCGGCATTTGCCTGGAAGGAAGATGGGAAACCACAGAAAACCATCTTCAAAGTTGCCGGCGGGGGGATTCGAACCTCCTCGCCTCCCGGATGTGAGCGACTGCCTGCAGCCACGCCGTAACGACCACGGCTAACTCACCCGGTTATACAGTAATGAAAGAGGCATATAAAAATACCAGAATCGCAGTGATCATCATCACTCAACCTGTGGATTACGCCTTCCCCAGTTTGTGAAACACTAAAAACTCGAACATTGTCCTTTGCTTACCTTTGTGGTCTAGATTTTAGTATTGATACCCTCACCCCTGAGGTTTCGCATTTGATTCCCGGCTCTGCTAAGAATTCAGATTCTGTTATGAGGGGTTGTGGTGGATAAATGAAAAGATGTGGATTCGGAACTCATCTTAAAAGTGGACTTCCGCAGTTACCGGCTTCTGTGTCAGACAAATGCTAAGATCAAGGTCGTCTCTATCCAAATCCACTACAAGTAGGCCTACTAGTAGGCTACAGGCAGTAGCCTACAGTAACACGTGTTATCAGTTTCTTCACACTTAAGCACACAGATATTCACGATTCCCAAGCTCCTATCCAGGCTACGCAAGAAAACACCGATAATAACGACCATCAATTTACATTGTTTAATATATTCCAGATTCTTTCTAAAAAATGCAGCTCCCCCGATTATTCCGAAAAATATCCCTCTCTTCACTAATTATTGCAAGATGAAGTGTTAACCATTCCCCTTCACAACTGAACACTGCCATTATTGATACACCGTTAATTACTTGTGTACATTGGCGGTCTCAGGCTGCCTGCTACTCTGGAAAACAGGGAGTTCTCAGGGAAATTTAAATTCTGGAAAACTCAGGGAATTATCGGGAAATTTTCATGACACTCAAAGAAATTTAGGTTTACAAGGTCCAATCTTGAATCATTGCATATTGTGCGTTCAAAATTTGCTGGGGAAAAGTATATTCTGGTGATGATTATTGCACATGTATAGTATGCTCTTATTGGCATTTCATCAGTAAGATCACATTTCTTGAAAGATAGTGCTCATATTTACACCTTTCGACATGTGAAACTGTATACATTTTTAGAAAAACACTATCGATCAGTTTCTTTTTAACACATGCAGGTTTTAATAATAACTAGCAGTAGTGCCCGGCTTCGCCCGGTGGATTTATTTGTTTTATGGATGACTAGCAGTAGTACCCGGCTTCGCCCGGTGGAATGATGATAATGTCTCAAAGTCTCCTTAGGAATATAATGGACTTATAATCTAGGTCATTTGCCCCCTAAGACAATGAGGGCGTAATATCTAGGTCATTTGCCCTTTTGATAAGGATGATAATGAAAACTACTGTTGAATTGACACGTCAAACGTACAAACTACCGTAATAGAAATACATATTTCAAAATTCACAGGTGAAGAAGACTTATTGTGTGTGGTGATCAATGGTGTAATGGGCGTAACATCTAGGTCATTTGCCCTTATGATGAGAATGATAAGGGAAACTACTACCGCTATTGAATTGACACTTCAACTTACAATGTACACAATGTACTGTAATAAAAATAAACATTTTAAAAATCACAGTCGAGAAAGTCTTTATTCGGCGGTGATTAGTGGTCTGATGCGCGTAACATCTAGGTCATTTGCACTTATGATGATAATAATAAGGTAATGGAAAAATGACTACTAAACGAACATGGTGTGATTTTAAAACTGATATAGGTAATTCAGATGTCTAGCTTCGATGTCTTCCAAAGTCTCAACCTTATTTTCTGGCTTAGGCCTGTACAGGCCGGACGTTTGATTTAGACGATTGCCCTTGACATTGAAGCCTGCAGGTGAGCCTGTACACAGTCATTCTCTCACCCTATCGCTTCACATTTTTCACCACCGATCTGATGTAATGGAATTCCAGACTTGAGCACGTGGCGACACCGACTTGCAGACAGTACAGTCAACGTCGAAGTATTGTGTGACGTGAAAGTACATGTTACGTAGTTACGAACAGAACGTCATTATAGTTGCCAATGACTGTACTTCAGCAGCAGTGTGAGACAGCTTTGTCAATCATCGGACCGCTTGGTGCTGCTGATAACAACACAGGTACTGTAGTAACTCGCATCCAGGCTTCCATTAAGATTTTTCACTCGTCTAAAACAAACGTCCGGCCTGTACTCGATGCGCCTAGTGAAGGAGCTTTTGGCGTACTGCTCGGCAAAGAATATGGGTCCAAGCTGCACGAACCTGAGATGATCGTAGATGATGACGAAATACGATGTTACACGTTCGGGGTCCCCGTCCTATTTAGATTGGCCGTGGAATCAATCACTCTTTCGCAACATCACAGTGGCTTGAGCAACGGCCCTGTGCTGGCATCAGCAGATAACACGGCGGGCTCTGGAAAGTCCTTTCATGTCACCTCGCGATGAATCAGCAAGCTATTCTCACAACTGCCCCCCCCCCTCCCAGAGTCTCACAACTTGTGGGACGTGGGTTGGCGACCACGGGACCCCAGCTGAGTCTGGCATCGCTTCTACTTCCTGGTGCCGGGCTCCTTTCAGTTCTCTTTCCTGTCGGCCTCTCTTGGTCAACTCTTGTTCTCTTCCGACCCCGACTGTATTAGGGTATCCGAGCGTAAGGGAGTCTTTCAATTTCCCGCCTTAATTGGCCGTTGTCTCATCTTTCCTGATGCCCTCATTCTTCGAGAGGTCTGCCTTCTTTTCCTTTTCATAATATCTCCTGTCTTCTGCTCAAGGCCCTTAAAGAGGCAGGGTGTGTGTAGCCCCACCACTTCTGATACACCCTCAAGGGCTCATGGCTGGTGAGTTAGGAAGCTGGCAACCCCGAGGGATTCCTGAGCTAAATGCAGGGAATGGAGTGGTATGTCAGAAATTTCAAGTGGACAGTGTTACTCATCGGGTTCCAAAGGGTAAGTATGTAAAATTTGGTTCAGATCAGTGAAACCGTGTAGATTTGTGCCAAAGGGCCTAAATGCAGAGAATGGATTGGTCTGTCCGAAATTTCATGTCGACAGTGCTACTCGTCGGGTTCCAAAGGGTAAGTATAAACAATTTGGTTCAGATCAGTGAAACGATGTAGATTTGTGCCAAAAGGTCTAAATACAGGGAATGGAGTGCTCTGTCCGAAAGTTCAAGCAGACAGTGTTACTCGTCGGGTTCCAAAGGGTAAGTAACTTACATAAAGATTGGTTGAGATGGATGAAACGATGTAGATTTTTGCCACAGAGTCTAAATGCAGTAAATGGAATGGTCTATCCGAAATTTCATTTAGACAGTGTTACACGTCGGGTTCCAAAGGGTAATTATGTAAATTCGGTTCAGATCGGTGAAACGGGGTAGATTTAGCCAAAGGGCCTAAATGCAGGGAATGGAGTGGACTGTCGAAAGTTTTAAGTGGACAGGTTCAGATCGGTGAAGCGATGTAGATATGTGCCAAAGGGCCTAAATGCAGGGAATGGAGTGGTCTGTCCGAAATTTCAAGTGGACAGTGTTACTCATCGGGCTCCAAAGGGTAAGTATACACGTTTTGTTTTCGATCGGTGAACGATGTAGATTTGTGCCGAAGGGCCTAAATGCGGGGATTGGAGTGGTCTGTCCGAAATTTCGAGTGGACAGTGTTACAAGTCGAGTTCTTAAGGGTAATCACCGTATGTAAAATCTGTTTGAGATAGGTGAAACGGTGTTGTTTTGTGCCAAAGGGCCAAAAAGCAGGCAATAGTGTGGTCTGTCCGCAATTTCAGGCAGACAGTGTCACTCGCAGGGTACCAAAGGGTAAGTATCCGAATGTTGGTTCTGATCGGTGAAACGGTGTAGATTTGTGCCAAAGGGCCTAAATGCAGGGAATGGGGGTGGTCTGTCCGAAATTTTAAGTGAACAGTGTTACTCGCAGTGTTCCAAAGGGTATGTATACAAATTTTGGTTTAGATCGGTGAAATGGTGTAGATTTGTGCCAAAGGGCCTAAATGCAGGGAATGGAGTGGTTTGTCCGAAATGTAACATAGCCTAAACTATTCCTCTTGAATGTGGCTACCATATCTAAAAAGAATTTTTCGAATCCGACTGGTAGTTCCAGAGATTAGCGCGTTTAAACACACAAACACACAAAACTCTTCAGCTTTATGAAGATTAGTATAGATGTGAGTAGTTGAAATTTTGTTCTAAACCTTTCTGCTTCTCTGACTATAGTTTATATTTTCTAAATATAAATTTAGAAATTTTGCAAAGTTATGAGAGTATTTTTGCTGGTGATTCTTTTAAAATTCGCAGCTATGTCGTGTTTTACCAGCTAATGCTAAGTAACTTTAAAATTCTCTTTGAATACAGCCTCTCTGGCTTATAATATATACCCATTATGGATCATATAGACTGCACATTGAATTTATTAGTCATAGAATTACCACTGAGGCTAACGAGTCTCTTTATGTAGCATATACAATGTCCTGGTTTAAAATATCTAAAACTTAGCTTTACAAAAAATACAATAAAATAAGAATGCCTCTTAACATGCCAATTGGCAAGCAGGAAAGGTATGAATCTCATTCCGTACGCCGTATTCAAAAGGAGTAAAATAAAATAAAATACAATAAGTAAATAAACAACCTACCCTCAGTGGAAGTAACGTGGACTGTAAAACGTTATAGTTACTGTATTAAGGCTGTTAAAGTTCTCAGGGCTCTGATACATACACCTCGACCACAGTACGGCTCTTCTGCATACATCTCGTCAACTGTGCGGCAAAATGGAAATATCAAGGAATTCTCAGGAAAATCTGTTAATTAGTTCTTGTAGATACCATGGGTCTGATCGGTGTACAAATTTATGCTAAGCCTTAAGTTGGCGGTGGAGTTGTTTCAGACAAATACAGGCTTATGAAAGACGGATATCTTTAGCGTTCTTGAAGGAGACTATCGAGTATAAAAGAATGGCCAGTCCGGATTTCCACTGTTCATGCTTTCAAATCATGGCCCTGTACCCAGACTACACTTTCACAAACCGAGATCTTCCTCCCACCCCACCCCCTTCAATAACTTCTGTTCTTGTCTTGTAGAATTTTAATTGAAAACTGGCCTCAAACGAAGTAGTCAACAAATCAAATAATTGGTGCTGGTCCAAGTACATTATTATGAAGTTGTTGGCATTCCTTTTATAGCTGTCAGCATGCCATTTCCTCTATTGTTGTTAAAGAAAGAGAGGGTGTGGGATTGAACATTTTGTGACTGGTTTAAGGCGAATGAGGCTTCTGCAGGAAGAGGTAAGTACACCAGTATTATACCTATACACGATGGAAATTCCCTCTGCTTCCTTTTTTGAAGCTGATTTATCAAAGCAGGTAAACTTTGTGTGTAGGCTTCAGCTACAGTACTACGTAGCCATTCTACACCTCGACCACTGTACGGCTCTTCTACATACACCTCGACCACTGTACGGCTCTGCTACATACACCTCGACCACTGTACGGCTCTGCTACATACACCTCGACCACTGCACGGTTCTGCTACATACACCTCGACCACTGCACGGCTCTGCTACATACACCTCGACCACTGTACGGCTCTGCTACATACACCTCGACCACTGTACGGCTCTGCTACATACACCTCGACCACTGTACGGCTCTGCTACATGCACCTCGACCACTGTACGGCTCTGCTACATACACCTCGACCATTGTACGGCTCTTCTACATACACCTCGACCATTGTACGGCTCTTCTACATACACCTCGACCACTGTACGGCTCTGCTACATACACCTCGACCTCTGTACGGCTCTGCTACATACACCTCGACCTCTGTACGGCTCTTCTGCTTACACCTCGACCACTGTACGGCTCTTCTGCTTACACCTCGACCACTGTACGGCTCTGCTACATACACCTCGACCACTGTACGGCTCTGCTACATACACCTCGACCACTGCACGGCTCTGCTACATACACCTCGACCACTGCACGGCTCTGCTACATACACCTCGACCACTGCACGACTCTGCTACATACACCTCGACCACTGCACGGCTCTGCAACATACACCTCGACCACTGTACGGCTCTGCTGCATACACCTCGACCACTGCACGGCTCTGCTGCATACACCTCGACCACTGTACGGCTCTGCTGCATACACCTCGACCACTGTACGGCTCTTCTACATACACCTCGACCACTGTACGGCTCTTCTGCTTACACCTCGACCACTGTACGGCTCTGCTACATACACCTCGACCACTGCACGGTTCTGCTACATACACCTCGACCACTGTACGGCTCTGCTGCATACACCTCGACCACTGTACGGCTCTGCTACATACACCTCGACCACTGTACGGCTCTGCTACATACACCTCGACCACTGCACGGCTCTGCTACATACACCTCGACCACTGCACGGCTCTGCTACATACACCTCGACCACTGCACGGCTCTGCTACATACACCTCGACCTCTGTACGGCTCTGCTACATACACCTCGACCTCTGTACGGCTCTTCTGCTTACACCTCGACCACTGTACGGCTCTTCTGCTTACACCTCGACCACTGTACGGCTCTGCTACATACACCTCGACAACTGTACGGCTCTGCTAGATACACCTCGACCACTGTACGGCTCTGCTACATACACCTCGACCACTGTACGGCTCTGCTACATACACCTCGACCACTGTACGGCTCTGCTACATACACCTCGACCACTGTACGGCTCTGCTACATACACCTCGACCACTGCACGGTTCTGCTACATACACCTCGACCACTGCACGGCTCTGCTACATACACCTCGACCACTGCACGGCTCTGCTGCATACACCTCGACCACTGTACGGCTCTGCTGCATACACCTCGACCACTGCACGGCTCTGCTACATACACCTCGCCCACTGTACGGCTCTGCTGCATACACCTCGACCACTGTACGGCTCTTCTACATACACCTCGACCACTGCACGGCTCTGCCACATACACCTCGTCCACTGTACGGCTCTGCTGCATACACCTCGACCACTGTACGGCTCTGCTGCATACACCTCGACCACTGCACGGCTCTGCTGCATACACCTCGACCACTGTACGGCTCTGCCACATAGGCCTACACCTCGACAACTGTACGGCTATGCTGCATACATCTGACTTCTGTGCGGCTCTATCACAGCCCTGTGTGAGTAGCAAGACCGTATGGAGAATATTACTATCGTGTATGAGGTAGTAATATTCATGGAGGTCTGCCGAGGAACTGACAGAGGTATTTTGGGTGTGATATAGTCATTAGGATCCTCTATACTCGAGCTAGGTATCGTATCCTTAAGCAATACACGCGCGCCCATTCTCGTTTTCAGGCCTGTAGCTTGTAGATATAAAAAAAATCCTCTCGGCACGCCGGAAGGCGGAGGTAGATTTCACCGGGCAAACTAGGGGATTGGCTATAATAGGCAAAATATGCAGGTTTTCGTAGGAGGATCAGACCTCATTGATTGCAAGAAAGTATTTTACATTTGGAGGTTAAAAATCAACTTTTTTTCGTTTTTGTATGCATATTTTTATCATTTTATTGTCTATGGGGATGGTAACCTTCTTGTCATTCGGGGTTCATTTTTATACTTCTGATCACACTGTCCTTATGCAAGGTTTGGAACTGATGTGTAACTATCTGACAGTCTGTTACTTCTTCTCGCAAAATTTTATCTCCCGCAGAGATTTTTGTTGGTTCCTCAGTTTAGGGACTGCGACAACGTGGTCATGTAACCCCGGGTGTGTAGAATCTGATAAACGGTGTTAATTTTGATGACTGTTTTAGTGTGTAATTCAGGTAAGGTCTGCAGACGGTCAATTTTAAGTAGTAGTTCCTAATTTTGTACCATATCCTAACGTGAACGACACCTAGCTGTAAACCTGGCTACTAGATGCCACCGCAACCAGCAACTTGCAACGAACGTTGGAACTTCTCCTCCAAAGGAAATAATGCTGAGGGTTTTTTAGCGCTCTTAGAAAATCCGACGACTTTGGCCGGCTTTGAACCAGCGACCTTGGGCATATAAGTTCAGCATGCTACCAGTTAGCCACTTCCCACAGTCAGATGGGAAAATGAATGTGATCTCGTGCAATGGCGTTGTCTTGGCAACCTCTGATAGCTCATCCCTCATCAATTTAGAAGCGTTGTCACGGTATCCTCTGATGGCACTTGGCATGTTCTTTAATTCCGAAATCATTTTTCTCATCCCTTGGCGTAATGGTAGGTCAGATCAAAAATTCTTTCAGACAAAGTTTTAGGTAATTATTAGGGGAATATTTTCCATTATGTACTGGTTTGATATTGTGCCTATTAAGAGAGATATGATTAATGTTTCCCGAAAAAAACACTTTTTTCCACCCCTTTGGTCAATGGTTGGTGCTATCAAAAAACCTATTTGACATAAATTTTTGGCACTTATCCGACAAATATTATGAACTTTGAATTGATTCGATATTTCACGTATTAAGAGAGTTATAGCGACATTTCACTTTTTCGAAAAAAAAGCCCCCCCCCCCCCATTTTCACCCCCTTTAACCGATTTTGCCCATTAACGAACTCGACCGATTTTTTAAGGGGTTACATATTATGTAAAACATTAAAGTGATTGGTGCAAAATTACGGCAGTTATCGTGTCCACAACAAACTGATATACAGTGTGGTCCGCCAGCCCCTTATTTTTTTTGGAGGAAGGCAACCCAACTAACGCGTATATCACAGTCATCCTAAAAACATTAGTATCTGTTCCTTTACGTCCATTGTACAACTTTACCGTTAAGTACATCCTCGCGAATATAGTAGAAATTAATAGTGGCAGTTTTCTTTCAATGACCTCAAATACACACATCAAAAACAGTTTTGCATCACCTCGGTTCCCAGATCTCCGGCATATAGACGTTGACTGTGTATATTGTATCAAAGATACAGTCCCTTTGACTGTTCATAGATGTCACTAAAACTGCTCAAAGATGTAAACAACCATGCATGAGCAGGGCCTATTAGACGGAGGGGGTACGACAGCCGATCAGTTCCAGTCATTCCACCAGGACGAAGGTACGCTGCTCATGTTGTCTGTAGTTCTACCATGCCTAGAAGGTCAATACCGCAGTTCGATCGCGTCCGCATTGTTACTTTGTGTCAAGAAGGGCTCTCAACAAGGGAAGTTTCCAGGCGTCTCAGAGTGAACCAAAGCGATGTTGTTCGGACATGGAGGAGGTACAGAGATACAGGAACTGTCGATGACAGGCCTCGCTCAGGCCGCCCAAGGGCTACTACTGTAGTGGATGACCGCTACTTACGGATTGCCGCTCGGAGGAACCCTGACAGCAATGCCACCATGTTGAATAATGCGTTTCGTTCAGCCACAGGACGTCGTGTTTCAACTCAAACTGTGCGCAATAGGCTGCATGATGCGCAACTTCACTCCCGACGTCCATGGCGAGGTCCAGCTTTGCAACCCCGACACCATGCAGCGCGGTACAGATGGGCCCAACAACATGCTGAATGGACCCCACAGAATTGGCATCACGTTCTCTTCACCGATGAGTGTCGCATATGCCTTCAACCAGACAATCGTCGGAGACGTGTTTGGAGGCACCCTGGTCAGGCTGAACGTCTTAGACACACTGTCCAGCGAGTGCAGCAAGGTGGTGGTTCTTTGATGTTTTGGGGTGGCATTATGTGGGGCCGACGTACGCCACTGGTGGTCATGGAAGGCTCCGAAACGGCTTTACGATACCTGAATGACATCCTCCGACCCATAGTGCACCCATATCGGCAGAATATTGGAGAGGCATTTGTCTTCATGGACGACAATTCTCGACCTCATCGTGCACATCTTGTGAATGCGTTCCTTCAAGATAACGACATCGCTTGACTACAGTGGCCAGCATGTTCGCCAGACATGAACCCTATCGAACATGCCTGGGATATGTTGAAAAGGGCTGTTTATGGACGTCTTGACCCACCAACCACTCTGAGAGATTTACGCCGAATTGTCGTTGAGGAGTGGGGCAATTTGGACCAACAGTGTCTTGATGAACTTGTGGATAGTATGCCACGACGAATACAGGCATGCATGAATGCAAGAGGACGTGCTACTGGGTATTAGAGGTAGTGGTGTGTACTGCAATCTGGACCACAAATGCTGAAAGTCTAGCTGTATGATGGTACAACATGAGTAGTACAGTTCGCTACACTCCAAATATTGCATCATCATGACCAGAAATTGCGTAATCCTGATGACGTCATTCCTGATGACGTCATGGGTCCTTAGAGCGAGCACGTGGTCCAGGAGCGAGCATGTGCACTGCACGTGTTAGCGTGGGAAGGGGTTGACCTTTTGGCTTGTTTGTGCGATGGTGATAAAAAGTTAATGGGTGTTGACGTCATGGGGGTTGTTTATTAGGATTTTAACTGTCATCTGACACCCGTGCGAGTGTGAGCATGTGTGCCAGTGCGAGCAATCCACACATGTGGTGTGCAGCTGTTATGTTTTTTTGCTCGCGATTGAACCCTCGTCGTATCGGTCCCGAACCTGATATCTCGCACTCGTAGTAATGCCCCCCTCTTTTCCTATAGCCTCATTATTTAAATAAAATACCAAAACAAAAGGTCATTCGCGGGTAGTGGGGTAGTGTATGTTCTCTTGCAAGTCGCGTGTGTGCTTGAATACGTATGGCTATGTTGGGAAAATGTTTGGTGGTGGGCGAGGACTAGGGTTGAGTGAGGGCTCGTTTAAATGCTATTTTTCCCGCTCTATTTGATGGTGAGGTAATTTTTTAAAATGGGTGGAATTTGGAAACGCAATTTGAGGTAAACGTGCGTTTTTGACATTTTGGCGAATTTAATGAGCTTGTAAGGCTAGAACGATGTGTTATTTAGGAATGGTGTGACGTCCTCTTTGCTATGAATGCGTGTCGGTATATATATATATATATATTTTTTAAATTGTTGTTTTTGAAATTGGTGCTATTTTGGAAACGGTGAAGATGAGAGAAAAGTTTGTTTGAAGTCAATGAAAGGTCCCTATGCCCTCTAGGCTGACAGCAAGTTTGAAGTGTGTAGGACAAAACAAAATGATAGCCTACTTTCTGGCGAACATTGGCGATGATTCGCGAACGCATGGTCGGGTTTGAGCATATAGGGTGTCGTAGGACTTGTGGTGAACCACCCCTTGCTATGGACGGGAGTATATCCACCCCAAAATAAATCTACCCTTACCCGGAGGTTAAGTAGTGGTTATTTTTGTATGCATGCGCACTTGAGGGCTTTTGTAAGAGAGCGGAATTTTTAAAAGATTCTTTATAGATGAGGCTTTTTAAAAAAATTATTAAAAAAACAAAAACTAATAGGTCATTCGCTTTTTAGTATCTCGCTAACCAATAATGCGATTTAAACATATGGGGTGTCATAGGACTCGTAGTGAATTCTCCTTTTGTATGAATGAGGTATGTCAACCCCCAAAATAAAAACTACCCTCACCTGGGGTGAAAGAGCAATTTTTGTATGTATGCACACCGGTGGCTTTTGTCAAAAGGGCCTAACTACACATTTATAATATTTTCTGAACCCAGGATGGGATTTTCCCATAGGCAGTATCCTAGCACTTGGGGTGACACCTCGTTTTTGAAAGTATCATTCATTTATTTTTTTGTCAAAAGGGCCTAACTACACTTTTGTTAATATCTCGTGAACCAATCATGCTAGGGACTTGTATGAGGGGTCCTAGCACTTGGGGCGACGTCCCCCTTTATGGGGTGAAACTACCCCCCAAAATTGAAAACTCAATATCTTGGAAACTATGAACCCTAAAATTAGGCGTTATAGCTTTAAAAATAGGTGATGACATAGGCTTTTACCTGGATTGGTCATTTCACCCCTAAAACAGTAAATAGTCATGTTATGGGGAAAAAACGTGTTAAACACCTAAAAATGATAAATGAAACTAAGATCTTTTGTTTTTGATGAAAAATAGCAGGAGGGTGAAAACTACCCCCAAATTGAAAAATCGATACCTTGGAATCTAAGAACCGTAAAATTATGTGTAATAGCTTAAAAAATTCGTTGTGACATAGGCTTTTACCTGGATAGATGAAGTCACCCCTAAAACAGTAAATAGTGATTTTACAGTGGGGAAAAAGGTCTTAAACGGGTAAAAATGATAATTGAACCTAAGATCTTTTGTTTTTGATGAAAAATAGCACGGGGGTGAAAACTACCCCCAAATTGAAAAATCGATACCTTGGAAACTAAGAACCGTAAAATTATGTGTAATAGCTTAAAAAACTCGTTGTGACATAGGCTTTTACCTGGATAGATGATGTCACCCCTAAAACAGTAAATAGTGATTTTACAGTGGGGAAAAAGGTCTTAAACGGGTAAAAATGATAATTGAACCTAAGATCTTTTGTTTTTGATGAAAAATAGCACGGGGGTGAAAACTACTCTCAAATTGAAAAAATCGATATCTTGCAAACTAAGAACCCTAAAATTCGGTTTGAAAGTTGAAAAATAGGTGATGACATACGCTTTTACCTCGATAGATTATTTCACTCATAAAACAGGGAATAGTAATGTTACAGGAGAAAAAGGTATTAAACACTTAAAAGCATAAGAGTTTTTTGAAACCATGCTTTTTAATGTTGTGTGTTTGGAGGATGACAGCTTGCTAATTAATATTATTATTATTATTATTATTATTAGGTAATTATGGATTAATGTGTTTATAGCTAATGATTAAGGCTACAGAGTTGTATCAGGTGTTGTACAAATCAGGATGGCCAAACCGTTGCCATTCCCCATGAATATACCCAAAAGAGCCAAAACGTTAAGGTTATCGACCTGAGATTTTATAAAACTAATTATCGGAGAGGGTGAAGTAAGGTGTTGTTTTGGACTGACAGTGGCTAACCCTTTCCCATGATTTATGAATTGACCCAAAATGTTTTACCTGACAAGACTGAGTGTACCTGTTGCAGCCTTTAGAAAATCGAACCCGGACCTGTGTGGTGACAGTCGAGTTATATTAATGATGCTTTTTAACAAACACACTCTTGCATACTATCGCTGGGTTGAATCTGCACAGAGACACTGGCTTTGTTTGTGTAATGAGTCTTGGTGATAAGAACATGGCGCTCTTGCCATCAAGTTTCATATTACTCGTCTGCTTGATAGTGGACGTGATTCGCACCGTGTTAACGTACATGACTTGATAATTGTTAGGTAAGGGTTGACAAGGCTCAATGAACCTTATTGCAACCTTAAGATGAAAATGAATTTCTTGGTATAGTCGGGGTTGCAAGCCAAGGCCTTAGTGTAGACAACCAACTATGTTAATCACTACACTGTGAGATGGTCAAATGATAATGTAACAGAACATATAGAAAAGTTTTATGTAGTTTAACGAATTGACTAAGAGCCATACCATGAGAGGTATAGGTAATTGAAATTGAATCCTTAGCTGTTGACCCTACTACATGTAAGCTATAGCAATGCCCTCCTATAAGCTATCATGTTAGAAAAAGAAATTTATGGGTTGTTTTAAATGGAGAATGATTGTGTTTACTGTGAAACACACATCTGAATTTAAAAATAGTTTATGTCCTACATGATGTTTGAACTCTCTTTTTATTTATACTTTAGACAAACGCTAACATAGTTGTAATTTAGAAGCCATGGGCTGCCTCCTTTCCAATCCTACACCGTACACTGAAGTTAAAGTTAATAATGATCACGTTACAGGCAGCCAGTTTCAAAGCCATGAGAAATAAGTGAACAAAGTATAAAATACTTGACCCAGTCGGGAAATCAACATGGTGTTGTTTCAAACAAAAGATAAGCGTTCTATAAACTTGACCACCAAGCTGTCCTATCGACCCCTAATTGTTTGGCTGATGGTGAAAAATAAAATTAAATGTAAACTATAACTAAAACAAACTACACATTTATAACTAGAAAAATGAAATGTAAGACAAAAGTATAACAGGACAAATAAAGGACAGAAGGAATAAATAATGCCCCTCAACCCTCAAGAATGTGGATTGATGGACTTGAAAGGAAGGAGAGCCATAAAAGGTAGATATGAAAGTAAAAGAGGAGAGGGTCCCGCTCCAGAGGTAATCGATAAAAAGGAGGAAAACTGGGCCCAGCTCAGGAATCCCTTGTGGTCGCCAACTTCCAAACTCATCAGCCGTAACCCCCTGAGGGGGTAGGCATATCCAGGGTGCACCACAAGTGGTGGGGCTACATACACCCTACCTTTAGTGTGGCTTGTGCAATAGGCAGGAAATAACATAAAAATTTAAAGAAGGCTGCCTCTTCACACAAGGAGGGTATCAGAAAAAATAAACAAGGGTCAATTAAGTCGGAAAATAAAGAGACTCCCTAAGCCTTGGATAGCCTAATAATGTCGGAGTCGGTAGAGAACAAGAGTTGACCAAGTGTGGTCGACAGGAAAGAAGACAGACAGGAGCCTAGCACAAGTCAGTGGGAACAATGACGGACTCAGCTGGGGCTCCATGGTCGTCAACCTACATTCCACTAGATGAAAGCCCTTGTTTGGGGGTGGTGGAAAATAAACAGCTCTTTTGTTTTAAATCACTGGCTTTAAGGACGGTAACAAATGGCATGCCTTTATAATGCGATACTGGCCCTAGGGGTATGCAAAATTGTATTAGGTACTCAGCTAATAATAGAGTACATCACCCCTTATTATTTTCCCTAATTACAGTACATGGGAATGATGACCATGATTTCCAAGCCTCTAAGTAAAACAAAAACAAATTATTTCCATTTCCAAACAGTTTGGGTGAGGTGAGGTGAGTTTTCTAAACGTCAAACTCATGTGGATTTCCACGTTTACTCCAGGTAAATGCCATGTTTGCCCACAGACAAGTGCAAAGAAAATCGAAACATGTTATGTTTGGATCAATTCCTTACCTACATGACAACATGTACTTGAAAGAACAAGTAATGAGCATTCTATGTTAACAATAGAGAGATGCTTGCAAACTGCCAATGCTTAGAGCTCATTAGCGGCTTCTAAGAGAGATAAGGAGTACACTCACTTGAAAAACTAACAAGAGGAGTTTTCGATTTTCCCACAACACCCAATCTGAAAGTAAATATAAATGACTATGCACTTAAGTCCATAACCATCTACTTACCATTCCTACCCTTCATAGTCAAAGGCACACATTAATACAGCCATCACAGTGACAGAGGTTATTTTTAAAATATCTAAATATCTGAGATTTATCTTGAAATTGACCAGAATTTTGTAAAATCCACTAAATTTACCGCAAATTTAGCAAATTCCACCAAATTTCAGCAAAATCCAACAAATCACTACCAGATTTATTGAAATGCCATTAAATTATTAAAGAATGGTTTGAACTAGCTCAAATTTATATAAAATTACCCGAATATTGATGAAAATTCACCAAATTCTACCAAATTTAGCCAAGAGGTCTACAAAGCATGAAATTTAACCATTTTTTTTTAAATTCACAACATATACTCGAAAATTCTATAATATTCCCTTTACGTGTATGCTTTTTTAGTTGTTGTTTCGTTTCCCACACTCCCTGCAGACAAATACCTGAACATGACTTTCTGCTAGACTAGGAGCTCCACATTCGACATGATAGCTGAGTTTCATCTCCCATAAACTCGTCTCTGAGGTGGGTGCCAGAAAAGGCATCCAGCTGTAAAAACCACACCCTCACATAGACTTTCATAACTTCTTACGTTGAGGTTCATAACACTACGTTGAATGATTTATCGGTTTCCTTTTCACAATTCCTGTCTATACTTTCCTCTTGAAGGTTGCAAGATGCTTGCAAGGTTCCTAAAATGCAATTCAATTTAATAAATACCTTAAGATGGTTTGATTTGTTTAATGATATGGTGTTAATACTATTTTTAAGTCTTGACTGGCTTTGCAATAAGAATTGACTAACCAAACATGAGTTACCTATGAGGGAAACATTTTGGCCACTATGTTGGCTATTGACCAGTGAGTTTAGCTGTTTATCATTTTTTAAAATCATAAACAACAGAGGCTTAAACCTATAGATAAACCGTGTGACCATGTTTGTTAAACAAGACATTATACCAGAGACAATTAGGATACTTATGTAGAGTTTACCAAAAATAATGTTGTGTAACAGTAAATGCTAGTCAACAAACAGTTATACACTTCTAAAAAAAAATCATCATACAATACCTGAGAGCTCTTCTAAAATTATTGATGTGTAACATGATTCCACTAACTTGCTATGTATTTTTTTGGCTTGGGGGTGATTTTCAAGAAATACAAATGGAACTGAAATGCAATACAAACGATGAGCGCGCCTGGTGGCTGAAATTGATACCACGACGTACTGTCGGTTATGTAGCTATGTGGAATGTATATCAAATATGGTTTACTTAAAGGTTTGGTGGTCCCATTAAAGGTATTCCTACAATAAATGATTTTCAAGTTATCGTTCTGTGACGTGAACATATTTATTATATGATATTTGCTAACAGGATATGCCACTGGAATTATTTTACAAGTAGTTATTTTAATGACAACAGAGTTCACTGTTAATAACGGAGAGCCCTATGTGGAATGTAGGATAACATGTAACATAATATACGTGATATGTCACAACTGTAAGGCTTGACTATATATGAACCACAACGAATTCGTCTAGAGTGGGAACATCTACCAGATCATCTAAAGAGAAAATTTCAACTTTCAAGATAGTTGAAAGTGCAAAGAAAATATGGAAGCGGTAACAGGTGCTTACTGAATATGGCAAGGCTTTACACTCCTGGGTTAGTCAGTCTTTCTTGCTAAGGATACCCTAGAAAAGGCTATACATGTTAGTTCTGAACAATTAGTGTTAATTGTATATTAAAATTATATGCACAGCTTATACAAGCACGTTTTGCATGCAGTCAAACTTAGTAAGATAATTACATACAACACGCAAAGTGTGTTTCCGCTACCTAGCGGTGGATATGAGCACTCACTGGTGATATCCGAGGTGAGCTGATTTGCTCCCACATTTGCTCCCATATTGGCTCCCCCATTTGCTCCCACTTTTGCTCCCACTTTTGCTCCCATATTGGCTCCCACTTTTTTCTCCCACTTTTTGATCCCATATTAATGCCAACTCTTATAATTATAAGCAGCAGCAAAATGTAAATGGAATAATATTTCTGATAATGTTCATAACAAAAGTCCTGAAGTCTTGGGTTTGAATTCCCAACTATGGTTGTCAGCCAATGAATTCCACTACAGGAAACTTTTATTTTTGTGTTGTGTAGCGTGATAATTTGCCCATCTCGCGATGTAGTGGTTAGTATACTTTGGTGTTATCCCTGAGGTAATGGGTTCCAACTTGGCTATGCCCAGAATTTAATTTTGATCTGAGAGTTGAAAGGTTAGGTTGGGTGAGGTTAGGTAAAGTTAGGTTAGGTGAATTTATGATAGGTTAGGTTAGGTAAAGTTGGGTCAAGTTAGGTTAGGTGAAGTTAGGTTAGGTTAGGGGAAGTTGGGTTAGGTGAGGTTAGGTTAGGTGAAGTTGGGTTACGTTAGGTTAGGTTAGGTTAGGTTAAGTTAGGCTAGGTTAGGTTAAGATAGGTGAAGTTAGGTTAGGTTAGGGTAGGTTAGGTTAGGTTAGGATAGGTGAAGTTAAGTTAGGTGAGGTTGGGGCAGGTTAGGTTATGACTAAGTTTGTTATGCTTAGTTGTTTTAGAAAAACACTGCATTGGCTCTCATATTTGCTTCCATATTTTCTTTGCACTTTCAACTATCTTGAATTGTGTATTTACTTTTGCCGGCATATTTGTTGACATATTTGTTAGCATATTTGCTCCCACTTTTTATATTTGCTTTGCTCCCACATTTCATCCCATATATGCTCCCACTTTTTGCTTCCCAATGTTTGCTCACAGTTTTTGCTCCCACATTTGCTCCCACTTTCGCTGACACTTTTTACCCCCACTTTTGCTCCCTCTTTTTGCATCTATATATGCTCCCACATTAATCTATTGTTGTTATTACCAAGTTGTCTTTACTAGAAATTAGTTTATGCTTGACAGTTATTATGGAAGTATCAGTGACTAGGTATGGTAAGCCTTATGCATACTATAAAGGATATTCATATATTGTGAAACGAAGCAATAAAAATGGAACTGTTATTTGGCGCTGTTCAAAGCAACGATCGAAACAGTGTCGAGGAATGCTTAAGACAAGAGAATTGGACATACTTTCTTCAAACAGTCATGATTGTAAACTTAATAATCATGCTAGTGTAAATGTAAGGAAAACTCAAACCGAAGCAAAAAACCAAGTCCAAGAAAAAAATAGTGCTGCTCAAGATAATATTAACCTCGGGTTTAATACACTACAACGCACTCATGCTGTTAGCGAGTTGTTTAATGAGAAACCTTTAAGACCTCCAGTAAACCCCATGATCAGACACACACACACACATCTCAAAAGCCCTCAACTCTATCAGAGACAACATACCCCATCAAGAAGTTGGTTGGGGAAGATGAAAAGGATGGTGATGGTGATAATAATAACATAATGTTGAAGCACTCTAGTACATCTAAAAAGAAGCTTTCAACACTATCAAAGGGAACTCAAACCATTGAACAGACTGTGGACACAGGTGGAAATTATGATGGTAAAGATGATGAGGATGATGATGATCATTATGAAGATGATTATAATGATGAGGATGATAATGATGTTGATGGTGAAAATGATGGACTGCTTCCCGAGTATTTGAAACCATTCATAAAAAATAGCAAATGGAAGGATCCTAATATATTAGTCGAACGTCTACAGCTCTTGCATGCCTGTAAACAGGCTGGTCATATTGGTTATGAGGAAGAGCTGTTAAAAATAGAAGATGAACTTCGTAAAGCTGGTATTATTGTGTAATTGGTCAACGTAGCAACACCTCCATCCCCTAAAATAATGTTCAGCAAGTGTTATATTTAAAAACTGTAGCAGGACAACATGAACAAAAAAGAGCTGTATTCTGTGTGTGTGTGTGTGTGTGTGTGTGTGTATACCTATTGTAAAAATATATATATTTGAATTAAATTAATTAACACAGTTTGTATATATTTCTTGTTTTCTTTGCATGTTGACTGTATATTTGCTCAACCACTTTTTGGTTTTTCAATGCACATTTTTTGGTTTGTTATGATTTTCCGTAGCATTACAGTTATCAGTCTTGTAAACTGGGTGATTAATATAGGTATAAAGGCATCTTTAAAAAATCACAAGCCCTACAGTTGTGACATATCACGTATATTATGTTACATGTTATCCTACATTCCACATAGGGCTCTCCGTTATTAACAGTGAACTCTGTTGTCATTAAAATAACTACTTGTAAAATAATTCCAGTGGCATATCCTGTTAGCAAATATCATATAATAAATATTTTCACGTCACAGAACGATAACTTGAAAATCATTTATTGTAGGAATACCTTTAATGGGACCACCAAACCTTTAAGTAAACCATATTTGATATACATTCCACATAGCTACATAACCGACAGTACGTCGTGGTATCAATTTCAGCCACCAGGCGCGCTCATCGTTTGTATTGCATTTCAGTTCCATTTGTATTTCTTGAAAATCACCCCCAAGCCAAAAAAATACATAGCAAGTTAGTGGAATCATGTTACACATCAATAATTTTAGAAGAGCTCTCAGGTATTGTATGATGATTTTTTTTAGAAGTGTATAACTGTTTGTTGACTAGCATTTACTGTTACACAACATTATTTTTGGTAAACTCTACATAAGTATCCTAATTGTCTCTGGTATAATGTCTTGTTTAACAAACATGTTCACACGGTTTATCTATAGGTTTAAGCCTCTGTTGTTTATGATTTTAAAAAATGATAAACAGCTAAACTCACTGGTCAATAGCCAACATAGTGGCCAAAATGTTTCCCTCATAGGTAACTCATGTTTGGTTAGTCAATTCTTATTGCAAAGCCAGTCAAGACCTAAAAATAGTATTAACACCATATCATTAAACAAATCAAACCATCTTAAGGTATTTATTAAATTGAATTGCATTTTAGGAACCTTGCAAGCATCTTGCAACCTTCAAGAGGAAAGTATAGACAGGAATTGTGAAAAGGAAACCGATAAATCATTCAACGTAGTGTTATGAACCTCAACGTAAGAAGTTATGAAAGTCTATGTGAGGGTGTGGTTTTTACAGCTGGATGCCTTTTCTGGCACCCACCTCAGAGACGAGTTTATTGGAGATGAAACTCAGCTATCATGTCGAATGTGGAGCTCCTAGTCTAGCAGAAAGTCATGTTCAGGTATTTGTCTGCAGGGAGTGTGGGAAACGAAACAACAACTAAAAAAGCATACACGTAAAGGGAATATTATAGAATTTTCGAGTATATGTTGTGAATTTAAAAAAAAATGGTTAAATTTCATGCTTTGTAGACCTCTTGGCTAAATTTGGTAGAATTTGGTGAATTTTCATCAATATTCGGGTAATTTTATATAAATTTGAGCTAGTTCAAACCATTCTTTAATAATTTAATGGCATTTCAATAAATCTGGTAGTGATTTGTTGGATTTTGCTGAAATTTGGTGGAATTTGCTAAATTTGCGGTAAATTTAGTGGATTTTACAAAATTCTGGTCAATTTCAAGATAAATCTCAGATATTTAGATATTTTAAAAATAACCTCTGTCACTGTGATGGCTGTATTAATGTGTGCCTTTGACTATGAAGGGTAGGAATGGTAAGTAGATGGTTATGGACTTAAGTGCATAGTCATTTATATTTACTTTCAGATTGGGTGTTGTGGGAAAATCGAAAACTCCTCTTGTTAGTTTTTCAAGTGAGTGTACTCCTTATCTCTCTTAGAAGCCGCTAATGAGCTCTAAGCATTGGCAGTTTGCAAGCATCTCTCTATTGTTAACATAGAATGCTCATTACTTGTTCTTTCAAGTACATGTTGTCATGTAGGTAAGGAATTGATCCAAACATAACATGTTTCGATTTTCTTTGCACTTGTCTGTGGGCAAACATGGCATTTACCTGGAGTAAACGTGGAAATCCACATGAGTTTGACGTTTAGAAAACTCACCTCACCTCACCCAAACTGTTTGGAAATGGAAATAATTTGTTTTTGTTTTACTTAGAGGCTTGGAAATCATGGTCATCATTCCCATGTACTGTAATTAGGGAAAATAATAAGGGGTGATGTACTCTATTATTAGCTGAGTACCTAATACAATTTTGCATACCCCTAGGGCCAGTATCGCATTATAAAGGCATGCCATTTGTTACCGTCCTTAAAGCCAGTGATTTAAAACAAAAGAGCTGTTTATTTTCCACCACCCCCAAACAAGGGCTTTCATCTAGTGGAATGTAGGTTGACGACCATGGAGCCCCAGCTGAGTCCGTCATTGTTCCCACTGACTTGTGCTAGGCTCCTGTCTGTCTTCTTTCCTGTCGACCACACTTGGTCAACTCTTGTTCTCTACCGACTCCGACATTATTAGGCTATCCAAGGCTTAGGGAGTCTCTTTATTTTCCGACTTAATTGACCCTTGTTTATTTTTTCTGATACCCTCCTTGTGTGAAGAGGCAGCCTTCTTTAAATTTTTATGTTATTTCCTGCCTATTGCACAAGCCACACTAAAGGTAGGGTGTATGTAGCCCCACCACTTGTGGTGCACCCTGGATATGCCTACCCCCTCAGGGGGTTACGGCTGTTGAGTTTGGAAGTTGGCGACCACAAGGGATTCCTGAGCTGGGCCCAGTTTTCCTCCTTTTTATCGATTACCTCTGGAGCGGGACCCTCTCCTCTTTTACTTTCATATCTACCTTTTATGGCTCTCCTTCCTTTCAAGTCCATCAATCCACATTCTTGAGGGTTGAGGGGCATTATTTATTCCTTCTGTCCTTTATTTGTCCTGTTATACTTTTGTCTTACATTTCATTTTTCTAGTTATAAATGTGTTGTTTGTTTTAGTTATAGTTTACATTTAATTTTATTTTTCACCATCAGCCAAACAATTAGGGGTCGATAGGACAGCTTGGTGGTCAAGTTTATAGAACGCTTATCTTTTGTTTGAAACAACACCATGTTGATTTCCCGACTGGGTCAAGTATTTTATACTTTGTTCACTTATTTCTCATGGCTTTGAAACTGGCTGCCTGTAACGTGATCATTATTAACTTTAACTTCAGTGTACGGTGTAGGATTGGAAAGGAGGCAGCCCATGGCTTCTGAATTACAACTATGTTAGCGTTTGTCTAAAGTATAAATAAAAAGAGAGTTCAAACATCATGTAGGACATAAACTATTTTTAAATTCAGATGTGTGTTTCACAGTAAACACAATCATTCTCCGTTTAAAACAACCCATAAATTTCTTTTTCTAACATGATAGCTTATAGGAGGGCATTGCTATAGCTTACATGTAGTAGGGTCAACAGCTAAGGATTCAATTTCAATTACCTATACCTCTCATGGTATGGCTCTTAGTCAATTCGTTAAACTACATAAAACTTTTCTATATGTTCTGTTACATTATCATTTGACCATCTCACAGTGTAGTGATTAACATAGTTGGTTGTCTACACTAAGGCCTTGGCTTGCAACCCCGACTATACCAAGAAATTCATTTTCATCTTAAGGTTGCAATAAGGTTCATTGAGCCTTGTCAACCCTTACCTAACAATTATCAAGTCATGTACGTTAACACGGTGCGAATCACGTCCACTATCAAGCAGACGAGTAATATGAAACTTGATGGCAAGAGCGCCGTGTTCTTATCACCAAGACTCATTACACAAACAAAGCCAGTGTCTCTGTGCAGATTCAACCCAGCGATAGTATGCAAGAGTGTGTTTGTTAAAAAGCATCATTAATATAACTCGACTGTCACCACACAGGTCCGGGTTCGATTTTCTAAAGGCTGCAACAGGTACACTCAGTCTTGTCAGGTAAAACATTTTGGGTCAATTCATAAATCATGGGAAAGGGTTAGCCACTGTCAGTCCAAAACAACACCTTACTTCACCCTCTCCGATAATTAGTTTTATAAAATCTCAGGTCGATAACCTTAACGTTTTGGCTCTTTTGGGTATATTCATGGGGAATGGCAACGGTTTGGCCATCCTGATTTGTACAACACCTGATACAACTCTGTAGCCTTAATCATTAGCTATAAACACATTAATCCATAATTACCTAATAATAATAATAATAATAATAATAATAATAATAATAATAATAATAATAATAATAATAATAATATTAATTAGCAAGCTGTCATCCTCCAAACACTCATTCATTAAAGCATGGTTTCAAAAAACTCTTATGCTTTTAAGTGTTTAATACCTTTTTCTCATGTAACATTACTATTCCCTGTTTTATGAGTGAAATAATCTATCGAGGTAAAAGCGTATGTCATCACCTATTTTTCAACTATCAAACCTAATTTTAGGGTTCTTAGTTTGCAAGATATCGATTTTTCAATTTGAGGGTAGTTTTCACCCCTCTACTATTTTTCATGAAAAACAAAAGATCTTAGGTTCAATTATCATTTTTACCCGTTTAAGACCTTATTCCCCACTGTAAAATCACTATTTACTGTTTTAGGAGTGACATCATCTATCCAGGTAAAACCCTATGTCACAACCAATGTTTTAAGCTATTACAAATAATTTTACGGTTCTTAGTTTCCAAGGTATCGATTTTTCAATTTGGGGGTAGTTTTCACCCCCCTGCTATTTTTCATCAAAAACAAAAGATCTTAGGTTCAATTATCATTTTTACCCGTTTAAGACCTTTTTCCCCACTGTAAAATCAGTATTTACTGTTTTAGGGGTGACATCATCTATCCAGGTAAAAGCCTATGTCACAACGAATTTTTTAAGCTATTACACATAATTTTACGGTTCTTAGTTTCCAAGGTATCGATTTTTCAATTTGGGGGTAGTTTTCACCCCTCTACTATTTTTCATGAAAAACAAAAGATCTTAGGTTCAATTATCATTTTTACCCGTTTAAGACCTTATTCCCCACTGTAAAATCACTATTTACTGTTTTAGGGGTGACATCATCTATCCAGGTAAAAGCCTATCTCACAACGAATTTTTTAAGCTATTACACATAATTTTACGGTTCTTAGTTTCCAAGGTATCGATTTTTCAATTTGAGGGTAGTTTTCACCCCCCTGCTATTTTTCATAAAAAACAAAAGATCTTAGTTTCATTTATCATTTTTATGTGTTAAACACGTTTTTTTTCATAACATGACTATTTACTGTTTTAGGGGTGAAATGCCCAATCCAGGTAAAAGCCTATGTCATCACCTATTTTTAAAGCTATAACGCCTAATTTTAGGGTTCATAGTTTCCAAGATATTGAGTTTTCAATTTTGGGGGGTAGTTTCACCCCATAAAGGGGGACGTCGCCCCAAGTCCTAGGACCCCTCATACAAGTCCCTAGCATGATTGGTTCACGAGATATTAACAAAAGTGTAGTTAGGCCCTTTTGACAAAAAAATAAATGAATGATACTTTCAAAAACGAGGTGTCACCCCAAGTGCTAGGATACTGCCTATGGGAAAATCCCATCCTGGGTTCAGAAAATATTATAAATGTGTAGTTAGGCCCTTTTGACAAAAGCCACCGGTGTGCATACATACAAAAATTGCTCTTTCACCCCAGGTAAGGGTAGTTTTTATTTTGGGGGTTGACATACCTCATTCATACAAAAGGAGAATTCACTACGAGTGCTATGACACCCCATATGTTTAAATCGCATTATTGGTTAGCGAGATACTAAAAAGCGAATGACCTATTAGTTTTTGTTTTTTTAATACATTTTTTAAAAAGCCTCATCTATAAAGAATCTTTTAAAAATTCCGCTCTCTTACAAAAGCCCTCAAGTGCGCATGCATACAAAAATAACCACTACTTAACCTCCGGGTAAGGGTAGATTTATTTTGGGGTGGATATACTCCCGTCCATAGCAAGGGGTGGTTCACCACAAGTCCTACGACACCCTATATGCTCAAACCCGACCATGCGTTCGCGAATCATCGCCAATGTTCGCCAGAAAGTAGGCTATCATTTTGTTTTGTCCTACACACTTCAAACTTGCTGTCAGCCTAGAGGGCATAGGGACCTTTCATTGACTTCAAACAAACTTTTCTCTCATCTTCACCGTTTCCAAAATAGCACCAATTTCAAAAACAACAATTTAAAAAATATATATATATATACCGACACGCATTCATAGCAAAGAGGACGTCACACCATTCCTAAATAACACATCGTTCTAGCCTTACAAGCTCATTAAATTCGCCAAAATGTCAAAAACGCACGTTTACCTCAAATTGCGTTTCCAAATTCCACCCATTTTAAAAAATTACCTCACCATCTAATAGAGCGGGAAAAATAGCATTTAAACGAGCCCTCACTCAACCCTAGTCCTCGCCCACCACCAAACATTTTCCCAACATAGCCATACGTATTCAAGCACACACGCGACTTGCAAGAGAACATACACTACCCCACTACCCGCGAATGACCTTTTGTTTTGGTATTTTATTTAAATAATGAGGCTATAGGAAAAGAGGGGGGGGGGGGGGGCATTACTACGAGTGCGAGATATCAGTTTCGGGGCCGATAAGACGAGGGTTCAATCGCGAGCAAAAAAACATAACAGCTGCACACCACATGTGTGGATTGCTCGCACTGGCACACATGCTCACAGTCGCACGGGTGTCAGATGACAGTTAAAATCCTAATAAACAACCCCCATGACGTCAACACCCATTAACTTTTTATCATCATCGCACAAACAAGCCAAAAGGTCAACCTCTTCCCACGCTAACACGTGCACTGCACATGCTCGCTCCTGGACCACGTGCTCGCTCTAAGGACCCATGACGTCATCAGGAATGACGTCATCAGGATTACGCAATTTCTGGTCATGATGATGCAATATTTGGAGTGTAGCGAACTGTACTACTAACATGCAATGTGTGGGTCTCATGAGCAATAAAACGAGCTGAAATGTTGTTTGTGTTGATCTCTATTCCCTTTGTATTTAAAGGTTCCGGAACTCTTGGAACCGAGGTGATGCAAAACTTTTTTTGATGTGTGTATAATGCATGATTGAAACGATTAGAGCTCCGAATAACACATGCTTACGTTTTGACAGGAAGTGTCTACGAATAGATTCAATGCGTGCCAGCATTATACCATGGTTCTCGGTAGCTATGGTGGCTAAATCAAGAATAGCGTCAACGAAGTCGCATTGTAGTAGGTTCGAATCTTGAACTAGTACTTTTTTTTGTTGCTTAATGTCGTTTATTATGGATGTATTATGGACGCATATTTATCTGTTCCAACGAGTGATTTTTTATTTGGTCCTCAAAAGGACCGTGCTTATCCGATGGTACGCAGCCAGATTGGACGACGACATAATGATCTGTAGAACGAAAGCAAGGTATCCTGTATATTCAAGGTAGCAAGTGTTCGAAATTTTTACCACCTTTGTTTAAAGGAAAACTCCGACTCACTCAGACGACCCACATAACAAATAAATAAATACATCAGACCGAAACTATAATTCCTTTCAACGGCGTCTGTGCGAAAAGCGCTTGCTATACACTTACAGTAATAGTTAGTTAGTTAGTGAGGTTTTAAGGGGCGGAACTACGAAGTCATCTGCCCCAAACCTAAAGTAAATACAGATAATTTTGACATTATTGGTTTTACGTCCCTTTTAACTGCTCTGGATTTTAGATACGCCGGGGTGCTGGAATTTTGCTCGGAAGGGGATCTTCAACGTGCCAGTAAATCTACTGACACGGCTCCCTCGCATTTGCGCACCCTCAAATGCCAGCTGACCGCACCAGGATACGAACCTGCAACCTTAGGCACAGCCAGCTGAGCCTCGCAGCAAGCCAGTAATTACAGAACGTGTCATATTATTATAAATATTGAACTATTAAAATTCTAATTATCACGAATAGAGTCGCTTCCGTTGCGTAGTAGTCAGCGTGATTAGCTGACACCCCGGACGTCCTGGGTTCGATTCCCGGCTATGCCATGAAATTTGAAAAGTGGTATGAGGACTGGGACGGTGTCTACTCAGTCTCGGGTGGTCCAAATAAATAGAGGGGGTTCGATTCCCACCTCAGCCATCCTCAAAGTGGTTTTCTGTGGTTTCCCACTTCGCCTCGGAAGGGGATCTTTAACGTGCCAGTAAATCTACTGACACGGCTCCCTCGCATTTGCGCACCCTCAAATGCCAGCTGACTGCACCAGGATACGAACCTGCAACCATAGGCACAGCCAGCTGAGCCTCGCAGCAAGCCAGTAATTACAGAACGTGTCATATTATTATAAATATTGAACTATTAAAATTCTAATTATCACGAATAGAGTCGCCTCCGTTGCGTAGTAGTCAGCGTGATTAGCTGCCACCCCGGTCGTCCTGGGTTCGATTCCCGGCTTTGCCATGAAATTTGAAAAGTGGTATGAGGACTGGGACGGGGTCTACTCAGTCTCGGGTGGTCCAAATAAATAGAGGGGGTTCGATTCCCACCTCAGCCATCCTCAAAGTGGTTTTCCGAGGTTTTCCGTGGTTTCCCACTTCGCCTTCGGGCAAATGCCGGGATGTTACCTACCGTACGGCCACGGCTGCCTATCCCTCCCTATCCTCCCCACCTTTCCCATCCCTCAAGATTTCCCTGTTCGCTTTGCAGGTGAGGCCACCTGGGCGAGGTGCTGATCCCACCTCCCCAGTTGTATCCCCAGTCGAGATGTTTCAAGCTCCAGGTCACTGCCCGTAGAGGCGGTAATGATGGGATCCCTCGCTGAGTCGGGAGGGATACAACTGGGGAGGTGTGATCAGCACTTCGCCCAGGCGGCCTCACCTGCAAAGCGAACAGGGGTCTCATGAGGGATTGGAAGGGATGGAAGATTGGTATGGATAGGCTAGGAAGAGGGAAGGAGGCGGCCGTGGCCTTACAGTAGGTACTGTACCCGTAATCCACGTGGTCTTACCTGTTGCAATCCGATGGAAGGCTGGATCGTAGATTCTAGAAGTTCCCGGCTCAAATAACCTCTGAAAAACCTACCAACTAGGATCAACCAGGGATCAGGATACGTCGATATAAAAGAATGCGGTACGAAGATGCCAGTGGTGTATAAAATTACGATGAAACAAAGCTCAAAAGAACTCGAACAAGAGACTCTAAAATAAAATAAAAATATCTCGGGCGTTAAGTTTAAGCAAACTCAAAGAAAACCACCCACTGGTCCTCCTAACGCACTCCCCTTTTCTGATATAAAACACTAGTCGTTCTAATATTCTTTAAAATTAAATTCAATTTATTGACTGATCAATAATGACTGTCCGTCAATTAGACACGAAGTTAAAGAAAAGGTTTCTTTAAATCAAATAAAGAAAATATGGTTTTAAATAAATGCCTACAATAAGGCCCCATCTTATTGTTCATATCAATCGCTGAACAAATAACAAGAAAAATAATATATTATATACTGATGTTATACCCTTAAAGATTTATACAAATTTTACACTTTATATACAAGTTTCATCCTCAAATAGGATTTTGTTTTCAACGCTGCCTATCTTCATTTAATTTTACAAGTATGTTTCATGGTTATCATTTCCTTAATTCGATGAATTCAACAATCAATTAAGATAATTAAATTGTGTTACATTTGGTGCAAATAGTTCATTAACTATTTATAAGTTTCAAAGAATGCAGTATATTTTTACTCACAATTACTGAAATATTACATGTATTATGTTGCATGAATTAGTTAAGTTGTTTAAGAAGTATCTGTGTTACTTGAATATGGGTATTATGATATAGACAATTAATCTTCGGCAAATCCTACTAGGCAAGAATAAAACGTAGGGCTACTTGCATAAAACAAGCATATGAAAAACATTCATGATTCCCAATCACGAGAACTACAACATCAAATCCAAAAACGTGATAGCTCAAAAGCTAATTTCACTCTTACTAAAACGCAATAACTACGTTAACGTCTTCTCAAAAGACTACAAGAACAATATCCAGCATTAATATTGACCATCCAATGATGTCAAATATTAGCTGCACTAACACAATAAATCGAATGCACAGAATTGCAATACCTCATTTAAGCTTTCCAAAGCTGTCTAGAATTAAACCCAAACGTTATTAAACTTGGAACTTTTCAGATATTGCTCTGAAAATATCATGCCTCCATCATAAACGAATATAGAAATGCCACATGTTACTTCTTTCCTAACTTCATTAAACAAGAAGCAACAATTTGTTAGATAAATTGTATTATTCATTTCCACAATAATCGTCTTTAAATTCTACGATAAATTCTGTTATAACAATGTGAACAGTTAAATTTGATTCACAATTCCAATATATTTATATATATATATATTTATTTATAATGACTTATATGTGATAGAAAAATTGTAAATAGACACTATCAAAATTAGTCGTTTCAGTTTCGCCTATCCAAATCCGAAAAATGGCTCAACTACTCAGAAGAAAACACGTGAGACTTACATCATGGAAAGGAGTCTATTATCAAATCAATAGATACACGCAAACCATTAAATCAAACGATGATCTATCCAAGAGTCTTCCCAAAAACGAATTGAAATAATACAAGCAAAAACTGAACAAAAATATTTAAAGAAAAATCTTTAATCAAAAATATATGAAAGTAGGCTGCAAATGCCTTGGCAATCAATTCACAATTGTTTTCGCCGGACGATTTCCATAAATCCATAAGCATGGAAAATAACGATGAGAATGCACTATCATTTCTAAAAGAAAGAATTTCTACTAGAATGTCAAAGTTCAATCGAATAGTATCACTCAAATATTTTTGAAAAGTTCAAGTGCACGAGTATGTTGCCATCTTCTTCCTAATTACTATTCTTATACAAAGATATCGTCGTCTTGTTCCTAATTATGCTGCAAATATCTTCCCAACGAAATTGAATGCTAGGTTTTATTTCCAAAATTTGAAAAATAAAAGCAACAAAGTAATGCTCTAACTAGCATCACGTTTACAGTTAACTACACAAAAAATTTACATTCTCCGACAGAAATGGTAAAAGAGAACCAGATCTAGCCTTTGAATGAAATTCATACTAATTAATGAAATATTGGTGAAAAGTATCAAACTAAAGGTGACAAGTTCTACTGTCTACAAGAGAAGAAAAGATTTCCAGCTACCTTGGGCGAAGTTCTAGTTGAAATTGAAGAATATGTATAAGAATATACATTCCTGTCAGGAATCGAACCATCGTCCCTGAGAAGCTCGTGGCTGGATCCGCAAGTTGTCGAACCAACTTCCTCCTAACGCGAAAACTACTGTCCACGAAACGGAGTTCCCGCATAATGCTTGCACAAGGCTCCCTCGATGTTAACAGTAAAGTAGCTTCCTTTCCTCGGAGAAGTTTCTTCATTCTTGGCTACTTTAAAGTCACTGGATTAGAACTAATGTTCTCAACATTTTCTTTCTCTTCATTGTAGAGTTCAAAAGGATGTCATTCCAAATGATCAACTCTGCTATTGCATTACATTCCTGAACGATTTATTTAGCACATCATTACTCCAATAGTTTGTTTCTCACAAGAATATCCAGTCATAATGTTGTCGATAATAATGCTTTCTTGCATTTCAAACCAATACGTAGAAGATTTCCTCATTGAATTCTGTATTAACAAAGTCCATGTGTTGGCTAAGCTCACTCGTTCGAATCGCGGTGCGTGTAGAAAGCACTCGTATAACGCGTGATACACGGAACTTCCTTATACGAACGATAACATGTTCACTGCATAAAATGCTGTACTCAAGTGTGTGTGGTCTCAAAGCTGCTGATCCAAGACTCAGCTGGTAGTCTCCCAAGATGCATCACACCTGTATCGAGGTGGACAATCGAACACAATCGATTATCATTTCGTATTTCCTTCCACTAGTTGCAATGTCAAGTCCATAAGCATGTGCTGTGCACGTGATCAGGAGTGTGGCGGGGTAGTCTAACCATCTCCTTAGAGCATATGAAACAAACTGTGCCTCAAAGCCCACAGTCAAAATAATGTCAAGCAATAACTTCCAAATACGTCTCGCTGTCATATCAGGGTTCCAATAAATAGCAAAATACTGTCACAGTACCATCCCGGCATTTGCCCGAAGACGAAGTGGGAAACCACGGAAAACCACTTCGAGGATGGCAGAGGTGGGAATCGAACCCCCTCTACTCATTTGGGCCACCCGAGGCTGAGTAGACCCCGTTCCAGTCCTCATACCACTTTTCAAATTTCGTGGCAGAGCCGGGAATCGAACCCAGGACCTCCGGGGCGGCAGCCTACCATGCTGACCGCCACGCTACGGAGGCGACATGGTTTAGAACAGTATTTAGGGAAAATAACCATTTAAATGAGACAAGAAAATAACTTTCCCTATCGTCTTCGTAGATAATGTGAACAAAACCAAGTTGAAATCTTGCTGTACGAGGTAGGGAGGGTATAATAAATTAGTTAAAAAGAATTTAAAAAATCTGCCGTTGGATGGTCTTGAACCCGGGATCTTCGAAAGAGCGATCGGGCGCAATAACACTTGCACACATTTCCAACACACTCTAGAGGTTTTTGTTGCGCTTCTTATTAACGCGTATGGTAAAATATTCAATTACTACAGTTAGATCTTAAATATTGATTGGAATGCATTCTTTCAGTACCTGGCAGGTTTTCTAATTTACTTAAAGCAATTTTTGCGACCGCTTTGCGTTAATAAGGCGAAAGAACAGCAACTAATGCCCTCAACGACAGCCCTTCGGTTTTATTTCATACAACTTAGCGTCCAAAATGCTAGCGTGTGATACACTTCGGTCATACAAGCAGGTGTACTGACGAAGAGAACAGAATTATACAGGATTTTGTACCAGCGATCACACCAGCTTCCTTGCCAGCGAGTGTCGTGTGATACGGGCCTAAAGATATGCTAAGACTTTTTGTTAAAATTTAATAACAAAACAAGATGTTCGGTAAAGAACGTATAGCCTACTTTCTCCTAAATACATGGGTATGGTTATAACCCTTTGTCCTTTTCAAGGAGTATAATTGAATGTTGGTTGTAGTAGCTTCTTGAAATACAACGTGCTTTACGGATATTATACATGAATATGATGTGCCCTTTGCTAGTGCTACCTCTGTAAAAAAAACCATTCAATTCGGTTTCACCATGTTTGAATTGATAGGGGGAATCGATTTGCACACAAACATGGCTGCTATCTGCACATTATTGGTCTGATGACCTTGTAGTGTGGTCAACAGATTCTCTATACATAAAGGTATGTCGTTGCAAAATTTGGTAGGGATCAGATTATTAGGTTGGTCATAACTTGATTCAAGCTCTTAACATTAGGATGGCCGCCATTACGTTTCCGTCGATATGGCGGCGATATAAAACATGACACTGGAGTGCCCTTTGCTAGTGCTACCTCTGTTCCAAATTTCGTTCAATTCGGTTACACCGTGTTTAATTGATAGGGGGAATCAATTTGCACACATACATGACCGCCGTCTGCAAACTAATGGGCTGATGACCTTGTAGTTCAGTCAAACGATGCTTGCTATACAAGTATACGTTTTTGCAAAATTTGGTAGAGATAGGATGATTAAGTTAGTCGTAATTTGATTTAAGCTTTGAACATTTGGGTGGCCACCATTACGTTTCCGTCAAGATGGTGGCGATATAAAACATGACACTGAGGTGTTCTGCGCTAGTGCTACCTCTGTACCAAATTTCGTTCAATTCAGTTTCACCGTGTTTGAATTGATAGGGGGAATCGATTTGCATACATACTTGGCCGCCATATGCAAACTGTTGGGCTGATGATCTTGTAGTTTGGTCAAAATATGCTTCCCACATAAAGGTATGTTGTTGCAAGATTTGGTGGAGATCAAATTATTAGGTTGGTCGTAATTTGATTCAAGCTCTTAACAATAGGATGGCCACCATTACGTTTTCGTCAAGATGGCGGCGATATAAAACATTACACTGAGGTGTCCTTTACTACTGCTATCTCTGTACCAAATATCGTTCAATTCGGTATCACCGTGTTTGAATTGATAGGGGGAATCGATTTGCGCACATACATGGCCGCCATCTGCAAACTATTGGTCTGATTACCTTGTAGTGTAGTCAAAAGACGCTCGCCTTATAAATATATGTTGTTGCAAAATTTGGTAGAGATCGTATGATTAGGTTATTCGTAATTTGATTTAAGCTTTGAACATTTGGGTGGCCGCCATTACGTTTCCGTCAAGATGGCTGCGATATAAAACATGACACTGAGGTGCCCTTTGCTAGTTCTACCTCTGTAACAAATTTCGTTCAATTCGGTATCACCGTGTTCGAATTGATAGGGGTGGGGGGAGGGAGGGGCAGACATTCAGAGTACACACACTCACACACACACAACGTCACACACACACAGATAGACACACGATTTTTTGCTAATAATACAATGGAAATTTCTACGGAATACGTGTACTTCGATGCAAGCACTGGCGATCAGAATATCATTCGATATGTTGTTGTTTTGTTTCATTTGAGGGCCTGGAACATTTAGCCATGTTTCCTTGGGTGTGTGTGTGTGTAGAATTTGTCTGATAACCTGAGTTATTGCGGGCTTGTAATGATGTGTGTATTTGCAATTAAGGATTGGGAAGGAGGCGGCCGTGGCCTTAAGATAGAATCCGTCCCGGAATTTGGAAACCACGGAAAACCATTTCCAGGGTGGCTGAGGTGGGAATCGAACCCACTTCTTCTCATATTTGCTCCACGAGGCTACGTGTGCCCAATTTCAGCCCTCAGACAAGTATTACATTTCTAGGCAGAGCTGGGAATCGAACCCGGACTTCCGGAGCAACACTTCGAGATGTTATGTTAATATTCATGCCAGTTTTTTAAATTTTCTGCCATAACAGGTCACGTGGCATAACGTACCAATTCGATCGTGTTCTCTTTATAAATCATCAAAATTCAACGAACTCTTCACAAAAATTCGTCGTAAGGCAATAAATGAGGCAATGTAGTTACATCCCGACTAAAATGGAATGTGGGCTTTCGTTCAAAAAAAGTATGCCTACTACTGGATTCGAAGCAGCATTCTACCCGCTCGCGCCCACCAAGTACGGTCAGGCCATAACGAATAGAATATAAAGTGTGATCTCTTCTCCCTCAATAGCATGTAATGAATACGGATCGGGTTGGCACTCGCCGCTACGCAGCGCTACAGTCGATTTGAGATTGTTGATTTCCACATTTGTTTATGTGTTTATGTGCGATATATTAAGTATTTAATCGATCGGAGTGTTTTGGTGGTGTTCTGTGCAAACGTTTATTGATATGCAAGTGCTTACACTATTACTTCATAGTATTAATACCTGAAATGCTATTGTAGGAAGCATTAACTGAAATGGAATTTAATTTCTTGTCGTGTGTTGACGTTATCTTCGTGTGTTAATTTTATTGTTATTTAATGTAAGTAAACAACAGTTTAGCCCTTACATTTTCATGAGTGCTTAATGTGAGTAGTGAAGATGCCTTGCTCTATTGTACCAGGATGCAGATCTAGCTGTGGGGACTGTAAAGAGGTCAGACGGTTTTTCAAACCTCCTAAAAGATAAGGAACGTTTTATCAAGTGCAAAGGGGCCATACCAGGGAAGGATAGGGAACTTCCTTAAAAGTCCTACATCTGTGATGCTCACTTTTCAGAAGATTTAATTGTTAAATTTGACAAATTTGTGATAGAAGGGAAGGAAGTAGTACTTCTCCCAACAACCAACTGGCGATTGAAAGACTATTCTGTTCCACATATATTTCCTAATTTGCCTAAGTATTTGTCCGGTATGGTGTAAATAAAAATGCTCTTGATGCCATTAAAGACTACTTCTGTGAAGAAAGGGATGAGAATAAAAAGGCAATGTGTTAAAAAACATATATGTACCGTAATGCTGAAGGAGCCGTGATCAGTTTTAGGCAATAGCCTACTCTATGAAGGGGTCATAACTATGCCATCTATGTCTGTTTAATGTTAAGTTCTTCTGAAATGATGGTAGTTTACTGATTTTGGTGTTTGTGGAGTGAAATTTATGGTTATTATTGAATTGTATAGTAATCTACGGTAAAGTTGAAAGTTGCGTTCGTACGGCTTTTTCTTTTCATCTGTGTTGCAAGTCTGTTAAGGGAATGTAAAATGTGTAACAATGTGAAGAAATCCTTTCTGATAGCGAGGTTAATTTTTCCGTTCTTTTTTTAAATTTACCGATAGCTGGCAAAACTAATTGCATTTTGAACTTGCTCTCTGTCTTCGCTTATTGTGGAAACTGGACTATTACAGGAGACGACTTATTAAATTATAATTGGGCACAGTGAAGTAAGTGGAGATGTCGAACTTATTAGCGCCTATGAGGATATCTTGCGGTGTTTTAACATGTAAAACAGGTCGCAAGGTTTTAAAAGTCTCGTAAGCGCCAATGCTAACTTACATCACAGATCGGAGCCAGCGCTGTGCTGCGGCGGACCGCGCGTACTAGGCCAGTGATATCACTTCTTATTCTATTCGTTAAACGAATAGAATAAGAAGTGTGATCTCTTCTCCCTCAATAGCACGTAATGAATAGGGATCGGGTTGGCACTCGCCGCTACGCAGCGCTTCAGTCGATTTGAGATCGTTGATTTCCACATATGTTTATGTGTTTATGTGCGATATATTAAGTATTTAATTGGTCGGAGTGTTTTGGTGGTGTTCTGTACAAACTTTTATTGATATACAAGTGCTTACACTATTATCTCATAGTATTAATACCTGAAATGCTATTGTAGGAAGCATTAACTGAAAGGGAATTTAATTTCTTGTCGTGTGTTGAGGTTATCTTTGTGTGTTAATTTTATTGTTATTTAATGCAAGTAAACAGCAGTTTAGCCCTTACATTTTCATGAGTGCTTAATGCGAGTAGTGAAGATGTCTTGTTGTTTTGTACAAGTATGCAGATCTGGCTGTGGGGACTGTAAAGAGGTAAGACGGATTTTCAAACCCCTAAAGATAAGGAACGTTTTATCAAGTGGAAATGGGCCATACCAAGGAAGGATAGGGAACTTACTGAAAAGTCCTACATCTGTGATGCTCACTTTTCAGAAGATTTAATTGTTAAATTTGACAAATTTGTGATAGAAGGGAGGGAAGGTAAGAATTAAAAGAAATAATATGACTCCTCAGTTTAGTTATTATTGTATTATTATTATTAAAAATTTGAATTATGTGTTTCACTTTCCGCTGCGAATTATATTCTCTCTTATTGTTACTGTGTATTTCAGGTAATATTCCTTTTGTATGTCAATGCCCTACGCGAGTTGCGTTCGTACTGTTTATTTTTATTTTTGGCTGTGTTGCAAGTCTGTTAAGGGAATGTAAAATGTGTAACAATGTGAAGAAATCCTTTCTGATAGCGAGATTCATTTTCCGTTCTTTTTTCTTTTTAATTTACCGATAGCTGGCAAAACTAATTGCATTTTGAACTTGCTCTCTGTCTTCGGTTATTGTCGAAAGTGGACTAATTCAGGATACGACTTATTAAATTATAATTGGGCACAGTAAAGTAAGTTGAGATGTCGAACATATTAGCGCCTATGAGGATATCTTGCTGTGTTTTAACATGTAAAACAGGTCGCAAGGTTTTAAGTCTCGTAAGCGCCAATGCTAACTTACATCACAGATCGGAGCCAGCGCTGCGCTGCGGCGGACCGGGCGTACTAGGCCAGTGATATCACTTCTTATTCTATTCGTTATGGTCAGGCTTTAAACCTCGCAGCCACCAAGACATGGTAATTACCGCACGCTAAACGTGCTTTAGTTACTGTAGCCGTCCCACCTCAAACGTTTAAGTCCATCTCAAAGTCTTCAATCACAGTTTGTGATGTTGATTTAACTTTCTACTATTACAGATCACGTGGCGTAAGCTATTATTTCGATCGTATTACGTGTATGTGTGTTATTTCAAGGAGCAGAAAGTCATATGTTAGTAGAATGGGCCGTAGTATTTGGAGGGGAAAAGTTTAAGGTCGGTTTTCCTTTGCTAGACCCATGACCCAATTACATTGCTGTCACACAGTCAGAGCGCAGAGCAATATCGACCATCGGGAGAAATGCTATGTTAGTTGGGTTTCATAAAACTAAATAATAAGGGGCGGTTGGACCACACTGTATATGCATATATATATACACACACATATATATATAAACTTTTGAACTGACGGTGGTTTGGGGGATGTGAAACACGAAGATATGTCGAAATTTTCCTGAAGTCGAAACATGGCACCCATTGCAATAGTTAGCTTTCTGATGAAATCTACCTAAAATAGGCTACATAATTTAAAATACTACCATCAACGACACCTAGCTGTGAACTTGGCTACTAGATGCCACCGGAACCATCAACTCGCAACGAACGTTGGAACTTCCCCTCCGAAGGAAAGCATACTCAGGGTTTTTTGGCGCTCTTAGTAAATCCGACGACTTCAGCTGGGTTTGAACCCGCGACCTTGGGCATAGAAGTTCAGCATGCTACCAGTTCCGATACCGAAGTCGCTTCCCACAGACATATGAAAACAGAATGTGATCTCGTGCAATGGCGTTGTCATAGCAACTGCTGATGGCTCAACCCGTATCAATTAAAAGTAAAGTTGTCATGGCAACCACTCTTGGCACTTGGAATTTTCTTATAATTTAAATCATTTTGCTCACTCCGTGGCGTAATGGTGGGTCATATCGAAAATTCTTTCAGACAAAAGTTTTAGGTAATTATTGGAGGAATATTGTCCATTTTGTACGGTTTTGATATTGTACCTATTAAGAGAGATATGATTAATGTTTCCCGAAAAACCCACTTTTTTCCACCCCTTTGGTCAATGGTTGGTGCTATCAAAAAACGTATTTGACATAAATTTTTGGAACTTATACGACACATATTATGAACTTTGAATGGATTCGATATTTCACGTATTAAGAGAGTTATAGCGAAATTTCACTTTTTCGAAAAAAAGCCCCCCATTTTCACCCCCTTCGACCGATTTTGCCCATTAACGAACTCGACCGAGATTTTATAGGGATACATGTTATGTAAAAAATTCAAAGTGATTGGTGCACAATTACGGCAGTTATCGTGTCCACAAGAAACTGATATATATATATATATATATATATAGATAGATAGATACATATATACATAAATTATATATAAACTTTTGAACTGACGGTGGTTTTGGGGTCTGGGGGATGTGAAACGCGAAGATATGTCGAAATTTTCCGGAAGTCGAAACATGGTACCCATTGCAATAGTTAGCTTTCTAATGAAATCTACCTAAAAGCGAATTACGCAGATGATTTATGTGTTAGCGTGGCGACAAACTAAATTAGTTCTTAATGGATCTACTTTAAAAGCTACCGGAAGATGAATGCGGTCGCTTTAAGGTACTCGCAATCTCATCTACTTCTTAGCCGCTCACTTCTTTGTCAACATATTCGTATATTTTCTCTCTGACTCCTTAAGCCTTTTTGCTGTTATCATTTCTAGCGACATAACGTCGTGTAATCTTCATGCTCTCCTTTTCCCTGTGCCTGTATTTTTTCAAGGAGTTACGACTTGCTTTGCCATTTGTCTACGTCTGCAACCGGAAATGACCGAGCAGAGAGGTTCTCCAGAGGGCCGTTAGATGGCAGGTGCCTTCACAAATCCTCAGGGGAAATTATCGTACGTGTTGTTGAAGGGCAAGCTTGAAGGGGATGAAAGAGGTGCGGTGTGGCAGTGGTGGTGGGTCGATGTTTCCTCATGAAACTTTTCTTATCCCTGAGTTACTTCCTCACGCCGGTACGTCTCGTCGTCTAATTTATCTTGCTGCTGTTACAGTAATGATGTCTACTGACGCGCGCGTTTGTCGTTAACTTCAATGGGATGAGAGGGGGGGCATGGAAGAAAAGTAACTCGTAATCATAATGGACTGGGGAAGCTAAGGCGGTACTCTCTTTTTACAGAGGAAGAAGTTTAGAGGTTAACGCATATTGATTTTACATTGAGAGCAACAAATTATTATTATTTTTCATTTGTTTTTTTTCCGACCAATTGTCAACTAAACAACACGTCACCTCCTTAAATCCAATTGAATGAATGCTTGTTTAGAACTAAGGTGAAAAAAAACCAGTCACTATTTTCTTTTTTAAGGTATTTCTCTGATCTCAAAAATATCCACCTCCTTGCGTAGTGGCTAGCATTCCTGGCTTGCACTGAGGAACCCCTGGTTCGATTCCCGGCTCCGGCAAGAAATTTAATTCTGGTCTGAGGGCTGGGACGGGGTGCACTCAGCCTCGTGAGGCAAAACTGAGAAGAGGTGGGTTCGATTCCTACATCAGCCATCTTAAAAGTGGATTTCCGTGGTTTCCATCATCTACTCCAGGCAAATGCCGAGGGGGGGGGGGGGAGGAGGGGTACCGAACTTAAGGCCACGGGCGCTCCCAACCCAAATCCTACCTGAATTATAAATACACGCACTAGTACAGACATCATAGTGACACATTCTACACACACCTAAGTACACAGGGATACATGACCACGATGTCACAAAGATCTTAAAGGAATTAACAACAACGATCTCATAAAAACGAGAATACTAAGCGGTAGAAACATGCTTAACCACGTCCAGGGCCGAGAGGAATTTGTAAGAATATCCTCCTGTGAGCTTTGTTATTCGAACCGAGGATCTCAGGAGCATGCTTTCATCGGAGAAGCAAACAGCGGTGCTTGGTTTCTTGAAGAGAATCACGACTCTAAACTCGAAATTTGGTTGTTAAATGTTGTTTATTTAGAGGATTGGGTCTTAGTGGCCATCAGTCCCTTGAACTTACTACCAGAGCATTCGTATATTCCTTCCCATCACCTTTTCACCCCTTATCGAACTAACAATGTTAACGGAGAAATAATGTACAGTGGATACATTACTGATTTCCTACAAGACGCCTCTCGGTTTTCTTTACGGCTGAATGCCATTATTCTGAAAGTATTTAGTTTTATTTGCTATGTATGTTTGGCCTGTTTGCGAACCTTGAAGGAAACAGTCGGTGAGTACAGGCTACAGCAAATTAAGGTCTCAGTCTCATGGCTGTGATTATATGGAACTTTTTGAGGTATAGGAGGTGCTGAGAAGTAACAATCGGGGCACAACTATTGCTGTGAAAAGTGATAGTCATAGCCCAGTGGTGCTGCAATGGCACTCTTTGAGCATGTGAGGAAAGCAATGGCAATCTACCTCACTTTGCGTAATATGTTTACGGAGCTGTCTTGTATCTAACTACGATCCCGAGATGTTTCATCCCACACTTCTATATATTTTGGAGTACATTTTGTGATTTCGTCCAACATAATTTAGGCCATTTGAAAAAAAAAATCTTCCACTATTTGTCCATTTTATGAATTTGTAGCGCATATACAGGAACTACCGGCGACGGTGGCCAGCGTGCTAACTCGTGTCTAGCTGGGATCGGGAGAGCGTGGAATCGAATCCCACTTCGGCTATCCTGAAAATGGTTTCCGTGGCTTCTCATTTTCACTACCAGGCAAATGCCGGGACGGTTCCTTTCAATAGGTCCATGGCCGACTTCCTTCCAAAATCCCTTCCTTAATTAGACCCAGGTTAGCGGTCGCCTGTCACCATCCTCAGTTGTATCTGCTGACAAAGTGTGTTCAGCTCCCAGACACCGACCTTGAGACGGTAGAGGAATGATCCCTCGCGACGACAATGATGAGAAATAAAGACTTTAAACTATTAGATCATGTAATGCACAAATTGTGCAAGCCACGTAGATGGAAGTTAGATAGAATTTAAACAGTTTATCTTCTTTATACATGAAATATTTGCTCATTGAAAAACAAAGTGTGATATCATTTATCATGGACAAGTTACTGTAGTGGGCCTAGTATACTCCCTTGGGGAACCACTCTCTCAGCGTATATTTGATATGTATTTCATGCCCTCACGGTGTAAGTGCTCTTATATGTTACAATTAAATTTATGAGTAGGGCTAGGATTTTTAGGTGCTAAAAATCGGGAAAATATTTATTTTTTATGTATTCAAAATACCTGAAATATGAGACTAAAAAGTAAAAATATTTTAATATAATTTAGTTGATTAATGTAAATATAAACAATATGCAGTACTCACGAATGCAATTTATTCTGTCTCACTGACTGCTGAATCATTACAATACACAACGAGGTACATCGTCAGGTTGTCCATCACAAATGACCGACGATTATCGCGAAACACTTATTCTGAAGGCGCGAAACTGCGGCAATATGTTTCTTGCCCTTGAGGTGTTGTGTAACTTGAGATCGCTGTTCAGCCTTTATTGTTTTCCCACATGGTTGGCAGAACATAATCAGAAGTAAAATTATCTTTAAATTCTGCAACATACTACTGCAGACAATAACTTGTAATTGTTTTTATTTTAGGCATCGTAAAACTGCCTTACAATTCACAGTGCCAGAAAAGAACTGCATGTGAGTGACTCTGGTTCCAGGTAGCTGGGGGAGGGGGAGGTCTAGCACGTGGTGCAATATGGCTATGTACAGGGAAATCCCCTACTTCCACAGTGAGTGGCAAGGGGCGACAAGTTAAGAATAACACAGTTGCAAGCTCACATACGCTCTGCATGAAGATTAGATAGCTCACAGGTTCTTCCCCGTTGAAGTAACACACAACAAAAATGTAAATATTATGTCTTTTTATGCTAATAAGTGAAAAGCAGGAATGTATGTATTTATAGAAAAAATGCTTAAAATAAGTATTTACATTAAAAAAATATTTATTTACCTAAAAATCCTAGCCTTATTTATGAGTTACTCCTCTTACTCCAATGTGCTCTAAATATTTCAAGACCTCAACATGTGATATAGACTTGAAGGTTTTAGAAAAGCGAATTGATATGGCAATTGTGTACATTCCTTCATTTAGCTTTCGATTTACTAAACTGGCAAATTTTTCCAGCAAGCTGGTTGTACCCATTCCTTCCTGATATGAAAACTTATTTAAATCCCATATTTTCTCGAGTATTCTGTTCGATAAACATTTCTAAATTATTTTATCCTGGGTTTGCAATAATGATATGGGTCGGTATTTTCCGTACATATAATGTGATCCATTGTTGAAAATAGGCCGTATTCCTGGGATCGGAAGGTCATTTGGAATTTTCCCTGTTTCGATAGTCTTATTGTTGTAGTATGGCAACATACGATTTAGTTACCTTTCAAATTTGCGACTGTTATTTTGTCTGTGCCCGGTGCCTTATTAGACTATCCGTGTGTATTCTGAAGTCAGCAGGAAAGAGAAACATGACTATTTGTTTGCACGTGGAACTTCATGCACTATATTCTCGTCCTATTCTTTAAACATACAGTAACGTATAGCAAAATTATTCACTACGCTCTCTGTAGTTTCTATCTTAGCAATGTACTTTAGTGATGATCGTCTATGGTTGCCTACCTATTAATATTCATTTACCATCTCTCACGTGTTTTCATAACATGTAGACAGTGGCGTAACTACTGTAGGGGCATGAACGCAGTCAAATCTGAATTAATTGTGTTTTTGGTTTTGTGTTTTCCACGTTTCTTTGCTTTGTTTTATTGTTTTGTTTTTGGTTTTGCGTTTGTTTTCGAATTTTGCTTTTTCACTTTTTTGTGTGTTTTGTGTTTGGTTTTGTATTTGTTTTCTGATTTAACATTTTTTGTTTTTAGAATGTGTTTGTTTTCTGCTCTTGCTTTTTTTTAGATTTTTCTCTTTGCTTTGTGTTTTTTGTTTTGTGTTTGTTTTCTGCTTTTTAGTTTGTTTTTTGTTTTTGAATAGTGTTTGTTTTCTGATTTTGCTTATTGCTTTCTGTATTTTGGTTTTGGTTTTGTTTCCTGCTTTTGCCATTTGCTTTGGGTGTGGGGCAAAATAAGACAATCAATGAAAGCAAACCTACACCTTTTCATGTTTGATCTCGATAGCATTAGTAACGTTTTTCGTGCACCTCTCAAAGTTCAAATGCTCGGAAATTAACTGTTTTGGTTGGCCTAACACTACATATTTTACTCAAGTAGTCTAGCCTAAAGATAACCCGAAAATTGTTTTAAATAAAAATTTCATCAGATTACGTTTTCTTAAATTATTTGGCTCTGGGAGGCGGGGGTGATCCCCTAATCACCCCCCGTAGTTACGCCACTGCATTGTTTTAAATGTTTTGTTATGACTCATGTCCCTCTCTTACACTTAACCACGTAATATGGTACCAGTACATAATTATGAGACAATTTTGGAAATTCAAAAAATAATTATGGTGATAAATAAGGAGTAAATCAATTATGCTAATACTAATATTAACGAAAAAGGCACATAAACAATGATAATAATAATAATAATAATAATAATAATAATAATAATAATCATCATCACAATGTCACAGACCTTTCTATAATATCCTAGCTCAGTCATACGTCCTATCATCCATCACCATTCACACGGGGTAGTAAGCAGTCTTCAACAGGTAATCTCGGCATGCGGACTTACATTTCTTTATTGTTATAGAATTTCTGGTATCGGCAGGAGTTGAATTACATAGTCGAGTTCGAGACCCAGCTACAGCAAAAGAGCCGTCGAACATAGATGAGTCGTTGATGGGGATGGCGAGGGAAGAGCAGATCGAGTGCTTCGGTTATTATACGAGGACAAGTAACTAAATTTTGATGACATGTACGTGGGGGTGTTTTCATGCAGAAATTGATAGATGGATGTCAGCAAGTGAAACTTACAGCGTTCATCAGGTTTAAGCAAAGGAAGAGCGTGGTAGAAGCGACTTCGGTGGCGTAGTTGGTAGCATGCTGAGCTTCTATGCCCAAGATCGCGGGTTCAAACCCGGCCGAAGTCGTCGGATTTTTTTAAGAGCGTTAAAAATCCCCCAGTATGCTTTCCTTCGGAGGCGAAGTGAAGTCGGCGGTCCCATGCCATAGATTTATGGCATGAAAAAGCACCTTCCACTAACTACACTCATGGAAGCTAATATTTGTAGGTTAGTTTGATAACGCTATATTAGTTCCAACGTTCGCCGCCAGGTGCTGACTGAGATGTCATTTATTAGCCACATCCGCAGCTAGGTGTCGTGGACGGTAGCATTTGATAGCAGGTAGTCTAGAATTGGTAGTATTAGTGTCTGGATGAGTTTAATCTTAATGTCTAGTGGTAAAATGTTCTTATGGCGCACGAGTGGGTGAAGGAAAGCGTACATCGTTTTACGTGTATTTCTTATAGCCTATGTGGTGACCAGTCGAGAGTTTAAGTTAAGGTTAACCCAAGGTTCCTTACTTCTTTACTAAAGCTCTAATAGGCACAGTAGTTAAAAGGGACGTAAAACCAAGGGAATGGTGATTGAATTCAGTGTTACTGGAGGCGCAAGGTAGTTGTTAGCCTACTTTTCACATTTTGCAAAAATGAGGAAAAAGTAGACTTATGAGATCGATCCGGGAAAATGTCTGTCTGTCTGTCTGTGTGTGTGTGTGTGCCCCCCCCCTATCAACTCCTAAATGGCTGCAGCTATCGAAACCAAATTTGGTATGAGTAAAGATCTATACCGGGACATCTCAATGTCATACTTGAAAATGAGGTCAGTGCTACCAACTGCTAAAAATCGCAATTGAAATTTGAGCTCCATGTTGGATATCTTGGAATGCATACATGGGAACTATTCCAAAATTGGTACCCATATAGATAATAATACTTCAGTTTAATTTTCAGGAGGCCATACATGACAGTGTTGCCAAAATGATTCTAAGCCTACTGATAGGTCCAAATTTTAAATGCATATAACTCCTACACTATCAATTGGATTTCAACCAAATTTCGTATGCACTATGTGTACATAAACAGATATGACTGAGCGTATTCTAAAGAGCCACCAGGGCTGCCAACTGTCAATAAATGCTCTCTCTATTTTTTTTTATCCAAATACCAATATATCAGAAAGTATGCGAGCCCACAGCTTTAAACTTTGCACACGTATAGTGCCCGATATTCTAGATTAATTTGGAGCAACTAATGTATGTCAGTGCTACCAACATGATTCTAAGCCTGCTGAAAGGACCAATTTTTAATTACATGTATCTTGTATACTATCAATTGGATTTCAACCAAATGTCGTAGGTGCTATGTGTACCATAACAGATATGGCTGTGCATATTCTTTAGAGCAATCAGGGCTGCCAACTGTTAATAAATGGTGTTTATATATTTTACCCTTGGAGGCTGGATTTAGACAGCTCCTTAACCCGGTCCATGAGTCAATTAAAATTGGCTACATGGATAATTCTTGCCAGGCACGTCCACGTCGTGGGGGTGGGCAACGGTACTGTAATATACCATGGAACTACAGTAACGGCTAAGTTCTGGTGAGGACCCAGTCCTATGGGGTATAACATAGGCCCCGTGCACAGGGTTACGTGCGAAGACCTCAACGGCATCTGCAGTGGAGAAGACGGACTTTGGTACAGTGAAGATGGCGGAAGAGGCGACCCAGTACTCAGGGGTTAAATATGAGTACAACCTGCTGCCTTGTAGGTGTGGTAGTGGAATACCAAAGGCTAAGGGAGACAACCCTGACAGAAAATCCTCCAATATGTTAGGCCTAGCAAGCCAATAAAGGAGTAAATAGTTATGCGCTTTCAATGTTAAAACGAGCCTCGGAAAGAAGAATACCCAAAATGGACAGCTCACACGCCTTACAGTTGACAGGAATGATGGCATCCAGCCTGATGTTATGCAATGTAAGGCTGTGGGAAAAAAACAGAATAAAGAAAGATAAACCCAAAATGAGAATAGGAACACTGAATGTAATGACATTAGCTAGAAAATGTGAAGAACTTGTAGATCGGATGGAAAGAAGGCAACTGGATATATTGGGTCTGAGCGAAACCAAATGGTAAAGGAAAGGGAAGAAAATTTTAAGAGGAGGATATTGTTTTAGATCCCTTAGTGGGGGGTAGTTAGATCTAAAACGGAAGTGTTATTGTGTTAATTTATAAGGGGGTGCCTAAAAGGGGGTAGCTTCCCGTAGCTGGGTAAGCTGACCAGTGTAGAGTGTTGTTTAGTGTTAGAATGCTAGGGGGTGCTCTTACAAAGACGTAGGCGTATTTCAGGGGATGAAACTTAGAGTACAGGTCAACGTGTTAATCTCTCAGCTGGCTGGCTGGTTATATAACCGACGTGCACGCGTCAGCTATATGGTGGCACGCTGCTCCTGGCAGTCGGGCCGCTACGGGAAATACAATGAAGTATGAGCTAGCACTGTTTGGCTACTATGTCACGTCTAATCGTGACGGGAATTAGGAAGGGCTTTAGAACGTAAAGAGGCGTGTAAACAGTAAGACAAGTGTAGTGTACTGACCAAGTATTTATTGGTCAGTAATAGGAAATTATGAGTCCCTTTTAGGGGATGTAATAAATGTCACAATGTAAGTGTACAAGTCTGTGGAGTAGGTCACAAAATATAGGAACTCTGAACACTGCTGACTCACCTGATGATAACGGCTAGGGCCTTCGGCTGATGCACTGTAAGACTGGTAATTGAGAGAGCTTGTCCTCCTTAAAGCCTACCTCTTATAGGCTTTGGTGCTGCTTCGTCGGCATTCCAATGGCATAGATGCCCCAGTTAATTATGTGTAGCTGTTTGTGGTGTGATGCAAGTATTTGACAAGCTTTCCAGGCTGGTTAGCTGCCCTTGCGGTGTAAGAGATGTTGTTCTGGACTTACGAGGTCTGCCAGTTAGGGGTAGTTTAAATAGATGATGGGGGGGATGGCCTCCAGGGGGTGCAGACCCCTGGGGGACTGTACAAGCCTCTTCCTCCATTTAGTTCGCGTCCCCGCGAACGGGAACGGAACGTGAGGTCGGAATGTTGATGTAGTAGTTCTTGGATCTTCCTTTTATCTCCTGTTGGTGTCCTCCTCGTCGTATAGATGCAGTGATGTCGTGTTGATGTGTAGGTGTGAGATCAGCGCGTGTTCAGAGGGGTGGGTTATGGGATATACATATATATATTTGACATTGACATTGACTTTGTAAAATAGTGCATGAAAAAAAATCGACATTGACATATTGAAAGTTCCAAAAAAATACAAGGTTTTGACAATTATGCGATATATTGTTGTGCAGGGAGGAAAAAAAACCCAGGGCTGGACGGATGATTGCGCCGTCCGCCCTATCTTAGGGAAAAAGTGCTCCCTGCAATGAGAAAGATAGAAGAAATAGACAAAATAGGTGTTCCAGGGTATAAGTTAAGGGAAATATTCAAAATGCATTTATTGAGTTGGGATGAAACGGAACACCTTTACAAGTTGGGAAGTTAGAAGAAAGAAAAAATGAAAGAAAACAAACCAAAAACATTGTGTGCATGGGATCTTAAAAAAAATATACCGTTTATTGTGTTATTTGGAGATGTGCATATATTAACGTTTAGGAATATCAGTTATCACCTCCGCAGACAATGTGGGGGTGCGAAGTATTATATATATATATTTATTTATAGTAGAATAATTGCCCGTGGGCGCATTAATGTATGTTAAGTGACCCTTTTACAAATATGAATTACAATTATCTTATATCTAGCTTAAGCGCGCTAATTTTCTATGCTCCTAGTTTATATGTTACCTCGCGTGCACGCTACTCCTTTGTACGCATGCGCCGTCTCACGGCTAATCCTGTACGGCCACTTCCTGGTATGGTTTAGTGGTCGTACCGCTTGCAATGTATTCCTATTCTGTGAAGCATTCCCTGTGGGCGAATGCCTTCACACTTGACAATGAGAGTCGCCGCCACAAGTCGGTTGCGCCCTCATTGCCGTAATTTGCGCCGCATTTTTGACGCCTTATGTTTTTCCTGTTTACGTTGATCTGCCAGCGAGCCTGATACCTCACAGGTATCAGCCCTGCTGTGCAGATTTTTAGAGTGTAGCTGTAAAAAATGTGGTGAGCATGTGAGTGAAGATGAATACGAGTTATCAAATATAAATTAGTGCACAAAGGTAGAATACGATAATATGATGGCACTAATAGCATGCTGCTGCTGTATGGCAGCGAAATTATAGTCACCAGTGCCGTACTCCTGGTGATGATGCCTGAAAAAAATGGAGAGGTTAAGAAAACATGTAAATATCGTATATTTGGTATGTCGCTTCCTGTGGCAGTGTGTCCACAGTCTGAAGCTCTTTTTGCCTGAAAAAAATGGCAGGATTAGTGTTATTTGCTGTATGCCCGGGCTTACCCTATACGGTGCCGTAATGTCGTCTCTTATGCTCAGTGTGTTTATATAACCTAATTAATCTAGTTAATCTACTTAATGTATCACCTTAATATTATTCATATTACTATGTTGTCCTAATGTGTTGTCTTAATATGTTGTACCTCAATTATACTTATTTTAATATATTATAATGTATTATAATGTATTATAATGTATTATCGGACTTACCCTGATGACGGGTTTGTCGGTCATCAGGCGCCGAGCGGCGTTATCTTAACACTATTTATCTAACTTATGGTAGAAAAAAAATGGCTGCTATTACTAAGCCGAATGGGTGGCCTTACTCTATTGCCGAAATGTGCTGTGCCATTACTTGGCAACAGCGGTTAATGAATTTGCTTAATACTAAGTTGCGTACCAAAGTGCAACTGTCTTACTCGCTAAATTTTGACCAGGGTGATCGCCTGAGGCAATTTATTTCCTCAGGTCACCACCCGTACGATTCCTAGAAACACCGGTTATCTCTAGAACCGCCGGATTCCGCCCCCTTAATTCTAGTTGTCGACGTCTATTCTAGGTCTTACTAACTAGTACTAATATAGTCACAGGCGGCTTACGGTGCCCCAAAGCAAACCGTTTCGCCTGCTGTATCTTCCTGCTCATTACCGTTGTTTTTCATACGTTGTCGTAGTTGGGGCGCCCACTTTACCCCTGTGAGTTGCTCGCTATGCTACTCATTTAATGCCCTAGGCTGCCCGCTGCGTCGCCATTTATGTGGGCATTGGACATCGTCCAATGGCATAATGTCATCCGGGAATTGAGCGTCCGGTTCCTCTTCGCCAATGTTGGCCGCAATAATAATCATCCGGGAATTGAGCGTCCGGTTCCTCTTCGCCAATGTTGGCCGCAATAATAATCATCCGGGAATTGAGCGTCCGGTTCCTCTTCGCCAATGTTGGCCGCAATAATACTTCACTCCCGCGCGTGGGAGTCTTGCTTCCCGCTGTAGAAGCCCTACTTACTTATAATTAACTAAGAGTCTAGTCCTAGTTTGGTCGTCCCTAGGGTCAACTCCTGGGTCCGGCGTGGAGCTAGCTATTTCTCCCACCATCCCTAGAAAGTCTCCCCTGCAGGTCTTGGCTTCGACGACTGTGGCACATAGTGGGTGTAGCATCTCTTCCTCCCAGGAGCAGGCTAGGCATACCTAGGATTCCGAAGCTTGCCCGCGCCAGGTCGTGAGTGCCTCAACCTTACGTGGTTCATCTGTTTGGTCTAGTCGTTAAGTTACTAGGGTAAGGCTCATCATCGCCTTCTTTCTCTCAAAGTGTGGTGCCTTTGGCCTTTTGCTCGTGCCGCTATCACCAATCAGAGTGTTATCAGATTCCTTTTCATATGGAAAATATAGGCGTAACCTGTGTAAATAATTTATTTTGTATGAAATGTAAAATTTTTCAAGTGTTGTGGGGTTGTAGAACTTCTAAGTGCATACACTACTTTAGGCCTCCTGTTGCTACGTCGGATTTCCAGCGATAATGCTCTGTTGACTTTTATGGAGGCGTTAGCAGGGTCTATGGTGTTAGGTACCCTGTTATTAGGATCTGGGGGTAGTTATTCGTAGAGTGGGCTGAAAGCATGGTAGGAAGAGGTTGCGCATCTTTGGGCTCAAATAAATGGTGGCCTTGAGCCGGTAATGCTGCTAGGATTGCTCTTACAGTGAGTGGACGGGGGCAGGTAATTCCCGGGATTGCAAAAATATAAAAATTCCATGCAGGTTTGATAGTAATAACCCTTGGTAAATGGATGGGATATTCCATGCATGTATCTGGATATGAGGCATATCCGCACTCATGTAAGGATAGGTATGGGGTGAGGCGTAATAATAATATATCCCTTTCATGCGGGATTATTTAATAGAAAAAAAAAGAATTGTTAATATGTAAAGTTGGCCTCATCTCTCACTTAGAGATGCGCATTACGCTTAATTATCGTTGTCCGACACACCCCTAATACTCGGGTGTTAGCATTGGGGTTCAGGGCGTAGTAAGCCCTCTCTTTAAACGCATGAAGTCTATCAACCCCGATGTATATTTTGTAATGTAGTGTAGCTGTTTTCATCGTGTCTGTATGTTTGTGTTGGTCATGTTGGACGTGGGAAGGTTATGGACGGGGAATTAGGTATTAAAAAAATGGTAGCCTGTGGGTGGTATGTCGGTAATCCCGCTGGGATTATCCACCTATGCTTCTGTCATTCTCCCTTGGTCCATGTCTGCTTTCTATCCGCTCCTTGGGATAGTAAAGCGTCGTGACGCTGTGACGTCACGACTTAATCTGGTCTGGCATTTGTAGTGTTAATGCAGCCAGTGGTCGTAGTATGCCTGGCCATGTCCTGGTAGCCTGTAATGATTTTTGAGAACTAAAATCGAGAAAGGAAGTTATTAGGGGGGGGGTCTTGTTTCCTCAGAGCCTCTGTCCGTGTTCGCTCCTGATTAGTGAGCGCGTGTGTGTGTGACTATGTTCCGCTACACCACGCGGACGGTTGGTCTGTTATAGGCTAAGTCCTAATGTGTATCGCGTGTCTGAGTGTCAGATGGCGTGGGCAACTTGTCAACATCTTTGAGATATGTCCCTATGGCCCTATGATAAGTCCGGTGTTAAAGATGTCTATACGTTTCTAAATGTCACAATTGTTTTTGCAGTGCTAAAAATGTGTGGCATTATGATTGCTTTGCGCTTGTGATTTCACGGTCACTGCCGATATAACAATAGTGTCTCTCGGCAGCCGTGTGGCAATGTGGTGAAACCTGCAAGTCAGTATTTTCGTCATGTTGTGCTTTTATTTGTTTGTGTACGTGACTTTTCGCCAGTATGTGAGTGTTGTCACTGTTCGGGATTCCGGGCGGACCAATGTAGCAATTCGTCCTATTTAGCTAGTACTGTTGTGTGGCCACTATTCCATAAGACTTTTGCCTTACGAAATTTTCATACCTGTGTCTGGGAAATGTATTTTCTATGTCAGGTGTAATTGAAATTTTATGCCTGGTTTTTGGCGGGAGGAAATGTGATATTCCCTGTTCATGTACTTGTATGGGCCAATTTCGGTGTGGTTGGAAGCCTGGATAGTTGTTTTCCATGGTGTCCAATTTTTGCTGGGATTCAGACCCGTGATCTCATGTAATTCTCTGTGTTCTGTGTCTGCGTTGTGTTTAGGGGATTTAGGTGTCCTCAGTGTGGTTTTTGCTTGTGTCTCTCGTACCAAAATACCGTTGGTTAGTTAGTTTTTGGTACGAGTGTGGTGTGTGGTTATGAGTTCGGACCCGGCTTACTGTAAAGACTTGGTATGACGCTATCTGTGCCGTATATATTATGGCACATGTACCGTGTATTTGAAATGCGCAGATGAGAATACGCATTCCTGTGAAGAGTTTGTGTGTTTTTGAATTCTCCCCGTAGTGTAATTTGGGGAGTTATGGGGTTCTGGACCTGGCGTGAATGAACGTGTATTTCCCAGGTTCGCCTGGAGAGCTCTTAGTGTGTTTGTGCCAGCCAAGGTCGCTCAGTCACGCGGGTCTTATCGCTGACGGCGGTAGTGTTGAATTACAATGGCGTACGCACTCATTTGTTATTTGTTCTTATCACGCTCATGTTCCGGGCACGTGTATGTGTGAACTTGAGTGCTGTCTCTGTGATTGCGGGTGGGGCTTTCCGCACTGTAAAAGAACCTTTCATTAACTACATTTGTGTTCCCAAGTTTTGTGTTAACCCTGACGTGGGTCGAATATACCCTTATCCATGGTACAAAATGTCGTTATACACGAGTGTCTCCGGGCCGCTAGTCACGTGTTTGGTGACTAGGTGCCGGAGGTGATTTTGTTGTTTTCCGCTTATGAACATCTGTTAGTAGAACTGTCCCAATCTGTTTTAGATCCCATACTTTCCTATCCTGCAACTGGATAGCTACCCGACCTTACATTCCTGGTATTCAGAAGGTTGCGGGTTTTGAGACCGTCTTTAACCAGAGTAATTGTTTCTGGTGCCATTCTAGGCTGTGTCTCCGGGACATTTCTGTTAGCGTTAGGGTCGTATCCTGGTGCGGTCAGCGAGGTCCGAAGGCTATTTCTTGGCCTTCTTTCCACGTCTGCCAGTGGGATCATTTCTTTTTCTTTTGATAGTGTTCCCGCCTGCACGTGTAGGTGTTGTTTGGCGGGTGTGATATGCCTTCATCCGGCGGGCGTGTATGGTGTCTTTGATGAGTTTTCTCCCATGGCGCACGCTGACTATTTAATTTAGGTCAGATACCTTCCTGCAGACTTTGAAGGGACCTGACCAGCGTGGCAGGAGGAACTCGGACACGTTTTGCTTACGGGCAGAATTGGAGACCATGACCAATTGCCCGGGTGTGTATTCCACGGTCTTCCTATGCCGATCGTACCGCTCTTTTTGTTTCTTCTGCGCCGCGGTTATGTTCTTTCTAGCGTTCATTCGAGCTATCTGTAAGTGCTCTAGCCGGGCAGCATTGTCCGTGTGAGTGTCCTGTGGGATACATATATTATCTATGGGACTTCTGGGCGTGTACCCATGCATTAGGAAGTGTGGAGAGTGTTTCGTAGCCGTGGATATAGAGGTATTATAACTAAAAGTAATGGGCTGCAGGTATTCATCCCAGTCTGTTCCTGCGTCCTCTGTGAATTTAGCCAATGCTATTCCCAGTATTTTATTCATACTCTCCGTGAGTCCGTTGGTTTGCGGGGAAAAACTCGTGGTAGTGTATGCCTTAATCCTGAGTATCTCCAAAAACTGTTGGAGCACTCTCGAGGTGAAAATAGTACCTCGGTCGGATAGTAAGGTTTGGAATAGGCCATATCGTGTAACTATGTCAAATAAGAATTCGGCTATGCTGTTTGTGTCTGCTTTTGGAACAGCCTTCGTAATCATGTATCGTGTGAGATACTCGGTGGCCACCAGGATATATTTATTGCCTTTTTGAGATGTCGTAATGGGGCCTTTAACGTCTATCCCGACTCTGTGAAATAACTCTCCCACGGGAATTGGGTTGAGTAGTCCATGAGGCTTGCCAGGTCTTGTTTTGAATCGCTGGCAAGTGTGACATGTCTTTACAAAGGTGTCTATGTCGGCCTTCATGTTTACCCAATAATACTTGCCACGGATTCTAAGGTATGTCTTATGCGTACCCAAATGTGCCCCTGCCATTGGGCTATTGTGGTGTCCGATCATTATATTTTCTTTCAATGACTCCGGAACCGCTATGGGTGCGTTATCGTGCATGGCTGTGGGCTTAAATTTCAGTACCCCGTCTTTGTCTAGGAAAAATCGCCCAGACAGCCGTGCTGTCTTGGAGTCCACTTTATCCAAGTTTTCTAGTGCCAATATAATCTGTTTCAAGTACGGATCACTTTCTTGCTCCTGTTTGATGTTAATCACCGTCAGGGCAAAAGTGGGCATGTCGTCCCAGTCGTGGTCCTTACTGTCATCCGGGGGATCGTCTACTGGCAGCCTAGACAACCCATCTGCGTCTAGGTGTGTAGCGCCTTTCTTGTGTTTGACCACGAAGTCATAATCATACAGGCGGAATATAAACCTGTTGAGCCGCGAATTTGGGTTTTTAAATTTGTCCCAAAAAAGCAAGCTCGCGTGGTCAGTCACTACCGTGAACTTGATACCATAGAGGTATACCCTAAAATAGTTCACTCCCCACGAAAATGCCAGCATTTCCTGCTCTGTGGCAGAGTATCTAGTCTCAACGGCCGTTAGCTTCCTGCTAGCGAAAGCGACGGGCCGTATGCGCCCTTCTGCGTCTTCCTGCAATAGGGCCGCCCCCAGCCCATACAGGCTGGCATCCACGTGTAAAAATGTGGGCCTATCACTGTGCAAGTGTTGCAGTAATGGTGGTGATGTCAATAGTTGCTTCAGTGTGTTGAAGACATCTATGTGTTCCTGCTTGATGCTGAAGGGCGTTTTTTCACGTGTGAGCTCGGTTAGGGGATGGGCGATGTGTGCAAACCTGTAGATATACTTGCGATAATACGAGGCCAGCCCAATAAAACTGCGCAATTGTTTCAAATTTGTGGGCATTGGGATGCCCGTTATTGCGTCAGTTTTCGCTGGGTCGGGAATAATGCCCTCTCTGTTTACAATGTGGCCCAGTATGTTAATCTGCTGTCTGGCAAATTGACATTTCGCAGGTTTAAACCTTAACTTGGCCTCTCTGATCCTTGCGAAAGCCTCCTCCAAATGTACGATATGTTCGTCGAAGGTATTGGAGAAAACTGTTATGTCGTCCACGTACACTAATACGGAACGCCACTTAAGCCCTGAAAATGTCTTATCCACCAGCTTTTGGAAGGTTTGGCTGGCGTTACGGAGGCCCATGGGTAACCTTGTGTAGGTATATAGCCCGTTCTCTGTAACGAACGCCAGCTTGTGCCTAACTGGTTCATAGACGGGGATTGAATAGAATCCACTATAGCAATCCATCGAACTGAACCAGCTAGCTCCGCCAAGGGCGTCCAATTAGGTGTCTGCCCTTGGTAGTGGATAACTATCATTTTAGACTAACTTATTGAGCCTCCGGTAGTCAGTACAAAATCTGTGAGATCCGTCCCGTTTTTTGGTCAGCAGAACTGGCGAGCTGTAGTTTGAAATAACGGGAACAATGACCCCTGCCTCGAGCATCTCTGAGATCTGAGCGTCGATGGCGTGTCTCTCCTTCTGGCTCACTCTGAAGGGAGGCTGGTGTACTGGCCGGTCACTAGTGAGTGTGACATGGTGTTCAATGAGGTCTGTCACAGCGAGATCCTTCATTGAATGGGCAAAAATATCCCTGTTGGTCTCCATGAGCTCCGTGAGCCTTTTATTTTGCTCCGGAGTCAGGTCCTGCCTGTGGTTCTGGTTGGCCGCCTTATCTGTGTGTGTGTCTGTGTGTTGGCTGATAGTATGCAGTGCAGAGGCCTGGTGCTCGTGATTTTCTCGCTCCGCTCGAATCCCATCTGTGTTCCTGGTGTATATCATGGGATGTGTGGTGAGCCTCTGGTCGTGCTTTAAAAGCATCTGACCGCTAGCGAAATTTATGCTAGCCTCATATTTAGCGAGGAAATCCATGCCAATTATGGCTGACGCAGAAAGATGTTCTATAACGAACATGGGGTGTGTTGTGGCAAAATGGTCTATCCTAAGATGTATGTTTGCCAACCCCACGTTTTCTAGCGTCTGAGCATTGGCCGCTACCAGCCGGATGTCACCCGTGACATCGTGTATTTGGGCTTCGGTAACGTGTCTTCTATTAACACAACTTACCGCTGCCCCAGTGTCAATTAGGGCCTGCACTCTGTGGCCATTTATGGTGGTGTGTATCGTGAGGGCCGATACCTGAAATCCATTGCCCTGCACCGATGTGTTATGTAGGATGTATGTTGTTGTTGTTGCTGCCGGAGTGACATCTGTACTGGGGAGGCATGGAGCGGGCCGCTTATCGTACCGGGCACGCCTAGCTTCTCGGCTTGCTTCCTGTCCCGAGTGCTTTGCCTCAGTCAGCAAAGTGCGCTCCCCAAGTACGTTGCCAGCTCTCTTAATCGGCCTCGCTGTTAGAATAGAAGTCTGCTGGCGAACGTTTAATGTATTAATCGTTCCCAGCTTTTGTGTAGTTGTGTTGTTGTTGTTTTCTTCCCCTCGGGAAAGTGTGTCTGCGAACGTGACCCTGAGCTTGCTCTTGTTACCCCGTTTTTTGTTCCAGGCGGTCGCGAGTTCGACTCCTGTGGCTGGCTTCCCAGTGCCGAGTGAGCTCGCGTCCTGCGCCTGTGTGTGGTCATTTCCTACCCTGCGTTGTGATGTAGGGGGTATGGTTTTCTGTTTGGAGGGTGTGGGTGTGTTCTCAGGCTGTTTGCGCGTAATTATGAGGGGTGTATAATGTCCCGCCTTAGGGTTCCCTGTAAGAAGTACATGCAGGTCCCTGTCGAATCCCGCAGTGGAAAATAGCGGGGGCGAGTGCACGTCAGTGTATACGTGGATATTGGTTCGAAGCACCTTGCCGAGAGCGGTCACCTCTACGGCACTGGCATAGGTGCCGTCCCTACCCATGTATTTTCTGTAATCCTCCCCGGTCTGGAATGGGTTTTCCCGCTCGTCCGACACAAAGTCTCGGAACTCTTTCCAGTTGGCCAGGATATGTTTGACCGTTTCCTTCCTGTATTCCTTATCATGGTCCTCGTTATGCAAAACCAGGAAGCTAATAGTCCTAAACAGGCAGTTGCCGTCTCCTTGTACGGGGTGTGTTTGGAAACGGCCCGGGGGCGGATCGTCAGCCTTAGCTTTGGCTGGCTGCTTCTTCCCCTTACTCTTGCGAGTTTGTTTGGGGGAAGGGCCTTTCTTGTGTTGTGTTGGGGGAGGAACCTCAGCTGCTTCATCAGCTAGCCGAACCTCCCCGTCTAGGCGTTTTTTTGGAACGTAGGTGTACGCCTGCCTGTACTGTATGTGCGCCCCCCCCCCCTCGGGGTGGCTGCGCCAGCTCCCCGCCTGCGGTGTGTGGCTAGGTGTGGGGAGTATTGCCCCCCTGTCTGTCCGGCGGGGTGTCTCATCCCTGAACTCCCTCGGGTGTTCGTCGGGGAGGGGGTAGTGTTCCGGGCCCTTTGTGTATTTATCTACATTGTCCCGTCCTCTTTTGGGTTTTCTAGCCTGCCGGTTATTGCCCGGTGGTCCGTTGTCCTGTCTCCGCCAGGGTGGGGTGTATGTCTGCTGCTGCGGGGGCGGGTTTTCCCGTCGATTCCCCTTTTCCCTATACTGGGCAGCTGCATACCCCTGTCTGGTCGGGGGTGGGTTCCCTCGACGGTCCCCATTTCCCCTGTACTGTGGGGGTGCATAGCTTTGCCTGCGTGGGGGCGGGTTCTCCCGATATTCCCCATTTCCCCTGTACTGCGGGGCTGCATAGCCTTGCCTGCGTGGGGGCGAGTTTTCCCGGTACTCCCTGTCTGCCCTGTATTGTGGGGGTGCGTAGGACTGTCTACTTGGTGGCGGGCTGTTTCGTCGGGGGATGTCGTGCTCGTACTCCTCAGGGTAGTACTCCTGTGTTTACGGGGATTGTGATCGCCGCGAGGAGTATGTCAGCTCTGTGTCCGTGTACCATACCGGTGAATACCGAGGAGGGTAGTGTGGCCTGTCCTGTTCGTGGGGTGTTGTTGGCCGCTGTGGAGGGTAGTAATTTTCCTCCCTCCCGTAGCGTCTCCTTTCTGTGTACCCCCTGTCCCTCTCAGGATAATAGCGCCCTTGTGTGTCTGCGTGTTCATCCCTTAGCGGTCTCCCGCCTGCTTGGATGGCAGCTATTGTCAGTTTCTCCATCCTGTCCACTAATTCGTCCATTTTATTGTTAGTGTCGTCTTTTTGTGTCTGAAAGTGCAGATCCACTGCTTTTTCCGTAGCTTTTTCCGTGATCTTTCTCCCCTCCTCTATGGTCTTTATGTTGTTCAACATATGTTGGACCGTGGGGTTGTTCATGATACACAATTTTTCCACTATGGATGGTCTGAGGCCCTGCATTAACAGCTTGACTTTCTGTTTGTTCGTCATGGCTTCATTGTACTTGTCGCACATTATCAACTTTACGTTGATGTATGCCTGGGCGCTTTCTTTGGGTCCCTGTGATCTCTGTCTAATTTGGTCGTAGAGATCGTCATCGTCTGGTATGAGCTGGAATTCACTCTTCAACTGTAAAGCGGTGTCTTCCCATGTGGCAGCTTCTAGTGTGTCCTCATGGAGCTCATACCATGTCATGGCCGCCTTTGTGAGGTATGCAGGAAGGAGCCGTTTCCTAACTTCCTCGCTCCAACCATTGATCCGAGCCGTTCTATTGAAGGCCTTGAGGTATTCCTCAGGATCCTGGCCTTCCCCCGCGAACTTTGTGGGGTGGATCATGGGGTACTCAGTGTGTCTGTTCATTTCGTTTTCGGCAGTGTCTCGTTGGCTGTGTAGTGATTCTGGTCTGTCTATGCTGTTCGCACCACTATCGTGTGCCGAGGTGTTTTGGCTATTTAGAGGGGAATTAGCCTCGCTACCCGTGTACGACACTTGTGTTACGTTACCAGGTGGCTCGTCACCTGATATATCGGTACTGATGGATGGTGTGTTGTCGTACTGTGTGGATTTGACTATGTGTACAGTCCTGTCTAAATCCTGTTTCACAGTTTCCAGAATAGTGTGGATGTCTAGAACCGCTTCTGTCGTGTGATTGTCTGACTTGATAGTGTCTGTCTCTAGTAGCTCTGTAATGCGCTCGAGCAGATTATTAGTTTTCTGCTCTGTGATTTGCAGTTGCTGCAACAATAGGGGGTGGAGTATTGGCAGACAATCTACCTCACTAGCGCTGGATACTGGTGACTCTTGTCTGTGTTCACTGGCCTGGGATCGTGTAAAATGTATAACTTGTGCTGCGGCGGTAGGGTGTTGAGCGCGGATTTGTGATGTCTTGAATTCGAGGTCCCTAAGAAGTTGTACTGCAGTCTGGTCAGTTATCAAGTCACTGTTCTTAATTTTTAGCTTCGGCAGGAGTGGAGTCGTACTAGCCGACAAATGGTGCGCAAAGTCTCTTAGTGTAGTTCTAAATGTGGACATTTAATTTCCACCGACTTTGCACTATGGGGCGGATGGGGGTGGGTGTAATAATACAAACTCCTATATAAAAACAAGATGTTCAGTAAAGAACATATAGCCTACTTTCTCCTAAATGCATGGGTATTGTTATAACTCTTTGTCCTTTTCAAGGAGTATGATCGAATGTTGGTTGTAGTAGCTTGTTGAAATACAACGTGCTATAGGGATATTAAACATGAATATGAGGTGCCCTTTGCTAGTGCTACCTCTGTACCAAATTTCGTTCAATTCGGTTTCACCGTGTTTGAATTGATAGGGGGAATCGATTTGCACACATACTTGGCCACCATCTGCAAACTATTGGGCTGATGTTCTTGCAGTTTGGTCTGAATATGTTTCCCACATAAAGATATGGTGTTGCAAAATTTGGTAGAGACTAGATTATTAGGTTGGTCGTAATTACATTTTAGCTTTTAACATTTGGGTGGCCACGATTACGTTTCCGTCAAGATAGCGGTGATATAAAACATGACACTGAGGTGCCGTTTGCTAGTGCTACCTCTGTACCAAATGTCGTTCCATTCGGTTTCACCGTGTTCGAATTGATAAGGGGAATCGATTTTCATACAAAGATGGCCGCCATCCGCAAAATATCAGGCTGATGACCTATTAGTTTGGTCAAAGGATGCTCCCTCCATAAAGGTATGTTGTTGCTAAATTTGCTAGAGATCGGATGATTAGGCTAATCGTAATTTGACTTAAGCTTTGAACATTTGTGTGGCCGCCATTACGTTTCCGTCAAGATGGCGGCGATATAAAACATGACACTGAGGTGCCGTTTGCTAGTGCTACCTCTGTACCAAATGTCGTTCCATTCGGTTTCACCGTGTTCGAATTGATAAGGGGAATCGATTTTCATACAAAGATGGCCGCCATCCGCAAAATATCAGGCTGATGACCTATTAGTTTGGTCAAAGGATGCTCCCTCCATAAAGGTATGTTGTTGCTAAATTTGCTAGAGATCGGATGATTAGGCTAATCGTAATTTGACTTAAGCTTTGAACATTTGTGTGGCCGCCATTACGTTTCCGTCAAGATGGCGGCGATATAAAACATGACACTGAGGTGCCCTTTGCTAGTGCTACCTCTGTACCAAATTTCGTTCATTCGGTTCCACCGTGTTCGAATTAATAGGGGGAATCAATTTTGACATAAAGATGGCCGCCATCCGCAAACTATTAGGCTAATGGCCAATTAGATTGGTCAAAGGATGCTCCCTCCATAAAGGTATATTGTTGCAATGTTTGGTAGAGATCGGATGGTTATGTTAGTCGTAATTTGATTTAAGCTTTAAACATTTGTGTGGCCGCCATTACGTTTCTGTCAATATGGCGGCGATATAAATCATGACACTGAGATGCCCTTTGTTAGTGCTATCTCTGTACCAAATTTCGTTCCATTCTGTTTCACCGTGTTTGAATTAATAGGGGGAATCGATTTTGACACAAAGATGGCCGCCATCTGCAAACTATTAGGCGAATGACCTATTAGATTGGTCAAAGGATGCTCCCTCCATAAAGGTATGTAGTTGCAAAATTTGGTAGAGATCGGATGATTAGGTTAATCGTAATTTGATTTAAGCTTTGAACATTCGTGTGGCCGCCATTACGTTTCAGTCAAGATGGCGGCGATATAAAACATGACACTGAGGTGCCCTTTGCTAGTGCTACCTCTGTACCAAATTTCGTTCCATTCGGTTCCACCGTGTTCGAATTAATAGGGGAATCAATTTTGACTTAAAGATGCCCGCCAGCCGCAAACTATTAGGCTAATAACCTATTAGATTGGTCAAAGGATGCTCCCTCCATAAAGGAATGTTGTTGCAAAGTTTGGTTGAGATCGGATGGTTATGTTAGTCGTAATTTAACTTAAACTTTGAACATTTGTGTGGCCGCCATTACGTTTCTGTCAATATGGCGGTGATATGAAACATGACACTGAGATGCCCTTTGCTAGTGCTACCACTGTACCAAATTTCGTTCCATTCGGTTTCACCGTGTTTGAATTAATAGGGGGAATTGATTTTCACACAAAGATGGCCGCCATCCGCAAACTATTACGCTGATGACCTATTAGTTTGTTCAAAGGATGCTCCCCCTATAAAGGTATGTTGTTGCAAAATTTGGTAGAGATCGGATGATTATGTTAGTCGTAATTTGATTTAAGCTTTGAACATTTGTGTGGCCGCCATTACGTTTCCGTCAAGATGGCGGCGATATAAAATATGACACTGAGGTGTCCTTTGCTAGTGCTACCTTTGTACCAAATTTCGTTCAATTCGCATTCACCGTGTTCGAATTGATAGGGGGGGGGACAGACATTCAGAGTACACACACTCACACACACACAGACACACACACAGACACACACACACACAGACTCACACACACACATACACACACACAGACAGACACACTTTTTTCGCCCTGTGTTGATCTCATAAGTCTACTTTCATTTTTTGCAAAAATCGAAAGTAGGCTAAAAATGTGTGACGTAATATGAGGTAAAAAAAAATTCCAGTCTCGCTTGGCTGTATGCGGTATGACCACGAGAACTCGTTGTATGAGCCCTATTTTACTGTGCGTGGTACCCCGCCTCCACCATCTGTTTTAGATCCCTTAGTGGGGGGTAGTTAGATCTAAAACGGAAGTGTTATTGTGTTAATTTATAAGGTGGTGCCTAAAAGGGGGTAGCTTCCCGTAGCTGGGTAAGCTGACCAGTGTAGAGTGTTGTTTAGTGTTAGAATGCTGGGGGGTGCTCTTACAAAGACGTAGGTGTATTTCAGGGGATGGAACTTAGAGTACAGGTCAACGTGTTAATCTCTCAGCTGGCTGGCTGGTTATATAACCGACGTGCACGCGTCAGCTATATGGTGGCACGCTGCTCCTGGCAGTCGGGCCGCTACGGGAAATACAATGACGTTTGAGCTAGCATTGTTTGGCTACTATGTCACGTCTAATCGTGACGGGAATTAGGAAGGGCTTTAGAACGTAAATAGGCGTGTAAACAGTAAGACAAGTGTAGTGTACTGACCAAGTATTTATTGGTCAGTAATAGGAAATTATGAGTCCCTTTTAGGGGATGTAATAAATTTCACAATGTAAGTGTACAAGTCTGTGGAGTAGGTCACAAAATATAGGAACTCTGAACACTGCTGACTCACCTGATGATAACGGCTAGGGCCTTCGGCTGATGCACTGTAAGACTGGTAATTGAGAGAGCTTGTCCTCCTTAAAGCCTACCTCTTATAGGCTTTGGTGCTGCTTCGTCGGCATTCCAATGGCATAGATGCCCCAGTTAATTATGTGTAGCTGTTTGTGGTGTGATGCAAGTATTTGGCTAGCTTTCCAGGCTGGTTAGCTGCCCTTGCGGTGTAAGAGATGTTGTTCTGGACTTACGAGGTCTGCCAGTTAGGGGTAGTTTAAATAGATGATGGGGGGGATGGCCTCCAGGGGGTGCAGACCCCTGGGGGACTGTACAATATACCCTTTACTGGTGTGGTAAATGGAAAGGGTCACATAATGGAGTGGGCTTTATTCTAAGTAAGAAAGTAGATTCTGTTGTAGATATGAAATATATTAGCGACAGAATCATTAGATTAGAGGTACCATCAAACGAAAAAATCCCAACCCTAGTGCAGGTTTATGCCCCACAAACGGGGTGCAAGGATGAAGAGAAACAGGAGTTCTTGGAACAGCTTGAGAACCAATTGGATAAGGAGAACATTATGATAATAGGCGACTTAAATGCTCAGGTGGGATGCAAAAGGGAGGATGTAGAAAGAGTGATTGGCCCATTTGGTTATGGAAACAGAAATCTAGAAGGGGAAGACCTGCTTGATATGTGCAGTCGAAATAGTCTTCAAATTCAAAATACCTGGTTTAAGAAGAGAGAAAGCCATAAAGTAACTAGATACAGCTGGGATGGAAGACATAGATCAATGATAGACCTTGTAATAACAGCGGGTGAAGCAGGAAAACAAGTTGTGGATGTCAAAGTCGTTCCCAGTGAAAGTCTCGACAGTGACCATAGGCTTGTTCTAGTTAGTATAACTGGTGTTAAACTGATTAATTATAAGATGGAAAAGAAACAAAAGATCAAGATCTGGGAGCTGGAGAAATCTGATAAACGTGGGGAATTTCAGAGAAGAATTTTAGGAAAAGTTCCAAAAACTGATACCAAAAGTGCAGAGGAAGAGTGGCAAAATTTTCGAAATGTCTTAGTTGAAGAAGCTAGAGAATTATGTGGCGAAACAAGTAGTAAAGTTCGACATAAAGAGACTGCCTGGTGGAATAAGGATGTCAAAACAATAATTCAATTAAGGAACAAAGTAAAGAGAAAATTAGAAGTGGAGAGACAAAAGAATGACAGAAATGAGGATAAAATCAGATCACTTGCTCAAGAATATCGAGAGCACAAATTTAGAGTTAAACGCATAATTAATGAAGAGAAGGATAAGATTTGGGATGAATTTGCGAAGAAACTGGAGGAAGATACACAAGGTAATAAGAAATTACTATATAAAACTGTGAAAACAATAAAAGACAACAGGAATCAGTTACAGCTTTGGAAGGAAATAATGGAGAAGTGATAAGAAGCATAAATAAAATCAGGAAATTAATGGGACAGTATTTTGATCAACTGTTAAATGATGCATCTAATAATGACAGTGGAGACACGAACATCAATTTAAGGGCCAATGATGAAAACCACCAAGAACCACCCCCAACCTGGTCTGAAGTGGAAGAAGCTTTAAAAGCCATGATCAAAGGGAAATCCACTGGAGCTGATGAAGTAAGTTCAGACATGATAAAAGCAGCAGGAATTAATGGGATACATTGGTTGTACAGAGTATTACATGCTATATGGAAGGACAATAAGATCCCTGATGACTGGTCTAAAGGTGTAATAGTGCCATTGTTTAAAAAAGGAAACCGGAAAAAGTGTGTGAACTATCGTGGAATTACTTTGTTATCCCATGGTCTAAAGATCTTGGAAAAAATAATTGCGAAAAGACTACGCAGACACTTAGAAAAGGCTTTAGAAGAAGAACAACATGGTTTTAGACCAGGAAGGAGTACTATTGACTTGATCTTTGCTGCAAGAATGCTTATTGAGAAACATCTTGAAAAAGGGAAAGAATTAGTAATGGTATTTCTAGATATAGAAAAAGCTTATGATAGCATTGCAAGATCAAAAATTTGGGAATGTTTAGAAAGGCACAATGTCCCAAAAGGCTTGATAAACAAGATCAAAATGCTGTATGAGAACACAAGGGCATGTGTAAGAATAGGTAATGGGGAAAGCAGATGGTTCACAACAAAACAAGGAGTCCAACAAGGAAGTTCACTGTCTCCATTACTATTCATCACAGTGATGGACATAATCCTGAAGAGAATAAAAGAAGAACAGGGTAATGAAACAAATGCCCTTGTCTTTGCAGATGACGTCATGATTTGGGGAGAAAGTGCCAGAGAGGTACAAGAAAAACTGGATTCATGGGACAAGCTGTTCAAGGAGTATGGGTTGAAAATAAGGCAAAGTAAGACAGTAGTGATGACAACAGGACTCTCTAATGCAACCATTTACCTGAATAATCAGCCTCTACAAATTGTTGATCAATTTAAATATCTTGGTAGCACAGTGTGTAAGGATAACAACAACAACAACAGTGAAGTAACAAATAGAACTAGTAATGCAGCCTCCTTCTATGCACAAGTTAGAACACTACTGTGGGATAATAAAGTGCCCAGGAAGTGTAAACATATACTGTTTAAGACATACTACATCCCAATTCTAACTTACGGAGTAGAAACTTGCACCCTGTCCAGAAGAGAAGAAAGTAGGATTCAAGCATCCGAAATGAAGTTTATAAGAACAATGCTTCAAAGGACAAGGAGAGACAAAGTAAGGAACGAAACAAACAGGACAGAGGCTGGCATAGATATCAGTGCTACAAAATATTTGCAGAAGCAACGATTAGGATGGTATGGGCATCTTCAAAGAATGGGAGATGAGAGGACACCAAAAGCTTATTTCAACAAGATTATCCCAGGAAACAGACCAGTAGGAAGACCAAAGAAGAAATGGTTGGACCAAATCAAGGATGATCTTGAAGACAAAGGGCTAGACTGGAGAAGGACCCTTGAAGACCAACTATTCATGGACAGGAAAAGGTGGCGAGGGCTCGTTAACAGCACCCGGGCGACTGGAGCTGGAATTTGATGATGATGATGATCAATATATCAGAAAGTATGCAAGCCAACAGCTCTAAACTTTGCGCACGTATAGTTCCTGACATTCTAGATTAATTTGAAGCACTAATGTAAGTCAGTGCTACCAACATGATTCTAAGCCTGCTGATAGGTCCAATTTTAAAATTCCAGTAACTTTTATATTAACAAATGGATTTCATCCAAAATTGGCACAACAATACATTTCAAATTATTTCTGACCAACATGACATTGTTGCCAACATGATTTTACATGCGCTGATAGGTCCAATGTCCAACTGCATGAAACGACCATGCTATCCATTGGACTTCAACCAAATTTTGTATTCTGTACCTTAAGAGATGGGACTAAGAATATATTCAGTCACCAGGGCTGCCAACTGTAGTGCTCTATCAGGCTACATCATGCCAGGTATATTTCGAACTAATTATAAATTTCGATATTACCAAATTCATTTCGTCATTATTCTAGATAGGTCCATAAAGATTAATCATTGGCATGAATCTTAAATTTTAAGAAAAGTAGGCTCTTTAGTTCGTCACGGAACTTCTTGTTTTTTAATGTGTTTAGTAACTTATGAGAGCCGATGATGATAGTTTGGGTTTACTTAGGATTGAGAAGGAGAGAGTTGTCACGGTTGTCACCGGCGTATACACTAAGTTGATGGAGAATCGTTTCATATAAAATTTACATTTCTCCCTACATATTTCACCAACAATCTTGTTGCTAACTTTATTATATTCATTCCTTAATTTCTTTTGCTATTCAATATCCGGACATATTTTCCACTTGTTAAAACAATTTGCCCATCTGTTTAATTTTTACTCTCAGGTGGATAAATATCTATAGATTTACCTACTGTAGGCTTACGACAAAACAAAATAAATGCAAGCTAGCAGATGAGACCATTGTGGTAGGTATATAGTCTAGTGAAACAATACGCCATCCCTGTAGCTGTGAGCTCCTTAGACATTTGCATGAGACTGTTTTAATACTCAAGTAATTTATTGCTATTCTGAATTATGTCTTGTTCATAGTTTTCATTCATGGTCCCTGTTCTACCAATATCGATCGTTTCTTCGCATGCTAACAACTTAAAAGGGAAAATTTGAAAGGGTCGTCAAGTATTAATATTTTCTTGTCAATGCGATGATATACAGCTGGGAGTTTAAAAGTAAATGAACGGTTCTGGAGTGACAGGAACTAAGAGTAATGAAGGAAGGAAGGTTGTAGTTAAACGTGACCGTGAATCTCGCGAAAGTGTAATGAAATGTCGTTTGAGAAGCGTAGATTAACTAGGGAGCGTTCAGGTTGCTTGGCTTCTTGAAGTTGAACACAAGTCGCGATTTTAGATGTTTAATTTAGGCGCATTGTCCATCATGGTCATCAGACCCACATACATAATGTTTGTATGAGAAGTTGATATACAATTTATCTAGGTCCGGAAAATGTAGAAGTTACTTCCGCTCGGTATCGCAAGCTTGTTTGTGTCCGGTCTTGCCGTATTTATATCGTACAGTCTTCGATCATAAATCCAACAAGATGTTCAGTAAAGAAATATAGCCTATTTTACCCTAAATGCATGGGCATTGTTATAACTCATTGTCCTTTTCAAGTAGTATAATTGAAAGTTGGTTGTAGTAGCTTGTTGAAATACAACGTGCTATACGGATATTACATATGAATATAAGGTACCCTTTGCTAGTGATACCTTTGTACAAAATTGCATTCAATTCGGTTTCACCGTGTTTGAATTGATAGACTATGGTGAATCGATTTGCACACATACATGGCCGCTATCTGCAAACTATTGAGCTGATGACCTTGTAATTCAGTCAAAAGATGCCTACCACATAAAAGTATGTTGTTGCCAAATTTAGTAGAGATAAGATGATTAGGTTGGTCGTAATTTGATTTAAGCTTTGAACATTTAGGTGGCCGCCATTACGTTTCCGTCAAGATGGCGGCGAAATAAAACATGACACTGAGGTGCCCGTTGCTAGTGCTACCTATGTACCAAATTTCGTTCAATTCGGTTTCACCGTGTTCGAATTGATAGGGGGGGGGGGTCACTGACATTCAGAGTACACACACTCACAGACGCACAGACACACAGACACACACACACAGACACACAGACAGACACGCATTTTTAAGCCCTGTGTTGATCTCATAAGTCTACTTTTTTTTTCAAAAATCGAAAGTAGGCTAATAAATTGCTGATGACGTGACATTGTTGAGAGCAACATCACGATCAGGTGACTGCAGGGAACTGCGGTAGTTTGGAGCACTGAAATACTACACGTGATGATAGAATTGGGCTATTTAAAGTGAGCTTTATTCATTACTAAGCCAGAATGGTGTATTACTGTGTCGCGTATGGATGTAAGGAGACGTTTAAAAAGGATCGGGCATTTCTTTCCATAGGTAAGTTAATTCATTAAAAGAAAAAAACTAAAATTATTGACTTAACTACTGTACTTGCATTTCTTTAGCCTACGTTTCCTCTTTACTCCGAGACACGAAAGAAAGATAATTAAACATGTAAATGCTGGCATTTATTATAAATTAATATATTATAATTTACCCTCCGGGGTTCGGTTCCCGGCTCTGCCACGAAACTTGAAAAGTGGTATGAGGACTGGAACGGGGTCTACTCAGCCTCGGGTGGTCCAAATGAGTAGAGAGGGTTCGATTCCCACCTCAGCCATCCTCGAAGTGGTTTCCCACTTCGTCTTCGGGCAAATGCCGGGATGGCACCTAACGTCGGTCCACGGCCGCCTGCTTCCCTCTTCCTTGTCTATCCCTCCCACTCTTCTCATCCCCCTCATCAGGCCCCTGTTCGCTTTGCAGGAGAGGCCGCCCGGGCGAAGTGCTAGTCACACTCCCCAGTTGCATCCCCCGACTCAGAGTCTCAAGCTTCAGGACACTGCCCTCAGTGGCGGTAGAGGTGGGATCCTTCGCTTAGTCCGTGGGAAAATACAAACATGGAGGGTAAAACGATAACGGAAAATAAAAACAAGAAGTTCCGTGACGAACTAAAGAGCCTACTTTTCATGCCAATGATTATTCTACAGTATATGAACCTATCTAGAATATTGACGAAATTAAGTTGGTAATATCGAAATGCACAATTAGTTCGAAATATTCCTGGTATAATGTAGCCTAATAGAGCACTACAGTTGGCAGCCCTGGTGTCTGAATATATTCTTAGTTCCATCTCTTAAGGTACAGAATACAAAATTTGGTTGAAGTCCAGTGGACGTTATATGCAGCTAGACATTGGATCTATCAGCACGCGTAAAAGCATGTTGGCAACAATGTCATGCGTGTGCTGGTCAGAAATAGGCTAATCGGAAATATTATATCTTGTTGTGCCAATTTTGGATGAAATCCATTTGTTAGTATAGAAGTTACATGCATTTTAAAATTGGACCTATCAGCAAGCATAGAATCATGTTGGCAGCACTGACTTATATTAATTACTCCAAATTAATCTAGAGTGTCGGGTGCTATACGTATGCAAAGTATAGAGCTGATCCTTGCATACTTTCTGATTTATTGATATTAGGGTAAAGATATATAGACAACATTTATGGACAGTTGGCAGCCCTGATTGCTCTTAAGAATACTTATAATCATATCTGTTATGTTACACATAGCCCATACGAAATTTGGTTGAAATCCAACTGATAGTATAGGAGTTAAATGTATTTAAATATTGGTCTTATCAGCAGGCTTAGAATCATGTTGGTAGAACTGAAGTATAAAAGTTACTCCAAATTAATCTAAAATGTCCGGTACTATACGTGTACATAGTTTAAAGCTGTCGGCTTGCATACTTTTAGATATATTGGTATTTGGATGAAGAAAATAGAGAGAGCAATTATTAACAGTTGGCAGCCCGGGTGGCTCTTAAAAATACACTCAGTCATATCTGTTTATGTACACATATTACATACAAATTTGGTTGAAATCCAATTAATAGTGTAGAAGTTATATGCATTTAAAAATCAGACTTATCAGAAGGCTTAAAATTATTTTGGCAACACTGTCATGTATGGCCTCCTGGAAATTAAACTGAAATAGTATTATCTACATGTGTGCCAATTTTGGAATAGCTCCCATGCATACCTTCCAAGATATCCAACATGGAGCTCAAATTTCTAGTGCGTTTTTTCAGCAGTTGGTAGCACTGACATAATTTTCAAATATGGGCTTGAGATATTCTGGTATACATCTTTACTCATACTAAATTTGGTTTCGATTGCTGCAGCCGTTTAGGAGTTGATAGGGGCGGGGGACGACGACGACGACACACACAGCCAGACAGATAGACAGACAGACACACATTTTCCCGGATCGTTCTCATAAGTCTACTTTTTCCTCATTTTTGCAAAATGTGAAAAGTAGGCTAAAAATAATTTACCCTATCCCTTACTCTACTGAACAGGCCTGTATTTATGCTCGAAGGTATCAAGTATTTAAATGTCCATAAACTTTTTTCTTGGTGTTTTGTTGAGACTGCTAATAAATGCATCTCTGAACATAACAAGAAGTTCCGTGACGAACTAAAGAGCCTACTTTTCTTAAAAATTAAGATTCATGCCAATGATTAATCTATATGGATCTATCTAGAATGACGAAATTAAGTTGGTAATATCGAAATTTCTAATTAGTTCCAAATACTGTATACATGGCATTATGTAGCCTAATAGAGAACTACAGTTGGCAGCCCTGGGACTGAATATATTCTTAGTTCCATCTCTTAAGGTACAGAACACAAAATTTGGTTTAAGTCCAATGGATAGCATGGACGTTACAAGCAGTTAAACATTGGATCTAACAGCGCACGTAAAATCATGTTGGCAACAATGACATACATGAATTGGTCAGAAATAATCTGAAATAATATGATCTATTGCTGTGTCAATTTTGAATGAAATCCATTAGTTAGTATAGAAGTAGGAGTAGCCATAAGGCCTGGAGGCTACTCAGGCGTCTCAGTAATGATCCTAATAAATCATCTTCTCTTTATAACGTATCTGCAAACCAAATTGCTCACCAACTCGTCCAAAATGGCAAGCCTATAAACTCCAGTTCTAGAACAAAAGTGGATACTGTACCCGATACCTAGTTTAGGCTATCGGCTACGCCAGCAGACATTAAGCTGTAGTTGAGATTTTTGGAAGAGCTCTTAAAAGATAGCGCACCGATCGCGTCAAGAAGAATGCCAAGATGACGTAGGAGGTCAAGAATCAAGGAGGCATTGATATCTGTGAGAAGATGGAATTATGAATAAAGATGTGAAGCTTTATTGAAATATTTATGGAATCATAGCAATTAAACATCTTAGAAGAGGATATATAACATGCATTATATGTGGAAATAATTTTATGGAAGTCAGATAACCCTTAAGTTATTTTATAACGGAATAGCCGAGATGATCTGGGTTCGAGACTATGACCGTGACGTGAGAGCACAGTGGTGGGGGACTATACCACGTGCCTGCGCCGAACACATAAGCAAGAAGACAGTGTCAGCACATTCAGTTGAGCTCAATCAGACGAGCAGGTAGGAGCAGCTCTATAGCGCAAGTGAGACGCACAGTGAAGGTCACGTAACATACAGAAACTGTCACGGCAAGAGTGTAGGCGACAGTTCCTGCATCGCCGAGCAGCGAAGGCCAGGCGGGTCATTGATCCAGGCGGGCTGGCCGAGGAAGCGATTACAGACGGCCGGGATATGTCAGAACCGCACTGCAAGTAGTTGAAGGCTTTATTTCAAGCGACATTTCGACGCAGTTTGAACATAGCTTTTATGAATAGCTTCATGACTATGCTGTTCTATAACACATTCGAAGCTGCTTTAACTATTTCAAGTAAACGGAATGTTGTTAGCATAGGCACAGATGAACATTAGATCGTGCATTAATAAGATTTATTTCTGATGCGTTTTCATGAATTACCAATTACAGACAACTACAGGGTGTTTCGTAATCTTGAACACTCTCAAGTAAAATTTTTATTTTACGAAAGTTGGACTTAGCAGTCATTTGAGATTGAACTTGCAATACTCAAACTGAACATTTAACGGAACAGTGGCGTAACTTAGAAGAGGAGTAGGGGGTCCGCTGTTTCCATGAACATTTTCGAGAAGGAGTTGGACAATATCCGCTATGGGTAATCCGAAGTTCAACATGTCCAAGTAGACGCAAATAGAGACAAGATGGCACCGCAGAGCGATGGATTCGATTCCTGACGAGAGGAGTCCAGCAGCTGATTCACTTGGGATTTCGAAGGCAATCGTCATTTCATGGATGGAATGATATTCACGCCGATCTTTCGAGAAATTCTTTATGTAGGGAAAATCGACGATCTTGGAAATTTAATTACAGCTGATTATGAAAGGTACTGTAAGAGTCATAACTACCTAATGCGATTATTTTCATGAATACTGGGCACACATGTATATTTTTTCTAATAGGAGTGATATGATTATTAAGACATGGTTTGACTTTATATACTTCGAATTTGCTAGAATATGGAGTGACCATATGATATGGCAGGCATCATTATACGAAATTCTCACCATTGATTGGCTTTATTAAGCAGATGTTTGGTCTTTTAGACATTTTTCCAGCTAGGATATTTTTCATGAATAGTTTTTTTTTGTGTAACGAGTATTTCGAACTCGTGATCTGCAATTGATTATCAAAAATTACTTCGTCAGTTCATTGCATACTAGCGAGTGTGTATTATTCATCAGTAGGGAATTTTTTTCCATTGGATTGTTTGGAGATATTAAGAAGTTATTCACTTTAGTGAATGAACATCGCTTTTATATGACAACTAGAAACTTGTTGATTCCTATCTGGTACATTCACTCATATAGACTACGAGATGGGGTCCTTCGTATTTATACGATTGTATGGTGGCTACTCATCTTACCCATCGTTCAGGGAACTATCATCCATGTCGACGGGGCGAGGTCTTTCGTATTTATACGACTGTACGGTGGTTACTCATCTTACTCGCCATTGAGGGACTCATTTTTATCATCCGAGTGTACACGAGATGTAAGTGAATCAAACAAGGAACTACTAGTCACATATCAGTCGAAATTTTGTTAAATAAAGTAACGATAAATGTCAACAGGATTGCGTTTAGTAATTCTTGTTTGCCAATCCAATATTTTGTTGCTATACTCTTTTGAGAGTAATTTCAATTTAACAGCTGTTACAGCTGATGCTTTGATGATTTTTTATAATTGTGTTTGATACCTTTGAGAAGGATTTAAAGTAATTGAATCTTGTAAGATTAATCATTAATGGTCAGAATTATTTTAAGGCAGATCAGTATTGCAGATTTTGATATGAGATTATAGCACATTGGTGTTTTTTCTGTGATGTGAATTATAAGAATTGTAAGAGAATTTATGCTATTTGAAAGCAGATCTTAAATTACTGAAGTAATATTTTTCGAATTGTTTAAGAAGTTGTCTAGATGTGATCAGAGTAATTACAGTTATTGGAGATTGTGTGCGTTGATAATTTGAAGCCAGTTATATATTTTTTGTAGATCATGCAACATGGTTAAGTGAAGTTTGTGGTAGGCATTTTGTGGAAGTTGCCATGTGATAGTTGCAACGTTGATAATGTATTTTGAAGCAGACATGAGGTCGTCGTACCCAGTCTAGCGTAATTGTTGAGATTCATGCTGTATGTGCTGAATATTTATGGAGTTTTGTGGAATAATTGTTGTATTCAAATGTGATATTTGAAGTACTGAAGAAATGTAATATCGTTGTGGATAGGTAGATCCAAGGTGATGTCGTGGATGCAATAATATTTTTTGGCATGATAAATTAAATACGAGATATAACTTGGAAGTGATAAAACTGTAAGACAACGTTCTATAAACCTTATTAAACAATTTGTTAGGAAATTAAACAAATAAATGAAGTTGATAATACAAGATTTTCTGAGAATAATAATTAATGAAATAATAATCTGAGATTTAAGCATATTAACGATCTGACCTAATGAAATAAAAATCAGAATGACTAGATGAAATAATGAAAAACTAAATAACCAGATGATTGAAATTTAAATAAGTTGATAAATTAAATTTTGGAATAAATCGATGAATTAAATAAATGGATGAATTAATGATTGAATAAATAAACTGATTTAAATAAATTAATAGACGATTGTAATGATGATGAATAACTGGATTAGAAGGTGATAATTAATTAAAGAAGCTGATGATTAATGAATTTATATGGAATTAAATAAATTTAATTGAGAGATAACTTGAAGGAATTGCAACTTGAGTTGAGGATTTAAGTGATGTAATGGTGATGAATTAACGATTCTGACAGAAATATGTAGAATTTTGAAGTGAGAATTAATGTGAGCAATATTTAATTTTGATGATGACGATAATGATGACCAATGAGAATTTGAATTTTCTGTAATTCACCGATAAGAGATTATGAATGACAATGTAAATAGTGTAAATTAATTATTCAATGTTTAGGAGCATTTGATTAACATGTTCAACATTCAAATTATGCCATGCAAACCATAAAATACGTGATGTTTAATATATGTGATTATTATATGTGTATGTTTAGACAGATTAATAACTTTATTAAATCCACATTGATGTTAAATTAAAGAGAAATTAGGTCTCAGGTTTCACAAATGTCAGTGACGAAAGACATAGTGCTACAGTGATCCTGAGAACCCAAGAGAACTTTATAAATTTTTCTTGTTATGTGGATAAAAATAATTTTGGATTAGAAAAGAGATGGTTCGATTTTTGGACAATGACAATTTAACTTTGGCATTCGACCATACTCTTAGGTAGGAATTATATTTAAAATGTCTGTCTGACTATCAAAGTAAAATAAATTTGTTTTTATCTTAGTTGTGATCTGATGATGGTGTGATGTTCCTTTTTCTTTCCTTGTCTTGAGTAAGGCTTATCCGGAAAGGAAGTGGTTTGCTAGGAATTCAGTTGATGGCGCCCATTTATATTTGCATTATTTTTATTAAACTTAAGCCCGTAACGACCCTAGAGATATTTTGTCTCGTGATACCCACTGCTTTTTCGATAACTCAGCTGAATTTCCGACACATTCCTTATTTGACTAGAGGTTCATTTAACTCCGCTCTGTCCTGGAACTCCAGGAATGCGATGTTATAGCAGATGGGTCATCGCATCCCCAGGACGAACGGGTACAGAGAGAGAGAGGGAGAATTGGCTTTATCCAACTAGTGGGGCTTTTCGATTTTGTTTATTCTATGGAATCACATCAGATTTAGATTACTGAGAGATTGATCTCAAGTTCATTTAAGTGTGTTACAAAATTTATTAAACTTAGTCAGACAATGTACTTGTGTGCCCAATCCAGTGTTCATGTTAATCGTATTAGTATAATATCATGTTAGTTATAAGACATTTTTACTATACCCAAGTGAATGCAGGAATTGAGACATTGTGATGTGTTGTTGTCTAACGTCTCTATATTAAACCTATATTGAAAATATAACTATGTTGCCGGAAGATTTAGCGAAGGTGTTAGGAGAGTTACAGACGGGTATGTCTGGTATTGCAGAAACTATTTCTAAGATGGAAACGGAAGTTAAAGAACAAATTAATAATTCAGAAGCTAGATTAGAAGCTAAATGTAAAGAGAATGTACTAGCATTACAAACTAGTAATGAAGAAAATTTAAAATCATTGCAGACTAGTACTGAAGATAATTTAAAGTCATTAGAGACTAGGTTACAGTCAAATAGCAAAGATGAGTTGAGGTTATTAGAAACAAGGCTACAGTCAAATAGTGAAGCTAACTTGAAGGACAATTTTAAATCATTAGAAGAAAGGTTACAGTCAACTAGTGAAGAAAATTTAAAATTATTACAGTCAAATAGCAAAGATGAGTTGAAGTCATTAGAAACTAGATTACAGACTAGTACTGAAAATCATTTAAAAGCTAGTGAAGCTAACTTGAAAGATAACTTTAAGTCATTGGAAGAGAAATTACAGTCTCGTAGTGAAGAAACTAACACTGAATTAGAAAACAAGTTAACTAGATTAGAGAATAGTTTAACGTTAAAGAATAATGAGATGCTGAAGACTTTACAATTAGACATAATTGCAGTAAACATGAAAGGAGAGGAAAATGTTCAAATATTAAAAAAAAATATTATTGAATTAGAAAGTAGAGGAGAAGAAAATATTTTTACTTTAAGAACAGACGTTATGTCCATACAGAAATACATTAAATCAGATGTATCGAAGTTGAGATTCGACATCGATGGTTTAGTGGCAGATGTAGGCAAAATTCAAGAGTGGTCTACCGAAGTATCTTTCGAGACTAAGATTAAAGGTCTAGAAACGAATCTAGGTAACGAGATTAAAGATTTAAAGACAGTAATTGGGACCATTAAAGAGGAAGTCTTAGGAGAGGTCAATTCTAATTTAAAATCATTAGAAAATCAATTGCAGAAAGATATTAGGAAGATAGACGACGATATAGAGCAAAAGGTTAATGAAAACTTAGCTTTATTTAAAAATAGAGTCGGTGCAATTGTGGAAGAACGGTATAGTGAGGTCGATGCCGAAGCAAAAGAGAAACGTGAAGGGTTAGATGAAAAATTAATCGCAGGTATGGCAAACTTAGAAGCGAGGTTTACGGAAAACAAGGAAGCGATGAAGATAGATTCAACTCTATTTAGAACAGATGTTGATCTGTTAAAGGAACAAGTCGCGTCAGTAAAGAACACGTGCGAAGGAAAAATTGACAAGTTAAGAAACGACTTAGACGAGAGTAACAAAACGCAGGATGTTACATCGTTAGATGAATTGAAGACTCAGGTCAAGAAATTAGCAGAAGACAGGATGACTAAACTAGAATCCATGTTTAACAGTTTCACCAGTCAGAATATAACATCAGGGGAAACATTGATGAATCAGACAGCGATAGACCGCAGTATGACTAATCAAGAAGCGAGCATGGGAGACGACCGTCAAATGCAACCGAATGTGACATTCGAAAGGGCTAGTTCAACCCCTCAGGATAATCCAAGTTCGAATAGGAGTACGTTGGGTCCAAGCGAACGATACTCAGGTCCAGTCACCATTATTAGGAATCTGGATGACAAGCAGAGAAAGTTTTCGGGAAATACAGGAGTCACACCAGTCGAATTTCTGCGAGATATTCGAGACTACATGGCGGAACATAGGGTAGCCAAAGAAAGAGAGCTAAGGATAGTCGAACGCGCCTTAGATGGATCTGCGCTTACGTGGTTTAGAGCGTTCAGAAGCAATTTTGCGAACATGGAGCAATTTGCCATGGCTTTCTTGAGGAGATTTTGGAGTGCCGAGGATCAACTTAACGTAAGAGCGGAGATGTACTCAAAGCGCTATTCTACGTCACATCCGACGCATTATGCCAACTATTTCACGTCACAGCTGGCTAAATTACAGTTCCTTATTCCTCCATTGCCAGAAGAAGAGCTTTTGCAAGCTATAGCGAGACAGTTACCGATTGAGGTACAGCGATCACTGATAGCGTCGGGAGCCAATACACTGGAGCACTATGACGACATTTTACGGCGATTGGACTATACAAGCGCTCAGGTTACGCCTAGAAGTAACAGAAACGACAACAGAAACACCCAAGAAGTGAATGCGGTAGTCGTAGACAATGCAGCTCAAACGGACAGAAGGGATTCCTGGGAAAACCGACGGAACGAAGGGAATCGAGGAAACATCCGTAACGCTCGAGGAAATGATCGATATAGAGGACCATATGAGAGGCCATACGATCAAGAAGCGAGAGATAGCCGATATAGGAATTATAACCAGAATTCCAGATATCAGGACAGGAATCGATATAACAATAGATATCGAGGCAGAAATAACTGGAGCCAAGGTCAACAGTATAATGGGAACGACAGGCAGGATGGCCGAAGAAACGATCCTAACGACAGACGGGATAACCGTGGACATGAGAGGTCGAGGCAAGAAGATAGACAGCCCAGTGCACCACTCGAGGAGACAGTGAGAGATGTCAATCGAGCGAGCACGAGTGGCGAAGGAAAAAAAAACGTCAAATTAACTCTAGAGAAAAATGCAAATCATTGGGAATCGATCGTCATCGTGGAAACGTATCAGGTCAAGGACGAGGATTTAATCGAGGAGGAAGACATAGTACAACGGGAAAATAGACATGAATTGCCAGTTATTAGTGTGGAAGTCATGGGAAAAGAAATAAAGACACTTGTAGACACAGGGGCTATGGTGAGCTTGATATCCATAGGTTGCCTGGATGAATTGAAACTATTAGGAGAAATTACAATGTTGCCAACTGTTGTTAGCAAAATTCAAGGGGTGATCCCAGACAGGAGTATGAAATGTAAAAGTCAGGTACTTTTAGATGTTGGGATTGGAACCAGAAGTTTTGAACAGATGTTCCTAGTAGTGGGTCAACTACATTTTGATATGATCCTAGGAGTGGATTTCTTAAGTGAGAGTGGCCTGATCATAGATATGCAGAGTAGGCGCATGTACTTTCAAGAAGGGGTCATGGAAAATCAGGAATCGGAGATGACATTCTTTAGAGAGGATATATTGGATGAGATTGTATGCAGCGTTGAAAGGTCTATAGACGATAAAATTGGCATGACAAGTAAAATAAATCCAGAAATTAAGGGGCAGTTTGATCAAGTAATTTCAGAATATGAGGACATATTCAATGACAAACCAGGTCTCATAGAAAATTTTACCTACAGCATCAAGTTGATGGATGACAAACCATACCATAAAAATTTATATCCCATTCCGGATAAATGGAAGGAGGAAGTTAGCATAATGATAAGCGATACGGAGAAAGATGGAATAATTAAGAAAATGCCAACTGCTTATTTGAATCCTTTAGCTGTTGTCAAGAAACCTAACGGTAAGCTGAGGATATGTCTAGATGCTAGAGTCCTTAATGAAAGAGTCCTTCCTGAACATGACAGACCACCTGTTATTCGTGAATTGTTACGCCGATTCAGAGGAAAGAGTTTCTTCTCGACAATCGATCTGACTAGTTCATATTATCATGTTGAGCTAGCAGAAGACTGCAAACAATACACAGGGTTCTTGTTTGACCATAAAACATATGTATTCAATAGGTTACCTTTTGGAGTGAAAAATAGTGGTCCGGTGATGATCCGAGCACTAGATGAAAATTTGTCAGATGCAGTTAAGGAGCATGTGGTAAGCTATATTGATGACCTGATTATAGCCTCTGAGACAGCGGAAGAACATATCAGGCACCTTCAAATGCTTTTTGAAGATCTTAGGAGAACGAACTTCAAGGTGAATTTCAATAAATGTCAGTTCTTTCATGAAGAAATTGAATTTCTTGGACACAGAATCGATGGAGATGGTTATAGGCCCAATCCAAAGAAGATCATGGCAATTTCAGAGTTTCCAACACCACGAAAGATTAAAGAGGTACGGCAGTTTTTAGGCATGTGTCAGTTCTTTTCAACACATTGTCCTGAATATACTGAGACGATGGCACCTCTGCAGGATTTATTAAGGAAGGGAAATCGATGGAAATGGGACGATAGATGCAATCAAGCGTTTTTAGCGGCCAAGAAAATGCTGATCCAAAATATCAAGCTTGAGTATCCTGATTTTACAAGAAGATTTTTTGTAGAGACAGACGCATCCAAAATAGGCATTAGTGGGATCCTATATCAGTTGGATGATGACAAGAAACATAGGTATTTAGCTTTCACCAGTCGCAAGCTTAGGAATTGTGAGAAGAATTACTATGCAACTGAGTTAGAGGCATTAGCAGTGGTTCGTGCTCTTAAAACGTGGAAGAAGGTGTTGTTTGGACATGACATAACAGTGATCACAGATCATAAAGCCCTCCAATTTATTATGAAGACAGACTTAGCGAGTGACCGCATCACCAGATGGGCTCTGTTCTTACAGCAATTTAACCCAACTGTTGTACATAGACCTGGGAAGTTAAATCTGTTAGCAGATGTGTTGAGCAGAAACCCTTGTGAAGAAGTAATTGTCAACCATATAAATTTGATTCAAGAGGATAATGGTACTCTAGAAAAGTTGAAGTTGTTAGCGCAAACTCAGAAGAGATATGCACCTTTGCGAAGAATTTACCGTTTTTTAACACGCAGGATGGACAACACTGATCCGGATTTTCAAAGAACTGAGATAGAGGCTAGAAAATATCATATTATGGGAGGTGTTATATGCCAATATATCGACCAGGATCATACTAAACTTAGAGTAGTGATCCCCCCCCCCAAGCTTGTCAAACCAGTTATTTGGATGATACACCGAACTGCAGCTCATGTAGGTGTAGACAAGACTTTGGCTCTCGCTCAAGAAACTTTCGTTTGGAAACAAATGGGACAAACGATTCGCGACGTCATAAAGACCTGTGACAGTTGTCAGCGAAGTAAATACTCATCTAAGTTAATGAAAGAAGTTCCTAGATCAATATTACCCAGCAAGCCAAGAGAACTTTTCGCGACGGACATTTTCGGTCCGATTCCTCGTTCAACGAAAGGCAATCAGTTCGTTTTGGTAACAGTTGACGTGTTTTCGAAATACGTATCTCTATGCCCTATACAGAAAGCTACATCCAAGTACGTGATAAACAGACTTGAGAAAACAGTTATTCCGAGCATGGGGAAACCTGAAGTTTTGTTGAGTGACCATGGATCGCAATTTACTAGTATGGAATTTTCTACTGCTATGGAACGTTTAGGAATAAGGCATGTGTTTAATTCTGTACGGTATCCAGAGGGAAATCCCGCCGAAAGAATTATGCCGGAGATAAGTAAACTGTGTCGCTTATATGTGTCAAGGCAACACCATAGATGGATGGAAGTGATACCCATCATTAGCCAATGCTTGAATTCCACAGTACATGAAAGCACAGGACAGATTCCGTCCATGCTTCATCATGGATTGAAACCGGATAGACCATGGGACCGAGTCGTGAGGGCACCAGTAGATCCTCAACCCACACAAGAAAGAAGAGTCGAGATGGCAGGAGAGAGGCTCAGAAGACAGGCGGAGAAGAGAGCCAGAAGACAGGCAGGAAGGAGGTTCCACGAGCCATTTCAAGAAAATGATGAGGTGCTGATTAGGAAGCCAGTCACTTCGAACCTTCAGCTGAAGATCTACCATAAATTCGCTCCATTGTACGCTGGACCGTTCCGTATTGAACAAACATACCAGAATAATAGCTACAAGATTGTCAGAATGGATACTGATGAAGTTGTAGGAACTTTTAATGCAGCTAGCATCAGGAAATACCATCATGCTGAGTAAGGGAATTGTAGAGCTATCGTGTACATGTATTATATATAGAATGTCTGAGAGTGTATTTTTTTTCTCAATCCTGATAAAAAAGGAGATGTACGGGAGAGATGTACCCGATACCTAGTTTAGGCTATCGGCTACGCCAGCAGACATTAAGCTGTAGTTGAGATTTTTGGAAGAGCTCTTAAAAGATAGCGCACCGATCGCGTCAAGAAGAATGCCAAGATGACGTAGGAGGTCAAGAATCAAGGAGGCATTGATATCTGTGAGAAGATGGAATTATGAATAAAGATGTGAAGCTTTATTGAAATATTTATGGAATCATAGCAATTAAACATCTTAGAAGAGGATATATAACATGCATTATATGTGGAAATAATTTTATGGAAGTCAGATAACCCTTAAGTTATTTTATAACGGAATAGCCGAGATGATCTGGGTTCGAGACTATGACCGTGACGTGAGAGCACAGTGGTGGGGGACTATACCACGTGCCTGCGCCGAACACATAAGCAAGAAGACAGTGTCAGCACATTCAGTTGAGCTCAATCAGACGAGCAGGTAGGAGCAGCTCTATAGCGCAAGTGAGACGCACAGTGAAGGTCACGTAACATACAGAAACTGTCACGGCAAGAGTGTAGGCGACAGTTCCTGCATCGCCGAGCAGCGAAGGCCAGGCGGGTCATTGATCCAGGCGGGCTGGCCGAGGAAGCGATTACAGACGGCCGGGATATGTCAGAACCGCACTGCAAGTAGTTGAAGGCTTTATTTCAAGCGACATTTCGACGCAGTTTGAACATAGCTTTTATGAATAGCTTCATGACTATGCTGTTCTATAACACATTCGAAGCTGCTTTAACTATTTCAAGTAAACGGAATGTTGTTAGCATAGGCACAGATGAACATTAGATCGTGCATTAATAAGATTTATTTCTTATGCGTTTTCATGAATTACCAATTACAGACAACTACAGGGTGTTTCGTAATCTTGAACACTCTCAAGTAAAATTTTTATTTTACGAAAGTGGGACTTAGCAGTCATTTGAGATTGAACTTGCAATACTCAAACTGAACATTTAACGGAACAGTGGCGTAACTTAGAAGAGGAGTAGGGGGTCCGCTGTTTCCATGAACATTTTCGAGAAGGAGTTGGACAATATCCGCTATGGGTAATCCGAAGTTCAACATGTCCGAGTAGACGCAAATAGAGACAAGATGGCACCGCAGAGCGATGGATTCGATTCCTGACGAGAGGAGTCCAGCAGCTGATTCACTTGGGATTTCGAAGGCAATCGTCATTTCATGGATGGAATGATATTCACGCCGATCTTTCGAGAAATTCTTTATGTAGGGAAAATCGACGATCTTGGAAATTTAATTACAGCTGATTATGAAAGGTACTGTAAGAGTCATAACTACCTAATGCGATTATTTTCATGAATACTGGGCACACATGTATATTTTTTCTAATAGGAGTGATATGATTATTAAGACATGGTTTGACTTTATATACTTCGAATTTGCTAGAATATGGAGTGACCATATGATACGGCAGGCATCATTATACGAAATTCTCACCATTGATTGGCTTTATTAAGCAGATGTTTGGTCTTTTAGACCTTTTTTCCAGCTAGGATATTTTTCATGAATAGTTTTTTTTGTGTAACGAGTATTTCGAACTCGTGATCTGCAATTGATTATCAAAAATTACTTCGTCAGTTCATTGCATACTAGCGAGTGTGTATTATTCATCATTAGGGATTTTTTTCCATTGGATTGTTTGGAGATATTAAGAAGTTATTCACTTTAGTGAATGAACATCGCTTTTATATGACAACTAGAAACTTGTTGATTCCTATCTGGTACATTCACTCATATAGACTACGAGATGGGGTCCTTCGTATTTATACGATTGTATGGTGGCTACTCATCTTACCCATCGTTAAGGGAACTATCATCCAAGTCGACGGGGCGAGGTCTTTCGTATTTATACGACTGTACGGTGGTTACTCATCTTACTCGCCATTGAGGGACTCATTTTTATCATCCGAGTGTACACGAGATGTAAGTGAATCAAACAAGGAACTACTAGTCACATATCAGTCGAAATTTTGTTAAATAAAGTAACGATAAATGTCAACAGGATTGCATTTAGTAATTCTTGTTTGCCAATCCAATATTTTGTTGCTATACTCTTTTGAGAGTAATTTCAATTTAACAGCTGTTACAGCTGATGCTTTGATGATTTTTTTATAATTGTGTTTGATACCTTTGAGAAGGATTTAAAGTAATTGAATCTTGTAAGATTAATCATTAATGGTCAGAATTATTTTAAGGCAGATCAGTATTGCAGATTTTGATATGAGATTATAGCACATTGGTGTTTTTTCTGTGATGTGAATTATAAGAATTGTAAGAGAATTTATGCTATTTGAAAGCAGATCTTAAATTACTGAAGTAATATTTTTCGAATTGTTTAAGAAGTTGTCTAGATGTGATCAGAGTAATTACAGTTATTGGAGATTGTGTGCGTTGATAATTTGAAGCCAGTTATATATTTTTTGTAGATCATGCAACATGGTTAAGTGAAGTTTGTGGTAGGCATTTTGTGGAAGTTGCCATGTGATAGTTGCAACGTTGATAATGTATTTTGAAGCAGACATGAGGTCGTCGTACCCAGTCTAGCGTAATTGTTGAGATTCATGCTGTATGTGCTGAATATTTATGGAGTTTTGTGGAATAATTGTTGTATTCAAATGTGATATTTGAAGTACTGAAGAAATGTAATATCGTTGTGGATAGTTAGATCCAACGTGATGTCGTGGATGCAATAATATTTTTTGGCATGTTAAATTAAATACGAGATATAACTTGGAAGTGATAAAACTGTAAGACAACGTTCTATAAACCTTATTAAACAATTTGTTAGGAAATTAAACAAATAAATGAAGTTGATAATACAAGATTTTCTGAGAATAATAATTAATGAAATAATAATCTGAGATTTAAGCATATTAACGATCTGACCTAATGAAATAAAAATCAGAATGACTAGATGAAATAATGAAAAACTAAATAACCAGATGATTGAAATTTAAATAAGTTGATAAATTAAATTTTGGAACAAATCGATGAATTAAATAAATGGATGAATTAATGATTGAATAAATAAACTGATTTAAATAAATTAATAGACGATTGTAATGATGATGAATAACTGGATTAGAAGGTGATAATTAATTAAAGAAGCTGATGATTAATGAATTTATATGGAATTAAATAAATTTAATTGAGAGATAACTTGAAGGAATTGCAACTTGAGTTGAGGATTTAAGTGATGTAATGGTGATGAATTAACGATTCTGACAGAAATATGTAGAATTTTGAAGTGAGAATTAATGTGAGCAATATTTAATTTTGATGATGACGATAATGATGACCAATGAGAATTTGAATTTTCTGTAATTCACAGATAAGAGATTATGAATGACAATGTAAATAGTGTAAATTAATTATTCAATGTTTAGGAGCATTTGATTAACATGTTCAACATTCAAATTATGCCATGCAAACCATAAAATACGTGATGTTTAATATATGTGATTATTATATGTGTATGTTTAGACAGATTAATAACTTTATTAAATCCACATTGATGTTATATTAAAGAGAAATTAGGTCTCAGGTTTCACAAATGTCAGTGACGAAAGACATAGTGCTACAGTGATCCTGAGAACCCAAGAGAACTTTATAAATTTTTCTTGTTATGTGGATAAAAATAATTTTGGATTAGAAAAGAGATGGTTCGATTTTTGGACAATGACAATTTAACTTTGGCATTCGACCATACTCTTAGGTAGGAATTATATTTAAAATGTCTGTCTGACTATCAAAGTAAAATAAATTTGTTTTTATCTTAGTTGTGATCTGATGATGGTGTGATGTTCCTTTTTCTTTCCTTATCTTGAGTAAGGCTTATCCGGAAAGGAAGTGGTTTGCTAGGAATTCAGTTGATGGCGCCCATTTATATTTGCATTATTTTTATTAAACTTAAGCCCGTAACGACCCTAGAGATATTTTGTCTCGTGATACCCACTGCTTTTTCGATAACTCAGCTGAATTTCCGACACATTCCTTATTTGACTAGAGGTTCATTTAACTCCGCTCTGTCCTGGAACTCCAGGAATGCGATGTTATAGCAGATGGGTCATCGCATCCCCAGGACGAACGGGTACAATACTAGGCCAAAATTCAGACCAGAGACCAGTATACTTTCTAATCCCTTTTCCTTGGCAGAACTAAATGACGCTATAAATATCAGCAAAAATGGAAAGGCTCCTGGTGTAGATGAAATCTGTATTCAACAAATCAAGAACTTTGGACCTGTTACTAGAGAATGGGTACTCAATCTATTTAACAATTGCATTCGAACCTGCAGAATACCCAAAATCTGGAGGAAATCGAGAGTTATAGCATTCCTCAAACCAGGAAAAGATCCCCATGATCCTAAAAATTACAGACCAATATCCTTGCTCTGTCATTTATTCAAGATCTTAGAACGAATGGTTCTGGTAAGGCTTGCAAAAATAGTTGAACCACTTTTGATCCCCGAGCAAGCTGGTTTTAGAAGAGGGAAGAATTGTACATCACAAATACTCCATTTGACCCAATATATTGAAGATGGTTTTGAAAATCGAAAAATAACTGGGGCAGTCTTCATCGACCTAACTGCGGCCTATTACACAGTTAACCACCAAATTCTGTTGAGTAAACTTCATAAGATGACCAAGGACAACAAGCTGACTGAATTTTTTCGATGTCTTCTTGAAAATCGAAGATTCTTTGTAGATTTCCAAGGGCGACATAGTCGTTGGAAGAATCTCCGGAATGGCCTACCTCAAGGTAGTGTTTTGTCTCCAATATTATTTAATATTTACTCGAATGATCAACCCTTGCCAGAAGGAACTAAAAGCTTCATCTATGCAGATGATCGAGCTATTCTCACCCAGGGTGATCAGTTTGAGAGTGTTGAACGGAGATTAATGGCAGCCTTAGATGAACTGAGTCCATACTACAGAGAAAACCATCTAAAGCCTAACACCTCAAAGACGCAAGTTTGCGCTTTTCACTTAAAGGATATGCAGGCAAGAAGAAAACTGAAGATTTTCTGGGAGGGTGCTCTTTTGGATCATTGCTCTACACCTAAATATCTAGGGGTAACTCTGGATCGTGCACTCACGTATGAACAACATTGTGGTAACACGAAGCACAAAGTATCTACGCGAAATTCCATTCTTCGCAAGTTATGTGGTACCAACTGGGGAATGCAAGCTCAAACAATGAGAACTACTGCTTTAGCACTGAGCTACTCTGCAGCAGAATATGCATGCCCTGTTTGGTATAGATCATGTCATGCCAAACAGGTAGATATTGCTTTAAATGAAACTTGTCGGCTTATAACTGGTTGCCTAAGATCTACACCTTGTGACAAGTTATATTGCTTGGCTGGCATTGCTCCCCCAGATATTAGACGTGAAGTAGCTGCCAAACATGAAAAATCTAAAGTAGAAGTTTCCCAGACACATCCTCTACATAATTATCAACCTGCTCAACAACGATTGAAATCTAGGCGAAGTTTCCTACACTCTACTGAGTGCCTGTCGGATTCACCTCAATCATCAAGGCTAACTTCCTGGAGATCCAGAAACAATAATCTCAATGGATGGATGGTTCCATCTGAAACTCTTCCTGCCGGTTATGAAGAGTCGTGGCCTACATGGAAGAGTCTGAACAGGCTGCGGTCTGGGGTCGGTCGATCTAGGACCAATATGAAGAAGTGGGGCCTTTCCGATGAGTCAACCTTTTGCGCCTGCGGAGAAGAACAAACCATGGCGCACCTTCTCCATTGCAACTCCTGCCCTCTCATTTGCACTATGCAGGATGTAGTTCAGGCCACACCAAATGGACGAGATCTTGCCAAATTTTGGTGCGATGTAATTTAATTGTTATTTTGAAAGTACCTTTAGTGTGTTTTTATTTTAAAAAAGTTATCTATGCTAATTATACATGATGTATTGCTTCTGATACGAATAAATAAATAGTATAGAATTTACATGCATTTTAAAATTGGACCTATCAGCAGGCTTAGAATCATGTTGGCTGCACTGGCGTAGGCCTATATTAGTTACTCCAAATTAATCTAGAATACCAGGCACTTTACGTGTCAAAGTTTAGAGCTATTGGCTTGCATACTTTCTGATGTATTGATATTAGGGTATCAAAAATAGAGACAGCATTTACAAACAGTTGGCAGCCCTGGTTACTCGTAAGTATCGGCATAGTCATATCTGTTATGGCGCACATTGCACACACGAAATGTAATTGAAATCCAAATGATAGCATAGAAGTTACATGTGTTTAAAGTTGGACCTCTCATCAGGCTTAGAATCATGTTGGTAGCACTGACGTACTGTATATAAGTTACTCCAAATTAATATAGAATGTCAGGTATTATACGTGTGCATAGTTTAAAGCTGTCGGCTTGCATACTTTCTGATATATGGGTATTTGGATAAAAAAAATGAGAGCATTTATTAACAGTTGGCAGCCCTGAAGGTCCTTGAGAATGCGCTCAGTCGTATCTGTTTATGTACACATAGCACATACAAAATTTGGTTGAATTACAATTGATAGTGTAGAAGTTATATGCATTTAAAATTGGACCTTTCAGCAGGCTTATACTCATTTTGGCAACACTGCCATGTATGGCCTCCTGGAAATTAAACAGCAATATTATTATATATACGTGTTTCAATATTGAAATAGCTCCCATTCATACTTTCCAAGATATCCAACAAGGAGCTCAAATTTCAATTGCGATTTTTCAGAAGTTGGTAGCACTGACATCATTTTCAAATATGGCCGTGAGATATTCAGGTATAGATCTTTACTCCTACCAATTTCGATTGCTCCAGCCGTTTAGGAGTTGATATGGGGTGGACACACACACACACACACACACACACACACACACACACACACACACACACACACACACAGACAGACAGACAGACAGACGGACCGACAGACAGACAGACAGACAGACAGACAGACAGACAGACAGAAGGACAGACAGACAGACAGACACACATTTGCCCGATCTCATAAGTCTACTTTTTCCTCATTTTTGCAAAATGTGAAAAGTAGGCTAAAAATGATTTATGTCCCTATGCTGGATTACATGTAGTGTGGAGTACGCAATGCAGTCGTCAATCATGTTCGGTGTCAAATTGCAGGTAATGCTACAGATATGACGGTGTAGGTGTAGTCTTCGATAATAAATACGCTGAGGTAATATTTGTCATCTTATTAAACGTATGGACAGTGCGATTGGTTGAAGAGATATTGAGTTTCTTCTAGGATACATTGCTTCCCTAAATTAGACTATTTAATTCTTCGTAGAATTTCTAAGTTCCGGGTTATTTTTGCGAAGGTTTCTATGATTCATGGAAAATGGAATTTAAAAAGAAACAGTTCATTAATTATAATGTTTTCCTTTGTAGCAAATGTAATGCATAGTTGTTATAAGCAACGCTTACTAAATCAATATACTTCCTTATTTCCATTTTACCATGTTTTCTTCACTTTCATAAAATACTGAAGTGGAAGGTAACGCTGAATAAGAGCTCATTGTACGATAAAAGTTTCTAAATACTGAAATTGGCCAAAATACATTTTCTAATGATGAAAAATAAATTAGGAAATGATGTAGTAATAGATTGATCTTGTTGGGAGCCCTCGGGCGTTCAATAAAAAATGACCAGCTACACAAAAACAATTCTGTTCAAAAATCAGTAGGCCTAATTCAGAGTTGGATTTGTTATTATTTACAAGAGGGGATCCTGGTTGTATGAGTACTATGGAACACGACAACCACTTTTAACACCAAATACAGTATGTTACATTCTTACCTTTGCTACCTTCCGGTACGTAAATAAACATGCGATGCTTTTCCCAATGCCGTATAAATTACGAAAATGTGTGTCAAAACCCTCCTTGAAAATCATTTCCCCACCTACTCCTATCACCTTCCATTACGAGTTCCTCTGTTTACAGACTACAGTCAACTGATCGAGATGTTGCTTTCACGTCACAGTGCAGGCGCAGTGAGACAATGTGCAGTTTATTGTATATATGCTCGAAGCGTACAGTTCATGAGCATCTGATGACCCAGGCTCATTCTTGGCATTATCGATAGTCTCGCTGTCATGGCTGACACAGATCTGTCAAAACTATTCCTCATGTAATATATGTTCATGATGATAATTTGTTGTTTGAAGGGGCCTAACATCTGAGTTATGAACCACTCGACATACAAACATGTGTCTCGTCGTGGCTTTTCAGTCGGAAGGACTGAGGTTCAAATCTTGGGAGTGCTGGTTTTTCTGAAATATTATTTATAATATTTTACGTAGTGTGTCAACCACTTAAGGTATTTATTCGTCTATCAGTCTTTTCCCCTTTCTTGATTAAAAACTATTAAACATGTTGATGTGCGTAAAGTGATTTTCATTACTAAGAAAACGTTACAAGAGGAACTAGCAGATGGACATTAGAGAGAAAAAAAAGCTTAAAAGATAAGTGAATGCTGATACAATTTTTAACTAAATCCATGCGAACATTACCAAAATTGTACAAATTACAACCATAGTGCATTTTGGTAATATAGGGGTTTTAATAATAATAATAATAATAATAATAATAATAATAATAATAATAATAATAATAATAATACCAAATTGACCATGTCGCAATCTCCAAGAAAAACATTAAAGACATTTTGAACGGCAAGGCTCGTAAAGGCGTCTTTGAATCAGAATCTTCTCCAAATAAAGACAAAATTCTAACCAAATAGAAGACAAAAATGCCCACCCAAAAATTTCAGACCAGATCCGGAATATCTGAAACTCCACAAGGAAGAAATCATTTTGAAAATCAATCAGGAGGAATCAGCACACTGGAGGATACTAACGGGGAGAATTCAGGTAGCCATGAAGCTAGGACAACCACCTCGCTTCAGAGAACATCGCTAGTGGAACACAATTTGCGATCAAGCAGTTGACAATCGCATAAATGTTTGAAAAAAAATTCACAGTAGCCAAACAAAGGAAAACTGGGAGAACTTTCTTACCACTCAAGAACAGGCCTCAAAACTAATTAGGAAAGAAAAACGAAGGTATGACAACAACAGAATCCACGAAATTCAGCAGGATTTCACCAAAAATAATACTAGAAATTTCTACAAGACATTTAGAGAATATCTACGGGGATACCAAGCACCCAGTCTGTGCTTCAAGAGAGACGACGGCTCATTGGAAACTAACTCCAAAAAATAATTGCAAAATATTTCAACTCTCTTCTTAACTGTGAACCACTGTAACCTTCATGCATCTGTGATTGCATAAATTTTACATATTTATTCCAACAAGATTTTATTCATGTTTCAAAACCGGTGTGAGAATAGATGTTGCTTGTTGAACAGGCATAACAAAGGGAGGTTCGTACGTGCCTTAAAGTAACTTTCACCCAGCGCAAACAATGACGGTAGGGAGAGAAAGCTAAACATCTGGATACCAAATGCGCTCAGACTACGCGCGAAGGTCGTTCAACTAAGCGGGTAAATGCGAAAATTTCAACGATCACTCACCAAATAAACCCCGCCCATTTGAAAGGAATTGGAGCAGTAATTAAAATACAGAAACAGGAATTATACCATCGTATAGGAGACAATCCCAGCCTCTCAGAAGTATCGTCAAAATTTAAATTGGATCATTCTGTGATTTTTGCCAGAATTAAAATGAAATCAGGGGGTGGATTCAAAACTACCAATAGCAGCGAGGGACGCGAGACGCGACCAAATCCCGCCGAAATTAAGGAACAATGAAGGAAATTACGGAGCTCATTATATAAAGATCCAACGATCGGATTTTGGATAAAAAGAAGTCATTGAGACATTAGAAATGAGGACGTTCAAGGGAGCTAGTTTGCATATTCATGTGAGTGTTATTATGGAAATAAATTCTAAAAACTCCCCACTCCAAGTCCCCCTAAGAGAAATCATATAAATAATGGTTGGAGACGCAGCGAAAACAGTTTTCTATTTGGGGCGCTGCTTAGGCGCAAGCCCACGATCGTCGCGGTGGGAATAATTGTACAAGTTTTTATAAGCTTCTTATCTGGGTGCTGTGGAGGCGGAAGCCCGCGCTTGTGGCAACGAGAATATTAACAAATTTTACAAGTTTTATAAGTAGAAGCAGTTATACCTTTGGAATTTGAATGTCGCTAAGTATTCGCGAGTGCGAATTAGAACAGTGCATATCATGACAGTACGCAGTTATAATGATAGGGATAGCCGTACGAGCTATTAGTAGCTAAATCAGTGGTCTAGGAAGCTATGGAACTATCAGCTGAACTAAGTAGGTTGATGATAGCTATAGGAGATAGGAGCTTCATATGCGAGAACCGTGCATTGTGATAATAATAATAATTCAAAGTGGACCTTTGCTTTGGTGAATTTCGGAAACCGTATGTAAATTATCCTCCTAGCAAGATGAACCAACTGATCAAGAAGACTGATATCAAGGACCAGAGCAGCATCAGGATGTATGAGAGATAAGTAATTATTGTATGGGGCATGTTTGCCATAGCGTATCCCATCATGGGGATCGGATAAGTTTATCTCGATCATAAGCAATTATGATAAAAATAGATATTTTAGGCATAGCAGGCATGTTTTGTGTAGATTTGTGTATTTATCAGTAATGATTATTTTTGTGTGTTTTATAACGTAATTAGTATATGAGCATCAAAATTCTATTTAACTATGTTTTGTTTTGAGAGTGTCAGTAATCTTGCTGAATGCACAGTTAAGGGAATAATTGGTTTGATAGTGCTTATGCACGATATGAACGTAAAAGCTAATTTGGGGAAGACAGCTCGATATTGTGACAAGACTAGTAATGACACTGAAATTATGTGAATAATAAGTATGGTAATTGATGATCACACTAAGGTAAAGGAAGGTAAGACAAAATGGCTGGATGATAATGTAATATTCAGAAATGGTTGAAAGTTGATCCTGGGTTGAGCAGAAATTAATAACGGAGATGGTATTCCCGTGTTCTACGATGATATAAATGGTAAGTGAAATGATTGAGTTCATTGTCTGATGAGAGTGCACTTTAGCTCCGTCGGAAAAGTAATTGTACAGCTCGAACCCCAGGTAGTCAAAAGAAGGTCTTAGGAAGCAGGTATAGGAGGGCGGCCAGCCGTCTGAATTCTAAAAGTAGCAATGAAGGTTATTGCCTGCCCAGCTGGTTAGTGTGGTGAGAGTGTCTGTCACAAGGTCGAGGATGTTATTGTATTCTATGAGGGAAGGTAGTCCGGCTTCCCAGGGTTTCTTCTTTTGTGCCGCTTTAGGAAGCGACGTCTTGTATTGTCATTATTTTGAGTGCATTCATTATAGTTGTTTGTTTATTAACAGTCGCGGGGCACCGGCCGCCGAAGTATTTATTTGTTGCTTCATGTATGTTGACTTGTTCATTTTACCATAATTAACAGAGTCATGGCTCTGAGAGAAGTAATTGTTTTTAAGTTAGAAGTGCACACATGCCTGTGACCTAGAATAAATCTATTGCCTTCATTGTCCGACTCTTGTGAGGAAAGATGATGATTGTACGAGAAAACATGTCCGAGCTCCCAAAAAAAAAAAACAATTTTACAAGTTATAAACATGAGTGCGCATATTTGTTGTGATAGAATGGCTGGGTTATTTAGGCCATAGTTTTGATGAACTAAGTCTGTTGACGTTAATTTTTGAACTTGAAGCAGTGGACTGCAGTAAAATAGATTATTTTTCTTTTTCTGGTTTCAGCCAGTGTGATAAATTATTTTTTGCATTTTTTTGATGTTGATGATTAGAGTAATTAAGGGAGTTTATTTTGTTGTTTATTATCTATGGATGGGAGAAAAGGGAGATGATGTTTTTGTGAATAAAAATTATTTTTATATTAGGAGTTCTCTGACATACTGATTTTAAGTTAAGCCTCCTGTGATCCTCGACGATGTTCCTAGGATGTTTAGAATAAGTTAGAGCCACACCGAACAGACCACTCCCCGAGCTAGAGTCGGCATCCTAGAAGAACACTGAAGGGTACACCACCTCTAGTAAAACTTGACTTCTCCCCTCCAGTATTCATACACTTGGACTCGCAAGCCCCCGACATTGAAGAAATTACGGAGATAATCCGACAACTCAAAAACAACAAAGCACCACGGGTAGATGGGATCATTGCTGAACTCTGGAAACTGAATGATCCCACACTGACGCGGAAACTCCATTCCATAATTTTAGATATTTGGACAACGGAGCAATTACCAGATGACTGGAAATGCGCTCTGATTCACCCGTTGCACAAAACGGGCGACAAGACGGACATAAACAATTATAGAGGAATTTCCCTGCTCCCGGTTGCTTATAAAATCGTTTCCACAGCACTTCTGAACAGGTTAGAACCCCAAATGGATCCACTCATTGGTGACTACCAGGCTGGATTCAGAAAAGGGCGATCGTGTGCTGAACAGATCTGGTGCCTATAAACGACCTTACAAATGAGGAAATGTAGAAATACCGTGATTGCATTCACCGACTTCAGAAAAGCATACGACTCTGTTGACAGCGACACCCTCTTTAAAATCATGGAAGAATTTGGGATCGATCGTAAGACACTCAAAATCATAGAACAGACACTTACAGGAACAATATCCAAAGTGAAATTCATGGGCGAAATATCAGAGCCCTTCGAAATCAAGACTGGAGTCCGTCAGGGGGATGGACTATCCCCAATCCTCTTCAATATGGTTCTGGAGAGGATAATTAGGGAATGGGAACCTCTTATAAAGGGCATTCAAATCGGTATTAACATAGAGAACAGAACTAAATTCAAATGTCTCGCTTTCGCGGACGATATTGCAACTGTCGCAGACAACAGGTCGGAAGCGACTTACGCAGTGGAAAAGCTCCATGAGATAGCACGAAAGACCGGATTACATATCTCCTACCACAAGACCAAATATATGGAGAGAAGGCCAGAAAATAAATCCCCTTTAAACACCAAATATGGTAAAATCTCCCAAGTCTGCACTTTTAAATACCTTGGCGAAATTATACAGCCCTCAGGACTTAATCGAATCGACAATGAAGACAGAATCACTAAGCTCCAGATGGCCTACAGGCTAAAGTGGGCCCTTTACAACAAGAAATGCATTTCGACGAACGCCAAATTACGACATTATAATGCATTTATTCTTCCAGAAGCAACATATGCGGCTGAAACAATAGTAATCAATGGTAATTCCAAGATTAGGGAACTGAAAAAGCAGGAACGAGAAATTCTCCGGAAGATCTACGGAGCAATCAACAGAAACGGCATTTTGATGAAGAGACCTAGTACTGAACTCTATCAAAACACCATTACGATAACAGACGAAATTAGAAAACGCAGAGCCAAATTTTACACTCACATCCACAGGATAGCCACCTCCAGATTGCCCAAGAAACTACTCGGTATCATAACACAGAGCAAATGCGGCACAGAATGACTTAAAGAGGTACAGAGAGACTTACAAGTAATCAGCATACAAAATTTCGAAGACCGAACTGAGTGCCAGACGAAAATCGCGAATGTTAAATTCGAACCAAGATCATTATGACAACTTGGAAAAAGTGGACGGATGAGAGGAAGAGGGAGCATTCCGCGCGAATGAAGAGATTTTGGGAGGGCGGATGAGACACACCTCCAAATGACATCATGTTATCAAGTTTAATCACTCTCCTGTAGGGGAATTTTCGCTTAAATTAATAATAATAATAATAATAATAATAATAATAATAATAATAATAATAATAATAATAATAATAATAATGGATGAAGCTGGTTGGCATCATCTCAACGGTAAGGAAGGCGGAAGAACCAATTGGGGAAGATTGGTCTCCTCAGCCTTGGAAGGCAACCAATCTACGGGAGACAACCCTAATTCAAACCTACTGGAGCTCACAACCTCGGTAGTAACTTGATCAGGGGGTTAAACCTCTGATCCCCCTAACCAATCTTCAACTAAAGAATGGAAAGTAAACGCACGGAATTAACTACCCCAGGTGGTATCAAATCCACCTCCGCTCTCGGCGGTTTTAGTGGGCCTTTGGAGTCTGGGGAGCCCACACCAACATGCTTTAAGGACGGGTCGGAGCGTCCTGGAACCACTAACAACAAGATCAGACATAAGCAACAGATCTACTTCGCCACACTGAACATCAACTCGCTACTTAAGATAGGCAAACTGAAGCATTTAACAGACACTTTGACTAATCACAAGATACTGCTCACAGCAATACAGGAAAACAGATATACTGATGAACATGCCTTTGACTCCCAGGGCTACCGTATTTTCAAAGGAAAGGTAGGACGTAGGAGAATGAAGAACATACCACACCTGGGGACTGGTTTTATTGTAAGCCATAAGATACTGGATTCAGTTATTGACTTCAGCTCACTCAATAGTCGAGTGTCTTTAATAACCTTCCGGTGCACAAACAAGGTCTACACTGTAGTAAATGTCCATGCACCCATCAATGAGGACAATAAGCGTAACCGTGAAAATAATGACAAGTTTTGGGAAGAACTAGAGGACATCATATGCAAGGTCCCAGAGCGTCATACAATCATCTTACTCGGTGACTTCAACGCCCTGCTAGGGAAAGAACGCAAGTACAGAGACATTGTGGGAGATTTCCCGGCCCACACAAGGACAAATAGGAATGGAGAGCGCCTAGTAGGACTTTGTAAGGCCTTCAACTTGGTAATGAAGTCAACGGCTTTCAAGAGACTGCCAAGGAAGCAAAAGACCTGGACATCACCAAACTGTCTCTTGGGAGAATTCCAAATAGACCATGTTGCCATCTCAAAGAAGTCCCATAGAGAGATCCAGAATGTTCGAGTGTTAAGAGGAGCAAATTTGGACTCCGACCACTATCTCTCCAAGGTCAAGCTAAGATTTCTACCTCGGAATACTAAAAAAACAAAGTCACACAAACTTACTAAGTTTGATTTAGAAAAACTTTCAAATTACAACCAGTTCACGGAGAAAATGGAAACCCTGGAATGTAAAACCTGGGATGAAGTGAGGGAGAACCTAGTGAAAGTTGCCACGGAGATTGCGCCATTACTGAAGCAGAAGAAGCATGCCTGGTGGACGACTACCTGTGATGAAGCGGTGACACAGAGACAAGCAGCCTGGCTTAAGTGGAACTCACAGAAGACACAAAACAACAGGGATAAGTTCATAGAGCAACGAAAGTTAACTGCCAGGATCATCCGACAAGTAAAACGGCAGTTCACAAAGGACCAACTGACTCAGTTGGATGACGATTTTAAGAAGAACAACACCAGAAATTTCTACAGAGGCTTTACACGGAACCTCAGCCGTTATAGGCTAATCCTCCCAGCCTCCACTTCAGAGGACCAGATGGACAGATAGCCTATAGTGATATGGACAATTGCCACCTTTTGGCCAAGTACTTCGAGAATCTCCTTAACTGTGAATCACCTGACACATTCTTCACTTATCAAGACACCATCAGGCAACCAAACTCTCAGCCACCAACCAAAGAAGAAGTGATAGACATCATCAAGCATTAGGTGAAGACTCAATTGTAGCGGAACTATGGAAACGAGCTGGGAATAGGACTATAGGCAAGTTGACAGAAATCTTCCATGACATTTGGGAGACTGAAACATTGCCTAGTGACTGGACCTCTGCTTTGATTCATCCCCTACATAAAAAAAAGGAGACTTGACCGACATCAACAACTATCGAGGAATCTCGTTAGTACCTGTGACATACAAGATCTTTTATAAGGCCTTATTAAACAGAGCTGAACCCCAGCTAGACCCTCGACTAGGAGAATACCAGGCAGGATTTAGAAAAGGACGCTCTTGTACGGAACAGATACTGAACTTGAAATCAGTGCTACGGCAAGCAAAAATAGCTAGTAAGAAATATGTCATCATTTTTGTTGATTTTAAGAAGGCGTATGATTCGGTTGACAGACCTACTCTCATGAAGATCCTGCAAGAACTAGGACTAGACGAGAAGACACATAACCTTATCCAACAGACTTGAAAGAACACCATGTCACGAGTGAAGTTCAGATGAGCCCTCTCTGAAAGTTTTGAAATTAAGTCAGTGTAATTGTATCTTATCGTGTGATATAAGTTTCCGGGAGGGCGCCAATTCATAGAATACTACGAATGAATATAATCTTAATACTGACACAAGAACTCATTCATCTCAAGGTGTGGTATGTCTCCGACACCAACCAAGACACTTCAGTAAACAAGGCAGCTTAATTATATACTGCAACATAACTATAAATCATTGGAATGCTACTTACTATTTTGTGGACTTAAGGGATGTATAATTAAATTGTATCAATAATGCCGTCACAACAAGATACAATTTCCAGTTTCATACCACCATTCAAATACTCATTTTATTCTGGTTTCCCTTCTTAGAACAATGTATTTTAGAAACTATCGTCATATAACCATTACGATGCAGTAAAGAAGACAGAATGATTCAATCTATAACTTCCTTAACGTTTATCTTTCATAATAATGTATTACATCAATAGCTTTCTTTTATCAGCGCTAATAACCTATGACACTTTTTTTTTATCAAAGTATCTTAACTCTCATTGTCTAAACTCCTCTCTGCTATCGTCAGAGTTGACACTCTCGTTAATTAGTTCAAGTTTCATCCACTCAAGCGCACCAACGCCACCTCCAAAGAACACTAATCATTTTTATATAAACGAATCACGTCCTATGTGGTCTCAGTAAACGTTACAATCGCCCCCAGAAAGCCTGACAACTATGTCATATTGAAGGGCTTTCTGATACACATGCAACACAAAAAAAAAAAATACATAAGAGCGTGAGACACGGAGATCTGGACTTCCCTCTTCTTCATGTGATTATACTATTATCTTGTCCAAATCAAGCTGCACAACACACCATCTTCCAACCGTTATCCGCCCCTTCAACCAATTCTGTAGTCTCCTCTCCATACCTCAAGCTCTCCCTGATTAGCTTGAAATGTTCTTGAAGAATAACATCCACAATTGGATATCAAGATACCAAATCACCATCTCCACCTCCACTGCCGCTAGCACAAGGTGGCTTAGTCGTAACCACCACATTTTCCTAAGCCTAGTACACACTGAGAAGGCTGTTGCAAAACTGGTTATAGGTCGGCCGTTCATTTTTGTAGTGAATTTATATATATATATATTTTGGTACTATATCCTCTGATATTGGTTCAGCATCCATTTTTAGGCGATCCATGGTTCGTTGCTGTAGATCACACGATACAATTCCCAATTACTTATAGCTGATTGTAAATATTGCTCCACCATCAAAAGCTTGTCACATCTGTCCACTTTAGAATGCAGTGTAGGACATTCCTTGAAGTATTCTGTACAATGTTCCAACTTTAATTCGATGACTTAGAAAACTTGGACATTATATTTTAATTGTTCAGAATTACTACACAAAATCAAGTAAAAGAAACAAAAGCTGCAATAAAATGAATGGACAAAAGGTTAAATAGAAGATAACGAAAAATATCCACAGCATAACTCAAAATTAAGAAAGATACTAGGTAACACACACAGTGAAAAACATATACATTACAGCATACAAACGAATACATATACATTGTGCAACTGTATCAAAAATTAATAAAATAGACATATACTGTATATGCCTCCTATACAGAATTCATAACTAGAACAACAAATAGCGGAACGCGCCCCCAACAAATTAATTTTACGTCCAGATAAAAAATGATCTTGACAACTTCCTATAACCAAATTTAAGTAATATTCTTCCATTTCTTCTTGTTCTCTTAATTCTGTGTCTCTGTGGGGTTTCTTCTCAGCTTTAACTTCCAACTTAACTCTTTTCTTGACATCAACTTTATCAAAATTGTCAATACATTTAGGCTCATGATCATCATCATCATCATCGTCATTAGATTCATTATAGCATTGGGCTGTTTGTCTTGTCCATGCTCTAATATAGCGAACTCCTACCGCTCTTCTAGACCTATCTTTATCATTTATTCTAAAATGAGATGTAATCCCAGTACCATTTTCATCATTAACACGCCTACAATATCCATCCCCTCTATTTCCATTAAAGCGTCCTCCTCTGCTGTGTTGGCGGCGACCTCTACGTCTACCTCCACAACTTCCTTTCTTCTTTGCCTATTATGGCCTATCCCACGCCTCCCTCTATAACCTAAGCGATTTCGACCTATACAACCGCGGCGTCTACCTCCAAATCTGATTCCTCTTTGACGCCTACTACGTCCTCTCCAATATATGCCTTTACAACATCGCCTTATCTTATATCGTAACTTTACTTCAAGCTCAAGTATCTTCCTCTCATCTACTCTATTCTCCTCTACAATTTCCTCTAACTCTATGCTAATTTCGCGTAACGTCTACTCTAACAAATTCTTCCTCTCCTCTACTCCATTCTCACTTACAATTTCCTCTAACTCTATGCTACTTTCGCGTAACGTCTCCTCTAACAAATTCTTCCTCTCATCTACTCTATTCTCACTCACAATTGCCTCTAACTCTATGCTACTTTCATCTACCATCTCCTTTAACTCCAAACTACTTTCACCTACTGCCTTTTCTTCCTTTATAATACTTTTAGCCTCTTCTTCTAACATATTCTTAATTTCACATTTGATCTCCTGTTTCACCCCCTGAATACTCTCCTGCTGAGTCCCATACTTCCTATTTAATTCCTCATTTTCCTTGACCACATTGCCTAACCTTTGATGAATTTCCTTATTATTAGCCTACTTTCGATTTTTGCAAAAAAATGAAAGTAGACTTATGAGATCAACACAGGGCGAAAAAAGTGTGTCTGTCTGTGTGTGTGTATGTGTGTGAGTCTGTGTGTGTGTGTATGTGTGTGTGTGAGTCTGTGTGTGTGTATGTGTGTGTGTGAGTCTGTGTGTGTGGACTCTGAATGTCTGCCCCCCCCTATCAATTCGAACACGGTGAATGCGAATTGAACGAAATTTGGTACAAAGGTAGCACTAGCAAAGGACACCTCAGTGTCATGTTTTATATCGCCGCCATCTTGACGGAAACGTAATGGCGGCCACACAAATGTTCAAAGCTTAAATCAAATTATGACTAACCTAATCATCCGATCTCTACCAAATTTTGCAACAACATACCTTTATGGGGGGAGCATCCTTTGACCAAACCAATAGGCCATCAGCGTAATAGTTTGCGGATGGCGGCCATCTTTGTGTGAAAATCGATTCCCCCAATTAATTCGAACACGGTGCAACCGAATGGAACGAAATTTGGTACAGAGGTAGTACTAACAAAAGGCACCTCAGTGTCATGTTTTATATCGCCGCCATCTTGACGGAAACATAATGGCAGCCACACAAATGTCAAAGCTTAAATCAAATTACGACTAACCTAATCATCCGATCTCTACCAAATTTTGCAACAACATACCATTAAGGGAGGAGCATCCTTTGACCAAACTAATAGGTCATCAGCGTAATAGTTTGCGGATGGCGGCCATCTTTGTGTGAAAATCGATTCCCCCTATTAATTCGAACACGGTGCAACCGAATGGAACGAAATTTGGTACAGAGGTAGTACTAACAAAAGGCACCTCAGTGTCATGTTTTATATCGCCGCCATCTTGACGGAAACGTAATGGTGGCCACACAAATGTCAAAGCTTAAATCAAATTACGACTAACCTAATCATCCGATCTCTACCAAATTTTGCAACAACATACCTTTATGGGGGGAGCATCCTTTGACCAAACTAATAGGTCATCAGCGTAATAGTTTGCGGATGGCGGCCATCTTTGTGTGAAAATCGATTCCCCCTATTAATTCGAACACGGTGCAACCGAATGGAACGAAATTTGGTACAGAGGTAGTACTAACAAAAGGCACCTCAGTGTCATGTTTTATATCGCCGCCATCTTGACGGAAACGTAATGGTGGCCACACAAATGTCAAAGCTTAAATCAAATTACGACTAACCTAATCATCCGATCTCTACCAAATTTTGCAACAACATACCTTTATGGGGGGAGCATCCTTTGACCAAACTAATAGGTCATCAGCGTAATAGTTTGCGGATGGCGGCCATCTTTGTGTGAAAATCGATTCCCCCTATTAATTCGAACACGGTGCAACCGAATGGAACGAAATTTGGTACAGAGGTAGTACTAACAAAAGGCACCACAGTGTCATGTTTTATATCGCCGCCATCTTGACGGAAACATAATGGCGGCCACACAAATGTTCAAAGTTTAAATCAAATTACGATTAACCTAATCATCCGATCTCTACCAAATTTTGCAACAACATACCTTTATAGAGGAAGCATCCTTTGACCAAATGACTAGGTCATTAGCCTAATAGTTTGCGGATGGCGGCCATCTTTGTGTGAAAATCAATTCCCCCTATTAATTCAAACACGGTGAAACCGAATGGAACGAAATTTGGTACAGAGGTAGCACTAGCAAAGGGCATCTCAGTGTCATGTTTTATATCGCCGCCATATTGACAGAAACGTAATGGCGGCCACACGAATATTCAAAGCTTAAGTTAAATTACGACTAACATAACCATCCGATCTCTACCAAACTTTGCAACAACATTCCTTTATGGAGGGAGCATCCTTTGACCAATCTAATAGGTTATTAGCCTAATAGTTTGCGGATGGCGGCCATCTTTATGTCAAAATTGATTCCCCCTATTAATTCGAACACGGTGGAACCGAATGAACGAAATTTTGTACAGAGGTAGCACTAGCAAAGGGCACCTCAGTGTCATGTTTTATATCGCCGCCATCTTGACAGAAACGTAATGGCGGCCACACAAATGTTCAAAGCTTAAGTTAAATTACGACTAACATAACCATCCGATCTCTACCAAACTTTGCAACAACATTCCATTATGGAGGGGGCATCCTTTGACCAATCTAATAGGTTATTAGCCTAATAGTTTCCGGGTGGCGGCCATCTTTATATCAAAATTGATTCCCCCTATTAATTCGAACACGGTGGAACCGAATGGAACGAAATTTGGTACAGAGGTAGCACTAGCAAAGGGCACCTCAGTGTCATGTTTTATATCGCCGCCATATTGACTGAAACGTAATGGCGGCCACACGAATGTTCAAAGCTTAAATCAAATTACGATAACCTAATCATCCGATCTCTACCAAATTTTGCAACTACATACCTTTATGGAGGGAGCATCCTTTGACCAATCTAATAGGTCATTCGCCTAATAGTTTGCGGATGGCGGCCATCTTTGTGTCAAAATCGATTCCCCCTATTAATTCAAACACGGTGAAACCTAATGGAACGAAATTTGGTACAGAGATAGCACTAGCATAGGGCATCTCTGTGTCATGATTTATATCGCCGCCATATTGACAGAAACGTAATGGCGGCCACACAAATGTTTAAAGCTTAAATCAAATTACGACTAACATAACCATCCGATCTCTACCAAACTTTGCAACAACATACCTTTATGGAGGGAGCATCCTTTGACCAATCTAATAGGCCATTAGCCTAATAGTTTGTGGATGGCGGCCATCTTTATGTCAAAATTGATTCCCCCTATTAATTCGAACACGGTGGAACCGAATGAACGAAATTTGGTACAGAGGTAGCACTAGCAAAGGGCACCTCAGTGTCATGTTTTATATCGCCGCCATCTTGACGGAAACGTAATGGCGGCCACACAGTTGTTCAAAGCTTAAATCAAATTACGATTAGCCTAATCATCCGATCTCTAGCAAATTTAGCAACAACATACCTTTATGGAGGGAGCATCCTTCGACCAAACTAATAGGTCATCAGCCTAATATTTTGCGGATGGCGGCCATCTTTGTGTGAAAATCGATTCCCCTTATCAATTCGAACACGGTGAAACAGAATGGAACCAAATTTGGTACAGAGGTAGCACTAGCAAAGGGCACCTCAGTGTCATGTTTTATATCACCGCTATCTTGACGGAAACGTAATCGCGGCCACCCAAAAGTTAAAAGCTAAAATGTAATTACGACCAACCTAATAATCTAGTCTCTACCAAATTTTGCAACACCATATCTTCATGTGAGAAACATATTCAGACCAAACTGCAAGAACATCAGCCCAATAGTTTGCAGATGGTGGCCAAGTATGTGTGCAAATCGATTCCCCCTATCAATTCAAACACGGTGAAACCGAATTGAACGAAATTTGGTACAGAGGTAGCACTAGCAAAGGGCACCTCATATTCATGTTTAATGTCCCTATAGCACGTTGTATTTCAACAAGCTACTACAACCAACATTCAATCATACTCCTTGAAAAGGACAAAGAGTTATAACAATACCCATGCATTTAGGAGAAAGTAGGCTATATGTTCTTTACTGAACATCTTGTTTTTATCTATCGTCTCTCTCATCTTCTGATTTTGCCTACTTATTTCCTCTTTCATCTCCTGATTTTGCCTACTTATTTCCTCTCGCATCTCCTGACTTTGCCTACTGATTTACTCTCGCATCTCCTGACTATCTTTCTTACTTTGCCTACTTATTTCCTCTCGCATCTCCTGACTATCTTTCTTACTTTGCCTACTTATTTCCTCTCGCATCTCCTGACTTTGCCTACTTATTTCCTCTCACATCTCCTGACTATCTTTCTTACTTTCATCAAATCTTTCACTCAGCATTCTCATGATCGCAGCTAATGAATCTTCCGAAATTCCTTTCTCTTTACTAGTATTCGGGTTACTCTCTGACATCATAGTATTATCATCTACGCTCTCTTCACTATCAAGACCACTTCTTAGCTTCATATCTTTCTCCGACATACTGAATTACACCTCTAAACACATGCCCCAAAATCACTCGCACAATATATATGCATTCCTACCCCTACACTGATGTGTCCTGGTTCTCGTGCCCGACGTTGAGGTGTCATTTGTAATTGTTTCTTATCGTGTGATATACATTTCCGGGAGGGCGCCAATTCATAGAATACTACGAATGAATATAATCTTAATACTGACACAAGAACTCATTCATCTCAAGGTGTGGTATGTCTCCGACACCAACCAAGACACTTCAGTAAACAAGGCAGCTTAATTATATACTGCAACATAACTATAAATCATTGGAATGCTACTTACTATTTTGTGGACTTAAGGGATGTATAATTAAATTGTATCAATAATGCCGTCACAACAAGATACAATTTCCAGTTTCATACCACCATTCAAATACTCATTTTATTCTGGTTTCCCTTCTTAGAACAATGTATTTTAGAAACTATCGTCATATAACCATTACGATGCAGTAAAGAAGACAGAATGATTCAATCTATAACTTCCTTAACGTTTATCTTTCATAATAATGTATTACATCAATAGCTTTCTTTTATCAGCGCTAATAACCTATGACACTTTTTTTTATCAAAGTATCTTAACTCTCATTGTCTAAACTCCTCTCTGCTATCGTCAGAGTTCACACTCTTGTTAATTAGTTCAAGTTTCATCCACTCAAGCGCACCAACGCCACCTCCAAAGAACACTAATCATTTTTATATAAACGAATCACGTCCTATGTGGTCTCAGTAAACGTTACATCAGGAGTAAGACAGGGAGATGGTCTCTCACCTCTCCTCTTTAACTGTGCCCTGGAAAAGGTGATAAGGGAGTGGCGAAAGGAGCTAACTAGTCAGGGGGTACCAAGTGGTATCACTTTGGGACACAAGTGCAATGGGCTCAGTGTTGATTGCCTGGCATTTGCCGACGACCTGGCACTTCTATATCATTCAATAAAATCGTCTGTGAAACAACTTAATGTTCTCACGCAACAAGCAGCTAAAGTAGGACAATATGTGTCACTTGAAAAAACACAGTACATCACAAACATCACTGAATCTCCTTGTACACTGCATTTGGACCACGGAGAGATCAAGAAAACTGACAGATATAAGTACCTAGGAGAATAGCTTGAACCAAATCTCTCGGAAGTAAGGACATTATCAACTCGAGTTAACAAGTTAGAAATGGCTTATCAACTAACCAAGAACACATATAATAAGAAGTGTCTCTCCCGAAAGACTAAAATGAGACACTACCAGACAGTTATACGTCCTGAAGCCTTATATGCTTCAGAATGTCTAGTATTCAACCGGAAGGGACTCACGGACAAACTCGAAGTACAGGAGAGAAAGTTATTGAGGACGATATTGGGACCTGTTAAGGAAGGTAATGAATACAGAAGGCGGCCTAATCAAGAGCTCTACACGTACTGTGAAAGAATCACGGATGTTGTTAGAAAACGACGTCTAGCATTTTATGGACACGTCTACAGGATGCATCCTACCAGGTTGACCAATCAGCTCCTCGGTTACTGGCAAAAGCGGAAGACCAAGTCACCATGGTTGTGGGAAGTGAGCAAAGATCTGCAAGAACTTGGAGGGACGGAAAGAGTCTTAAAAGCCCGGACATCTCTCAGGAAGATGCTTCAGCAATTGAGGTTCCAGGACAAACCGCCAAGTAAGAAAACAGGTGCCCTCTGGACCCAGGAGAGGAGGGAACAACACAGCCAGAGGATGCGTAACTACTGGGCAAACATCAAAGCCCACTCTGAATGTAACAATTGAACGTCGTGGTCCATAGATGGCCTATTCGAAACAATAATAATAATGATAATAATAATAATAATAGTAATAATAATAATCTATACTAATATAATAAAGCAGAAGAGTTTGTGTGTTTGTGTGGTTATGTGTTTAAACGCGCTAATCCCTGGAACTACCAGTCCGATTCGAAAAATTCTTGTTTTATATGATAGCCTGATTCAAGAGGAAAAATTTAGGATATGTAGCATTAGGCTACACCTCTCAGGTGACCTTCAAGATTGATTTTTGTTCAGTAAGTCGGTAGGACAAGTGCTCCCGAACAGCTCTATCCGCATGCGCTGGCGTTATGGTTAGTGATACGTACACCGTTTCACCTATCTGAATCAAAATTTGTATACTTAGACTTTGGAACCCTGATGGTAACACTGTCTACGTGAAATTTATGACAGACCAGTCCATTCCATGCATTTAGGCCCTTGGGTTCAAATCTACACCTTTTCCCCGATCTGAGCCAAAATTTGTATACTTACCCTTTGGAACCCTGCGAATAACTCTGTTTACATGAAATTTCGGACAGACCACTCCATTCCTTGCATTTAGGCCCTTTGGCACAAATCTACACCGTTTCACCCATCAGAACCAAAAATGTGTATACTTACCCTTTGGAACCCTGCGAGTAACACAGCCTGCATGGAATTTCGTACAGAACACCCCATTCCCTGCATTTAGGCCCTTTGGCACAAATCTACACCGTTTCAACGATCTGAACCAAAATTTGTATACTTGCCCTTTGGAACCCTACGAGTAACACTGTTTACATGAAATTTCGGACAGACCACTCCATTCCCTGCATTTAGGCCCTTTGACACACATCTATACCGTTTCACCTATCTGAACGGCAATGTGTATACTTACCCTTTGGAACCCTGCGAGTAACATTGACTGCATGAAATTTTGGACAGACCCCTCCATTCCCTGCATTTAGGCCCTTTGACACACATCTATACCGTTTCACCGATCTGAACGGCAATTTGTATACTTACCCTTTGTAACCCTGCGAGTAACACTGACTGCATGAAATTTTGGACAGACCCCTCCTTTCCCTGCATTTAAGCCCTTCATCACAAATCTACACCGTTTCTCTTAATTGCACCAAATTTTACATACACTTTGAACCCCTGCTGGTAACACTGTTCACTTGATATTTTGATCATCGCTCCCCATTCCCTACATTTAGAATAACAGACAAAATGAACTTGAAAACCACGTATTAAGGCCCTAGAACCATTCATGTCCGTAGTAGTGTAACTGTAAGAGTATTTTAATAAGTCTGTTGTTGACGGGCAGTTCGGGCTGCATCACGTCACCCCTACCAGTGTTCTGGTGCAGAATATCGAAAATAGTTGCATCTTGCGCTGTTTATAAATTGCAGTCACGGGGGGTAATGTGCAAAAAGATGTCTTAGGCCCCTTTAAACAGTTATCATCATGAAAATATTATGCCTCTGTATAAGTGCAATGGTGTTGGTGCAGTACATTAAGGTTATCAGCTGCAATAAGCGTTGGTGCTTTCAAATTTACCTTCATTTATTCTGAAACTTATCATTAAGCGCTTTGTGGCGATAAATGATACTATTGCTACCTCAGTAGCTCGGGACAGCCGAAGTTTTCCAAAGAGTTCTGATTATTTTCTTACGGCGCTATGCGACAAAAGACGACACTATTGGTCTCTACATTTCTAACAGCCAATGAGATATAGGCCCTAGGCAGTGTCTTTTGTTTCACTTACTGTTCTTTCTATTATTTTTTGTAAATTTGTTTGTAAATTACATGTGTCAGTGCTGTAGTTAGTAAATAGCTGTTTCCCTATTCATAATTATCAATACGGGAAATTGACCTGAATGTTACGTCCATTATACTGTACTACTTATCGCCCCCACTACAACCACCACCACCACCACCACCACCACCACCAAAAATATATATTTTTAAAATATTGGCTTCTGTTAGTTAAGTATCATGTGCCAGTTCTGTAGTAGTATTCATTATCATCCATAAAACAAATAAATCCACCGGGCGAAGCCGGGAACTACTGCTAGTAATAATAATAATAATCATCATAGTTCTGGTACATCCAACGGTATAAAAACAGAGAGTTAATAATAATAATAATAATAATAATAATAATAATAATAATAATAATAATAATAATAATAATAATAATAATAATAATAATAATAATAATAATAATAATAACTCCGCCACTGCCGGTCCCAAGCCCGGGGCCTCATCTCGTAAGTGATGAGGAAGGAGGAGGGGGAGGAGTAACACCTCGTTAAAAAACCTGGGTCCATCTGGCTCCGGATGGTAGCACCCTGTAAGGGCCCCTGCCTAGGGTTACTAGGTGAAAATTGGTCAACGGTCCTGATGGCGGAAGAGGAATCTAAGATTCCCAACGATGGATGGAGCGGAAGAGCCAGGTGGTTTCCCCACCAATAAAGAACTCTAAATCCAAAAGCGTTTGTTCCCAGATTGGGCGGCTTATGGTCAGCGTCTGTTCACCATGTGGTGCGGCTGTAAACATGCTCCAGGAACTAACAATCCCTGGTTCTAAGAAACCTAGTGGATAACCACTAGACCCCTTTTCTTACAAGTAACCATGGCGCGTGCAAATAATAACAGTATTACCCCAGGTGGTAACCAATCCACCCGTCAACTGACGGCACCCGGGCGTTCGGACTCTGGGGGACCCGGGCAACCACGGCCACAGAGAAAATCGGAGTTCTCTGGCAAACTTCCACATAAGACACCAACATACGTAGGCACTCTAAACATCAACACTCTCATACAGCCTGGAAAGTTGCACAATCTAGTGACAGAACTCGATAGACAGAAGCTTCTAATCCTCGCGCTGCAGGAGACACGTATCACAGATGAAGACACCATGGACTACGGCAATTATCGCTTGTTCAAGAGCAAGACTGACAGGCGCGTTGCCAAAGGCGCTCCACTTCTGGGGATGGCCTTCATGGTCCACAAGACCATAGTAGAATCCTTAGAAGAAGTTACTCCAGTAAACAACAGATTGATGAGCATGCGCTTCCGGTGCGCCAACAAAAAATACACACTGATCAACGCACACGCCCCCACTAACCAAAGTAACAAGAGCGATCCACAGTCCGCAGAAAAATTCTGGTCGACCCTTGACACAGTGATGTCCAAAGTCCCCAGGAATGACGTCAAACTCCTCATGGGCGACTTCAATGCACAGATCGGTAGAGAAAAGATGTACAGGAAAACAGTCGGAAACTATCCTGCACATAAATTCACAAATAAAAATGGCACACGACTCATAGAACTCTGCCAGCAGAATAACCTCAAGCTCATGTCAACATCTCTTAGAAAACACCCTAGAAAACAGAAAACCTGGCGTTCTCCAGTCCAGCAGTTAGGTGAGTTCCAAATCGACCATGTGGCAATCTCATATCCAGTACAGAAGGAGATTCATGATGTACAGGTACGTAGAGGAGCCAACATTGACTCTGACCATTACCTAACCCGCGTCAAGGTCAAGTTCACCCCAAAGAGAACTTTCTGTAAGAAAAACCCCCTACCAAAATTTGACACAAAAAAGATCGCAGACTCTGGAGTGAAGGAAGCCTGGGAAAAAGAACATGCCAATGACTGGCAAAATTTCCACCGAAAAATCATAGAAACAGCACAAGATCTCATTCCCTTGAAGAAGAATTCCAAACATCCTTGGTGGGATGTTGATTGTGAGAATGCACTCATTACCAGGAAATTGGCATATCAGAAATACAACAGTAAAAAATCCCCAGAAAATTTACAGAATTTCCATGAAACACGAAAAGCAACCGCAAAAATTATCAGACAATCCAAGAGGAGATACCTGAAGGAACAGTTGGACTCCATTGAGGACAACTTCCGTAACTACAACGTAAGGGACTTCTACAGAACGTTTGCAGGACACATCAGAGGGTACACACCACCAAACCTTTGCTTCAGAAAAGGTGATGGAAAATTAGCACTAACGAATAAGGAGAATTGCAAGGTGATGGCACAATACTTCTCTGATCTTCTCAACTGTCCAGAACCAATAGAGAGATTCTCAGAGGAAGAACCTACAGTCAAGAACGCAGACTCATTACCTCCGACACAAGAGGAAGTTCACAGGCACATCATCAAACTTAAGAACAACAGGACATCTGGTGAAGACGGCATAGTGGCCGAACTACTGAAAAACCTAGGGCCACACTCACTCAGGGAACTCACACAGATTATCACTGACATCTGGACATCAGAAAAGCTACCAGATGAGTGGAAATGTGCATTGATCCACCCGTTACACAAAAAAGGCGACCGATCTGACGTAAACAATTACAGGGGCATTTCACTATTACAAGTTACGTACAAGATCCTCTCAGCGTGCCTACTCCAAAGGGCTCGGGACCAGCTGGAACACAAGATTGGCGAGTACCAGGCGGGATTTCGTCCTGGTCGCTCCTGCGCGGAACAAATCTTCAACCTAAAATGTATATTGAAAATCAAAGCCCTCAGGAATACTCCAGTTATATGTACGTTCGTTGACTTCAAGAAGGCATATGACTCCATTGACCGTCAGTCATTGTTCAACATCTTGCACGAGCAAGGTTTGGATAGCAAGACCTTGCGATTGATCAAACAGACACTGACAGACACGACATCAAAAGTGAAATTCATGGGGGAAATCTCAGAAACATTTCAGATCAATACAGGTGTTCGCCAAGGTGACGGGCTCTCTCCGCTTCTCTTCAACCTAGTGCTGAACAAAGTTATCAAGGAATGGGAGAAAGAACTGAGACTTCAAGGTTACTGGAGGCCAGTGCGACTAGGACGACCATAGGACGAACTGGAGGTTGGATGTCTAGCCTTCGCGGATGATCTGGCTCTACTCTCAGATAACGAAACCACATCAATCAGACAGATAGAAGTACTCCAAGAGTGCGCCGAAAAAGTAGGACTACAGATCTCGTTCCAAAAGACAGAGTTTTTCTGTACGAAATTCGACATACAGAATTTAAACACGAAATATGGCAAGATCAATAGAGTCGCCCACTTTAAATACCTAGGTGAAGTGCTTGAACCGACGGGAAAAGAGAAAATCGCGCAGAACACTAAGTTAATGAAAATGAAGAGAGCCTTATACAAGACACAGAGTGTCTACAACAAAAAATGTCTGTCCACATTCACTAAACTTCGTCATTACAACACGGTTATTAAACCTGAGGTGCTTTATGCTAGTGAGACGTTGACGTTACACACTAAGGGCGACTTGGAAAAAATCCTCACAGAGGAAAGAAAAATAATAAGGAAAATAATTGGACCAAAGCACACAGATGAAGGATACAGGCTTCACTCCAGAGACACCACAGAGAAATTGTCCAACCTCGCAGCAGACATCAGAAAGAGGCGACTAAAATTTTATGGCCACATCAGCAGACTCCCACAAACTAGACTCACCAACAAAATTCTTAGATACATACAGCGGCTCAAGATTACTACACCCTGGATGATGCAAGTCAAAATTGATCTAGTAAAAGCACAAGTCGACCCAGAAGACGTCATAGACAAAAGCGTATTTAGACACAAAGTATACAAGTGGGAAGTGTTGTCAGAGAGAGCTGCACCTACAGCCCAAAGACCAAAGTGGACCGAAGAAAGGAAGAGGGCCTTTAGTGCACGAATGAAAGAGTACTGGAAAGACAGGAAGAACAAAAAGTCATGATTGCTTCGCGTGGTCTAATAGGCCTGTAACGTGTAAAATAAAATAAATAAATAAATAATAATAATAATATCGCATGGTCTCGGGTGCCGGGTGCAAGCTTTGTTATTTGACGCCAAGAGGGCAGCTTGCATGTCGAATTTTGTTGTTTCTTGGAGTGCTATGAAATTCATGGAGGTTAGATATCTAAGCTCCTTGACATTATAGCGCATTCTAGTAGAGAAAGCCTCCGTGGCTCAGGCGGCAGCACGCCGGCCTCTCACCGCTGGGTCCGTGGTTCAAATCCCGGTCACACCATGTGAGATCTGTGCTGGACAAAACGGAGGCAGACAGGTTTTTCTCCGGGTACTCCGGTTTTCCCTGTCAAAAATTCATTCCAGAAACACTCTCCACTATCATTTCATCTGTCATTCATTTAATCATTGCCCCAGAGGAGTGCGTCAGGCCTCGGCAGCCGGCACAGTCCATATCCTCGTCGCTAGATGGGGGCTTCATTCATTCCATTCCTGACCCGGTCGGAGACTGGAAGCAGGCTGTGGATTTTTTTTTCTAGTAGAGAAAGGAGGAACTTTTGTGTTGGCGAAAAATCCCGAGATTAATTTAGCCATTATGAACACGCTCTACTGAATCAAATGGGTTCTCTAACATGCCAACGACGTATGACATGCGTGTCGTGATCTTTGACGCCTTTCAAAAAAATCACATACCATGGCCAGGAGCGAACCTGCAAGCTTGTGGCTGGTATTCCGACACGATAACCACTCACCCTCCGTCTTACTATTTGTAGCCGGTCATAGACAGATAATATTGCCAGGGAAAACCTGTAATAAATAAATAAATAAATAAATAAATAAATAAATACATAAATAAAATCCTGGGACACCCTCTACCCAAGGGTCATAAGTATGGAGGGCCCATCTCGGCGTTATGAGTGAAGGAGTCCTTCGCTGCATGTAGTTGGCGGAGTGACATCTCAGTACTCGGGATTCATTGAGTAAAAGGTATCTGTTGTCTAATCGGATATCAAAATTTTCTGCTGGTGCTCAACTGTTTGATCGGCGGAGAAGGTATTCATCGATACGATGAGGAAGGCAGAAGAGGCTCTAGTACCAAATCCAAACGCGTCTGTTGTGGAAACCACCGACGATTTAGTCAGCGTCTGTTTACCCTGAGGGTACGACTGCGTATTTTATGTTCTAGGAACTAATAATCCCTGGTCCTAAATTCCCAATGGCAACACTAGACATTTTTTTTTATTACAAGCTGTTATGATTCGTGCAAACAACGACAACATTACGGCAACCAGGCATTTGGATTCTGGGGGACCTGGCAAGTCACGAATACAGAGAAAGACGGAGTTCTCTGGCAAACTACCTTCAAAGACAACCCATGTACGTCGGGACTTTCAACATTAACACCCTAATTCAACCAGGCAAACTACACGTCCCTGTATTAGAACTAGATCAGCAAAAGATACAGATACTAGCCCTTCAGGAAACATGCTTTACGGACGAGAATACTGTAGATTACGGTAACGACCGGATCTTTAAAAGCAAGACAAACATAATGGTTGCACGGGCGTCAACTGCAAAGATCTGCACTCGGCCTTTCCGGAGGCCCCACGATCATCGTCACCTATAAAAAACAGACAATGTGTGTACAATGTGCAGACAAGAAGTACACCCAGATTAACGCACACGCTCCCACAATCATCGATAACAAGAAGGATCCGAATCAGGTTGAACAATTCTGGACCACACTTGATTAAAGTACCCATGGAGGACACAAATATTCTACTGGGCGTCTTCAATGCCCAATTGGGTAGAGAGTAAGAATATCAAAAAACTGTAGGCAGATTCCCTGCACATAAATTCACTAACATAGCCCAGTCAAGTTAGCCCAAAAAATAGGGGTAAGGTTACAAAAATTCGCATAGAGCTGAAAATTTGTACTAATGGTCTAAACTCCATTATAAATGAAATCAGTCCGACAACGGCAAAAAAATAATATATATATTCAAAGTCAAAGTTCGCAAATATGTTTTTTTTGCGTTTTTCAGCCAAACGGTAAGTTTTATCATAAACATATATCAGACTAAAATTGTAGATCATGCCATTATCTATAAAAATTGTCTCAACACTTTTTCTCCTAAGAATCACCGTTTTTGAGATATAACGATTCAAAAAGTTGAAAAAGTTGTATTCTTCATACTTAATTTGCACACGTTTCCACGCCACCTGTGATGTTGTGTACTTGGCGGGTTTCTTTAACGTGGTTCCCCCGGTAAGCCTATTCGATTATCTATTGTGATCCTATTGTGATCCTATTTAATTCAATAATATTTAACCATATACATTATTTCAGTAGTAGCCTATAGATCCCTTCACCGGCGCTTACAAGAGACCGATCGTGACAAATGAACATTCTAATGAAAGAGAATAGACATTAGCAGTGACGAATTGCACTATAATTTCGTAAATATCTATACTTTCTTTAAAAAGTGACTTAAAAAAAAATGTACGAAGCGTGCGATTTGCAGATGCTGTTGCTGTAGGAAAATACGCTCCATTATTGCTGTCCACTTCACATTTTAACCGCTGTGACGCCTGTTTCATGACTTTTTTAACATCTGAGGTCTTTCCTTTATCATTGTTCATGGATTTTAGATATTGTAAATCAAAGAAATGAATACTCAAATCGTATAATTTCATAAATATCGAATAACCGGTGAGTGTTATGATGATCCAATTTTCAGTGATTGCCTTCTTAAGTTATGGAACGTAGACTTGGAATTCTAACTGAAAAGTAAATAGTGTTCTATAATCATTTGGTTGAAATAAAATCATAACAACCCTTCTCCTTAAGTGTCTCATTATAAACCTATTGGGGAAAGTGTGGTTTATGAACGTGCGAGATTTCTCGCACGGGTCCGCTAGTAATAAACAAGATGTTCAGTAGAGAACATATAGCCTACTTTCTCCTAAATGTATGAGTCTAGTTATAACTCGTTGTTTTTATCAAAGAGTATAATAGAATCATTTCTTGGTTGAAGACCTTAAAAACTATTTACCCCTACCAAACACCACAACCTCGAAAACAACTGATACCATCATTGAAGAAAGAAAGATAAGAAGTATCTAAAGAATGTTATGGATCTGGAGACATAATCGACTCAGCGGTAACGTTTTCGCTTGCTGGGCCCTATGTTGCAGGTTCGTATCCTGGCGCAGTCAGCTGGCATTTGTGGGTGCACAAATGCGAGGGAGCTGTGTTTGTAGATTTACTGGCACGTTAAAGATCCCCTTCGAGGCAAAATTCCGGCACCCCGGCGTCTCTAAATGCAACAGTACTTAAAAGGGACGTAAAACCAATAACATTATCATTATTATTATTATTATTACACAATCGGCCTGACGCGGGCAACATCCAACTTTGAGTTGAGGTATGTCTTGACACGTCTGGCTGTGCATGGCTTTCACAGCCCTAATTGAATTAACAAATCTTTCCACGATCCTACAGAGACTTGTGTATACCAACTATGTGGATAATTTCGATTGCTATTTGGCTGTAATAAAAGTATTAATTAATATTAACACAGGCATGGATGAAGTTCAGCAGTAACAGAACATCCGAAACATGGAAGGAATTTCACAAAGTTCAAAAACAATCATCAAAGGAAATCAGAAGAGAAAAACGAGCGTACGACAACAACAGGCTAAAAGAAATTGAAGAAGATTTTAAGAGAAATAACACAAGAAATGTTTACAGAATATTCAAAGAAAATATTAAGTGTTATCAGCCTCCTAGCCTCTGCTTTTGAAGAACAGATGGGTCCCTGGAAACGAACACGAAAGAAAACTGTACAATTCTCAAACAATACTTTAATAATCTTCTCAATTGTACAGAACTCACGGAGAAATTGACCTTCCAAAAAACCACATCCAATCCCGATTCTACTCCACCTACAATAGAGGAGATAGAGGTGGTGTATTCTTGGAATACACGGTACGAGAGATTGTAATTTTCAATGCTTTTGCATGTTCTTTCCTTCCTCTTTGTCAAACACCAACAGTGATCTTCTGTTTTCTCTTAGGGGTTCAGGTCGCTTATATCTTTTATGAGTCTGTTCCAGATATATATTCTATGACCCACCTAGCGTCATATAGCAGTGAATATCTGAAGCTCTTCAACTCTTCCTCGCGCAAGAGGAATTCCTTCTCCATCTGGCTACCAGATTTTACTGCCATCGCCAGCTATTATCTCCATGAGCAAGAGGACTACGTCTACTTCTTTACTCACCATGCTGCGCTAGTATCATCTGTTGTCAACTCTTTGAAGACCAGCTCACCCAGAGAAGATCATTTTTTTGTTGTAACATTGGCAATGCTTATATGTTCTCCTTTTGTCTCCTACCCCCCACTCTTTTCCCCTTCCTTGGACCCTCCGTGCTCCGTTGAGCAGATCTCACTTCTCAGTCGGCAGTTGACTCGATCAGTTGAAGCTCCTCTCGAGCTAGCCTCCTCAAACCAAGAGGCACACACTCTTCTACGCCATGTTGGCAAGGTAGTTGTCATCCAGGGAAACTTCGCCTTCAACGTGAAATCAAGATAAGTACCATTTTAAAAGTTTTAACCTCATCTTCATGGTTTTAACTTCCACGTGCTTTTAATGATACTTTTATAGACAGTGTGAAATTATTTACTTTGGGGCAAAAATCATTCTTCGTGGGATTTGCCATGTTGAGCTTTTGCTTGTATAAGCCAACTTTACTAAAAAAGAGCTTTCTTAAGCTATTCAAATGAGAAATCCTCTCACTACGTGGGATATTACCTAATACCCGCTGTCTATAATTCATTAAGCTAGTTCCTCCGTTGGATTTTCTCAACCCCATTTTTCCACTAAGGTCGTTCTGGAACCTTCGAGATCTTGTACTCTATCTGCGAGTCTTGCCGTCAGGTATTTTTCACTCACTTGTGACAATAATATTTAAAATGAGGAATCTTCCTTACAAATTGTTGCAATAGCTAACTTTCTTCCACCGCTGGAACCACTGGAATGTTTTATGGTACATTTAATTGTAAATCACAACTTTTTCAAGAAATAGACTCTCACCTATATAGTGCAATCAGTTATTTCCATAATTGCAATAACTTTCTTTCTCATAAACTTTAGTGTTTCTATAGTGAACTTTGCATCCATCTTTATAGACTACAGTGATAACCAGTGCTTGCTCCACGTTTCTACCGCGTTGCGCTCGTCCGTTTACATTAAATACGGCCATGCACATTGATCCTATATCCCAATGATCTTTCCTCAACCTTCTACTAACCACCATTATTAATAAAATTGTAACTTTCCTATAAGGTGTCACTCTCGAAGTGCCCTTACAACTTTGCTAGTTTAACATTAATTAAATTCTGCATAATTGCTTGTGTGATACAAGTTTCAAATCACATTGTTCCTTTCCTATAATCAGGGAAAACAATTCCTTAAACTCTTGAGCGAGTCATGTTCAGGTTTCACGAAATGGAAACTGTCCCATTTGGCTAGTGATTCCTGCTCAAACTTGGGAAGTCTAGAACCTTCCTTTTAACTTTCTTCAGGTTTCACAGTAAGTGACCTGCCCTCTTTTGTATAATTCTCATATAGTAATTCTGTATAAATATAAGAAGTTGTAGGAACTTCTATCTTATTTTTCATGTTTTTATTATTGTTATTTTCGAAGTTGTCACTTTCTCTAGAACATTCTCTCAAGAATTTCTTAAGGTACACTCTTTGTACTCCAATTCACGTTCAAACTTTAATTACTTCATTGTTTATTTGTTTAAATCTTATAAAGATTTTAGAAACATGTAAGGTTTGAAACCTTGTAAATTGTCAATTGCCTGGAGCAAACGTTTAATGTTGAGAGGTCTGCGACCCCATTTGTTATAAATTTCAAATGAACTATGTTTGTCAAAATTATATTACACGTTTGTTAATTTCCTCAAACTTTTTTGAATTGTTAAATAAATTAAATATTTGTTTTTGGATTCATCATTTCTCTGATACTACAGTTAGGCAAGATCCTGGCTTTCCTAGCTCTTCCTAGGTTTATGCCCTCGTTCATACTCAATAAAGCTTTTACTATCAGTCTTGCCAGACTATCACCCTTCCCTATAGTACTCTCATGCGTGCTTGGGAGGAAATACACTAAAGCCTTTCTCTGGCAAACTGCCCAAGTCTTAGCTGCGGTTCCCGTCAGCTTCGACCAAGCTCGTACCTACTTTAGTTATCAGAGAGTTAATTTGCAGTTGCAACCGCCTCTAAATGTATTGAAAGTCAAATTCATAACTTTTGTGGGACTCTCCTCCTATTTTCTATCCTTTTTCTCCAATCCAAAATCTACTTCCTTCTCTTAATCATCTTCCCTTGGTGGGTGGGTTATTCCTCAGCCAATAAACTACCCAAAATTTGGTCCCAGAAACCCGGGAGAGTCCATTTGCTATGTCCATTGTTTGTCAAGTGTCATTTGACAATACTTTGCATATTACTAATATCTGTGTTGATTTTTTCAGCTATAATTACATCATGCAAAGCCTGTGAACGGGAAAGAGGCCTCTCCTGTCTCCTTTGGTGTGTCCCGTTCTTTCTACTCATTCGCTGCTGCAATCTTGACAGCATCTCCAAGGTTCTACAGTTTCGTGAGTTGTATTTCAATTTATTCTCTTTGTCATGGCCCCTACTGAAAAAGATGAAACTCTCATTGCCAGACGTTCTTCCTATAAAGGGCAACTCACTAGATTCAGAAATTTCATCAGCAAATTAAATCCCGCCGAGTGTGATTTAGACATCTTGACACATCGCCTTAAGTTGTACGAACGGTGTTATGATTATTATGACCAAATTCAAACCGAGATTGAATCCGCTTGCCCAGAACTTCAATCGGATCGGGACGAGGTCGAACCCTTGTACTTTGAAGGGATTGCAAAGGCCCACCAACTGATCCGCAATATCTCAGAACCGGACACTAGGGTCATCAATCCGGCCCAGTTCGCACCCGCTTCAGTTCACGAGAACAAACCGAAACCGTTACTTCCTAAGATAAGCCTACCGCACTTCTCAGGCAAGGAAGGTGAATGGTATTCTTTTTACGAACTTTACTGCTCCCTAATTCATGAAAATACCGAGATTTCTGATATTCATAAATTTTATTTCCTCCGTACGTCTTTGGAATCTGAGGCCTTAGCCTTGGTGGAGTCACTGCCTTTAAGCGCAGACAACTACCACATCGCCTTTAATCTCCTTAAAGAGAGATATGGCAATTTACGTTTGAGTGTAGCTCGCCACATACGCTGTCTCTTCAACTTACCAGCCGTCAAACCTAATGACGTCACTTCTTTAAGAGACCTCTTAGACTCTATACAGTTGAATGTCAGAGCATTATACCAACTTAAGCAGCCTGTCCAAACATGGGACACCATACTCATTCATCTGGCTACATCAAGATTCGATTTTTCAACTTTAAAGGCTTGGGAAATTGAACTCGCTCGCAAGGAAGAATTTTCCTTCGAACACTTAATCTCGTTTCTTAACAGCCGATGCCAAGTTCTTACAGCACTCGCATTTCAGTGCGAAAAGGTCGAAACGAATCATCAGTCTCACATTTTTGAGAAAAACCTTGCTTTTTCAAAGGGACATCAGCCCCCATCTGTCGAGAACAAGCAACCCCGTTCTTCTTTCAATCATGCAAGAGAACAAATCAGGCCGCTCAACAAATCGTTAAAATGCACGCTCTGTAAAAAGCTTCACACATTGTATTTGTGCAAATCCTTTAAAGAATTGTCTGTCGAAGATCGAAGGAAGTTTGTCTTCAATAGCAAACATTGTTTCAATTGCTTGTCACCTAAGCATTCCGGGTGAGTTAGCCGTGGTCGTTACGGCATGACTAATGGCAGTCGCTCACATCCGGGAGGCGAGGAGGTTCGAATCCCCCCACCGGCAACCTTGAAGATGGTCTTCTGTGGTTTCCCATCTTCCTTCCAGGCAAATGCCGGGGTTGGTCCCTAACTATAGGCCACAGCCGCTACCTTCCAACTCCTCGTCCTTACATTCCAACTTTCCTCCCCAACGGTACATGTAGCTCACCCATTGGGTGTCCGTCTCGAAGAAGCTACAAAACTGGCGAGCCGAACATGTCCTCGGACACTCCCGGCACTAAAAGCCATACGCTAAAAAAAACCTAAGCATTCTTCTTCAAACTGTACGTCATCCAATCTCTGTTTTCATTGCAAAAAACCGCATCATTCTTTATTGCACGTTCACGATAAATCGAGGTCATCAGTACCTTCCTCTTCAAGCTCCATGCAGAGCAGCTCCGAACAAACTAATGCTTCTTCCTGCATTTCTAACGCCGAAACTTTTCATAGTGCGCAAACCCTTTTGACCACTGTACAATTCGAAATCCAAGATAAATTTGGAAATTGGTTTAGAACCCGTGGTCTTCTCGATTCCGCTTCAACTCATAACTTTGTTTCGCAATCGTTGATTAAAAAACTAGGTCTTTCGTCATCACCGACTTCTATCAATGTGACCGGCATTGACAATTTGAAAACTCAAGTCTTGCAGTCTTCAAAATTGAAAATCAGAGACGTTTGCCAAAGAAACACCAATCTCAACATAAACTGCCTCATTCTTACCAGTATTGGCAAGGACACTCCAAGTCACTCTATTAATACTTCCGATTTAAACATTCCCTCGCACTTAAGGTTAGCCGATCCTCAGTTTGATGCTCAAGGTCCCATTGATGTACTTTTCAGTGCCAATGTTTTTTGGAAGTGCATTCGCAAACAAACACGCAAGTTATCTTCAACCGTGGTCGCCAGAGACTCCGATTTTGGTTGGGTTATTACTGGTGAAATCCAATATCCCAGTGTTCAAACCAAAGCGCAATGTCATTTTGTTACGGCTGACATAAATCCTATTTCTGAAAAAGAGAACGCTCATGTTTCAGATCTCAATATTTTTGAAAAACACTTGCCGAAACGATGTCTTATCGTGAACAACTACACTACCTCTGTAAGTTGTTTAAATGGTTTTTCCTTCTTCCCGCACAAGATAGCAATTCAAGTTCGCCTTGCTTTGTGTTACTTCGTCTACCTTCTTATGTCATTTTTTATAGCAGGTAATTGCTTAAACTCTTTCTCGAAAACTATCTTCCCCTTGTGTAAAACCATGGCTATCAGTCACCATCACTTCGCTGTAAGCTACGTTTCACTTCTTTCGTTATTTAGAAGGATGGCCACGGCCGGCTCCTCCCTCCTTCCTCACAATTGGAAGTCGCTTTTGAAACCGCTTGAAAATCTGAATTCTATAGCATCTAGAATAACCATTCTTATGCATAAACTGCTTCTCAATGTCCCAGCTTTTCTTCTCTGTTCGGAAGAATTAAGCTTCTTTCTGTTGAAAATTGTCCGATTTCGTGATCCTCAAAATTATGCGAAATTGATTTCCTACTTTATTTCATATGGCTTTAAATTGTGTTTTCACGTCCAAGTTACGATTGACTGCATGCCGTCCAACCTGAATATCTGCTTTAAGTCACAGCTGATTCAACAAGTGTTGTTTGTTTATTCCGAACTACTTGTTTTTCAAACTTGTTTGTATACAAGCCCGAGGAAGGTCAAGTCACTGTTCATTTCCTGTATGCTTGCTAAAGGTCAAAGCAAGTTTCTCTTATCTCAACTCTGGCTGATTGCCAACCATTGTCTGGCGAGTCGCTACCGCACGCTCGGAAGCCGCTCACCTATTTCTCAAAATAAACTTGTTCTAGTCAAGGACTCTTTCAGATATTTATATTCGTTATCTCGCTGTACTCTGTGGGTCAAGGCCGCGCTTGCTTACTTCTCTCACTTACTCACGCTCGTATCTTACAATTGCTTCGATTCTTGCTTCAAAACTTCGTTGCGTATTTCTCACGCGCTCATGTATTGCACTCTGCTCACATATTTTGAAATCTTATTGTTCATTAATGAACAAACTGGTTTTTTCTCGTCCTTGCATTCGATGTGTTTTTGCATTTATACTCGTCATGTCACGTTTCTCGCTGACTTATGTATTTTTCTGAGTAACCCCTTTGTTACTCATTATAACTTGAGGTCATTGTTTATGGCTACTAGGTTGTTACCTATGGCGTTCTTTCTTTCTACTCGCGTAGTTTCTTTGTTTATTTGGTATATTCTTGTCCTGAATAGATGTACTTGTTTCTATATGCTTTGTTTAAACTTGTCAATTCTCCTTTCGCATCGTATCGTAATCTTTACTAGTGCTTTATTTCTCTCAGCTTCCAGCTATTTTGTGATTGAAGATGTCGTTAATTCTCGTTTTTTAACTCCGCTTTCCAATGACCCTGATGACCTGCTTCCATTCACACCTGGTCACTTTCTTACACGCACTTCTCTCTCTGCCCATCCTCCCCTTCCTAATTCTTTCAGGGTTTCTAATTTACCTATTGTTTGGTGTAAACTTGAAGCCCTCCGCAATTCTTTTTGGAAGAGGTGGAACTTGGAATATTTAACTTCCTTGCAAGGGAGGCAGAAGTGGTTTCTTTCCAGTCCCAATATTCAAGTGGGAGACTTGGTCTTAGTTAGGGAAGTTTCTCCCCCCTTAGTCTGGATCTCTTGTAGAGTGACCGAGTGTTATCCTGGAAGAGATGGGAGAGTCAGGGTGGTCAGAGTTTTGACCACTAATGGTCAGATCATAAGACCACTTCTCTTCAATTACTTTATCACTCTTAAATGTTTAATTGCTTATTTGTTCCCTGTTGGTGTTTGCCCCTCCCAGTATGGTGTATTCTTGGAATACACGGTACGAGAGATTATAATTTTCAATGCTTTTGCATGTTCTTTCCTTCCTCTTTGTCAAACACCAACAGTGATCTTCTGTTTTCTCTTAGGGGTTCAGGTCGCTTATATCTTTTATGAGTTTGTTCCAGATATATATTCTATGACCCACCTAGCGTCATATAGCAGCGAATATCTGAAGCTCTTCAACTCTTCCTCGCGCAAGAGGAATTCCTTCTCCATCTGGCTACCAGATTTTACTGCCATCGCCAGCTATTATCTCCATGAGCAAGAGGACTACGTCTACTTCTTTACTCACCATGCTGCGCTAGTATCATCTGTTGTCAACTCTTTGAAGACCAGCTCACCCAGAGAAGATCATTTTTTGTTGTAACATTGGCAATGCTTATATGTTCTCCTTTTGTCTCCTACCCCCCACTCTTTTCCCCTTCCTTGGACCCTCCGTGCTCCGTTGAGCAGATCTCACTTCTCAGTCGGCAGTTGACTCGATCAGTTGATGCTCCTCTCGAGCTGGCCTCCTCAAACCAAGGGGCACACACTCTTCTACGCCATGTTGGCAAGGTAGTTGTCATCCAGGGAAACTTCGCCTTCAACGTGAAATCAAGATAAGTACCATTTTAAAAGTTTTAACCTCATCTTCATGGTTTTAACTTCCACGTGCTTTTAATGATACTTTTATAGACAGTGTGAAATTATTTACTTTGGGGCAAAAATCATTCTTCGTGGGATTTGCCATGTTGAGCTTTTGCTTGTATAAGCCAACTTTACTAAAAAAGAGCTTTCTTAAGCTATTCAAATGAGAAATCCTCTCACTACGTGGGATATTACCTAATACCCGCTGTCTATAATTCATTAAGCTAGTTCCTCCGTTGGATTTTCTCAACCCCATTTTTCCACTAAGGTCGTTCTGGAACCTTCGAGATCTTGTACTCTATCTGCGAGTCTTGCCGTCAGGTATTTTTCACTCACTTGTGACAATAATATTTAAAATGAGGAATCTTCCTTACAAATTGTTGCAATAGCTAACTTTCTTCCACCGCTGGAACCACTGGAATGTTTTATGGTACATTTAATTGTAAATCACAACTTTTTCAAGAAATAGACTCTCACCTATATAGTGCAATCAGTTATTTCCATAATTGCAATAACTTTCTTTCTCATAAACTTTAGTGTTTCTATAGTGAACTTTGCATCCATCTTTATAGACTACAGTGATAACCAGTGCTTGCTCCACGTTTCTACCGCGTTGCGCTCGTCCGTTTACATTAAATACGGCCATGCACATTGATCCTATATCCCAATGATCTTTCCTCAACCTTCTACTAACCACCATTATTAATAAAATTGTAACTTTCCTATAAGGTGTCACTCTCGAAGTGCCCTTACAACTTTGCTAGTTTAACATTAATTAAATTCTGCATAATTGCTTGTGTGATACAAGTTTCAAATCACATTGTTCCTTTCCTATAATCAGGGAAAACAATTCCTTAAACTCTTGAGCGAGTCATGTTCAGGTTTCACGAAATGGAAACTGTCCCATTTGGCTAGTGATTCCTGCTCAAACTTGGGAAGTCTAGAACCTTCCTTTTAACTTTCTTCAGGTTTCACAGTAAGTGACCTGCCCTCTTTTGTATAATTCTCATATAGTAATTCTGTATAAATATAAGAAGTTGTAGGAACTTCTATCTTATTTTTCATGTTTTTATTATTGTTATTTTCGAAGTTGTCACTTTCTCTAGAACATTCTCTCAAGAATTTCTTAAGGTACACTCTTTGTACTCCAATTCACGTTCAAACTTTAATTACTTCATTGTTTATTTGTTTAAATCTTATAAAGATTTTAGAAACAAGTAAGGTTTGAAACCTTGTAAATTGTCAATTGCCTGGAGCAAACGTTTAATGTTGAGAGGTCTGCGACCCCATTTGTTAAAAAGTTCAAATGAACTATGTTTGTCAAAATTATATTACACGTTTGTTAATTTCCTCAAACTTTTTTGAATTGTTAAATAAATTAAATATTTGTTTTTGGATTCATCATTTCTCTGATTCTAGCGGCCACAAACATAAAATGTCCAATAAAATCTGTAAGTTAATACACACATCAAAAAAAGTTTTGCATCACCTCGGTTCCCAGATCTCCGGCATATAGACGTTGACTGTGTATATTGTATCCAAGATTCAGTCCCTTTGACTGTTCATAGATGTCACTAAAACTGCTCAAAGATGTAAACAACCATGCATGAGCAGGGCCTATTAGACGGAGGGGGTACGACAGCCGATCAGTTCCAGTCATTCCACCAGGACGAAGGTACGCTGCTCATGTTGTCTGTAGTTCTACCATGCCTAGAAGGTCAATACCGCAGTTCGATCGCGTCCGCATTGTTACTTTGTGTCAAGAAGGGCTCTCAACAAGGGAAGTTTCCAGGCGTCTCAGAGTGAACCAAAGCGATGTTGTTCGGACATGGAGGAGGTACAGAGATACAGGAACTGTCGATGACAGGCCTCGCTCAGGCCGCCCAAGGGCTACTACTGTAGTGGATGACCGCTACTTACGGATTGCCGCTCGGAGGAACCCTGACAGCAATGCCACCATGTTGAATAATGCGTTTCGTTCAGCCACAGGACGTCGTGTTTCAACTCAAACTGTGCGCAATAGGCTGCATGATGCGCAACTTCACTCCCGACGTCCATGGCGAGGTCCAGCTTTGCAACCCCGACACCATGCAGCGCGGTACAGATGGGCCCAACAACATGCTGAATGGACCCCACGGAATTGGCATCACGTTCTCTTCACCGATGAGTGTCGCATATGCCTTCAACCAGACAATCGTCGGAGACGTGTTTGGAGGCACCCTGGTCAGGCTGAACGTCTTAGACACACTGTCCAGCGAGTGCAGCAAGGTGGTGGTTCCCTGATGTTTTGGGGTGGCATTATGTGGGGCCGACGTACGCCACTGGTGGTCATGGAAGGCTCCGAAACGGCTTTACGATACCTGAATGACATCCTCCGACCCATAGTGCAACCATATCGGCAGAATATTGGAGAGGCATTTGTCTTCATGGACGACAATTCTCGACCTCATCGTGCACATCTTGTGAATGCGTTCCTTCAAGATAACGACATCGCTCGACTACAGTGGCCAGCATGTTCACCAGACATAAACCCTATCGAACATGCCTGGGATATGTTGAAAAGGGCTGTTTATGGACATCTTGACCCACCAACCACTCTGAGAGATTTACGCCGAATTGTCGTTGAGGAGTGGGACAATTTGGACCAACAGTGTCTTGATGAACTTGTGGATAGTATGCCACGGCGAATACAGGCATGCATCAATGCAAGAGGACGTGCTACTGGGTATTAGAGGTAGTGGTGTGTACTGCAATCTGGACCACAAATGCTGAAAGTCTGGCTGTATGATGGTACAACATGCAATGTGTGGGTCTCATGAGCAATAAAACGAGCTGAAATGTTGTTTGTGTTGATCTCTATTCCCTTTGTATTTAACAGTCCCGGAACTCTTGGAACCGAGGTGATGCAAAACTTTTTTTGATGTGTGTATGTTGGCCGGCGTGCAGTTCGACATGATAATTCACTTTTTTGTTCCTAGATGTCTCGTGCAAATCTGCTGGCGAATTTTGTTTTAATTATATATTTTCCATCGTATTATGCACAATATAACGATAAATTTTAAAACGTCTGAGTCATTACAAAACAATAAATATAAAGAAATTCAAGCAAAATACCTAACTCTGATAGGGTTTGAACCATAGCCATAAGATTGATAGGCTAACGCTTTACCACGGAACCAAACGTGCGAACGGACATTAACCGATATCAAATGAGTTACATAGAACGTGTTAGCAATTAATGATTTACACTAAACGATTTCATCAGTGGAGTATATTATTTATATATGAAGCAATTCATACAAAGTTTATTTTTGTATCAATACGCTATATTGCATGCAATACTCAAATTAGTGAAATATAAGTCAGGCACAAGATATCTGCTGTCATCTTGCCTTGTACTGAGACGGCTCAGTTTTTTAAAATCACTTCTGCACTATAGTATTACAAAATAAACTTTTAATTTCGAACGTGCCTCTTCCTTTAGAACAGTTAAAATGATTCTCGGCTCGATAATCGGAACTGGTGGGTCCCATGATATGGATTATAATGTTTGCCTAATTCGCACGGCCGCCATCCTTAAATGGTACAGCGGATGACCTTGTAATTTGGTCACAAGACGCGTCCTATATGAAGGTATGTTGTTACCAAATTTGGTAGAGATCGGATGATTTCGTTCGTCGTTATTTGATTTTACGTTTTGAACGTTTGAGTGGCCGCCATTCAGTTTTGGTAAAGATGGCGGTGATATAAAACATGACACTGAGGTGCCCTTTGCTAGTTCTACCTATGTGCCAAATTTCGTTCAATTCGGTTTCATCGTGTTTGAATTGATAGGGGGGGGGGAGACAGACATTCAGAGTACACACACTCACACACACACACACAGACTCACACACACACACACACATACACACACACACACACACACAGACAGACAGACAGACACACAATTTTTCGCCCTGTGTAGATCTCATAAGTCTACTTTCATTTTTTGCAAAAATCGAAAGTAGGCTAAAAATGGTACTATTGGAAATGATGAAAGCGATGTGAATTTTAATAAATTGGGGGAAATTATTCGGAATCATCTATTATTTCTGCTTCCTCATGTTCTTGTTTCTCTTCTTCGTCTTCTTCTTCTTGTTGTTCCTCTTCTTATTATTATTCTTCTCCTTCTTCCTGCTGGGTGCAGGTAAATTGTCCTAACAGCGATGAATCAGATGTCTCCTCGCTGATATCGTATGAACACTCTTCTGATGGCAATCAACATTGGAGCATGATTGGCCTTGACAACTGGTATATGCTAATGAATAAAATAATTCAAATTTTTGCAGCCGCATTTAGCATTACATCCCTCTAACCAAAGAGTGCATGTCCACACATACGAAGATCAGACACTACAACACGGTGATCAAACCAGAAGCTCTGTATGCAAGTGAAACTCTGATACTTAACAGAAAGGGTGACTTGGAAAACATCCTTAACGAAGAACGAAACGTCGAGGAATATTCTTGGCCCAGAAAGAACAGAAGATGGATACAGGTTGAAAATCACGTAAAGCAACTGAGAAATTACCTAATCTTGCGGCAGACATCAGAAAACGAAGATTGACATTTTATGGACATGTTGAAAGACTTCCACCGACTAGGCTTACACACCTACGCAGAAAAACTGAAGAACATACTGTGGATTCAGCAAATCAAACAGGACTTGGAGACGGCCTTAGTAGGAACAGCGAATGTCTTTGATAGGAACCTATTCCGATGTAGGGTAAATGGATGGAATGTAACACCGGAGAATGACGCTCCAAGGAGACGAGGAATCAAGTGGACTGAGGAAAGGAAGATGGCCAATGGAGAGAGAATGAGAGCTATATGGAAGATCAGAAAGGCGTATCATAAAAGTACTGCGTGATCCATCTGGGTCCATTCGCACATAATAATAATAATAATAATAATAATAATAATAATAATAACAATAATCATCATCATCATAATCATCATTGCACAGTTCCAGTTTCCCGGGTACTGTTTATGAGCCTCTTCCACTGCAACCTGTCCATATACAACTTGTCATGGAGAACATCATCCACTGTCCATCCTCTGGTTGATCATGTCCATCCATCGGGTTCTAGGTCTTCCTCCAAGTCTTTTTCCATCCACCTGTCTTTCCAAATTTATTCTGGCTGATCTTGTAGGCTCCATCCTCATCACATGCCCGTACCACCGTAGTCTACATGTGCTGACTCGGTCTAATAGGGATGTCTTTATTCCAGCTTGTTTCCTCACCTCCTCGTTCTTTAACTTGTCCATCTTGGTCTTCTGGATGGCGGATCTAAGAAATTTCATCTCTGATGCTAATAATAATAATGATGATGATGATAATAATAATAATAATAATAATAATAATAATAATAATAATAATAATAATAAGACCAAGTTGTTGCTACTCGAAGCTATCGGAAATTTATCATAAAAGATCCAACAACAGAGAGTGAGAAGTGTCGCCGCTGTGGCAAATGTAGTGAGACCATTCAACACGTTATATCAGGTTGTTCCCACCTTGCCAACATTGACTACAAACATCGACACGATCAAGTTGCCAACATTATCCACCAGAAACTGGCCTTGAAGTACAAACTTCTTCAAAGCTCCGTCCCCTATTGAAAATACACACCATCTGCAGTACTCGAAAATGCCACACACAAGCTCTATTGGGACAGAGGAGTTGCGACAGATGTCGCAGTCAGTAACAACCGGCCAGATATCATTGTCATCAATAAACTACACAAAGAGGCATTACTGATAGATATCGCATGTCCCAACACTCAAAACATCCAAACAACAGCTGCTACTAAAATATCTAAGTACACAGAGCTGGCAATTGAGATAAAGCAGATGTGGAAACTTGATTCGGTGACTACCATCCCAATAATTGTATCGTGTACTGGTGTTATGCCGAAAACTCTCCACAGTAGTCTATCAATATTGAATCTGCACCCGCAGATATATATTGAACTTCAGAAGGCAGTTCTGTTAAACACATGCCATATTGTTAGGAAGTTCCTTGGTGACAATGCCCTGGCCGAATACTCAGCAAAGCTCGATGATCCAGATGGGAATTTAGCTCATCCTACAAATGAAGGAGACTCGTGAAGACTGCGGGCACGACATGGATGTGAAGTCTCTGAACAGTGTAATCGTAATTATCTCAGTACAGATGGTTCCTTGCTAAGGCCGAACCAGGCTGTAACAGAAAATGTAGCCGGTATTTGCCGTGATAATGTTGTCAAATAATAAACTATAATAATAATAATAATATTAATAATAATAATAATAATAATAATAATAATAAATAAGTGAATGAATAATTGAATAAATGAATCAGTGAATAAATTAGTAAATAAATAATGAATAAATGAATCAATTAGTCAATAAATCAATAAATACCAATCGTTTGCTCAGTTTCTGGCACAATAAGGCTGTGAGGCCTGCATTGAAGGAAGTCCTTGGTTTGCAGGAGAAACCTCGGAGGAAATATAACCCCTGGACTACTGAAAGAGAAAGTTACACTGGCAGAAAATGCGTCAATACTGGACGAAGATCAAGACCCTCCAGCTGAATAAGCATAGTCCTAAGTAGACCAATTCGAGAGAAGAAGAAGAAATCAATAAATAAATAGATAGTCTACAAAATAAATAAGGAAAAGAAGGATTGATTTCTATGGACACATATACCGAATGAATCCTACCCGAATAACCAAGCAAAAATTTGACTTCTTTTGCAAAAAGAAGATTAAACCTAATAGGTTTACGGAAGTGGAAAAAAGCCTGCGAGAACTCCAGATTACTGAACTCATGTTAATGAATGGTACAGCCAAAACACTAAGAAGTTCCTTCAAGCCAGAGTCGACACCATAAAACCGATGTAAATATCAGAAGTGGAAAGGAAGAGGAGATCAGACAGAATGAAGAAGTATTGGGAGAAAAGGAGAGTGCAAGCATCCAAGAAGTGATTGATCCGAAGTACCCCAAAGTGGATGATTCGAAAAGAAGAATAAATAAATCATACTAATATCATGACGAATGAAAGAGAAAGTGAGAAGACTCCTCAAGTTCAAGCACGCCCCGCCAGGCAGCGTTGGAGGGGGCAAGTTCCACGCTGCCGGTGTCAGCTGGTCTAAGGAATGCTGCTAAGGAAAACGAATTAATTTGTAACTAATACTCTTTTAAAAAGTAATTAGCGATTACAATTAAAATAGCACGGCAAGGCACAATGGAAAATATAATTCACGGAAATAAGAACTACGGTCTTCATTACATGTTACGAAAAGCACAGATTCCTGGAGTATACAGACACAGATTAAAAAAAACCATAATCCCCAGCATATTAAAACAAGCACTCATAAACTATTTAAAGCAACACTCTACTTACCAATTCATTTTGTCGGCTACTGGACTTTCGAAAGCTTGCGTGAAGACTTGGCGGATGTTCGAGATTGCAAATCTCGGCGGATTTCCTTCGTTCTGAAGAAAAATCGGCACTTTATATAATGATAAACAAGTCTGGGGATAACATCCATGACATGCTGAAGACAACAGACAGCTCCTGAAGGATCAACTGAAATTGTTTCTATGGAATCGATGCAATCAAAAAATATTTCGCTCCACATCGATTTTGAGTTTAATTTTCCGGTAATTACTTTCTCGGCCTGGAAAAGAATGTCACATACACTTCTCGAAGGACGTGTTAGAAACACTTCATTGTTCATTGAGCCGTAGTCCTTTATTTCGGTAAGAACTGAAAATTTATTTTAGATTATTGTCACGTAGAGAATGAGCACAAGGCGAACACTTAATAAATTTAGAAGAGTGCTTAACAACATAGCCAGCCAAATGGTACACTAAACACTTATCAATCGAAGAGTTTCGAACTGCGCTGTCAAATTCAGGTACAGAGCTTTCCCAGTCTTCGATATTTACTGCATCTCGAACCACAATTTTTTCTTAAAGGAAGTTTCCACTGATTCCTTCACTGTCTTGTTATGCACATCCACATTCCGGGCTAATATACGCATCTGATTAACATACGAGGTCAAGATCTGCTCCCGTTTAGGTTCACAATTTCCACCAACATTTAAAGCCTGTTTTATAGGGACGTATATACATTGAAGTAGATGCAAATGAAGGAAATCTATTGTCGATGGATGATCATCTGAACTATAATAATAATATCGTATGGCCTCGGGTGCCTGGTGCAAGATTTGTTAATTGACACCCAGAGGGTAGCTTGCATGTCGAATTTCGTCGTTCCTTTGAACGCTATGAAAGTCAAGGAGGTTAGATATCTAACCTCCTTGACACTACAGCGCTTTCAAGTAGAGAATGGAGGAACTTTGTGTTGGCGGAAAATCCCGAGATTAATTTTGCCATTGAACACGGCCTACTGAATTCAAATGGGTTCTTTAACATGCCAACAACGTATGACATGAGTATCGTGATTTTTGTCGCCTTCAAAAATTACTTACCATGGCCAGGGGCGAACCTGCAATCTTGGGGTTGGTAGTCCGACACTATAACCACTCACCCACCGTGGCAAGCATCATCTGAACTGAAAGGCCGCATAATTCCGAAGTGCCGTTCCAAGGGATCTTGGGTGAGCTTTCCTGTCAACACATACTTATAACCATTCTCCCAAAGCCATTCACACATCTCCAAAGTACTTTGTAGGGTTACTACTAGTGATTCCAAGGTTCTATTGGAGGCAAAGGTGTTATTGGTTGATCTCACGGTGTGAAGAAAATTAACAATAGCTGTATGAGAAGGTGAACCTTTACGAAGAGCCTGAGACGGAATGAATGCATTTAGTGCATCAGCAACAACATTTATATCACTGGTAAATGTCTCAGTGTCCTCACTACCTTGTAATCCTGCCAGTCCCATTTCTCGATAAAATTTAATACCTTTGGCAACACTGTCACTGAAAAGTTGGAATGCAAGCCTAGCGTTCATTCTCTGGAAAGATGATGGGTCTAAATGAGCAACTGTCAGCTTGGGGCATGCTCTAAGCCCAGCATACCCTGAGAGATCTTCTTTGAACAGTTCCCTATAAAAATTGAAATTAATAATTTTGTCATTATAGAGAAGTTCTACTTTATCATGAAAGTGGTTTCTTATGCATTTCAATACATGAACGAAGTCGGAGAAAGTCCAGATCTTTCTCGTAACATCTGCAGGATTAAGGATGTGAGGTTGTAGAGAGCTTGTCTTGCCACTAACTCTTAACGATCTCCAGGCCTTTTTATTTGTCTGACTACCATCACAAGTAAAGCCAACCACCCTCGCCCCAGCCTCTTCTAACTGTAAAATCACCTGTATTAAAATTTTTGCGAGAATGTCCCCTGGAGTAGCATTTCTGCTTGCATAAACAGCAACTGGCTGCACCCAATTATGCATGAATGGTACGAACATAAACACTAGAGCGTGATTTGCAAGTACGTTCTTCTGGAGGTCAGGTGTGTGTTCACCTAAATCAACTAATCCATCTACTTTATGAGAAAAACTATTAAACTGGATTTCTTCTCTTAGCTTCACTTCATCGAAAATTACAACACCGTAACGTGAATTATCATTCTATTCTTCCTTAAAATAGTCTGAAATGGCATTTATACTATGCGTATTAACTCCATAAGGGCACTTAAGTCCTTTACAAAGTTTTCTCAAGTGACTTTCTGAGGGCAGAGGCAAGAGATTATGTCGCCGACAATGACGAAATCCTTTCGGTGATTTTATTCTCAACAATAAACTCTCTAAAATGAATTCATTGCTGTACCTCATACCATTGGGAGATTTTACCTGGAATTTCTTGAGCATAGTGTCTATTATCATCTTTTCCTTCTTGCTAAGGTGTTTGTTATCTTTGTAAGTAAATGCCTGTGAATGTCGAACCTGCTTCTTCAGCAAATTAATTCTCGATTTTGCTGAGTTGAGGCAGGATCTAACGCGAATTAAATTACGGTTAGCATTCTTTAGGCGCCTTTTGAGCAATATTATAGTCTTTTCAGCATCGGTAAGTACACTAGAATGACCCAAATTCTTATCAACATTAGACTGACCTTTTAATGCCTCATTCGTTGCTTCACTCCCATCTTCAATCTTCTTTCTTCTCTTGCTGGTGGTATCGAGATTCTTTTTCCTGTTAGGAGCTTTACGGGACTTATTCTCACTTGACAGGTACTTCAGTAAATTAGGGAAAATATGAGGCACTGCTCCAGGACGTAACTTCCACCTCACACGAGAGATTTTCACTTCTTCACCATTCACTATAAAATTATCTGATTTTACTATCAAATCATCAGAGAAATGAATTTGACAAATTCTACTACTACGCGTTAACTTCGTATCCTTTCGTGGAATAGCTCTGGCCCATTTTTCAAATTGATTTGTATCTTTCGGTGGTGAAAAATATCGTACATCGTCAACTACTCGACCATACCCTGACTTACAGCCAGGTACAAAACAATAAGGCATGTTGAACTATTAAATGAACCAAGCCACATAAGAAATATGTTTGAAGTACACAAAACACAAAACGCTGATGTACACAAGTCACAATGAACTGAATTTAAGAACTGAAAGCAAAGAAAATTCAGTTTAATTCTCACAAATATCTCACACAGTAACTTCTCGCGCACTTTCTATGGCCCGGCTCGACGGAAACACAGCACGTGTTGGACATAATCGCTTGCATTGCTTGTAGCGGCGGGACCAGAAACTACAGTGCTAAAATGGCGGAGTCCTCACACTAGGTCCTTCTATTCGTCATGCTAATATATAAAAATGAGATGGTGTTTGTCTGTCTGTCTGTCTGTCTGTCGTCCTGTTACTCAATAACGCAAGAACCACTGGTCCTATTTAAATTAAAATTTGCATGGATGTAGCTGGTTTACCGGGTTTACATATAGGATACTTTTGATTTCAATATTTTGTACTATTAAAAAAATGGCGACCATTTTAGTGACGTCACTACACCCTTTGGTTAAACATTTTCATATTTCCATTTCAAATAAAAAGAGAACGCTAAGAAATAGCAAACTTTTGATTGCACATATGACCTTTAAAATTTAATTTCCTATCCGAAGGGTCCTTATCACTTTTCGTGTATCTCCAACGGTTAGCGAGTAAAACCTAAATTTGTGCAATAAAACACGGTCTTAACCGAGCGGTGCAGTATATATATTATATAACTAGCTGACCTGGCAGACTTCGTACAGCCTCAATCAATAAATAAAAGACCTAAACTTTAGTATATAATAAACTTAAAACAAACAAAAGTAATCCATAATTAATTTAAAAAATGCTCGGTATGAATGAAGTTTTATTATTATTTTCGATTAATTACACCAGATGTTGCTTACTTACAAAACAGAGTTTTCCTGAAATACTGGCTATTTATAAGGTTTCAATTTGATATTGACAGACACACACAGTTATGATACAGTCTGTTAATCAATTTAAAGCTTTCTGATAAGCTTTATTTTTTGTTTTGTGGTGCGTAAATAAACAAAGATGACGGTTTTTCGACGCACGAACACGCGACGTATAATTGTCCATGCGCGAAACAGGGAAACTTCAAGTTGATTCCGCAAACTTCCAACGACTGGCCTTGCGATTTATTTATGGTCATCGCAAAGGCCAGACGTACTGGAAATTGTAAACGTTAAAAATCGAATGGTAAATCCGTTGGAATCATTTATAAGGTTTCAATTTGATATTGACAGACACACACAGTTATGATACAGTCTGTTAATCAATTTAAAGCTTTCTGATAATCTTTATTTTTTGTTTTGTGGTGCGTAAATAAACAAAGATGACGGTTTTTCGACGCACGAACACGCGACGTATAATTGTCCATGCGCGAAACAGGGAAACTTCAAGTTGATTCCGCAAACTTCCAACGACTGGCCTTGCGATTTATTTATGGTCATAGCAAAGGCCAGACGTACTGGAAATTGTAAACGTTAAAAATCGAATGGTAAATCCGTTGGAATCATCGGTATACGCGGGATCAAGACGTCCTCTCCTTTGTATTTTCCTTTTATGATTGTTGCCTCAATGACGTTATTCATCACCTTTTTCACAGCCAGTCTTGTTCCATTGCACAGTCGAGGTTGATTAATGTTACGCAGCATGATGACAACTGATCCTACTTTTAACTGTAAATTGTGAGGTGGTAATCTAGGCAATTCCAGTGAATTTAAAAACTCCGTGGGATAGTTGACTACGTAATCCTGGTTCATAACAGTGTCGACTGATTTGAAGGAAACCAACTGTCCCGGAAGAAAATTCTGAATGGTCGCATTGAGATCCTCGTCATCTTAATTTTTCGCCGCCAATAATGCTCGTTCACCCAGCCAATTATGGTTATTGAACTGTTGCGCTCTATCTGGGAAAACACGCTGAATAAGCTCCTCTTTTGAGTCTGTGATGTGACAGAAATCTGTGGGTAATGTGATGAATCTGGTCGAGGTGTCCACTGCGACTTAATTATTTCCAATGTCTAACAACTGCTTCGAAAACACATTTGCAGTTTCATCTTGTTGCAAAAATACTCGCATGTTAGTTGTTAATTGGAGTGTCTTTACGTACAGCCACAAATTCGATGATTTTTAGGCATGCGTTTAGTTCATCAGCAACAGTTGATCGGGGAATAACTGGAAGAGTCTGACGAAAATCACCTGACAACAGAATCATGGCCCCACCAAAAATATTTCGGTTGTCACGAAGATCTTTCAACGTTCTGTCCAGTGCCTCCAGTGACCTCTTATGGGCCATTGAGCATTCATCCCAAACAATCAATTTGCATTCCTGTAGGAAATTGGTGTTTCGTTGATTTGCATGTAATTTCAATGCAGAATGTGCAGTTCGCCCGCCTTCTAGCAGAGTCGCAGCCATATTTGGATATCTGGGTGATATGTTGTAGACAATAGAATTGTATGTCTGTCTTTCTGTGCATCTTTATGAACGCCTATACCTCGTGTTCGGATGCTTGGTGCATCTTAAAATTTGGTATGATAACCATGAGAGTCAATACACCAATCATTTATAAAACTCTTCACCGTACTTTTCATGCAGTAGAAGGGTGGATATAGGGAAAAACTTCTCAAAATACATGCTAAAATAGGCGAAATAAAAATTATCCTAGAAGGACGACCAAAGCATATGTTGCGCTTCTCAATGTGAGACACAAAATTCGGGAGTCTATAAAGGGTTTCCGAAAACCACTTTTTAAGGCCCTTAAATTAACAGTATGTGTGATATTCCCAGAAAACTACCTTCGTTCTGATAAACTTTTGAAGGAACTAGCAGAAGTACCCGTTCTTCGAACGGTGTTATATATTAACACCCGGCATTATCAATTGAGCTACTGTTGCAATGGTTAGCGGTTTGTCATTCCTTCATAAGTTTATCAGAACGAAGTTAGTTTTCTGGGAATATCACACACACTGTTAATTTAAGGGCCTTATAATGTGGTTTTCGGAGACCCTTTATAGACTCGCGAATTTTGTGTCTCACATTGAGAAGTGCAACATATGCTTTGGTCGTCCTTCTAGGATAATTTTTATATTTCGCCTATTTTAGCATGTATTTTGAGAAGTTTTTCCCTATATCCACCCTTCTACTGTATGAAATGAACGGTGAAGAGTTTTATAAATGATTGGTGTATTGACTCATGTTTACCATACCTAATTTTACGATGCACCAAGCATCCGAACACGATTTATAGGCGTACATAAAGATACACAGAAAGACAGACAGACAATTCTATTGTCTACAGTAAATCACCCAGATATCCAAATATGGGTATATCTACCATACGTATCAAACAAAATCATCCTTACGATGAACCCGTGTTTCGACAAAAGAAAAAGATTAGTTAAAATGTGCTCTCAAACTAAATTGCATTGACGAATTATACAGTCTACGTTGGTTCCGTGATAACCTTATAGCAATTTGCAAACTTTCACAGAAATGTAATAAATGGAGTAGACTAATAATAATATCGTATGGCCTCGGGTGCCGGGTGCAAGCTTCGTAATTTGACACCCAGAGGGTAGCTTGCATGTCGAAATTTCGTTGTTCCTTGAACACTATGAAAGTCAAGGAGGGTAGATATCTAAGCTCCTTGAAGACTATAGCGCTATCTAGTAGAGAAATGAGGAACTTTGTGTTGGCGGAAACTCCTGAGGTTAATTTTTCCATTATGAACACGGCCTACTGAATTCAAATGGGTTATTTGACATGCGAGTCGTATTTTTGTCGCCTTTCAAAAAACGTACAGGCCGGACGTTTGTTTTAGACGATCGCCCTTGACCTTGAAGCCTGCGGATGAGCCTGTACACAGTCACTCTCCCACCCTATCACTTCACATTTGTCACCACCGATCTGATGTCATGGAATTCCAGACTTGAGCAGACAGTACAGTCCACGTCGAAGTATTGTGTGACACGGAAGTACACGTTACGTAGTTACGAACAGAACGTCATTAAATTTGCCAGTGACTATAATTCAGCAATAGTGTGAAACAGCTTTATCAATCATCGGAGCGCTTGGGGCAGCTGATAACAACACAGGTACTGTAGTAACTCGCCTCCATGCTTCCATTGAGATTTTTCACTCGTCTAAAACAAACGTCCGGCCTGTACCACGGCCAGGAGTGAACCTGCAATCTTGGGGTTAGTAGACCGACACGGTATCCACTCACCCACCGTGGCAAGGTATAAATGGAATGACATTGCTTCTTACAGAAATAGATGGAAAGTTGGATGCCACCCCTTGAGATAATGTTGTCATGGTTACCGATTTCCATTCCTTCATTAGTTTGTTAAATTAAATTAAATTAGTTTTCTGGGAATATTTCAGATACTGTTGGTTTTAGAGCCTTATAATGTAGTTTTCGAGGCCCCCAAGTTTTGTTTCTGGCACGGGGGGCTTTGTCTCCTCGGTGTACGCCATAATATACTACTACTAATAATAATATAATATAGGCATAGGAATATAATAGACCTGCCGTACCACACCGGCAGGTGTAAATCGCGTGAAAAAATTATAGTGTACCGACCCCCTTAAGGGCATTATACGTATTGATGAATTTTACAGCTTAATTTGGTTCCGTGATAACCTTCTAGCCGTTTGCAAACTTTCACACCAATGTAATTAATGGAATTGCATTGCGTCTTACAGCAATAGATGGACCTTTGAGAATCTGTTGCCATGGTTACCGGCTTGTATTCGTTCATTAGTTTATTAAATCAAATTAGTTTTCTGGGAATATCTCAAAAATGGTTGGTTTTAGGGCCTTAAAATGTGGAATTCGGGGACCCTTTTGAGCCCCCGAGTTTTGTCTCTCATATTGAGGGGCTGAAAATGATCTTTGTCTCGTCCTTCTACTCCTATTTCAGCATGTATTTTAAGGGGGTAGGCCCTCTTTTATGAGAGGTACGGAGAAGGGTTACATCAATGATTAGTGTCGTGCCTTTGATGGATATCTGTACCAAATTTTACGTTGATACACCCAGCCGTTCTCGAGTTATAAGGGCACAAAGATGTCCACAAACAAACAGACAGACCAAAAAATTATTTTCGCGCGCATCCATAATAAAACAGTCTGAAACGCGTAAATAACTCAAATTTCCATAGAAATTGCGAAAAAAACATACAAACTTTATTTTTTATGTATGTAGAGATATAATGCACCGCTCGGTGTTGACCGTCTTTTATTGCACAAATTTCGGTTTTATTCGCTAACCGTTGGAGATACACGAAAAGTGGTAAGAACCTTTTGGATAGAAAATTAAATGGTAAATCTCGTGTATGCATCAAACGTTTGCTATTTCTTAGCGTTCTTGTTTTATTTGAAATGGAAATATGAAATTTTGAAACCAAAGGTTGTATTGACGTCACATATGTGGATTTTACTCGCTAACCGTTGGAGATACATGAAAAGTGATAAGGACCCTTCGGATAGGAAATTAAATTTAGAAGCTCGTTTGTGCCATCAAAAGTTTGCTATTTCTTACCGTTCTCTTTTTATTTGATATGGAAATATGACATTTTGAAACCAAAGGGTGTAGTGACGTCACTAAAATAGTCGCCATATTTTAATAGTGCAGAAAATCGAAATTAAAAGTATCCTATATGTAAACATGGTATATCAGCTACATCCATGCAAAATTTCATTTAAATCGGACCAGTGGTTCTTGCGTTATTGGGTAACACACAGACAGACAGACAGACAGGCAGACAGAAAGACAGACACACACCATCTCATTTTTATATATTAGTATGATGACAAACCGCTAACCATTGCAACAGTAGCTCAATGGATAATGTCTGGTGTTAACACCGACCACCGTTCAAAGAACGGGTACTTCTGCTAGTAAATAAATAAATAAATAAATAAATAAATGAATAAATAAATAAATAAATGAATAAATAAATAAATAAATTAGTTAATTAATACAGAGCCAGTATTAAATCCACTATCTTGATTTTCCAGTTCAGCTATCGTAGTAATATTGTTGAGAAACTATCAGACCCTGGATGGTTTGAAATATATGTGAAAATGATATCAGGCAAAGTACTGTACAAGCCAGTTATTTCACGATCACTGGTTGAATAGTTAGTGGCAAGTCGTTTAAACATAAAATCTTTATAATAATCTTTCGACCTGCGTGGCGTAGTGAAAATGTATGTTGTGCTGCTCTCATCTTTATCCCCGAGAAGAAAAAAGATCACGTCTAGCCACATAAAGTGCAGTTCCCTCGACAGGCACAATCATGGCGCTGATGACGTAACGTGACTCGGTACTGCCCTCAAAGGAACACTAACCCCAATGAAAATGAAAGACCTTGCAACTTTAGCTTACATGGGCGAGGCCGCAATCTGCTTACAGTGCATCGTCACCATGGAGGCCAGGGCTGGGGTCCAACATTACAGTAACGTTGTATTATCCAGAGTTGGAATCTGGCAGTTCGGCGCCAGTGGGCAAAAACAGTTGACGACTAGATCCTACGTAAGGCTTGTTGCCTTGGAAACCATACAGCGCTGCCAATTTGAATGACGCTATTTGGCCACGTGCTTGTCACTTGACCAGTTCTTTGTTTGGTTGCCTCCTGAGTGCACACTGACCATGCTGCGTTATAATTGTATTGAATTAATTAGTTAATTACTTTCTCGTCTAGGATTTATACTTATTTATACTTTATACTTATATTTATAATTCATTAGTGTCCGTTATTTATTTATATAGTGTTAGTGTAAGTTAAAGCTTATGTTCGTGTGAATTAGATAAAGGTTACCCGTAGCTTTCTTTTTGTTTGCGAGTGGTGACGCGATGGGTTGGACAATTTTTTCCATGGTACAGGTCTTGGCAGCATAGGTTGCGATTAGGATGAGGGTGTTGACAGCTGAAAACTGGGCGAATGTGGTGTCGCATTAAGCGAAGACGACCTCATAATTTCCCTCGGCGATTCCTCACCCACCAGTGCGGGATCCAGTGATGGAGAGGACCGAGATGATGATGATGATGATATGGATGGGATAGAGCCTTTTCCCAGTTATTAGCTTCTGTCTTCTAAAGGGTGAGTTAATAGCCTATACAATGAACGTATATTTTGTAATAGACATTTATATGTTTCTTGTGCCTTGAAACTTATTCTACAGGATAAATAAATTGCTAAATAACACGGAAACAATCACGTTCTGTCGTTTCGCTTTGAACATTTTTGCTTTATGATTGTAGGCTACCGGTATTCGTAATATTGCTATTGCTATTCATTACAATATTTTAGGCCTGTCCTCAATTCGACGGGCTATTATTTTATTTTACAGTGTGCACAGAACAGTTTTAAGCATTGCTTTGTTTAAGATTTTTGAAAACCATCTGAGTAAAAATGTAATACATGTAATGACGATGCTAATATTATGAGCATGAGGAAAAGGACGGGAGGGTGGAAGTACGCACGTGCTGGCTAGTAGCATACGTGGCAACGCTGCCTTTAGTTCAACGGTTCTCCGCCGAACTGTCAGATTCCAACTCTGGAAAATACACCTGTAGAAAGCAGGCCTCCCTTCATGGTAATCTCATATTCTTTTAATCTTCTATCGCAGTGTTGCCAACACCTCGTGCAAAGTAAGGGCAGAACTTTAGTAAAAGTCCTTGTTTTATTTAGGAGCTTGGACAATGGTACCATCGCTCCATGTACTTGGGTGTGTGTGATGTTATTGTGGTGTGTGTATTTATAATTGAGACAAAGCTTGGGAGGGAAACAGCCGTAGCCTTAAGTTAGGTACTATCCCAGCATATTCCTGAGTAGACGTGGGAAACCACGGAAAGCCACTCTAGTATAACTGAGGGGGGAATCGATTTCTCACGTTTGCCTTAAGAGGCCGAGTTTACCCCGTCCCAGCCCTCATATCAGAATTGAATTTCATCACCGAAGTGAGATCGAATTCAGGACCTTTGGGACCAGAGTCTCAATGCCTATTCCCAGACCACAGATGGCGGCGTTAGAGAAAGAAAGTAGGATATTTAAGAAGCTGGCAAATACACATTGGCAGAAATGTAAAGCTTATTCTCCCAAGTCGGGAGTGAGATGAGTTAAGATCAATTTCTAATGTGGAAAGTTTTTTTCACGTCCGGACGCATTCACTGACCCCAACCTCTTTACAGAGTAGATGAGAGATGGTTGGTTGAATCCTCAGTTTAGGGAATGTGACAACGCGGTCACGTAGCCCCGTGTACTTTGTGTGTGTGTAGAATCTGTCTGATAACCGGTGTTAATTGTGATGGCTGTATTAGTGTGTGCTATCTGTAATTCAGGTAAGGACTGCAGACGATCAATTTCAACTAGTTCCTACTTTTGCTAACGAATGCTACCGTCAACGACACCTAGCTGTGTATTTGGCTGCTAGATGCCACCGCAACTGGCACCTGACGACGAACGTTGGAACTTAATAGAGCGCTAAGCCAATCTAAGCTAAAAAATTGTTGTTGTTGTTGTTGTTTGAGTCTTCAGTCTTTTGACTGGTTTGATGCAGCGCTCCATGCCTCCCTGTCCTGAGCTAATCTTTTCATCTCTACATAGCTACCACACCCTACATCCGAGGCAATCTGTTTAACATATTCTAACCTTTGTCTACCCCTACAGTTCTTGTCCTCGACCCTTCCTTCCATAACTAAGCTTGCTATTCCTGGGTGTCTTAGTATGTGTCCTACCAACCTATCTCTTCTCTTCATTAGCAGTCGCCAGAAACATCTCTCCTCTTTCACTCGTCTTAATACTTCTTCGTTTGTAACCCTATCTGCCCATCTGATCTTCATCATTCTCCTGTAACACCACATTTCAAACGCTTCAATTCTCCTCTTTTCTGCTGCACCAATAGTCCAAGTTTCACTTCCATAGAGTGCGACGCTCCAGACAAAGGTTTTCAAAAATGTCTTCCTAATACCTAAATCTATATTCGTTGTCAACAAAATCCTTTTCTGTAGAAATTCTTTCCTTGGCTGAGCCAACCTACTTTTTATACCCTCTTTGCTTCGTCCGTCACTGGTTATTTTGCTTCCTAAGTAACAGAAGTCTCCTACTTCCTTTAGTTTTTCCCCGGCCAATTTGATGTCCATAGAGGTTTCTGATTTATTGCGGCTGCATTCCAATATTTTTGTTTTACATTTATCAATTTTCATCATGAATTCTTTCCTCAAGACGGAGTCCATACCATTCAAAAACTCATTCAAATCCTCAGGCGTGTCGTATAAGATGACGATGTCATCAGCAAATCTCAGAGTTGAAATTATTTCTCCTTGAATCTTCACTCCCACTTTAAATTTCTCTCTAATTTCCTTCATTGCTTGTTCAATGTAAAGATTGAAAAGTATGGGTGATAAGTTGCAGCCTTGCCTCACACCTTTCTGAATACCAGCTTCTCTCTCATGTCCATCAGCTCGAATGACTGCTGTCTGGTTTCTGGATAGATTGTAGATCATCCTCCTATCCCTATACTTTATTCCAATGATTTTCAAAATGTCAAACAATTTAGTCCAATCATCGTTATCAAAAGCCTTTTCTAAGTCTACAAATGCCATGAACGTTCTCTTATCTTTTCTTATTCTTCCTTCCAAAATCAGCCTGAGACTTAGTACAGCTTCCCTTGTTCCTACATTTCTCCTGAAACCAAGCTGGTCTTCACCCAATTCTGCTTCTATCTGGCTTTCCATCCTCTTGTAAATTATTCTTGAAGCATGAGTAATCAAGCTGATTGTACGGTAATCCTCACATCTGTCAGCTCCTACTTTTTCGGTATAGGGATGATAACATTCTGCTTGAAATCAGAGGGTACCTCACCTGTCTCATAAATCCTACACACCAAGTGAAATAACCTGATCAGACCTTCATCTCCTATGCAGTGTAGCAACTCAATCGGTATATCATCTATGCCTGGTGCTTTGTTCCTGCTTAAGTCTTCCAATGCTCTGTCAAATTCTGATCGCTATATTAAATCTCCTTTTGCATCCTCATCAATTTCCTCCTCCTTTTCCATTACATGATTCTCAATCTCCTTTCCCTTATGCAAGCACTCTATGTAAGCTTTCCATCTCTCAACCTTTTCTTCCCTATCTGTTAGAGGCATTCCATTTGTGTCCTTAATATTACAGCACTTAGTCTTCTTTTCCCCAGATGTATTCTTAATCCTTCGATAAGCTGTGTCTACTTTTCCTAATTTCAGACAATTTTCTATACCTGCACATTTCTCTTTCAACCATTCTTCTTTCGCTACCTTGCACTTCTTGTTAACCTAATTTCTCAGACGTCTGTATTCTGCTTTCCCCTTTTCATCTCTTACATTCTTGTGTTTCCACATTTCATTCATCAATTCTAGTATATCCTGAGTGATCCACGGTTTTCTGCCTATTCTTTCTATCCTACCAATGTTTTCTTCTTCGGATTTTGTTATTTCATTCTTCAAAAGTGTCCATTCGTCTGCAATTGAAGTTTGTTTTGGGTTTTTCATTAGTCCTTGGGTAGATTATTAGCTTGGGAATAACCTAACCCCCAAGGGAAGATGATGAAAAGAAAGGAAGTGGGTTTCGGACCGGAGAAAAAGGATGGAGAAATAGGAAGAGAGTTTGACATAAGTTATGACTAAGAGTTCTTGCTCAAATGCAACAAGTGGAGAACACCCTATCAATAGATTTATTTGCATTAAGTGGGAAGAGTCAAGGAAGACAGGATCTTGCCTAACCGTTATGTTTGAGAAATGATAAATCCAAAAACAAATATTTAATTTATTTAACAATATTGGGTAGTAGTTTGGTAACAAATATATAATTTTGATTTTGTAACAAATGGGGTCGCAGACCTTCAAAAACATCTAAAGCTTGCGCCAGGCAATTAACAATTCTTTTGGTTTCAAACCTTTATATGTTTTAAAATCTTCGCAAGATTTTGAAATGGCGAAGATAAAATGAAAAATTTAAAGATAATTGAAGTGATTAAAGTTAGACAATAAATTAAGTACAAGGTGTGTACTTTTAAGAATTTCTAGGTAAATATCTTAGAAAGAGTAACAACTTCGAAAGTAACAACAGCAAAAAGCAGGAAGAATAAAATAGAAGTTTATACAAATAGGGCAGGTTACTTATTGTGAAACCTGAAGAGAACAATCGAAAGGAAGTTTCTAGAATTCCTATGTTTAAGTAGGGATCACGAGAAAATGGGGCAAGTTTCCCTTTCGTGAAACCTAGAGATAACTCACTTATGAGAAGGAAGAGACAATATAACTTAAGGCGTGTACTAGACACGAAGTTTTACATAAGCAAGAGAGGGAGGGCACATATTGAGAGTGACACCTCATTGGAAAAAGACCTAAAGCAACAATTGTATTATTTTGGTTTGTCAGTAAGGGGTTTGGGAATGATCAAATGGGATTGAGGTAAAGTGTTCATGGCCGTATTTATAGTATTCGGACGAACGCGACGCGGATGAAATGTTGAGCAAACACTGTTTTTCACTATAGTCTGTTGAAATAGATAAAAAGTTCACTGTAGTAGCACAAAAAGTTTATAGCAAAGAAAGTTATTGCAATGATGGAAAATAACTAGTTACACTAGATATGCGAGAGTCTATTGCTTGAGAAAGTTGTAGATTATCGTTGAATGCGCCAGAGGAAATCCCAACGGAGGAAGAAAAATTAGCTATTGACTAGCAGTTCACAAGGAAGGCTCCTTAGTTTGAAAAAGTATTCCCACATGTGAGTGGAAAATACATGACAGTATAACTGGTAGATAGAGTGCAAGTTCTGGAAGGTTCCAGAGCAATGATGACTTGGTTAAATTGGGTAGAGAATCCCTCGGCGGAAAGCTAGATTCTATAGACAGTGGGTATTTTGGAAATATCCCTCGATGTGAGATAGCATCTCAGAAAATCTTTCATGTTGAAAATTAAACCTGATAGTTTAAGTAAGATCAAGAAGATCTCTTGAAAGCAGTTATTTTCACATAGCAACTTTCACTGTCTATAAAATCTAAATAAAACCATTGAGCTATTAAAGGACGACGAGAATGAGGTTAAAACCTGAAGTCGGTACTTATCTTTGCTTCATGTAGAAGGCGATGATCCTTTTGACGTTTGATACTAAAATTCTAACATGTAGAATTTGAAGGATTGCCTCTCAAGTTGAGGAGGCGAACTCTAGTTGAGCTCTAACTGACTGAGTCAACTTCCGACGTACAAGTGAAGGCTGCTAGACGCAGAGAGAGCACTAGCCTAGACGGTATGATCAACAAGAAGTTGAGTGCACTTAAGAGAGTGAGTGAGCGGTTGCTCACGACGCGGAGAAGTGTAGAACTGAAGTGTAGAACGTGAAGTGACCGAGCGGGCTGGTTGCGCGCGCGGAGAAGAGAGCGCAGTAGGAGGAGGGGAGAAGAGGGGGAAGCGGGCGAGTGAGGGGAGGAACAAAGATGTTACACTTAAACATGAAAAATCTTGACAAAAATAAAATTCTTCTTGGAGCGGTGTCTTCACGGAGTAGTAGATTGGTGAAGAACACGACGCCCAGCGGATTAATGTGGAAGTCTTCATGGCTTGAAGCAATGGAAGTTCGGAAGGCAGCGATGGGACGCTGTCAGGCTGGTTCAGCAGAATATGCGTTTCTGAAAAAAACTGACAGAAAAATAAACAAATGCACGGGGCAAACGGGAGGTAACAGTTCGATGTTGGTGTGTGCGGGAAAGAAATTTAAATAAACGGACTGATGTAAAGTAATGAACAGCAGAAGCTAATTCTTTCTTTCCGTGTATTTGCAAAAATACACCAGTCCTTCCTTTATACTCTTTCTTGAATCTTTCGTTTACATCCTTCTCTTTCAGTCTGTCTATTGCCCACTTTTTTGGCCTTTGACTTTTCTTCAGTTTCTTCAACATTAATCTGCATTTCATAACAACCAGATTGTGGTCAGAGTTTTTGTCAGCACCGGGATATATTTTACAATCCAAAATCTGGTTTCGAAACCTCTGCTTGACCATAATAAACTCGATTTGGTAACGCCCTGTACCTCCTGGTCTCATCCATGTGTATATTCTTCTATTGTGGTTATTGAATAAGGTGTTAGCTATGACCAACTCATGCTCGGTGCAGAATTCCATCAGCCTGCTTCCTCGATCATTCCTTTCATCTAATCTCCTACTATCTTCCCGTTTCTTCCTTTTCCTACCACACCATTCCAATCTCCCATTACTATAACATTTTCATCACCATTGGCATACCTCAGAATTTCATCTATTTCTTCGTAGAACTTTTCAACATCTTCATCATCAGCTTGACTGGTAGTCATATAGACTTGTACCACTGTGGTGCACGTACGTTTTGAATTGATTTTTCTACAATAATCCGTTCACTATATTGCTCATAATATTCCACCCGCTGTCCAAGTTTCCTACTCAATATGAGACCAACCCCTGCTTGGCCATTGTTTGATTTAGTGCTAATGACCCTATAGTCTCCTGACCCAAAGTCCTGTTCTTCCTGCCAGCGCATTTCACTAATCCCAACCAAATCCAACCTCAACCATGCCATTTCCCTTTCCAAGTTTTCTAACCTTCCACTTCCTAGCAGACTTGTAACATTCCCCGCTCCGATCCGTAGGATATCAGATTTCCTCTTTGTCACTTCTGTGATGTTAACCTCCTCTTGAGTAGTCCCCACCCGGAGATCCGAACGGGGGACTAGTTTACCTCCGGATTGGAATTTTACAAGGGAGGAGGCCATCATCACGTGTAATTATGCATAGAGAGGTGCATATCCTCGGGAATAGCGTTACGGCTGTAGTTTCCCGTTACTTTCAGCCGTGCAGCAGATTGCAGGGTAGCCATTAGCTGGCTTATATTATCAATATCTTAGCCGTCTATAAGACAAGTAAAGAATTGATTTATTCTGAAAGGCTGCTACTCCCTTTCAGAATAAGTAATAGAGCATTTCTACTAACAAAAATACCAATATTCTACTAATAATTAAATACCAAAATTCTACTAACGAAAAAATACTGAACTTCTACCAACAACAAAATACTATCACTTAAACAGTCTGTCACCAGGCAACCTCATATGCATCCTCACACATCACAGTCTAATGAAACAATGAGCTATACGTAATAAACAATGCAGCTGCCACCAGACACATTCACACACCACAGTCTATTGGAACAATGAACTATATCTAATAAAGAAACTAACTAACTACAACTGAAACTAACTACTTTCAAAGAGTATACCTGTCGGAATCTCGTTGTATGAGTTCCCTTAATACGTGACTACCCGCGCGTCCACCATTTGTTAAGGATGTTTGATTGGTGCCTTAACCACCATTCAAAAGGGGTGTTGATTACTGGGCATCCTTGCATCTACGGGGATTTACTAGGATGTCTTATGAGGGACTGCGGACCCATACTTACCAGACTTACCGGGAGAGCCTTAGCAAGCCAAACACCTGCGGGTCGTCTTCGGGTACTGCCTGACAGCATGGCGCAGCGGGAAATACTGGATCTTAACCTAACTACAAACTAAGGGGGTGGGGTTTTACGACTACTACGTGCAATGAAAAGATAGAGCCTTTGACTGTGAGAGAGGGATTTATTGTACTGATGGGTGGCACTTAGGTCTAGATGAAAGGGGGGGGGGGGGATGATTGCTAAGGGAAAAGGGATCTGATAGACACAACAAGACTCACCCTACCACTGACGCCGGATGTCCATGATGCCGCGTTGGAACTCGTCCGCCCGGAGGGCGACGCCTGCCGTAGCACTAACACTCGGCGTCGGTCCTCAGGATCCAGAAGTAAGAACAAGAAAGACCCGCCGCGTATGCGTCCTCTGTATTTGTAGACTTTCAAGTAGGTCGACCATGTCAGCAGTATGCGCGTTGTGTTGCTACTATTGCATAAGTCTGCCGGCTTGCAGTACTTACGAATATAGGTCGCTGTTTGCCTGCCAGGTCCGTATGTCCTACAGCTCAACTTATACCTTCCATTATACCTTCCATTTGCTAGGCATAGTTATAGACACAACCCTTATCGAGGGTTGATGGCTGTACAAGACCTCGCTCGGTTTTAATTGTCGGCCTCGACAATTGCAGTGGTCCCGCGTTGCTAAAGTGGGTTTTTCTTCTTATTGCAGTTTTTTGTTTATCTTTTTTCCAATCTTCTTGTCTTCCTTCTTCTTCTTCTGTCTGCTCGTAGTAGGGTGGGTAAGTGTGACGTGCCAGGGGTTGGTAGGTGTGGCAGGGGTGGAATATGGTGATATACAGTCATTTGATACTTCGTTAATCTTTGCTTTGCAATGTTGACATGATCACTTTAAATTGTCTGTGATAATCTTGTTCATTTGATCTGATTGTATTGTTAAATGTATTGATCAATTAATGAGATAATTAAATAGTTAATTAAAGATCAAATTAGAAATTAGTGACTCTCTGAGGTTAATTATGAAAGAAATTCACATTAAGACGTTTGGTGAAGAAAGATAAAATAAATGGTGTATAGGAAATTTAGCTTGTAGTCACGCCTCTCGGACTAGTTCATGACCTGCGTCCACAACGCCCATCACGTACTGCCTTGAGGGTGCATGTACGACTGTAATTTTCCTATTATGTGGGGGATGATGATGTATGGAGTTTAAAGTATAGTTAGCCCTCTCGGCTTAGCCTGTGCCTCTGAAGCGTAGTGTAATGAAAATAAAACAAGAAGTTCCGTGACGAACTAAAGACCCTACTTTTCTTAAAATTTAAGATCTATGCCAATGATTAATCTATATGGATCTATCTAGAATAATGCCGAAATTAAGTTGGTAATATCGAAATTTCTAATTAGTTCGAAATACTGTATACCTGGCATAATGTAGCCTAACAGATAACTACAGTTGGCAGCCCTGATGACTGAATATATTCTTAGTTCAATCTCTTAATGTACAGAATACAAAATTTGGTTGAAGTCCAATGGATAGCATGGACGTTACATGCAGTTAAACATTCGATCTAACAGCGCGCGTAAAATCATGTTGGCAACAATGACATACATGTATTGGTCAGAAATAATCTGAAATAATATGATCTATTGCTGTGTCAATTTTGAATGAAATCCATTAGTTAGTATAGAAGTTACATGCATTTTAAAATTGGACCTATCAGCAGGCTTAGAATCATGTTGGCAGCACTGACGTAGGCCTATATTAGTTACTCCAAATTAATCTAGAATGCCAGGTACTATACGTGTGCAAAGTTTAGAGCTATTGGCTTGCATACTTTCTGATATATTTATATTAGGGTAACAAAAATAGAGACATTATTTATTTATAGTTGGCAGCCCTGGATACTATTAAGATTCGACATAGTCATATCTGTTATGGTACACATAGCACACACGAAATTTGGTTGAAATCCAAATGATAGCATAGACGTTACATGTATTTAAAGTTGGACCTTTCAGCAGGCTTAGAATCATGTTGGTAGCACTGACGTATATAAGTTACTCCAAATTAATATAGAATGTCAGGTACTATACGTGTGCATAGTTTAAAGCTGTCGGCTTGCATACTTTCTGATATATTGGTATTTGGATAAAATAAATTGAGAGCATTTATTAACATTGGCCGCCCTGGTGGTTCCTAAGAATACATTCAGTCATGTCTGTTTATGTACACATAGCACATACGAAATTTGGTTGAAATCCAATTGATATTGTAGAAGTTATATGCAATTAAAAATTTGGACCTATCAGCAGGCGTATATTCATTTTGGCAACACTGCGATGTATGGCCTACTGGAAATTAAACTGCAATATTACTATCTATGTGTGTGCCAATTTTGAAATAGCTCCTATTCATACCTTCCAAGATATCCAACATGGAGCTCAAATTTCAATAGCGATTTTTCAGCAGTTGGTAGCACTGACATCATTTTCAAATATGGGCGTGAGATATTCAGGTATAGATCTTTACTCCTACCAAATTTTGTTTCGATTGCTGCAGCCGTTTAGGAGTTGATAGGGGGGGACACACACACACAGCCAGACAGACAGACAGACAGACAGACAGAAGGACAGACAGACAGACAGACACACATTTGCCCGATCTCATAAGTCTACTTTTTCCTCATTTTTGCAAAATGTGAAAAGTAGGCTAAAAATAGTGTGCTGTGTAAGTGTAATGCTTCACTAGGCCAAGTGTACCGCGAGGGTGCACTGATATCATTAATCTCCTTACAACGTGGGGATGAAAATATAGAGAGTCTAGGCTTTGCTACCCTTGCAGAACCCGTCCACGGACTGCGTAAAGCTACGTCATTCTGTGTGTTTTCGTGGGGGGTGCATGTGCTCTGTTAACCTCCCTATGGCATGGGGGATGATTTATAATTTTACCTAAGAGAGTTATGATTTTACGGTTCATCGCTGATAAAACATGAGTTTAGAAAAGAGCTAGATTTTAAGGTTAACCTGCTCATAAAATGGCTTTACATGCTACGATTTTTTTCTCTTCGATTTTCTGATTCCACGTTTGTTGGTTCTTCTTTCTTGGTCCATGGTCACCTTGTTTACACCTTGTCCTCCCGTTCTACAATGGGGAGTACAGGAATTGTCATCTTATTACCATTCTGAAATCAGAAGTAAATCTTAATATTCGTTCATATTGGGATTGTTTACCCTGGTATTATTCTGTTCCTAACTTCTTCTACGTATTGCGAGGGAATTCCTTACTCAATGTCTGTATTTTATTCTTTCGAATAATATTCTTATACCCTAACGTATGGTATGTATCTCTTCGCATATCCATCATCATCGTAATTCGCTATATTTCGTTTCCTATACTCATATTCACTTCAATGTTTCATTATTACTTATATTTCATTCGTAGAACCTCAATATATACTTTTATTTTCGTAGACCTTTAATATGCTGTCTCATACATACATATTCGTAGAACCTCAATACATATACTCTTATACCACTTCGTAACCTCAGGGAATTATCCGTCCTGGGCTACTACACTCACAACAGGGAATGAACCTTCCTGCAATTACATTCTTCCTCCGTTTAATCGACGTATTTACTTCTTAACCTAATTGAATACAGACACTGTGTACATGGAATTCGCACTACGTGTAATGCTTAATTGTAAAGCCTGATTGGATTTTTATACTGGTGACTATAGTGTAATGAACTTATGGAAAATCTCTCTTTAATTGTTGTTCTTGCCTCTAAGGGCTGAATTGATAGTTATTAGGTAGCTTAGACGGTTGTTAATCCGTAATTCTGATATTTTTATAACTTTTTTACTGAGCTGTTAACATTTCCTGATAAATAACATTGTTATTAACATTTGCATTTTATACCCTTTTAAAATATGCCACTGTATATAGGGGGAAGAAATGGGGTGTTATTTGTGCTTAGGGTCCCACCAGTACTTAACGCTAGTCCCTACTCCTAAATCTAATATTAATAAATTTACCTTACTATGTATAGTATTTACAGGGGGTGGGGGTGGTCTGTGTGTCTGGAGGGTGGATAGTTAATGGAAAAATCCCTTGAGAAAAAAATGGGGGTATTTACCTTTGAATGTTAATTATATAACGTTTAGTCTTTCCCTAGCGCCTACCCATATATCTATGTCCTATCTATATATATAAAGCTCAATGTTTGTCTGTCTGTCTGTCTGTCTGTTATGTATACAAATCCACACCGTTTCACCGATCTGAACCAAAATTAGTATACTTACCCTTCGGAACCCTGCGGGTAACCCTGTCCACTTGAAATTTCCGACAGACCACCCCATTCCCTGCATTTAGGCCCTTTGGCCCAAATCTACATCGTTTCACCGATCTCAACCAAAATTTGTATACTTGCCCTATGTAACCCTGTGAATAACACTGTTCACTTAAAATTTCGGACATACCACCCCATTTCCTGCATTTAGGCCCTTTGGCAAACATCTACACCGTTTGACCGATCCGAACCAAAATTTGTATACTTACCCTTTGCAACCCTGCGGATAACCCTGTCCACTTGAAATTTCGGACAGACCACCCCCATTCTCTGCATTTAGGCCCTTTGACCCAAATCTACACTGTTTCACCGATCAGAACCAAAATGTGTATACTTACCCTTTGGTACCCTGCGAGTAACACTGTTTGCTTGAAATTGCGGACAGACCACTCCATTCCCTGCATTTAGGCCCCTTGGCTCAAATCTACACCGTTTCACCGATCTGAACCAAAATGTGTATACTTACCCTTTGTAACTCTGTGAATATCACTGTCCACCTAAAATTTCGGACAGACCATCCCATTTCCTGCATTTAGGCCCTTTGGCAGAAATCTGTATCGTTTCACCGATCCGGACCAAAATGTGTATACTTAACCTTTCGAACCCTGCGGGTAACCCTGTCCACTTGAAATTGCGGACAGATCACCCCATTCCCTGCATTTAGGCCCTTTGGCACAAATCTACACCGTTTCACCGTTCAGAACCAAAATTTGTATACTTACCCTTTGGTACCCTGCGAGTAACATTGTCTGCTTGAAATTGCGGACAGACCACTCCATTCCCGGAAAGAGGACAGGGCCCGTCCCAAAGGCAATGGAAAAAAGGGGTAAAACCGGACGCGCTCAGGAAACCCTCAGGGTTGCCAGCTCCCGAACTCACCAGCCATGAGCCCTTGAGGATGTAGCACTATCCAGGGTGCACCAGAAGTGGTGGGGCTACACACATCCCGCCTCCTTGAGGGTCTTGAGCAGAAGACATCAGATATTAAGAAAAGAAAAATAAGGCTGGCACCTCGAAGAATGAGGCTATCAGGAATGATTAGACAAGGGCCAATTAAGGCGGGAAAGTGAAAGAGTCGCTAGGCCTCGGATACCCTGATACCATCGGGGTCGGTAGAGAACAAGAGTTTGACCAAGGGAGGCTGACAGGAAAGAGAACTGAAAGGAGCCCGGCACCAGTAAGTAGAAGCAATGCCGGACTCAGCTGGGGTCCCGTGGTCGCAAACCCACGTCCCACAAGTTGAGAGAACCTGATGGGTGGAGGGGGGAGGAGGGGGCCAGGTGTGAGAATAGCTGATTCAACGCGAGTTGACATGAGATGAATGTCCAGACCCCGCCGTGTTACCTGGTATTGCTGACTGAGCTGATGTTCATACAGGGTCTTTGCTCAAACCACTGTAGTGTTACGAAAGAATGAGTGATTCACCGGTCAATGTGAATAGGACCGGGACCCCCCCCCCCCAAACATCTGTCATCATATATCGTCATCATCTGCGATTCGTGCAGCTTGGACCCGAGCAGTACTCGATAAGCTCTTTCACTACACGCATCGAGTATAGGCCTAAGCCATAAAATAACGTTCAGACTTTGGAAGACATCGAAGGTAGAAATCTGAATTGCCTATATCAGATTTAAAATTACACCATGTTCGTTTAGTAGTCATTTTTCATTACCTTATTATTATCATAAGGGCAAGTGACCTAGATGTTACGCCCATTATACCACTAATCACCACACACAATAAGTCTTCATCGCCTGTGAATTTTGAAATATTTTTTTCTATCACGGTAGTTTGTAAGTTTGTCGTGTCAATTCAACAGTAGTTTTCATTATCATCCTCATCAAAAGGGCAAATGGCCTAAATGTTACGTCCAATATACTACTAAGTAACACCACAGTCTTCATCGCCTGTGATTTTAAAATGTGTATTTCCATTAGTTTGTAAGTTTGATACACCCGTTCAGTAGTAGTCGTCTTCATTATCATCCTCATCAAAAGGGCAAATGACCTAGATGTTACGTCCATTATACTACTAAACGACACCAGAGTCTACCTAGCCTGTGATTTTAAAAATATGTATTTGCATTAGTTTGTAAGTTTGATATACCCGTTCAGTAGTAGTCGTCTTCATTATCATCCTCATCAAAAGGGCAAATGACCTAGATGTTACGTCCATTATACTACTAAGCAACACCAGAGTCTACCTAGCCTGTGATTTTAAAAATATGTATTTGCATTCGTTTGTAAGGTTGATATACCCGTTCAGTAGTAGTCGTCTTCATTATCATTTATTATACCTGTTCAATAGCAGTCGTCGTCAGTATCATCTTCATCAATGACGTTGAGTGTTAAGGAGTCTGAAATATTATCATCATTCTACCGGGCGAAGCCGGGTACTACTGCTAGTCTTATATATAAAAGTGAAAGTCTGTATGTATGTATGTATGTGGGTGGGTGGGTGGGTGGGTGGGTGGGTGGGTTGGTTCCGTATACAAATCTACACCGTTTCACCAATCTCAACCAAATTTTGCATACACATAGTTTAGGACCCAGAAGGAACCGCTGGCTACATGAATTTTCGATAGACTTTCTCATTATTCTGATTTCGGCACTTTTGCACTCAAGCACAGGCTAATCAAATCATAAAATATACTCATGAAGGAATGGCAAGGCAGATAGTTTCCATGGCAACATAGCTCAAGTCGAGACACGGCCGACTGGATGCCATTTGCGCTCTGCACTACCGGTATAGAAAATGAGGATCTTTACTTGAAATCCCGTTAGTTACTCAACTGCTCACAAAGCACTGTCAACCGAGTATAGCATGACAAAGACTTGACACTATCTACTAGATATTTGTCAAATACCACTCACACACTCACTCACACATTCATCACGAAATCTCAGAAACAACCCAACGGATTGGAATGAAATTTGGTATGCAGCTTCCTCAAGGACCGCAAACGCCCACTAAGAAAGGATTTTTGGGTATTCAGGTTTTAAAGGGGTGTTAAGGGGGTAGACCTGCATTTCATTGAATAGCAATATCTCCCGATTGGTTTCATTGGGTGATGTGATACTCGGCATATAAACTCATCATTAAAATAAGAAGACGCGGGTCTGAGTGTTTTTCGATGTGGTGTATATTATGAGGTGTAAGGGGAGAAACATGGGGGTTGAAAGATTCCTAACGGAACCTGTATCTCTTAAACGACATAGGCGAGGAGTTTGAAACTCAGCGGAAAAAAATCAGCAAAAAATAAGTAAATAGGTGTTTGACCGTTTTTTCATAAATCCAATTTAAGGGGCCCATGGGGAGGGGTGTAATTCTGGGTAAAAAAAAACAGGAAAGAAAGTGTCCTAACCGATTGACTTACTCGCTCTTCAAACTCAGGGGGAAAACTGCTTAAAAATAAGTATATGTGAGTTCGAAAGTTTTTTGATAAATCAAATTTAAGGGGTTCATCGGGAGGGGTGAAATTCTGAAAAAAAAATGAAAGAAAATGCCCTGACTCACTCACCCATCATCGCCCAGCCAAAAATATTGAAGTTGGAAACATGTCATTTTCGGGATATGTTCGTTGTATGTCAAAACCATACACTAAGGGAGGATTTTTGAATATTCAGGTTCTAAAGGGGTCTTAAGGGGGTTAAACCTGCATTTCATTGAATAACAATATCTCACGAGTGGTTTCATGTGTGGATGTGATACTCGGCATATAAACTAATCATTAAAAATAAGCAGACATGTGTCTAAGGGTTTTTCGATGTGGTGTATTACTATGAGGTGAAAGGGGTGAAAATTGGGGGTTGAAGGATTCCTAACGAAGCGTGTAGGCCTATCTCCTAAACGACATAGGCGAGAAATTTGAAATTCAGCGAAAAAAAATCAGCTTAAAAAATAAGTAAATCGGTGTTCCACCGTTTTTTCATAAATTAATTTAAGGGGCCAATGGGACGGGGTGAAATTCTGGGGGAGGGAAAGGAGAGAAAGTGTCCTAACTGACTGACTAACTCAATCACTCATCAAAGTCAGGGGAAAAAGACAGCTTAAAAACAAGATGTTCAGCAAAGAACATATAGCCTACTTTCTCCTAAATGTATGGGTATCTTTATGACTCTTTGTCCTCATCCCTAAAACAATCACCCCAACCACAATGTATTGTTTGTTTTCTTTTATATTGATAATAAGCCAGTAAGTGTCAAGATCAATATTATATACTTTATGATGATTGAATAACAAAACTACTAACTTATTGTAATGCATTCACGTCCGTTAATCTCTGTATTAAGCCAGCCTGCAAAATTAAGAATCTTCCGCCCCAATCATCTTCCGCCCCAATCACAGTAGGTGGTGCTGCGACCTATCAGTGAATTAATCTTTATCTTGTACGCCTATGCACTGCCTTTCGTAATGTACTACGATGGCAGTGTTCTATGGGTGTTGAATGAGTAGGCAGTTTAAAGTAGCCAAGAGGGAGGCGATCCAGCTGGCAGTGTTTAAAGGTATTCGGAGCGCGATCGTGGCTAATAGTTGAACTACCAGTATTACAAAATTGCCATACTTCAGGAGGCCAGCTCAGGCATTTACACAGCGTTATGTTTGGAACAATATTACCCACATAACCCACAAGAGGACAGCACCGTACAGAGGCATTAATAAGGCTGTGGTTAATGACAACGTGTATCTAGTTCTTCTATTCTCCTTTTTCTAATGTCTTCTGTTTATGTGCGATGCTGGGACTGTGATTTTATTAATATACGAGTGTATACTTTATCCTCTCCTTTGAGCTAAATGACATTTTATTCAGTATCTGTGGGAAAAGCTCGTGCACATCATTTGTAAAAGAATTCAAGAAAAAAAAAAACCTAACTGTAGCAGTATTCGATCCCCAGTCAACTGCGTGTCAGATTAACATGCTAGCCCAGAGCTAACCGTATCCATGACGTCAGGTGTTCTTAACTGACATATTAGATACAAACTGTTGGCAAATAATGACTTTAAATAAACGATTTCTTCACTGCAGTACATCTTCATTAAAGATCATTTCATACAAAGTTTATATTATTGTATCAGTACGGTATATCACATACAACATACTAAAACTACTGAAATATAAGACAGGCACATGAGGACAGCTGCCATCTTGTCGTGTGACACAAACGGCTCAGCTCTTTTAAGCCACTCATACTGTATAATATTATAATATTAAATTATAATAAATAACGGATAACGACCTTCAGGATAGCTTAAACCCCCCTAGGCTCGATAATCGGAATTGGTGGGTCTTAGGCTATTTATTAAAATGGTTGCATAATTCACACGGCCGCCATCCTGAAATGGCATGGCCGATGACCTTGAATTTTGGGTGAAAGACGCGTCCTATATAAAGGTATGTTGTCACCAAATTTGGTAGAGATCGGATGATTAGTTTAGCCGTAATTTGATTTTACGTTTTGAACATTTGAGTGGCCGCCATTCTGTTTTGGTAAAGATGGCGGCGATATAAAGTATGACACTGAGGTGTCCTTTACTAGTGCTACCTCTGTACCAAATTTCCTTCAATTCGGTTTCACCGTGTTCGAATTGATAGGGGGGGGGGCAGACATTCAGAGTACACTCACACACACACACACACACACACACACACACACACAGACTCACACACACACATACACACACACACACAGACTCACACACACACATACACATACACACACAGACAGACACACTTTTTTCGCCCTGTGTTGATCTCATAAGTCTACTTTCATTTTTTGCAAAAATCGAAAGTAGGCTAATAAGTTAATAGGTGTTCAAGCGTTTTTTCATCAATCCAATTTAAGGGGCCCATGGGGATGGGTGAGATTCTGGTAAAAATAATTGAAAGAAAATGTCCTGTCTGACTCACTCACTCATCACGCCCAGCGAAAACTATTAAAGTTAGAAACATGAAATTTTGGGAATATGTTCGCTGTATGTCGAAAACGTCAACTAATGAATGATTTTTGTTATTCGGGTTTTAAAGAGGTGTTAAGGGGGTAAACGTGCATTTCATTGAATAACGATATCTCATGAGTTGTTTCTTTGGGGATGTGATATTCGGTATATAACTAATCATTAAAATAATCAGACAAATGTCTAAAGGTTTATCGATGTGGTGTATATTATGAGGTGAAAGGGGTGAAAATTGGGGGTTGAGGGATTCTTAACAGAGCGTGTATCTCTTAAACAACATAGGCGAGAAGTTTGAAATTCGTCGGGAAAAGACAGCTTAGAATATAAGTAAATAGGTGTTCGACCGTTTTTTAATAAATCCTATTTAAGGGGCCCTTGGAGAGGGGTGAAATTCTGGGGGAATAAACAGGAAAGAAAGTGTCCTAACTCACTCAATCATCAAACTCAGGGGGGAAGAACAGCTCAAAAATAAGTAAATAGGTGTTCGACCGTTTTTTTTCATAAATCCAATTTAAGGTGTTCATGAGAGGGGTGAAATTCTGAAAAATAATTGAAAGAAAATGTCCTGACTTACTCACTCACTCATCATCCCCCAGCCAAAATTATTGAAGTTAGAAACATGACATTAAGGGGCTATGTTCGTTGTATGTCGAAAACGTCCACTAAGGAAGGAATTTTGGATATTCAGGTTCTAAAGGGGGTGTTAAGGGGTAGACTTGCATTTAATTGAATAACAATATCTACCGATTGGTTTCCTTTGGGATGGGATACAAGGCATATAAACTCATCATTAAGAATAAGAACACACATGTCTGAGGGTTTTTCGGTGTGGTGTATATTATGAGGTGTATGTGTGAAAAGTGAGTGTTGAAGGATTCTTAACGGAGCAAGTATCTCTTAAAAGACAGAGGCAAAAAGTAAGAATCTCAGGGAGAAAAATCAGATTGAAAAAGTAGTAAATAGGTGTTCGATTGTTTTTTCATAAATCCAATTTAAGGGCCTCATGGGGAGAGATTAAATTCTGGGGAAAGAAGTCCACTAAGGAAGGATTTTTGGATATTCACTCATCATCCCCCAGCAAACCTATTGCAGTTAGAAACTTGAAATTTTGGGGATATGTTCGTTGTATGTCGAAAAAGTCCTCTAAGGATGGATTTTTGGATATTCATGTTCTGAAGGGGTGTTAAGGGGGTTAAACTTGCATTTCATTGAATAACAATATCTCACGAGTTGTTTCATTTGGGGATGTGATATTCGGCATATAAACTAAGCATTCAAAATAAGCAGACATATGTCAAAGGGTTTATCGATATGGTGTATATTATGAGGTGAAAGGGGAGAAAATTGGGGGTTGAAGGATTCTTAACGGAGCGTGTACTGTATCTCTTATTCAACATAGGCGATAAGTTTGAAATTCAGCGGAAAACGCAGCTTAAAAATAAGTAAATAGGTGTTCGACCATTTCTTCATAAATCCAATTTAAGGGGCCCATGGGGAGGAATGAAATTCGGGGGGAAAACAGGAAAGAAAGTGTCCTAACTGATTGAATCACTTACTCACTCATCAAACTCAGGGGGGAAACGACGTTAAATAAGTAAATAGGTGTTCGACCGTTTTTTTTTCATAAATCCAATTTAAGGGGTTCATGCGGAGGGGTGAAATTCTCAAAAATAAATGAAAGAAAATATCCTGACTGACTCACTCACTCATCATCGCCCAGCCAAAATTATTGAAGTTAGAAACATGAAATTTTGGGGATAAGTTCTTTGTATGAGGAAAACGACCACTAAGGAAAGAGTTTTGGATATTCAGGTTCTAAAGAGGTGTTAAGAGGGTAAACGTGCATTTCATTGAATAACAATATCTCACGAGTGGTTTCATTTGGGGATGTGATACTTGGCATATATACTAATCATTAAAAATAAGCTGACATATGTCTAATGGTTTTTCGATGTGGTGTATATTATGAGGTGAAAGGGATGAAAAGTGGGGGTTGAAAGAGTCCTAACGGAGCGTGTATCTCTTAAACGACATAGGCGAGGAGTTTGATTTTCTCCGAGTTTCAATCAGCTTAAAAATAAATAAATGAATAAATAATTAAAATAAGTAGGTGTTGGACCGTTTTCCTTTTCATAAATCCAATGGGGAGGGGTGAAATTCTGGAAGGAAAACGTCCACTAAGGAAGGATTTTTGGATGTTCACTCTCTTCGACCAATCAAAACTATTAAAGTTAGAAGAAGGGGATATGTTTGTTGTGTGTCGAAAAAGTCTACTAAAGAGGGATTTTTGGATATTCTGGTTCTAAAGGGGTGTTAAGGGGGTTAAAGCTGCTTGTCATTGAATAACAATATGACACGACTATGACGCGAGCGAAGCGAGGCTGAAAATGAGATGGTGTCTGTCTGTGTATTACTCAATCCCGCAAGAACCACTGGTCCGACTTACATGAATTTTACATGGAAGTAGTTGATTTACCTGGTTAACATATAGACTACTTTTGATTTCAATACTTTGCACTATTTTAAGATGGTGACCATTTTAGTGACGTCACTATACCCTTTGGTTTCAATTTTTCATATTTCCATTTCAAATAAAAAGTGAACGCTAAGAAATACCAAACTTTTGATGACATATACGTGGTTTAAAATTACATTTTCTATCCGAAAGGTATCTCCAACGGTTAGCGAGTAAAACCTAAATTTGTGCTATAAAACACGGTCAACGCCGAACGGTGTAGTTGGACAAAATGTTCCATCCTTAATCTCCCTCTGTGCAGCACCTCGACTATCCCCTGTTTTTACTGTCACTTTCACATTTTAATTTATTTATGACGCATAGCGAAGCACGGGTACTTCAGCTAGTATCCTATATCTATAAGATTCGATAACCCATGTTTGCAGTCTGGTTGATAGCATTTGATACTGCACTGGTCTGCAGTGCCGTTAATAAAATATTACCCCTTACTCTTATGACATAAATAGAAGGTTTCCTCTTTCTGAACAGCTTATACTATGTTTGAATATTATTCCTCTTTACTTGGTTTTTCGATGTTATTATCCCTTGAAAGTTTTGAATTAATTGTTAAAATGTAGCGTGATTGTGCTTTGTTTACTTATGCGTTGTAGTATATCTTTCCGCGTGATTTTCTCAGCTGCTGTTTTTACCTACTAAGTATCTGATTCGCGTTGCTTATCTTCCTATATTCTTATCATCTTACCAATATAATACCTTCAAGCTATCGCTTTAGTTCCAAAAATGTATTTATTTATCTTTCACTTCTTACCGTCCTATAGTATAATATCATAGAAATATCGTCTGTTGACAGGCTGACTGTACTCCGATACAAATCGCATCCCAACGGACGTTATTAGATCTAACATGTACATTATATATATATCCTATCAATAGTTTATCATAATACCATAGAAATATCGTCTGTTGGCAGGCTGATCGTACTGTACCGTATATTTTCATAAGGTTATGCCCAGATACAGCAATGGAAACGACAAGAGACGCGATGCTGTTGAGCTCGTGAGTCAAGTCATGATCTATCACGCCGTTAATATGAGAAGTGTCATTAGGTTTGAGATCGGAAAATAACGAGCATTCCCGAGCGGATGGACTCTCAGTTAGACCGATCAATAAACGTGTACGTGACGTCATGTCATATATCGATCCACGCTACAGGATCATCTTTATTGTTTTGAAGCGAATTAGAGTATTAGAAGGCTTTTCAAAGGACATAGAACGCAGATTACCATAGCAGAAAGCTATTTCATATGAGGAATATAATACAACAAGCGACGTGCAATAATAACATCCATAATGATCAAGCCATAAGCGAGTTATTGACACATCGAGATATCGATGAAGGAAGACGGTAGTGGGGGTTGCTAGCTGCGGCGCTTGGCTGCAAGCAAGGCGATTTCACTTGGACGTGAACTGTTGTATTCAGAGTGTCATATGTGGTTACGCAACGCGGCTATCAAGCGAGATCACAGTTGCAAGGCAGGCTGTGATTACTTCGCGTGTAGAAGGCTCGCATTTTTACTCAGCGAAGCCGAACTGTTCTTTTTTGAAGTGCGTTAGAAACGTGCAGAGCATTTCGTGTCTCGACAAGTCGACGTGAACCCCGCTCAAGTATTTATTATACCTACAAGTTTATGATGGATCTGAGTTATTATCAGAACAGTTGTAAATGTATACTGCCATCTTGGTGAGGAGGAAATGTGTCGAAGCGGAACGTGGACTGACTGTATGTCTCTGTCCAGCGGTGTCCATTACCAAGGCAGCCATTTCGAAACCTTGTGAGGTTTTCACCACGAGTAACAGTAACCTGTGTGATTGTGCTGTTACATGCTTACTTCGGGACTTGTTAAGCTGTACATTATGCAGACATTAGAACGCATATTATCGTCTGAGATGTCAGCGGGGAAGTTTCATGTTGTAGTTATGACTTCCAGAATGGCAGGCTAATTTTAATGGGGTAGCTTCATGAGAAATGCATAAGCGAGATGATTGCCAGCCACAAATGCATTCTCCTTGTTGGAGAGGAATATATTATTTTCACCGCACTCCAGTGGTCGTTCGCGAGTGCGTTCATCAGCTGCGACATGCAGGACAGTGCTTTTTCTCAGGCGGATGATAGTATTTCAGGCATGAAGGGAGTAGGCTCGTATGGTCGTCTGACCAGTATGCGTGTGCGCTGCAGACCCGGATTCGATTCCCAGATCCAGAGAAGAAGAAGGTTGTATTATCTGGTGATACCCTGGATTTTCATCAGATATTTATATATCTCGCTTAAGATGCTTCAAGATGCAACAAAAGGTACTGGACCAGCAGACTCTATTAACGTAGCTTAGTGGAGGCACTTGTTAACAATTGCAATTGTCATTTTTTTGGGTAGATTAAATGGGTATTCACAAGTTTAGGTTCGATGTTTCTGTCGAATCTGACTTGCTGTGTTCCTGGGATTTTGTATTCGCTTAACGAATTCATCCCTTGTGTATTATTAGTTTGGATCATTTAATCAGTAGAATCAGTAATTTCTTAGTAGTGCGTATTTTTATTTGCCGAGAAGAGAATTTGGGGAAGATCTCCAATATTTTGTCTAAGCATAGTTTTAATCGCGTTTCTTTCTCAGTGTTTGGAACACTGATTTATTTGAGGCCAGTACATGTTTTCCATGTACTACTGTTCTGTTAGGAACTTCGCTTTCTCGCAGCGATTTCAATCTTGGAAAGTTTATCTTGGTGTTCGTTGCATTTATAGTTTTTAATCCACCCTTAGGATTTTTTTTTTTTGTGGAAAGCAATTCGCTTTTGTGAGTGCAGATTTATTAGTGGATTTACTTAATGATTGTTATTGGATTAACCTGATTAGTTAACTTGCTTTCATGGTGTAAGTTTTATCCACTGATACTTCGAAGCCCACCGAAGTTGGAGGCTATCCTGATTCAGGAAAAGATCAGTTTTACCTTCTATTAGGTATTGATTTGAGATTAAATTAATTTAGGATGTCCTTTTGAGACATGTATTTTTCACAGTATTAACGTAAATAATTGCATTTAATGCAATTGTGTGAGGGAGGTATATTATAGCAGTTTTGAACACAATTTACAAAGTTGATTAAATCATCCCAGGAAAGCTTGACTAGGAGTCAAGAAAAATGAACAAGTATTATTAATATACATTATCGGGAGGCAAGATAGGTTAATTTGCTAGTGGAATGTTTCAGTATCTCGACTTTGAACAACGTGCTTAAGGTTAGTGTGTGAGTTAAACATGTTTGTAGCTCTTGTGTGAATATTGAGATTAAAAATAATAGTAGCGTTGTGAAGGTTCGTATAACCTTGTTGTTGTTGTGTTTTGGATGCACATATGGGATGATGCATATTTGTGAGATTTCATGCTTGTTGAAGCATTAGGCCTATTTTAGATTGAGCCGGTAAGTGCCAATCTGTTTGTGACTTCGAGAAGTCAACGCCCGTGTTTTGTGTTACATTAATGAAGATGAGTTTTTCTGGTATTTTAATGTCTGTTGGAGACATTGGCGTCGTCATTCTTATGGAGCGATCCTACATGTTTTTTTCCACACAATCAAAAGTATCGCTTGGATAATCTGTTCGAGCTACTTAAGACATTTCCACAGCATATAATCGTTAAAACCTCTACAATTTTGTACAAGCTTAATTAAAATTTGAATCATGAATATAGTCGATAGATACACTATTTAGCTTAATTGCTTAATGAAACTTGATAACCCGATATATTGAATGTTAAGTGCACATAACGATGCGAATGTTATGGCCATGATCAGCTGTTTAGGCAGAAGCATGTAAATGTCTGAGGACATTACTGTATATATTCTTATAAATACTTGTATATAATCTAGATATTGCTACACTTTTGGAATATCGTTTAAGACGATACACGTGTATAATTTTTGATAATTATTCTTTATTCATCGTCTAATAGTTCATCCAGTCCTCCTAATATCATTGATTGATGCCTGATTTCCTTAATACATAATGTGAGATATTAATTTTTGAATCACCCCAGCGTGTAGGTGATAATCGTAATTCATTTTTGGAATCATGAAGGATATTCTTACTACAGTTGTGTCTAGCTGTAATTTTGTTTTCTTGACGACAGGGTATTAGTATTTTTCATTTTGTGTCTGTTACCTTGTTCTCATGGAATAAATTGTTTTCCCAATTTTAAATCATGGTGTGATATTTTAATGGAGAGATTGGAGGTCGTTTTAAGATGGCCATCGCTTGGATTTTCTTTTTCCAGGGTTTTCCACCCTTGAGATAGTTCTTTTTAGAGTCGTTTATCGTGTTCTTGAGCTAGTTTTTTTTTGTTCGTTCGTTGTAGCCATGGTCATTCTTAAAACAGCCTGATAGGATGACTAGTACCCCATTCATTCCTCTACTTGGTGGTAGGAGCTGGGAGGGTTTTTCGCCGGGCATTTTTCAGGTTCTACGATCCAGAGACCATCGAGGGATTTCACCAGGTATTGGTAAGTGTTTCGGGTACAGTACTTCGATACAAATCGCATCCCAACGGACGTTAGATCTAACATGTATTAATCTGAAGTGACCACCGCTAGCTTGCATAACGCGGCGGAACTAATTCCCCGAAAGTATTAGGGCTAACGTCTTCTACGTGATAGGGGTGGCTATTCCCTATCAGTGTTCAGCTTCGTCCTATATCTAGACTATTTCTTACGTGGACCGTGGGGCGGCTATTTCCCGGCCTCCGAAATGATAGTCCTCGGTCTGTGGTTTGTCAGCACCATTCTGACTAATATACCTGTAATTAATTCATCGCTTCTTGGCTGACTCTTCTTTTAAAGAATGGGAATAAATTATCTTCGTGCGCGCTCTCATGAATAATGTTACTGAAATTCTAATATACATATATTTGCTTATTGGCGTTTGGCACAGCGGTGGCAACGATTGTGATAAATTATGACAGTAATTATGAACGTAATCATCTTAAAATTCTCCATGCATCGTTTCTTGACTTCTTATCTCAGGGCCAGCCAATATTTAATTCTTGCCGCAAGATACTTAATAACTAACTTCATTACTTACTCAGTACTTCTTCTCTGAGGGTTAGGTAACATCCTTCGTTCCTCCCTTATAATAATTCACTTCAAAAATCAGCTTCTTCTATACTTATCTCATGGTCAGGGAATATCATCTCCTTCCTGCCAAAATACACTTAATAACTAACTTCTTCCTTGAGGGTTGGGTAACGCCCTTCGTCCCTCCCTTGTATTAACTCACTTCAAAAATCGACTTCTTCTACTCATATATTCTTCTCATAATAACTTAACTTCATAAGAACAACCTCTTCTGTACTTATATTCTTCTTCTTAATGCATGATATTAATGGTATTCATAATAATAATTACATAGTATAACTATCACTGTCGTGTGCCCATCTTGCGGTAGTTACACCGTATTTAAACTTTTGCCGTTCGTTTTTCGGCATCTCATAAGCTTGATAATTGCTCATACACATGGTCTGTGGGCCTTCGTGAGGGTACGCTTTCTGAAGATACTACTTTTACTTCTACGTGAGTTATATTTCCTAAAAAATAACGCATGATATGGGAACATGACTGAATGCTTACTAGAAATTTCCTTGCTACATTACGCTTTCATTACATTGAGGGGTGTGCTCTGAAATGCTAAATCTGTTTATGCTAGTCTCACTGTTATCTGCCTACGCTAGGCTCTGAACCCGTAATCTCTTACTTCCGCTAGCAGACATGTGTTTTGCTTATCTGGACATTTGCCGTCTTACATATCCTGTCTGGCTGCCAGCTGTATGTCGCGTGCTTAGTTTGCTGATAGTCATAATCGTAAGGACTGTTCGCTGAGCTGAGTAAGTACGGTGTCCCTTGATGCTACTTGTAAACAAAGACTGAGCTGTGCCACCTTGCTGTATGGTTACTGTCGTGTCTGTGAAAGTGTAGTGTAAAGGTAGCTCGCTCCTCCTGTCTACTCACATTACCAAGGTTGCTGTTCACTCAGTCACTAAAATATTTCCTAACTAACTTATGATCTACAACAATATATATACTGTAATGACACTGCTGAAAGAAAAATGCCTGGATTAATAGGTTACACTGTCTTATTCTAGGGGAATTAATCTTAGGTAACAAGCCGTCTTCTATTAGAGTGGGGTAATTATCTATACTTCGTTACCATTTCTATAAACTGCTATGGGTTAATTCCTACTACCTACTAGGGTGGTAAAGGCTTACTTAACTTTAAGGGCTGGGGGTGGGTGGGTATTAAATATTTATATCTACTTCTCTAGTTAGGGGTTGCTAAAATCTTAAAACGCTTATCTGCAAGAGGATTCTACTGCATTCTCTCTTGTCAATCGACGTTAAGCTGGGTTGGGGGGGGGGGGGGATGATATAATTATTATGGATAGCAAAAATTATCCTCTACATGATTCTTCTTGAGAAAAAAATACTCCCTTGGCTTAGCTAGAGGTTTATTGTTTTTTTCTGGCGATCTAGTCACGGAATCTCGTTGTATGAGTTCCCTTAATACGTGACTACCCACGCGTCGTCCATTTGTTAAGGATGTTTGATTGGTGCCTTTACCACCAATCAAAAGGGGTGTTGATTACTGGGCATCCTTGCATCTACGGGGATTTACTAGGATGTCTTATGAAGGACTGCGGACCCATACTTACCAGACTTACCCGGAGAGCCTTAGCAAGCCAAACACCTGCGGGTCGTCTTCGGGTACTGCCTGACAGCATGGCGCAGCGGGAAATACTGAATCTTAACCTAACTACAAACTAAGGGGGTGGGGTTTTACGACTACAACGTGCAATGAAAAGATAGAGCCTTTGACTGTGAGAGAGGGATTTATTGTACTGATGGGTGGCACTTAGGTCTAGATGAAAGGGGGGGGGGGATGATTGCTAAGGGAAAAGGGATCTGACAGACACAACAAGACTCACCCTACCACTGACACCGGATGTCCATGATGCCGCGTTGGAACTCGTCCGCCCGGAGGGCGACGCCTGCCGTAGCACTAACACTCGGCGTCGGTCCTCAGGATCCAGAAGTAAGAACAAGAGAGAACCACCGCGTATGCATCCTCTGTATTTGTAGACTTTCAAGTAGGTCGACCATGTCAGCAGTATGCGCGTTGTGTTGTTACTATTGCATAAGTCTGCCGGCTTGCAGTACTTACGAATGTAGGTCGCTGTTGGCCTGCCAGGTCCGTATGTCCTACAGCTCAACTTATACCTTCCATTACACCTTCCACTTGCTAGGCATAGTTATGGACACAACCCTTATCGAGGGTTGATGGCTGTACAATACGTACCGTACAGAATGCAATGTAGAGTCGAAATACAAAAGGCAACTGAAATTCAAAATACTTAGAAAACGCAAATGAGATTGTAAATAAGCACAAAATGCAATAGAGGTTCGAAATACTTACAAAATGCAATTGAAATTGAAAATACACAACACAATTCAGATTGATAAACTGCTTCCCAGAAGTTAACGTGTGCAGGCCCTACGTGTTAGTGGTTATTAGCCTACTTTTCACATTTTGCAAAAATGAGGAAAAAGTAGACTTATGAGATCGGGCAAATGTGTGTCTGTCTGTCTGTCTGTCCTTCTGTCTGTCTGTCTGGCTGTGTGTGTCCCCCCCCCTATCAACTCCTAAACGGCTGCAGAAATCGAAACAAAATTTGGTAGGAGTAAAGATCTATACCTGAATATCTCACGGTCATATTTGAAAATGATCTCAGTGCTACCAACTGCTGAAAAATCGCAATTGAAATTTGAGCTCCATATTGGATATCTTGGAAGGTATGAATGGGAGCTATTTCAAAATTGGCACACGTATAGATAATAATATTGCAGTTTAATTTCCAGGAGGCCATATATGGCAGTGTTGCCAAAATTATTATAAGCCTGCTGATAGGTCCAAAGTTTAAATGCATATAACTTCTACACTTGCAATTGGATTTCAACCAAATTTCGTATGAGTTATGTGTACGTAAACAGATATGATTGAGCACATTCTTAAGAAACACCAGGGCTGCCAACTGTTAATAAATGCTCTCAATTTTTTAAAATCCAAATACCCATATATCAGAAAGTATGATAGCCGACAGCTTTAAACTATGCACACGTATAGTACCTGTCATTCTATATTAATTTGGAGTAACTTTATACGTCAATGCTACCAACATGATTCTAAGCCTGCTGAAAGGTCAAATTTTATATACATGTAACTTCTATACTATCATTTGGATTTCAACCAAATTTCGTGTGTGCTATGTGTACCATAACAGATATGACTAAGCCGATTCTTAAGAGTAACCAGGGCTGCCAACTGTTAATAAATACTGTATCTATTTTTGTTACCCTAATATCAATATATCAGAAAGTATGCAAGCCAATAGCTCAAAACGTTCCACACGTATATTACCTGGCATTCTAGATTAACTTTGAGTAACTAATAAAGGTCTACGCCAGTGCTGCCAACATGATTCTAAGCCTGCAGACAGGTCCAATTTTAAAATGCATGTAACTTCTATACTAACTAATGGATTTCATTCAAAATTGACACAACAATAGATCATATTATCTCAGATTATTTCTGACCAATACATGTATGTCATTGTTGCCAACATGATTTTATGCGCGCTGTTAGAAATAATGTTTAACTGCATGTAACGTCCATGATATCCATTGGACTTCTACCAAATTTTGTATTATGTACCTTAAAAGATGGAACTAAGAATATATTCAGTCCCTGCTAAATTATGCCAGGTATACAGTATTTCGAACTAATTAGAAAATTCGATTATTACCAACTTAATTTCGTCATTATTCTAGATAGATCCATATAGAATAATCATTGGCATGAATCCTAAATTTTAAGTAAAGTAGGCTTCTTTAGCCCCTAAAATATTTCGTAAGATGAGAAATATATTCTCTAAATCCATACCGTAATGATAACTAAAAAGCTATAGCGGAGTTCAGGGAATTCGTGATAACTACACCATTACACAATATCATTCGTCAGTAAGCACTAAAATGGCTAAGACAAAGGAAATCAGCAAAATGTGGGATAAACACCCATTTTATTTGAAGAAATAATAGATCAGATATATGTAAAAAGAACAGCACTTGTTTGTCAATAACCCAAGTGTTGTTATGGCTACCGCTAGCCTTAGTCAGCACTTTATTTATATCCTCTTTGGTCAGCACTAATATCTTTGGATTGTCTCTGTCCATTGCGGTACCTGGTGTCATTTTGTGTTACCACCGCCACATCGGTCCTGGTGGCAAATTGTGTTACTACCGCCGTAGCTACTGTTTGATCCTTATCATCCAAAATCTAATCACAAAGAAAATAATGCTACTTTAAGAACAATCTGCAATAGTATGTCGAATGCAGGGTTTGCCAATGTATTTCTTTTTTAATTTCATTTCCCTATTACGACCCCTGTTAATGAATGAGATACGGTTTCAGATTTTTATTGCGTTCAGATTTCTAATGCTTTTATCGTACTTTAGATAATAAATGGTGTGGACACTGGCTGCTGGATCGCATCCCTCCTGGCTGCTTTAAACTGCCTTTCCATTAAGCAATATTACATTATTGGTTTATGCGTACAACCTCGTTTCCAAATATAGGCGCTGTGTTCGCAGTTTTTTCAAGTCACTGTTACAGGCATTTGTTTTGTATTGATGTTAATGTGAAGTTGTGTTTTGTATTTTTTGATGGCGTATTGATGTGTGTGCTTTTGTAAATCAGAACAGGTCAAGTTTGAATGCCGAGGAATCTCATTTCATGAGTTACCATCGGACAATTCACTGGACTTATAAATACACACTAATACAGCCATCACAATAAGGCGGGTTATCAGACAAATTCAACACACCGCCAAGTACACGGGGCTACATGAGCACGATGTTCCAAAGCCCCTAAATTAATCAACATCCCTTTCTTCGGCGGCCGGAGGCATTTCTTTTCCCTGTCTTTTATTTCCCTTATTCTTTTCTTTTCATATCGTCTAGTATGTAAGTAAAGTTTAAATTATTTGGAAGTAGTTGTATTTTTTAATCATCCCTACCGTATAATTACCGGAAAATGAGCTAGACATTTCGCCCCTTGAAAACAATCACCTCCACCACCATGTATGTTACGCTTTCCTTTAAATTGAAAATTTGCCCGTAAGTATGTGTCTAAATTAATATCATGTTTGCAACCGCATTGCCCACCAACAGCTGAAAGTGAACTTCTGCCAACAAAGAGTTAAGCACAATTTCAGCCCTAGTATCTGGCATCACCTTGGACCGTTCCTTAACCTTCAAGAAACACTTGGAATATACAGGCCAAAAACTCAAATCGCGGAACAATATCATGAAGAAATTGGCTGGCACATCATGAGGTGCTGATGCAACTTCACTACGCACGACTGCCCTCTCCATTGTTTATCCTGTAGCAGAGTATTGTGCCCCAGTGTGGCACGGAAGTGCTCATACTAAAAAAAAAAAATCGATGTTCATCTGAATGAAAGTATGAGGGTCACAACAGGTACACTGAGATCCACCCCCAATTCCCTGGTTAAATACTATCAGTATCATATCACCTCCAGACCTAAGACGACAGGAAGCAACAGAACGTAAGTGGAGAAAGCTACATCAACAAAATCACCTGCAGGATATCCCAATTCATGAAGTGCGTAATGATCTTTCCTCCAGTCGTCTTAGATCAAGGATCCCAATATGGCAAAACATACCTGACATTAATTGCACGGAACAATGGCGCCAAAACTGGAAGTCTGCTCCTGTGAGACATCAAGGTATTGTAGATCCTACTTTAAGACTTCCGGGATTTAACCTGAAGAGAAACCAGTGGGTAAAGTTAAATCGCCTAAGAAGAGGTCACGCCAGATGTAACGCCATGCTACATAAATGGGGACTTTATGATTCTCCTGCCTGTGACTGCGGAGCTCCTCATCAAACCGTAGAGCATATTATTCAATAATGTCCGATGAGGAAGTATGCTGGATCACCTCAAGATGTTATTTCTGCTGCATCTCCCTTTCTGAACTGGCGTCAACAACTGGACATCTCGTTGTGAATGCGAACGCAACCTATGTTCTTGTGATTTATATATTGTACATATGATTTACTTATTTATATATACATTTATTATATTGTAATTCATCTAGTTGCTAGCCACACGATAAATAATAAATAAATATCATATTGTCCATAATGTAGAATTTTGTGCTTATGCCGTGTTTTATATAATCAAACTCGACTCGTTTCGAAAGAAACCATGTCTTTCTTCATCAGGAATAAACGGAAATACGACTAAATTGTTGCTAAGAGAAAGCAACATAGAAACTAATAAAGGTGCCCTAAAATGGACGCCATTTTAGCCCCATGTTAGGGACAACGAAAAGCAGCAGTGTATTACTCTCTGAGGGTTCTGATAATAGGTAACCAGGACACACTGAGAATGTAGCCGGTGTCGCGGTTGAAATTATCTGGGTGTTTACGTATTTCAACCGCCTCTCTGATGATTCTGGGACGATATTGCTTTATACGGGCAAGAACATCCACTCCTTGGAACATGACATTATGGCCAGGTGTTAAAGCATGATCAGCAACAACTGATTTATCAGGTTGAATGAGCCTGATACATCTATTATGTTCCTTAATGCGAGTACATATCGTTCTCGACGTCTGCCCGATATAAGCCTTGCCACAAGTACAGGGACCTCTGTAGATACCCACTGCTGCTTTTCGTTGTCCCTAACATGGGGCTATAATGGCGTCCATCTTAAGGCACCTTTTTTAGTTTCTTTGTTGCTTTCTCTTAGCAACAATTTAGTCGTAATTCCATTTATTCCTGATAAAGACAAACATGGTTTCTTTCGAAACTCGTTGAGTTTGATTAAATAAAACACGGCATAAGCCCAAAATTCTACATTATCGATAGTGTCACGGGCCGTGAACGTCTAAATGATACATATATTCTTTATGCTGATTGAATAACAAAAGAACTAACTTAGTGCCATGTTTTCACGTTTTTTCAATCTCGATATTAAGCCTCAAAACTTAAAAACCCTTCGTTTTGTATTTTTTTAAATTTCCTTTATACTGAAAATTTGCTTGTAAGTATGTGTCTGAATTAATAGCATATACTTTATGCTGATTGAATAACAAAAGAACTAACTTAGTGCCATGTTTTCGCATTTTTTCCATCTCGATATTAAGCCTCCAAAGTTAAAAACCCTTCGTTTCAGGTATCGTCCCCTTAAAAAGCCGCGGAAGGTTAGCGCTGCAACCTAATGGTGAATTAATATACAGTATATCCAGTACGCGTCTGAGTGTTGAATGGGCAGGCAGTTTAAAGCAGCCAGGTGGGATGCGATCCAGCTGGCAGTGAAAATCCCGCGGCGATCACAGTGGGTTGATGCTGCAACCTATCTTGTGCTAAATGGACAGGCAGTTTAAAGCAGCTTGGAGGGATGTGATCTAGCTGGCAGTGGGTGTAGCATGGCCTCTAACCGAGATAGATAGAAACTTGGTGGCCCTGTCTTGAGCTAGTGTTGCCATGGAGATGGCCGGCCTTGCCATTATTTTATCAGTACATTTTCTGACTTTATTTGCCTTTGCTCGAGTGCAAAACGGCCGAAATCAGAAGAATGAGAAAGACTATCGAAAATTCATGTAGCCAATGGTTCCTTCTGGGTCCTAAACTATGTGTATGCAAAATATGGTTGAGATTGGTGGAACGGTGTAGATTTGTATACGGAACCAACCCACATACATACATACATACAGACTTTCACTTTTATATATTAAACTAGCTATTTTACCCGGCGTTGCCCGGGAGGTGTATTTATTTGTTATAGAAAGATACATGCCAATATATTTCGCAAAGTATATTCACTTTGCCCCTAAGTGAGTTTAAAACATAGTTATCCAGGGCTCTGAAGTTAATCAAGTGCAATATTAACTCACTGTAAATCTAGGCGAAAAGTACTGTGGAGTACAATAACGTAGTAGAGAATGCATCAATAACAAAAAAAAGGGGGGATGTATATGCACATTTCTCAAGGATCTAGTCTGACAATTACAGTACTTTCCTGATAGTATTTATTTTTGTTGTAATGGGTGTAATTTAGACGTTTTGTTCACATAGAGCTCTTTAATTTTTAAATTATTGCATCCATTTTTGAAAGGAAACAATATTTAAATGATTCAATGTTTGGAATATAAAGTCATCATTTTGGAGTCAAATATACTTACGATTTTTAACCCCACAAAAATGGTGTGATTAATGAGAAATGGCTTTTTCATGTACATAAGTCAGTGTGTAGGCTACTATATCTGCATATTAGGGAACAGTATTGCTGTATTTCCATGCCTATTATCTCATATTGGGCGGCTTTGGTGGCGTATTTGGTAGCATGCTGAGTTTCTATACCTAAGGTCGCGGGTTCAAACCCGGCCAAAGTCATCGGATTTTTGAAGAGCGTTAAAAATCCCTCAGTATGCCTTCCTTTTGAGGGGAAGTAAAGCCAGTGGGCCCATGTCATAGATTTATGTGGTGTAAAAGAACCTTCCATTAACTACACTCGTGTGAAGGTAAAATTTGTAGTTTAAATTTGATTAACGCTATTAAGTTCCAACGTTCACCGTCAGGTTGTGGTAGCGGTGGTACCTTTTAACCAAGTTTGCAGCTAGGTGTCGTTGACGGTAGCATTTGGTAGCAAAAGTAGGAACTACTTAAAACTGACTATCTGTAGTCCTTACCTGAATTACATTTAACACACAATAATACAGCCATCACAACTAACACTGGTTATCAGGCAGATTCTACACACATCCAAAGTACATGGGGCTGCATGACCGCGTTGTCTCAGCCCCTAAACAAACAGAGGAGCTATCCAACCTATCTCACCTAGTTAAAGTAAATGCAACAACGTATAATCCCAGTTTAATGTTAAATACGATGCATTGATTAAGAACACATTGGGCTTCTTTAGCCCCTAAAATATTTCGTAAGATAAGAAATATATTCTCTAAATCCATACCGTAATGATCACCAAAATGCTATAGCGGAGTTCAGGGAATTCGTGATAACTACACCATTACACAATATCATTCGTCAGTAAGCACTAAAATGGCTAAGGCATAGGAAATCAGCAAAATGTGGGATGGACACCCATTTTATTTGAAGAAATAATAGATCAGATATATGTACAAAGAACAGCACTCGTTTGTCAATAACCCAAGTGTTGTTATGGCTAGATTGGCTACCGCTAGCCTTAGTCAACACTTTATTTATATCCTCTTTGGTCAACACCAATATCTTTGGATTGTCTCTGACCATTGCGGTACCTGGTGTCATTCTGTGTTACCACCGCCACATTGGTCCTGGTGGCAAATTGTGTTACTACCGCCTTAGCTACTGTTTGGTCCTTATCATCTAAAATCTAATCACAAAGAAAATAATGCTACTTTAAGAATAATCTGCAATAGTATGTCGAATGCAGGGTTTGCCAATGTATTTCTTCATTTCCCTATTACGACCCCTGTTAATAAAAGAGATACGGTTTCAGATTTTTATTGCATTCAGTTTCTAATGTTTTTATCGTACTTTAGATAATAAATGGTGTGGCCACTGCCTGCTGGATTGCATCCCTCCTGGCTGCTTTAAACTGACTGCCTATTAAAAATATTACAGTATTGGTTTATTCGTACAACCTCGTTTCCAAATATAGGCGCTGTGTTCGCAGCTTTTTCAAGTCACTGTTACAGACATTTGTTTTATATTGATGTTAATGTGAAGTTGTGTTTTGTATTTTTTGATGGCGTATTGATGTGTGTGCTTTTGTAAATCAGAACAGGTCAAGTTTGAATGCCGAGGAATCTCATTTCATGAGTTACCATCGGACAATTCACTGGACTTATAAATACACACTAATACAGCCATCACAATAAGACGGGTTATCAGACAAATTCAACACACCGCCAAGTACACGGGGCTACATGAGCACGATGTTCCAAAGCCCCTAAATTAATCAACATCCCTTTCTTCGGCGGCCGGAGGCATTTCTTTTCCCTGTCTTTTATTTCCCTTATTCATTTCTTTTCATATCGTCTAGTATGTAAGTAAAGTTTAAATTATTTGGAAGTAGTTGTATTTTTTTAATCATCCCTACCGTATAATTACGGGAAAATGAGCTAAACATTTCGCCCCTTGAAAACAATCACCTCCACCACCATGTGTGTTTCGCTTTCTTTTAAATTGAAAATTTGCCCGTAAGTATGTGTCTAAATTAATATCATGTTTGCAACCGCATTGCCCACCAACAGCTGAAAGTGACCTTATGCCAGGAAAGAGTTAAGCACAATTTCAGCCCTAGTATCTGGAATCACCTTGGACCGTTCCTTGACCTTCAAGAAACACTTGGAATACACAGGCCAAAAACTCAAATCGCGGAACAATATCATGAAGAAATTGGCTGGCACATCATGGGGTGCTGATGCAACTTCACTACGCACGACTGCCTTCTCCATGGTTTATCCTGTAGCAGAGTGCCCCAGTGTGGCACCGTAGTGCTCATACAAAAAAGATCGATGTTCATCTGAATGAAAGTATGAGGGTCATAACAGGTACACTGAGATCCACCCCCAACTTCCTGGTTAAACACTATCAGTATCATATCACCTCCAGACCTAAGACGACAGGAAGCAACAGTACGTGAGTGGAGAAAGGTACATCAACAAAATCACCTACAGAATCTTTGTTTACTAAGGCAACACTGAAAATATGGCTTCAAACACCACAAAGAATCTCCCAATTCATGAAGTGCTTAATGATCTTTCCTCCAGTCGTCTTAGATCAAGGAACCCAATATGGCATAACATACCTGATATTAATTGCACGGAACAATGGCGCCAAAACTGGAAGTCTACTCCTGTGAAACATGAAGGTATTCTAGATCCTACTATAAGACTTCCGGGATTTAACCTGAAGAGAAACCAGTGGGTAAAGTTAAATCGCCTAAGAAGAGGTCACGCCAGATGTAACGCCATGCTACATAAATGGGGACTTTATGATTCTCCTGCCTGTGACTGCGGAGCTCCTCTTCAAACCGTAGAGCATATTATTCAATAATGTCCGATGAGGAAGTATGCTGGATCACCTCAATATGTTATTTCTGCTGCATCTCCCTTTCTGAACTGGCGTCAACAACAGGACATCTCGTTGTGAATGTGAACGCAACCTATGTTCTTGTGATTTATATATTGTACATATGATTTACTTATTTATATATACATTTATTATGTTGTAATTCATCTAGTTGCAAGCCATACGTTAAATAATAAATAAATATATTATCCATAATGAACAATTTTGAGCTTAAGCCGTGTTTTATTTAATCAAACTCGACGCGTTTCGAAAGAAACCATGTCTTTCTTCGTCGGGAATAAACGGAAATACGACAAAATTGTTGCTAAGGGAAAGCAACAAAGAAACTAAAAAAGGTGCCCTAAGATGGACGCCATTATAGCCCCATGTTAGGGACAACGAAAAGCTTGTGAATGCGAACGCAACCTATGTTCTTGTGATTTATGTACTGTTAATGTAGAATTTTGAGCTTATGCCGTGTTTTATTTAATCAAACTCGACTCGTTTCGAAAGAAACCATGTCTTTCTTCATCAGGAATAAACGGAAATACGACTAAATTGTTGCTAAGAGAAAGCAACAAAGAAACTAATAAAGGTGCACAAAGATGGACGGCATTTTAGCCCCATGTTAGGGACAACGAAAAGCAGCAGTGCATTACTTTCTGAGGGTTCTGATAATAGGTAGCCAGGACACACTGAGAATTTAGCCGGTGTCGCGGTTGAAATTATCTGGGTGTTTACGTATTTCAACCGCCTCCCTGATGATTCTGGGACGATATTGCTTTATACGGGCAAGAACATCCACTCCATGGAACATGACATCATGGCCAGGTGATAAAGCATGATCAGCAACAGCTGATTTATCAGGTTGAATGAGCCTGATACATCTATTATGTTCCTTAATGCGAGTACATATCGTTCTCGAAGTCTGCCCGATATAAGCCTCGCCACAAGTACAGGTACCTCTGTAGATACGCACTGCTGCTTTTCGTTGTCCCTAACATGGGGCTATAATGGCGTCCATCTTAAGGCACCTTTTTTAGTTTCTTTGTTGTTTTCTCTTAGCAACAATTTAGTCGTATTTCCATTTATTCCTGATAAAGACAAACATGGTTTCTTTCGAAACTCGTCGAGTTTGATTAAATAAAACACGGCATAAGCCCAAAATTCTACATTATCGATAGTGTCACGGGCCGTGAACGTCTAAATGATAAATATCATATTCTTTATGCTGATTGAATAACAAAAGAACTAACTTAGTGCCATGTTTTCACGTTTTTTCAATCTCCATATTAAGCCTCAAAACTTAAAAACCCTTTGTTTTGTATTTTTAAAATTTCCTTTATACTGAAAATTTGCTTGTAAGTATGTGTCTGAATTAATAGCATATACTTAATACTGATTGAATAACAAAATAACTAACTTAGTGCCATGTTTTCGCGTTTTTTCGATCTCGATATTAAGCCTCCAAAGTTAAAAACCCTTCGTTTCATGTATCGTCCCCTTAAAAAGCCGCGGAAGGTTGGCGCTGCAACCTAGTGGTGAATTAATATACAGTATATCCAGTACGCGTCTGAGTGTTGAATGGGCAGGCAGTTTAAAGCAGCCAGGAGGGATGCGATCCAGCTGGCAGAGAAAATGCCGCGGCGATCACAGTGGGTTGATGCTGCAACCTATCTTGTGCTAAATGGACAGGCAGTTTAAAGCAGCTTGGAGGGATGCGATCTAGCTGGCAGTGGGTGTAGCATGGCCTCTCACCGAAATAGATAGAAACTTGGTGGCCCCGTCTTGAGCTAGTGTTGCCATGGAGATGGCCGGCCTTGCCATTATTTTATCAGTATATTTTCTGACTTTATTTGCCTTTGCTCGAGTGCAAAAAGGCCGAAATCAGAAGAATGAGAAAGAAATGAAAATCTGCAGCCTGCTTCCAGTCTCCGACCGGGTCAGGAATGGAATGAATGAAGCCCCCATCTAGCGGCGAGGATGTGAACTGTGCCGGCTGCCGAGGCCTGACGCACTCCTCTGGGGCAATGATTAAATGAATGACAGATGAAATGAAATGATAGTGGAGAGTGTTGCTGGAATGAAATTGTGACAGGGAAAACCAGAGTTCCCGGAGAAAAACCTGTCTGTCTCCGTTTTGTCCAGCACAGATCTCACATGGAGTGACCGGGATTTGAACCACGGACCCAGCGGTGAGAGGCCGGCGTGCTGCCGCCTAAGCCACGGAGGCTTCAGAATGAGAAAGACTATAGAAAATTCATGTAGCCAGCGGTTCCTTCTGGGTCCTAAACTATGTGTATGCAAAATATGGTTGAGATTGGTGGAACGGTGTAGATTTGTATACGGAACCAACCCACATACATACATACATACATACATACTTTCACTTTTATATATTAGATTGTGTTTCAACATTTTATAACGTGTTACTGCTAAGTGTTAAACCGAAGTGAAATGTGAAAAGAAATTTAAACTTGAACATGCAAAAGCGACTACACATATTACGGCAAAGGAGGGAAAGAAGAGTGCATAAGGTTGGCTTATTGTTAAGTGCATATTTTTCAATTACAGTATAATGCATATTTTCTACATTTTAGTGCATAATTTCATGCATATTTTAAATGTTTTTAGTGCATAAATGTCCAGTCCCTAGTCATTGTGTTAATCAAAACAGCTCTCTCTCACAAGGAAATATTTCTACCCTTGATTTTTTAGGTGAAAATTCCACCCCGCTGTCACCGGGATGGAATTTTCACCTGAAAAATCACGTGGCGTCAAGAAGGGCATCCGGCCTTAAATCTCCGGCCAAAACCAAAATGAGCCTGGTTGGCTCCGGCGACCCCAATTAATTGGAAAAACCGAATAAAGTTTTTTTTCTCCCGAAAAGACAATACACCAAGGAAAAGTACGCCTTACCAAAGATTGTACAAGTTACTCAATCGAACATCATTTGCAAAGCTTTTCCCTAGTCTTAAAAGAAATGAACTTCTTTTTCTAGATAATTACATGATATTATCATTTGATATTTGTCCTTACTATTTGCCTGAATAAATTCTAATTAAATTGGAATTGTTCAGATCATTTTGATATACATATACAAACATAATCATACGTTTTATATCAATCTGAGGACGTAATTTAAATTAAATGGCATCCTAATGTGTTGTGAAATGTTACAACGCTGGTATAGACGCGTCTAGCATCATGTGATTTGTACCTTTCATGTTAGGTTCTGCCTTCCATTATAGCTCCCATACAACTCACGGGATTGAACAGGTGCCATTTTCCCTGGCAGTTTACATGGTAGATTGAGACGAGATCCTAGCGTCAATATAAACAAATAGAATTGTTATGTGGGTAGACCCAATAAATACTTATTATTACTTATAATGTTAATTATAACAGATTTCTAAGATCAACAGCTATGCGGAAAGGTATTAAAGAAGTTAAAGAAATAGCGTTGTGTGAAGCAAAAAGCTGATAGTTGAAAGTTGTACTATTATGGAATGAGCACGAATTGGTAAAGCAAATGATGGTTTCAATAGACTTAGCTCTATACCATGTTACAAATACCAATAGGATTCTAAGGTATAAACACTAGGTCTAATCTGCTGTAAATAAAATATATGTTAAAATACGAGTATAAGTTTTTATTAGTCATGGCGACGACAATTGTTATGTTAAATGAATGTTACGTGCTATTGAATAAAGGACTAATAGGATGTTGATATGTGAAAGTGTATTGGTTATGCTGCTGGAAGCATTAGCCAGGCTTAGTGCAGTCTGTGGAATTTATGTGGAGTTTGTTGCTATTTTGGAAGAACGGCTGATAGGTACTCTAGATAGACGAGGTTTATATGATTGCCACAGCGATTAGTAAACAAGTTTAGATTGAAGAAGGTTGTTCTTTTGAACATTGTTCTGATTATTATTTATCAAGGAGTTGACTTTATGTAACTTAACTTAGCCTAATCGCTCGGTTGTGAAGTTATTTAGATTTGATATTGGGAATTCCAGAAGAGGATGAGTGGCAACTAGTAACAGAGACATAGGAGAAGTTGTTTCAAGGATATGAAAGGACATTCATGATATGATTCTATGGAAAATGAGGAGTTGTAAATATTATATAGAGATGGCATAGTATTTAAGGATAGAAATAGATATTATATAGAGATGGCATAGAAATTAGGGATAGAAATAGATAGAAGATAGATAATAGGAATTAAGGACTAAACATTGTGTAGAGTAAATAACGAATGTGCGAATTTAGGTAGAGGAAAGGAATGGCATTTGAAAGAAGTTGATAGAAGTTGTCAGTATTTTCAGTTGATTGTTACTTTGAGAAAGAAGACGGCTTAGTCTCGAGTGAGGTATCATAAATTGAAGTTTCTGATAGTCAACTGACAAATGTTACAATAGAAAACGCCTTTAATGTTGCTGACGTAATATGTATTTATATTCAAATAATTCCTCTCGGCACGCCGGAAAGCGGAGGTGGATTTCACCGGGCAAACTAGGAGTTATGCTATAATAGGAAAAATATGCAGGTTTTCGTAGAAGGATCATACCTCATTTATTGCGAGAAAGTATTTTACAATTGGAGCTTAATTAACTTTGTTTTTCGTCTTTCTATGCATATTTTTAACATTTTATTGTCTTATGGGGACGGTAACTTTCTCGTCATTTGGGGTCCATTTTTATAATTGTGGTCACACTGTCCTTATGCAAGGTTTGGAACTGATGTGTAACTATCTAACAGTCTGTTACTTCTTAACGCAAAATTTTATCTCCTGCAGAGATATTGGTTGGTTCCTCAGTTTAGGGGCTGCGACAACGCGGTCATGTAACCCCGTGTACACTCCTAAAAAAAAAAAGTTAGATTCACACAATTGTAGTTAGTGGAAAGTTCTTTTACATGCCATTAATCTATGACATGGGCCCGCCGGCTTTACTTCCGCTCCGAAGGAAGGCATACTGAGGAATGATTAACGCTCTTAAAAAATCCGAGGACTTCGGCCGGGTTTGAACCCGCGATCTTGGGCCGAAGCCGCCAGATAAGTGATGGAATTAAGGAGATGAATGAAACTGGGCAAAGAATTGGAAGGGGGTGGCCGTGGCCAGAGGACTATTAGAAGGCACCGTCATGGTATTTATATGGATTTAAAAATGGATTATCAATGTTGGTGAGTAACACGTAATTTTAACGCCATTGCTAGTAACAGTTACTTTAGCGATAACCTTTTAAGTGTCTTCCTATGACCAAATCAAACGAACAGCGACATTCATGCGAGAAGAGCACCATACAAATGACGATTATACCGCTCAACGGCCATCTGGAAATTACAAAATATGCAAACAAATCATTTTAGTTATTTTAGAGATGCAATATCTCACATTAGCATTCATTCATTCATTTGTGTCGGAAACACTTACAGTGTGAAATTCAATAATATATATTATTTCAGTAGTATAGATCCCTCTGCGGTGCTCACAAGCGACCGATCGTGATAAATGAGGATTCAAATGAATGAGAATATACATTTCCAGTGACGCATTGCACTCTAATTTCATAAATATCTATAATTTCTTTAAAATATGACTTTTAAAACACTGTACTGAAACCGTATTTCGCATTTAGTTGGAAATAGGTTAAGTTGGCAATAACACTGATGGCATTCCTGCGGCATTCTTTAAAATGCGAATGCGCATTGAGACTATGGCTGGGTTAGGAGCGGCCAGCAACCCGCCTTACAAGGGGATGAACAGATGGGAGATCTCTGTAATACATATTGACTACAAAATGGAGGCAGCACTACAGTCGTTCAGATGTACACTGTTGTATGGTAATACACACTTCGCAGTATGAAACAAAGATTGGAAAATGCATTGTATTGACGAAGGAATATACTTGAGAACATTTAAATGAGTATAAATGCACGCAATGACATATCATGTGATTATCGAACTAGGCAGTGCCTATATCGATTGTCAACATCGTTCAGAGAACGAGGTGCATTGTGGATCAACTTGAGACAGTCTGGAATAAGAGACCGGGTGAACGGTACATTGAGAATACAATCTACAGCTGTGGAGAGGTAGATCTCTCCAGTTTGAGCAAAGCGCGTGCGTTTCCGTGAAAACGTGTACTTAAGCAGCGCGGTGTCGAACCTACGCAGGGTAGATGCAGTACGAACGCGATACAATTTTTCGTTTGAACTTATTACAGTTCTAGATAGTGTTAATATTCAGTTTGAGCACGGTGAACTTGCTTCCACTTAGTATAGCCACTTCACAAGCCAGTAGAATACAATTCTATTCTACATTGCAGTACAAACTAGACAGTATAAACCATGACTATGGTTAATGAATTGAGAGAAGAGAGGTATTGCTACACTATGAGAGTGTCGATTATGGGCTGAATATAGACAAGGAATGTTACACAATAGCAGCATTGACCACGCAGAGTGATTGCTGAACCAAATATGAACATATACAGCAGAAAACTTTATAGAAGGAGATTGAAGATACTCTGAAAGTTGGAACGACAATTCGTACTGCTACATAATGGAATTACTATGGCATGTTACATCAAGGCTATCGTGTTCTTTAGAAAGTGATAGAACAATGAACATTGTCAAACGAACAGCTGTTAGCTTCATCTCCCTCGCGATTCGTACTCCTGTCTTCTTGATTTCCAGTCGTTTCGTGATCGGTGCAGCTAAGCAGATAAGGGTTCGATCCTTGGCAGGAGCATGTTTATTAACATTCTCACTACATTCATCTGGAACTTCAACAAGGTAGCTGGCAGCCATTTCTTTTAGTAGACAGTATGAATTTGTCATGCTTTTGAGTGCTCCTTTTCACCAATTTTGATTAAAGTAGTTAGGAAATAAACCCGAGGGCTAGGGCGATTCCTTAATCATTTCTGTCCGAGTATGTATTTCACTTCGTAGTTCAATTTAGTAGTAACTGCAATGTTAATTTTGAACATTGCTTTGCTTTTATTAAAATATTTTGGGAATAAATAGAAGAATATTGTTTTTTGCGAAGACAACATAAGAAGATTTAGGCTGAAGACTACGGTAAAATTATATAAGAATAATTTAACTCAAGCAGACGTCCCATAACCCTCCGAATACTTAAAATCTATTTAAACACATTCTCAGGACTTTTTGAATGTGATAGCAACTATTTTGAAAGCTCATGCAAGTTTATTCGATAGACGTGTAGGTCTATTTTTCATCGAGTTGAGCATAGAAATGGAACATAGTGATATCTAGTATGTTTATTTATGATTTTATGGATTAATTTTTGGTAATCCAGATTTTTGAAATTTCTTTTTGATTTTGACACTTTTTGAGTTCGTTCAGTTTTTTTTCTGATCCGTTTGGGAAACTCCAACTTGGTCAAGCGTTCAAGTCTAATGGTTAATTTGTAGCTTCATAAGATAGGCTCTTCCCCATGGTGTAGATTTTGACATGTTTCCTTAGAGGAGGTTCTCCAGTTGAATTTTTATTAAGGCGAAAACTGAATCGTTCTTTTCACAGTGGTCAGTCGAGAAATATTGAGAGAAATACTTTGTTTGTGAAAGTATAATAAATAATGATATGGAAGGAGAAGAAATAAATGTTAAAATATGTAAGTCATAATCGAGATGACGATTTTGGAAATCCACACACACAGTTGTTTGAACACGTGAATACACTATATATTTATCGCTGTTCTGATAAAGATTGTTCAAGACACTTTAACATTTGGCTAATTTGAAGCAGAATATTTATCGGTGATTGTGTAAAAGCTTTTAAAAATCTTAGAAATGTTTGGAGTTTATTTAGAGCTGTTGAGAGCTAATAGTTTAATAATGTAATTAATGTCTGCGTATTTGAATCGCAATGAAGGAGATATTAGACATCAGTGGATGGTCGATATCAAGATTTTCCAGTAATGATTTAGCTATTGAGCAATTACTGAATGCATTTCGGTGTATAATTTTTGAACGTGAAGTTGAGTCACGATTCTAGCTAGTGGAAAGCTAATGTACAATTTTGAATCCAACATTTAAGAAACCAAGCATTGTAACAACATCGTAGATGAATTGTTAAAAATTTAGTAACAATCGTTTTAGAGTAAGGTTCTAATTGGAAAGATATTATTGGAATAATAATATTTGTATAAACCTGTGACAATAATAACTGAAGTACTGAGAGATAGTAACTCAGATATTTGTGAAGAAGTTAAATGAATTATAATCAGTAAAATGAAAAACAATACGCTCGATTAGCTTAAGTTTTTGTCGGATAGGACGGAACAGACAGGTAATTAAAAATCACTTCCATGAAAATGAATGCAGTTGAATAATAGAGATGAATAATACAAGGCGTAATTCTATATCTCCGAAGTAAAATGTAATTATGTAAAATTATGTATATATCGTGTTACAATTTAATAGGGTATTTAACTTTGTCAAATAGGCATTTGATTAGGTTAGAATTTTTGTGAAAATTATCTGAACGTCATTAATGTTTCTTTGTTTAGAATCGTAGGCTTTGCATAAATAAATATGTTTCATGCTTAGCGGAGTAAAATACTGTATAGTGATTTTATAGCGTCTATTAATTGCCTATTTAATAATGTATGCCTTTCTGTAGCTTAAGGGCCTATTATGGTTCCTTTGTTTATAATGAGAACGTTTATCAAGATTTTCGCCAATCGTGGTTACATCATTTTTGTTCTCTTTGTATGAAAAGTAATATTTCGCACTCTGAGCCATTGAACCTTTGTTGACAACGTATTTGAGGAAGCTTGTAATACCGTCATTGTTTCACACAACGACAAACAAAAATAGCGCCTTTCCTTTCCAACAATGCAAATAAAAACAGATGGTTTTAGTCGCTAAGTCTCTTACTGCTGGAGTGTCAAGTACATTTTAAAAATCTGTCATGCCGAAATCAGTTAGTTCTTGCACATGCAGTGGATGAATAATGATCCGACGTTCACAACTGACGGCAGATTAATTATATGCCAATACTGTTGTAGACAGGTAAGTTAATTAAAAAAAAAAGAATGTGTTACTAAGAGGATAAAATCTTGCTCTTTAGTTCGTAAATAATATACTTTGTTATTTATGGCAGCCTACGTTGGATATGATGTTTTGAGAGGGTAGGATATTTATTAGAATGAAGTTATCCAGAATTCAAGAAAATTGAATGCAAGCTACAGATTGTTTCTCAAATGTAAGCTATTGATCTTTTTTGTTGTTGTTAATGCGATAGCATTGTATTTTATTTTCAACTAGCAACCCGCCCCGGCTTCGCCCAGTATCTTTAACGGTTTACCCAGCATAAGCTTAAAAGGCGCACGGACGGCAGGTCCCAGACGCAATTCAGAAAAGTCGAGGTGAACAGTGAAACTCCAAACACATACAGTCTTCTCTGAAGTCTTAACTCGACACGACTTGGAGAAAAGTTTCGCCCAAAAACTTTCCCATAAAGGAGAACGCGAATCAGGCAAAAGCCTGACCAAAATAGTTGCTGTGGGGAAGCAATTAAACTGAAGGCGGTGCGGGATAGTGGGCATTGAAAACACAGCACCAGAAACCAACAGATTAGGTAACAAGGTTTTATTGCTGTGTAGCAACAATGTAAAACAAATTTCTTAATTAACATCTTTGTAACCAATTACACATAAATGATTAAATAGTGATGACTAGAAATAGAGCAATTTTTACGGGCTTGATTCATGATCCCTTTAAAATTAGAGTTTTTGTTACATTGAGTTTACTTGATGAGAAGATGCTCTCATGTAAAATTATTATTTATTTATAAACTTGACGATGTGCTGAGATTAAAAGTTTATAAAACTGATGACTTATCTTTTAAAAGGAAATGCTGGTGGAGCCAACTCCACGACTCGACAGTTTGATGATGGCCGAGGGGTGATAGGCTCACTCACTAGCTCGTAATGTCGCGTTGAAGCCAGTAATTTAAATTTCCACTGAATGGAGATTGCTGGAAGAAATAAAAACGTAAAAACACTTATAGTGGGGGATGTGTTAAAGATGGAGATATGCTGTCACGAACTTTTTTTGTAGAACTTTACATGCTGAACAATTCTTACACTCATAGTAGCCTATAGACAGTACAGTAGATATTTTTAACGGTTTACCCAGCGTAAGCAGTTTTTCCTTCGACTCGATTTACTGAAGTCGTTATTGCTTGGCTTCCTTGGTCATAAGTGAATGTTTTTCTACAGAAACCTTCTTCGAGAAATCATTTACAGAATGGTGAAAACTGCATCAAAATCCATCCAGTGGTTCTCGAGATTACCCGTTACATTCAAGAAACGGGGACTTTGGTTTATACTACATAGAGATAGACATTTATTGCATTTGCTCCACGTAAGTAAAAGGTTTGTAATTTACACACTACTTAGATAATAGTGGAATTTAGGGAATGCCTATTTGATATTTCTATGTCACTCTGAAATGTGGTGTTAAATGAATACAATGGTGGTGCCGGCTAGTGCCTATATGAGTGCCTATCTTGAACTTTTCATAGTGCCTATTTGCCCGCCTATCTTAAGTTGTTAGCGCCTATTGTGCCGAGCTCTACAACTACAGACGTGATCAACATCCATTTGTAATTCGGGTGAGGTATGCGAAGAGGTAGCCGTGACCTTAAGTTAGGAGCCATCCCAGCATTTGCCAGGAGTAGAACTGGGGAAACCACGGAAAAACACTTCCAAGATGTCTGAGATTGGAATCGAACCCTTCTCTCTTCAGTTCTGTCTTATGAGGCCGAGTGCACCCTGTTACAGCCCTAAAATCAGAATTGAATGTCTTGACAAGCCGGTAATCGAAATCAGACTTCAGGGGTGACAGTGAAGATTGCTAGCCACTGCGCCGTGAGGTGGTACAATGAAGATGAATTAAATGCGGCCAAAGCCTACTGGAGTCGAAAGCGTAAAAAAAGAACAAATAATAATAATAATATTAGAAAAGACGGTTGGACGCGCCTCGTGAGTCCGGAGATAGCCTGGCCCCTGGCTTCTTATGTTAACACACTGGGTCCGCCTCGTTGTGTAGTAGCTAGCATTCTTAGTTGTCACCGCGGAGGCCCGGGTTCGATTTCTGACTCTGTCACTCGTACCAAATGAGAAGGGAAAACCACTCACTTTGTACATGTGGAGCCGTTTTCACCGTGGCCCACATTTTAACCGAGTGTGTGGATCTTGCTGACTTACGAAGAAACCTTGGTTTGCAGATGATCTCGTCATCCGCTTTATAAGTAAAAGTGGGTTAGGGCCAGCAATCCAAAATTTCCAGTGTACTTAGACTCAACGACTTGTTCGTTTTTGAATAATACATTTTTGTTTTTCCGTAATTAGCCTACTTTCGATTTTTGCAAAAAATGAAAGTAGACTTATGAGATCACTACAGGGCGAAAAAAAAGTGTGTCTGTCTGTGTGTGTGTATGTGTGTGTGTGAGTCTGTGTGTGTGTGTGTGAGTGTGTGTACTCTGAATGTCTGTCCCCCCCTATCAATTCGAACACGGTGAGCGCAAATTGAACGAAATTTGGTACAAAGGTAGCACTAGCAAAGGACACCTCAGTGTCATGTTTTATATCGCCGCCATCTTGACGGAAACGTAATGGCGGCCACACAAATGTTCAAAGCTTAAATCAAATTACGACTAACCTAATCATCCGATCTCTACCAAATTTTGCAACAACATACCTTTATGGGAGCAGCATCCTTTGACCAAACTAATACGTCATCAGCCTAATAGTTTGCGGATGGCGGCCATCTTTGTGTGAAAATCGATTGCCCCTATTAATTCGAACACGGTGAAACCGAATGGAACGAAATTTGGTACAGAGGTAGTACTAGCAAAGGGCACCCCAGTGTCATGTTTTATATCGCCGCCATCTTGACGGAAACGTAATGGCGGCCACACAAATGTTCAAAGCTTAAATCAAATTACGACTAACCTAATCATCCGATCTCTACCAAATTTTGCAACAACATACCTTTATGAAGGGAGCATCCTTTGACAAATCTAATAGGTCATTAGCCTAATAGTTTGCGGATGGCGGCCATCTTTGTGTCAAAATCGATTACCCCTATTAATTCGAACACGGTGAAACCGAATGGAATGAAATTTGGTACAGAGGTAGCACTAGCAAAGGGCAACTCAGTGTCATGTTTTATATCACTGCCATCTTGACGCAAACGTAATGGCGGCCACACAAATGTTCAAAGCTTAAATCAAATTACGACTAACCTAATCATCCGATCTCTACCAAATTTTGCAACAACATACCTTTATGGAGGAAGCATCCTTTGACAAATCTAATAGGTCATTAGCCTAATATTTTGCGGATGGCGGCCATCTTTGTGTCAAAATCGATTACCCCTATTAATTCGAACACGGTGAAACCGAATGGAATGAAATTTGGTACAGAGGTAGCACTAGCAAAGGGCACCTCAGTGTCATGTTTTATATCGCCGCCATCTTGATGGAAACGTAATGGTGGCCACACAAATATTCAAAGCTTAAATCAAATTACGATTAACCTAATCATCCCATCTCTACCAAAATTTGCATTAACATACCATTATGGACGGAGCATCCTTTGACCAAACTAATAGGTCATTAGCCTAATATTTTGCGGATGGCGGCCATCTTTGTGTGAAAATCGATTCCCCCTATTAATTCGAACACGGTGAAACCGAATGGAACTAAATTTGGTACAGAGGTAGCACTAGAAAAGGCCACCTCAGTGTCATGTTTTATATCACCGCCATCTTGACGGAAACGTAATCGCGGCCACCCAAATGTTAAAGGCTAAAATGTAATTACGACCAACCTAATAATCTAGTCTCTACCAAATTTTGCAACAACAAATCTTTATGTGGGAAGCATATTCTGACCAAACTGCTATATCATCAGCCCAATAGTTTGCAGATGGTGGCCAAGTATGTGTGCAAATCGATTCCCCCTATCAATTCAAACACGGTGAAACCGAATTGAACGAAATTTGGTACAGAGGTAGCACTAGCAAAAGGCACCTCAGTGTCATGTTTTATATCGCCGCCATCTTGACGGAAACGGAATGACGGCCACCCAAATGTTATAAGCTTAAATCAAATTTCGACCATCCTAATAATTTGATCTCTACCGGATTTTGCAACAACATGCCTTTTTGTGGAAAGCATCTTATGACTGACTACAGGGTCATCAGTCCAATAGTTTGCAAATAGCGGCCATGTATGTGTGCAAATCCATTCCCCAGTCAATTCAAACACGGTGAAACCGAATTGAATGATTTTTTTTACAGAGGTAGCACTAGCAAAGGGCACCTCATATTCATGTTTAATATCCCTATAGCACGTTGTATTTCAACAAGCTACTACAACCAACATTCAATTATACTCCTTGAAAAGGACAAAGAGTTATAACAATACCCATGCATTTAGGAGAAAGTAGGCTATATGTTCTTTACTGAACATCTTGTTTTTGTTTATATTATAATTATTAGTTTCAATTAATGTTTTGTTTTATTACATTTCAGTCTTTTCCAATTTAGGTGTCCCCCTCTAAATTTTAAATTCCATTCCAAATTTGTAGGTACTTTAATTTGTGCTAAGAGGGGCAGATGATCTCGTAGTTCCGCTCCTTAAAACAACAATAACTAACTAACTAACTGGCTCTGCCAAGAAATTTATTTCTGACCTAAAGGCTGGAACGGGGAAAAACCTAGAAGAGGTGGGTTTCATTCCTACCTCAGCCATCCTGGAAGTGGTTTTCCGTAGTCTCCCACTTTCACTGATGACAAAATGCCGAGATGGTACCTTACTTAAGGCCACGGTCGCTTCCTACCTAAATCCTTCCTCAATTACAAATACACACACTAGTACAGACATCACAGTGCCACAGGTTATTAGACAAATTCTACACACACTCATGTACACGGGGCTACATCTCCTCAATGTCACAAAGCCCCTGGAAGAATCAACAACAATCATCAAGAACATTAACACATTTAGCTGCTCGCTCTGTTATGGACAGTCTAGCTGGTTAAGGGGCGGAACAGCGAGGTCATCTGACCATATGAAGATATGTGATACATTCTCTGTGACATGATAATAAAGACCTAAACTCAAAAGAACGGAGAGAGGGAGAGAGACAGAGCCTGTGTGTGTACACATGACGTCATTGCAAAGGCCTAGGCAGCGGTGTTCGACTGGCGGAGCTTCTGAATAAACATAGCATTTCAAAGAAGCCAGGCCCGTGCCTGGAATATACTTCAAAAGATAATCTGTGGTACAGATACACAGATAATTAGTTCATGCGTGTAGTTAAGCTCCTAAACGCCTGTGTGGCTATTCGCATGTATGCTGACACAGAACATGTGACACCGCCTCCCTACCTCGTAAACTGAGACTACAATCCACAGGCGTTGACCGTGAGGTATGTACTGCATCTACATATATAACACTAGCAGGTACCCGCGGCTTCGCCCGCGATCAAGACAACGGGGACGATGCATTATTGCTGATAATTGGTCTTTTCTATTACAGCAATCGCGGCTATAGGTGGGTCCATTCTAATTCTGAATATTCTGATACATACAGTATATTGATATGAGCAGCAAAGTGGGAATTTTATAGAGTTGTGAAAGTCTGCAGGGTTCGATGTTACATTATAATAACACATTTTAAAATTACGTTTTTGGTTTTGCCATCTTCTGTTGAGACATAACGATTTTGTTGTCCGGATGCTCGCGACCACGTCACATACAGTTGCCCATGGGAAAAAATGATTTAGTCTAAATGTACACGTGCTACTGTTAAGTGTGTGTCATTGCGCTTAGTTAAAGAAATTGCGAATATTGTTTGAAGAGGGAACTGCACTCTTGCACACTGGAATGGCAAATCTATCGGAATATGGGGAATTAAAAGTATTCTTACTTAAGCTATTCTGGATGTAATTTGGCTATACTTATTGCTGATTTGAACGTCAACATATCGCTGTTAATAGACCTATAGTTAAATCTCTCACCTTGGCCGCTGATGTATTTTATGCAGTCTCTTCCAGTGTTACATCCCAGGGATTGAAATTCTCCAACCACCCTTTTGCCTCACATGCCTCTCTAAGTAATTAAAATTCTTGACTGTTATTGTTTGAGTCTTCAGTTTTTTAACTGGTTTGATGCAGCTCTCCATGTCTCCCTCTCCTGAGCTAATCGTTTCATCTCTACATAGCTACCACACCCTACATCCGAGGCAATCTGTTTAACCCTGGTTTACCCATACAGTTCTAGTCCGCGACCCTCCCATCCAAAACTAAGTTTGCTATTCCTGGATGTCTTAATATGTGTCCTACCCTCCTATCTCTTCTCTTCATTAGCAGTCGCCAGAAACATCTCTCCTCTCCCACTCGTCATAATACCTCTTCATTTGCTACCTTATCTACCCATCTGATCATCATTCTCCTGTATCACCACATTCCAAAAGCTTCAATTCTCCTCTTTTCTGCTGCACCATTAGTCCATTAGTCCAACTCAGCAACTTTTCGAGGTTTAAGCAGGGCCTTGTGCGGGTATTCAATGGCCGTGAAAGACAAAATACCAACTTTATTGAAATAAGTTTGCCCAATTCCTCAGTAAGAGTAATTAAGAAAACTTAATAATTAAAGTGACACCCGGTAGAATACGACACATTCGACTGTGAATATGGGTTGCTGATCATGGTAAAAAACGAAAAAGAGCAGATCACAATTGGCAAACAAAAATATTCAGTTAACAAAAAACATATTTATAAAGAAAATGATGCAAACCGTGAAAAATAGAAAGCATCTTAACATTGTAAATTAGAATAAAGATCTGAAAGCTCGCTTACAATAACCAGCCCAAAGAGTATATAATAATTAGACTCAAAATCACGATCGTATCCGACCCCAAAAGCCACCTCTTTAAATAAAATATAACTCATTATACGCGTATCAATGCGAGAAGCAATGTTCGTGGTTAGAAGTGGGAACCTAACCCCGCGTTTTAAGGCCCTAAAACGAACGGTTTTCGAGATATTGCAAGAAAACTATCCACAGTCTGCGAAATTTCAGTGGTTGCCATAGTAACGTTGATCTGTTTCTCAGAGGGAAACACAGTTATTTGAGAATATCTCCGAAACCGTTCATTTTAGGAACTTAAAAAGTGTGTTTCGGGGTCCCTACAGGACCTCCGAGTATTGCTTCTCGAATCTGGCGGCTTAAAATGAGCTAAATCCGAACTTTGTACCGACTGTCCTTGCTCAGTGCCAAAGGGCCGAAAAAAGTCACTTACAAAGTGAATATTCAAAATCCGTTTCTTGGTGGGCCTCTACATACTCGGATCAACCAACATGCAAAATTTCAGCTTTCTAGGTCTAGTGGTTTGAGCCCTGCGTCGATGAGTCAATTTTGGATGGTCAATGCCAAATGGCCGAAAAAAGTCACTTACAAATTGAATTTTCTAAAACCGTTTCTTAGTGAGCCTCTACATACTCGGATCAACCAACATGCAAAATTTCAGCTTTCTAGGTCTAGTGGTTTGAGCCCTGCGGTGATGAGTCAATTTTGGATTATATATAATAGATTCACGTTTCCCCCCCAGGGGCTCACATCTAGTGGGACGTGGGTTGGCGACCACGGGACCCCAGCTGAGTCCGGCATTGCTTCCACTTACTTGTGCCGGGCTCCTCTCCTTCTTCTTTCCTGTCGGCCACTCTTGGTTAACTCTTGGTCTCTTCAGACCCCGACGGTATTAGGGTATCCGTGGCCTAGGGAGTCTCTTCCTTTCCCGTCTTAATTGGCCCATGTCTCATCTTTCCTGATACCCTCCTTCTGCGAGGGGTCAGCCTTCTTTTTCTTTCCATGTATCTCCTGCCTTCTCAAGGCCCTCAAGGAGGCAGGGTGTACGAGCCCCACCAGTTCTGGTGCACCCTGGATATTGCTACACCCTCAGGGGCTCACAGGTGCTGAGTTGGAAATTTGGTGATCCTGAGAGATTCCTGAGCTGGGTTCAGTTTTTCTATTTCATCAATTGCCTTTGGAGCGGGCCCTCAACTCTTTCCCTTTCCTATCTGCCTTTCCCGGCTCTTCTTTCTTCCAAGACCTTCAATTCTTATTCTTCGAGGGTTCATGGCATTTCCTTTCCTCCTGTCTTTTGCTTCCCTTATTTTTCTTAATTCATATTTCTTTTCTTATTATCCTATTTTCAATTTTGAAAAAAAAAAAAAAAAAAAAAAAAGCTTATGAGATCACCATTTGTCCGTGTGTGTGTGTGGGGGGGGGGGGTCCCCCCTAATAACTTCTAAATGGCTGGAGCGATTTAAATGAAACTCGGTAAGTTCATAGCACTATTCCGGACGACCCCGATCGTGCCCTTCAAATTTTGTTACGTCTCACCAATCCAACGTGGCGGCTGTGCGAAAAATTTCACCAGCATTCAATATCTCCGAAACTATTCCCGATATCACCCTGGAATTTTTTTACGGTGATAAAGGGAACTACCAGAAGTTCACCTATGTGATTTTTGAAAAACTGGTAACTACAAAACCAATATGGCGGCCACGCGAATTTGCGACTTTTAGATAGACGTTTCTCGCGATTTACCCAACCAAACGCAATAAAACTTGGTACAGTATATGTTTATACACATTGTAATGCACCGACATCTAACTTCGTTCAATTGTTTACATAACCACAAGATGGCGGATGTGCGAAATATTTCACCGGCATTTTATATCTATGAAACTATTAGCGCTATCACCCTGAAATTTTGTACGGAGATAAAGGGCACTACTGGAAGTTCATCCATAACACTTTCTAAAACCGGTTAACTACAAAACGAACATGGCAGCCAAGTGAATTTGAAAATTTTAAATATACCTTTCTCGCGATTTAATGTTCCAAACGCAATGAAATCTAGCACAGGAAATGTTTATACACATTGCAATGCACTGGTATCTAATTTAGTTCAATTGTTTACATAACCTCAAGATGGAGGCTGTGCGAATTTTAAAATTAAGTTTTTATTTCTTGTGTCGTAATCATGCGATCGAAGTGAAAGTTTGAATAGTGAACCTACGCAATAATATTCCTTTAATGGTACATGACTCTAACGTCTATACATTTAACAATCCAACATGGCGACCATCCGAAATATTTAGATGGCTCTGAATATCTACGAATCTAATATAGCAATCAAACTGATTTTTTAATGTTCATAGGGGCTACGAACTTAAGTTCTCCTATAGGACTTTAAATAACCTGGTGATTACAAATGCAAAATGGCGGTGACGCGAAGTATAAATATTCACATGGACGTTTCTCGCAATTTAACCATCCGAGTGTAGTGAAACTTGGTACAGTAAATACTTATACGAATGTTAATCCACTGGCATCTAATTTATTTCAATTGTTTCCATAACCACAAGATGGCAGCTGTGCGAATTTTTAAAATCTCCTTGTTACTTCTTGTGTCCTAATCATGCGATTGAAGTTTGAATGCTACACGTACACAATAATCTTCATGTAACAGTACATAACTCTAGGACCAACATATTGAACCCTTATCATTGTGTCCAATAATAATGTTTCATATTATTAAAAACGCTGGAAATACTAAATACATGATATGCTGGATATTTGAGTAAAATTGAGGTAGCAAGCAATCTGGACTTGGTAAGACGGGCTACATGCTGGCTGGAAACTACCGACAGTTTCACAACCAATGCTATTCTTATTCTTCTGAGAAAATCAGGTATGACGCTGAGGCGTACGTGACCATCGACAGGCCACGATGATGGGTCCAAGGCAAGGAGTGAGAGAGAGGACAAATGTCGTGACGTAAAAATAAGGGCGGGATTTGTAAGGTCAGAACTCCGACGCCAACTTATCTGACCAATAAGAAAACAGGACGCCAGAACATAGCATCAGTGTGTTTTGCGCGCCAATCGGATATAAAAAGATCTAGCGATCGGTTTGCGTGTTCGGCGGCAGATTCGCGACCTGTGAGAAATTACAAGATTTTTGAGAGGTCACACATAATTATAGGCCCATTATTTAAAATATTGAGGAGCTGTTTTCTCCCACCATTGGAACTTTAGGCTTTCTGTATATATACAAATGTCTGAGATGAACCGGGGCACTCCTAATTATTCTTCGATAGTCAATTTAAGACGTCCTTAAGACGGTATGGTTTTAAAATTCTAGTTGTGTGTCGACAACGAAGTTATAAATTTCATAAATTGTGAGATGGCAATTAGCCATAGAATAGGGAAAGTCTACGATTCTGCATAGGACAATATGAGGAAATAAAATACTCATAAAGCAGATAGAACAGTTTTAAAACTTTAATTTAATTGTGTTTTTAACAGCAGCAAGATGACGACCATGGAAGGAAGACAACAAGTTTCATCCTCCATTACCATCAGTGTTATGGGCTAACGGCCTAATGGTGGGAAATGACGAGGCGGAAGGCCTCTGGAAAGCGGTTTAAGTGATGAGTATTAAAAAATTGATTTATTGATTTTGGACGAGGGGAATCGCGAGAGATGTGTGGAACTTTGTACAGATTTTATTTGTGTGGTTTAATTTAAATTTTAGAGTTTGATTTCTTAACTGACATGCGTGTAGTAATTTTTGGCATTGCGTGACAATTATGTTGTACAGTAAAATTTTGTAACTTAAATGTTGTCCTTATGTATACGTAATTCTTATAGCGAAATGGCCGCATATGATTAACGTATCAATAAAAAAAATGTAGCCATGAATGAGAACCTAGGAACGACAATGATAAATGGACTGAATTAATGATGTGTAAAACTAAAGCTAGACGTGGGGGGAAAATTAGTGTTTTAGTTGCTTTGATAACTCGGGCTAATTCTGATTCCAGTTATTAATTCTTTATTGTCATTTGGACATGTTGTGTGTCATTTATCTGAGGGGTGTGCTGGTTTATGCTGCGACGAGATCTTCGAGAAAGTGCCACGTGTTTTTGGGTGTAAGTGATGATGAGGAAAGGTAAAGCCTGTCCTTGACTGCGACATCATTCCGGCAAATTAGTTACCCTTGGGGGTAAGTTTGACCTGGAGATGTGTTCTTAAAAATCCCTGAGAGGATGTTTTGAGATAATGTGATATTTTGTTTGTACGCGTTTAACAGGTGGCGATTAGCAAAGGTTGCTGGACGCTGGCTATGGGCCAGGATCTATATTTAGCGTGGCACTAATTACTACGTTGGGGGAAGAAATCAGCCACTTACTCAGATATGTCATAACAGACTCGGCTGTCTCCAGCTCGGTTATGACACGTAATGTTTGCTTTAAAGCCTAATGAGTTAAGGTTATTTTATTTGGTTTAATTTGGGGAGTTGCCATGTTGTCGATCCAAGGTTTCTTTTATCATGACTATGACTTATTTGTTCATTGTTTTAAAACGCCAAATTTTCTGGCGTAAAAATTAAAATTTGTATTTTGTTGTCGTTGGCTCTTATTTTCAAGGCCATTGTATTCATTATAAATATAGTTTGGCGACCGGTCAAACTTGTTCATGTCATGTTATGCTTTCCTAGTGTTTGTGGTATAAGACGGAAATTCTGCAGCCCTTATTTTAAATAATACACACGTGTATTTGGTTGTGGTAATCTAAGGTTAGAACATGTCAGTAGTGTATATAAATATGTAATTGTTGTTCCCACATTTCCGTAATTCGTCCTTCGCAGTACGGAGTTCGTTCCCGAACCGACTGTTTTGGTCGAAAACGAGCGCCCGTCAAAGTGCTCATTACTTAAACTAGTCTTAAAACGCGTGTCGCTCATAAATATTAAATTCTTGTACTATTTTATTTGTTTGTTATTTTTGGATCTTGTGATCCGTTTTCCTTCTGTTACTTTGAATTAAGTGACATTGCTGTCACAACGCTTGTTTGACAGCTGTCATGCCGTGTTATCATGGTACGTCAGGCTGGTCAGTGTCAGATCTGTTCACGTGCGAGTGAACAATATAAGGGTGGTTTATTTTTAAGTGTTTTATGTTTGATTCAGTTATTACATTTCATTTGTTAGTAGATCCTGTTTTTTTCTTGGCTTTGTAATAATTAGTTAACCTTATGAACCCTGGAAGTTATGTTGATAGCATAAATCTCTAAATCACATTGACATTCACAAGAATCCATTACGACCCCGAAATTTTGAATCTTGTCTACATGCTATTTTCCAAGGGTATATAAGAATTTCTTTGGCTTCCGAACGTGTGGCATTTGTGTTTTAGAGTAAAGAAAATAGATCACCGGCATGTGATAAGTTTATTAACGTAAGTTAGGCGAAGATAGTACCGCCAAATGTTTGAAAATATAAAGTCATGGAGTTTGCAATAAAGTAAATGTGGAACAAGTTAAGTGTTTGAACTTTGATTAAAATTAGAACAAACTGTTCCAGGCGCCCAATAAAATAAAATTAGCTTTGTGTAGAAAAGCCAAACTCAAAGAATTATTTGACAGGAAGGTTAGACCTTAAAAACTAATTAATACTCTATTAATTGGTTAAAATTTGTAATTGAAGTAAGGTCAGGAAGATTATAACTGAATCAAAGGGTTAAAAGTTAAATTGAATAATAAGTAAATTATACCCAGTGATGCTATAGTTTGTGGGAGTAATTTAAAGTAAATGAACTGAGTATGTAAAGGGTTATTGTGTGTATATTTAATATGTGTGAGCGCGCGTATCCAGGGCTCCGCCCTTATGTCATTTCCCTATGTCTCAAATATATTATTGTTGTGATGGCAACTCTGGGAGAAAATCGCGAAGTGATTGAACTAGCATCCGCTCGTACGCGAGAACAACTTAGTGAGATGAGAAAGGACATAACCAATGAAATACAGAAACAGTTAGCGGCGAATAGTGAAGAAACGCAGACACAGTTAACGGCTATAAATAAACAATCGGTAGAAATGCAGACACAGTTAGCGGCTAATAATAAACAATCGGTAGAAATGCAGACTCAGTTAGCGGCAAATAGTGAAGAAATGCAGACACAGTTAGCTGCTATAAATAAACAATCGGAAGAAATACAGACACAGTTAAACACAAAACTATCTGAAGTTAACGAGAATATAAATCAGAAAATCGCTACACAGAACATTCTGGTTAGTGAACAACTACATAGGCAGTCTGAGAAAAACAATGAAATGTTAAACGCACAAGACGGAAGGAACACTCAAAATTTAGCTGCGCTAACGGTAGAAATCAAAGAGCACACAAAAGAACAGCTAATCCAATTAGCAAAGGACGTTAGCACTAACAATACCAAACAATTAGGAATAATAAAAGGTATCGAAGATTCGTTTAAAAAGGAAATAAAAGGAATGGATGAGACTGTTATGGCAAAACTGGCACAAATCGAGCAAGCGTGTTTGACCAGCTCATCTGAGATTAAAGAAGCACACACAAACTTAGAAAAAAGGTTTGAGAAGATCGAACGAGGGACACAGGGTATGCAAGATCAGATAATTACAGTAGATAACAATATCACGGGCTTAGTGACGGAACTCAACAAATTAGAAATACAATCAATTGAGAAATGGAAAAAGTTAGAAATTGACCAGGAAGAAATTAAACAAACATTAGAGCAGAACAACATTTCTCTGGGAGAAAGGATAGATAAACTCGAAGATAATCAGGAGGCTAATCAACAGGAAGTCGAAAAGCACATTGTTAAATTGAAGGATACTATTAGAAAAGATTGGACCAAGATGAGCGCTGATTCGAAAGATGAACGGCTCGCAGTAAGCAAGAAGCTAGGGGAAAATAGCACGAAAATGCAGGCGTTAGAAGAAAATTTGAAGTTAAGATTTCAAATTCAAGAGGACCGCATGATAAAATCGGAGTTGCAGTCACTTGGACATAATACGATGTTTGCGACACTAATGGAAAAGGGGAAAGGGGAGAATGCGGAAAGAGAGCACACAGTAGACAGCCACGAGCTTGGGCAAAGTCCAAGAACGATAGACACGCAAGCATTCCAGAATTATGAGGGTCGTAGCTCGACACCTCAAAACACACAACTTCCCACGCAAGTTATACAAGTCATCCGTGGAAACGAATTTAAACCGAATAAGTTTTTACCAGAGAGCGGAGGGATACCTAAAGCTTTCTTAAGAGAACTGACAGAATATTTTTCGGACCAAAATGTTAGCTCGACGCGACAATTAAGAATGGTTGAAATTTTTTTTGGCGGGCTCAGCACTTACCTGGTATCTTGGATTTAAGAACACATTTAAATCAATGGAAGGGTTCCACAAGGCCTTCCTAAGCAAATATTGGAGTGCGTCATATCAACAAAGCTTGCGAATGGACTTATACTCGCGCAAATACCATTCCACGCATCAGACGAAATATGCAGATTTTTTCGCCATGCAACTTGTCAAATTGCAAGATCTTGATAATCCCCCGAGCGAAATGGAGCTAATAACTACTATAGGAAAACAGATGCCTATTAGCGCTCAGGAATTCTTGGTGGCGGCAAATATTACGACCGTGGTCCAGGCAGAAGAGGTATTAAGGAGGATAGATGAAACCACTAATTACATCAACCCGAGAGAGAAGAGACAGATAGAGTTAGTTAATGCAGTCGAAGTAGTCAAGACACCGAACAAAAACACGAGGTCGCAAGCTACAAACACTGGGGATAATCAAAGACGGCAGAGCACCGGAGAATATGAGCCGAGATCTCAACCGAGATATGAAAATAGGGACAAAAACCATTACAATCAGGAAGAAACTAACCGCTACCGGAACACAAACAATCAGCAGTGGCGAGATAATAGGAGATACCAAACGTCATACAATAGGAATAATAATAATAACGCACCTTATAATCGGGGATGGCGTGGAGGACACTATAATCAACAATATAGGCCCAGGGACAACAGGCGTTACAACCAACAACATAACGCACAAGATAACCAGCGGTTTAACGAGCAATGGGATCCAAGGGATGATCAAAGAAATTGGAACGAGAGACACGCTGAGTCACAACAGTACCTAGAAGAACTACATAACATACAGGGAAACAATAAGAATAAATGGGAACGAGCGATGGAACACAGAGCAAATCCGGACACCCACACTAACGGGCGGAAGGTATGCTAATGCAGCAGGAAAGACAGGACGGGTGGCACCAAGACCAGGGCGAGGGTCAGGGCGCGAAAAAAAGTTTAGTTGATGGAAAAGGAGATAGCCTCAGAAGCGAATGGTGTGATGATCATGATGGTTGGGTGACAGCGCACATTACAGAGTGGATTGCGATGCCTGAAGATTGCTTGGAAGAAATCATGAGGCCACAAAACGAACAATTAAAGCAATTACCAATAATATATGCTAGGATTGATGGATTGAAGGTCAAATGCTTAGTCGATACAGGAAGTCAGGTCAGCCTGGTATCTGAGGCCTTGATCAAAAAATAGGGCGGAATCATAAAGTTCCAATGATACCGGTCCCGCAAATTAAAGTACGGGGTATAATTCCTGAACGATCCGTTACTTGTAAACAGCAGGCATATCTCGAATTAGAAATTCTGGAACACACCTTCGCTCAAACTTTCATAGTTATGACGAAAATGAACTTCAATATCATTCTAGGGGCAAACTTCATCTGCGAATATCAGGCCGTCATAGATCTACACAAAAACACCATAAGCTTCAAAAACATTGAGGGGATGACGAACATAGGACTGCATATGGACGAGATAACATCTGGCAAGGAGGCGCATACCTGGATGTTACAGGCAATTAGTGAAGAGGGGGCCGAGATCACGCAGCAGGCTATTTTAAACAAGACGGACAAGGAAGTAATTGAGACATATAGCAGTGACACCACTACAGCTGTAATTGAACTTAATGAAGAGGAAGAAACGCGAGATATATGGGCATTGTTGGCTGAAGAGGACGACAGCAATAATGAATTTGAAGAGCTACTACAGGAGCGGCTTAAGGAAGTCAGACTAGGGGTTACGCAAAAGAAGCAACTTGAAGATATTTTAAGAAAACACCAACAGGTTTTTGATACAGCATCGGGCAAGATTCTCAACTTTAAATATTCCATGCAGGTGGATGATTGGTCACCATTCAGAAGTAGGTTGTACCCGATTCCGGAAAAACATCATTCACAGGTTAAAGAAATAATTGACGGAATGTTACATGCAGGCGTAATAAAAAAAGATGCCCACACCCTTTTTAAATGCAATTTTGGCCGTTATCAAACCAAATGGATCTATACGGCTATGTCTCGATGCAAGAATGCTCAACCTTCGATTGTTGCCGGAATACGATAAGGCACCCACAATTAGAGACGTCCTCAAGGGATTTAAAGGAAAAAGCATCTATTCAAGTGTGGACTTAACGAGTTCCTTTCACCACATCGAATTGGACGAGAAGTCGCAATTGTTAACAGGCTTCTTGTTCGACAATCAGACGTACACATTTGGAAGAATGCCGTTCGGCGTGAAAACAGCTGGCTGTGCCCTAATTCGAGCATTAGACCGAAACCTTACTGAGGAGGTTAAGGAGATGACGACTAGGTACATAGATGATATTTTATTGGCTTCCGACAACATCAATGTACACATGGAAAACTTAGATAAACTGTTAGAAAATTTACGCACCACAAATTTCAAGATAAACCTAAAGAAATCCCACTTCTTTAGGGATGAAATTTTATATCTAGGCCACATTATCGATCAGGACGGTGTCAGACCAAACCCTGCCAAAATTGATGCAATCAAAAATTTCCCCACTCCTACAAGAATAAAACATGTCCGCGCCTTCCTTGGTGTAACGGGGTTTTTCAAAGAAAACTGTCCCGGGTACACGGAAACTGTAGCCCCTCTGCAAGAACTGCTAAAGAAAATAATAAATGGTCTTGGAATGACGAATGCAACCAATCTTTCCAAGCTACTAAATTGTTGTTACAAAATTGTATCAAACTGGGATACCCAGATTTCGGCCTAAAGTTTGTAATTCAGGCAGACGCTTCGATTATTGGGGTCGGAGCAATGTTGTATCAGGAAGATCCAAGCAACCTACAGAAAAGATCTTATGTTGCCTTTGTAAGCCGTAAGTTACGGAAACAGGAACGGAATTACACTGTTACAGAGTTGGAGCTCCTAGCTATTCTCCACGCCCTCCAAAAATGGAGAAAACTAGTGTTTGGGTATCAAATTATTATCAGGACAGATCATAAGGCCCTCACATTTCTTTTTAAAACTAACATGGTTAGTGAACGTATCACCAGATGGTCGATCTACATTCAACAGTTCGATATAGAAATTGAACACTGCCCAGGAAAACTAAACATCATCCCAGACGCTCTCAGCAGAAACCCGGAAGAAGACGTGGAAGAAGAGGCATTGGTACAACACATAGAACTGACACCTAAGGATCACGAGTTCTTGAATGAATTAAAGGATTTAAAGAAAGAGCAAGAAGGTGAGCCCTGGCCATGTATTTTAAGGGAGAACTTCAGCCTGGATCTGCAGCTCATCGTGAGGCCCGGAGCAAAGAAGGAAAATATCAATATGTGAACAACCTGTTACACAAATTCATTAATGAGGAGCATACCAAAATGCGCATAATGTTACCTGCTTCATTACAACGTGGTTTGACCTGGCATGTCCATGAAAGCCTCGGCCATATCGGAATAGACAAGGCAGATCGACCATAGCCGAAACTTTCACATGGCCACGTATGCGAACTACCATATGCGAAGTGGTTAAGACTTGTGACGCTTGCCAACGCACTAAGCCTAACAACTATTTAATGAAGCAATACCCAAAACCGATATTACCCCCAGAAACCATTGGAAATAATGGCGATCGACACATTTGGTCCAATCCCGAAGGGAAGGAGAGGGTGCAGGCATCTACTTGTGTGTCTGGACGTGTTTTCCAAATTCGTGGTTCTATGCCCTATTCAGAAAACCACCACTAAACAGATTCTAAGTAGAATAATACACAAGGTGATACCGACTCTTGGTAAGCCTGAGTTTATATTATCAGATCATGGCGCATATTTTACTAGTGCCCAGTTTAAGAAAGGAATTGCAGATTTGGATATAAAACACGTTCTCTCATCAATAAGACATCCTCAAGGAAATTCTAGTGAACGCGTAATCCGTGATATTTCTAAGTTCTTCCGGGTATTTATTCCCAAAGAACATTACAAATGGGTAGACCGAGTGAGTGACATTGAGATATGTATGAATTCCACTCGTCATGAATCTACAGGGCAAATTCCCATGGTTTTACACCTCAACCAGTTTCCAGTAAGATCTTGGAACACTATTGTAACGTGTCCTAACGACCCTGTACCAACACACGATCTACGGATCCAGAACACCATTGTGCATATGAGAAGGCAGGCGGACCGTAGATTAAGAAGAGTACGTGGAAAGAAGTTTCATCGGGAGTTGATCGAAGGGGAATTGGTCTTGATTAAGAAGCCACCGATATCTGATCCAGCGAACAAGATACTAAACAAATTTTGTGAAAGATATGTGGGACCATTCAGCATCGTGAGGAATTTAGGTAACAACGCCTGCAGAGTCCGGGAGGTGAGCACAGGAAACATGGCAGTATATAATATTTCAAATTTAAAATTGTATCATCAGAGAGAGCCATACGAACCGAGAAATAATGTTACTGCAGCAAATTAAACATTCGCGTGATAACATACAACAAAAGATACGGGGGTACTCTAGTGGTGAATGCGCTCGAAAGACGGCTCTGACGTGTTTACAAATTCAGGCGGAAGTTGTAAATGAGCAATGTTGATGTTTTGAAAGAGTGAGAGGGGAGACGAGTAGCGAGGAAAGACGCCGGAGGGCACAAGCGTACAGGAATTTCCTAATGAGTTTGGAGCGAGACGGCTACTGAAACAGACAGAGGCGGACAGTCATTATATTTTGAGGGTGACCAGCAACTTCAAATTTGAGCCAGAAAAGTAGGGGATGTGAAATTCGACTTCATATTGAGTTCGAATTTCATCAACTAGGGGTCAATATATAAAATCCAACAAGGTGACCATCCGAAATATTTAGTCGGTTCTCAATATCAACGAATGTATTACAGCAATCAAACTGAAATTTTGTATGTTGATAGTGGCAATTAACATAAGTAGGATATATGAAAATAGGCTGTTTAGTTCTTCACGGAACTACTTGTATTAATGTTCATAGGGGCTATGAACATAAGTTCACCTATAGGACTTTCAATATCCTGGTGATAACAAATCCAACATGGCGGCGACGCGGAGTATAAATATTCACATGGTCGTATCTCGCAATTTAACCATCCGAGTGCAGTGACACTTGGTACAGTAAATCCTTATACAAATGGTAATCCACTGGCATCTATTTTTTTCATTTGTTTCCACAACCACAAGATGGCAGCTGTGTGAAATTTTTAAAGCTCGATTTTACTTCTTGTGTCCTAATCATGCGATTGAAATTTAAATACTATACGTACACAATACTTTTCATGTAACAGTACATAACTCTAAGACCTACAGATATAAAAATCCAACATGACGACCATCCGCAATATTTAGTCGGTTCTCAATAGCAACGAATCTATTACAGCAATCAAATTGAAATTTTGTATGTTGATAAAGGCAATTAACATAAGTAGGATATATGAAAATAGGCTGTATAGTTCTTCACGGAACTACTTGTTATGTCTGTGTCAGATAGATGGGTGCATGTTATAGATTTATTAGGGGCAACAAAATTAAGGAATATCTTAATCCTTGTGAAGTTAAAACTCGGCCTTTTCCCTTCAATGCTTTTGCAGAGAGAGAGAGAGAGTCTTTTCTGTCAAGCATATCAAATGGAGAGATGATATAAACAGAAGCTCAATTAGTTTGATAAAACAAGAATTGTTCACATATTACAATTATGACGAAAATTGTAGTGAATTTTATCAGAAGGTATTTACAAATAAAAATTCCTCGCAAAGGGTCGGTGAAATGAAAAGCATTATTTTGTAAGTTGCTGGTGTCATAATAGGCCTATATGATATGTCAGCAATATCTAGTTTCAGTTTTGTGTATTTGATTATGTAATGCTTATTTAATACATTTTATGTTCGACCCTCACTATTATGTTTCAGAAAACTGTATCATAATGATGGTCATTATAACACCGTCTTTCATTACGATACAGTTTCTCCAGCCAATCAGAGCTCGTTCATTGACCAATTAGGTAACGATACCTTCGCGCATGCGCTCAAAATCCAACATGTCGGACATAAACACAACATCGAACTATAATAAATTACCGACATGGAATTTATGTTCGCGTAAATAAACTGGCGAATATGAGACAAGAAATAGCACTGTACCTTAATATCCCCAAAACCAATTTCTACACAGCGCGTGGTTTTGACACGACTTCAGTGACAGTTTTACTCAATACTGGTGCGCAATCTGAACATACGGTATTGAAGCACACAGAGCGCATGCGTCTGTTGTCCAGAGAGCTTGGACAAGAGAGATATACTACCCACCGCAGCACCCGATCACAACATTCTAGTGACTGAACAGATATTTATGAATATTTATGTTAAAACATATAATAAAGTAATAATTATCGTCGAACATAAACAGTCGTATGCAACTCCCCTATAATGGTAATTAAGACACTCGTATGGAAATTATAAAACTCGCATACGCTCGTTTTATAAAAAATACTCGTGTCTTAATTATAGTCATTATAGGCTCGTTGCATAATGTACTATTATGTTCGACCCTAACTATTATGTGTCAGAAAACTGTATCATAATGAGGCTCATTATAACACTATTTAGCCTACTTTCGATTTTTGCAAAAAATGAAAGTAGACTTGTGAGATCAACACAGGGTGAAAAAAAGTGTGTCTGTCTGTGTGTGTGTATGTGTGTGTGTGTGTGTGTGTGTGTGAGTCTGTGCGTGTGTGTAATCTGAATGTCTGTCCCCCCTATCAATTCGAACACGGTGAACGCGAATTGAACGAAATTTGGTACAAAGGTAGCACTAGCAAAGGACACCTCAGTGTCATGTTTTATATCGCCGCCATATTGACGGAAACGTAATGGCGGCCACACAAATGTTCAAAGCTTAAATCAAATTATGACTAACCTAATCATCCGATCTCTACCAAATTTAGCAACAACATACCTTTATGGAGGAAGCATCCATTGACCAAATTAATAGGACATTAGCCTAATAGTTTGCGGATGGCGGCCATCTTTGTGTAAAAATCGATTCCCCCTATTAATTCAAACACGGTGAACCCGAATGGAACGAAATTTGGTACAGAGGTAGCACTAGCAAAGGGCACCTTAGTGTCATGTTTTATATCGCCGCCATCTTGAAAAAACGTAATGGCGGCCACACAAATATTCAAAGCTTAAATCAAATTACGACTAACATAATCATCCGATCTCTACCAAATTTTGCAACAACATACCTTTATGGAGGGAGCATCCTTTGACCAATCTAATAAGTCATTAGCCTAATAGTTTGCGGAAGGCGGCCATCTTTGTGTCAACATCGATTACCCCTATTAATTCGAACACGGTGAAACCGAATGGAACGAAATTTGGTACACAGGTAGCACTAGCAAAGGGCACCTCAGTGTCATGTTTTATATCGCCGCCATCTTGACGGAAACGTAATGGCGGCCACACAAATGTTCAAAGCTTAAATCAAATTACGATTAACCTAATCATCCGATCTCTACCAAATTTTACAACAACATACCTTTATGGAGGGAGCATCCTTTGACCAAACTAATAGGTCATTAGCCTAATACTTTGCGGATGGCGGCCATATTTAAGTGAAAATCGATTCCCCCTGTCAATTCGAACACGGTGAAACCGAATGGAACGAAATTTGGTACAGAGGTAGCACTAGTAAAGGGCACCTCAGTGTCATGTTTTATATCACCGCCATCTTGACGGAAACGTAATCGCGGCCACCCAAATGTTAAAAGCTAAAATGTAATTACGACCAACCTAATAATCTAGTCTCTACCAAATTTTGCAAGAACATATCTTTATGTGGGAAGCATATTCTGACCAAACTGCAAGATCATCAGCCCAATAGTTTGCAGATGGTGGCCAAGTATGTGTGCTAATCGATTCCCCCTATCAATTCAAACACGGTGAAACCGTATTGAACGAAATTTGGTACAGAAGTAGCACTAGCAAAGGGCACCTCAGTGCCATGTTTTATATCCCCGCCATCTTGACGGAAACGGAATGACGGCCACCCAAATGTTAAAAGCATAAATCAAATTACGACCATCCTAATAATTTGATCTCTACCAGATTTTGCAACAACATGCCTTTTTGTGGAAAGCATCTTATGACTGACTACAAGGTCATCAGTCCAATAGTTTGCAAATAGCGGCCACGTATGTATGCAAATCCATTCCCCATATCAATTCAAACACGGTGAAACCGAATTGAATGTTTTTTTACAGAGGTAGCACTAGCAAAGGACACATCATTTTCATGTTTAATATCCCTATAGCACGTTGTATTTCAACAAACTACTACAACCAACATTCAATTATACTCCTTGAAAAGGACAAAGAGTTATAACAATACCCATGCATTTAGGAGAAAGTAGGCTATATGTTCTTTACTGAACATCTTGTTTTCATTATGAAACAGTTTCTCCCACCAATCAGAGCTCAGGAAACAGTTGTGTGACCAATTAGATAAGGATACCTTCGCGCATGCGCTCAAAATCCAACATGTCTATATACATTACCGAAAGTGCACCGTCCATATGTTCGCGTAAATAAACTGGTGAATATGAGACAAGAAATAACACTGTACCTTAATATTCCCAAATCCAATTTCTACACAGCGCGTTGTATTGAAACGACTTCGGTGACAGTTTTACTGAATACTGGTGCACAATCTGAACATATGGCATTGAAGCACACCGAGCGCATGCGTCGGTTGTCCAGAGAGCTTGGAAAACAGAGATATACTACCCACCGCAGCACCCGATCACAACATTCTAGTGACTGAACAGATATTTATGAATATTTATGTTAAAACATATAATAAAGTTATAATTATCGTCGAACCTAAACAGTCGTATGCAACTCGCCTATTATCGTAATTATGACACTCGTATGGAAATTATAAAACTCGCGTACACTCGTTTTATAAACATACTCGTGTCTTAATTATATCCATTATAGGCTCGTTGCATAATGTACTATTTTTACTGTTCATTACAACATTTAACAACCTTGATTAAAAATATACAATGTTTTGGGACGTGTGTTCTGTTTTTCCATTCTTGAAATCTGGCAACTCTAATACTTGGCTATCGTCACGGAGGTCCGAATTCGATTCCTGGCTCTGCCAAGAAATTTCAATCTGGTCTGATAGCTGGAACGGGGTACACTCAACTCCTTGAGGTAGAACTGAGAAGAGATGGATTCATTTCCCACTTCAGCCACCCTGAGAGTGGTATTCCGTGGGTACTCACTTTTTTAGGCAAATGAAGGGGTGGTTCCTAACTTAAGGCCACGGCCGCCTCCTTCCAAATCCTCATCTGCATTATAAATACACACAATACTAAACAGCTTCTACACACACCCACGCACACAGAGATAATGACCACGATGTCCAAACCTCTCAAATGAAACAATAACTAAATACATTTTTCAAACATTATTCATTTACGCTCGAATGTTATTGATGTTATTTGTTGCAATACCAAATAGCATTGTAGTCTTATTTTGGATTTGATACACTCAAATATTGATATACAGTCAGTTAATGTAAATTGTATTCATACAGTAGCCTACTCTATGATGGGATAGTACCTTCTTTTATATTTGAAGTCGCAAGACACCTACCCCATCCCTGTTCCTAATTCAGCTGCACTTACTACCCCAGTCAGCAGATGAATACAGGTTATCAGACAAGTTCAAGACAATTGATGTTGTAACTTTCAGTCGGTCAACAATTGCAATTACTGGAATATGTGAAGAAATAAATTGAAACAAATTACATGTGATTAAGATACAGAGACTGTTGAGACTGTACAATATCTCTAGAACTAAGCGGTGTATAAAGAACTGTCCGGGATAAACGTTGCGTAATATATTAAGGGAGAAAAACATGCTACATGTCGTGGTTTATTTGGATGGTGATCTGATGGACACGTGATGTTTCTTAAATGCGAAACAACATTTTTTTATTTTGTATCCTTATTCCTCATACAAACCTTAACAACTTTTGTATAAAGCACTATGAATTTGATCGTACACCAACGTACATAACAACGTCAAGTATGAACGAATTACATGAAAGCCCAGCTCGGGATGTTTTAAGTAACAATTACCATAGTCGTTGGATAGGTCCCGTTAATTGACCTTACACCCCCGGACTTTTTCTTATGGAGTTACCTGAAAGATCGAGTGTATTGTGAAAAACCAACGACTCCGGACAACATGAAGGCGTGGATACTAAATGCTTGTGCCAGTATTGACAGATACATGTTTTTAAGGACACATCAATCGTTCATTCACAGAGTTGGAAAATGCATTGTGGTGTAAGGCCATCATTTTGAACATTTATTGAGCTAAGGTCCGATGCGTATGCAATAACTGCTATTACGCAAATTACCATCCAAACGTTCACCAAATAAACCACAACATGTAGCATGTTTTTTCTCCCTACCTGTCATCAATGTTACATTGTCTACACCAGGGATAGAACCATGTACTTATATAATCGGTGTACGAAATGCTCTTTAGTTTTGTATCAGGAATAAGGAAACACAATAAAAATTGTTGGTTCCCATTCAAAAAACGTCACGTGACCATCAAATTACCATTCGAACGTTTTACAAATAAACTACGACATATAACATGTTATTTCTCTTTTAATATCACGCAACTTTCATTCCAGACAATTCTTTATACAACGCTTTGTTTTTGATAAATTGTACAGTCTCAACTTACGTGGTTCAACCTGTATACTGGGTGATTCAGCCGCCCCTTCCAATATCGTTTGCTGCAACTCAACTAACGCGTGTTATCAGGAAGGTCGATATTTCTCTGCTTGCATCCCGTATAGTACTAATGCACTGCCAGCATATCCCGCAAACGATACTGAACACCATTATTTTTCCCTCGTATTAGTCTGTAGGTTTATGCCCCGTCTCGAAGAGAGCCTTGAGGAATTTCTGGAAGAACTGAAGAAGTGCTTTGAAGATAAAGAAGTGATTGTAATGCACACATAGGAACAGAAAGGCAAGGTAAAGAAGATATAATCGGCACTTTCAGTTATGGCAATAAAAATGCCGAAGGAGAGTTATTACTAGATTTTTGTGAGAGGAATGGATAATTGTAGGCAATACATGGTTCCGAAAGAAGAACAGTCAAAAAATAACAAGATATGGATGGGGACAAAAGAGAACAAAATCAATGATTGATTTTATTTTAGTTGAGAGAGAGAGACAGAAACGCAGACAGTTGAAAGGTGTCACGGATATGCCAAGATCAGATTTTGAAGGAGACCATAAAATTGTAGTGGCTAAATTACGACTTGGTAAAATAGCCAGGTTAAAAGAGACAAGAGAAAGAAAAATAAATCTATGGAAATTAAAGGAAAAGGAGGTGCAGTAAAACTTCCAAGATGAGGTGAAAAACTAATTCCCAAAGGAGAGGCTGGCAGGGGAGAAGAAGAATGGACTAAGTACAAACAAGGAATCGTATCATGTGCGGAAGATGCATGTGGTAGAGTTTCAGGGAAAAATAAGGAAAATGAAACACCCTGGCGGAATGACACAGTAATGGATGCAGTGAGGGAAAAACAAAAGGCTTTGAGGAGCTGGATCAGAGGCAGAAACTCAGAGAGTAAGGAAAAATATAATGAAGCAAATAACACATGCCAGAAAATCATACAGGAAGAAAAACAGAAGTGCTGGGAAAGCTTCACAGAAACCCTACAGGAGGATGTTAGAGGGAGTAAGAAACTTCTGTATGGATTGGTTAGAAACAAAGTGAGAAATAAAGAAGAAACCAAATTTGTGAGGACAGACAATGGACACATTTTAACACAAAAAGAGGATATTTCAGTGATGGGAAGAGTATTTCGCTAAATTACTTAACGTCAAATTCAAGGAACTGGCTGAAGAGGAATAACATGAAAAAGAAAAGATGGAAGATAACCGAAATGAAGACATAGCAATGTTGGAAATAGAAGAAGCCCTAAGGAAGATGAAGAGTGGATGAATTGACTACAGAGATGATAAAGACAGAAGGACCGGTAGGGTTACATTGGATGAATAGACTATTTCGAGTGATATGGAAAGAGAAACAAGTACCAGAAGTTTGGAGGAAGGGCCTGATAATTCCAGTATTCAAGAAGGGTGATAAGAAAGAATGTAACAATTATCGGGGAATCACTCTTATTTCCCAGGTTGCAAAGATCTTTGAGAGGATATTAGAGAAAAGAGTGAGAATGAAAGTTGAGGCAGAAATGGAGGAAGAACAACATGGATTTCGAAGAGATAGATCAATCTTCGATCTTTGATAGCAACTAGTGCAGACGAACTCAGTTATTATGTCACCGAGGATGACAGTTATGCTCGAGAACGCGTTCTCAGGAAGGCCTCAAGGCACCGGAGTCCACAAATGGAGACTTCAGCCAAGCACAACTAAGACCGAAGTTGCTTTCTTCCACCTGAACAATAAAATGCCAACAAGGGAACTTACGGTTTACTTCAGTAACATCCTCCTTCGCCGTAACAGACATCCCAAGTATTTGGGTATAACAGTGGATAGAACATTGTCATTCAAAGAACACCTACGAATGACTTCTGCCAAAATGACGACAAGAAACATCTTACGGAAATTTTGTGGCACCACTTGGGGTGCCAATGTAACTACTCTCCGTTGCTCAGCTCTAGGCTTAGTTTATTCTGTTGCTGAGTATTGCGCTCCTGTGTGGATAAATAGTCCGTATGTAAGATTAATAGATGTACAGTTGAATAACACCATGCGCATGATAACATGAACAATTATGTCAGCTCCTACACAATGGCTTCCTATTCTCAGCCACATCCCACCACCTCATTTGCGGCGATGCAACATTTTGATACGATAATATAGAAAGATCCAGACCAACAAACAACTACCAATCCATGGAGACATTCGTGATCTACATGTGAAACGATTACGTTCAAGACATCCACCTATCTGCCCAGCGGAGAATCTTGCAACTAACAAATTAAATCTGACTGAGAGATGGTCTTCTGATTGGAATTCGTTTGCTCCTCCAGAGAGTAGAGTAATGCCATGCATAACTGAGCAGGTGCCAGGGTTCACTCAGCCTAGAAAGACCTGGTCAAAATTAAATAGAATCCGGACCAATCACGGTGTAGCGGCGATCTCCTGTACAAGTGGAGGAAAAAGTCTTCGTCATGTTGCGAGTGCGGTGCTGAAAGACAGACTGTTCGGCACCTAGTTCAGGAATTCCCACAAACATCATACAGTGGTGACTTCAGCGACTTCTTCCTAGGGACACCACAGGCACTTCATTACGTTTCGGAACTTGAAGCCAAATTGTAAATAATTTTCATGTATGCCATTCGATAAATAAAATCAAATCTTCGATCTAATCTTTGCTTTAAGAAACAGGATGGAGGATAGATGGGAGGTCAAAAAGGGTTTGGTGATGGCATTTCTAGATATTGAGAAGGCATACGACAGTGTACCACGAAGATTGGTCTGGGACGCATTGATAAAAACCAGGGTAGGCAGAGCAGAAATACAAATGATCAAAGCCATGTATGAAAAGTGTGTAAGTAGTGTGAAGACCAAGCTAGGACAATCAAACTGGTTCAGTGTTGAAACAGGACTTCGACAAGGAAGTGTGTTATCCCCTATACTGTTTATAACTGTCATGGATGAAATCCACAAGAGTGTGAAACGAAAAATGGAAAGTAGACGTCATCGTAATCTGGGGAGAAAATGAAATAGAAGTGCAAGAACAAGTTACTGTATGGAATCAAGAGATAGAGAAATATGGAATGAAAATAAGTGTGGAGAAGAGTAAGACTGTAGTGATGACAAGAAACAAGAGAGAAGGAAGACAGAATATTGAAGTCAATGGAAATCCATTGGAAATGGTGAGAAGCTTTAAGTATTTGGGGAGCATACTCACAGATGGTACAATGAATGAAGAAATTGGAAAGAGAATCCAACAAGCTAATGGGTTTAGTATGGAACCAGGAAGTCCCAGAGAAATGCAAGAAAGTTCTCTTCTCAATGTATTACACACCAATTTTGACATATGCAGCAGGTACTTGGACCACAACAAAACGCGATGAAAGCCGAATCCAAGCAGCCGAGATGAAGTTCCTTAGAGGAATAATTGGGAAGACATGGAGGAATAAAATCAGAAATGTGGACAAGATAGAAACCAGTAAGCTGAAGTGGTATGGACATATGACGAGAATGGGAGAATATAGAGTACCACAAAGAATATTTATGGAAAAAAGCAAGGAAGAAGACCACGAGGAGGGCCCAGAAATAGGTGGATAGATACGGTGAAGAAGAGCATAGAGAAGAGAGGAGTAAAAGAAAAAGAGGAGATGAATGGTGGAGGGATAGACAACTGTGAAGGTCCTTGATTCGCAACCCGACCCAGGGAACTGGAAACGGGAAATGAAGAAGAAGAATAAGGTTTGTCTGTAGCCACACCGATGGAAAAATAATAGTGGTCAGTATAGTTTGCAGGATATGCTTTTAGTTCATTAGTACCGTACGGGATGCAAGCAGAGAATTAGCGACCTTTCTGCCAACACGCTTTACTTAGATTGCAGGAAGCGATATTGGAAGGGACTGCTGAATCATTGGGTATGTTGTTTTGGACTATTGGAAAAGGAGAAAACTAAGAGATGACATGTTTCGCTCGTCATGCGAGCATCATCATGTACAAATTAACAAGACAAATGGCTCTACAAACAACTACCAAACCTACAGTGACTCCCACATATTCCAGTAATTGGAATTATTTTGTGTTGACCGACTGAAAGTTACAATATCAAATTGTCAATAAGGAAACACTGAAAGATGGCTTCAAAGATATATTTTAGTTCAACACACACCCAACTATATGGGGCTGATGACCAAGATGTCCCAAGCCCCTACATTGATTGACAACTACTTAAAAACATAATATCGCCTTGGGATTGCACTGAGCACGTACAGAAACAACGCACTAGGAACGCCGTGATGTAGCTGTTATAGGCAACACCCATAGCACATACGTTTAACTAGCTGCATACATAACCCCTATAAGGACAGCGAGAAAACGAGCTTTTGTCCCATCGCCATCCCGTGACTAACACATTTCAGTGTGTTCTCGATTTTGGAGTTGATCACCGACAGCGGTAGCTATGCTCGCTAAGGCACAGTGTTAGGCCATGAGGCCAAGCTATCTGCAGACGCAGTAGGTTTGAACCCAGCCGTTGGCCGTTCTTGAAATAATTTCTCGTGGACTCGAATTTACAACTCGAGCTCGGGACAGTACCTTCTAATAGTCTACTGTCACCAGCTTCCACCACTTTACCCAGTTTCATTCGTTTCAGCTGTCATTAACTCCTCTCAAGTGATTGGCGTCAGGAAGGGCATCCGACCGCAGAAACAGGTAAGAACCAGTATTTTTTATTTTACTTCAGGATTATAATCCATTGTAATCCTAGTGTCCACGATGGCGGGTCCTTTACTCATACACTGAATAAACTGGGCGTTAAACTTCCAACTCTGTCATTGGACACCCAATGGGTGAGCTACACGTACCGTCGTGTGTGGAGTGTTGTCTGGGGAGGAAAGTTTGAATGTAAGGACGAGGAGTTGGAAGGTAGCGGCTGTGGCCTATAGTTAGTGACCAACCCCGGCATTTGCCTGGAAGGAATATGGGAAACCACAGAAGACCATCTTCAAGGTTGCCGGCGGGGGGATTCAAACCTCCTGGCCTCCCGGATGTGAGTGACTGCCAGCAGTCATGCTGTAACGACCACGGCAAACTCACCCGGTTCCCATTTCCTTGTATAGTGGGGACTGTACTGTAATCCCTATCAGAAGCTATTGGTAAGGACACGATAACGATCCGAGTACATTATCTTGCAGAACCCCTTATGGCGTAACACCGGGCCATCGGGTAGGGATACAACGATATAATTCATAGAACATGGTTGGCACATGCCCGTATAAACAAACCAACATGCGCACTGAAGGAAATAAACAATTATAACTGAATATTTGATAATAATGTTATTTGTTTTACGTACCTTTTATCAACTGCGGCTTTTAGAGACGCCGGGGTACCGGAATTTTGCCCCGAAGGGGATATTTAACGTGCCAGTAAATCTACTGACACGGCTACCTCGCATTTGCGCACCCTTAAATGCAAGCTGACTGCGCCTGCAACCTTGGGCACAGCAAGCGAGAACGTTACCGCTGAGGCACGTAGCCAGCCTACATTGATTATTTACTGATGATGTAATTGAAAGAGCCATAGTAATTAAAATCCCGTAAAAATTAACAATTATGTATCTAATTAATACTGTATATAATCCCCAATCGTTACACATGATGCCAACAATTCTAAATTGTTACAAAATAACTATCCTAAACTGAAACTGAAGTGGAGAAAGTTAAGCAAACACACTTTCATCACAATAGAAAAGATCCATGAAATATTGATGATACAGGATTGGACAGGATACCATACATAAGCTTTGTACACGCGTGGCAAATTTTAGTAACTGGGTTTAAACAAAGCAGCATATACTTGCAAGAAACAATGCTCAGAGAAGTTAAGAGATTAAATACCTTGGCTAAATTACTTTGAGGGATGATACAGAGGTTACACAACGATTATACTCCTGGTGAATGATATGGACAAAGCTATCTGGAGTCTTGCATGACTGGAATAATACTGTGCTTGCAAAAAGAAAGGACTATAAAGCTGCAGTACCTCGAGCTTGCTTCTCGAAGTGATATGGAAAAGAGAAACAACTACAGTATATCCATGTATTTAAAAGGAATTAGGCTATGCTTTCTTTACTGGACATCTTGTTATTTTTATTGTATCAACCCAGTTCAGAGAGTATAGAGAAAGAAAATAGGGCGATATTGTAGAGCAATATTCTACAGTGTTTACTAACGTTCGGAATTGTTGTGGTTTGAAATTGAAGGAATGTACAGGATACGGAAGGGGAAATGGAGCCCGACCTCACATGCTACGTCACATTCATCTCCTGCTTTACAGACGGTAAAATATTTAGTGCATGTTACGTACTTAGCTCGCACGGGAGCAAGAAAGCTCATTAATGTTAACTGGGCAGGCGCCGGGTGTCTCTTAGACGACGACAACAAAAACAAATTACACGCTGTAGCTTTCCAGTTGTAAGGCTGCTTTGAATTACGATATATTAGCCTACTTTCAGATCGTTTAAATCGTGAGATATCGGACTTGCAATAACTCTCCGTCTCCCTTTTCCCTCCTCAAATGTTGATCAAATTTTGGCAGTTCATTCAGAAGGCAGCATTTTTATAGTTTTGAGAATGAGATTGAAATAATATTGGTGAAAATTTCTATGGAGTGCCTTACTGTCTTCTTACAGGGTTGATCACCTTCTGTTGATATTGTTTTTCTTAGAAGATGTGGCCAACACCCCCTTGGGCTGTGTTGTTGCCGTGTCTGTGTGTATCTGTAATTGAACGCATGATTTGGAAGGGATTGGCCGTGGTCGTAAGTTGTGTACCATCCTGTTAAAAGAGCGACGACAGCATGCCATGGCTCTGACTGTGGTAAAATATTTAAAATTCCAACTGTCGTCTTATATTTACAGCACACTAACTCCCATGCAGTCAGTGCATAACCGTGCGAATAGGCACACTCCACAAATGATCCAGATACCTCAGCATAGAACCGAAAAATGCAAAGGTTCATTCTGTATTTCAGCTGGTATTCTCTGGAGTACAAATAAATTGCACCAGAATTAAGGACTTCCCAACAGAACGATAAAACACTTGAAGGGAGTACCATTTATAGAAGTTAACGAATGTTTGGAAGGTTGAGACTGTGAAATAAGAATTAGGCCCCGTAGTTGAATAGTTTCAGCATGACAACCAGTCAAAACTAACTCAAGATTAAGGAACTATTCAACATTCAAGATCCGTGATACGACACCCTTAATATCCGACTGTCCATGTTTTATAAATCGGGAATCCATTATGTCAGAGTAAGTTTGGTGAGCAATATTTTATCTAAGTTTACCAAAGAAAATATTTAAATGCTAAGGTAACAAGACGAATCCTCCAAGTACTGCAGTAGGCCTATGGTGAAGCCGTATTGACAGATACCAAATTCAAGAATTCAGCCAATAATAGGCACCAAATATTTATATTTGAATAAATCATTGTAAGTTACTACAGAAGCATCACATTTACAACCAATATGGTTTTCGTTTCGTTTCTGAAGCCTCCGTGGCTTAGGCGGCAGCACGCCGGCCTCTCACCACTGGGTCCGTGGTTCAAATCCCGGTCACTCTATGTGAGATCTGTGCTGGACAAAACGGAGGCAGACAGGTTTTTCTCCGGGTACTCCGGTTTTCCCTGTCAAAATTTCATTCCAGCAACACTCTCCACTATCATTTCATTTCATCTGTCATTCATTTAATCATTGCCCCAGAGGAGTGCGTCAGGCCTCGGCAGCCGGCACAGTCCATATCCTCGCCGCTAGTTGGGGGCCTCATTCATTCCATTCCTGACCCGGTCGGAGACTGGAAGCAGGCTGTGGATTTTTCATGGTTTTCGTTTCTAAGGGGAAGATGACCTCGCTGTTCCGCCCTTTAAAACAACGATAACTAACTAAACTAACAAGATTTTCTTTACAGTATTGGGAAGGAATATGTGTATTATCGTTGGTTTTGACGTAATATTTGTATATTTTTAACTTTTGTACTTCTGACTCAAATAAATAGAAAATAAATAGTTGCCATGACTTATGACTCGACCCTCATTGATAAATAAATAAATATATCAATAAATACATAAATTGTTAAATAAATAAATAAATAAATAAATAAATAAATAAATAAATAAATAAATAAATAAAGACATTTTATATTATTAGTTTTCCTGAAGCAAAGTAGAGAAAAGTCAGTTTATCTAAAACGAATATAGTGACTCCGTGGCCTTTTGGGAACTGTGACGCAAAGCCTCGTCACTTGTTTTCTTGCGTCTATCAGCTCTTCCTCTTCTCGAAGCCAAGGTGACCCATCGCTATAGTCACGATGACCGATGTTTGGGTCGCGACCTACAGGTTAAGAATCCCTGCTGTACACCAGCCCACGTTGTGCGCCGAACAATCGGGCTTGGAACTCACTGCGGTAACTTCGAATCAGATTCATCACATTGTGTCTAAAGTAATACCACAAACGTACATTGATTAATGTAAAATAATGAATACACATATTCCATGACCTGATTGATACCGTTCTCTTACTAAAGTATACAATGTCAATATTCGTTTTCCAAACAAAAGAGGAATGTTGTGAGGTGCTGGAGATTGGCGTACGTATTTCATACTATTTTTGTTACAAATTGTTTTCTTGACAAGTAATTTTGCTGGGTGGTTACTGTCGCTGCTGCATTGTTATCGTCATGCAATTCTCGTTTGCAGAGACAATAGTTGCATTGTTTCACTGACGATTGAAAAATATTGTGTTTGTTGATTCCAGTGGATTGCATTGCCGGAAAGACAAATCTATGTGAGCGTTATCAGTAATGTGATTTGATTAATGTAATTCAATAATGGCATAAGGGATGGACAATGGGCAGTGGCCGATAGTGTCGGAAACTGGTACTCGCCAAAAGTATTATATATCATTCTAGTCTATAACATCAGTGGTGGGGGGAAAATAGGCATTTATTACCGCCTGCAAACAGATTGTATCAGTGCGATAATGTCACCACTGTAATTGTGAAGCTCTCCAATTATATCGTTCGTTTTGTACGTACCTTTGTGCAAGCAGACATATTTTTACTTTTTGAAATTTAATTTTGTTGCTGCGGTAAAAGGAATCCTTACTGTTCCTTACCCATCATAGACGAGCAAAAGGAATGCAACGCTTCAAAGTTTCTTCTTATCTGTTTCAGTATGGTCCTTTGATTAGTTCCATGGGGAAATCATAAAAGACAACACTTTCAGAACGGGTGAACTATAAAAATTGATATTTGATATTTCTGTTGGAAGGCTTTCCTTGCTTTAGCCTTTTAATTGTTTCGCCTACTACTTTCTATATTGCGTTCCAAATGGCAGAATTCTGCTCATGTTTTTTATTTTATGGGCTTGGACATCATGGTCATTTAGACTCGTATACTTGGGTGTGTGTAAAATTTGTTTGATAACCTGTGTTATTGTGATGGTAGTGTGTGAATTTGTAATTCAGACGAGGATTGAAAAGGAGACGACCGCGGGATTAAGTTGGGATCCATCCCGGCATTTGCCTAGAGTGGAAGTGGGAAACGACGGAAAACCACATCCAGGATGACTGAGATGGAAATCGAACTCACTGAGCCTGAGTGTACCCCGTTCCAGTCCTCAGACCAGATTTAAAATTTCTTGTTAGAGCTGGGAATCGAACCCAGCCACCGGGGCGACAGCCAAGAATGCTAGCCTCTACACCACGCAGTGGTAGGTGACGGGAGATGACGTCATCTCTATAGACGCATTGCAGGCGGCGATTCATATAGCACGACACACGACAGCACACGTCTCTCTGTTATACTGGTTTGCACATGTATGAACTCGAGCACGCCAATCTGCTGCTCTTAGCTCTGCTTTGACACTCAGCGCGAGCCATGCTCCTCTGTTCTCACCCTGTCCGTCGAGAATTCAGGAAAGACTGTCCTTTGTCATGGCGATGTATTTATGCAGCTTCCCAGTGAAATGCAATGACGAAACCTACATTCAGAACGGGAAAGATAACCTCCCCATAAAACAGCAATAATTAACAAACTTACATTCAGAACGCCCTTTCTGTGTATTTAAGAGTTGTCTAGATGAATAACCTTTAGCTCCATATTTGGAACAGAATGTTCCCAATTGCTAAGAACTAAAATGGATTTCGTTGTTGATTAGCTTGGAGGAGTGCTTTATTAAAGAGCCGTCCTCATATTACGTAATCACAAAGAAGCGGTGTTAGAAGCTTGATTACGTTGATGACGTGCAGGGAGGGGGTAAACGAAATGATTATATAATCACTTAACAAATAACAAAGATCAACTCATTTTATGCTTTACGTTGCTTTCCAGCCGCGCTGACAGAAGGCGCGAGCAAAGCCAAAGAATACTTCTATTCAGATCATAAAGAGGTTTAAAAATATTTTTGATGAAAAATAAAGTAGGACATTTAAATGTTAGTACTTTTCTTGTAATTTTATTTTGCCCCCGAAGCACCTCAGGGAACTGCAGCGTTATATTGTTTACAGTAATCAGGGGCGTATATAAGTGGGGGTGCTGAGGGGGCTCCAGCCCCCCCCCCGAAATTAACCAATAAAAATTAAGTTGCTTTGGTGAGAGCATAAAATAATTGTAAATTTGGTTGTACCCTAATCTTAATTTATTGGCTAAGTTAAAAACAATACTAAGATTGAAATTAGACTAACTTGTGGTGTAGTGGCTAGCATTCTTGGCTGCCGCCCCGGAGGTCCGAATTCGATTCCCGGCTCTGCCAATAAATTTTAATTCTGGTCTGAGGGCTGGAATGGGGTACACTCAGCCTTGTGAGGCAAAACTGTGAATTCCACAGTGCGGTACTTTTGAGAAATAAATTATCATTTTGAAAGAAAAAAAAGTTTACTTTTCTGCTTAGTAAATGGACAAATATTTAGATATTTATGTTAGGCCATAATAGAAAATTCATTAAGTATAAAATTTTATTTGTGTGTTGTGTTGTATTTTAAAACTTTTTTGTATTGGCAGTAAACAAGAGTTTAGTGCTTTTTGTTTACTAAGGCAACACTGAAAATATGGCTTCAAACACCACAATTGCCAGTAAACTTTGAATCTTATCTAAAATAATTACACAAAGTTATATTTTCTAAGATATTGGTTGATATTTCTGGATATTTTTCGGTGACAATCCTCTGAGAATACTCACAATTTTTCAGGATTGTCAGCCCCCCCCCCCCCCGAAAAAATGTATATACGCCCCTGACAGTAATTGATGTTCCTGAGTCTCTGACACTGTGTTTCTAGTTTCATTTATTATAGGCCTACGGATAAATCATGACGAAATCAGAAATATTAGGTATTGCTTTGTGATTACGTAATGCAGGGGGGTCAAAAGTCGACCAAAATGATTACATGTTATGTGGACGGTCCCTAACCACGTCATCTGCATTGTTATCTTCAGAACGTCTAAATATGGCATTTTGTTGTTGATTGATTAAGGGATTGATTGAGAAGTTTCAAACTCTAGCCTCTGCAGAAGATGTCGTAATATGGGGACACACAAAAGGTGACGTACAACAGAAACTAGTTGGAAATAAATATTTCAACAATTTAATTTGAAAATTAGTTATTCTAAAACGGTAGTGTTGCCAGTAAGTAGACAAGATATTCACGTAACTCTCAAGGGTAACAAGTTGGAAGAGGTGGATCGCTTTCAATATCTTGGAAGTATAGTATCTCGAAGTGAGAAGCCATGGAAAAGTACTGTTTGTCTAAGAATAAAGGGGGCCCTCCTGGGTTTATTGTAACAACTATTGTAGGCCTACATACCAGTTCGGTGTATGGAGACAGGCTATCTTCGAACTAGGGAGACAACTGGGTTAGAATCCGCCCATCGGCCATCCTTGAAATGGTTTTCCGTGGTTTTCCATTTCCAACTCCACGCAAATGGGGGGACGGTATCTGAGTTATTGTTGTTTTAAGGGGTGGAACAGCGAGGTATCTTCAAATGGGCTACGGCCACTTTCTTCAAACTCGTTGTCCAAATTCTTTGATCTTCATTTAATCTATTATTAACTCCTGCGATGAGGTTAGCGACAGGAAGGGCACCTGGCAGTAAAATCCACATAAATAACTCATCTTAGACATTGCAGAATTGGGAACCATTAGGGATAGATATACATGCTGTACTCGTACGGGTCAAAGTACAGAAAGCTTTGAAACCATTTTCAGTTTTCACTTATTAACAATTGCGTATTTCTGCGTAGTTCTAGTTTCGGGGGATGTGACTGTGGATTTTAATAGTATTTGGTAGAGCAATTTTGTTGTGTTGCATATATGATTGACCTGGTTCTGATGATGGTCTCTTGTTGAACGAAACACATCATCGTTGTAACTCCCCGTCCTCTTGTAATATGTGAACATAATTTTTAATCAAAAACAAAATAAACCCTGTGGCACCACAGCCCATAAAGAACCTTGGCCTACTAAGCGACCACTACCCAGGTATTTGGGTTACAGATTGCAGGGTAACACATGGTCAACGCGTCGGGTCCCCTCGGTCGTTAATCTTGATTTTCCAGAGTGGGGTAGTTCCTCATTGTCAGACAGCTACTCAATTGTCCTGATGACGGTGAGTGCACCGCGTTTCAGCTCTCATATCAGTTTCTAAAATATTGACACAACCGGGAATCGAACCCGATCCCTCTGAGTGAGAGGCAGATGCGGTGCCCTAACATTACGAGATCAGTTAATAATAATGATATTTAATCAGTCCGCCTCGTTGTGTAGCTGCTAGCATTCTTGGCTGTCACCGCTGACGCCTGGGTTCGATTCCCGGCTCTGCCTAGAAATTTAATTCTGGTCCGAGGGCTGGAACGGGGAACACACAGCTTCGTGAGGCAAAACTGAGAGAGGTGGGTTCCATTCCTATCACGGGATGGTACAAAATATAACGCCACGGGTACCCTCTACCCAATTCCTACCTCATTTACTTAAATAAATAAATAAATAAATAAATAAATAAATAAATAAAAACTACACACACTGGTACAGTAATCGCACAGATTGTCAGACTGAATCTGCATACACCCAAGTACACAGGCTACATGACCACGACGTCGCAAAGCCTCTAAAGGACTCAACAACAACATTAATAAAATAACACATGCACATTTTTTCAAACAGTCTTATATTTTCCGTCAATATATCTGGACATAATGCCTCCGTGACTTAGGCGGCAGCACGCCGGCCTCTCACCGCTGGGTCCGTGGTTCAAATCCCGGTCACTCCATGTGAGATCTGTGCTGGGCTAAACGGAGCCAGACAGGTTTTTCTCCGGGTACTCCGGTTTTCCCTGTCAACATTTCATTCCCGCAACACTCTCCACTACCCTTTAATTTCCTCTGTCATTCATTTCATCATTGCCCCAGAGGAGTGCATCAGGCCTCGACAGCCGGCACAGTTCATATCCTCGCCGCTAGATGGGGGCTTCATTCATTCCATTCCTGACCCGGTCGGAGACTGAAAGCAGGCTGTGGATTTTCATTTTTCATATATGGACATAAATTCCCATTGACTGTCTGAAAGTTACCTATTTTGAAAAGCATTGATCACAAAGACTTGTCATTTATATTCTTAGTTGTCGTGTCTGGTGACGATGATTACAAGGGTTTATTTTTGTGTGCAGAATTTCTTTATACAAATCTCCGGGTGGCGAAGAATAAAGGCTTCTTCCCTTGGACTTCCTAAGTAACCAATGTTGTAAATAGCCATATTACATTAGTGGTCCCCTCGCAGTATTGTGGTTGAAATCACTGTTGTTGCGGGAACATGTGCGACAAATAGGCTGCCCCACAAGAGTGGATTCGTGTGTGACGAACTTAATATAGCGGCACGTTTGTTGAGTGGCTGGGTTCATCTTCCCCCTCTCAACCATTATCCTTCTTGTCTTCCACAACCGCTTCTCGTCGCATCGTGGCGTTTCGCTTTAATTAGCCCCGGGGTACATGTGTTGGAGATGAGACTAGCCCAAGTCATCCAATTGAAATCTGCACCCTTCCATTACATTCCGTTCCACGCACTCTGGTTGACACGCGCTGCCTGCATTCACTTCGTCATAATTCTCAAGTGTCATTGTTAATGTGATGGAGAAACGAAGCGTCTCATGTTTGTATTTCTCCATCCCTGCCTCTATTAATTCTCTTCCCCTCGTCGTTACTCAGTTTACTGCCTGTCCCGCACATCGCCAACTTTCCTCTAACTAATCAACGAGTGAAACAACAGAGCCATGTTTTTGAAATTTATACCACATTAATGGATATTTATTTTATTTATCGCATGGCTTTTAGTGCCGGGAGTGTCCGAGAACATGTTCGGCTCACCAGAGGCTGTAGCTGCTTCCAGCGGATACCCAGAGGGTGAGCTACACGTTTCGTTCAATTTCAAGTAGTTCCAACTTTCGCTACCAGATATCAATGATACCTAGTGGTGAACGTTGGAACTCTGATAGAGCGTTCCAATGAAATATAACCTAGAAATTTAGCTCCACACAAGTTTAGTCTGTGGAAGGATCTTTTACATGCCATAAATCTATGACATGGAACCACCGGCTTTACTTCCCCTCCGAAGGAAGGCATACTGAAGGATTTTTAACGCTCTTAAAAATCCGACGACTTTGGCCGGGTTTGAACCCGCTATCTTGGGCACAGCAGTTCAGCATACTACCAACTACGCCACCGAAGCCGCTACATTAATGGTGATATAAGTAGACAGTATAACACATTTCACTGATCACGTCATAGTGTAGCGGCTAGCAATCATTGCTGTCACCGCGGAGGTCCAGATTCGATTCCCGGCTCTGCCAAGAAATGTAATTCTGGTTTGAGGGCTGACACGTGGTACACCCAGCCCCGTGTAACTAAACTGAGGAAATGTAGGTTAAATTTTCACCTCAGCCATCCTGGGAGTGGTTTCCCACTTTTACACCAGGCGAATGCCGGGATGGCTCCTAATTAAGTCAACGGCCGCTTCCTTCCTAATCCTCAACTTAATTCCAAATACACACACTAATACAGTCATCACGATAATACAGACAAAGTTCCTTACGCATCTAACTGTTGTTGTTTGAGTCTTCAGTCTTTTGACTGGTTTGATGCACCTCTCCTTGCCTCCCTATCCTGAGCTAATAGTTTCATCTCTACATAGCTACCACACCCTACACCTGAGGCAATCTGTTTAACATATTCTAACCTTGGTCTACCCCTAAAGTTCTTGTCCTCTACCCTTCCTTCCATAACTAAGCTTGCTATTCCTGGGTGTCTTAGTATGTGTCCTACCAACCTACCTCTTCTCTTCATTAGCAGTCGCCAGAAACATCTCTCCCACTCGTCTTAATACCTCTTCGTTTGTAACCCTATCTACCCATCTGATCTTCATCATTCTCCTGAATCACCACATTTCAGATGCTTCAATTCTCCTATTTTCTGCTGCACCAATAGTCCAAGTTTCACTTCCATAGAGCGCCACGCTCCAGACAAAGGCCTTCAAAAATGACTTCCTAATACCTAAATCTATATTCGATGTCAACAGATTCCTTTTTTGTAGAAATGCTTCCCTTCCCTGAGTTAACCTACTTTTTATACTACACAGGGATAAATGATCGCGTAGTCCACGCCCCGCAAATGAAATAACAACAACAACAAAAGTCAACCCCTGGCACTATACAGCCCATGACGGGCTAAGGCCGACCAAGCGACCACTGCCCAGCCATTCGGTCTGCAGATATTGGGGTGACGCGTGGTCAGCACGTCGGGTCCCCTCGGCCGTTAATCTTGGTTTTCGTGATCGGGGTGCTGTCTCACTGTCAGGCAGCTAGTCAATTGTCCTCACGAGGCTGAGTGCACCCCGTTCTAACCCTCATGTCAGTTTTAAAATCCCTGACGGAGCCAGGGATCGAACCCGGGGCCTCCGGTTGAGAGGCAGGTGCGCTACCCCAACACCACGGGGCCGGCTACATCAGTAATTAGAAATTATAATTACAGTTAGCTTACAGACTAATATCAAGGCCACGAATGTAGTCTATAGATCTCTCCGTCATCAGCAGGTACTCCGTTGGATCGCCAGGAAAAGATCTCAGAGGACACTACTGAACTATATGACGATAAGTCTGTTTCTCGGCACCACATTTACATCCCGGAGGAGGTACTCTATTCCACTTGTGCTTACCACGGTGGGCGAGTGGTTATCGTGTCGAACTACCAAACCCAAGCTTGCACGCTCGTGCCTGGTCATGGTGATTTTTGAAAGGCGACAAAAATTACGACACGCATATCATACGTTGTTGGCATGTTAAAGAGCCAATTTGAATTCAGTAGGCCGTGTTCATAATGGCAAAATTAATCTCAGGATTTTCCGCCAACACAAAAAGTTTCTCCTTTCTCTACTAGAAAGCGCTATAGTGTAAGGAACATAGATATCTAACCTCCATGACTTTCATAGCGCTCCAAGGAACAACAACAAAATAGACATGCAAGCTGCCCTCTGGGTGTCAAATAACAAAGCTTTCACTTGGCACCCAAGGTCATACGATATTATTATTATTTATTATTCCACTTGTGCAGAGAATCGGCTCATCGGCCAGTGTTGGTTCTTCTTCGATTAAACACCGACCAGATCCTACAACGTAAGCCATACCCAGGTGGTTTGGACGATACATTCGGAATCTGGAGTTGTTCCGTCGTAGTATAGGTCTGCCATGTATGTCTCCAGCATTCTCGGATGGTAAAACCGTTGTCAACTAACATCTCGGCAGTTTCCACGGGTGGATGGTGAGAACAGAACATCAGTGGAAATACAGGAAAGAATAAAAAGTGGAAATAGATGCTATTTCGCTCTGCAAAGCGTGTTAAAATCCAGAAATATTTGTAGGAATACTAAAGTAAAAATTTACATGACAATACTAAGACCTGTGGTTATGTATGGATCAGGAGGTCGGGTTCTGAATAGAAGAGAAGAAGACTGGCTGCGAAGATGAGAAAGGAAGATATTGAGGAAAATATACGGGCCAGTGAGAGAGGAGGAAGGTTGGAGGATAAGGACAAATGTGGAACTACAGGAACTCTTCGGACAGATAGATATTGTGGTGAAAATTAAGCACGGGAGGATAAGATGGGCAGGACATGTACAGAGAATGCCAGAATCGCGTAGTGTTAAAAATGTGGATGGTTCTTAAGTTTAGGGGCTGCGACAACGCGGTCATGTAGCCCCGTGTTCTTTGGGTGTGTGTAGAATCTGTCTGATAACCGGTGTTAATTGTGATGACTGTATTAGTGTGTGTTATCTGTTTTTTTTAAATTTAAGTACTGCAACTTAGAACTTTTCAAATAGTTCCTACTTTTGCCGCCAAGCGCCACCGTCAACGACTACTAGGCCAAGTTCAGAACTTAGATACAAGACGCCACCGCAGTCGACTCTTGGCAACGAACGTAGGAACCTAAGCGCGTTGTTTACATTCTTAACTTATCCAATTTAGCTTCACACAGGTGCAATTAGTGGAAGATTCTTTAACATGCCATAAATCTATGACATGGGACCTCCGGCTTTACTTTCCCTCCGAAGGAAGGCATACTGAGGGATTTTTAACGCTCTTAAAAAATCCGACGGCTTTGGCCTGGTTTGAACCCGCTATCTTGGGCATAGAAGCTCAAAAACCGGGGGGAAGGAGGAGAAGAGGAAGACCCAGGAGACGGTGGATAGATGACGTGGAAGACGACTTTAGGAGTCTGGGAATCAGGAACTGGAGAAGGAAGGCGGCAGATAGAGATGAATTATTTATTTAATCGTTATGGTGAGTACAACAAGGAATTTATAAGTCCAGGTCCAAGTTCTTCAACCACACAGCAGCACTTTCTGATAGATTACGCAGGTCGCTGGGGCTTCCGGAGTAGGCATGAAGAGGGCAACGCAGGATGACATGGTCCATGGTCTGCTCCTCTTCACGGCATTCACACATTGGAGAATCCATCAAGCCCCTCTTATGGCGCAATAAATGGAGGCAGGTGATAAAGGTGGCCAAGGTTCTTCAGAGACTGTAGCGCCGACCGGTAAGTAAGTATGATGAGACCGAAGCCTTCTTTTACTGATGGTTCCGATACCTGCATGACCAGGGAGGTGAGGATTGTCCCGGACCAGAGCACTCTCCCGCCGCAGAGATGGAGTATAGGTAGCCAGGTGATAGGTGTGGGTCTGAGTATACCAGATATAAGGCGCATAGCATGGTTGAGTTGAACGTCAATCAATCTTGTGTGAACACTTTTCATTCACGCAGAGGGAACAATATTCCATACTCTGTTAAGGAAAATGTCGGGATAGTACCTTACTTCATGTCCCGGAGCTCCTACCTCATTCCTCACAATAATAACTAATGCTGAAACCAGGTTAAAGACCTTACTTCATGTCCCGGTTAACCACTCACTCACCGTGGCAAAGCATACTACTAGAAATGTAAAGTTTTGTAGCCATTCTTTCTGTGTTGCGTAGACAAACTGTTATGGCTTAGTTCAGTCGGTCAGCCAGCACGCATTTGTCCATTGACTGGGCGGGGTGTGTCCCAAGAATACACCGACAAGGCTTAGTGTGATGTGCGGGAAGGCAGACTGATCGCTTTTCAAGGAGCCACTGTCCGGAAATGCGTGGTGTGGGCGCTGGAGAGCGTCGAAGTCTGAGAATGGTTGTGACTCTTTGGGCGGACGAATATCCGCGGGCGCACGTGATTCGCAACCACCAACACAGGTTAGGTATTAACATCTGGGCTGGGATCATTGGTGACCATCTCATTGGGCCATATCTACTGCCCAACAGACTGGCAGGACAGATCTACCTCACATTTATTCGAGATGTTTTGCCTACCCTATTGGAGGAAGTAGCCTACCACTAAATGTTCGGCAGGTACTGTGGCTGCAACACGACTGAGCTCCAGCACACTTTGATGTAAATGTGCGGAATCACCTCAACGTCGCGTATCCCAATCGATGAATCGGTCTATGTGGACCGGTTCCATGGCCAGCACGGTTGTCATATTTGACACCTCTCGACTATTTTCTGTGGGGTAGTATGAAGAGTATGGTGTATGCCACACGTGTTACATCTGCGGAGGGCCTTATTACTCGAGTCCACGGAGCGATCGCCATCCTTAAAAGACAACCGCACGTATTGGGTCATGTGTGTGCGGCTCAGCACCGCCTACATAAGCTCTGTAATGACGCCGGAGGTACACAGTTCGAACCCCATTTGTAAGGAGCACCATGTGTTACTCATGTTGAGTTTATTGACGACCTGTGGAATGCACACCCCTCCCACACTTCGATGTGCTACAGCGTCCAAGCCGTGAGTTTCTGGATATGGGTTCCTTCTTGAAAACCGATCAGTTTACCTTCCCGCACATCATATTAAGCCTTGTCGGTGTTGTTTTGGGACACCCTGCATTAATAAGCTACAAGAATAATAAGTAAATAACACTCCTGGAAAAAGTTACAAGTATTAGTTACTCTCACTATTATAATGGGGAAATTTTTAGCATTACGCGTTTCGACCTTCCAGCGGTCATCATCATATCCTGATCACTGGGTGTTGAGGTTTAAATTTATATACAAATATTTTTGTTGTTGTTATTATTGTCTGAGTCTTCAGTCTTTTGACTGGTTTGATGCAGCTATCCATGTATCCCTGTCCTGAGCGTTTCATCTCTACATAGCTACCACACCCTACATCCGAGGCAATCTGTTTAACATAGGCTATTCTAACCTTGGTATACCCCCACCGTTCTTGTCCTCGACCCTTCTTTCCATAACTGACTTCACTATTCCTGGGTGTCTTATGATGTGTCCTACCAACCTACTCTTCTCTTCATTAGCAATCCCCATAAACATCTCTCCTCTCCCACTCATCTTAATACCTCTTCATTTGTAACCCTATCTACCCATCTGATCTTCATAATTCTCCTGTAACACCACATTTCAAACGCTTCAATCCTCCTCTTTTCTGCTGCTCCAACAGTCCAAGTTTCACTCCCATAGAGCGCCTCGCTCCAGACAATGGTGTTACGCAAATATTATCTAACTTCAAAAATGTTTGTGGTGCGTTTAATTGGTACTTATGTTGCGATTCGCAGGTTGAATCTCGTTATATAAGGCTAGTTTGTTTTATAAAGGTTTGTGAATTACGTCTGAGTATTATGCACGTGTATACAAATTAGAGCGACACAATATATATAAAATAAAAATAAAATAGGAGCATTCTATTGAATTTTATTATGTAAATGGTTACTTATCTCAGCGGAACGTTAGTCGTACACTTGTTACGCTCTCGCCTGCCTTCGGTTTTTTCTCTAAGCAATTCAACTATTTCTTCTTCTACTCAGAGATCAGGTTCTGAAATAAAAACATCAACAAAGAATTACATTTCTTGTTAGAGGCGGGAATCGACCCATGACCTTCGGAGTCGGAGTCTCAACTCGTACCCCATTATTACAGAAGGTGACATACATCGCTTGTCTGTTAGTAGTCAGCCGGAAGGCTTGTTGGTTCCTAAAAAAGCGCCATCGTAGTTTCTATGAGTAGAAACCCACAAAAATCCAAGAAAGCACTATATTGAGGCGTACTAGGCAAGGTGAGGAGTGAGATAGTTTGCCATTTCGTTACTGAGCCAGCAGAGCAGTACTAACCCTATCACAACATCCACAAGTACAGGCCATCATTCGGCTTCACTCATACCCCAATAGTTTCCATATAATACCAGCCATGAATGAGACTGAGATATTGGTGAAAATCCACATTTTACTCTAGCCTGTGTCAACAAACAAATGCAAATCTACTGTATTCATCAATATATGGTGATTGTTTCCGTGCCGTATTTATGTACCACACCGTTAAAACGTATTTGCAGAATTTCGTGATGCAGTTTTACGGGACTTTGCTGTACAAGTGGGCTATATAGCCTAGTGGTCGAAGTGCGGTCGGTGTAGATGTGAGATTTATTAAGTTGCCGCAGGCTACTTGTGGTCAATAAATACCCGACAAATAATGACCAATAGAGGGAGAAGGGAGCGATACACGGAATTCCACGTTCATTTGCGTTAACTGCAGAGATTTTATGCTGCCTGTGAACCAACGGCGCAAAAATATATTGTGTAAGAACGGTGTACATCAAGTCGTTTTCTGTCCTCTCAGAGTACGTACGTACAAACTCATGTCCCAAAGTTCCTCGGTTCGGTTTCAGAATCTAACAGGAAAATTTAATTTAAGTTTCTATTATAATTTTCAAACGTTACATTTTTATAATTTTTAATTTATTTTTGCAATTTTTCATTGATATAATTATTTCTAAATTATTTTTTCTATTTATAATTTACTGCATTTTTTCATTTTTCATTTTAATTTCAATAATTGTATTTTATTTTTTCTTCTATTTTATGAAAAAAAAAAGTCTTATGAGATCACCTTTTGTCCGTGTGTCTATGTGTGTGCATGTGTGTGATTCGTGTGTGTCCTCCCCTCGCCCTAATAAAATCTAAACGGCTGGAGCGATTTCAATGAAACTCAGTAAGATCATAGCACCATTCTGGCCGACCCCGACCGTGCCCTTCAAATTTTATTCTGTCGTACCAATCCAACATGGGGGCTGTGCGAAATATTTCACCAGCATTCAGTATCTCCGAAAGTATTACCGGTATCACCCTGAAATTTTGTACGGTGATAAAGGGTACTACTAGAAGTTTACCTATAGGACGTTCAAAAACCTGGTAAATACAAAACCAACATGGCGGCCAAGCGAATTTGAGACATTTAAATATACGTTTCTCGCGATTTAACCATCCAAACGTAACGAAACTTGGTACAGCGAATGTTTATACTCATTGTAATGCACTGGGTCTAATTTAGTTCAATTGTTTACATAACCTCAAAATGGCGGCTGTGCGAAATATTTCACTGGCATTCTATATCTCCGAAACCATTACAGATATCACCCTGAAATTTTATACGATGATAAAGGGCACTGCTACAAGTTTATCTATTTAACTTTCAAAAACCTGTAATATACAAAACGAACGTGGTGGCCATGCAAAGTTGAAACATTTTAATATACTTTTCTCTTGATTTAACCATCTGAGCGCAGTGAAATGTGGTACAGTAAATGATTATACATATTATAATGCAATGGCATCTGATTTAGTTCAATTGTTTACATAACCTCAAGATGGCGGCTGTGCGAAATTGTAAAATTAAGTTTTTATTTCTTGTGTTGTAATCATTCGATCGAAGAGAAAGTTTGAATGACGAAGCTTCACAATAATTTACCTTTAATGGTACATAACTCTATGGCCTATACATATAACAATCCAAAATGGCGAGCATCCGAAATATTTTGACGGTTCTCAATATCTACGAATCTTTTACAGCAATAAAACTGATTTATTTTATGTTCATAGAGGCTATGAACATAAGTTCACTTATAGGTCTTTCAGTAACCTGGTGAGCACAAATCCAACATGGCGGTGACGCAAATTATACATATTTAAATGGACTTTTTTCGTGATTCAGCCTTCCGAGTGCAGTACAAATTTGCACGTTAAATGCTTATACAAATGTTAATCCATTATTCCACTGGCATCTAATTTATTTCAATTCTTTTCATAACCACAAGATGGCAGCTGTGCGAAATTTTAAAATCTCGTTTTTACTTCTTGTGCCCTAATCATGCGATTGAAGTTTGAATACCACACGTACACAATAACCTTCATGTAATAGTACATAAATAAAAATCAAACCTGGTGACATTCTGAAATATTTAGACGGTTCTCAATATCTACGAATCTATCACAACAATCAAACTGAAATTCTGTATGTTGATAGAGGCAATTAACATGAGTAGGATATATGAAAATAGGCTGTATAGTTCTTCACGGAACTACTTGTTTTTAAATCCAGCACCGTTGTTCAAAGGAATACGGTATTTGTTGGCTTTCCTGTATACCGTGTAAATCAACAAAATACAAGATGTTAGTGAAGCACATGTGACCAACTTTCTCTTACTTGTAGGGGCATAGTTGTAACTCTTTGTATCATGTTGGTAGCGGGTGCTCCGAGAAACTATTGTGGGATGACGCAATCAGCTGAGTGAATGGTATAGATTGAAAACGTGTGAGCATTTATTCATTATTCTATACAGTATATATGTCAAACCGATGTGTAGTGTTGCAATAATATATTCTGTAACACACAGAATAATGTAATATTCTACATGGCTTTCCTTCACGAACTCACGGAATGGATTTGAAAAGACGGTGGATATTGACGGTGAATCGCAAGCAATAAGTTTATATTGTGTATTTGGCATTTAATTGGCCTACCTCTAACTGGGCCCGTTGATGTTAAAAGTTAATTTAGAATTTTAGGTAACGTTTAAGCTCACGGAAAGTATAGGTCATCGCTTTGAGATAAAAGTTAACCTATGGGCGAAAGAATGCTTGCATACTTACGCCGGACTGCTTCTGAACCCCAATTTCAAAGCTCACTTGCTCAGCCCCTCGCAAAACGATTAGAAATTTGGATTATTTTTCTATGAATCTTGAGGACATCAGCTTCCCTGGTCCTAGTTTTAAGTTTCTAGAATTCCTGGAAGTGTTACATACATTCAAGTCTATTTTAATTGTTGACCTTATCATACATCATTTCACCACGACATTAGCTCCTTAATATCTCGGTAATTTTACTTAACACTGTCTCGGGGTTTGATGTTGAAAGTTAGTTTGGACATTCAGGAATCGTTTGAGCGCCAAACAATTATAGGTCATTTCTTTGAAAGAAGGTTAAGCTATGATTGGAGGAATGCTTGCGCTTACTTACTTACTTACTTACACGGTCTTCTCCTAAGCCGACATTTGAAACCCCTCCCGCTCCGCCCCCTTAAAACATTTACAATATTTTAGACATTTATAGAGATCGTTTGAGTATGAGCTTCATTGGTACCAAGTTTCATGACTCGAGAATGTCTGAAAATGCCTCATTAATTCATATTTATTTTCATAATTTATCTACATTTATCTAATTTATCACTCCACCTCGACCATGGTATTACTTGTAAGTTTGGCCACACGTAGCGCAAAGGTCCATTTCTCCCTTCAACGCACGGAGCCTTTTGTTAAAACTCTTTGTTCTTATTAAGCCGAATAATTGAATTGGTCATGTGATGAACATTAAGAGCAGTGCCCTGTATAAGACTTCTAATACTAATTTCGTTGTAATTACGTTCTTGCATCCAGAGGAATTGATTCTAATATTAGAATAGTACGTCTATCTTGATTGTATCAAATAGTTGATCATGTGCCTTCTGTACAGAAAGCCTCTTATGTAAGACTACTGTATATTCTTAGTGAGTTTCGTCATTGTAACTGTAATAAGTAGTGGACTATAGACATAATTGTCTTATATACCGGGTGATTCAGCAGCCCCTTCCAATATAGTTTGCTGCAACCCAAGTAACGCGTGTTGGCAGGAAGGTCGATAATAATTCTCTTCTTGCACCCCGTATGGTACTAATGCACTGCAAGCAGATCCTACAAACGATACTAAACCCTATTAATTTCCCTCGTATTACTCTGTAGTCACATCGAGGGGGAAAAATAGGGTTTAGTATCGTTTGTCGTATATGCATGCGGTGCATTAGTACCATACGGGGTGCAAGAAGAGAAATATCGACCTTCCTGTAAACACGCGTTGCTTGGGATGCAGCAAACGATATTGGAAGGGGCTGCTGAATCACCCGGTATATTCAAGATGGTGGCTGCATGCTAAATGCAGTGTAGTAGACTTTTATGACTAATGCTAGCGAGGTCTCTAAGATAGTCATATCTTACAAAGTTTCGTGATAATTCAATTTGATCCTGAGTTATTGATTTTGAGGATATAAAGCCCATATATGATTCTACTGTATACCAATTTCAGATATTGTATCTGTCTCAGGTATTCAGCCTAGAGGCAGGTTGGATGCTCCAAAGGTACCGCCACAGGTTAGGTCGGTAGATACCCACAAAAACCTAAGGCAGCACTATAATGATAAATACTAGGCAACGTGAGGAATGAGGTATTTTTCCATTGATTTCAGAGTTATTTATTTTTATATCCATAATTTCAAGATGACTGCTGCGCGCTATATTCAGTGTGATAATTTTATAAGTAAATTTGATAAGGTACGGTATCTTATATGGTCCTGTACTACTTTCTCACCAAATATTGCGTAAGTACGTTTTCATATCTTGAGTTAATGATAATATGCAGGCACGTGGCTGATCTATGATTGATGGCTGTTGTGTAACATACGGGGGTATACGACACTATTGTATGGGTGACCTTAAGGTCCTCGCCGGAATAGAAACAGGAGCGTTCTTAAGGGACAGCACTAGAATCACGTTCTTGGTTCTTACTTTATGACCCTCTTGGCCTGCATCCTCAAGACTCGCGTGTTCTACGATCCACGAATAGAATAGTTCTAAACGTGACTTCTCTGGGCTACCTACAAATCACCCTTTAACAGTCTGTTTGCTGAGGTGACGGGCTCTTTCTGCAAGGCGTATATTTATAAATATACTTTTAAATAGGCCTACTGTTGTTTGAGTCTTCAATCTTTAAACTGGTTAAATGCAGCTCTCCATGCCTCCCTGTCCTGAGCTAATCGTTCATTTCTACATAGCTACCACAGCTTACATCCGAGGCAATCTGTTAAACATATTCTAACCGTGGTCTACCCCTACAGTTCTTGTCCTCAACCCTTCCTTCCATAACTAAGTTTGCTATTCCTGGCCATCTTAGTATGTGTCCTACCATTCTATCTTCTCTATTCATTAAAAGTTGCCAGAAACATCTCTCCTCTACCACTCGTCTTAATACCTCTTCACTCGTTGCTCTATCTACTTATCCCTTAATTCTCCTGAAACACCACATTTGAAACGCTTCTATTCTCCATTTTCCTGCTGCGCCAAAAATCCGAGTTTCACTTCCATAGGGCGCCACACGCCAGACAAAGGCTTTCAAACATTACTTTCTAATACCTAAATCTATATAAATGCCAAGGATTGGTTTTGGATTTTCTCGACCAAATAAGCTTTACAAGTTTTAGGTCCTATGCTGTACAAAGGGCACAATCCACATTCTTAATTGTATTATTTTTACATTTTTAACTTGGGATTTTCTTGCTACTCGTATAAGTAGACTTTTACATTTTGATTATTGTTTATTGCACTTTTCTCAATTTACTATATTTGAAATATGTAGCATGCAATGTAGTTCCACCTCTACCTTGTCGGAATAGCGAGGATACTTCTGAATAGAGTCAGGAGCGTCCTTTAGAGACGGCGGTAGAATCACGCTTTTGGTGATTCATGGCGACGACGATGAAAAATGAAGACTTTAAGATATTAATTCTCTAACTTTCATCTGACTTTCATCTACATTGTAATATTTGTACATTACACGACCTAATAGGTTCATTTCGAATATAGATTGAATTAAAATATATGAGGAATGCAGAAGTGGGCGCCACTACTGAGCTATTGCTGTAGACGCTTCAATTCTCATGTCAACGGTAGGTTATATCTGTGAAGCCATTCTACGCAGTCACAACCACACTGTGGCAGTATTCTGTTGTGGGTATTTATTCCAGCTTGTACTCTTGACTGAAAACTTTGCTTGGTCTACAATAAGTTAGTGTCTCTTTTTGAATTTAAAATCCAAAATTTCCCATTTACATTTCAATGTTACCGTTTTGTTGCATCTATGATTTTCAGATTTAGCATTTTGTATCAAATGTGTTACATATGAGGATTTTGTTCAACATTATATGCTGCAATAAAGGGAGCCGGAATACTGAAAGTCTTGAAAATATTCAACATTTTGTTTCTTGTGCCATATTGATCTTCAGGCCCTTAGCTTCCTAACTGTGACTTTATTTTTGTCCATAGCTCATTCCCTTTACTTTACAACAAATGTGCGTATTGTTACTAAATATAGATTTTTAGAATCTCTATTACACGTAAAAAAAAAAAAAAAAAGGAAATCAAAACGGGTGTCACGGTGTCGGTATGTACCCCCTCAAAAATCGAAGCTGTTGCCATCTACACATCACGAGGCATCTGCAGTAATAGTCTTAACCAAGTAAGCTCGCAGAATCAATTTCCCTCAAGTTAGAATATTTCAAATTTTAAAGAGCATTTATTCTCAAAAACCACTCTAGATGGAAAGATGATATTTTGTGATAAAAATTAAATTATAACACAGCCAGTGTTCAGTATTTTATATGAAATTGAACTAATTATAGGAATTTGTTTTTGAAAAAATTAGGTTGTATACAAAATATATTCAAACTGAACTAGAAAAGTTACTTAGATATAGATCGATTTGAAGGCATTCTTCAGTGTTGCCTTAAAACTCTGAAATTCATCCCTCCGTCCTAACCGCACGTCAATACTAAGGAACGAAGCTTGTAGTTTTACGTGATCATGAGGCACGGGACCTCCTTTTTACGTGGAATCCGAACCACAGGATATGGTATTTCACTTCGAAAATCTCACAGGCGTTGACCGGGAATCGAACCTGATCCACCTTGGTGAGAGACGAATAGCTTGACCGCTCAGCCACCACGCCCCTACGGAAATACTAAACCAATGCATATGTCGGAAAAGTTTCAAATTATTATATTTAACAATTTCCCCTTAAATTTTCCTCAAAGTTTATAATTTTTGCGGGAGCAGCAAAGGTATATCCGACTCTCTGTAGTTATATAAAATTGCTCTTCATATTATTTACAAAATACTATATTATTTATTCATCTATTTATTTACCATATGGCTTTTAGTGCCGGGAGTGTCCGAGGACATGTTCGGCTCGCGAGAGGCTGTAACTCCTTCAGTGCGGACACCCATTGGGTGAGCTACAACAAGTTCCGTTAAATTTCAAGTAGTTCCGACTTTCGCTACCAAATATCGCTGACACCTAGTGGTGAACGTTGGAACTTTGATAGAGCGTTTCAATCTAACCTTGCAAATTTAGCTTCACACAAGTTTAAATAATTAGTGGAAGGTTCTTTTACATGCCATAAATCTACGACATGGGACGGCCGGCTCTACACAAAATACTATAGAAACTTACTACAGATACGTATCAAAATACGTAGACTTTCACAGTAATCTCTACAAGTCTTAGTATAAAACCAAGTCCCAGATTCCTGGTAATCTCGAGAACCACTGGATGGATTTTGAGCGGTTTTCACCATTATGTAAAGGATTGCTCGAGGAAGGATTATATAGAAAATAATTTATTTATGACCAAAGGGAGCCGAGTAGTAACGATTTCAGTGAATCAAGTCGAAAAGAAACCTTCTGTCCATACGCCTTCTGAGCTTGCGCTGGGTAAACCGTTAAAAATATATATTATGCTATGAGTATACGAATTGTTCAGCATGAAAAGTTCTACAAAAAGTCCGCGACAGCATGTCTTTAATCGCCCACTATACGTTTTTTACGTTTTCATTTCTTCCAAAAATCTCAATTCAATTACACTAGCTTCCTAGCTAGCGAACGAACCTTCGTCCCACAGAATTCACAGTCAAGTTTAGATTGGACGTAAGGGGGATTTTTGTTTCATACATCTCGTTATTCTTAAATTACGTCTGACAAGAATTCGTTGCATCATGCCGAGACGGAAGACGGATATAGATCGTAGTTCATTGAAATCGAAAAATATACGCCTTTTATGCTAAGCTTACTCTGGGTAAACCGTTAAAGATTGCTAGTTACGGTATACATAAAAGTATTCTGTTTAGTAAAATATTTACATTTCTGTAGCAGACCGTGAAAGAAATCCCTTTTGTTGAAAAATTCCAAACACATTCCACCAAAAAGAAGGCTAATAGTATCTAACGAATACATGAATCAATAACTTGTATAGTTCTTGGGAAGGTAACCAGCACTGCCTTATATAAAATGTGTTTACTTGAAGAATATCATTTTAGTTGTTGTTCTTGAAGTTTCATTTGACGGGCTTGGACATCGTGGTCATTTAGCCCCGTGTGCTTGGATGTGTGTGGAATTTGTCTGATAACTTGTGTTATTGTGATGTGTGTATTTTTAATTCAGATGAGTGGTGGGAACCAACCATCCCGGCATTCGCCTGCAATAGAAGTGGGGAAACCTCGGAAAACCATTTCTAAGATGGCTGAGGTGAGTGCCTCGCGAGGCTGAGTGTATCCCGTTCCGGCCCTCAGATCACATTTAAATTTCTTGGCAGGGCCAGAAATCGAACTTGGAACTTCAGGGCTACGCCAAGATTGCTAGCCACTACACCACGAGATGGACTTCTAGAAAACCAAGAATATCGCACCTATTTCAAATAAAACGAATAACTTCGCATTTAAGTTAATTTTGCATTTTATTAAGGACTAGCTGAATCCAGCCACGCTTCGCTGTGGTGCAGTCTGATGTGAAATGACTAAGTAAAATAATGTAAGTATTGTAGCGAACTTAGATTCATCAAAAAAACACGTCATTCAATATCCTGCCTTGAGTTGCTGTGGCTATGCTGTGGGATGGAAGGAATGGATGAAAACGATGTTTTTCACATTAAATCATTTGTTATTGTAAATCCAGTGGTTTGACTACATTCTTTGTTTGTCCGTTTTCTGCATTAACATAGAGATCAGATGGTTTACCGACTCGGGAGCATGCTACGTATAATTGCTCGTGGAAGGAACAATCTTTTCTAAATTCACTAATATTGAAGAGCTTGTTGATATTTAGAGGGCTTTCTTCAGATAGACTTCATTTGGTTAACTGGAGATGATTACAAACTGATCATTAAATCATTCATATGTCCCTTTATCGAGCTAGTGTTGTAAACTATGACGTCTATTCACCAGCTGATGAATTGCATGCCTGCTTAAAATATTCAACTTCATGTTCTGTGATTGTGCGTGAGACTGGCGGCCTCTGTTTGAACGTTAGTGCGGTATTTATGACTTGAAGATAAGAAGCTTATTCAGATATTTCAACTGTATACGTCTTAGCTGTTGATGTAATTATTGTTGTTCTTGGCGTTGTTGAGATGATTGTGCTGTTCTTCTTTTCGATTGAACTCATGGAACTTTTTATTGCATGTACAGTAGAACCCCGGTAATCCGAGTCCCGGCAGTCCGAGCCTCTGTTTAATCCGAGGTGGATGACAGTGAGACGCATAGCTACCCAAGGTCTTTGGTGGAGGTGCGCGCATGCGTTGTTTAGAACTCTGCCCGCTATCGCCCTTCCGCCAACTAGACAGTGTCTACTCAGACTGTACCTACTTTAAAGTAAATATGTACATATTTGCATTTCTTTTGTAGAATATTGTTTTTATTTCTGAAACAAAGCCTAATTGCAACACATTATACGATAACTGATGAAATAATGCCGTTTACTGTAAGAAAACACAAGGTTCTTGTACATCTAATTTTACATTAAAGGCCTTAAAATTTCGTAACTTTGTGTAATCCGAGATTTCCCAAATTCGAGCTCCTCTTGGTCCCAATTACCTCGGACTACCGAGGTTCTACTGTATTGATCAAAGGGATGATGAATTATCTTTGCTCAAAGAAGATTTTTAAGTGGATGCGCTGTGTCGCCAAGGAGATTTGTTCTTAGTTAATAGGAAGATTTTTAAGTGGATGCGTATTACTACCATTGAAACCACGATGAAGATGTGCACTCTACTTTCTATTCACGGCGTTGCCTGGGTTGGTTGGTTGGTTCCTCAGTTTAGGGGCTGCAACAACGCAGTCATGTAGCCCCGTGTTCTTTGTGTGTGTAGAATCTGTCTGAAAACCGGTGTTAGTTGTGATGACTGTATTAGTGTGTGCTTCTGTTTCTTAATTCAAGTAAGGACTGCAGACTTTGAAATTTTCAAGTAGTTCCCACTTTTGCCGCCAAACGCCACCATCAACAACTACTAGTTCAGAACATGGATACTAGACGCCACCGCAGTCAGCTCCTGGCGACTAACGTAGGAACCTGTGCGTTGTTTACATTTTAACCTAATTTAGCTTCACACAGGTGTAATTAGTGGAAGGTTCTTTAACATGCCATACATCTATGACATGAGACCGCCGGCTTTACTTCCCCTCCGAAGGAAGGAATACTGAGGGATTTTTAACGACTTCGGCCGGGTTTGAAACCGCGATTTTGGCACAGAATTTGCCTAGGTCAACAATTCCTACCGGACCATCATGATACAGAGTAAGTTGTTGTCGCATAGCGACAATCTTTAAGACGGTCATTCTGTCCATCAAGTTAGATTCAGGATTGGTGCGGCGTTGACTATCACGATACAGAGTTAGTCGTTGTCGCCTAGCAACAATCTGTCCGTCAAGTTATTAGATTCAATATTGGTGTGGCTTCGGAATTTAAATTAGTTACACAAAATTACTCATTAAAAGTAACTACCTATCCGATTTCATTCAAAACACTTTATAAACACACTTTGCCGTAATGAGAACAAAATGTAAAATTTTCAGCGAAATCGGAGCAGTAGTTTTGCGGCCACATACATAGGCCTACGCAGGCCAACTTTTTATATACTGTATACATATTAAATACCGCGGAATCCATTCATGTAATATGAAGGCACATTACGTGAAGAGTTTTGGATTAATTTCATATCTATAGTAATTGCTATAAACCACAAATTCTAGTCATCATTGCCGTCAAAATCTAATTGTTAGAATCGAAGGCCACAGCGGGCTACTACCACTGTGCGATTGTGTCGGCATAGGCTATTTTCACAAATGCACCGTTGTCTCAAAAACTGAAGCATTTACCGGATTAGCTCAGTTGGTAGAGCGACGTCTATCAAGTCCGAAGGTCTATATTCCATGTATATGTCTTCTACTATTGTACAATGCAAACCTGGTAACTGAAGAGCATTCTTGATCATATTTGAAATACGAGTACCGGTAGTTTGATTTCTTTTGTAGACTTGCGTAAAGTATAGTGATGAAATCAATAATGCAATTAATAACAATGACTGTAATACAACAATATTATGACGCAGCCAAGTCAGTGTACTTCTCATTCAAGAAACATATTTAAAGTAGTCTCATGGAAACCCTTTGTGTCGCTGAGTGTTCCTATTGACTTCCTACCTGCTGCTCGGATTTTTATGAAATATGTTACGTTGAATTCACTTCAGACATCCGATTTCTTTAGTTTATGTTGACATCACTACTACCAACAGTAAGTATTGGCTGGTACTAACTTTGCGGTTAAGGCAAATGCCAGGATTGTATCTAACTTAAGGCCACGGCTGCTTCCTAACCAAATCTTACAAATACACATCACACATCACAGTGACACAGGTTATCAGACAAATACTACACACCCAAGTACACGGGGCTACATGACCGTGATGTCGCAAAGCCCCTAAAATAATCAACAACATAGCTTTACGGTTACTCTCAAATAACTCGTAAAGAATATACTCAATTTCAACCACACGAGTTCAGAGGCAGATGACCTCGCTGTTCCGCCCCTTAAAACTCCAATAACTAAATGACTTGACCATAGGAGGTGCGAACAATGTAGACATAAGAAACACATGATTTACGGGATTATATAGTAGTTAGTTCCAACGGTGTCAAACTGTCATATTTGGGGGTACTAACTCAGCATTTGCCCGTGAGGTATTCCCAAGGTTTTGATCCAATTTCCACTGAACTTCGCTTGATTGGTGTGGGATATTAGGTGGGCTGTGTATGAACTAAGCAGACGATAAACCACTCAGGTACAAGCATTAAACCGTTGACCTACTTAACATACACCTCTCTAGTTCAAATCTAGTTTCAAAATGGCCAGTGAAGGCCACATAACATCGACCCTCGAGCCCATAGGAAATTATTTTGAATGTCCATACTACCACGGGTAGAGTCTATACGGCACACCTGCACGCTGTCAAGTTGTCATGCACAGCGACATGATGAATGGTGTGTATGGAGATATATCGTGGAATGGAGAGGAAAAGCGGAAACTGCAAGTATCTGCCAACAGATGAAATATTATCCACTGTTTCCATTTATCTCAAGGAAGCCAGACTCAGAACATAATGCTGTAAATTAAGCAATTTAACCACGTGCACACAGACGATTCAAGAAGGAATATTTTAATATTCCATCAACAGGAACATGAAGAACACTGAGCCACACTCCTGATTTGTGTTTCTGTGGTCCATGATAGAACTGATATAATTCTTTCACTGTCCTCGTTAACAACCGGCGATAGAAACGTTAGGAAGCCGGCTCGCTTGTCAGTTCTCCAGTGTTGCACAGTTTCACGCAATTATGGCCAGTCTCGCTGCTTGCTCCCAGTATCTGCGGTGGAGATTTACCAACGCTGTGCCACGAGCTGGGAAAGCCCTGGCTCCACACAGACATGGCATGTTAACATGACCGCCCAGCCAGGTTTGAAAAGCGAGCCGATCGTTTACGAGAAAAGTGAGAGAACTAAACAAATGCTCTTATAGTGTGTGTAAGTGCCAGTAGGCTCACGAAGGATGACCTTTCGTAAGAAAAGAATTAAAACACATGGCCGCTCTACGAATTATCAGTTTTAGGGAAAGATATCTCTAGTTGGAAAGTTTAGTTTTTCAGGAGAACGGAAAACGCATCGAAGTCTGACATAAAACACGCCAGGTATCACCCTCTGTGGTCTCGGGATCGATTCGCGACTCTGTCAAGATATTTAATTCTGGTTTGAGGGCCGGAACGAGAATAGGTCTACTCAGCCTCTTGAGAAAAAATGAATAGGGATATGCTCAATTCCCACCTTAGCCACCGTAGAAGTTACTTTCCGTGGTTTCCCACTTCTATTCAGGGCAGATGCCGAGGTTGTATCTGACTAAAGCCATGGTCACCTCCTTTTCGAACCCAGTCACAAATGAAAGTATACAAACTAGAATAGCCATCACAGGTTATTAAACAGATTCTATACACATATCCAAGAATACGGGATAAGTGGCCACAATGTCGCAAGCTCTCAAATGGGACATTGGCAGCAGCAACAACAACACATCATAGATATGGCTCCTGCAAGGATTTACTCTCACATTAGTCAAATTATTCAAATCTGTAACTCAAATTTAATATTTCTCTTATTCAATTAGGGGGAAGTTTACCTAAGCGACTAGGGGCCGATAACCTCGATGTTAGGCCCTTTAAAACAACAATTATCATAATCATCATCATCATACTTACCTAAGCAACTAAATTACAACTTTTCATTTTCTGACATTCCAAAGTGTCCTCGGGCACCAGACCATACCCTGGCCAAATAAGTAGATAAGGTAATCATCCAACACCCCATAACAAAAGCTGTGAGGTCAATACATATACAGTAACTCTTTAGGCCTTCGGGTTGAGAAGCTATAATTAGCTTCGCTGACTTCGCGTGGTGGAGTTGCGTTTCGATCCCGGTACAAAAATGTGAACTGTCAAACTCATTTTGTTCAAATCATTCTTTCATACCATAAGAGACCCATCATGAAGGCAGGAAGGAAGGAAGGAAGGAAGGACGGAAGGGAGTTAGTTGATTTAAGGGGCGGAACTACGAGGTCATCTGCCCCAGGAAGGAAGGAAGGAAGGAAGGAAACTAGTAGTTTTACATTACCGGTAATCTCACGATCATGAGTTAAAAGACATCATTCTACGTGGAATCCAAACGACCAGACGTAGTATTTCGCCTCAAAAATCCTACAAGCATTAGCCGGGAATCGAATCCTGTTTGCTTAGGTGACAGGCAAGTAGCTTAACTGCTGCATCATTACTCATGAGGTCCATTCTCTAACAAAGGAAGATCGCGAACGTAAACTTCCCGATCTCTGTGATTGTTGGCATTCATGTTGGTCTCATCACAAGGAAAGCATCTGTGACGTTAAATACCCAAGTTCTGTTTGGCCATCCTTAGAGAGAGCGAAATTGTGTGCATTTAAAAGCTCACGGTAAACTTGGAGCAGCCTAGAGGAGTTCTCATTATTATTATTATTTTCTAAACAATCACACTACTACAACCACTTCCCTTCGTTGCGAGAGCGTACGGTACATGTTGGGGGAAGATTGGTCGGAGATGATCTCGGTACGTGCACCAACATGGGTTGCTCCAAGTCTAACGTGCATATTTCACCCTCTCTACGGATATCCTAAGAGGTGCCTGCAGACCCGAACTTAGAGATCCAGGGCCCCTAGGCACTTGACATTTGGGCTTCCCAACATCTCGAAGCTATTTTGGAAATTTAGCAAATTAAATGCACTAGTACAGAACATATAATTTTTATTCGACTTTAATGACTTTAATAAACATCAGAATAATACAGTCTATGTTACTATAGTTACGTTATTCTATAACATTTATAGAATCATACGATGAACTTTCTTCTGTGCAAAAGAATGAATGACGTCATGATAGTCAATTGACTGCATTATTTCTGACTCTATATACATTACAGAGAGTGAATTGAGCCTGTTCTCTCCTATGTTAGATCTTAAGTAATTCTTTACTCTCTTTAGAGCTGAAAAGGACCGTTCTGATAAGCAGTTTGACGCTGGTGTACACAACAGAATTCGGAACGCAATTCCTACGTTTGATGAATGTCCAAAAAGCCTTTTTCTGATAAGTATTTGTATAGCTTCAGTGACGATAACTCCATAACTTCATCATTCGACGAAAACTGAGCTTGCAGGTGCAGACACTCGTTTTCGCAAATCCTATTCAAGTCCCCCGGATAAAAAGTTATAAGGTTTCTGGCTGCTTCACGGATGTCTTTAGATTCCAAACGATGTAGTTTCGTAAGGAAGTCAAACTTTTTACTTAACTCCTCACAAGCAGATCCGCGACTTCGTAGTTCTGTAATTAGTCTATCTATAATGACGTTAAAAATGGTAACTCTGAATTTGTCCTTGCCGGAGAGTTTGGTCTCGTTTCCTTTTACTTCGTCGAACTGGACTTTACGCTTACGTTTCCTCTGCAAGTCATATGCATAGCTATTTTCACCAGATTTTTCAATAACGTTTGACTCATAATGATCAAAGGTACTGGGTTTCTTTAGTGGTTCTCGGTATGTTACCAAAGACTGATACAGTTCAACGACCGTACCCAGGTCGATGTTAACAGATTGGAGAGAATTGCTTACCTTGTTGAATCTTTCCAAGAAGTCATTCCAGAGACTTGACGCACGGAGCCTATAGAATGGACTGCCTGCGCGTGGCCTGGCAATGCTAAGCATGGATACTGCAGGCGAGAGAGAGGGAGAACGAAGAGGCCTAATTCTAGCTTTGTTGCGCGCAGGGCTGTAAGTTTTGGCAAAATGTAGTAAAAATATTTATTGTAATATTATTTTCGATAAAGTAATTTTATAAGGCAAGCCAGGCTTTTGAGCCTATGTAAAGATTCCGCCACCGGGGACTCTAGGCTAACTGGGCCCCTAGGCCGGAGCCTTGTAGGCCTAGGCAGAAATCTGGCACTGGATAGGAGGTATATTTGTGAGATAGCCATTGTGCAGAAACATAACACCGGCATTGCCGACTACATACAATGTTTCATATTAAAGTATACCATCATTTAAATACTGATACGAAGACTTCCATGTGGTTTGTGTTTCAATCAGTTGACACCAGAGTTCGCATGAGCGTTTACCGTTCAGAATAAAAGTGTTGAGCAAAGTTACTTGGGAAGTGGATGCCCATTACTTTTATCCAGAGAATGAAAAACAGACTCCTAATAAATAATAATTGTTTTACAAATATGATACAATGAATATTCTCACACCAAAGAACGACAAATTGAAGATGATTTATTGTATGAATATCTCTTATGGCGCCTCCAAAACTTGAAGTAACCCGTATACGATACATTCTACATGACTGACAGTACATCCTGGTGCTAATCTCCGCCACCGCGTGATCATTGTTTCCTCTTACCACTGCCAGCTGGATCGCAGCGAGGAGGGATGCGATCTAGCTGGCAGTGCCTCTTACACACTTCCGTCCGTTCCACTTCCGTCCCATTTTTCAAAATCATTCCCACAGAAATATCCAACAACTGAGTGGAAAGATGTTACACATAAAAATGAAAATAAAATATAGAATAAACAAGAAATATGAATTCCATTAGCAATGTTTAAACCATTTCATTGAATGTTCAATTCCCTAATCCACTGTTGTGTTGTCCGATTTTTATTTCAGGAAACCATTCCAACTACCTGGATAGGATCTCCCCACTGAGGATATGGACAACCACAGTCGCATTCCGAAATTTAAATATAATTCCACTTGTAAGGAGAGTCCTGGTATCTTCCAGGGTTTATACTCACTCAATTCCGTATTGTCCACACCTTCCACTGATGATTACATCCAGCGGGAGGTGCTCACTGGAACAGATATTGGTGACTGTCCAGTGATCTCTTCATTCCTACAAATTGTCAATCAATAGGACGTAAGTCCTGGTCAAATTCACATATCAGCTATAAAGAATGACTTAATCAGACACTAAATCCGAACGGAATCAAAACAAACGGAAGGGTCAAAGTTTTAAAGTCGCTAGATTTAACAACAAAGGATCAAGTTGGCATCACTGCACATGCTTCATGGATCGAGGCAGTGTGACGTTACATTATGGTGCATTACACCAATGAGGGGGGTTTGTCTCTATTTATTTAACAAGATTGAAGTTTAATGTGTGATTATAAAATTTACTGGCTCTTTAATAGCGTGTACCCGAGTGTCCCAGAGCCGATCGATATTAGAATAGTTTAATATGATGAGATTAAAAGGCTAGCAGCCAGGACAAGTGCTCTGTCGGCTGGCTTGCTGCAAGTTAACAAAGAGTGAAATTTGTTTTATAAACTGTCGCCTCTCCGTAACAGGGTGCGTTAGAGGAATACGTTCCACTGTATATTGCTATAAGGGAACGTACCCATACTACGTGACCCGTTTAAGTGTGAAAGGGGGTGGGGGTGGGGGGAGGGGGAGGGAGGTGTTCAAAATACTACGCTCAATCACAGGAGCCGGGGGGGGGGGGGTGGCTTAGAGTTTTGTTACGTAGTCGATTTCGCCGAGAGAAATTTCGCGCTTTTTCGACCTATCTTTGAATATGGCGCGCAGTGTTTAGTGCTTAAACTCACAATTGGTGGCGCTGACGCACATATGTCGAAACGTCAGCTGATCGAAAACAGACACTGTTTGTCAGGCAGTTTGTAGTGCAGTGAAGTTGTCAAGCAAGTCGACGAGAGTTCATGCTGTACAATAATGTCGTTGTACGATCGGCTGTACAAAGCTTTTATAAAATGTTACAAGAATTCCTTGTCAATGCAAGCAAGCAATACAAAGAACACAAATTAATTTTGGGAGCCTTATAAAGATGAGCACAAAAAAAAAAAATATCAAGAAGAGCTAGAGCGTCTAACATTGTTAAAAATTGAAGAACTTTGTCAGATTGCGACTAAGAAAAATACTCGCCTTCTTAATTATTTCTTGATGGTGAGTATTCTGAGCGCATTTTGTTGAATGTTTAAAACAGTTTATGATATTTGCATGTTTTTAAAAGTTGGTCGGAGATTATAACCTATGTGATTTCTGGCGTTAATCTGACATGAACATTGGGTTTTAATAAAGACGGATATGAGTCAAATTATTTTCATTTGTTTCACTTTCTGCCTGTGAAATTATTAAAAATTTTACTTGTCAATACTACGTAAAAACTTTAAGGGGGATCTTGGCATATACTACGAGTGGTCACCGAGGGGAGGGTGGGGTCGAAAAATCTTAAATAGGTCACGTAGTATGGGTACGTTCCCTAATAAGGATAGCATTCGGAGAAGCGAGGCTCGAACCTCTGCGCCAACAGAGGGCACCCTGAGCGAGCTTTTCTCCGTGGTTTTCAACACTAAATTATGGCAGATGTTGGGATGGTACCTTACGTTAAGACTCGCGGCATCATTTCGAGAAGTGTATACAAAGTGCATATACTTTTTTCAGGTCGTGAGTAGGTAAGTGTTACTGTTCGCCTAATTTGATTGGTTACATTAATGTGTTGACCGACTGGAAAGTAATTCTCTTACTATTTCGCACAGATTAGCTTCACTCACGCAAGGTCAGGCCATAAAACTATCACAATGAATATAGCGCATAGTAACCATATTGAAAATATGCTATTGAAATTGATGGCCCACCATCTATCGGAGTTTCAATGACGAAACTCAGCAAGTGGGTTGGCTTACATAAGAGGCACAAGATCAAGGACTCCATATATTCAAGATGGTGGGTGGCCGTACTAGTCAAACGTTAAAATCAGTTACTCATGACATGATGGCGAAATTGTTAGAAGTTTTATATTAGACGCAACTTGAGCGCTAGTCACAAGAACATCTAACTTTTTTTTATATAACATAAATGGTAACGAGCATTATAAAACAGTTACAAGGACGACACTTACCATAGTGCTAGACTCATAGAAGACGCTTTCACTGTATAAAGCATTAAAACTGTTAGTTAATATGTTCAAGATCTGACTGTGCAAGTGTGTCATGCAACACAGCAGATAATCAATTTTTGCTCATCAATATGAACCATAATGATGCGTAGCCTATTACTTTCCTCTGTGTAGACGTTCTTGTTGTTGTTGTTTCTATTTTGGAGCTTCGACATCGTGGTCATTTTGCCCTGTGTACTTGGATGTTTATATAATAATAATACTATTTTATTTTTTATTTTTTTAGGAGTGAAGTGGAAAAATCTTCTATCAAGACGCTTGAAGAGGGTGCGCACTCTTCAAGTGTGTGGGATTCTTACCCACTAAAAAACCTCACCCTATCCTCTTGACAAAACCCATCCCGGGTCACCTTTCGTATTACTTCAGGATGGAGCCACTTTCTTTGCTTCACAAGCACCATCTTACTTCTCAATTCATAGTCCGCGGATCGCAGACTTAATCAACTAAATCGAGCAAGTCCACATCCGACCTCTTCTGACGAAGGACCACCTCAACGAAGAAAGCGACCGTATCCCAGTAGAGCTCGTTCCTCAGCATAATTCCAACTATATTGTCCGGCGTTATTGGACCAACCTCAGCTTCAAGTCGTTTTTCCACTGCCCAACGAGCGCAGACGAAGAACGTATGATATACGTCATCTCGTTCGTTCTCGCTGTAAATGCATACTGGACTCCTTACTTTGGCCATACGATGAAGGTAGCACCGAAAGTCGCCATGACCTGTCAACATCTGAGTCAGAAAGTAATTCGTTTCACCATGTTTTCTACTTGTCCACTCGACCAGACTCGGTATCAGCCGAGCTGTCCATCTTCCTCTGAGATCGTCATTCCACCTCTGCTGCCAAAGCTCCATCTTGCGTGCCACGGCTTCCTTCCGGGCTTGAGCCTTGCCCAGTTCTACTCGTCGGAAGTATACGTCTTTACGTTCTTGCGCGAGTAAGTCTATTGGCGCAACACCTGAGACAACCAGAACTGCAGGTTCCGAAACTGTACGGCAAGCACACGCCACCCTCAGACCTCCTCTCCTCTGAATTGCAGCTAGGCGTTTCCTATACTTCTCTATCCTCAGCGAATCAGACCAAATCTCCGCTCCATACAGGAGAATAGACTGCGCTGTGGACAACAGTAGTCGACGCTTGCTTTGTCTAGGTCTAGGACCATGTACATTAGCCATAAGTCTACTAATGGCAGCTGTCACTACTTCCGCCTTGTCTGCTGCCTTCCGTATATGAGACCAGTATGTCAGTTTCGTGTCAAGAGTAATTCCTAAGTATTTTGCAGTGGCTCCAGTTCGAACGACCACCTCTCCAACTTTCATGGGAATTATAGTGTCTATTCTCCTTCTAGTTAACATTACTATTTCAGTTTTCGCCATAGCTGAATTCAGGCCATGATCGTTCAATAATAATAATAATAATAATAATAATAATAATAATAATAATATCGTATGGCCTCGGATGCCTGGTGCAAGCTTTGTTAATTGACACCCAGAGGGTAGCTTGCATGTCAAATTTCGTCGTTCCTTTGAACGCTATGAAAGTCAAGGAGGTTAGATATCTAAACTCCGTGACACTACAGCGCTTTCAAGTAGAGAATGGAGGAACTTTGTGTTGGCGGAAAATCCCGAGATTAATTTTGCCATTGAACACGGCCTACTGAATTCAAATGGATTCTTTAACATTCCAACAACGTATGACATGAGTATCGTGATTTTTGTCACCTTCAAAAATCACTTACCAAGGCCAGGGGCGAACCTGCAATCTTGGGGTTGGTAGTCCGACATTATAACCACTCACCCACCGTGGCAAGCAATAATAATAATAATAATGTCTGATAATCTGTGTAATTGTGGTGCCTGTAGTAGTGTGATTATGTACAAAACGTTAATAGTTGACCATCCTAATTTTATGAAATTATACTGCTTGTTAAGGGAAGGGGATACAACTATAGGCTACCAATTAATTTACGACAGAAGAAAAATATGATGATATCAAATATGGATTAGGCTACTAGGAAATAATTTTTTGAAAGCCTTTGTCTGGAGCGTGGCACTCTATGGAAGTGAAACTTGGACTATTGGTGTAGCAGAAAAGAGGAGAATAGAAGCGTTTGCAATGTGGTGTTACAGAAGAATGATGAAGATCAGATGGGTAGATAGAGTAACAAATGAAGACGATTGGGAAAGGAGAGATGTTTCTGGCAATGAAGAGATGACATGGGTTGGTAGGACACATACCAAGACACCCAGGAATAGCAAATTTAGTTATGGAAGAAAGGGTCGAGGACAAGAACTACTAGGGGTAGACTAAGGTTAGAATATGTTAAACAGATTGCCTCGGATGTAAGGTGTGCTAGCTATTGAGCCCGATATCACATCTGAGATATGACCTCGATGGTTCATGAGGAATCAGACCTCTATGGATGAACCGAGGACCCCGAAGCGGCTATGTTTTCTCTTTGGGAGTAACCCTCAATTGACGCACCACAAGTTGCCGCGCCACTGATATTTAATTTTCATTATTTTATTTGGAGACTGCATTTATTAAGGGATATTTGTACATAATTGAAGGCTCCGAAGAATTCCATGATTTTTGTTGATGACTGTAAATGATGGTATAACCCCGCAGAGTATGCGATGAACATTTAATAGTTGCACCCTTGACTGAGTAGTATGACTTCTGGTATGTCGCCGAGGACACTCTTCTTTCAGGCAAGGTCCTGACCGGGCGTGAAATTTTATCGCGGTTGAAATTTACAAATATTGGAAACAGAAACCATCATCGCAGCGTGTGGAACGCATAATTAAATGCAGTAAAGCAGCTAACATCGTTTGGAGCGTGTATTTGGCTCAAAAAATTGGGTGGAAACTCTTGAACCCAGGGCTTTGTGCAAAGCACATGGCTGCACGTGAACAGTGGAATTTCGTGGATTACTAATCATCCTTCGTGTAAAATTGCATAATAAGTGTTTTTTTCGAATGTTATAAAAGTGAACTGTACACCGAAGTAGGTAAAAATTAGTTACTTTTTAGCTACCTTTTAGTTACCTTTTAGTTACCTTTTAGTTAATTTTAGTTACCTTGGAATTCAAGATACGTCTGAGGTCTGCAAGCATAGGAGGTCATCATGCGGTGATGAAAAATAACAATGAACTGTGTTTATAGCTGTGAATAAAATAAATAATAAAATACACATTAAAAAATGAAAAAATAAATACAAGATATTTATTATCAAATAAGTTGTTTCAGCTAATATGTCGTCTTGTGCACAAGTCGTTGTTATAATATCAAGAGGTTGCTCTGCTCTTTACCGTTTGGCGATATTTCCTTTGTCCCCGCGGTAGATCACGAAGAAATGTATGCGACGTTACGTAACCGTCACCGAATTCTGACTTCGCAGTCAAGTACGGAGAAATATCGAGATGTTACACGATCGTCGCTGGTCTCAGCCGTTTGACGAGATTCCCGTAGTTTTCACGACAGAACACGGAGAAAAATCGCGATTTAGATAAACGGTGTCACTTTTAGTCATTCGACGAGATTTCCCTTGTCCTTGAGGTCGGACACGAGAAAATATAGCATTATTACGCACTCGGCGTCACTCGCTGTCCGTTTGACAAGAATCCAGTTGTCCTCGTCATTGAATGCGGAGAAATATCGCGATGTATCGCAATCGCTGCCGCTCTCTGCCGTTTTACGAGATTCACGTTGTCCTCGCGATATTATGCAATCGGCGGTGCACCCAACCATTCAACGATTGCCTACCTGTCTATCTGCCCTGACAGAATGGTGGAGGCAAGCTCAAGGTTGGCCATGGTTAAAAATCACGAGTAGTTATGGACATGTATGGTCGGCGCCATGATTCCCGCTGTCGCTATGGTGTGGTTGGGAGTTCATCAGTTCTGGGTGGATCACGATGAAAAATTAGTATCGCGATGCTACGTAGGCAGTCATTTCTAAGTGGGTTGATGCACTTCTCGCTCCCCGTACGCTTTTGAGTATACGGTCATGGGAAAAGTGGCGAGTAGGTTTCGGAATGTTTCGTGATGGGTGGCCAATCACCTTTGACAGGATTCCCGCAGTCCTCGTGGTCACAAGTTCACGATAAGGGACGGGTTTTATAATTTTACACAACTGACTTCGATCTCGGTCCGTTTGAGGAGATTCGCGCAGGCAAGTCGTGCGGTCAGCCGGTCGTCTTGAAGATGTGATTTTGGAGGATGAACGTTCGAAGTAGGTACCGTATCGAATATTACGAATTATTCTTGGAGGATTGCACGAATAATACGACAAGAGGGCACATTTTCTTCCGAATGTGAATCACGAATTATAGAAGTTATCGAAATAGCCAGTTAGATTATATATCCGATGGAACCAAAGTTCGAAGGAAAAATTGACATATAACTGAATTTCGAATTAACCATACCGGATGTCGCAAATTTATGACACAGATTTTAAATATACCGTAAAGTTATTATGTATTTCGAAGTACTTTCGTAATTTTTGTTTCGAAACGGTAACATTTCGTGAGATTGTGACATTAAATTATTTCGCGTTATTTCTGGACTTCAATTTGACGGTAGTCTCCAAATTTAGAGGTCAATAACAGAAATGAGAGGTTTCTGTTTAGTTTCGGAAGTTTTCGCGAATAAACGTCTCGCGAAAAGTCAGGTTTCCTAATAACACAGATAAATATTTCACACAAAACTAGAAAGTCTTCTTGATGCCGAAAATATACGTTCAATTGATGTATACAACACAAGGTATCCTCAGTATGCATTTCCTTGAGCTCAGGCATGGGGAAATATAGCTTATGCAATCGGCGCCACTTGCGTGAAACTCGCTCTATCGCAATCTCTGATCCTAGCGGCGCGAGTTTAAATGATTCAACCCACCTTCAGAAAATTTTCGTTACCCGTTTGTAAAATTCGTTACTTTTTCGTTACTTTCGTTACCCGTTTGAAAAATTCGTTACTTTTTCGTTACTTTCGTCACCGGTAGACACCCTGGATTGAAATGGAGCTTACACCAATAACCCAACACCACGTGGACGCTATGGTTCCTATTCTGATGGAAGCTGTTATGGGGTAAAAGCAAGTATGGAAGGGTATAGCGACGGTTGATACTCACTAAAGGAAGGAAGGAAGAAGGAATGGCAACACCAACCATTCCATCGCATTTGCCAATGGTATCCGGCAACACTGGAAACACTCGAAATGGTCACGTGAGTCCGGCCGTAGGGTCGCAATCTTTTTATGTACGGTCATGACGCAGGAGGATTAATAATAGGCCTTACTATAGCACATTCTTTTCTACAGTTCATCATGGTTATACTAGTTCGTATCATTTGCGAGAGTCTGAAGGATAAGTTCTTGCCAATATTTTGTAAATGCGTTTTTCATGGTAAACGTAAATCTAGTCAAGTTAAAATTGGACGGAAGGGGGATTTGAGTTTCATTCACCTCGCCATTCCCTGGAAGTGCAACTCTCATTTCGCCTGTGAACTTTTCGTTCCGCAAAATTCACAGTCAATTTAAGATTGGACGGAAAGGGGATTATATTATATTAAATTATACCGATTGGCGTATAATCTCTACTTGGTATAAAACAAAGTCCCCGATTCTTGGATGTCACGGATAACCTCGAGAACCACTGAATGGATTTGATGCGATTTTCACCATTCTATAAAGGATATCTCGAGGAAGGGTTCTGTGGAAAATAATTTATTTACGACCAAAGGAAGTCAAGCACTAACGATTTCAGTGAAAAGGTCGAAAAAAGAACTGGAGTCCGTGCGCTTTTTAAGCTTACGCTGGGCAAACCATTAAAAATATCTATATACTATGAGTGTAAGAATTGTTCAGCATGAAAAGTTCTACAAAAAGGCCCAGGAGAGCATATCTCTAAGTTCAATACATCGCCTACTATTGTGCCCATTCAGCATGAAATATGTAAATCACAGTTTGCCAGCAACGCTCAATCGGGAGTATCGGGGTTCATGGTATGATCTCCCACTCTGTGACTCACACACTTTGGATTAAATAAAGGATACACTTCCAAACAAAATAAACAAAATCAACTCCTACTATAAAAAAACATTTAATTACTCAAATATATGGCGCTACAAAAATTAAACAAATAGAATACTGACCCTTTAATTCATACTTGTTCAAAGTGAACAAGGAAGTCATATTTAAACAAATATTAAATCATAATAAATTGCTTTCTATAAACCAACAAACTTCTATTAATTTTCACTTCCATATAGTGTCCTTTTGAAATTCAATAAAATCAAGAGCTCCCATAGGCTCGATACTTTTTACACATACTGTGTTATCCATTTACAACACATCACTTCCTATTACATGAGTATATCTTCTAATCAAAAATATATAATTTAACAAAGTACTGTTACTCATTTACTTAAAATTTTGGGCTTCCACAATGCTCTTAGGTTACCATCTCTCTCTCAAGTCAACAACTCACTACCGTGATTGGGAAACATTTGCGTACTCCCGAGCTATAGAAGACTACTTGAACAAGTCAAAAATTAAGATCACTCCCGGAATCTAATTGTCTTCACTAAAACTCGTGAATCACTACATCATATAATCATAACATTAGGGATTTATTATTATTTGTCTTAAAAGACCATTATATCATAAGAAAGCAACGATCTGAAGTTTGCAAGCGGTAACATTCAACTAAAAGAACCTCGGTTCGAAGACCGGGTCGTTTAAACAGACTCTAAGCACTCTTGTGTACTATAACTTCAAACAGACGGCTCTTAGACCTACCACAACACGTTAATGGTAAGGGTCTGGCCTTGGCTACTTAGCGTGATTTATTGCCGGGAGCAGGAACTTCACGGTCTCGCTCACAGCTGTTCTTAAATGCAGTTCTTTGAACAGGCAAGGCTTTCATACTACTTTTTATAACAACATATTTAAGATCAACAGACCTATTCTCTTAACTTCGGCATTTATTAATTATGAAGTGTCCTCATTGGCGGGTAAGAATAATTCAATACAACAACAAATATTTAGGGGCTTAAACATGGACGAATCTGGGTTCGATCCTTTCAAATGCCTCGGGAAACATATCCCACACTGGAGGACTTATAACTTTAGCGACTTATAGCAGGCCTCATTGCCTTACACCCGCGCTCATAATACAATAATTTGCACCCTTTTAATACAATACACACGCGGCCTCGTGATCACATCACTATTTAGAGGACTCAACATAGATCAATTACCCCGACCAACTGCCCCTCATAATTAGTGTTACCGAGTTTTTCAACGCATTCCTAGCGTGACAAATTACTTCAATGCGCTACATGGCGCTTATACATTACTAAGCCAAGTTGCCTTCAACGAACTGATAAATTCAACATCAACCTTTTATTGTACATCTCCATTCTATATTAATCCTCTCCCATGACAATAATCGCTTTACTTTAAGAACATGTTTTCATTACATATATTAATTCATTTAAAGGAGCTCGGAAGCTACTACTTTTCATATAATTCATCATAATCTTCATTCATTTATATCATTATTATTATTATTTATTCATTCACCATTACAAACATGGGTTACTCTAAAGCACGGGTTAAACCAAGTGCTTTACAACAATACATAAAAACTATAATACAAACTATAATACATATCATGTATATACAAAATATAAGAGTTCATTATCACTCATTCATTAGCAAGGAAGGATCGCACAATATTGCATGTGGACAATAGGACCGAGTGCTGCATACTCTTGTAGATGGTCGGCGGAAGATCCAATTCTTTCAGACTCGTGTGGAGTGTGTGAGGTATGAGGCCGTTGACTGACAAGATTACAGGCACTATCCGGACGCAGTTCATCTTCCATATCCTCTTGATTTCCTCTGCAAGCTGTCTATACTTGGAGATTTTTTCATTGTGTTTACGTTCGATGTTGGTGTCGTTGGGGACTGCTATGTCTATTATAAATGTAGTACCATCAGCCTTATTTACTACTATTATGTCTGGTCGATTGTGATCTATTGTTTTATCTGTCACAATACCAGTGTCCCAGTATATTTTACACAGTTCATTTTCGAGGAGGGATGGAGGATGATACTTGTAGTAAGGGATATACTCCTCAGTTAATTTATATTTCTGTGCGAGTGCTTGATGAATGATGCCTGCAACCTGATTGTGCCGCTTTGTATATTCAACTGATGCTAGTATTGGGCAACCTGCAGTGACATGGTCAATGGTCTCGAGATGAATGGCGCATCGCCTGCATTTGTCTGAAATTACACTTGTATCTTTGATGATGTATTTCTTGTAATTTTTTGTAGCAATGACTTGATCTTGGATGGCAATTGCAAATCCCTCTGTTTCTCCAAACAGTCGACCACTTTGTAACCACATACACGATGCGTTTTTATCAATACTCTGTTGGGATAGGTTGCTGTAGTATTTTCCATGGAGGGTCTTTTCTCCCCATGCCTTTTCTTTTTCATGTAAGTGTAGTGGCTGGCTGATATGATCATCAGAGGATGTACGAAGGTTCAATACTGTGTGTTTATCAGCAAGTACAATGGCTTTATGGAGAATGCTGTTTTCCTTTCTTTGATAGAAATATCTTCTAAGGGTTTTAATTTGGTTCTGGAGCAAAATTTGTAAATCCAGTACTCCTCGACCTCCCATCTTTCGTGGAAGAGTGATCCTTTCTTTACAGGCGTTTGGATGGTGTAAACGGTAAGTAGTGAGAAGGGTCCTTGTTTTTCTCTGCAGGCTTTCCATTTCTGTTGCTGACCATTTCAGAATCCCAAATGAATATACTAGGGTTGGTATAGCGTATGTGTTGATAGCTTTAATTTTGTTCTTTGCACATAGACTGGTTCGCAGCACTTGATGTAGTCTTGTGGTATATTTTCCAATGAGTTCATCTTTGATACTTTTATGATCCAAAGTTGTATTTTGAGAAAATCCCAGATATTTGTAGGTTTCTATTTCAGTCATTCTTTCAATTAGAGATCCTTTGCGTCGCTCATGTGGTTCAGAAGTTACATATTTACCTCTTTCAATTGTCAGACGCTTGCATTTCTTCACTCCCAGCGTCATTCGGACATCGGATGAATATGAATCTATTATATTTAGCATGGCATTCATTTGAGTCTCACTGTGTGCATATACTTTGAGGTCATCCATATAAAGGAGATGGGATATTCTGTGTTTCCTATTGTAGTATTTGATGTCGAATCCGAAACCGGTGGATTTTAGAATTTTAGAGAGAGGATTGATGGCTAAGCAAAACCATAATGGGCTTAGCGAGTCTCCTTGATATATACCACGCTCAATTTTTATTGTGTCAGATGTGACACATTCATTGTCTGTCTTAGTATACAGTACTGTTTTCCAATTATCCATCGTGACCTCCAGGAAGTGAATTACAGCAGGGTTAATCTTATACATATGGAGGATTTCTTTCAGCCATGAATGCAGGACTGAATCAAATGCTTTCTGGTAATCTATGTATGCCGTATATAGATTCCTTTGATTATGTATCGCCTGTTGTGTTATCACAGAATCAATAACTATCTGTTCTTTGCATCCTTGGGACAGCTTCTTGCATCCTTTCTGTTCCTCAGCCAAAATGTTATGTTTGTCGAGAAACTTGTATATTTCGTCCGCAATTATGGACGTAAATAGTTTGTAAAGTGTTTGGAGACAGGTGATAGGTCTGTAGTTTGATGGGTCTTTAGTATTTCCATTTTCTTTTGAGATTAGATATGTAATTCCAGCAGTAAGGAAATCAGGACATTCCTCAGGATGATGGATGAGGTAAGTAAATTGCTGGGCTATCTTCTGGTGCACGCACGTGAAATGTTAGTACCAATAATTGTGAATTTTATCTGTGCCCGGCGCTTTCCAATTCTGAGTTCTCCTTATAGCATCATACACATGCCGTTCTTCAATGGTATCAAAATCCATTTCTTCATATACATTATTGCTATTTCGTTCTTCGTTGATCCAATTTGCATTTTCATTGTGCGGTGACTTTGCAGCCCATACACTTCTCCAAAAATCTTCAGTTTCTTGCGTGCTAAGAGGTTCTGCTTTTGTCATGGATTGTTTGTTTCGTTTGATCATTCTGTAGAACTGACCTTCATTGTTGGAGAAAAGTTTGTTTTGTGTTTTCCTCGCACGTGATTCCTTGTACCTCCTGAGTCTCGCTGCTTTTGCGCATAATTTTAGCTTCTGGTTGTCAATGTATTCCTTGATTTTTTCTGTGTGATCATATTCCTTTATATGGCTGTTGATTTTTCTGAATATATTTCTCAGCTTTCGATTGGTTTTGGGTTTAGTTTTATTGTTTAAATATGCTGTTAGTTGGCCTATGGTTTTCCTCAGTTCCTTGATGTCATTTTCTAATCGACGCTGCCAGGGTGGAATGTATTCTGCATCTGCACCTTTTCCACGAGAGCTTCCAGACAAAGGTATTAGTTTCTGGTTGTTCAGCCTTATCACAGTTACTGCTGCGCAATATACAAGAGAGTTTGTTTCTTCTAGATTATCGGATGTTTCCACATACTGTTTTAGGATGTTATTTGTCATACTGACAAGAGATTTACTCTTTGCTGTTTCTAGGAGTTTGGGCAGCTTTGGTCGATAGTCTACTTTAAGGCCCATAAATTCTGTCATTGCCTCTTTAAACACATGTTCAATAGAACTTGTTTCATCAGAACACGAGATATTAGTAGGGATAGTTGGTTCAACAATTCCCTCTTCCCCTGTGTCATTTCTGCAGGTTACTTCCTGAACAGCTTGAATCAATAATGTGGATCTGCTTTCATTGTTGGATTCTGAAGCTAGAATTTTTGCTGCTTCCTCTTTAAGACTTTGAATCATTATTGCAGGAAGTCTATTGTTCCTCACTATTACACGTCTTTGGTCTGCAATTCTTTGTTCTGTAACGAAAGAGTAGTTAGGAAAATTCTCCACGAACAACTTGTGCAAATCTTTCCTATATGTTGTGAGGTCTCTCTCCAAGTTTGTAACAATAAAGTAGGAGCGCATTATGAATTTGTTCATCTCATCAGTCCATTTTAAGCGCTGCCTCAGTTTGCCTGCCTTAGTGGTCAGTTTTTATTATTATTATTGTTATTATTATTATTATTTTATTATTATTATTATTATTATTATTATTATTATTATTATTACGCTTGCTCTCACATATTTAAATCATTTATCAACTACACTGATATTTTATTTCATACATTTCCCCCAAGGGATTTATTTATTTCACATAACTATTTTATACTTCTTATTCAAACATCCCTATTCTTTCTTCCTCATGTGGATTGTACGCAAATCTTCCCCAACACATAACATAATGAAATGGTTACTCACATGATTTTACGGTCATCGACCGAATTCTCCAGCGATGTTTCATTTTTGCCCACTCACTGCATTTAAGCCATCTTCATTGATACCATTTCACACAATTACACTTCTTTAAACACATACACATTATTTACCTTAAACACTGGTAACATATTGAATACCATTTTTGTATTCATTTATCATACACAAATAAATTCACTAAAATTATTACACTCAAACAAATTTCACTATATTTACTTTACACTGCTTTTAATCACTTAGGCTCTGATTTTGCCTTACACACGTGATTTCTTTCTTCCCCGTTTCCAAGGGTGACACTCTTATACGTCGGCTCCCTAACCTGGTAAGATGATGAAAGTCTCGATCAACCTACCCCTCCCTGGAACGGTTATTCTTCAGATCCGGTTTCTGACTATCGGCTTCTATTTTTACTAGCTCGATGTCGTTTCTTCCTAGACACTATTTAGATTGTCTAGCTAAAGTCTGTCCTGTGTATGGCCTCTCGAATACTTTATCGGTGACCTAATGATTCCCTAGCATTTACTGCTATTCCTTCAATTCGTAGCTTATTGCTTTTTACTGTTCGTTTGTCTCCTTTAGACAACGCCTGGGATTAAATTCTCAATTCTTATTGGTCTGCGCTCTAGTTCCTATCTTTTCGGCACACTAGGCGTTACTTATTTCGTCCGACCCTGATCGGGTTCCTTAACTTTGATAGAAATGTTTGTTTCACTTCCGTTGGTACTTCGAAATGTTACGATACTTTATGTCCTTTAACTGAATTATTATTCGAAGACCTATCGCCTGTTCTTTCATCAAGTTCGCAGCCTAACTTTGACTGTAATACTGAACTTGCGCTATAAAGACTGATGCTTACTGAAATAAATCTTGTACTAGGATTTTACTATGTCTTCACACGGCGATACTAATGACGATACTTCTCGGCCACGCCCATACGGGGTGCTCGTTGGTGATACAACGTATCACGACCTCTCAAGGTCTGGTAAATACTGCATGATTAGCCTGGCTCTGCCAGGGCTTTTATACAAATCGGCTACAAAAAGATAAAGTCCTTGTCTTCTTCATAACTAACTTTTGAAGCAATAGTCGCATACTTTTGAAACGTATATCTCTGGAAAGCTCGTTTTCTAAACGTAAACTGACTTCTTTGCACATGAAAATCGATCGTTCAATTCTAAGATATTAAATAAAATTTGATCTTCAGATAGGTGGGTGTTGAGGTTTATTTTCAATCCCTACCCTCTCTGGTCTCGGGGAACTTCTGACTACGTCATGCTGTGTTTGCACTTTTTCCTGTGCAATTATTATAACCCTTTTCCCCACACAAAAATCTCTATTCCAAAATGATTCACAATGATGTATTTCTTTTGTTAATTATATTCTCGCAAATGGCTTAAATCTAATCATTCCTCTTCTTGCACAACTGCGAGGATGCCATTTTATTGCTGCGTAAGATCAATTTCCGAAACCTCTTCTTGCTTACACACAGCGGAAAGTTTTTATCGTTCTATTAATGGTTATGATCGGCTCCCTATCGGTGCGTCACGCATGATATCATTTCCTGGGGCCACCTGGACTCTTATTATTACGCCACGTTGTACCAGTCCTCTTGCCTAAAATATTTCTAAGTCATTCTAAAGACTATATATTTCCTCCCTTCTTTTACCAATAAATGATGGATTCGGCGCTTGAACCAACAGCACATGGGTTCACTATAAGTGTTTTTGCGTTTTCATTTCTTCCAACAATCTCCATTCAGTTACTGAGGTGAAAGTTTACGAGCTAGCTAGGGGCGAGTCTATCACCCCAGTTACAGCTTAGTTAGCGGACAAGCTTATTGCCATAAATACAGCCAGCAGCAAACTGTCGAGTCTTGTTGAGTTAAAAACTTTAGAGAAGAGTGGTTTTGTTTGGATTTTCCCTGGAAGTGCAACTCGGCTTTTCTTCATTTCGCCTGTAAACTTGTCGTTCCGCAAAATTCACAGTCTAGTTAAGATTGGACGGAAGGGGGATGTGTTTCATGCACCTCGCCATTCTTAAATTACGTCTGACAAGAATTTATTGCACATGCATCTCCGTGATAATATAATTAATAGTCCAGTCAGTGATTTTAACCCATCATTCCGAGACGTAAAACGGATATTGTCTTTGTTCATTGACATTGGAAAAAAGCGCTTATCACGTAATGCATTCATAACTGTTCCCGGACGATGCCGGGTCGGGTTGCTAGTTATGATATAAGTTGGCATTCAGACGAATGTGTAGGAATGCTATTTAGGTCAAGATGAGTCTAGCAGGCAGTCGTCGGTTCGGTGTGAAGGGGTCATTTCATAATGATTAGGGAGCCCTAAAAGTTATTGTAACACGTTTTGACTGCACAATTCACTGATTATGTAATAATCGCAGTCCAACCACACTTTGTGTAGATCAGGGAGTACATTTGAAATCCACAACTGATTGCACAGCACAAGAGTCATTGTCCACAGGCTGGAAATAGTATAAGAGTAGTAAATACCATTGTAATGTTTTTTGAGGTTTTACCACAATGGGTGGGTGTTATCGCAGTTGTGAGGTACAATTGTGTACTACCTAAGCTAGCGACAAGCACGTTTCTTTTGTTGTTTGCTGAGTTACTGACCGATGGTGCATTCTTGGAATGCACGGTACCTGAGATTATAATTTTGAATGCTTTTGCACGTTCTTTCCTTCCTTTTTGTCAAACACCAACAGTAATCATTTGTTTTCTCCTTTATGTGCAAATCTCTTATATTTTGTATGAGTCTGTTCCAGATATATATTCTGTGACCCACCTAGCGTCATATAACAACGAATCTCTGAAGCTCTTCAACTCTTCCTCGCGCAAGAGGAATTCCATATCCAGTTGGCTACCAGATACTGTTGTCAACTCTTTGAAGACCAGCTTAGCAAAAGAAGATTATTTTCTTTCTTTAAAGTTGGCAATGTTTATATGTTCTCCTTTTGTCTCCTACCCCCCACTCTTTTCCCCTTCCGTGGTCTCTCCGTGCTCCGTTGAGCAGCTCTCACTTCTCAGTCTGCAGTTGACTCGATCAGTCAAAGCTCCGCTCGAGCTTGCTTCTTCAAACCAAGAGGCACACCCTCTTCTACGCCATGTTGGCTAAGTAATCATCATCGAAATCTTCGACTTCAACATGAAATCAAGATAAGTACCATTTTTAAAGTTTTAACCTCATCTTCATGGTTTTAACTTCCAAGTGCTTTTAATTATAATTTATAGACAGTGTGAAATTATTTACTTTGGGGCAAATATCATTCCTCGTGGGATTTGCCATGTTGAGCTTTTGCTTATGAGCCAACCTTACTAAAAAAGAGCTTTTCTTAAGCTATTCAAAGAGAAATACTCTCGCTACGTGGGATATTATCTAATACCCGCTGTCTATAATTATAAAGCCAGTTCCTCCGTTGGATTTTCTCAACCCCATTTTTCTGCTAAGGTCGTTCTGGAACCTTCGAGATCTTGTTCTCTATCTGCGAGTCTTGCCGTCAAGTATTGTTCACGCACTTGTGAAAATGCTAGTTAAAATGAGGAATCTTCCTTACAAATTTTTGCAATAGCTAACTTTCCTCCACCGCTGGAACCTCTGGAACATTCTATGATGCATTTAATTGTAAATCACAACTTTTTCAAGAAATAGACTTTCACCTATATAGTGCAATCAGTTATTTCCAAAATTGCAATAACTTTTTTTCTCATAAACTTCAGTGTTTCTATAGTGAACTTTGCATCCATCTTCATAGACTACAGTGATAAACAGTGCTTGCTCCACGTTTCTACCGCGTCGCGATCGTCCGGTTATATTAAATACGGCCATGAACATTGATCCTATATCCCAATGATCTTTCCTCAACCTTCTACTAACAACCATTATTTATAAAATTGTAACTTTCTATAAGGTGTCACCCACGAAGTGCCCTTCCAACTTTGCTAGTTTAACATTAATTAAATTCTGTATAATTGCTTGTGTGATACAAGTTTTAAATCACATTGTTCCTTTCCTATAATCAGGAAAACAATTCCTTAAACTCTTGAGAGAGTCATGTTCAGGTTTCACGAAATGGAAACTGCCCCATTTTGCTCGTGATTCCTAATTAAACATAGGAAGTCTAGAAACTTCCTTTTCACTTTCTCCAGGTTTCACAGTAAGTGACCTGTCCTCCTTTGTATAATTCTCATATACTAATTCTGTATAAATATAAGAAGTTGTAGGAACTTCTATCTTGTTTTTCACGTTGTTATTATCGTCATTTTCAAAATTGTCATTTTTTCTAGAACATTCTCTAAAGAATTTCTTAAAGTGCACTTTTTGTACTCCAATTCACGTTCAAGCTTTAATTATTTCATTGTTTATTGGTTTAAATCTTATAAAGATTTTAGAAACATGTAAGGTTTGAAACCTTGTAAATTGTCAATTGCCTGGAGCAACCGTTTAATGTTGAGAGGTCTGCGACCCTATTTGTTAAAAAGTTCAAATGAACTATGTTTATTAAAATTATATTGCATAATTGTTAATTTCCTCAAACTTTTTCTAATTGTAAAATAAACAAATCTTTTCCCTTCGCTTTTTCATTTTCGAATATAAAGTTTAGGCAAAATCCTGTCTTCCTTGACTCTCCTCACTCAATGATATTAAAATCATTAATAGAGCTTTCACCATTTGTTGCATTTGAGCAAGAACTCTTAATTTTCACCTTACTAAAGTTCTTCTTAGCGTTAATAGCTAATTCTAATTGGCCAGTAAGGCAAGTAAAGTTCGCTAAGCCAACTACCTGCTTGTGGAGACCCTCTCCGAAAACTTATGGTCAGTTTTCTAAAAGATAAGTGTTTCCTTTTGTCTAAACTTTTAGCCGGCTCCTCGCTGAGTAAAAGCTTAGCCATTTTTCAATGCAACCATTGGTTCATTTACCAAGATTACCCAATAAGGCATAATCTTTTATCATATTCCTTCTTAGAGACACTTGGTCGCCCTTACAGGAACTCCATAATTTTGGAAATTGAAAATACCAAACCTGAGTTAAGTCATTGGCATTCTTTGAATTACTTTGTAAAACCTAATTTCTTTGAGAAGACATACAGTAAATTTGTTCCTCTCAGTCTTGCCAGACCATCACCCTTCCCCATAGTACTTTTATACATGCTTGGGAGGAAATATACTAAAGCCCCTCTCTTGCAAACCGCCCAAGTCTTAGCTGCGGTTCCCGTCAGCTTAGACCAAGCTCGTACCCACTTTAGGTATCCGAGCACAGATTTGCGGTGGCAACTGCTTCTAAGGGTATTTAAATCTCAACTTATTAATTTTGTGGGACTCTCCTCCTATTTTTCTATCCTTCTTTTCCAATCCCAAATCTACTTCCTTCTCTTAATCATCTTCCCTTGGTGGGTGGGTTATTCCTCATCCTATAATCTACCCAACCGACAGTGAATCACGGGTCATGTGTTATTTATTGGGTGCTGATGAATATTTGGAAATAATGTTTTTCTTCCAATCATTGAAGGTGAGGTTGGATGTCTATTTACACCAACTTTTCACACTTTACGAGTTTAAGATGGTCACTAAACAAATACAGGAAACCGATAGGACTAAAATGATACAAATAAAACCTTACTCTAATAATCAAGTGCCAGGATTTTCTCTCTAAACACAAACCTAAATGAATTAATAGGCAGTATTTTCTTAAACATGATTAAACCTCTAAACGTAATGAAACCTTGTTGACCAATGACTAGTTATTGCTCTGCTTCGACTTCTTAAACACAATTATTGGTTTTCCCATTTGAGAGACGACGTTCGGTTAACCACATGTTTAAACATGGTAGTTAACTCGACAACGCAACGCTAGTCATGATCTACTTCATGCAGTTGCCAACGTAATTTTCACTCTCCCATACACCCATGACCATACTTCACAAACAGTGGAGGTGCGTGTAGGCAGGTCAGTGACGCCAATTGCGAAATTTTGAAGGGTCATTTTGTTACACATTTGTGTTGTAAACTAGATTAGTTTATTTTTCGCTTTAATGATAGGAATAGAATGTGCTTAGCTCTAGTTTTGGAATAAATTTTGGAATAAACGTCTCTCGTTTATATCGTTGCTAAACTTCACGTCAACTAGGAATTAGCTTAAGTCACTGTAACGTTAAATGTTAGAGATGGCACCATCACAGCATAGTCTTTAAACCAGTGGTTCTTAACCGGTGGTCCGCGGGCCACAGGTGGTCCGCGAGTGCCTCGGGTGTGGTCCGCGGAAGAAAAGGGCCCACCAGCACGTATAAAAAAAGTGGCCAATAAATGGGGATTTCGAAAACGATGTGCGTTGAACGAGAATCGTCCGAATGTATTCGCGACGATGACTATCAGATTTTGAATTTAAATATCTTTAAAATAAGTGTTATTGAGGAAAGACTACAACAGATTTGGTGTATTGGGGGAGGAGGGGCGTTGGGGGTGTGGGAGGAGGTGCGAGGGGGGGGGGGGGCGTACATGATTCAATTTCTGGCTGAGTGGTCCGCAGACTTGTATGGGTTCAGAACCACTGCTTTAAACTTATTGTGGTGTAAATGTAACGGAATCTTTGCATTGTAAGCAAGTAAATATCTTTCCTTGCTGTAAATTCGTGCCTGTATTATTACTATTATTGCAATCTCCAAAGTAATTGTGTAGAGATGAATTACGTGTCTTTCTCTTAGCCTTGCTTTTTGACTTTATTATCTGTTAGTAGGACTTCAAAAGGTTTAATTTTTAGGATATTTTGTACGGAGATGAGTAAATTCATGTTAGGATTAATTAGCACGGACTAGCCGTTTTCACCTCTCCGAAGTAGGTTAGGGGTCTGCCACTTTTTAAATAAAATAAGTGTGATTTACATGTAAGCCTGGCCTCTTTATTGTATGTTTGTGTCTGTATTCTTCTGGACTGGTAGTTTTGATCTCTCATCATACCCGACACGCCCGAGTTACGTTTCCTTGTGCACCCCAGTCCATGTGTACATTCCATCTCGTTCTATATGTCTTCTCGTTGCAGGAGGATTTCGAGAGGGTCATTTAAGGCCAATGGCTCCCCGAAATCCTCGTCAAACGGGCACACAATGTAGAGATGAAACGATTAGTTCAGGACAGAGAGGCATGGACACCTGGATCAAACCAGTAAAAAGACTGAAGACTCAAACAACAGGCTATATGATCTTTACAGAATGATTAGTTTTTAAATTGTTAAATAATTTAGTGTCAAAACTCAGCAAATTTTCTAGGTTTGTTCCGTTTCTTGTGTGGGGTTTTGCCTAAAACACCAAGCTGGCTCATCAGTAAAGAGGCGCAGGTGCGCTGCATAAAAAGGGAGGTAGCGCGCAGTTCGCTGCTCCTGTGGGGGTCTGGGCACGGGCACCAAGAGCCCGCTGATGAGCCAGCTTGGTGTCCAAGGCGAAACCCCACACAAGACACGGCACAAACCTAGAAAATTTGCCCAGTCTTAATTCACTGGCCGTGAAAGCCAATACACCATCAATTTAGTGTCAGGTAATATAGAAAGTTTCGATTTCAAATTCCCTGTGGATTGATGAAAACCGTATCCCTGTGTATTAAGTGACTCGGGCTACTTCAGACTGTTTTTATCAGTGACTTAGTTTGACTTATGTCCTTTTAAGCTCCTCCAAGGAGCAAAGTGCTTCCACAAGAGCTTTCCAGCGAACTCTGTTGACAGCAGTCTTCTTCACCCCGTTCCAGGACCACCCAATGGTGGAAAGTTCTTCTCCAGGTTTTCTTTGGTCTTCCTCTTTCCCGGCTGCCTTTTGGTTTCCAATCCAAAGCTTGCCTCGGGATTTGCGTTGGGCTCCTTCTTAGGGTGTGGCCTGTCCATCTCCATTTTCTTCTTTTGATCCGGGTAGAATGCGATTAATTTTGAAAGGATTGTTAGTGCCAATAAAGAGATCCAACACACTTGCTACAATACGCGAGTTGTCTTTCTATAAAAGTTGTTTTATAAGCAACTAGCTGAAGTACCCGTGCTTCGCTACGCGTCATGAATAAATTAAAATGTGAAAGTGACAGATAAAACAGGGGATAGGCGAGGTGCTGCGCAGAGGGCGATTAAGGATGGAACATTTTGTCCAACTACACCGTTCGGCGTTGACCGTGTTTTATAGCACAAATTTAGGTTTTACTCGCTAACCGTTGGAGATACCTTTCGGATAGAAAATGTAATTTTAAACCTCGTATATGCCATCAAAAGTTTGCTATTTCTTAGCGTTCACTTTTTATTTGAAATGGAAATATGAAAGTTTGAAACCAAATGGTGTAGTTACGTCACTAAAATGGTCGCCATAGTGCAAAGTATTGAAATCAAAAGTAGCCTATACGTTAACCAGGTAAATCAGCTACTTCCATGTAAAATTCATGTAAGTCGGACCAGTGGTTCTTGCGTGATTGAGTAATACACAGACACACGCCATCACATTTTTAGCCTCGCTTCGCTCGCGTCATAGTCGTGTCATATTGTTATTCAATGACATGCAGGTTTAACCCCATTAACACCCCTTTAGAACCTGAATATCCAAAAATCCCTCCTTAGTAGACTTTTTCGACACACAACAAACATATCCCCTTCTTCTAACTTCAATAGTTTTGATTGGTCGATGAGAGTGAACATCCAGAAATCCTTCCTTAGTGGACGTTTTTCTTCCAGAATATCACCCCTCCCCATAAATTGGATTTATGAAAAAAAAAAGACGGTCGAACACCTACTTATTTTAATTATTTATTCATTTATTTATTTTTAAGCTAATTGGAACTCGGAGAATATCAAACTCCTCGTCTATGTCGTTAGGAATCTTTCAACCCCCACTTTTCATCCCTTTCACCTCATAATATACATCACATCGAAAAACCATTAGACATGTGCCAGCTTATTTTAAATGATTAGTATATATGCCAAGTATCACATCCCCAAATGAAACCACTCATGAGAAACTGTTATTCAATGAAATGCACGTTTACCCCCTTAACACCTCATTAGAACCTGAATATCCAAAACTCTTTCCTTAGTGGACGTTTTCGACATACAACGAACTTATCCCCAAAATTTCATGTTTCTAACTTCAATAATTTTGGCTGGACGATGATGAGTGAGTGAGTCAGTCAGGACATTTTCTTTCATTAATTTTTGAGAATTTCACCCCTCCCCAAGAACCCCATAAATTGGATTTTTGAAAAAAAAAAACGGTCGAACACCTATTTATTTATTTAAAGCTGTTTTCCCCCTGAGTTTGATGAGTGAGTTAGTAAGTCAATCAGTTAGGACACTTTCTTTCCTGTTTCCCCCCCCCCTAATTTCACTCCTCCCCATGGGCCCCTTAAAGTGGATTTATGAAGAAATGGTCGAACACCTATTTACTTATTTTTAAGCTGCTTTATCCGCTGCATTTCAAACTTATCGCGTATGTTGAATACGAGATACAGTACACGCTCCGTTAAGAATCCTTCAACCCCCACTTTTCTCCCCTTTCACCTCATAATATACACCATATCGATAAACCCTTAGACATATGTCTACTTATTTTGAATGCTTAGTTTGTATGCCGAATATCACATCCCCAAATGAAACAACTCGTGAGATATTGTTATTCAATGAAATGCAAGTTTAACCCCCTTAACACCCCTTCAGAACATGAATATCCAAAAATCCATCCTTAGTGGACTTTTTCGACCTACAGCGAACATATCCCCAAAATTTCAAGTTTCTAACTGCAATAGGTTTGCTGGGGGATGATGAGTGAATATCCAAAATTATTTCCTTAGTGGACTTCTTTCCCCAAAATTTCATCCCTCCCCTTGAGCCCCTTAAATTGGATTATGAAAAAACGATCGAACACCTATTTACTACTTTTTCAATCTGATTTTTCTCCCTGAGATTCTTACTTTTTGCCTCTGTCTTTTAAGAGATACTTGCTCCGTTAAGAATCCTTCAACACTCACTTTTCACACATACACCTCATAATATACACCACATCGAAAAACCCTCAGACATGTGTCTTCTTATTCTTAATGATGAGTTTATATGCCTAGTATCCCATCCCAAAGAAAACCAATCGGGAGATATTGTTATTCAATTAAATGCAAGTCTACCCCCTTAACACCACTTGAGAACCTGAATATCCAAAATTCCTTCCTTAGTGGACGTTTTCGACATACAACGAACATAGCCCCTTAATGCCATGTTTCTAACTTCAATAATTTTGGCTGGGGGATGATGAGTGAGTAAATCAGGACATTTTCTTCCAATTATTTTTCAGAATTTCACTCCCTCTCATGAACCCCTTAAATTGGATTCATGAAAAAAAAAACGGTCGAACACCTATTTACTTATTTTTGATCTGTTCTTCCTCCCTGATTTTGATGAGTGAGTGAGTTAGGACACTTTCTTTCCTGTTTTTTCCCCCAGAATTTGACCCCTCTCCAAGGGCCCCTTAAATTGGATTAATGAAAAAACGGTCGAACACCTATTTACTTAATTTTAAGCTGTTTTTTCCCGCCGAATTTCAAACTTCTCGCCTATGTCGTTTAAGAGATACACGCTCCGTTAAGAATCCCTCAACCCCTAATTTTCACCCCTTTCACCTCGTAATATACACCACATCGATAAACCCTTAGACATATGTCTGATTCTTTTAATGATTAGCTTATATACCGAATATCACATCCCCAAAGAAACAACTCATGAGATATCGTTATTCAATGAAATGCACGTTTACCCCCTTAACACCTCTTTAAAACCCGAATAACAAAAATCATTCATTAGTTGACGTTTTCGATATACAGCGAACATATTCCCAAAATGTCATGTTTCTAACTTTAATAGATTTCGCTGGGCGTGATGAGTGAGTGAGTCAGACAGGACATTTTCTTTAAATTATTTTTACCAGAATCTCACCCCTCCCCATGGGCCCCTTAAATTGGATTGATGAAAAAATGCTTGAACACCTATTAACTTATTTTTTAAGCTGTCTTCTTCCCCTGAGTTTGATGAGAGTGAGTTAGTCAGTCAGTTAGGACACTTTGTCTCCTTTTTCCCCCCAGAATTTCACCCCACCCCATTGGCTCCTTAAATTAATTTATGAAAAAACGGTGGAACAACGATTTACTTATTTTTAAGCTGATTTTTTTTCCGCTGAGTTTCAAATTTCTCGCCTATGTCGTTTAGGAGATAGGCCTACACGCTTCGTTAGGAATCCTTCAACCCCCAAATTTCACCCCTTTCACCTCATAATAATACACCACATCGAAAAACCCTTAGACACATGTCTGCTTATTTTTAATGATTAGTTTATATGCCGAGTATCACATCCACAAATGAAACCACTCGTGAGATATTGTTATTCAATAAAATGCAGGTTTAACCCCCTTAAGACCCCTTTAGAACCTGAATATTAAAAAATCCTCCCTTAGTGTATGGTTTTGACATACAACGAACACATCTCGAAAATGACATGTTTCCAACTTAAATATTTTTGGCTGGGCGATGATGAGTGGGTGAGTGAGTCAGGACATTTTCTTTCAATTTTTTTCTTCAGAATTTCACCCCTCCCGATGAGCCCCTTAAATTTGGTTTATCAAAAAAACTGTCGAACTCATATAAGTTATACTTATTTTTAAGCAGTTTTTCCCCCTGCGTTTGAAGAGTGAGTGAGTCAATCGGTTAGGACACTTTCTTTCCTGTTTTTTTTTACCCAGAATTTCACCCCTCCCCATAGGTCCCTTAAATTGGATTTATGAAAAAACGGTCAAACACCTATTTACTTATTTTTATGCTGATTTTTTCCCGATGAGTTTCAAACTCCTCGCCTTTGTCGTTTATGAGATACAGGCTCCGTTAGGAATCTTTCAACCCCCACTTTTCACCCCTTTCACCTCATAATATACACCACATCGAAAAACCCTCAGACACGTGTCTTCTTATTTTTAATGATGAGTTTATATGCCGAGTATCACATCCCCCAATGAAACCAATCGGGAGATATTGCTATTCAATGAAACGCAGGTCTACCCCCTTAACACCTCTTTAGAACCTGAATATCCAAAAATCCTTTCTTAGTGGGCGTTTGCGGCCCTTGAGTAAGCTGCATACCAAATTTCATTCCAATTCGTTGTGTGGGTTCTGAGATTTCGTGATGAATGTGTGAGTGAGTGAGTGCGTGAGTGAGTGGTATTTGACAAATATCTAGTAGATAGTGTCAAGTCTTTGTTATGCTATACTCGGTTGACAGTGCTGTGTGAGCAGTTGAGTAACTAACGGGATTTCAAGTAAAGATTCTCATTTTCTATACCGGTAGTGCAGAGAGCAACTTGAATCCAGTCGGCCGTGTCTCGACTTGAGCTATGTTGCCATGGAAACTATCTGCGTTGCCATTCCTTCATGAGTATATTTTATGATTTGATTAGCCTGTGATTGGGTGCAAAAGGGCCGAAATCAGAAGAATGAGAAAGACTATCGAAAATTCATGCAGCCAGCGGTTCCTTCTGGGTCCTAAACTATGAGTATGCAAAATTTGGTTGAGATTGGTGAAACGGTGTAGATTTGTATACGGAACAGACCCACCCACATACATACATTCATACATACATACATACAGACTTTCACTTTTATATATAAGATAATCTCCAGTGTCTGTAAAGTAACTTCTAATTCTATGTTACATTGTAGTACTGCAAATAATGTCCCTACTCCACATTACATTTGAAATCGTTCCACAATATAACTTTCAATTTGAGTGAGAAAATAACATTCACGGCATTTAGTATGCAACAAAAAGTAGAATGATTTGACAATACTAATAGAGATAAAAGAAAGGGGGTTTCACTTCACCAAGATGACGTCAGAGAGCAACAGCTGGCAGTGACATGGTTCGCACATGTCGCTTTCAGAAGTTGTATGCACAAATACATACAAATCTAGATTGTTCACCATTCGTGCGAGAATATTAACTCACTGGATAGGCAGACCTTTCTTTCTCCAGCACGTGCTCTTGACAAACGGTAGCTCTAAAGAAGTTCTCCTGACGTTTGAGATTGGGAGAAGTCCTCAATGCAATAAACTCAACTCTCACGATGCTGTTTAAATAAACGCTATACCTGAAGTTGTCTACAACTCAAACCTTCTCTTTACATTGTGATGTAGGACTAGCATTCTTGACTGTCACCATGGAGGTCTGGGTTGGATTTCTGGCTCTACCAAGAAATGTAATTCTGGTCCTAGAGCTGGAATGCATTCACTCTGGCTCGCGGGGCAAAACTTAGAAAAGCTGGTTCAATTCGCAACTCAGCCATCCTAGAAATGATTTTCTATTGTTTCCCCACTTCTACTTCAGGCAAATGCCGAGATGGTGTCTAAATTAAGGCCATAGCTACTTCCTACCCAAATCCTAAATTTCAATCATAAATACACACACTAGTACAGATATCACAATATTACAGGTTATCAGACAGATTTCACACACTCAGGCCTGCTTGACCACGATGTAGCAAAACCCCTAAACCAATCATCATCAACAACAACATAAACTTCTGTCCATTCGTACCTACATCATGACTGCGATAGGGAACAGCAGCAAGTCCGGAGATTGGTGTTTCGAATCCCGGCGCTGGCGCCGACAGCAACTATGCTTAGTGTGGATATTCTTCCAAAATATTAAACGTTTCCTCCAAGAAAATGCAGGGATAGTACCTTATTTCAAGTTTAAGGGCATCTATCATAATCCTAGACCCTAATAATTACAGTTACACACACCACACAAACACTGATTTACGGAGCTGATCACCAAGATGTCCCAAGATGTCGATCCAGAAGACCACTTGAAAACTACTTTCCTAAGGGTTAATGGGTGGGAAAGAGATTGCCAAGGCTTTAGACGCCAGAGTGCCGGAATTCTACTCCGGAGAGTTCTGTCAATTTATAACATAACGTCGCATTTGAACACACATGTCATCGAACTGGGCCGAGTTCGAACCCAACTCGGAATCTTAGGTATTGAATGCCAACACTTTACAGATTGCGTCGCTCAGCCCAAGAACCGAGGAGAGTTGTTGTTGATTCATTTAAGGGCATATGTGTTGCTATAACTCGCCACAAATACAACCTGAAAGCCTGACGGGTCCTTTTTGTCAAGAACGCTCTAATACCTTCGTTGCATGACTCTGAGCTTCCCTTCTTCTTAACTCTGCAGTAATCGCGCCATGTTTGGTATCGTTAGTAGTCGCTGCGGACTAGTCCAGATAGCGATAAATATGGATTTATAAGTAAAATAGCAGTAGTGCCCGGCTTCGCCCGGTGGATTTATTTGTTTTATGGATGATAATGAATACTACTACTACAGAACTGGAGCGCTCAAGGATACGGATCGGAACGCACCAACGCTTATTGCAGCTGATAACCTCAGTACACTGCACCAACACCATCGCCCTTATTCAGAGGCATACTATTGTCATAATGATCACTGTTTTAAGGGGCCTAAAAAATCTTTTTGCACTAATTACTCCCCGTGACTGAAATTTATAAGCAGCTCGCAATTCTGCACCAGAACACTGGTAGGGGCGACGTGATGCAGCCAGGCAACAATAGACTTAGGTATTATTATAGCTCTCCGGGAGCGCTTGTCCTTCCGACTTAATGAACAACAAGAAGTTCCGTGACGAACTATACAGCCTACTTTTCATGCCAATGATTATTCTACAGTATATGCACCTATCTAGAATAATGACGAAATTAAGTTGCTAATATCGAAATTTCTAATTAGTTCGAAATACTGTATACCTGGCATAATGTAGCCTAATAGGGCACCACAGTTGGCAGCCCTGATGACTGAATATTTTCTTAGTTCCATCTCTTAAGGTACAGAATACAAAACTTGGTTGAAGTCCAATGAATAGCATGGACGTTACATGCAGTTAAACATTGGATCTAACAGCGCGCGTAAAATCATGTTGGCAACAATGTCATGCATGTATTGGTCAGAAATAATCTGAAATAATATGATTTATTGTTGTGCCAATTTTGAATGAAATCCATTAGTTAGTATAGAAGTTACATGCATTTTAAAATTTTTAAAATTGGACCTATCAGCAGGCTTAGAATCATGTTGGCAGCACTGACGTATATTAGTTACTCCAAATTCATCTAGATTGCCAGGTACTATACGTGTGCAAAGTTTAGAGCTATTGGCTTGCATACTTTCTGATATATTGATATTAGGGTAACAAAAATAGGGACAGTACATATTAACAGTTGGCAGCCCTGGTTGCTCTTAAGAATACGCATAGTCATATCTGTTATGGTACACATAGCACATACGAAATTTGGTTCAAATCCAAATGAGAGTATGGAAGTTGCATGTATTTAAATTTGGACTTGTCAGCAGGCTTAGAATCATGTTGGTAGCACTGACGTATATAAGTTACTCCAAATTAATATAGAATGTCAGGTACTATACGTGTGTATAGTTTAAAGCCGTCGGCTTGCATACTTTCTGATATATTGGTTTTTGGATAAAATAAATTAGGAGCATTTATTAACAGTTGGCAGCCCTGGTGGTTCGTAAGAATACGCTCAGTCATATCTGGTTATGTACATATACAACATACGAAATTTGGTTGAATTCCAATTGATAGTGTAGAAGTTATATGCATTTAAACATTGGACCTATCAGCAGGCTTATAATCATTTTGGCAACACTGCCATGTATGGACTCCTGGAAATTAAACTGCAATATTATTATCTATACGTGTGCCAATTTTGAAATAGCTCCCATTCACATCTTCCAAGATATACATCATGGAGCTCAAATTTCAATTGCGATTTTTTAGCAGTTGGTAGCACTGACATCATTTTCAAATATGGCCGTGAGATATTCAGGTATAGATCTTTTATCCTACCAAATTTTGTTTCGATTGCTCCAGCCGTTTAGGAGTTGATAGGGGGACACACACACACAGCCAGACAGACAGAAGGACAGACAAACAGGAGGACAGACAGACAGACACACATTTGCCCGATCGCATAAGTCTACTTTTTCCTCATTTTTGCAAAATGTGAAAAGTAGGCTAAAATCAATCTTCAAGGTTATCTGAGAGGTGTAGTCTAATGCTACATACTCTAAATTATTCCTCTTGAATCTGGCTATCATATACAAAAACAAGAAGTTCCGTTAAGAACTATACAGCCTACTTTTCATGCCAATGATTATTCTACAGAATATGAACCTATCTAGAATAATGACGAAATTAAGTTGGTAATATCGAAATATCTAATTAGTTCAAAATATACCTGGTATAATGTAGCCTAATAGAGCACTACAGTTGGCAGCCCTGGTGACTGAATATATTCTTAGTTCCATCTCTTAAGGTACAGAATACAAAATTTGGTTGAAGTCCAATGGACGTAACATGCCGTTAGACACTGGATATATCTGCAGGCGTAAAAGCATGTTGCCAACAATACCATGCGCGTGCTGGTCAGGAATAATCTGAAATATTATGATATCTTGTTGTGCCAATTTTGGATGAAATCCATTTGTTAGTATAGAAGTTACATGTATTTTAAAATTTGACATATCAGCAGGCATAGAATCATGTTGTCAGCACTGCCTTGTATTAATTACTCCAAATTAATCTAGAATGTCAGGTGCTATACATGTGCAAAGTATAGAGCTGTTGGCTTGCATACTTTCTGATATATTGATATTAGGGTAAAAAATATAGACAGCATTTATTAACAGTTGGCAGCCCTGATTGCACTGAAGAATACTTATAGTCATATCTGATATGTTACACATAGCACATGCGAAATTTGGTTGAAATCCTACTGATAGTATAGAAGTTACATGTATTTAAAAATTGGCCTTATCAGCAGGCTTAGAATCATGTTGGTAGAACTGACGTATATAAGTTACTCCAAAATTAATCAAACATGTCAGGTACTATACGTGTGCATAGTTTAAAGCTGTCGGCTTGCACACATTCTGATATATTGGTATTTGGATAAAAAAAAATAGAGAGAGCAATTATTAACAGTTGGCAGCCCTGGTGGCTCCTAAGAATACGCTCAGTCATATCTGTTTATGTACAGATATTACATACAAAATTTGGTTGAAATCCAGTTGATAGTGTAGAAGTTATATGCATTTAAACATTGGACCTATCAGAAGGCTTAAAATTATTTTGGCAACACTGCCATGGTTGGCCTCCTGGAAATTAAACTGAAATAGTAATATCTACATGTGTGCCAATTTTGGAATAGCTCCTATGCATACCTTGCAGGATATCCAACATGGAGCTCAAATTTCTAGTGTATTTTTTCAGCAGTTGGTAGCACTGACATCATTTTCAAATATGGACGTGAGCTATTCCGGTGCACATCTTTACTCATACTAAATTTGGTTTTGATCGCTGCAGCCGTTTAGGAGTTGATAGGGGGGGGACACACACACAGCTAGACAGACAGACAGACAGAAGGACAGACAGACAGACAGACAGACAGACAGACAGACAGACAGACAGACACACATTTGCCCGATCTCATAAGACTACTTTTTCCTCATTTTTGCAAAATGTGAAAAGTAGGCTAATAATTTTTAGCCTACTTTGCACATTTTGCAAAAATGGGGAAAAAGTAGACTTATGAGATCGATCCGGGAAAATGTGTGTCTGTCTGTTTGTCCTTCTGTCTGCCTGTCTGTCCTTCTGTCTGGTTGGCTGTGTGAGTGCCCCCCCCCCCCTATCAACTCCAAAACGGCTTCAGCAATCAAAACCAAATTTAGTATGAGTAAAGATGTGCACCGGAATATCTCACGTCCATATTTGAAAGTGCTACCAACTGCTGAAAAAACGCACTAGAAATTTGAGCTCCATGTTGGATATCTTGGAAGGTATGCATGGGAGCTATTCCAAAATTGGCACACATGTAGATAAGACTATTTCAGTTTAATTTCCAGGAGGCCAACCATGACAGTGTTGCCAAAATAATTTTAAGCCTTCTGATAGGTCCAATGTTTAAATGAATATAACTTCTACACTATCAATTGGATTTTAACCAAATTTTGTATGTAATATCTATACATAAACAGATATGACTGAGCGTATTCCTAAGAGCCACCAGGGCTGCCAACTGTTAATAATTGCTCTCTCTATTTATTTATTTTTATCCAGATACCAATATATCAGAAAGTATGCAAGCCAACAGCTTTAAACTATGTACACGTATATTCTGACATTTTAGATTAATTTGGAGTAACTTATATTCGTCAGTTCTACCAACATGATTATAAGCCTGCTAATAGTACCAATTTTTAAATACATGTAACTTCTATACTAGCAGTTGGATTTCAACCAAATTTCGTATGTGCTATGTGTACCATAACATATATGACTATAAGTATTGTTAAGAGCAATCAGGGCTGCCAACTGTTAATAAATGCTGTCTATATTGTTTTAACCTAATATCAATATATCAGAAAGTATGCAAGCCAACAACTCTATACTTTGCATACGTGTAGCACCTGACATTCTAGATTAATTTGGAGTAATTAATACAAGGCAGTGCTGCCAACATGATTCTATGCCTGCTGATATGTCCCATTTTAAAATACATGTAACTTCTATACTAACAAAAGGATTTCATCCAAAATTGGCACAACAAGATATCATAATATTTCAGATTATTTCTGACCAGCACACGCATGACATGGTTGGCAACATGCTTTTACGCGTGCTGATAGATCCAGTGTCGAACTGCATGTAACGTCCACTGGACTTCAACCAAATTTTGTATTCTGTACCTTAAGAGATGGAAGTAAAAATATATTCAGTCACCAGGGCTGCCAACTGTAGTGCTCTATTAGGCTGCATTATACCAGGTATATTTTGAACTAATTAGATATTTCGATATTACCAACTTAATTTCGTCATTATTCTAGATAGGTTCATATTCAGTAGAATAATCATTGGCATGAAAAGTAGGCTGTATAGTTCTTCACGGAACTTCTTGTTTGAATCCATCCGGTAGTTCCAGAGATTGGCGCGATTTAGCACACAAACTCTTCAGCTGTATTACATTAGTATAGATTATATTAGTATAGATAACTATAAAGTAGCACAGAAAAACAATGTATTACGACTATCTCGTGGTGTAGTGGCTAGCGTTCTTAGCTTTCGCCCCGGTGGTCTGGGTTCGATTCTCGGTTCTGCCAAGACATTTATAATCTGGTGTGAGGGCTGAAACGGGGTACACTCAGCCAGCCTCGTGAAGCGAAACTGAGAAGAGAAGGGTCTTTCCTACTCCGGCGATCATGGAAGTGGTTTTCCGTAGTTTCCCCACTTCTACTCCAGGCAAATGCTGGGATGGTTCCTAACTGAGTGCCACGGCCGCTTCTTTACGAATCTTATCCCCAATTTACAAATTCACACTAGTACAGGCAACACAATAACGCAGGTTACACAAATTCCACACACAAACAAATACACGGGGTTATATGACCACGATGTCACAGCCACTAAAGTGAGCAACTACAATGTCTTGCGTTTAAATTTTAATCTCCTAAGTACATAACTTTTATATCGCTTGTTTACTATCATTTGATAAATGCAGTACATTTGCATTTGTCTGTTGGCACAGGCTAGAGTAAAATGTGGCTATTCACCGATGTCTCAGTCTCATTCATGGCTGTGATTACATGGGAGCTACTGTACTGAGGTATGGGTGGTGCTTCGGGCACAACTAGTGCCTGTGTGTACTGTGAAAGCTTCTACTTGCAGGGTTGGTACTTCCGTACTGACTCAGTAAGGAAAGCAATGGCAAACTACTTCACTCCTCACCTTGCTTAGTACGCCTCATTCTAGTGCTCCTTTGAGTTTTTGTGGGTTTCAGTCCACATAACCTATAGTGGCACTTTTATTTGAGGATCCGATTAGACTCCGGACAGACTACCCAAGAGAGATACCTTTTATAAAGCTTTAAATTCTGTCCAATTCTACTGAAATTGCAAGTTCCTTAATCCGTTACACGTGTTTTAATATCATAGTTTAAAAAAGTGCTTCTAAATTTCAAGTGGAGTTTTTATTTGTTTTACTGCAGGCTGAACACCGGGAAGATGGATACATTTTCTTATCTGGTTCTAACAATGTTTGGAGGCACATGTTTATTCCACAGATCACCTTGACTATTTGTCCTATCGGCGACAATGCTCGCGCGGGACTGTCAGTCCGCAATTGTTGACCTTTCTACAACAGCTGCACTAGGCGTACTCCAAGTGAAACAAAGGAATAAAGTAATACTGCTGATTACAGGAAGGTTCACGGGCCATGTGATTCCTAAGTTCAAATAGCTTAAAAGAAAAGAGAAAAACATACTATGGTGCAAACTGTGAGTCCGTGTGCGACTAATTTCGGGTTACAGATTGTACGGTGATGCGCCATTGCCAATCCACCTGGATGAAAACTCGAGTAATACTGTATTTATTATTATATCTTCAAACGTTTACTGTCACTGCCTCTCATGGCACAATTGACATTCTCTCCATTGTTTAGGGTTTTTCGGATCTTCTCAAGACACAGGGGCGTCATGCTTAATAACTTAGTCATCAAGATGCTTGCCTCCAACCAATATGGACCAGGTTCGATTCCTGGTGAATATATGTAAGACTTTCGAGGTGAAATATCACGTCCGGTGATTCAGATTATACGTTAAGAAGGAATGCCGAGGCTTATGATTTTAACATTAACGGTAACGTTAAGAGTTTATACGGGTGGTAGCCGGGTTACAAGCCAAACTTTCTTCTCAGATGTGTTTCATTGCAAAATGGTGTCGTCTTCTTATATGATTTAGGCTACTCCTGGCGTGATGCTTATTAGTCTTTCAGGACTTGATTGCCGGTGGTCGAGATGGGAACTGTTCTTTGTTTACACGTGTCACAGTGTCAGCCTGCGTGGTTGACAGGTACAGTTGCGCGTGTACGATATGACTCAGCTCCAGTAGCGTCAGTCATCGTTCAACTGTCCGTGGTGACATGAGTTCCTGTGGCGTGCAATGCTGCTTTACTTATGTGCAGACGGCACTTCCCACACCCTGCTCGTCCCGCAAGGCCCATGTTGCCATAAACAGTAAACACTGGCGCAGCAAGGCTCAGTGGCAATCAAATCTTGGACGGCTAATACGTGGAATCACTCTTGAAGACCAATTTTTGTCAAGGTATAGATGTTAATGTAGTGGTCAGCTGAGTAGGCTGATGTTCTCAGAGTAAGGGGACGACGTCATAACCAGAAAATCGAGTCAAAGAAGACACACAACAAACGCACGTAAAACCTCAAAGGCTTAGCATATAATGGAGCGCAGATTGCCATCTCTGTAATGTGCGGGAAGACAATTGATTTTTCGTCAAGCGCAAGGAAATCTGTAAAATGTTTTTCATATCCTAAACTATTTCATTGTGTGAAAATATTTCTTTTATACATTATTCGATATTATACTGAGTGCAAATAATATGTAGGTACTGCATGAAAATTGAGCTTTTCTACAAATATCATCCTATGTAAGGTCTTCCTCTTCCTCTGGGGCCGGGGCAGATGACCTTGTAGTTCCGCCTGTCGAACACATAGAATAAGATGTGGTGGGCTGTATAACGAAATATATTTGACATTGTATATACATGATTAAACACGGTTTAAGTACAGTAGATATTACAGTATATGCGCTGACACCATGTCTTGTAACCACTGCTGCTACCTGCAAGCTAGTTGATGCTGCTCGACTCAGGTGAGAACAGGGGGTGTCAACCAGATAGGGATCATTTGGCACCATCGGTGTAGTAGCACGTGCCAGTCGTATGGAGCGCTGTATATCGTGTATATCGTGTTGCCAACATAAGCATGATACAACGTTGTAATTAAATTGCAAACATATCACTATATTTAGTCAATAAATATATACATAATTCCTAATTGACATTTCCTTGCAATTATCTTGCTCACAGACGATAATTACGGCACTTATCATTAAATAAACATTATTTCTACTGGGTTGGCGGCACTGACCATGCCATGGCGGCTCTGTTTATGTGTAGTATGTAATAATATTGGCCGTATACAAATAAGCTAAATAAGCTAATGTTGTGTTCTATCTCATCTTTCTTATATCAAATTGTCTTCGTGGTGATGAGAAGTGAACAGTTCTTCTTCTGCTACGCCAAGTAAGTACGCTTATTTTAAGAATTTAAGTAAAAACGTGTTTCTGCGTGTGCAAAATATACCGTAGCCTAGTTTTGAATTTATATTAGACGCAGTGTACAGGTGACATTCCACTTGACATATGAATTAACTTTCACTATTATTTATCCCACAGGTAGGCCTACCAAATTCTGGGAACAAACAAATCGTAAATTGCTGTTCTCGAAATAGCAGAGGAATGTGGCAATTAGGCCTACTCTCCTTAGAAATGACCAGGTAAGAGTCTATGTTTCCGTAATATTTTCAACTTGATTACATCTTGCAGAGATACATCCAGTACCATGAGCCTATTGCATATGTGTACTCAAGTTCTTGAGGAGTGTTAATAATTCATTTTACATTGCGGTAGATTAAAAATGTCATGGCTCATGGCAACGTGTCTAAGCTTTAATATTTTCCCCTTCCTTGAATTTCAAATTATTGGTACCGTATTCAAAAAAGATCAGTTCTTGCACATGTTAGTTACTGGTGCAGTGGCAAGTATTCAGTTGGTCGAATATGTAGTAATGCCATTACTGATGTAGAACTGTAATTACAGGTTCTAAAATCTTAACACACACTGGTCCTATGGGTGGCTGTGTGCTCTTGTTCTGTGGAGCAAAATCCAACATTAAAATTTATTTCAGAGGTCTACATTTTGGTCCAAATATACAAATGAACGAAGCACCAATCGGTGAACGCATTTGTACTCTGAATTTGAAGCATATTAAGTTCATCAGAATGGTTTCATTTTATGCGTATGTTGTTATTTTAGAATAGGCTATATTTATTTTTCTTCCCATCATTCCATAATTATTTTTAGAAAATTCAGCAGCTACAGCACTGTATTCATGCGTTGCAAAACTATTTCTCCTCTGGCAGAGGATTAAGAATAGAATTAGAAACGATGAGACATCTTTCAGAAGGGTGATACCTGCAGAAGCAGTAACAAAACCACTCACCAGACACATCAAAAATCTAGAAGATATGCTGGAGTTACCCTTAATTGTTGTGTAATAGAAACACACGTGGATTAGTTACATTAATCGCAGAATTAAAATTTTAGTTATTTTCTGAAAGGTGAGAGAGGCAATCTTATGGGTTTCATCAATCATAGATGTCTATTACATTAATAAATAAGCTTCTGTGTCCAACTAAAATAAGTCCTCATCAGTTTTGATGTGGTGTTAACTCATAAAACAGTGTAAAGAAGATTGGTTAATATATTTATGTTCGACACTGGCGAAATGTAAATATTATGTCAGAAAACTGTACTATAATGAGGCTCATTATAGTACAAGTTTTCATTATGATACAGTTTCTCCCACCAATCAGAGCTCAAGAAACAGTTGTGTGACCAATTAGGTGAGGATAGCATCGCACCTGCGCTCACTTCCATGGCCCCCTATTTTAAATTTCACTGCGTGGCGAGTGTCATAGTGAGGTATTCCAGGAGGCCATGGTCAAATACAAGGTATTCTCTGCATCCCATGCGCTCTGTTCAGATATTTATGAATATTTATGTTCGAACATAAAATAGTTATAATTATCGTCGAACATAAACAGTCGTATGCAACTCGTCTATAATTGTAGTTAAGACACTCGTATGGAAATTATAAAACTCGTGTCTTAATTATTGTCATTATAGGCTCGTTGCATAATGTACTATTAAGTTACAAGGTGCACATATAATAAGCCACTACAACAGAGATCTGAGTGAAATCACATGAAATTTTATTAACAAATAGGTGCAGGCTAGAACTATTACCACTGTGTTGTATTGTTTCTTCCAGTATCACAGTAAACAATTTGTTTTAAAGGACTCTTCACCTTGTATTATGTTATATCGTGGGATAGATAGATACAAGATAAATATAATTCATTTATTATATGCCAATGTAATGGTTGACATACCTATAGGTAGTATTTTATTCCTACACGTTACTTACAATATTTTTCAACACGTAGGATGCTAATGTCTAAGCCAGTCACAGCTCGTGCTCAGTAGCGGCTGGTGTAGAAAATTAGTTGTGTGTAGAGATGGGCAGCAGTCAACTGAAAACAGTCGAATTAGTCAATAGTTAAAACAATCGACTTATTCAACTGCTTTTAAAAAACAGTCGAATGAATTCAACGACTACTCACCGTATCATAAACAAGTCGTTTGCAAACGACTGATCTCAAAACAATCGTTGGAAATCATTGGAATGAAACAAGTCGTTGGCAAACGACTAATTCCAAGCGAATGGAATCATTCGAATTGAAGTAGTCGTTGTAAACGACTGATCCCAAAGCAATCGTTGGAAATCATTGAAATGAAACAAGTCGTTGGCAAACGACTAATTCCAAGCGAATGGAATCATTCGAATTTAAGTAGTCGTTCTAATCAAACGACTTCTTCAGGATAACTTCATGCTACAATTCATTGTGCTGTATGTTTATTGTAGAGCTTTAATTAATAAGTTAAGTATACCTGTAGGTGCCTATAGTTTTATACAGTTCGTTGATTCTTTCAATGAAATAGCCTAAATCCAGTTGTCCAAGTTATTGGAAATGTTAAGCATTCAATATTTAGGTTATGCTTGGACTCCCGGTTTTCTGGCCCATCATCCCAGGCAAGCCTCCCAGTCAGATGGATCATTTGGCTGTAATTTTGAATTAGAGTATGGTTGTAGTATGCGTGGTCAGATTTAGACAATAGCCTACTCCATGAAGGGGTCATGGTTACGCCTTCTATGTTTGTTTATTGAATAGAGTAACTGAAATGAGGGATGTATACTGATTTTAAGATTTGTGGAATGAGTTTATGAATTTTTAATAGAATTTAATGAAGTCTTCAGTAAAGTTGAAGGAGACATGATCGTGTTTAGACAGTAGCCTACTCCATGAAGGGGTCATGACTATGCTTTCTATGTCTGTTTAAGGTGTAGTGTGGCTGAAATGAGGGAGGTTTACTGATTTTGGTGTTTGTGGAGTAGTCTTTTCGTTTATAATTTAGGTTTTGTGAAGCTCGTTGCGGAGTTGTTTTATGGATTTTATTGCTCTGCAAATGAAGTGTATTAGGGGGTTCTGGGTTTGGTTTAGCTGTAGTTTACAGGGTTATGGCTGAGAGTTGTTGTAGCAGGCCTAACAACTGTGTCAGAGCAGTGGCGTGCTGTGTGGGAGGGGGGGTTAGTGGCAAAGACATGAGGGCAGGGATGGAAGAGTTTATGTGTTCCCTCACAGTTGGCGCACTTAGGCTTATCTCGAGGTACCGTACAGATAGAGTGGTGATGTAAATCTCCAGCGGGTACTGTGAGGACAGCTTGACGGCTGTAGGTGCCTATAGTTTTATACAGTTTCTTGTTCGTAGATTCTTTCAATGAAATAGCCTACGTCCAGTTGTCCAAATATATATGTATGTCATTTCATTGGAAATGTTAAGCATTCAATATTTAGGTTATGTTTGAACTCCTTAACACAGTCTATACACTTTTAATGAGAATTGGGTGCATTCTTGAATTATTACACAACTTGAACATGGGCTTACCAATTATGGCATAGAGTTCTTATTTATTTTATGATTGAATTTCATTCATTTATTCTACCGCGTGATAAATGAATTACAAGAAAATTATTATGAAATTCTCCCCATAGCGTGATGGTAATGATCGATGCAAACATAGAATAGATTTTCCAGGAAAATTAAAGCAGAAAATATTTTATATTGGGATCCAATATTAATAGCATTTTAGCAAGTTGGAGGGTGTGTACGCTCAAATTGATTCTGGTTGTCAATTGGTTTGTAGAGATGGGCATCAGCAGTCGACTGACAAAAGTTAAAGCCATCGACTTGTTTGACTGCTTTTAGAAAACAGTCGAATAAATTCAACGACTACTCACCGTAACATAAACACGTCGTTTGCAAACAACTGAACTGATCCCAATTGTTTTAACATGCTCTGAGCGCTGGCATAGTTTTACGTTCTGGTCATAAATTGTTTGTATTCACATGGTTGCCAACATCTCCACTGAAAGTTCGCTCTCGTTACTGTTCTAAAGTGCTCTATTGTCGTGTCTCGTGTGTATTTATTCTAAGCTGTCGTGTTCTTGTTCAAGTTGTATTTCAACTCTACACTCTTAGTACGGTATTTTCTGCAAAACAACTAAGAAATAAAAGGCACGTCACAATTTTGGCTATGGAATTGTTACCGGTACTTTCAGTTCTAGTAATTTAATTAAGTATTGCTCTATTGCTTCACTTATTCAGAGTACATACAAGTAATGTGTCCTATACCAATATCGGGGAACATTTACTCATTGCAACATTGGATATAATGGCTGCACTATACACAACGCCGCAACCTCCATTCGAAGCACAGTAAAAATAAATAACTTGGATCAATTTCAATTTCTTTTTAGTACATATTATTCTTAAAAATAAATGAGTCCAACCAGGTGGTATAGTTCTTGGTTGACACTTCTGGGGTCCATGTTTGATTGCTGAATGTCAAGAAATCTAATTCTAGTCTGAGGGTAAGAACAGGGTACACACAGCCTAGTGAGGTAAACCGGGAAATGTTGGGTTTGATTCTCCGCTTAGCCACCCAGCAAGTGGTTTATCATGGGTTCCCACACATACAGAATATAAATTTCTAGGTAATTCCTATCTTGACTGCCTCCTGTAAATCCGTAAACAAGTAGGGTAGTCGTATTCATTCATTCCTATTCATGAGCTTAAATGGCACTCTGTCAAACGCATACATGTGTCAGAATCCAACACAACACAAAATAACATAATGACTTGATTTTGTCTGCTGTTAATTCATTTCATGGGCTTGGGACATCTTGGTCATCAGCCCCATGCAGTTGGGTGTGGGTAGAATTGCTCCGATTATGTGATGACTGTAGTAGTGTGTGTAGCTTTATAAGGGACAGGCTTGGGGAGGTGCCCCAGGAGTTGAAATAAGGTACTACCGGATTTCCATCAGGAAAGGAATAAAATAAAATAATGTTGAGGCCCACAGAAGAGATCTGCAGAATATCTTGGCTGAGTGGACAGGGAATTTGTAACTGTTCCTGTTGGTATTTCAATTTCATTTTAGTACATATTATTAAAAATTCTTAAAAATAAATGTCCCTAACTATGGCTGCCACCTTTCCAGTCCTCATCTGAATTACAGAAAGTATAGCCTACACACTACTACAGATACCACAATAACAGAGATTATCATATAAATCCTATACACTTCCAAATATATGGGGCTAAATGAATATGTTATCAAAAGCCCTAAAATTAATATCAAAAACACAATGATTCTACAATAAGAGATTCTTTTAAAATATAGTTATAGTAGGTGCAAACATACACATAACAGCAAATTCAAGTTCTCCATTTCAAGCTTTACACATTTATTAAGTTAACTGTTTCAACATACATACTTGCATGTGTTGTAGGAATTTGCGGTTCATCGGTGTCAGCCATGGCGTCAAGGAGGTAATAGGTCCATTATCATGTGCTGTAGCCTACCGTTATACCTTGGCAAGAAAGAAGAACATGCCTCAACACATACTTTTAAAAGGACCAGATTTGATTACTGTATTTTTGCTAAGCTTGATTTTGGCTCTCCCTGTTATTTTTTCTTAGTTGACAAACTTTTTAAATAAAACATGATGATTTCTAGCAGTATTGAGTGTGTTTCTTGTTTTTCATTGAAAGTCCTATTTCTCCTTTCCCCTTCACAGCATGTCATAGAATTTACTGTATTAGTGTGCCATGAAATTTGTTTATGTACATGTACTTACTGTATTTCACCCTTCAAAATTGGTGGACTGGATATATTTTAAAGGGAATATCAAATGAACTACTGTATATAAATTTTGTGATATCCAATTATTTTTCTGAAACTAATGAATTTGGCATTAATTACACTAACAATTTTAGTGTGATGAGGATCAGGTTACACCACCTATTTCCTTAGTATTCTCTCTTAAAATTTTCCTGTTATTGCGAACAGCATCAAGCATTTTAAGATATGAATATTCTCCCTTCCCAGTACTTTTCCTTTCTAGTTTAATCTCGGAACTAATCGGTTATAATTGGGCCTACAGTGGTTAATTGGAAGGGACCATTTTTTTTAAATTGAGTAATAATAAGCTGCAGACCTTATAGTAGCCTAATTCTTGTCAATGCAATAAGCTCCAATTGCAACTGAAAGAAATGTAAACATTGTAAATTATTGATGAGGTCATGTCCTAAATGCTGTGATTGCTCATTTCAGAGTTCCGGAATTCACAATTTCCCACTTTGGTATTATTAAAAAAACTGTTATTGCTATTTTGAATGTGATTTATTTCGTGTAGATTATATTATTATCTCCACACTTAAAAACGTGTGCTATAAGTATTGGGAAGATTGTGATTTTCGGAACATTGAAGTGGGCAGAGCAGTTAGGACGAGAATATTTAGCGGAACGAGGGGAAGGGGTGGGGTAGGCTACCCGCACGGCCGTGCTCAACTAGTACCGCGGTCAAACACCAGACAGCGCTGAAGTCTTAGGTGCCAAGAATTAGCATGGCTGTCGGCTATCTGTAGTAGTAGGTAATCTGTGGGTGAGAACACGACCCTTTATCCATGGGTCAACAACCCTTTCAGCAGGGGGACCAACTGCCAGCAGAGTATGTACAGTGCCAGAGTTGCCAACACCGCCTCTTAAAACAAGAATAGCTATAACTTCATCTGTGGTCCCTAAATGCCATTTAAAGTTCTGGAGTCTAAGCGGTAGTAAGTACAACATCATATTGAAGTGTTGGGTATGGTATATTGCCGTGTAATATCTCACTACGTTCCGCAATGAGATAAGAGATAAGGCATTAAGAAGGCACAGTAGTTAATAAGAAGTGAGTTAGGGAATATGCACGGTGTTATCTACATCACGTAGGATTTATCGAGGTAATAACGCCATAGTTGTGACCGGTAGCGCACGCCAGCCTTTATTTTATCAGGGGACTTTATTGCTCACGTATTATCACATACAAATGTCTGAAACATCTGCGTAAAACTCTCACGAACGCTTTATCTTGGAGTACTTCCTCTAAAGAGGGCTCTTCCGCCTGCTTGTGATTAAAGAGCCTTCCTCGGCGAAGACACCCCCAAGGGGTTGGTTGGTTGTTTCCTCAGTTTAGGGGCTGCTAAAACGCGGTCATATAGTCCCGTGTACTTTGGGTGTGTGCAGAATTTGTCTGATAACCGGTGTTAATTGTGATGGCTGTATTAGTGGGTGTTATCTGTAATTCAGGTAAGGACTGCAGATGATCAATTTCAAGTAGTTTCTAGTTTTTCTACAAAATGCTGCCTCAACGACACCTAGCTGAGAACTTGGTTACAAGATACCACCGCAACCGGAACCTGGTGGCGAACGTTGGAACGTAATAGAGCGTTTATCAAATCTAACCTACAAATTTAGCTTCACACAAATGTAGTTAGTGTAAGATTCTTTTACATGCCATAAATCTATGATATGGGCCTGCTGGCTTTTCTTCCCCTCCGAAGGAAGACATACTGAGGGAATTTTAAGGCCGACGACTTCAGCCGGGTTTGAACTCACGATCTTGGGCATAGAAGCTCTGCATGCTACCAACTACGCCACCGGAGTGCCATCCCCAAGGGGACAGGACTAATGATTTGCTGCACATACGGATCCAAAATACCTCAACGTGACATTACCGTACTTAGAAAATTATTTATATTTTATCACTCTTGAGGCGTACATATGTTAATGAGTTGAAAAAGACACCAGTAGTGGGACTCAAACCCGAATCCCCTGTATTTCACACAGGAGTGGTAACCCGTGGCAGCCCTCACCCGAATGAAGGTAATTTATTTATTTATTTATTTATTTATTTATTTATTTGTTGATGGTACACAACAGGGCTTAGTGTGCGCCCCAATAATAGTGCACCTACACAGTAAGATACATTTCCTGATAGGTCTGTATTAATATCTTAATGTAATTCTTAAAACTAAGAAGTTCACACAGATCAAACTGCATAGTAGTAAAAAGATAATATAAAAACTAAATCTAAATTTGATCTAATGCCAAATATAACAAGTAGTTCCGTGAAGAACTATACAGCCTATTTTCATATATCCTACTTATGTTAATTGCCACTATCAACATGCACAATTTCTGTTTGATTGCTGTAATAGATTCGTAGATATTAAGAACCGACTAAATATTTCGGATGGTCGCCATGTTGGATTTTATATATGTAGGTCCTAGAGTTATGTACTGTTACATGCAGATTATTGTGAACGTGTAGTATTCAAACTTCAATCGCATAATTAGGACACAAGAAAAAACAAGGAGATTTTAAAATTTTTCACAGCTGCCATCTTGAGGTTATGGAAACAATTGAAATAAATTAGATGCCAGTGGATTAACATTCGTATAAGGATTTACTGTACCAAGTTTCACTGCACTCCGATGGTTAAATTGCGAGAAATGTCCATGTGAATATTTATAATTCGCGTCACCGCCATGTTGGATTTGTGATCACCAGGTTATTTAAAGTCTTATAGGTGAACTTAAGTTCATAGCCCCTATGAACATTAAAAAATGTAGTTTGATTGCTAAAATAGATTCGTAGATATTCAGTATCGTCTAAATATTTCGGATGGTCGCCATGTTGGATTGTTAAATGTATAGGCCATAGAGTCATGTACCATTAAAGGAAAATTATTGCGTAGGTTCATTATTCAAACTTTCACTTCGATCGCATGACTACATCACAAGAAATAAAAACTTAATTTTAAAATTCGCACAGCCGCCATCTTGAGGTTATGTAAACAATTGAACTAAATTAGATACCAGTGGATTACAATGTGTATAAATATTTCCTGTACCAGGTTTCAGTGCGCTTGGAACATTAAATCGCGAGAAAGGTCTATTTAAAATTTTCAAATTCGCTTGGCCGCCATATTCGTTTTAAAGTTAACCGGTTTTTGAAAGTCTTATAGATGGACTTCCAGTAGTGCCCTTTATCTCCGTACAAAATTTTAGGGAGATACCGCTAATAGTTTCAGAGATATAGAATACCGGTGAAATATTTCGCACATCCGCCATCTTGTGATTATGTAAACAATTGAACGAACTTAGATGTCGGTGCATTACAATGTATATAAACATGTACTGTACCAAGTTTCATAGCGTTTGGTTGGTCAAATCACGAGAAACGTCTATTTAAAAGTCGCAAATTCGCTTGGCCTCCATATTGGTTTTGTAGTTACCAAGTTTTCAAAAGTCACATAAGTGAACTTATAGTAGTTCCCTCTATCACCATAGAAAATCTCAGGGTAATATCGGTAATAGTTTCGGAGATATTGAATGCTGGTGAAATATTTCGCACAGTCGCCATGTTGGATTGGTGAGTCGTAACAAAATTTGAAGGGCACGGTCGAGGTCGCCGGGAATAGAGCTATGAACTTTCCGAGTTTCATTGAAATCGCTCCTGCCGTTTAGATTTTATTAGGGGGGGACACACACACGAATCACACACACACACACACACACACACACACACGGACAAAAGGTGATCTCATAAGCCTATTTTTTCAAAATTGAAAATAGGCTAAAAACAGGGTTTGAAACTATTACATAATAAACTAAAAGGTAACATTAATAACTAGGGAACAGGCCTATCCACATATATACATTGTTGATTCTGTTATGTGTGATAATTTTATTTCAAGTATGAATTAGAGTGACTGGATTATAATTTTCAAGAACGGTCTGATTGAGAGACAGAAATCTAGTTTCCAGTTTACACGAACCGCATCGTTGTAAATACTGCAAAGCCTCCATACAGGTGAATTGTTATGTGAAGTGGTATTGGTTATATCATTTTTAGCCTATTTTCAATTTTGAAAAAATAGGCTTATGAGATCACCTTTTGTCCGTGTGTGTGTGCGTGTGTGTGTGTGTGTGATTCGTGTGTGTGTGTCCCCCTAATAAAATCTAAACGGCAGGAGCGATTTCAATGAAACTGGGAAAGTTCATAGCACTATTCCCGGCGACCTCGACCGTGCCCTTCAAATTTTGTTACGACTCACCAATCCAACATGGCGGCTGTGTGAAATATTTCACCAGCAATCAATATCTCCGAAACTATTACCGATATTACCCTGACATTTTTTATGGTGATAGAGGGAACTACTATAAGTTCACTTATATGACGTTTGAAAACCTGGTAACTACAAAACCAACATGGCGGCCAAGCGAATTTGCAACTTTTAAATAGACGTTTCTCGCGATTTGACCAACCAAACGCAATGAAACTTGGTACAGTATATGTTTATATACATTGTTATGCACCGACATCTAACTTCGTTCAATTGTTCACATAATCACAAGATGGCGGATGTGCGAATTATTTCACCGGCATTCTATATCTCTGAAACTATTAGCGGTATCTCCCTAAAATTTTGTACGGAGATAAAGGGCACTACTGGAAGTCCATCTATAAGATTTTCAAAAACCGGTTAACTACAAAACGAACATGGCGGCCAAGCGAATTTGAACATTTTAAATAGACCTTTCTCGCGATTTAATGTTCCAATCGCACTGAAACCTGGTACAGGAAATATTTATACACATTGTAATCCACTGGTATCTAATTTAGTTCAATTGTTTACATAACCTCAAGATGGCGGCAGTGCGAATTTTAAAATTAAGTTTTTATTTCTTGTGATGTAGTCATGCGATCGAAGTGAAAGTTTGAATAATGAACCTACGCAATAATTTTCCTTTAATGGTACATGACTCTATGGCCTATACATTTAACAATCCAACATGGCGACCATCCGAAATATTTAGACGATACTGAATATCTACGAATCTATTTTAGCAATCAAACTAAATTTTTTAATGTTCATAGGGGCTATGAACTTAAGTTCACCTATAGGACTTTAAATAACCTGGTGATCACAAATCCAACATGGCGGTGACGCGAATTATAAATATTCACATGGACCTTTCTCGCAATTTAACCATCCGCGTGCAGTGAAACTTGGTACAGTAAATCATTATCTGAATGTTAATCCACTGGCGTCTAATTTATTTCAATTGTTTCCATAACCACAAGATGGCAGCTGTGCGAAATTTTAAAATCTCCTTGTTACATATTGTGTCCTAATTATGCGATTGAAATTTGAATACTACACGTACACAATAATCTGCATGTAACAGTACATAACTCTAGGACCTACATATGTAAAATCCAACATGGCGACCATCCGAAATATTTAGTCGGTTCTCAATATCTACGAATCAATTAAAGCAATCAAACTGAAATTGTGTATGTTGATAGTGGCAATTAACATAAGTAGGATATATGAAAATAGGCTGTATAGTTCTTCACGGAACTACTTGTTGAATGTTATGGTTGATCTTGTAGTTAAGCGAGGGATGTTGAAATTTAGGAGCGATAGGAAAAATGAGTTATCAATTTGACCATTAATGACTTTATAAAGGAATTTCATATCATTCACTTGCCTTCGAGACTCCAAACTAATCATGCCGAAATTCAACAAAAGTTCACCGTAGGGTACCATGTGAGGGTAATTGCCCGTTATTTTGAGGTGTAAGTATCTGAGGAATTTCTTTTGAACTTGCTCAATGGACTTAATGCATGTTTTCTGCCAGGGACTCCATTCTTGGCTGGCGTACTCGAGCTTGGATCTCACCATGGCAGTATAAAGGTTTATGCAGGTACTGGTCCTAATGAATGGCTTATTGTTAGTGTTTCTTATTATAAACCCTAACATGCGGTAAGCATCCCCGACCGTCTTTTGCACATGATAAGTGAAAGCAAGCTCTTGGTCAAACGGAATTCCTAGATCTTTCTTCTCGCTTACTGTTTGCAATGACTGAGGTCCAATTCCATAAACAAATGTGATTGGGTTTTTCTTACGTGTAAAGGTCATAACAATACACTTCAGTACGTTTAAGTATAATTTGTTTTCTATACTCCATTTGTGTATATTATTTAGGTCATTTTGTAGTAGAGTGCAGTCATTAGTGGAAGAAATTGATTTAAAAATTTTGAAGTCATCTGCATATACAAGATTATTTGAGTGCAGTATACATCGTGGCAAATCATTTATCATTGCTAGAAAAATCAAAGATCCAAGGTTCGAGCCTTGGGATATTCCGGAATGAACTATGTATTCCTTTGAGACAATTTTCTGGAACAAAACAAATTGTTTCCTGTCTCTGAGGTAGGAGATGAATAATTTGAGTAATGGGTGGGAGAATCCCAAAATACATATTTTTTTAAAGAAGGATATCGAGATTTCATGTGTCGAAAGATTTCTCGAAATCTGTAAATATGACATCCATTTGCCCCCCTTTATCTAACTCTTTAGGTATAATTTGAATAAAATTATTTGCATTCGTCACTGTAGATTTCCTGGATAGGAAACCATGTTGGTTATCTGTTACGAGTGGTCTGAGAAATACTGATATTCTTCCGTGCAATATGAATTCAAATACCTTGGCTACTGCAGATAAAATATATATAGGACGGTAGTTATTAATTAGTGATGGATCTCCCGATTTTAGTATAGGGCAGACGCGAGTGATTTTCCAGGCGTCAGGGAACGTACAAGTTAGTATGGCTAAGTTAAATATAAAGTGTAACGGGTCCCTGAGACTTTCAGCACACGGAGGAATATTATCAGGACCAGCCGACGACTTAGGTTTTAATTTTTTAAATGCCATTTCTATCTCTTCCTTTGAGACAAGTTTTATGTGAAGGGTGTTGGGAGTATTCGAATTGCAGGCTGGGACTTTGTATTGGGCTGACTGAGAGTCATACACTGATTTGAAATATGACGCGAAACCTTCAACAATTGGTGCACCCCTGTCCAATTCTTCATTATTATATTTAAAAGTGTCACATGTGTTCCTATTTTTAGCCTATTTTCAATTTTGAAAAAATAGGCTTATGAGATCACCTTTCGTCCGTGTGTGTGTGCGTGTGTGTGTGATTCGTGTGTGTGTCCCCCCCTAATAAAATCTAAACGGCTGGAGCGATTTCAATGAAACTCGGTAAGTTCATAGCACTATTCCCTGCGACCCTGACCGTGCCCTTCAAATTTTGTTACGACTCACTAATCCAACATGGCAGCTGTGCGAAATATTTCACCAGCATTCAATATCTCCGAAACTATTACCGATATTACCCTGACATTTTGTATGGTGATAAAGGGAACAACTATAAGTTCACTTATGTGACCTTTGAAAACCTGGTAGCTACAAAACGAACATGGCGGCCAAGCGAAGTTGCGACTTTTAAATAGACGTTTCTCGCGATTTAACCAACCAAACGCAATGAAACTTGGTACAGTATATGTTTATATACATTGTAATGCACCGACATCTAACTTCGTTCAATTGTTTACATAACCACAAGATGGCAGATGTGCGAATTTTAAAATTAAGTTTTTATTTCTTGTGATGTAGCCATGCGATCGAATTGAAAGTTTGAATATTGAACCTACGCAATAATTTTCCTTTAATGGCACATGACTCTATGGCCTATACATTTAACAATTCAACATGGCAACCATCCAAAATATTTAGTCGGCTCTGAATATCTACGAATCTATTATAGCAATCAAACTGAATTTTTTAATGTTGCTAGGGGCTATGAACTTAAGTTCACCTATAGGACTTTAAATAACTTGGTGATCACAAATCCAACATGGAGGCGACGCGAAATATAAAAATTCACATGGACGTTTCTCGCAATTTAACCATCCGAGTGCAGTGAAACTTGCAACAGTAAATCCTTATACGAATGGTAATCCACTGGCATCTAATTTATTTCAATTGTTTCCATAACCTCAAGATGGCAGGTGTGCGAAATTTTAAAATCTCCTTGTTACTTCTTGTGTCCTAATTATGCGATTGTAGTTTGAATACTACACGTACACAATAATCTGCATGTAATAGTACATAACTCTAGGACCTACATATATAAAATCCAACATGGCGACCATCCGAAATTTTTAGTCGGTCCTCAATATCTACGCATCTATTACAGCAATCAAACTGAAATTGTGTATGTTGCTAGAGGCAATTAACATAAGTAGGATATATGAAAATAGGCTGTATAGTTCTTCACGGAACTACTTGTTTTTCTTGTTTTTAATAAACGTCCAAAATTTCTTTGAGTCCCTGCTAATGTTTTCTTCAATATTATGGGTATATTTCTTATAAGATAATTTAATGTCCTTTTTAATTTCTGACCTTAATTCTTCAAAACCTAGTCTATGATGATCTGAGTAATATTTTCTCTTCCTATGGTGTTCCTTCTCCTTCAATTTACTCTTTGTTTCCTTAGAGAACCAGACAGGATATTTTCTGCCCGTTTGTCGTTTACATATAGGAACGGTTTCACCAAGTACTGTGTTAAAAATCTGATAAAACAGGTCTACTGCAGTATTTACATCAGTGCACTCGTATATTTGACCCCAGTCACTATCCCTCAACCGAGTGTATATTTGCTCAAAATCGGCTTCACGGCAGTTATAGGTATCATTAGGCTGGATAATTACTTGGTTTCGACATATAGTTAGAGATATTTCCACATCCAGAGCTGGGTGGTGGCGATCCAGCGGTAAGAGTGGGTCTGTGTTTTCCGTTACATTTATGTTGGGTTTGTTGGATAGAACTAAGTCCAGCGTCCTCTCGTTACGGCTTAGTACTGAATTATAAGATTTTAGCTGAAGATAATTAATAAAATTTACGAGTTCTCTTGTGTGAATATTGTCACCTTTAATTATTGTACTTTGTATTGTTGGGATATTGAAGTCACCAAAGATTAAAAATTTTTTTTCATATATTTCTGTGCTGGATTCCAACCACCGGTATAGTTGCCTGTACGATTCTACTTTTGAAGTTGGTGGAATGTAAACATTACAGACGTACCAAATATTTCCTCCAATAACCAGTTTCACTAATAGACATTCCAAGCTGTCAGTCATTCTTTCGACCTTGAGTACTGTTAATCCGCTCCGAACCAAAACAGCCACCCCACCCCCCCTGCTCTGGCAAGCCTCTCAGCCCTGTATACTCTGTACATATCACAACAGACCTCACTGTCAGCGATTTTACTAGATAACCAAGTTTCTGTAATTAGAATTAAGTCATGCTTTTTGGTGATCAGGTTTTCATTGAATAAATCTAATTTTTTATTCATTCCTCCTAAATTTTGATAATAAATGGATAATCTGGGTTTTGATACCATTAGAGAGTGTTCAGGTCATCCTCATTTCGAATTACGATGACTCGAGAACCTTCAGATTTGCGTATTTTAATGTGTCCATTTCCTACCCACAAGAAAGAATACTCCTTCTCTCTCCTGATGTTCCGAGCTTGTGACAGTAATTTCCTTTTCTCTGGTGATAAACTCTCGTTCACATAAATTACACTGTCCCCAGGAAGACCGATGTGACGAGTGGAGAGATTCCGTTTCACCCGGCGACGCTCCATGAAATGCTCCTAGTCGTCCCGCCGAACGAATTTTAAGATGATGCCACTGTGTTGATGATTAGGTGACTTAGGCAGTCGATGACAGGCATCTACCATTGTTTCAGTGATGACCACATCCAGAGCTTGACCTACTTTCTTCACAGTTTCAATAATGTTTTCGTTAGGAACTTCCGGGACACCGTGTATTTCCACCGTATTTCTACGTGTGTACTGCTCAGATTCTCCTAGGCGGTTTTCTAGGGATTTTAGCTTCGCCTTGAGATTGACATTTTGCTGGGTTAATGTGTCAATCTGTCCTTTACATTCCTTAATTTCTGTCTGCTGGTTAGAAATTAATGTTACACAATCGTCTAGTTTCTTATGGCACAATTCCAATGAGTTACCTAGATCAGTCTCTCTCACTCTTTGTTCGTCTTTTATGATTTTAATTTGCTCTGCATTCCATAAATATTCTCCATTGATGGAGTGTCTTTGTCACTTACACTGTCACTTATAGTTGCACTATAGCCCACGCAATGCACACACAGCCACTCGGTGAATCTGTTCAATGTATTCACGCACTTCTTGTGGAACCACTTTTTACATGAACCATTGACAACTACAGTATTAATATAAAAGCTGAAACTCTAGTGTGCTATGAACGCCCAGTCGTATGCTCTACAACAGTCATTCCCAACCTTTTTGAGTCAGTGAGCACCACCCTCATGCTACACCAAGTGGGCAAGCAACATTAAATCGAATATAATAATACTAATAATAATAATAATAATAATAATAATAATAATAATAATAATAATAATAATAATAATAATAATAATTATAACCGAATAAGGTCAAAAAAGCTCTACAGAAACTGAATCTACCATTCAACATATTCATCCAGTTTTCTTTAGGTCATATTCAGCTAGTTTTAGATCATATTCAGCGAGTTGTTAGGGCATATTTGCTGGCTTATTTTGTATTTTTTAGGTCTCAAACTTTACAGCCCTAGTAATGAGTCTCTCTTACAAGGGACACTCACCAAATCGGCCTCCGCGTTGGTGAGCAACATTCTCTCAGGCTCCAAATGGGACTAAAACTTTCACATGAGGAACCTATTGATATTTAGCGCCGATACGAGCCGTTCAAAATGACGTTTCTGAATGTTGGCAGTGGCACGCGATAGCTTTGTACCCACTCTCTATCTGCCGTTGTCTACTAGGTACCCGCTCCTCAGTCTAGTATTTGGTCTCACTTCTTAAAATAACAGCTACAATCATCAACCTTTGTCAGCCAATAATATGCTGATCATTAGGGTTTGGATGTTTTGGACCAAAAAAGTACAAAATATTCAAGCAAATATGCCCTAAAACTATCTGAATATGACCTAAAAATGAATGGGAACATATGACCTATACATTTTAGCGATGTGTAGCAATTATTGGAGTAATACTAACATAACACGCGATAATACAGCAGACACACTCAGAGCCGGATTTAAGAGTATGCCACCTATAGGCTAAAGTCTATTTGCCACCCCCTCTATAGTTCATATTTGCTTAATACATTTGTTTTATACAACAAAAGGAGAGAGTTCATCTTTTTTAAACACAAATTTAATTTTGTTTAGATAAAACTACAATTTTAATGACTTACATAATAATGAACCCATGTGTTGTTGGTTCAAGCGACGAATCCATCATTTATTGGTAAAAGAAGAGAGGAAAAATACAGTCTTTAGAATGACTTAGAAGGATTTTATGCAAGAGGACGGTTACAACGTGGCGCAATAATAAGAGACCAGGAGTCACAAGGAAATGATATCATGCATGACGCACCGATAGGGAGCCGATCATGACTATTAATAGAATGATAAAAACTTTCCGCTGTGTGTAAGAGAGAGGAGGTTTCGGAAATTGATCTTACGCAGCAATAAAATGGCAACCTCACAGTTGTGCAAGAGGAATAATTAGATTTAAGCCATTTGCGAACATATAATTAACGGAAGAAATACATCATTGTGAATCATTTTGGAATATAAATTTTTGTGAGGGGAAAAAGGTTATAATAATTGCACAGGAAAGAAGTGCCGACACAGCATGACGTCGATAGTAATTCCCCGAGACCAGAGATGGTAGGGAGAGAAAATAAACCGCAACACCCACGTATCTGAAGAGCAAAATTTATTTAATATCTCGGAATTGTACGATCGATTTTCATGTTCAAAGAAGTCAGTTTACGTTTAGAACACGAGCTTTCCAGAGATATAATTTTCAAAAGTATGCGACTATTACTTCTAAAGTTAGTGCTGAAGAAGACGAGGATTTTATCTTTTTGTAGCCGATTTGTATAAGAGCCCTGGCAGAGCCAGGATGATCGTGCAGTCTTTACCAGACCTTGAGAGGTCGTGATACGCTGTATCACAAACGAGCATCCCTTATGGGAGTGGCCGAGCAGTATCGTCATTAGTATCGCCGTGTGGAGACATAGTAAAATACTAGTACAGGATTAATCTGAGTAAGCGTCAGACTTTATCGTGAAAGTTCAGTATTCCAGTCAAAGTTAGGCTGCGACTTTGAAGAAATAACAGGCTATAGGTATTCGAATTATAGTTGAGTAAAAGACAGAAAGCGTCATAAAGTTTCGAAGTACCAGAGGAAATGAAACAAACAGTTCTATCAACGTTAAAGAACCCGGTCAGGGTCGAACGAAATAAATAACGCCTAATGTGCCGGAAAGGTAGGGACTAGAGCGCAGAACAATAAGAATTGGGAATTAAATCCAAGGCTTTGTCTAAGGAGACAAACGAACAGTAAAAGCAATAAGCTACGAACTGAAGAAATAGCAGTTAATGCTAGGGAATATTTAGGTCACCGATAAACTATTCGAGAGACCGTAACCAGGACAGACTTTATCTAGACGAACTAACTAGTGTCTAGGAAGAAACGACATCGTGCTAGTAAAGTATAGAAGCTGATAGTCAGAACCCGGATCTGAAGAATAGCCGTTCCAGTAAGGTGTAGATCGATCGAGACTTTCCATCATCTTGCCAGATTAGGGAGCCGACGTTCTCAAAGTGTCACCCTTGGAAACGGGGAAGAAAGAAATCACGTGTGTAAGGCGGAAATTAACGCCTAAGTGATTAAAAAGCTGTGTAATGTAAATATAGTGAAATTTGTTTTAGTGTAATAATTTTAGTGAATTTATATTGTGTTATGATAAAAGAATACAAAATGGTATTCATTATGTTACAAGTGATTAGGGTAAATAATTTATATGTGGATAAAGAAGTGTCATTGTGTGTATCAATGAAGATGGCTTAAATGCAGTGAGTGGGCCAAATGAAACATCGCTGGAAGATTCAGTAGCTGACCGTACAATCATGTGAGTAACCATTTCATTATGTTATGTGTTGGGGAAGATTTGCGTATAATACATTTGAGAAAGAAAGAATAGGGATGATTGAATAACAAATAAATAAAAAAATAGCGCGATCTGAACGATTAATTTGAGAAAATATATAAGAAACTAGCTGACCCGGCAGACGTTGTCCTGCCAATCAAAGAAAGTGTTGTAACTTTGTTTCTTGAAGTGCTTTTGGATACACAATATTTCTTTCAATTTCTGTTAACTGCCTCTAAACTATCGCGAATTGAATTAACTAATTTAGAAACATTCGTTGGAGCGTGCACAACAACTCTCCAAAGTTTCATCGTAAACGGATAAATGGCATTTAACGCATACGGGATTTGGTTTAAATGAATCGTGCGCTGTCACTCATTTGTTGAATCTACTCGTGCTCTACCAACTGTGAAATGGATTTACTAAGTTAGAAAGCTTCACGTAAGTGTACACAACAACTCATCAATGTTTCATCGCAAACGATGAATAGTATATGAACGCATACAGGATTTTGTTGGAATGCTTCGCGCGTCGTCACTCATTTGTTACATCTACTCGTGCGCTACCAATATTGTAAAGTGGATTTACCAAGTTGAACACCTTCCCTGGCGTGTACAGAACAACTCATCAAAGTTTCATCGGAATCGGATGAATGACATATGAACGCATAAGTGATTTTCTTTAAACGATTCGCGTGCCGTCACTCATTTGTTGAATCTACTCATGCGCTACCTATTGTAAAATAGATTTACTAAGCCTGAAACCTTCTCTGGCGTGTACTCAATGATTCACCAAGGTTTGATCGCAATCGGATGAATGATATATGACCGCATACGGGACATTGTGGAAACGATTCGCGCGCCGTCGCTCATTTTTTGAATCTACTTGTGCGCTACTTATTAAAAACTGGATTTACTAAGACAGAAACATTTCCTGGAGTGTACACAACAATTCACCAAAGTTTCTTCGCAATCTGATAAATGGAATATGGACGCATACGGTACTTTGTTGAAATGATTCGCATGCCGTGACACATTTGTTGAATCTACTCGTGCGCTACCTATTGTAAAATGGATTTATTAAGCCAGAAACCTTCCGTAGGGTGTACACAACATCTCACCCTAGTTTCATCGTAATCGGACGAATGGTATTTGAACGCATACGGGACCTTATTGAAACGCTTCGCGCGTCGTCGCTCATTAGTTGAATCTACTCGTGCGAAACCTCCTGTGAAATGGATTTACTAAGTTAGAAACCCTCACGTAAGTGTACACAACATCTCACCCTAGTTTCATCGTAATCGGACGAATAGTATTTGAACGCATACGGGACCTTATTGAAACGCTTCGCGCGTCGTTGCTCATTTGTTGAATCTACTCGTGAGCTACCTATTGTAAAATGGATTTACTAAGTTAGAAACCCTCACGTAAGTGTACACAACATCTCACCCAAGTTTCATCGCTATCGGACGAATGGTATTTGAACGCATACGGGACTTGGTTGAAACGCTTCGCATCGCCGCTCATTTGTTGAATCAACTCGTGCGCAACCTCCTGTGAAATGGATTACTAAGTTAGAAGCCTTCACTTAAGTGTACACAACAACTCATCAAAGTTTCATCTCAATCTATGAATGGAATATAAGCTTATACGGGATTTTGTTGAAACGCTTCGCGCGTCGTCACTCATTTGTTGAATCTAGTCGTGCGCTACCTAATGTGAAATTGATTTACTAAGCCAGAAGCCTTCCCTGGAGTGTACACAACATCTCACCCAAGTTTCATCGCTATCGGACGAATGGTATTTGAACGCATACGGGACCTTTTTGAAACGCTTCGCGCGTCGCCGCTCATTTGTTGAATCTATTCGTGCGCTATCTATTGTAAAATGGATTTACTAAGCCAAACACCTTCCCTGGAGCTCACTCAACATATCACCCAAGTTTCATGGCAATCGGATGAATGGTATATGAAGGCATATGGGACTTTGAAACGCTCTAACGTGCAGAGACAAACAGTAGAATTCGACATCATTGCCACCTTTGGTATACAGTAAAACACAACTTTCAGTTGAAAGCATCGCGTCAGTGCCGTAAAAGTCGTCCCATATGTCTTCTCTCTTCCTTTTCAATTCTGTCAGTAGGGTCTCATATCCAGGTGTAACGGGCAGCAGTAGGTTCAGTCTCAGGTCTTCAACAAAATATGGCTCTCTAGCTAGCAGGTAAACCAAACGGGATGGCGTGTACTTTGAGAGGCACAAAGCTCTCTTGAGATAGATGGATTTTACTCTTTCCAGATCTGCCAGGTGTTTTTCGGTGCATGGTTTTCACTTTAAAGTATGCACCAAGAAGAGATTTCCTCAGCCGGACCAGCAGTGCATCTGTTTGCTATGTGGAGAGCAGTGTGATAGGTATCACGTGATGTTGTGCAAACAAAGACGGGTCACACTTACAATGTTTTGTAGTGAAGACTAAGGCAATCTTTTTTTTTTTTGTCTTTTAATGTTAATTTATTAATTTGGCCATTGGCTGCAATAAAGTTCTTATTAAAACACAACTTTCCGCCACGGGCGGAGTGTATGTAATGGCGGTAGTTGCACAGGTTGCGACCAGGTGGCCCTAACGTGCAGAGACAAACCGTCCAAAGACATCAGCTTTCACGAAGGCGGTATATTGTGGTTCTAAAATTGTGTGTAAATTGTGGTTCTAAAATTGTGTTCATTCCACTTACCGGGTCAGATTGTGAATCTAAACCATACATGGACCCACTCTAATATACATACCAAATTCCATCAAAATTGGTTCCGTTGTTTAGGAGGAGTTCAGTCACATACACACGTGTCGAAGAATTATATATATAAAAGATATGTGAAAATATAAATGAATCCCTTGGGGAATGTATGAATTAAAATATCAGTGTAATTGATAAATGATATAAATATGAGAAAGCAAGCGTAATAATAATAATAATAATTATATAAATGAATGAATATTATGATGAATTATATGAAAAGTAGTAGCTTCCGAGCTCCTTTAAATGAATTAATACATGTTATGAACACATGTTCTTATGGTAAAATGATTATTGTCAAGGGAGAAGAGTAATATAAAATTGAGATGTAGATCAAACGTTGATTTTGAATTTACCAGTTCTTTAAAGGCAACTTGGCTAATAAATGTTATAAGCGCCATGTAGCGCATTGAAGTAATTTGTCACGCTAGGAATGCGTTGAAATACTCGGTAAAACTAATTATGAGGGGCAGTTGGTCGTGGTAATTGAACTAAGATAAGTCCTCAAAGTAGTGATGTGATCACGAGGCCGCGTGTGTGTTGTATGGTAAAAAAAAAGGGTGCTAATTGTATTATGAGCGCTGGTATAAGGCAAAAAGGCCTGCCCTAAGTCGCTAATGTTATAAGTCCTCCAGTGTGGGATATTGCTCCCGAGGCATTTGAAAGGATCGAACTCAGTGTCGTCCATGTTTAAGCCCCTAAATATTTGTTGTATTATTGAATTATTCTCACCCGCCAATGAGGACACTTCATAATTAATAAATGCCGAAGTCAAGAGAATAGTTTTGTTGAAACTAAATATGTTGTTATAAAAAGTAGTATGAAAGCCTTGTCATTTAGGGAACTGCATTTAAGAACAGCTGTAGAAAAGCTGAGGGTAGCTCGTCTCTTGTGAAGCGAGACAGTGAGGTTTGCCTCCCTGCAATAAATCACGCTAAGTAGCCAAGGCCAGACTCTTACCATTGACGGAGTGTGGTAGGTCTGGGAACAGCCTGTTCGAATTATAGTACACAAAGTGTAGAGTTTGTTTTAACGACCCGGTCTCCGAACCGAGGTTCTTTTAGATGAATATTACCGCTTGCAGAGTTCAGATCGTTGCTTTCTTATGATATAATGGTCTTTTAAGACAAATAATGATAAATCCCTAATGTAAAGATTATATGATTCAGTGATTCACGAGTTTAGTGAGGACATTTAGATTCCGGGAGTGATCTTAATTTTTGACTTGTTCAAGTAGTCTTCTGTAGCTCGGGAGTACGCAAATGTTTCCCAATCACAGTAGTGAATTGTTGACTTGAGAGGGAGATGGTGACATATGAGCATTGTGAAAGCCCAAAATTTAAGGAATGAATAACAGTACTTTGTTAAATTTTTATATTTTTTATTAGAATATATATTCATGTAATAGGAAGTGATGTGTTGTAAATGGACAACCAAATGTATGTAAACATTATCGAGCCATTTGGAGCTCTTGATTTTATTGAATTTTAAAAGGACACTATATGGAAGTGAAACTTAATAGAAGTTTGTTGGTTGATGGAAAGCCATTTATTCTGATTAAATAGTTGTTTAATATGACTTCCTTGTTCACTTTGAACAAGTATGAATTAAAGGGTCAGTATTTTATTTGTTTAATTTTTGTAGCGCCATATATTTGAATAATTAAATGTTTCTATAGTAGGAGTTGATTTTTTATTATTTTGGAAGTGTTTCCTCTATTTAATCCAAAGTGTGTAAGTCACAGAGTGGGAGAACATACCATGAACCCCGATACTCCGGGTTGAGCGTTGCTGGCAAACTGTGATTTGCATATTTCATTGCTGAATGGGCACATGGGGGCATAGAAATAATGTGTTTGGATTAATATGAGAGGAACACTTAAGACGGTCATATCATGTAAAACTAAAGATAGTGATAGAATTAGCTACAAAATATAAAGTTAACTGACCACATTGGGACCCTGGAAACTCACACCGAGCAGCCGTCAATTAAATACCCCCTAAAACATATAAAATGGCGCCCAGTACGTAGGGATGAGTTTTCCTAGGGAAAACCCGAGTTTTCATGAAAAATCAAAATTTTCATTTTTTGAAAAAGATGGTTTTTCGAAATTTTTGAATTTTTAAATCACTTCCATAAAAGTTGATATTGAATGAGTATATCACAAGGGTACGTTTTAGTAAATACCCGTGCTAAGGTTGAATTTTTGGAAATTGGGACACAAGAGTTCGGAGTACCATCTCTCAAGCATGAACCGGCGATGGGACGTAGTAGCCCACTGTATTCTATAAGATAATAGGATGTCATTGAATGAGGAAATGCAGAGGCTCTTGGAGGCCATAAAAGCAGAGAATAGGGAAGAGAGGCAGGCGCTTTTGGACGCCTTAAAAGCAGATAATAAGGAAAAGTTGGAGGCCATAGACAATAAATTGGACAGCCAGCAGAGTGAAAATAAAAAGGATTTAGAATCCATAAATCAGAGTTTAGAATCTCTTAAAACAAATAGTGATAACATGGGGAATAAATTAGAATCTATCAAAGCCGACTGTATAACAATGAATAGTGAACTGAAAGCTGAGATAGATAATATGAAAACGGAAAATGGGGAGAACATTGAAAAACAGTTGAAAGCTGCAAAAGAGGAGACAATAGAGTTTATAAAAGCCGACAGTAAAGCAAATAACGAGGCACTGAAGGCTGAAATTGAGATAATAAAAAAGAATCAAATGAACTCCAAGGAAGTATAAAAGAAAACATAGAGTTAAAGTTTCAAGGTTTTGACACTAGGTTTGAGACTAAGTTAAATTAGTTCAAAGGGGAAATTACAAGTAAAATTAAAGAGGAAAACGGGGTACTTCAGTCAGGACTGCAAGGCCAAATAAATAGCTTGAAGGAAAGTACGGAAAATTCTCAAACTAAATGTCAAGAAAATTTCGAAAATTTAAAGGATAAATTTGGTTCTATGGAAACTAAATTCAGTAACATGGAAAAAACTTGTAAAGAGAATGTAGACGCGTGTAAAGAGGAACTTGTAAACCGGATCCAAGGGGTGCAAGAAGAGTTAAAAGGTCAGATAGAATCTAACATGAATCTTTGTCAAACATCCCGGGATGAGATAAAAGGTAGTCTTAATAAGCTAGGAGAAAGATTCGAAAGGGTTGAGATAAAAGTAGACAGACTCGAGGGAAAAGTTGAGGAAGTTCAGACCAAAGTAAATGATATGGAAAGTCAAAATCAAAAAGATGTGAAGAACATGAAAGATCAATTTGATCATTTTACCGGGCAGGTAGATGAGAACTTGAGGAAGCACGAGGAAGGAATAAATAAGAGATTAAGTACCTACGAAGGGAATCTCCAGGAAGAGAGCAACGAGATGAAGAACATAAGGAGAATACTCAGAAGATAGATGAAATAAGTCCGGGTATAAATGGGGTTCAGGAAACCATTGAAACATTAAAGGGACAAGTAGGAGAAACCAATACTGAAGTAAACCAGGTCAAAGACGACTTAATGGTATTGTATAAAAATCAAGGGAGAACTGAGAAAAAGCTTGAGGGAATGAAGGAATTGATGGTCAAGGGAAGAAAAGAAATGGAGAAAAAGATCAATGAGATACGAGAAGACTTAGATACCAAAGGTGACGTTAAGCCAGAAATAATAGAAAAACAGGTCACGGTCATCAAGAAAGAGGTAGAAGAACAATTAGCTGAAATAAGGGATAGTTTCATAGAAGAAAAATTCCAACTCAAACAAGAAGTTGAAAGCAGTAAGAAGAATCGGGAAAGAGTTCAGAATGAATTTGGATCACGGTTGGAAAGGATTGAACACAAGAATAGTCAAATGGAAGTTCAGCTCATGTCTCAAGAAGAGAGTGCCCGAAGAGAAAGAAAATTAGAATTTGAAAGTCAGGATGAATTCCAAAAGACAGGATGGGTAGATCCCCATGAACAAGACACTAATCAAGATAGGGACTTAGGAGGGGAGAGCCCTTATAAGAACCCAGGATATCCAATGGCGATGTCAACCCCTTATATGAACCAAATAAATGGACAAATAATTAACATCATCAAGTCAAATGAGGACAGACCGGTGAAGTTTACGGGTAATAATATGTCGATTACTCCTAAATACTGGTTGAAGGAGGTAGCAGAGTACTTGAATGAAATGAAAGTTCCTCAGGATCGGAGACAGAGCAATTGAGAAACTATTGGCCGGTGATTGTCTTACCTGGTTCAGGAGTTTCTGATATACATTTGTCACGGTGGAAGGTTTTAGAGAAGCTTTTCTGAAACTATATTGGGCAGCAGATGTACAAGAAAATTTGAGGCTAGGTCTGTACTCTAGGAAATATAGTACGAATGCCCCTACTAAATACACAGAATTTTTCACCGCTAAGCTGTGTAAATTCCGTGAACTTGATATCGCCCCAGCCGAAAACGACCTGTGCCGCCATTGCAAGACAACTTCCATATGAGATACAAAGGTTGTTAATCTCATCCAAAGCTAGAAGTGCTGTGGAAGTGGAGAGCGTATTACGTCAATTGGACATGATGACTTCACACGTTCCTCCCAGGTATCAAAGACAGACTGAACAAGTACATATGGCCAGTAGTCAAGAGGATAGAGAGAAACCATCGACAAGAAATCAGTCAACTAGTACAAATACTCAGGGACTGGGTCGAGAATATGGACATCATGAGCCTAGGGGAATACAGCCATACTATAGAGGAGGATATCGAGGAAGAAATCCCAGAAATACGGGTTATAGGCAACAAGAGAACTGACCCTATAATAATAATAATCAAAGGCAGGACAACAGAAAGAGATGGGAAAATTATCCCAGAAGGAATGTGAGACCGGAGGAGAGAAACGATGAATATCGGGCCGAAATCGAAGAGCGGTATCAGGAAAGTCTTCGTTATATGAATGAACGAACAGACGAACCTGAGATGCAAAGAGTCCGTTGGGGTGAGGCAATGAAGAACCGAAAATCACCCGACCGACTGGAAGGAGCTCAAAGCTTGGAGTTACAAGCTCAGTTGAAGAATGAGGGGAAAGGAAGCCCTCAAGATAAAAAAAACTCCAAATTCAAAGGATTACAGGTTAGGGCATTAATTGATACTGGATCAACTATAAGTTTAACGCAAACCCTCTTAAATGAATTAGAAGCAAGAGGTCGCATAATAAAAATTCCCACCTCAAGCGTGAAGATTAAGGGAATTATTCCTGAAAAATCTTTGACATGTAGATTTCAGGTATACATTGATTTTATCATGGGTAACACTGAAATTTCACAATGCTTTTTGCTGGAAAATCAATTGCCATATAATGTTATATTAGGTATTGATTTTATCCATGAGAACAAGGTCATAATAGACCTAGCGCAAAATTGCATTAGGATTCAAAGAGAGGATGTGGATGGACAAAACATTAATCTACAGGAACAGGATGCAAAAATAGAAGAACAGGTATGGCATGTGGAAGAAATGACCGAGGAAGGTTGTAGGGACATAGAGAAGGTATTTGAAGTCCTAAACATAGAACTTGAAGATAGTCTGGAAACCGAGTTCGAGACCAACCTGTCAGGAAAAATAGAGGAAGCTAAAGTTACCCTCGAAAATAAGGAAAACTTAAAGAAATTGTTATTAAATTACAGGGACGTATTTGATTCCAAGCCAGGATAGATCCAAAGTTTTAAATACGCATTTCAAGTAAATGATTGGGCACCGTTCAGACAAAAACCATACCCGGTTGCAGAAAAACATTACACACAAACCAAGAAAACACTGCAGGAGATGAGTGATGCAGGTGTTATAGAAAAGATGGCGACACCATATGTTAGCCCATTAGTAATTATGAGTAAACCGGATGGCTCAGTAAGGGTGTGTTTGGATGCTAGGAATTTGAACGCGAAAATTATACCAGAAAATGATTCGGCACCACCCATAAATGAAATACTGAGGAAATTTAAAGGCAAGAAGATTTTCACAAATATTGACATGACGTCTTCATGTCATCATCTCGAACTTGAAGAGAAAACCAGTCTTTTAACTGGATTTCAGTTCGATCAACAAACGTATTGCTTCAAGAGATGTCCGTTTGGCTTGAAGACCGCGGGATCCGCCTTAATAGGAGCGCTTGATCACAACCTGTCAGAGGAAGTAAAGGATTGCACTATCCGTTATGTGGATGACAAATTGCTTACCTCGGAAAACATCGATTAACACTTGGAAAAGTTAAAGAAATTATTGGAAGATGTAAGAAGGGCTAACTTTAAGATTAACTTGAAGAAATCAAATTTTTGTCAGAGACAAGTTACTTTTTTGGGGCATGTGATTGACAAGGATGGTGTCAAACCAAATCCATGCAAATTAGAATCGATAAGAGATTTTCCCAGGCCTTTGAAGGTGAAAAACGTTCGCCAGTTTTTGGGATTGATTGGATTTTTCTCAGGACATTGTCCGTCCTACACCAAAACTGTTGCACCACTACAGGACCTTATGAAGAAAGGGGGCAAGTGGAAATGGACGGAGGAAACAGAAAAAGCGTTTATAGAGGCCAAGGAAATGCTCTTAAATTATGTGAAGCTAGGATATCCTGATTTTAATCAGAGATTTATAATACAAACGGATGCATCCCAGATAGGAATAGGGGCAATGCTGTATCAGGAAAACCCGGATAACCCTGAGAAGAAAAACTATCTAGCTTTCACAAGTCGGAGACTGAAACCACACGAGAAAAATTATACAATCAGCGAGATCGAGCTGTTAGAGATATTGCATGCGTTGCAATTTGGCGAAAGATTGTATATGGATTTCCAGTCACATTAAGAACCGATCATAAAGCCTTAACCTTTTTGTTGAAGACGGATTTATCCAGTCAAAGGTTGATGCGTTGGGCTTCATATATACAACAGTTCGATGTAAATATAGAGTATTGCCCGGGGAAAGAAAATGTAGTTCCAGATTATTTAAGTAGACAGCCAGAGTCCACAGAAGAGGAAGTAATGGCTATTAATTTAGAAGACAGAGATCAGCGCACTTTAGATGAATTAAGAAGCATTAGTCAGCGACAGCGTGAAGATCCATGGATGAACATGCTCATATCTTTCTTGGAAGGGAGTTTGATAAGGGGAACACCTGCGTATACGGAAGCTAATAAGATAGCTCAGGATTACACTTTCTTTAATGGATTATTGTATAAGTTTGCGGACTCTGGCCATACTCGATTGAGGATCGTTGTACCTGCTATTTTGCAGAGGAAAATGGTATGGTTGGCCCATAGATCGTTTGGACATATGGGAGTCGACAAAACAGTCTCGATGCTGAAAGAAGCATTTGTATGGCCGAGACTGAGAGAAACTGTAAGGGATACGCTTAAGACATGTGACATATGTCAAAGGATTAAGCCAAATGCGTTTTTGATGAGACAAAAGCCAATACCATTGTTGCCCGAGAGGCCAGGTCAAATTATTTCTATTGACAATTTCGGACCTTTGCCAAAGGCTAGGAGGGGAAATAGACATATAATGGTGGCTATGGATGTTTTCACAAAAATGGTTGTTCTTGCTCCCATACAGAAGACCAGTACCAAACAGGTTTTAAAACGACTCAAAGAAAAAGTGATACCTATTCTGGGTAAACCAGAAAATTTGTTATCGGATCACGGTAGTTGTTTCACAAGTGCAGAATTTAGACAGGAATTAGAGAGACTGGGAATACGTCAGATACTGTCTAGTATTCGCCATCCTGAGGCAAATCCTGTAGAAAGAGTTATGAGGGAAACGGCCAAGTATTGTAGGATATACTGTGCAGAGGAACATTGGAAATGGATAGATATCCTAGACATTATCGAATTTTGTATAAATAATACGATCCATGAGTCTACGGGAGAGATACCAATAACGTTACATCAGAATGAGCAACCAGAGAGACCTTGGAGTCTGGTCATTCCTAGGCCAACAGACGCTCAGCCTGGAAGAGATGTACGAATTAGAAGAGCCTTTGAGCATCTAAAAGCTCAAGCTGTTAGAAGATAAAGGAGAAACAGGCACAAGAGGTATCATCGACCATTATTAGCAGGAGAAATGGTGTTAGTGAAAAGACCAGCCATTTCGGATCCAGGGAACCGCGTGTACAAGAAATTCCAGAAAATGTACCACGGACCGTATCAAATAATAAGAGATTTAAGAAATAATGCCTATAGAATTCGACACTGTGAAACGAATCACGAAGTGACTATGAATTCAGCTAACCTGAAAGTATATTACCCTCCTGAAGACTTCGATGAAGCAAATGAACAAGCCCTGGTTATGGAACAATTTAGAGATGATAAATCCACTTTTGGAAGAAACAGGAGTAAGCTAGAACGAGAAAATAGAGCTCAAACATTCAATTGTGAATGTGAACTAGAGAAAATGTATTGGGAGATAAGAGAAATAATTGATTTTGTTGATGAAGGAAATTTCAATTTAAGAAAAGAAAATGAGGAAATGAAAAAAAAAACGGGTAGGGATAGACCACACCCATAACGAAGGATTGTGTTCTGTAGACTTTTAGTCCAGAAAAATAAGAAAGGAAGAACGGGTAGGGACAGAGCGTACTCAACCTACACCATTACCGGATATGACTTTAAAGGTGCAAAACCCGAACTATCGTGGGATTCCATGAGAATAGAAAATAGAGGTACTGAGAAGTGTTATGATGTCTTCGACACTGAAAAGAATTAAATTGTTGTTTTGAAAAATGTTTAAATAAATTTCCACAAAATCTCGAAAATTTATTTATCTAAGGAGGGGAGATTTGAACCCATGAGTTGTTGGTTCAAGCGCCGAATCCATCATTTATTGGTAAAAGAAGACAGGAAAAATACAGTCTTTAGAATGACTTAGAAGGATTTTATGCAAGAGGACGGTTACAACGTGGCGCAATAATAAGAGACCAGGAGTCACAAGGAAATGATATCATGCATGACGCACCGATAGGGAGCCGATCATTACTATTAATAGAATGATAAAAACTTTCCGCTGTGTAAGAGAGAGGAGGTTTCGGAAATTGATCTTACGCAGCAATAAAATGGCAACCTCGCAGTTGTGCAAGAAGAGGAATAATTAGATTTAAGCCATTTGCGAACATATAATTAACAGAAGAAATACATCATTGTGAATCATTTTGGAATATAAATTTTTGTGTGGGGAAAAAGGTTACAATAATTGCACAGGAAAGAAGTGCCGACACAGCATGACGTCGATAGTAATTCCCCGAGACCAGAGATGGTAGGGAGAGAAAATAAACCTCAACACCCACGTATCTGAAGAGCAAAATTTATTTAATATCTCGGAATTGTACGATCGATTTTCATGTTCAAAGAAGTCAGTTTACGTTTAGAACACGAGCTTTCCAGAGATATAATTTTCAAAAGTATGCGACTATTACTTCAAAAGTTAGTGCTGCAGAAGACGAGGATTTTATCTTTTTGTAGCCAATTTGTATAAAAGCCCTGGCAGAGCCAGGATGATCATGCAGTCTTTATCAGACCTTGAAAGGTCGTGATACGCTGTATCACCAACGAGCACCCCTTATGGGAGTGGCCGAGCAGTATCGTCATTAGTATCGCCGTGTGGAGACATAGTAAAATCCTAGTACAGGATTAATCTGAGTAAGCGTCAGATTTTATCGTGAAAGTTCAGTATTCCAGTCAAAGTTAGGCTGCGACTTTGAAGAAATAACAGGTGATAGGTATTCGAATTATAGTTGAGTAAAAGACAGAACGCGTCATAAAGTTTCGAAGTACCAGAGGAAGTGAAACAAACAGTTCTATCAACGTTAAAGAACCCAATCAGGGTCAAACGAAATAAATAACGCCTAGTGTGCCGGAAAGGTAGGGACTAGAGCGCAGAACTATAAGAATTGGGAATTAAATCCAAGGCTTCGTCTAAGGAGACAAACGAACAGTACAAGCAATAAGCTACGAACTGAAGAAATAGCAGTTAATGCTAGGGAATATTTAGGTCACCGATAAACTATTCGAGAGACCGTAACCAGGACAGACTTTATCTAGACGAACTAACTAGTGTCTAGGAAGAAACGACATCGTGCTAGTAAAGTATAGAAGCTGATAGTCAGAACCCGGATCTGAAGAATAGCCGTTCCAGTAAGGTGTAGATCGATCGAGACTTTCCATCATCTTGCCAGATTAGGGAGCCGACGTTCTCAAAGTGTCACCCTTGGAAACGGGGAAGAAAGAAATCACGTGTGTAAGGCGGAAACTAACGCCTAAGTGATTAAAAAGCTGTGTAATGTAAATATAGTGAAATTTGTTTTAGTGTAATAATTTTAGTGAATTTATATTGTGTGAAGATAAACGAATACAAATTGGTATTCATTATGTTACAAGTGATTAGGGTAAATAATTTATATGTGGATAAAGAAGTGTCATTGTGTGTATCAATGAAGATGGCTTAAATGCAGTGAGTGGGCAAAATGAAACATCGCTGGAAGATTCGGTCGCTGACCGTACAATCATGTGAGTAACCATTTCATTATGTTATGTGTTGGGGAAGATTTGCGTATAATCCACTTGAGAATGAAAGAATAGGGATGATTGAATAACAAATAAATAAAAAATAGCGCGATCTGAACGATTAATTTGAGAAAATATATAAGAAATATGTGAATATGTAAATGAATCCCTTGGGGAATGTATGAATTAAAATATCAGTGTAATTGATAAATGATATAAATATGAGAAAGCAAGCGTAATAATAATAATAATTATTATATAAATGAATGAATATTATGATGAATTATATGAAAAGTAGTAGCTTCCGAGATCCTTCAAATGAATTAATACATGTTATGAACACATGTTCTTATGGTAAAATGATTATTGTCAAGGGAGAAGAGTAATATAAAATTGAGATGTAGATCAAACGCTGATTTTGAGTTTATCAGTTCTCTAAAGGTAACTTGGCTAATAAATGTTATAAGCGCCATGTAGCGCATTGAAGTAATTTGTCACGCTAGGAATGCGTTGAAATACTCGGTAAAACTAATTATGAGGGGCAGTTGGTCGTGGTAATTGAACTAAGATAAGTCCTCAAAGTAGTGATGTGATCACGAGGCCGCGTGTGTGTTGTATGGTAAAAAGGGTGCTAATTGTATTATGAGCGCTGGTATAAGGCAAAAAGGCCTGCCCTAAGTCGCTAATGTTATAAGTCCTCCAGTGCGGGATATTGCTCCCGAGGCATTTGAAAGGATCGAACTCAGTGTCGTCCATGTTTAAGCCCCTAAATATTTGTTGTATTATTGAATTATTCTCACCCGCCAATGGGGACACTTCATAATTAATAAATGCCGAAGTCAAGAGAATAGGTTTGTGGAACCTAAATATGTTGTTATAAAAAGTAGTATGAAAGCCTTTTCATTTAGGGAACTGCATTTAAGAACAGCTGTAGAAAAGCTGAGGGTAGCTCGTCTCTTGTGAAGCGAGACAGTGAGGTTTGCCTCCCTGCAATAAATCACGCTAAGTAGCCAAGGCCAGACTCTAACCATTGACGGAGTGTGGTAGGTCTGGGAACGGCCTGTTTGAATTATAGTACACAAAGTGTAGAGTTTGTTTTAACGACCCGGTCTCCGAACCGAGGTTCTTTTAGATGAATATTACCGCTTGCAGAGTTCAGATCGTTGCTTTCTTATGATATAATGGTCTTTTAAGACAAATAATGATAAATCCCTAATGTAATGATTATATGATTCAGTGATTCACGAGTTTAGTGAGGACAATTAGATTCCGGGAGAGAACTTAATTTTTGACTTGTTCAAGTAGTCTTCTGTCGCTCGGGAGTACGCAAATGTTTCCCAATCACAGTAGTGAATTGTTGACTTGAGAGGGAGATGGTGACATATGAGCATTGTGAAAGCCCAAAATTTAAGGAAATGAATAACAGTACTTTGTTAAATTTTTATATTAGCCTACTGGGGATGAAGCTGATTCCTGCAAGTGGTGTCCCTGCATCGGTACTGGAATAGATTTTCTAGTACTGAACTGAACGTCAGCATTCCAATAGCATTTCAATTCATTTGTGTTACGATGGTAAATGATATAATGAATAGGTCCTTTTCAGGACCAAAGCTAACTATTGTCTCGATTAACATCGAAGGAATCTCCTACAGCAAGGCAGATCTCTTATCTGCTCTCTGTCCCGAACATCAGTGTGATGTACTCTGTATCCAGGAAACCCAAAGAAGTAACCAGCAGAGACTACCAGCAATTCCAGGAATGATACTAGTCGCTGAAAGATCTCACGAGCAATATGGGAGTGCCATCTTTATTAGATCAGGTATCACAGTATTGTCCACTGACTGTTCTGATGAAGATAATATAGAGATACTAACAGTGGAGCTATCATGTTGCACAATATCTTCATTATACTGTATAAACCACCCAATTCTCCGTTCTCCTTTAAGAAGACTAAAAATATGGACAACAAAGACACTCACTTTGTAATTGGAGATTTTAATAGTCATAGTAATTTATGGGGTTACCTTCACGATGACGAAAATGGTGAAGCTGTAATAAATTGGGCTGAATCAAATGAGCTGTGCCTTGTACACGACCCGAAGTTGCCTCCGTCATTCAACAGTGGAAAATGGAAACGTGGCTACAACCCCGATTTAATTTTTTCAAGCGAAACAATTGCTGGGCAGTGCGTAAAGACCGTAGCAAACCCAATACCAAATACACAACATAGACCTATTGTGTGCCAAGTTTTCGCTGCAGTTCGCCATCAGTGCTTGCCATTTCGAAGAAGATATAACTTTCAGAAAGCTAAGTGGAACAAATTTACGGCATTACTTGATGAATCTGTTCTTGAGCTGGATGCATCTCCAGAGAATTATGAACAGTTTGTGGCTACTGTCCAGAAATGCTCCCGTCAGTGCATTCCACGGGGTTGCAGAACAGTATACATTGCAGGTCTTACCCCAGAGATAAAAGACTTATAATCAGAGTACATTTGTTCCTTCAATATGAATCCATTTGGAAACGAAACAATTCACCTAGGTCGTCAACTCAATACTGCTCTGGCAGAAAGAAAACGGAACAAATGGGCTCAAACAGTATCTAACATCAACATGTCACAAAACAGTCAAAAAGCTAGGAGCCTAATGAAGAGATTAAACAATGAACCATCCAATAGAAAATTGCATTCTAACATATCTCCCAAACAAATAGCCCATCAGCTAGTGTTGAACGGCAAAGTCGAGGAGCACATGAAGAAAACCAAAATCAAAAGAGACTACGACAATGAAACAAGTGACTTTTCGTGTGTCTTCAGCTTAAAGGAACTGGAGATGGCCATACAAATGTGCAAGAATGGTAAAGCTGCTGGTCTTGATGACATCCGCATAGAGCAAATAAAACATTTTGGTAAAAACACAAAGGAGTGGCTTCTACAACTTTTCAACAACGTCATTTGCCGCAAACAAATTCCAAAAATATGGCGGAAAGCAAAAATCATAGCCATCCTGAAGCCTGGCAAAGATCCATCTGATCCTAAGAACTACAGACCAGTCTCGCTGTTATGCCATTTATACAAAGTGTTTGAGAGAATGCTCCTTAACAGACTATCTCCAAAACTTGATCCACTTCTGATCCCAGAACAAGCAGGCTTCAGACCAGGAAAGAGCTGTACTTCACAGATATTGTGCCTAACACAGCACATCGAAGATGGTTTGGAGAACAGGAAGATAACTGGTGCAGTTTTGGTGGATCTAACGGCTGCCTACGATACTATTCAACATCAAATCCTGCTTGGTAAACTGTACCAGATTACCAAAGATTTTGGACTCACAGAAATTGTTGCTTGTCTTCTACAAAACAGAAGGTTTTTTGTCGAGTTCCAAGGAACCCGCAGTCGCTGGAAAACCCAACGAAATGGTCTACCACAGGGCAGTGTTCTATCACCTTTTCTGTTTAATGTGTACACTAATGATCAGCCTACATCTCTACATACCAAGAGATTTATCTATGCAGATGACCTCTGTCTGACAGCACAAAGTGAAAAGTTTGAAGAAGTGGAGCAGATTCTCTCTGATGCACTGGAGGACCTTTCACTTTACTACAAGAGAAATCAACTCAAACCTAATCCATCCAAGACACAGGTTTGTGCTTTCCACCTCAGAAACAGGGAAGCAGCAAGGAAACTCAATATTAGCTGGGGAGGAGCTCACCTGGAACATTGTTTTACCCCAAAATACCTAGGGGTAACTTTAGATCGCACCCTATCTTACAAGAAACATTGTATGAATGTTAAACAAAAAGTATCTACACGAAATAACATACTCCGTAAGTTGATAGGGGCCGACTGGGGCGCCCATGCTGAAACACTACGTATGTCTGCATTAGCTCTGTGTTATTCAGCTGCTGAGTATGCTAGCCCTGTATGGTATCACTCAGCTCATGTAAAACAGGTTGATGTTGCCCTCAACGAGTCCTGCAGAATAATTACTGGTTGCCTGAAACCTACACCTGTCCACAAACTACATTCCTTGGCAGGAATAGCCCCACCTGAGGTACGCCGTGAGGTCATAGCACAAACGGAACGAAAAAAGTCCGCAGAGGACCATGCTCACCCTCTTTTTGGTCACCAGCCTCCAAGAAGGCGGCTAAAATCAAGGAAAAGCTTCCTGCAAACTACATCGATGCCTACTACAAAACCCGAAGTAGCCAGGATACAGCTATGGCAATCCACCATACCACCAGATTGGATGAAGGCCATGGAAAGGCTTCCAGCAGGCCACAACAACAACTGGGAAACTTGGCGGTCACTCAACAGACTTCGGACTGGTGTTGGGAGATGCAAAGTTAATCTCCACAAATGGGGATACCTACAGGAATCAGAACTCTGTGAGTGTGGAGAGAGACAGACCATGATACACCTGTGTTCCTGTGAACTGGGCCCGTGCTCTTGCACAATGCAGGAGTTAATGGAAGGTCATGAAAAGGGTGTGACAGTGGCCCGTTTCTGGGCAAAGACAATCTAATTCGAGACATTGTTGTATGTATTATTTCTTTTTAATATTGTGTATCATCCCTCTGTGTATGTTGTAATGCTTTTGACTCGAATAAATAATAAATTAGCCTACTTTCGATTTTTGCAAAAAATGAAAGTAGACTTATGAGATCAACACAGGGCGAAAAAAGTGTGTCTGTCTGTGTGTGTGTATGTGTGTGTGTGAGTCTGTGTGTGTGTGTGTGTGTGAGTGTGTGTACTCTGAATGTCGGCCCCCCCTATCAATTCGAACACGGTGAATGCGAATTGAACGAAATTTGGTACAAAGGTAGCACTAGCAAAGGACACCTCAGTGTCATGTTTTATATAGCCGCCATCTTGACGGAAACGTAATGGCGGCCACACAAATGTTCGAAGCTTAAATCAAATTACGACTAACCTAATCATCCGATCTCTACCAAATTTTGCAACAACATACCTTTATGGGGGGAGCATCCTTTGACCAAAGTAATAGGTCATCAGCCTAATAGTTTGCGGATGGCAGCCATCTTTGTGTAAAAATCGATTCCTCCTATTAATTCGAACACGGTGCAACCGAATAATAATTGCTGGAGATTTAAACCTCCCCAAAGTAGACTGGTCTGGTGAGTCAACTAGCTGTGGTCAAGCTCAGAGCGCTGCAAATAAATTCTTAAGGGAGGGGGGATTTTCCCAAGTAGTTGACTTCCCAACTAGAGACAATAATACCTTAGATGTTTATCTCGTAAGGCCTGTAGAGCTGTATATTAACTGTCTGAAAGTACCAGGAATTAGTGACCATTCTGGGGTTAAATTAAATATTAGATATGGTGACATTACAAAATTAGACTCTGATGTAGCAAAAAAGATCATATTCCAGTATCGGAGGGCGGATCAGGGCAAGTTTTAGGGGTATTTGAATGAGCTATTTGTAGGATGGGCATCGGAAGGAAATCACATTAATATCCTGTGGACTAACATTTTGAAAATTTTAAATAGCGCTGTTGATAAATTTGTCCCATTTAAATTGCTGAAACAAAACCCAGATCCTGAGTATTACACACGAAAAATTAGGAGTCTAAAGCGGAAAATTAGGAAATTATACAATAAAAGACATGATAGTGACAAGTATATGTTGAAATTTAAGTCCTTATCAAGAGAGCTCGTCTTAAAAAAGAGGGCTGCTCACGACAGTTATATGCAAGGTTTACTTGGTTCGGGAGATGATGGGTGGAATTTTTTTTACAGTTATGTTAGGAGAAGAAAGGGAAATTCAAATAATTTGTCGATGATAATGTCCGGTGACGGTAAATTAATTACTGAGAAACAGGCCATTGCTAATGAATTAAATGTCTTTTACGGTAGTGTGTTCAATAAATCCAATAGCTGTGTGTTGGACCTTAACGACGAATCAGGGGCTCCCCTGTTCCAAATAAACCAGTCAGCAATTGTAAAGCTAATACAAAAACTACGTTTCAATGTATCAAAGGGTCCTGATAATAGTGTTAGTGAAGTACTTAAACTAGGAGGTAGAGCCGTGGCACGATACTTGGAGGTGATGTTTAATGTGTCCCTAAACAATGCGCAAATCCCAGATGACTGGAAAACAGCTACGGTAGTCCCAATATTTAAGGGAGGGAGCAGACTTGAATTGGGCAACTACAGGCCGGTTAGCCTTACGTCCATCGTTTGTAAACAGATGGAGCATCTCATTTGCGAATACTTGAGGGAACAGTGGGAAACATTATCATGGTTTAATGATAGGCAACATGGATTTCGGAAAGGTTACTCATGCGAGAGTCAGATGCTATCACTTTTTCAAGACATTAGCGAATCGTTAGACCATGGAGTTTCAGTCGACGCCGTGGTTATAGATTTTGCGAAGACATTCGATGTCGTGCGGCATGACATGCTACTCCATAAATTAGCTTCGACGAAGATTGATAGAAGAGTAATTTTATGGATCCAAGAATTTTTGACGGGTCGTTCCCAGAAAGTGAAAGTCGAAGGCATATTCTCGGATGAAATTACCGTAACGTCGGGTATCCCTCAGGGCAGCGTAATCGGAACTTTGTTATTTTTGGCGTTTATAAATGACTTACCAAATGGGATTCGCAGTGACTGTCGATTGTTTGCGGATGATTGTGTAATATATCGAAAGATACATGACTCACAGTGCTTCAAGAGGACCTGAACCTGGTCTATAAGTGGGCGATTGTAAATAAAATGAAAATAAACACAAGAAAATGTAGTCTCTTAAAAATAGGGAAAGTGCGAAGGCAGGATTTTCAATATAACATTGGCTCGGAAATACTTGTAGAAGAAGATTCTTGCAAATATTTGGGCGTTCACGTAAGGAATGATATGAAATGGAGTAGTCATGTAGGATGTGTAGTTTCAAAAGCTTACAAATCCCTGCACTTTGTAATGAGGGTATTAAAAGGAAGTAGTACCTCTGCTAAAGAATTAGCCTATTTGTCACTTGTAAGACCTATTCTGGAATATGCCTCGGCGGTTTGGGATCCATATCAAGTAGGACTCATCAATGAGTTGGAAATGGTACAGAGAAAGACCGCTTGATTTGTGCTCAGTGACTTTAATCCCAGGAGCAGTGTGAGCCGTATGTTAAAGAAACTTGGGTGGGAATCACTGGAGGCTAGGAGGATGAAATCTAGACTCTGCGCTATGTACAACACGTATACAAATCAACCAGCATGGGGTGAGCTTAGCAAACGATTGGGAAAGCCCACTTACATGGGTAGGAGCGATCATCCTTTCAAAGTTAAGGGCCGACCACAGCGTACAAATTATTGTAAATAATCTTTTGTAAACCGTGCCATTGATAACTGGAACTCTCTACCTGCCGCAGTCTTAGAGCCTTTTCCCAAACATATAGGTGTGTTTAAGAAAAGACTGACTATTTGTGTAAATACTCCAGTTTAATTGTTGTATAATTGTTATTGAATTGTTATGTATAATTATTTACTTGTTATGTATATCCAATTTGCCACCGGGGGACACATCCCCCATTGCAAATAAATGAATGAATGAAATGAAAAAATGGAACGAAATTTGGTACAGAGGTAGTACTAACAAAAGGCACCTCAGTATCATGTTTTATATCGCCGCCATCTTGACGGAAACGTATTGGCGGCCACACAAATGTTCAAAGCTTAAATCAAATTACGATTAACCTAATCATCCGATCTCTACCAAATTTTGCAACAACCTACCTTTATAGAGGAAGCATCCTTTGACCAAATGAATAGGTCATTAGGCTAATAGTTTGCGGATGGCGGCCATCTTTGTGTGAAAATCAATTCCCCCTATTAATTCAAACACAGTGAAAGCGAATGGAACGAAATTTGGTACAGAGGTAGCACTAGCAAAGGGCATCTCAGTGTCATGTTTTATATCGCCGCCATATTGACAGAAACACAATGGCGGCCACACAAATGTTCAAAGCTTAAGTTAAATTACGACTAACATAACCATCCGATCTCTACCAAACTTTGCAACAACATACCTTTGTGGAGGGAGCATCCTTTGACCAATCTAATAGGTTATTAGCCTAATAGTTTGCGGATGGCGGCCATCTTTATGTCAAAATTGATTCCCCCTATTAATTCGAACACGGTCGAACCGAATGGAACGAAATTTGGTACAGAGGTATCACTAGCAAAGGGCACCTCAGTGTCATGTTTTATATAGCCGCCATCTTGACGGAAACGTAATGGCGGCCACACAATTGTTCAAAGCTTAAATCAAATTACGATTAACCTAATCATCCGATCTCTACCAAATTTTGCAACTACATACCTTTATGGAGGGAGCATCCTTTGACCAATCTAATGGGTCATTCGCTTAATAGTTTGCGGATGGCGGCCATCTTTGTGTCAAAATCGATTCCCCCTATTAATTCAAACATGGTGAAACCGAATGGAACGAAATTTGGTACCGAGATAGCACTAGCAAAGGGCATCTCAGTGTCATGACTTATATCGCCGCCATATTGACAGAAACGTAATGGCGGCCATACAAATGTTTAAAGCTTAAATCAAATTACGACTAACATAACCATCCGATCTCTACCAAACTTTGCAACAACATACCTTTATGGAGGGAGCATCCTTTGACCAATCCAATAGGTCATTAGCCTAATAGTTTGCGGATGGCGGCCATCTTTATGTCAAAATTGATTCCCCCTATTAATTCGAACACGGTGGAACCGAATGAACGAAATTTGGTACAGAGGTAGCACTGGAAGAGGGCACCTCAGTGTCATGTTTTATATCGCCGCCATCTTGCCGGAAACGTAATGGCGGCCACACAAATGTTCAAAGCTTAAATCAAATTACGATTAGCCTAATCATCCGATCTCTAGCAAATTTAGCAACAACATACCTTTATGGAGGGAGCATCCTTTGACCAAACTAATAGGTCATTAGCCTAATAGTTTGCGGATGGCGGCCATCTTTGTGTGAAAATCAATTCCCCCTATTAATTCAAACACGGTGAAACCGAATTGAACGAAATTTGGTACAGAGGTAGCACTAGCCAAGGGCACCTAGTGTCATGTTTTATATCACCGCTATCTTGACGGAAACGTAATCGCGGCCACCCAAATGTTAAAAGCTAAAATGTTATTACGACCAACCTAATTATCTAGTCTCTACCAAATTTTGCAACACCATATCATTATGTGGGAAACATATTCTGACCAAACTGCAAGAACATCAGCCCAATAGTTTGCAGATGGTGGCCAAGTATGTGTGCAAATCGATTCCCCCTATCAATTCAAACACGGTGAAACCGAATTGAACGAAATTTGGTACAGAGGTAGCACTAGCAAAGGGCACCTCATATTCATGTTTAATATCCCTATAGCACGTTGTATTTCAACAAGCTACTACAACCAACATTCAATCATACTCCTTGAAAAGGACAAAGAGTTATAACAATACCCATGCATTTAGGAGAAAGTAGGCTATATGTTCTTTCCTGAACATCTTGTTTTTTTATTAGAAGATATATTCATGTAATAGGAAGTGATGTGTTGTAAATGGACAACCAAATATGTGGAAACATTATCGAGCCATTTGGAGCTCTTGATTTTATTGAATTTTAAAAGGACACTATATGGAAGTGAAACTTAATAGAAGCTTGCTGGTTGATGGAAAGCCGTTTATTCTGATTAAATAGTTGTTTAATATGACTTCCTTGTTCACTTTGAACAAGTTTGAATTAAAGGGTCAGTATTTTATTTGTTTAATTTTTGTAGCGCCATATATTTGAATAATTAAATGTTTCTATAGTAGGAGTTGATTTTTGTTTATTTTGGAAGTGTATCCTCTATTTAATCCAAAGTGTGTAAATCACAGAGTGGGAGAACATACCATGAACCCCGATACTCCCGGTTGAGCGTTGCTGGCAAACTGTGATTTGCATATTTCATTGCTGAATGGGCACAATAAATGTCATATGAAATTATTTATCTACTAGTTTTTTTACTTACTTCTTTTAAGATTCGTTAAAAATGAAATGGTTATTGAACTTAATTAAGTAATTTGTTCTTGGGGATCAGTGATCACTATTTTACACATATTTTTATATTTTAATGCTAATTACTATAGTCTATTTGCGTAATTGAAGCACTGTGTTCAAATTGAATTAAGTTGCCCAACATGGTGAAATGAAATTACACAAAATGTAGTTAATTACTGGTTTATTTGATGAAAAATATACAAACTTCTCTAAAACAACTCACCCCACGTAATCTTGACGTTCAAATTTACATAGGTTTCTTACGAGATTTCTTAATGGCAAACTTGTTAATAATGTCCTCATACGAAAGTGTTTTTGTTGTATTTGCCTCAATACAAAGTAATGAAACTGAGTTTAACCGTATTTCAGAAATACTAGTTCGCAGATAGTTCTTAACTCTTCTAAGGCAGGAAAAACTGTAGGACTAAAACGTATTTTTAAGTAGCATGTATTCTTAAATTCGTACGGAAAATATTATTAACGACTGAAATTCGTCATTTTAGCTTTTGAATAAATTGCCAAACTGCCTCCCCTGAAATTTACCGCTCTAGGCTGCTGCCTACTTAGCCTATTTAGAAATACGGCCCTGGGACACACTGATAGAGCTACAATATCTACCGGAGTTTCCTTGTTTACTAATTGCTCTGACAATTGAGCTAAATGTGTCTGCTAGGTGGCAACTTACTCAAGAAAACATCCGTATAGAAGCTCTTTCTCACCCTCGAAATCAGGTCATCTAAACCTGTTGTCTGCCTGTTTTGGGAACACAGAGGAAATATCACAGAAGTGAAAAAGAGAAAATCTGACATTCTACGGATCGGAGCGTGGAATGTTAGAAGTCTGCTAGGAAGTGGAAGGTTAGAAACTTATAAAGGGAAATGGATAGGTTGAGGTTTGATTTGGTTGGGATTAGTGAAATGCGCTGGCAGGAAGAACAGGACTTTTGGTCAGGAGACTATAGGGTCATTAACACTAAAACAAACAATGGTCAAGCAGCGGTTGGTCTCATATTGAGTAGGAAACTTGGACAGCGGGTGGAATATTATGATAAATATAGTGAACGGATTATTGTAGCAAAAATCAATACTAAACCTACGTGCACCACAGTGGTACAAGTCTATATGCCTACCAGTCAAGGTGATGATGAAGATGTTGGAAAGGTCTACGAGGAAATAGATGAAATTCTGAGGTATATCAAGGGTGGTGAAAATGTAATAGTAATGGGAGATTGGAATGCTGTGGTAGGAAAAGGGAGAGAAGGGTAGATAGTAGGAAATTTCGGATTAGGTGAAAGGAATGATCGAGGAAGCAGGCTGATGGAATTCTGCACCGAGCATAAGTTGGTCATAGCTAACACCTTATTCAATAACCACAATAGAAGAATATACACATGGATGAGACCAGGAGATACAGGGCGTTATCTAATCGACTTCATTATGGTCAAGCAGAGGTTCCGAAACCAGATTTTGGATTGTAAAACATATCCTGGTGCTGACATAAACTCTGACCTCAATTTGGTTGTTATGAAATGCAGATGAAACTGAAGAAAAGTCAAAAGCCAAAATGGTGGGCAATAGACAGATTGAAAGTGAAGGATGTAAACGAAAGATTCAAGAAGAGTATAGAGGAAGGACTAATGAAAAAGCATAACAAACTTCAATTGCAGATGAATGGGCACTTTTGAAGAATGAAATAACAAAATCCGCAGAAGAAAACATTGGTAGGAAAGAAAGAATAGGCAGAAATCTGTGGATCACTCAGGATATACTAGAATTGATGGATGAAAGGCGGAAACACAAGAATCTAAGAGATGAAAAGGGGAAAGCACAATAAAGAAGTCTGAACAATGAGGTTAACAAGAAGTGCAAGGAAACGAAAGAAGAATGGTTGAAAGAGAATTGTGCAGGAATAGAAAATTGTCTGAAATTAGGAAAAGTAGACACAGCTTATCGAAGGATTAAGAATACTTTTGGGGAAAAGAAGACTAAGTGATGTAATATTAAGGAAACAAATGGAAAGCCTCTAACAGATAGGGAAGAAAAGGTTGAGAGATGGAAAGCTTACATAGAGAGTTTGTATAAGGGAAAGGAGATTGAGAATCATGTAATGGAAAGGGAGGAGGAAATTGATGAGGATGCAAAAAGAGATTTAATATTGAGATCAGAATTTGACTGGGCATTGGAGGACTAAAGCAGGAACAAAGCACCAGGCATAGATGATATACCGATTGAGTTGCTACGCTGCATAGGAGATGAAGGTCTGGTCAGGTTATTTCACTTGGTGTGTAGAATTTATGAGACAGGTGAGGTACCCTCTCATTTTAAGAAGAATGTTATCATCCTTATACCAAAGAAAGTGGGAGCTGACAGATGTGAAGATTACCGTACAATCAGCTTGATTACTCATGCTTCAAAGATCCTGTCTAGAATAATTTACAATTTACAGATAGAAACAGAGTTGGATGAAGACCAGTTTGGTTTCACTAGAAATGTAGGAACAAGGGAAGCTGTACTAAGTCTTAAGCTGATTTTGGAAGGTAGAATAAGGAAAGATAAGAGAACGTTCATGGCATTTGTAGACCTAGAAAAGGCTTTTGATAACGTTGATTGGACTAAATTGTTTGACATTTTAAAATCGATTGGAATGAAGTACAGGGAAAGGAGGGTGATATACAATCTGTACAGAAACCAGACAGCAGTCATTCGAGCTGAAGGGCATGAGAGAGAAGCTGGTATTCAGAAAGGTGTAAGGTAAGTCTGCAACTTATCACCCATACTTTTCAATCTTTACATTGAACAAGCAATGAAGGAAATTGGAGGAAAATTTAAAGTGGGAGTGAAGATTCAAGGAGAAATAATTTCAACTCTGAGATTTGCCGATGACATAGTCATCTTGGCCGACACGCCTGTGGATTTGAATGAGTTTTTGAATGGTATGGACTCCGTCTTGAGAAAATAATTCATGATGAAAATTAATAAATGTAAAACAAAATTACTGGAATGCAGCCGAAATAAATCAGAAACCTCTATGAACATCAAATTCGCAGGTGAAAAGCTGAAGGAAGTAGGAGACTTCTGTTACTTAGGAAGCAAAATAACCAGTGATGGACAAAGCAAAGAGGATATAAAAAGTAGGTTGTCTCAGGCAAGGAAAGCATTTCTAAAAAAAAAAAGAATCTGTTGACATCGAATATAGATTCAGGTATTAGGAAGGCATTTTTGAAAGCCTTTGTCTGGAGCGTGGCGTTCTATGGAAGTGAAACTTGGACTATTGGTGCTGCAGAAAAGAGGAGAATTGAAGCATTTGAAATGTGGTGTTACAGGAGAATGATGAAGATCAGATGGGTTAGATAGGGTTACAAACGAAGAGGTATTAAGGCGAGTGGGAGAGGAGATATGTTTCTGGCGACTGCTAATGAAGAGAAGAGATAGGTTAGTAGGACTCATACTAAGACATCCAGAAATGGCATGCTTAGTTATGGAAGGAAGGGTCGAGGACAAGAACTGTAGGGGTAGACCAAGGTTAGAATATGTTAAACAGATTGCCTCGGATGTAGTGTGTGTTTGCTATTTAGAGATGAAACGATTAGCTCAGGACAGAGGCATGGAGGGCTGCATCAAACCAGTCAAAAGACTGAAGACTCAAACAACAATGAGGAAATATATCTAATGCACCATTTAGAGATCCCGTGGGCGACTTCGGTGACGTAGTTGGTAGCATGCTGAGCTTCTGTGCCCAAGGTCACGGGTTCAAACCCAGCCGAAGTCGTCAGATTTTTAAGAGTGTTAAATCCCACAGTATGCCTTCCCTCGGAGGGAAGTAAAGCCGGCGGTCCCATGTCATAGATTTATGGCATGTAAAAGAACCTTCCACTAAATACACTTGTGTGAAGCCAACATTTGTAGGTTAGAATTGATAACGCTCTATTAGTTCCAACGTTCGCCACCAGGTGCTGACTGCGATGCCATCTAGTAGCCAAGTCATCAAGCTAGGTGTCGTGGACGGTAGCAACTGGTAGCAAAAGTAGGAACTACTTGTTATTGTCTACAGTCCCTACTTGAATTAAAAACAGATAACACACACTAATGCAGCTATCACAATTAGCACCGGTTATCAGACAGATTCTACACACATCCAAAGTACACGGGGCTACATTACCACGTTGTCGCAGCCCCTAAACTAAGGAACCATCCAAAGAAATCTCGTGCTTGAAACTCCATCCAGATAACATGTGCATTGTCAAAACGTAAACAAAATTGCTCAAAATATAACCAAATATGACTTTATATCACTAAAATGAGAAAAATATGGCAAAAATCATAAAAAATAACCAAAATATGCTTTTATAGACAAAATTAAATTGCTTTAAATGGTATCAGGGAATTTTCATTCGAAATTATTTTTCAATTTTTGGGCAAAGAAGGCTCATTAATAAAATATGACCTTTCCTTAACTTCGTAATCTGCCAATTGAAGCTACATTTGTAGAAGAGAAAAAGTATTTTCTTAGCCAGGAGAATTCAATCTGGCGAACCAAGCTCCGAATGAAGACCAACGAGGTGATTTTATCATAGTACACTACCATTCCCTATAGCCTACATAATGGGGTTTGTAGCACGAAGTAACTCTTCTCTTCCACCTGCTTGCCCTTCACCCTGGATCATTCCGGTTAATGAAACACAGAGAGGGTGGATCAGAGACTTTACTCCCACACAATGGGCACAGAATACAACATCAAATCTGAGAACCAATCTCGGAGAAAGCTCTGTAAAACTAGAGTATATTACTCCAGGAAAGTCTAGACTGATTTACGTTATGTCTTCAACATATGGACTCGAGCCCATGGGACAAGATTCTACAGTACTGTTTGGCGAATTCCATGATGGAGATAGGGACTCGCTACATATACAACTTGACCCTGTTTCCTTGCCAACCCTACCAGAATAAGTTCATTGATATTTCGAAGTAAAGGAGTTGCTTTTCAGTCAGTTAACATGTTAATCTGCCCTATTAAATCGGGCGGGGAATAACATTTATGTACTCAAACCGGAAAAGAATAATTATATGACTTAAATGTACTCTTTTAATTCAATTCTCGATAAGGGGGTGTTAATCGAATGTCATGTGTCGTTCATCAGATGAACATCATCAGAACTTGTTCATAAAGCCTTTTTTAAAATTAAAGTTTGGGGGATATGTATATAACACTTATTCTCAACAATATTTGCTATTATAAAATTCGTGTCAAATTTTCATTTTTGTTCAGTTAATTCAAAACATTCCATTACAGAATGCCTTTCAATCGGTCAACAGATTTTGAGAGACAATAGACCTAGTAGTCTTATGGCAGTAACAACATGGAAGCAAAACTTTATTTTTCTCTCCCATAATATCAATGCTATAAGTAATGCCCTGCACGGATGCGGATATAGTTGGCATGGCTGTGCGGATAGTGGATAATCTGCGGATAATGTTTGGAGAATGCAATCCGAACGTGTTGAATTTTATTACTAGGACCCGGATGTTTATTATGACATATAATTTTTCCGTTATATCTTTTTTATGACAAATATAAGATGATTATTTAAGCTAATCTCATTCAAATTACGTCATTAAGCATAATTAACACTCCGAACTGAAATGTGGGTTGCAATTCTGTCTGTTCATATAACATCCATTTTAAACATAGCACTTGGCATACAAAGCCCAAAGGAGCGACTTTCTCCTCAAATGTGTAAATGTGTTGCTTTAACGCGTTATGCTTTATCTAATTAGAATATTATAGTAATGCCAGCAGATTCGGATAACAAACGTGCGAATGCGGGCCGGATGCGGAAAACGTTTTGTTTTTAAGCAATCACATATGGACATGTTGATTTCTCTGCAACATTTCAGTTTAAATATTTAGTTACTGCCGCCAGGACTTGCTCACCTGATGAGTAAAATCTGAGCACTGTCCCTGCAATGCAGGAGGCCATAGCCCATATGGGATTTGTAAGGCTGTTATTACTTATTTATTTATTTAATTACTCCTAATTTAAAATAATGAATTCTTTCAATTTTTATTGTGCTGGAAATACAATTATACTAGCTGAATTACCCGTGCTTCGCTACGCGTCATAAATAAATTAAAATGTGAAGGTGACAGTTAAAACAGGGGATAGGCGAGGTGCTGTGCAGAGGGAGATTAAGGATGGAACATTTTGTCCAACTACACCGTTCGGCGTTGACCGTGTTTTATAGCACAAATTTAGGTTTTACTCGCTAACCGTTGGAGACACCTTTCGGATAGAAAATGTAATTTTAGACCTCGCATATGCCATCAAAAGTTTGCTATTTCTTAGCGTTCACTTCTTATTTGAACTGGAAATATGAAAGTTTGAAACCAAAGGGTGTAGTGACGTCACAAAAATGGTCGCCATCTTTAAATAGTGCAAATTATTGGAATCAAAAGTAGCCTATATGTTAACCAGGTAAATCAGCTACTTCCATGTAAAATTCATGTAAGTCGGACCAGTTGTTCTTGCGTGATTGAGTAATACAAAGACACACATCATCTCTTTTTTAGCCTCGCTTCGCTCGCGTCATAGTCGTGTCATATTTTTATTCAATGACATGCAGGTTCAACCCCGTTAACTCCCCTTTAGAACCTGAATATCCAAAAATCCCTCCTTAGTAGACTTTTTCGACACACAACAAACATATCCCCTTCTTCTAACTTTAATAGTTTTGATTGGTCGATGAGAGTGAACATTCAAAAATCCTTCCTTAGTGGACGTTTTTCTTCCTGAATTTCACCCCTCCCCATAGGCCCCTTAAATTGGATTTATGAAAAAAAAACCGGTCGAACACCTACTTATTTTAATTATTTATTCATTTATTTAAAAGCCTCCGTGGCTTAGGCGGCAGCACGCCGGCCTCTCACCGCTGGGTCCGTGGTTCAAATCCCGGTCACTCCTTGTGAGATCTGTGCTGGACAAAACGGAGGCAGACAGGTTTTTCTCCAGGTACTCCTTTTTGCCTGTCAAAATTTCATTCCAGCAACACTCTCCACTATCATTTCACTTCATCTGTCATTCAATCATTTCCCTGGAGGAGTGCGTCAGGCCTCGGCAGCCGGCACAGTTCATATCCTCGCCGCTAGATGGGGGCTTCATTTATTCCATTCCTGACCCGGTCGGAGACTGGAAGCAGGCTGTGGATTTTCATTTTCATACATTTATTTATTTTTAAGCCGATTGAAACTCGGAGAAAATCAAACCCCTCGCCTATATCGTTTAAGAGATACACGCTCCGTTAGGAATCTTTCAACCCCCACTTTTCATCCCTTTCACCTCATAATATACACCACATCGAAAAACCATTAGACATGTGTCAGCTTATTTTTAATGATTAGTATATATGCCAAGTATCACATCCCCAAATGAAACCATTCATGAGATATTGTTATTCAATGAAATGCACGTTTACCCCCTTAGCACCACTTTAGAACCTGAATATCCAAAACTCTTTCCTTAGTGGACGTTTTCGACACACAACGAACTTATCCCCATAATGTCATGTTTCAAACTTCAATAATTTTGGCTGGGCGATGATGAGTGAGTGAGTCAGTCAGGACATTTTCTTTAATTTATTTTTGAGAATTTCACCCCTCCCCATGAATCCCTTAATTTGGATTTATGAAAAAAAAACGGTCGAACACCTATTTACTTATTTAAAGCTGTTTTCCCCCTAAGTTTGATGAGTGAGTAAGAGAGTCAATCTGTTAGGACACTTTCTTTCTTGTTTTTCCCCCCGAATTTCACTCCTCCCCATGGGCCCCTTAAAGTGGATTTATGAAGAAATGGTCGAACACATATTTACTTATTTTTAAGCTGCTTTTTCCGCTGAATTTCAAACTTATCGCCTATGTTGAATAAGAGATACAGTACACGCTCCGTTAAGAATCCTTCAACCCCCAATTTTCTCCCCTTTCACCTCATAATATACACCATATCGATAAACCCTTAGACATATGTCTGCTTATTTTGAATGCTTAGTTTATATGCCATATATCACATCTCCAAATGAAACAACTCGTGCGATATTGTTATTCAATGAAATGCAAGTTTAACCCCCTTAACACCCCTTGAGAACATGAATATCCAAAAATCCATCCTTAGTGGACTTTTTCGACATACAACGAACATATCCCCAAAATTTCAAGTTTCTAACTGCAATAGGTTTGCTGGGGGATGATGATTGAATATCCAAAAATCCTTCCTTACTGGACTTCTTTCCCCATAATTTCATCCCTCCCCATGAGCCCCTTAAATTGGATTTATGAAAAAACGATTCAACACCAATTTACTACTTTTTCAATCTGATTTTTCTCCCTGAGATTCTTACTTTTTGCCTCTGTCTTTTAAGAGATACTTGCTCCGTTAAGAATCCTTCAACACACACTTTTCACACAGACACCTCATAATATACACCACATCGAAAAACCCTCAGACATGTGTCTTCTTATTCTTAATGATGAGTTTATATGCCTAGTATGCCATCCCAAAAGTAAACCAATCGGGAGATATTGTTATTCAATGAAATGCAAGTCTACCCCCTTAACACCCCTTTAGAACCTGAATATCCAAAATTCCTTCCTTAGTGGACGTTTTCGACATACAACGAACATAGCCCCTTAATGTCATGTTTCTAATTTCAATAATTTTGGCTGGGGTATGATGATGAGCGAGTAAGTTAGGACATTTTCTTTCAATTATTTTTCAGAATTTCACCCCTCTCATGAAACCCTTAAATTGGATTTATGAAAAAACCGTTCGAACACCTATTTACTTATTTTCGAGCTGTTCTTCCCCCCTGAGTTTGATGAGTGAGTGAGTTAGGACACTTTCTTTCCTGTTTTTTTCCCCCCAGAATTTCACCCCTCTCCAAGGGCCCCTTAAATTGGATTTATGAAAAAACGGTCGAACACCTATTTACCTATATTTTAAGCTGTTTATTCCCGCCGAATTTCAAACTTCTCGCCTATGTCGTTTAAGAGATACACGCTCCGTTAAGAATCCCTCAACCCCCAATTTTCACCCCTTTCACCTCATAATATACACCACATCGATAAACCCTTAGATATATGTCTGATTATTTTAATGATTAGCTTATATACCGAATATCACATCCCCAAAGAAACAACTCATGAGATATCGTTATTCAATGAAATGCACGTGTACCCCCTTAACACCTCCTTAAAACCCGAATAACAAAAATTATTCATTAGTTGACGTTTTCGACATACAGCGAACATAATCCCAAAATTTCATGTTTCTAACTTTAATAGTTTTCGCTAGGCGTGATGAGTGAGTGAGTCAGACAGGACATTTTCTTTCAATTATTTTTACCAGAATCTCACCCCTCCCCCATGGGCCCCTTAAATTGGATTGATAAAAAACGCTTGAACACCTATTAACTTATTTTTAAGCTGTCTTTTTCCCTTGAGTTTGATGAGTGAGTGAGTTAGTCAGTCAGTTAGGACACTTTCTCTCCTTTTTCCCCCCAGAATTTCACCCCACCCCATTGGCTCCTTAAATTAATTTATGAAAAAACGGTGGAACACTGATTTACTTATTTTTAAGCTAATTTTTTTCTCGCTGAGATTCAAATTTCTCGCCTATGTCGTTTAAGAGATAGGCCTACACGCTTCGTTAGGTATCCTTCAACCCCCAATGTTCACCCCTTTCACCTCATAATAATACACCACATCGAAAAACCCTTAGACACATGTCTGCTAATTTTAAATTATTGGTTTATATGCCGAGTATCACATCCACAAAAGAAACCACTCGTGAGATATTCTTATTCAATGAAATGCAGGTTTAACCCCCTTAAGACCCCTTTAGAACCTGAATATTCAAAAATCCACCCTTAGTGTATGGTTTTGACATGCAACGAACATATCCCGAAAATGAAATGTTTCCAACTTCAATATTTTTGGCTGGGCGATGATGAGTGAGTGAGTGAGTCAGGACATTTTCTTTCAATTTCTTTTCTTCAGAATTTCACCCCTCCCGATGAACCCTTTAAATTTGATTTATCAAAAAAACTGTCGAACACATATATATATATTTTTAAGCAGTTCTTCCCCCTGAGTTTGAAGAGCGAGTGAGTCAATCGGTTAGGACACTTTCTTTCCTGTTTTTTACCCAGAATTTCACACCTCCCCATGGGCCCCTTGAATTGGATTTATGAAAAAAAAATGGTCAAACACCTATTTACTTATTTTTTATGCTGATTTTCTTCCGCTGAGTTTCAAACTCCTCGCCTATGTCGTTTAAGAGATACAGGCCCCGTTAGGATCTTTCAACCCCCACTTTTCACCCCTTTCACCTCATAATATACACCACATCGAAAAACCCTCAGACACGTGTCTTCTTATTTTTATTGATGAGTTTATATGCCGAGTATCACATCCCCCAATGAAACCAATCGGGAGATATTGCTATTCAATGAAATGCAGGTCTACCCACTTAACACCCCTTAACAACTTGGATATCCAAAAATCGTTTCTTAATGGGCGTTTGCGGCCCTTGATGAAGCTGCGTACCAAATTTCATTCCAATCCGTTGGGTGGTTTCTGAGATTTCGTGATGAATGTGTGAGTGAGCGAGTGGTATTTGACAAATATCTAGTAGATAGTGTCAAGTCTTTGTTATGCTATATTCGGTTGACAGTGCTGTGTGAGCAGTTGAGTAACTAACGGGATTTCAAGTAAAGATCCTCATTTTCTATACCGGTAGTGCAGAGCGCAACTCGGATCCATTCGGCCGTGTCTTGACTTGAGCTATGTTGCCATGGACACTATCTGCCTTGCCATTCCTTCGTGAGTATATTTTGTGATTTGATTAGCCTGTGCTTGAGTGGAAAAGGGCCGAAATCAGAAGAATGAGAAAGGCTATCGAAAATTCATGTAGCCAGCGGTTCCTTCTGGGTCCTAAACTATGTGTGTGCAAAATTTGGTTGAGATTGGTGAAACGGTGTAGATTTGTATACGGAACCAACCCACCCACATACATACATACAGACTTTCACTTTTATATATAAGATTAGTTTTCACGCAGAGAGAATGTTTATGTAATTATTGCTTTTTATGAATAATAATCGAAATATCATTTTAATAATGTACACAATTACCATATGTATGAATTAACCCCCCCCCCCGCCAGAAATAAATTCTACGTACGCCACTGGTTACATACCCTTATTCATAGGATAAGAATCGAGCAGCCAGGACTACTCGAAGTTATGAGGAGCCAACAGGCAATGCAATCATATCCACACTAGTACAAACACACGAGGCCCAATTGACCGCATTTCCTAAGTACAAATACGTACGTCAGTGGATTCCATGACGACAACAGGAGACAATAAAAACGGATAAATGCTAACGATCTGGACATTCAGACATTCAGACGGACAGTGAGACAGGCAACGGAGGGGGAAGGCGTGGTGCCCGAGGACCTTGCCACTGGCAGACGGTTGACGCCGACACGAGCAGCGGACACAATAATCATCGACCAGAGACTTCAAGATGGAGCCAAAGTAAAGACCCGGGTTTGATTCCTGGCTCTGCCAGGAAATTAAATTCTAGCCTGAGGGCTGGAACGGGATACACAGAACCTCGTGAGGCAAATTTGAAAGAGGTGGGATGGATTCCTACCTCGGTCAACCTGAAGTGGTTTTCCATGGTTTCCTACTTCTACTCCAGGCAATGCCCGGATGGTACCTAACGTAAGGCCACGACCCATAACGAATAGAATAAGAAGTGATATCACTGGCCTAGTACGCCTGGTCCGCCGCAGCGCAGCGCTGGCTCCGATCTGTGATGTAAGTTAGCATTGGCGCTTACGAGACTTTTAAAACCTTGCGACCTGTTTTACATGTTAAAACACCGCAAGATATCCTCATAGGCGCTAATAAGTTCGACATCTCTACTTACTTTACTGTGCCCAATTATAATTTAATAAGTCGTCTTCTGTAATAGTCCAGTTTTGACAATAAGCGAAGACAGAGAGCAAGTTCAAAATGCAATTAGTTTTGCCAGCTATCGGTAAATTAAAAAAAAAGAACGGAAAAATTAACGTCGCTATCGGAAAGGATTTCTTCACATTGTTACACATTTTACATTCCCTTAACAGTCTTGCAACACAGCAAAAAAAAAAAGCCGTACGAACGCAACTTTCAACTTTACCGTAGATTACTATAAAATTCAATAATAACCATAAATTTCACTCCACAAACACCAAAATCAGTAAACTGCTATCATTTCAGAAGAACTTAACATTCAACAGACATAGAAGGCATAGTCATGACCCCTTCATAGAGTAGGCTATTGCCTAAACCCGATCACGGCTCCCTCAACTTTACCTTAGAATATTACAAAAAACAATTATACCCATAAATTTCACTCCACAAACACCAAAACTCAATAAACTACCGTCATTTCAGAAGCACTTAACATTTAACAGACATAGAAGGCACAGTCATGACCCCTTCTTAGAGTAGGCTATTGCCTAAAACTCATCACGCCTCCTTCAGCATTACGGTACATATATGTTTTTAAACTCATTGTCATTTTATTCTCATCCCTTTCTTCACAGAAGTAGTCTTTAATGGCATCAAGAGCATTTTTATTTACACCATACTGGACAAATACTTAGGCAAATTAGGAAATATATGTGGAACAGAATAGTCTTTCAATCGCCAGTTGGTTCTCGGGAGAACTACTACTTCCTTCCCTTCTATCACAAATTTGTCAAATTTAACAATTAAATCTTCTGAAAAGTGAGCATCACAGATGTAGGACTTTTCAGTAAGTTCCCTATCCTTCCCTGGTATGGCCCCTTTGCACTTGATAAAACGTTCCTTATCTTTAGGAGGTTTGAAAAACCGTCTGACCTCTTTACAGTCCCCATAGCTAGATCTTCATCCTGGTACAAAAGAGCAAGGCATCTTCACTACTCACATTAAGCACTCATGAAAATGTAAGGGCTAAACTGCTGTTTACTTACATTAAATAACAATAAAATTAACACACGAAGATAACGTCAACACACGACAAGAAATTAAATTCCATTTCAGTTAATGCTTCCTACAATAGCATTTCAGGTATTAATACTATGAAGTAATAGTGTAAGCACTTGTATATCAATAAACGTTTGCACAGAACACCACCAAAACACTCCGACCGATTAAATACTTAATAAATAGCACATAAACACATAAACATATGTGGAAATCAACAATCTCAAGTCGACTGTAGCGCTGCGTAGCGGCGAGTGCCAACCCGATCCGTATTCATTACATGCTCTTGAGGGAGAAGAGATCACACTTTTTATTCTATTCGTTATGCCACGACCGCTAACTACATAAATCCGACCTCGATTACAAACACACACACTAGTACAGACATCACAGAGACACAGGTTATCAGACAACTTCTACACACACCCAAGTACACGTGGCTACAACGCCCCTAAAAGAATCAACAACAAAACAATCAGCCCTGGAGGGACGCACTACATCGACAGCCCACACACAGATGAGTACAGTGTTTCAATCTTACAATCCTTCTAATTATGCAATGGGATAAATTTCACATAAAATGTTAAATTGAATCATCTTCTTCATCATCTGTACTATGCCGATTATACCTTCCAACTTGATAGTTCTCCGAGCAGGTGGGCAGTGTTGCCAGCGCGCTGGTGGAGCGCGGTCAGCTGATTCGAACGCGTTCACTTTCTTATACCTAAATCCCAGATCTTTCACAACTACGGTTACCGAAGACTTACTACCATAGAAAAGACCACACTAACGCAAAGAAACGAGCAGCCTCGCAAGAGTTGGATGTTCCTTTCTGCGATAATACGCATAGATATGCCGACGTATAGCATCTTGCTGAAAACTGTCTATATTTGTAACTCATTTGTATAGATTCCTGTTTCTACTGTAACGTGTCACCCCTGGTGGCAAGTTCGTTAACTGGATTACGGTGGGTAGAAGCACAACACAATGGTCCTTTTAAAGAAATAGTGGTTTTATTGCAGGTCTTAGCAAGTTACAGTTCACCACACAATAAACAGATACAAGCAATTAGTATCTCACTCTAGGTCCTCTCTTGTTTGGAACACTTCCTTTTCACTCAGTCATGCAGTTAATCCTACCGTAATGAGGTCCGTGTCCTCGGCCAGAAATACCGCAACTCTTCCTCTTGTAAGCAAGCCACACTCACTTGTTCTGAATGTACACTGTCTCGCCGACCGCAGGCTAGGAAAACAGTCCACTGCGTTTCGCAATCAACACACCACTTCACCGTACTGCAATAGCCCCACTTGGGTTTCGTAATTTCGCACGTCACCAACTATTGTCGCACTCGCTCAAAAACACTGTTCCTCCCCCGCTGGTGAGGCCGCTTTATATAGCAGGCTGGTGACTCAATAAATGCTTCTGGAACCATCCAGGATTCACGGCTTCTTGAGATTTCAACCACTAGCTGGGTCACGAATATTCTGGTCCATCCCTTTTGTCCTCGCAGCCCCGTTGCGTAAGGCGCAGGTAACACACAGAGGCTGAGCATAGCCCGGGGCGGCTGTGACTCAAGCGGCGAGGTGACGAAACAAACTCACAGCCGTAACACTACCCTGTGTTGCAATCTTCCCAGCTCCTTGCTCCTCGGCGCGGTACTTCTCCTTCCCGATTGCAATAACTGAGGAATGACTGGTTTTTGTAGCATCAGCCGTTCTGTGCACTGCTTGCGCCACAGGTATAAACGACTGCTACAATTGTCTTTCTCTCGTTCGAAACACTCGCGCACATTTCACGAGCCTGACTCCTCAGTGGAGTGCCTTCTTTAATTCCTTTCTTTCCCTTGGCACTTTCCTGCCGAGGGGTAGTAGAACTGCCCTCTGACATTGTGAAATTCACTCAAAAGATACACACACAGTAAGTTCACGAATACTCGCACGGACTTAAAATTAACCTACGACTACACTAAACTATTGAGGCTATAATATATTATTTTATGTTCGACGATGTCGAAGTGTAAATATTATATGTCAGAAAATTGTATCATAATGAAGGTCATTATAGTACTATTCTTCATTATGAAACAGTTTCTCCAGCCAATCAGAGCTCATTCATTGATCAATTAGGTAAGAATAGCTTCGCGCATGCGCTCAAAATCCAACATGTCGGACATGAATTACATTATTTGAAAGTTCAAAATGGATATCGGATCAACCATTGTAGTTACAATCCCAAACACAAAGACAAAGTCAGCACGAACCTTTACTGTAACAAGAAAATACTATGACATATGCAAGAAATTTATGAATCTACGCCCAGAAGTTAGCAACACAGCATCAATAAACTGGCGAATATGAGACAAGAAATAGCACTGTACCTAATATCCCCAACTCCAATTTCTACACAGCGCATTGCTTTCAAACGACTTCGGTGACAATATTAGTGAATGCTAGTTCTGATCGGCACTAGACATCATGCAGGCTATAAACAATAGCATTGCCAAGCAAAGTAAATGGTCTCTGCTTTCGAAATTCTTTGACCGACGCATGCACTCTGTTCAGTCAGCAAACCACCCAGCGCGCTCTGTTCACTAACTGAAGTTACCGAATCCCACAGATATTTATGAATATTTACGTTACAACATATAATAAAGTTATAATTATCGTCGAACATAAACAGTCGTATGAAAATCGCCTATAACACTCGTATGGAAATTATAAAACTAGCTACGCTCGTTTTATAAACATACTCCTGTCTTAATTATTGCCATTATAGGCTCGTTGCATAATGTACTATTATGTACCGGTATTGGTCTATTATACTACTAAAGAGGAAGTATATAACTATCGGGATATTCGAAAGAACGAAGCAAACGACTGATAAAATAGCACAACAGAACCGAACTCTGCGTGCTGAGCGGGTTAGTTTTCCCACGTAGGAAATATAAACAAAGACTGGTGGCAACAATGCCTTGCTAGATCGCCATATCGATGTAAGCCTAGGATTGGCTGGTTTAAAGCAATTCTTCTCCTCGCCACTTGACTGCGAGTTGAAAACAAGGACCGACGGACTCTTCGTTTACAGGCTTACAGGATAGAGCCGCGTCGTGTATCGGTTAGTGAATCATCTGATTCATTTATCAACATTGCTACCCAGTCCTGAATCTGTGCCCAATGCATGAACGCAGAACTCGTGTCAGCTAGCGCGGTTAGCTTAACCCTAGAATGGTAGCGTTCGTCTCCGCGACGAAAAGAATAAAAAAGAAAAACGAGAAAAGAAAACATAAAAAAATCAAAATAATCAATGTTAGTCAAAATTTGTCAAAAAAAGCTCCGAAAGTAAAAAGTAAGAAAAATACTTAAAATGTCAAAAAAAAAAACAACACAAAACGTAAAAATTAGCCAAAATACAAAAATAACAAGAAGTTCCGTGAAGAACTATACAGCCTACTTTTGATGCCAATGATTACTCTACAGTATATGAACTTATCTAGAATAATGACGAAATTAAGTTGGTAATATCGAAATATCTAATTAGTTCAAAATATACCCGGTATAATGTAGCCTAATAGAGCACTACAGTTGGCAGCCCTGGTGACTGAATATATTCTTAGTTCCATCTCTTAAGGTACAGAATACAAAATTTGGTTGAAGTCCAAAGGACGTTACATGCAGTTAGACACTGGATCTATCAGCACGCGTAAAAGCATGTTGCCAACAATACAATGCGCGTGCTGGTCAGAAATAATCTGAAATATTATGATATCTTGTTGTGCTAATTTTGGATGAAATCCATTTGTTAGTATAGAAGTTACATGTATTTTAAAATTGGACATATCAGTAGGCATAGAATCATGTTGGCAGAACTGCCTTGTATTAATTACTCCTCATTAATCTAGAATGTCAGGTGCTATACGTGTGCAAAGTATAGAGCTGTTGGCTTGCATACTTTTTGATATATTGATATTAGGGTAAAAAATTATATAGACAGTATTTATTAACAGTTGGCAGCCCTGATTGCTCTTAACAATACTTATTGTCATATCTGTTATGGTACACATAGCACATACGAAATTTGGTCGAAATCCAACTGATAGTATAGAAGTTACATGTATTTTAAAATTGGACATATCAGCAGGCATAGAATCATGTTGGCAGAACTGCCTTGTATTAATTACTCCTCATTAATCTAGAATGTCAGGTGCTATACGTGTGCAAAGTATAGAGCTGTTGGCTTGCATACTTTTTGATATATTGATATTAGGGTAAAACATTTTATAGACAGTATTTATTAACAGTTGGCAGCCCTGATTGCTCTTAACAATACTTATTGTCATATCTGTTATGGTGCACATAGCACATACGAAATTTGGTCGAAATCCAACTGATAGTATAGAAGTTACATGTATTTAAAAATTGGTACTGTCAGCAGGCTTATAATCATGTTGGTAGAACTGACGTATATAAGTTACTCCAAATTAATCTAAAATGTCAGAATATACGTTTGCATAGTTTAAAGCCATTGGCTTGCATACTTTCTGATATATTGGTATTTGGATAAAAAAATAGAGAGAGCAATTATTAACAGTTGGCAGCCCTGGTGGCTCTTAACAATACGCTCAGTCATATCTGTTTATGTATAGATATTACATACAAAATTTGGTTGAAATCCAATTGATAGTGTAGAAGTTATATGCATTTAAACATTGGACCTATCAGAAGGCTTAACATTATTTTGGCAACACTGTCATGGTTGGCCTTCTGTAAATTAAACTGAAATAGTATTATCTACATGTGTGCCAATTTTGGAATAGCTCCTATGCATACCTTGCAAGATATCCAACATGGAGCTCAAATTTCTAGTGCGTTTTTTAAGCAGTTGGTAGCACTGACATCATTTTCAAATATGGACGTGAGATATTCCGGTGCACATCTTTACTCATACTAAATTTGGTTTTGATAGCTGCAGCCGTTTAGGAGTTGGTAGGGGGGACACACACAGCCAGCCAGACAGACAGACAGCCAGCCAGACAGACAGACAGACAGACAGACAGACATTTTCCCGGATCGATCTCATAAGTCTACTTTTTCCTCATTTTTGCAAAATGTGAAAAGTAGGCTAAACATAAATCAAAATGAGTCAAATAACTCAAAAAGTAAAAAAAAAACAACACAAACAATCAAAATTAGTCAAATTAAAAAAGAAAACAATCACATTTAGTCAAAATTAGTGAGAACATTTAAAAAAAGAAAACAATTGTCAAAATAAAAATAATATAAAAATTAAAATCAAACATAATTATTCAAAAACAGTCTCCATTCTGCTAGCCCAGAGAGTGCAATGAAAGTTGACGTAAGTGGTATTTATTATCAGTTTCTAGTCTTCGCTGATGCGAAGCGCTACCGATAACAACGTTGCAATTAGCGCGACCGTTCTTGGGTTATTGTTGATTGTACCGAGTAGCCATTATTGCGCATTGTTCACAGGTGGGTTCCGTCCCACGAGTTCCATTCCCGTGAGTTCCGAAAACAAATTTCTTAAGAAAAGCGTCGCATGAGTTCCGACCGCGTATTCACGCCTGGGTAAATAATCTAATGAGTCCCACTAGTTCCGAATGTCTCTGGAAAACCCAGCTGTCAGTTCTGAGGTTTTCCACTTAAGCCAAAGTATTTGGAGTAAAGTGCAAGAAATTGGCATTTCGGGTATGTATAAAAGTAGCCAGGAAATCAGAAACACCATCAGGCAGTGTGCTGCACTTGCATTCCTCAAACCAGAAAAAGTAGAAGGCGGTAGGCTACACATTCATAGCACGGCTCTGAACAATGGAAAGCTAATCGAGTGTTTGATTACTTTGTCGAGCAATGGCTTGAAGACGTGCATATTCCGATTGAAACGTGGAATTGCCATGGGAAGAGGCATAGAACGAATAACTCTCTTGAGGGTTGGAGCCATAAGCTGAATTTGAAATTCGGAAAACCACATCCCCGTAAGAGACTTGAAGTTGTGTTTGAAGAAGTAGTCTAAAAATTTGGGGGGGGGGAACAAAATGCGGGCAGAGTTGAATTTGCATGCCACAAAAAGGAAAAAGAAAAATGTTCCAATGCATGACAGAATCCAAAGAGCAACCCAACAGTTAGAAGGGACCGGTGATTTAACAGTATTTTTAAGAAATGTTTCTTTTGCTGTACATATTGATTAGAGTATAAAGAGAAGAATAATTAAGTTAATATATCAATTTGACGAAGTTACGAGCTGATTATTAAGTGACTTATAAATAAGACAAAAAAATCAAAGACGAAGCGACATGCTGATACTATTTTAAGAACTTTGTAAGTATAACTCAAAACTGTTTTTTTTTTTTTACGAAGGTACATGCTGATACAGATACTGACAAGGTGAAAGCTGCTTATGGGAGCTACCGGCCTAGCTATCCGCCTCCACCCCTCTCCGCCCCCTCTGTTAGAGGAGCCAATTCATTAAAGAGGGAACACACTTCCGGCTGGCGCTAACATTGGGCCTTATTTGTTTCAGTAATAAACAAATTATTACAATTTTGCTGTAGAAAACTAAGCTGAAACTCGGTCAGGTAGTTTTCGGAACTGACGGGACTCGCTCGGATAGTGTAATTGGCAGATAGGTAATCCGCGAAGGGATTTGGAACTGGCGGGAATCGGAACTCATGGGAGGACACGCACAGGTGAGTCCACATGCACGAGGGAACCTCTGGGCATCGGGTCACTCAACCCTCATCCTAGTATGTCCCTACATCCCCACCTCCTAACTTTGCGACATAACAATAAACGATATATTATTTCTGTTGACACACATTTATGATAGCTGATAATATATTTGCGTTGCAGATTCAATGTTCTTGACGTATTTAAATTTACATTGTGCGCCATTCGTCTGTGCTCAATCATTGTGTGTTGTTATTGTTAATACCACACCAAATGATTGGTTGGTTGGTTCCTCAGTTTAGGGTCTGCGACAACGCGGTCTTGTAGCCCCGTGTACTTTGGGTGTGTGTAGAATTTGTCTGATAACCGGTGTTAATTTATTGTGACGGCTGTATTAGTGTGTGTTATCTGTGATTCAGGTAGAAGGACTGCAGACGATTATTTTTTTCAAGTAGTTCCTACTTTTGCCACCAATTGCTACCATCCACGACACCTAGCTGCAGACGTGGCTACTGAATCGCAGTCAGCACACGGTGGCGAACATTGGAACTAATAGAGAGTTATCAAACTAACCTACAAATTTTAGCTTCCACAAGTGTAATTAGTGGAAGGTTCTATTTCATGCCATAAATCTATGACATGGGACCGCCAGCTTAACTTCCCCTCCGAAGGAAGGCATACTGAGAGATTTTAAACGCTCTTAAAAAATCCGACGACTTTGGTCGGGTTTGAACCCGCGATCTCGGGCATAGAAGCTCAGCATGCTACCAACTACGCCACCAAAGCCGCTTGACACACACCAAATAAACATACTGTATTTCACAAATAAATTTTCACAAATTGCTACCCACTTTAGGAAATCTTAGAGAACTGACACATCTCTGAGCTCAAGCAATGAATAAGATAAACGCGAGGAGACAGTGACGAACAACTGAAACACGTGATTTCTAAGTGGGGTTGAAGTAAACACTACTGCATGAAGGTCTCCTGTCTTCGCATGGGCGCCCGCAGAATTGTTTCCACGGGACGGGGGCAAGTAATATTAGCCTACTTTCGATTTTTGCAAAAAATGAAAGTAGACTTATGAGATCACTACAGGGCGAAAAAAAAGTGTGTCTGTCTGTGTGTGTGTATGTGTGTGAGTCTGTGTGTGTGTGTGTGTGTGAGAGAGAGTGTGTGTACTCTGAATGTCTGTCCCCCCCCCCCCTATCATTTCGAACACGGTGAAACCGAATTGAATGAAATTTGGTACAGCGGTAGAACAAGCAAAGGGCACCTCAGTGTCATGTTTTATATCGCCGCCATCTTTACTAAAACTGAATGGCGGCCACTCAAACGTTCAAAACGTAAAATCAAATAACGACTAACCAAATCATCCGATCTCTACCAAATTTGGTAACAACATACCTTCGTATAGGATGCGTCTTGTGACCAAACTACAAGGTCGTCCGCCATACCATTTCAGGATGGCGGCCGTGCGAATTATGCAAACTTTATAATCCATATCATGGGACCCACCAGTTCCGATTATCGAGCCGAGAATCGTTTTAACTGTCTAAAGGAAGAGGCACGTTCGAAATTAAAAGTTTATTTTGTAATACTATAGTGCAGACGTGATTTTAAAAAGCTGAGCCGATTCAGTAATAAGACAAGATGGCAGCGGATATCTTGTGCCTGACTTATATTTCATTAATTTGAGTATTGCATGCAATATAGCGTACTGATACAAAATAAATAAACTTTGTATGAAATGCTTTATATATAAATAATATACTCCAGTGATGAAATCGTTTAGTATAAATCATTATTTGCTAACAAGTTCTATGTAAGTCATTTTATATAGAACGATATTCGTTGACACAATTAGCTCTGTGGTAGAGCGTTAGCCTATCGCTCAAAGCCTATGGTTCAAACCCGATCAGAGCTAGGTTTTTTGCTTGAAATGTTATATGTTTATTGTTTTGTAATGACTCAGACGTTTTAAAATTAAGCGTTATATTGTGCATATTATGGTGTAAAATATATATTTAATTAAAACATAATTCGCCAGCAGATTTACTCGAGACATCTAGCTGCCAAAAAGGTAACTGCACGCCGACCTACTTATTAACTTCCAGATTTTATTGAAAAGTTTCTTCTTCTGGCCGCTAGAATGCACTCGCTCTGTTAGGATTATATTGTTCGATATTTCACCACTAGATGTCACGACTAGTCTACGTGGGGCTCCATTGATTACTATACCATTGGCATTCTATGCGCATCGAATTTGAAGAATGACAAGATGATACTACGATACATTTTTACTTTTTATTTTAAAGGGTTTGTAACAGCCTATTTTGCGTTACTTGAAAATGTTATTTGAAGTAAAGAACAAAACGATTTCACATAGTAACTGAATTCAAGCCGTTGGTGTTAGTTCAGGTTATTAATTACTACTTTTATTTCAGGCAAATAGCAATCGAAAATATCCACATAGTTTGTATACACACGTCTCTGTAGGGTCATGGAAAGATTTGTTAATTCAATTAGGGTTGTGAAAGCCATGCACAACCAGACGTGTAAAGACATGCCTCAACTCAAAGTTGGATGTTGCCCACGGCAGGTCGTATATATATATATATATATATATATATATATATATATATATTTTACGAGGGTTTGTGGAAAATCTTCAAAAGACACATGTGAAGGGTCCGCACTTCACAGTAGTGTGGGATTCTTACCCACTAAAAACCACATCCCTTTTCCCACGATGTGTTCATCACCCCGGAACCGCTCTCGCATTACTTCAGGGTGATGTCGTGCTTACTTAGTCATTCAGACTTCTTCTTTCTTCATTTTTTCTTAAGGATGTTCGAACGCATCCATTTCCCTCTTCTTCTGGCGCAGGACACATTCTATGTAAATAGCTATCTGATTCCATGTTTGATCATTTCGGAGCATCATCTGTAGGATGTTGTCCGGCGTGATTGCCCCTATAGAAGCTTGCAGATCTCTTCTATATGTTGACAAGCGTTCACACACAAAGAATGTGTGGAGCGCATCATCCTCTTCATTACAATAATGACACAAAGGACTATTAGCCACGCCTATGTGATGCAGGAATCTCCGAAAATATCCATGGCCTGTTAGGAACTGTGTCAAATAATAATTGACCTCTCCGTGGTTTCGATCAACCCAGTCAGGCAGACGTGGAATAAGTTTCTTTGTCCATCGACCTCGTGTCTCATCATCCCACTTCTGTTGCCATCGTTCCATACAATGGTTGTGTGCAGACGTCTTTGCCTGGTGTATGTCCAGTTCTTCTTTGGTGCGCCAAACTTCCTGACGCTCTAAGGCAAGTAAATCAATTGGTGCTACTCCCGCTACCACTAGAACAGCAGGCTCTGAAACAGTGCGATATGCACATGAGATCCTCAGTGCTCCTCTTCGTTGTACTGCTGCTATCCTTTTACGATATTTCTCGAGCCGTAAGGATTCAGCCCAGATCTCAGCTCCATAGAGTAATATGGACTGGACTGTTGTCATCAGGAGACGTCGTTTGCTAGGCTTCGGACCTTTAATATTACCCATTAATCGGCTCAAAGCGGTCAAGATATTTGCTGCTTTATCCGTCAATCTTTGGATATGGGCCCAGAATGTGAGCTTCGTATCTAGCGTCACACCCAAGTACTTCGTACTCCTTGATGAATTAATCATCGTCCCTCCCACTTGCATTGGTACAAGAGTGTTGATTCTCCTTCTCGTCAGCACAACAATCTCCGTTTTATGGTCTGCTAACGACAGCTTATGTTCCGTCATCCAATCTGTGACACGTCGCATTACCTGATTGAGTTTCAGTTGCGCCAGCTCTATATCACGAGCCACAATCAGAGCAGCAACATCATCAGCATATCCTACCAATATTGCATCTTCGGGCATCTTCAGCCGAAGCAGGCCATCGTATGCAATATTCCAGAGATCTGGCCCAAGAATAGATCCTTGAGCTGCCCCAGCGGTTAATCTTTTAGTCCTATGTCCTTCCTCGGTATCGTACTGCAAAATACGGTCCTTTAGATAATCCCTCATTATCCGCATGAGGTATCTCGGTAGTCTAAATTTATCTTGAAGTGCCACCAAAATGTCACTCCACTGGGCAGAGTTAAAGGCATTTTTCACATCTAGAGTCACAAGTAGCGTAACTTTACGGGAGTAATGGTTACCCATCTGAGCTCTGTTTGCAGTCTCTACAACTACCCGCACAGCATCTATAGTCGAGTGCCCTTTCCGAAAGCCGTATTGTTGGGCAGATAGATCTCCAGCTGATTGAACTGCCATCAATATTCTAGGCTGTAATAGTTTTTCTAATCCTTTTCCAGCCGTATCCAGCATACATAATGGTCTGTATGATGAAGGCAAATTCCCTCCCAATTTTCCTTTAGTAATAAGAACTAGTCTGGCCTTCTTCCAGCAGGCACTAAAAACGCCTGCCTTCAGACATGCGTTATACATGTTCAAAAGGAGTCGCGGGCAAGCTCTTGCTGCCACCTTAAGTGCTTCTGCTGGAATCCCATCTGGTCCAGGAGCCTTCTTGTTCCTGATAGAATTAATCGCTTTCAATAATTCTTCCTCGGTGAACAATGGTATTTCTTCAATATCAATGCAATCATCAGCTTCATCAATCCTCTCCGGATGTTCCGGAAACAGCGTACTGACTATTTCGTCCATAATGTGTGCATCCATTATCGGATTAGAAAAAGTTCCAAGTTTCTTCAATACAATCTTATATCCTAGTCCCCAAGGATCGTTGTCAATAATAATAATAATAATAATAATAATAATAATAATAATAATGTTATTGGTTTTACATCCCTTTTAACTACTGCTGCTTTTAGAGACACCGGGGTGCCGGAATTTTGGCCCGAAGGGGATCTTTAACGTGGCAGTAAATATACTGACACGGCTCCCTCGCATTTGTGCACCCTCAAATGCCAGCTGACTGCGCCAGGATACGAACCTGCAACCTAGGGCCCAGCAAGCGAGAACGTTACCGCTGAGCCACGCAGCCAGTCCGGTCGATTATGTCTCCAGATCCATAACATTCTTGATATACTTCTTATCTTTCTTTCTTCAATGATGGTAGCAGTTTTTATCTAGGTTGTGGCGTTTGGTAGAGGTAAATCGTTTCTAAGGTCTTCAACAAAGAATAGTTCTATTATACTCTTTGATAATAACAACGAGTTATAACTATACTCATACATTTAGGAGAAAGTAGGCTATATGTTCTTTACTGAACATCTTGTTTTTCATTTCATTACCTACCTGTCACTAGGTGATGATGAGACGCACCCCCTCTCCTCCCCGAAATTTTCGTTTCATTTCTTACTTCGTGATATTCATTATTTGGCTGCTCTGAAACCGTTGGGTACATTATGTTTATGGCATAAATGGGATGAGTTCAGAGTTTTTGTCCATAGAAGTTCACTTTTCTCTGTGAATCATCGTCATAATGTTCATTTCTTAAAAACAGGTAAAAAGTAGTTGTATAACCATGTATCTACAAAAATAAAAATCACGCAGTTCATTAAAATGGTAATGCTAATCCAGTTCGCCGATTTTCTAAATAACTGGAGATACAGTACCGGTATTTTCAAATAATCCAAAATTACTAAGTTAAATAAAACTGGAATTATCCCTACATCTAAATCAGTTAACTATCAGTAACTTCAATTTATCAAATAAACTGGTGTGATAATGAACAATCGAAGGAAATTTTCTCGGGAATCCAGGGTGGGGGTGGGGGGGAACAGGCCCCTCCATGCATCCCCCCCCCCACCCCCACCCACTGCGGGTGCCCATGTATCTTCTGGCAGGTCCATAACCAATCACAACCTGGCCACTTCTCTGGTAAATGACTTAAGTTTGTACTGTATTTCCAAAGATCATTGAAGCGAAAGCTGTGTGTAATTTGCATCCCTCTGATCCACATACCAATGATGTAACACAGGCTCTCCAACTGAGATGTGCAGAAATATATTTCTATGCAGGTTGCTTTTGCCATGCACTGTAATAGAATTACAGAGACTGAACTTATCGTAGTGGACGTCAGCAAATTGTCCCGCGTGGGTGTCGAGTGAGCGAATGCTTAGCTCTTTGCCTTTCAATGAAACGCTGTACAGCAAAGAGACGAAATTATAATTCGTAGAATTAGCTTGCTCGTTGAATAGCTATGGATTTAATTTTAGGGTTAGTGGCATTTGTTTGGAGAATTTTGATGTATGTTTTAGTCCTTTATTAATCAAAGTGAACTCCTGGCAGCGTTCTTCTCTTTGTATCGGGACTAAATAACAAAAGTGGCTGGGAGATGAGGGCAATGCAGCAGATCTGAAGCCTCCTTGAATTAGGAGGGAAGTGGATTTGCCAGACTATACCATTGGTTGTATATTATAAATCCCAAATTATTCATTTATCAAGTTTTTAGCGTGCTTTGCAATGTGGGATATTTTCCTTTCAAACAGAGAATGGTTGGTCCTCTTTTGTACCGTCCACATGGCTTTATAAAAGCGCGCTCAGTTCTAACAAGTGGGGGTGGAGAGGGGAATTAAATCTCTTTCCCTGTTCGGAAACCTTCACTCAAAGAGATATGAAAAACAGCTCTTTGCAGTTTTTGTAGATATGTTATGGCTCCCTCCTTGTCTTGCGCTCTCTGTAATATTCCATTTTCTCCGTTGTTAATTTAGACGTTTTTATCACCCACGAGATTGTATGTGTGTGGGGAGAGGGTGCGTTCAGAAAGAGCGTGCTTGCCAGATAAAGCCCTCAATTATTTTATCAATTACACACAGTATGCGTATGGTTTAATCTTGGCTGTATGATTTGTGTGTTCTTTGGAACTAAGTACAGTAGTTAATTCCAATCTCTTTTAATATCGGTGTCTCTTTAGAAATAATGTTTTTTCCTAAATATAGCGTTACCAATTCCCCGGGGTATTAGTGGAGTGGTTTACTGATCATATTATAACCGAAAGGGGCTTCTGCAAAGTCCTATACTTAAGTTTATATTATTAATAATGTATTCCTTGGCACAAATATTCCATTCCTTAATTCCCAACTTGATCACATTGTGAGTCGCATACTCCAGCACCAACATGCAAAAAATGTGGGTTCATATTCCTTTCTTATAAATGTGAATGTCTGTATGCATGTGTGTTTGTACTCGATGCAATTCTATACTGTTCTACCAATCTCAACCAAATTTTGCGTATGCAGGTTTTAAGATCGAGAAAAAATAAATCACTGGCTACATGGAATTTTGATAGCCTTCCTTTTCTTCTGATTTCTGCCCTTTGGATCTCGAAATTCACAATAGGCACAATATTAAAGTTGTACAAAATCCGAACATAGCTCATTTTACGCTCCTCGATGTGAGAAACAATACTCGGCAAAGAGTCACAGAAAATCATATTTTAAGACCCTAAAACCAGAAGTTCCTGAGATATTTTTGGAATACCATCTTCGCTTTAGGGGCAGATGACCTCACTGTTCCGCTCCTTAAAGCAACAATAACCAAGTAACTTCACTTTGGTAAACCGATCAATGAATGGCAAGCAGCAATCATAACAACGCTGGCTCGGGAGGTCTCCACGCACACTGCGCAACATGACCACAATATCGAAATCTCCTAAATGAATCAACAACAACAACACTGTTGGTTTTCAGAGACAATTAAAGTTGAGAGAAGGCGTGGGATTGCTTTTCAGCAGAGTGGAGCTTTCACATTCTTTAGTGTGAGTTTTCCAGAAGGTAGTAATGGGAGGAACGTCGAAGCAGACAAATGAGTTTAAGTTTATCGATAGTCAATATCGAGAATTCTCTAGGAGTTCTTCACGTTTCCTCTAAATAAAATCTACAGTTTCACTGCCCAGGACGTATTTCATATCGTTTCTACTTTTAATTTAAAAATTTGTCTGACAGGGAAGGTTGGTATTACTGGAAACAGAATATCTGCCAGATTACTCATTTTGTCTAAAAACGTGCCTCTATTGAAAGGTTAATGCTCTGCAATGGTTGTCAGTTCAAGAGAAAATAATAATAATAGTATCGTATGGCCTCGGGTGCCGGGAGCAAGCTTTGTTATTTGACGCCCAGACGGCAGCTTGCATGTCTAATTTTGTCGTTTCTTAGAACGCTATGAAAGTTAAGGAGGTTAGATATCTAAGCTTCTTGACACTATAGAGGTTTTTTAGTAGAGAATAGAGGAACTTTGTGTTAGGGGAAAATCCCGAGATTAATTTTGCCATTATGAACATGGCCTACTGAATTCAAATGGGTTCTTTAACATGCCAACAACGTATGACATGCGTGTCGTGATTTTTGTCGCCTTTCAGAAATCACTTACCACGGCCGGGAGCGAACCTGGAAGCTTGGGGTTGGTAGTCGGACACAATAACCACTCACCCACCGTGGCAAGCCCAACAAGACAGCTTGCACGTGCTCATTAGTTGTGGGTCCCTGGGCTGTTGATATAAATAGTTAATTCTTGGAGTAGAGGCACGTGGGACGAGATACATCACTCGATTAGTGAATTAGAGATACGTGCCAGCGTTAATTATGTGCGAGCGTCTACCACGGCCTCAACTAATGACAGACTATAAATCTGCCAGCGCCGCGAGGGGAGGCATTTCAACCGACTAAACCCACTCCTGTATTAATCTTTGCATTTCTTGTGGTGGGGGGCGTCTTCTCGGTGATATCCACGACTGAAGACGAGATATTTCCCAAGACCACCTCGTGGTTGTCACCCCGACTCTGCTAAGAAATTTAATTCTGGTCTGAGCGCTGGAAAGGTGTACACTTAGCATCGTGAGGTAAAACTGAGAAAAGGTGGGTTTGATTCCTAACTCAATCATATTGAAAGTGGTTTTCCGTGGTTTCCCACTTCTACTGTAGACAAATAATGCCGGGATGGTTCCTAACTTAAGGCCACGGTCATCCAATCCTCAGTTGAATTACAAATACACGCACTAATTCAGACACCACAATAGCATAGGATATCAGACATATTTTACACACACATATCCAAATGCACGGGGCTAAATTATTATAATGTCAAAACCCCTCAAATGAAACGACAACAAGACTACTCCTCCAACATTGCAGACAACTCAGGCAACAATTTATTTATAACATCATAGCTAAATGTTACTCAGTGAAAATAATCTGGTAGAGAGTGTCGGCGGTATCAGTCCGATCCCGTTGCGAATTGGTTAATGCGTGTCCCGGGTTTGATTCCCGGCTGGATTTTCGGATATTTTATTCTCCAGGGATTAATTCCCCTGACCCGGAAACAGGGTGTATATGCCGTCTTCATCATCACTTCACCCTCATTACGACGTGCAGGTCACCCGCGGGCGTCAACTAGAAAGACCTGCACTTGACGTCCCGCACAACATTATTATAGTTACCTTAAGATTTATATAAAAAACTTGGCACAAAACTGATCCACCGATGTGCATTTGTTGCTGAGTGCAGTTAGACAATGACTTTGTGAGAAGACATATGGCGGAATAGCGTTAATGAAGATCGACAGTGTAGGCTAGGCCAGAGTTTTCAAAGTGTGGTCCACGGATCCTAAGCTAAATGAATTCAAAATATTTTAAGCAATTGGGCTAATAAGAGACACATTTTGATTATGTTTAACAAACCAAGTACGTAGTAAAAATTAAGATAAATGCTTTTTCTTTCGATACGTTAAGGTTGAGTCAATCGCTGCGGTTAGCAGGCCGGTAGCAGTGGCAGGTTGTGGTCTTAAGACAATTACGTGAGGGTTCGTAGTGTAGTGGTGGATGGGGGGATGTGATTATGTGTGAGTTATTAATTCTCATTGTTCAAAATCGCATACAGTACGGTTATTGAGGGTTAGCATACATTCATCATCACTTCAGGTCCAAGGTCAGCCAGGACACCAGAAAATGTTGAGCGAGTGAGACAAGCTGTGGAAACCAGTCCACGACTGGAAAGGGATGACTGGATAGCACCCCAACTGGGAAATAGAAGAGGATTAGGTTTCGGGCACACATTGGAATTTAAATAGAGCGACGAGGAAGATACCAAACATTGATAACTAAAGTTAATACATTTATTTGATTTTTGAATCAATAACAAATATTTTCATTAGAATAATAATTAAAAGAAGGTAATTAAAAATGTATTGTTTCTCCAGGAAACTCAGAATAAACTTTGACTATATAATATGAATTACAATAAAATGCATAAAAAGGCCTAATAAAAGGCTATTAAAAAGTATTTTCAAGAAAAAGATCCAAAAAACAAGCAAGAAGCAAGAAAAAGGCTTGGCCTTGAAGAAATGTGTTAAACACGTGAATGAAGTTCGCGTTACCAATGATTTGATACTTTGTACCGAGTATTTGGCCCGCAGGGAGCGGGTCGTAAAATCCAAACAAAGGCTTCCTCTAAGAAGTCTCGGTATGCCTTCCGAGAAAGATAGATTGTGGCTCCTTTGGCGAAGTGTACCCCGCAGTAACACATCTCTTGGTAGTGATCTGTCTGGCGGGTTACAAGCAGTTACAATTTCTCATCGCCGAATTGTAGTGAGCTGGCGGGCTGACGGAGTTGCTGAGATGAAGGTCGTTGACTCATGCCTCGCCTAGCACGACAGAGTCCAAGCGATGAAGCATGCCGTTTGGCGAGGTTCCAGCTACACGATGTTTATTAACAGTGTCGACCCAAGAAGGGCCTTGTTGCGGTCAGGCAGGCAGCCGTGGTCAGGCGTAGACCGATGCAGGCAGATGTAGACAGACACGGCAGTACGGCGATGCGGAGAATATATAGTGGTAATGACGACAGCGTGCCGAACGTTCCAGAAGGAAGGAGGGGTGTCAAACAGCCAATCAACGCACAGCCCCATGCACATTGCGAGGGTTGCCGCTGAGGTGAGCACAGTACTTCATGAGAAAGTGTGACAGTATGGTGCGTCTAGAAAGACACTTCAGAAAAAAGGTGAGTTGACAAGATTAATAAAGAACAACAATTCAAATGAAACATAAGTTAAATAAATAAGTAAATAAACAGAACACCGCGTTCATACTGCAATTATAACGAAATAAAATAAAGGGGCAGAATAAATTGAACGTGTGTTTCAAACCGTACGGGAAACATAGCCTACAAAAAACATTCGCAAAAGCGAACAACGACGGCCGGCTCGTAAACAAGCTGCTGCTTTGCAAATGTCTGATCGAACAGTGAGACGAATATTGTGTTTCGATTTGCATTTTCATCCGTATAAAATGGTTATTGTCCAGCAGTTGAAGCCTAATGACTATGCAAAGATTCAGTGCAAGACTGGAAGAATGCATGGCAAAAGATGGGCATCATTTGAAAGACGTTATCTTCAAATCTTAAAAGTTAAAATCTATTGTTCTTTCATGTTTTCCATTAATTGACATGTACACCTTGCTGTTATAAGTAATAACAGAGTTTGTATCATTTAAAATGTTTGTGTTGTTGTGATTTAAAAACCGTCAGATCTCTTTGCCGCTCCCTGTATTAGTGTTATGTATCATTTCAGAACAGGAGTGGATGTGGGGTTTGTTTTTTTGGTGAGGGGTCCACGAAGTCGGTACGTTTTTAGGTGGGGGCCCGTGATGTCCAGGGCTAGGCAAGGCTAGGTGAATTAGTCTGCGCGGTATAGGAGAGCAACTAAACGTTAATAGGGGACTGAAAACAGTTTTTTTTCGGTGTTCTATACAACTAAGCTATAAGATAAAATCGAAATTAGAGCTATGCAATCAACCAGCTACACGGTGTCATACAAGTAGAAATTTATTGGTTACGATACTTGATTGCGGAATGCTTTTAAATTATGTCCAGAATCTGCTAAATTGTGTATACATTGTCACTATAAAGCAGAGGGTGCCTAACCACACAGATGCATCATGTGGGGTTATGGCGTAGTGCTATTCAGATTTAGTACCCATAATTCGCAGCAAGGTGTCGGTTTAATTTTGCGCGCGGTGAGTGTTCGGACCCCATGCCGGCCGCGTGGCCGTCCCCCTTCTGACACCCATCCAAATGGAAGTTTCGTGTTGCGTCTATAACCCTGGCGGCAAGATGGGGGAGCCTGCTAATTATTAAACATGTTTCATTTGTATTCTTTTTAATGCTTTTAATTAAAATATATAGAAATGCATTGCCGTTGAAGTGAGGGTAAATATGGCGGCCCCAGCCATATTAATAATAACCATGCCGCGCTAGTCGGATATGATCGTCATAAAACTTCAGTTCATGTGCAAAGGCAAGCAGACGTCAGCCCTTTCACATATGGCCCACCTAAACAGCTGCACTAAGCTCTTTATACTGCACGCATAGTAGCATTTTTGGCACAGGCTGAAAGCCATGAAAAATACAGTGAATAGCCCCAGAGAAGAGAAAGGTATTTCATTTGTACAATGGTGGAGTTATTATAAACACGATATACTTCACAAAATAATACCCACTCCAACCTTGAGGGTGTGAGTGTAATATGTCTGCAAGGGTCGGGTTTTGAAGGTTCTCTACGTGTGCTTGTAATACAATACAGGGGTGTGCAAATTATTAGACTTAAATGAAGAAAGTGAATAAGACACACATTTTTATTCAAAATCATTTAATTTTATTATTATTACCCTACTTGGCGATGCTTTCTTCCCTATGGACTTACAACTTTTCCCATAATATATCGCATCTGGAAATTTTTAAAATTGGAGATTCTGAGGGACTCCTGAGCTGGGTCCGTTTTTTATTTTTTATTTTTCTTTGGAATGTACCAGCTAAATCAGGCGATTTCAATCCATTGCCCACGGATATTTAAATAGCTCAAGACTGGACCATTAGTAATAAAATACTGTACTTCAATTTCCTTTGCTCTAATTTCACACAACACTAGAATAAAGTAATCAAAATTAATCGTGTGACATTCCGCAGTAGCAAGGATACTATTTTAGTGGAAATTGAATCAGTCACTTAAGAAAGGGTATATGTACAAATTGCCTTTTTTTTTTTTTACAGAGTAACATGCTTCTCATCCTGATGAATCTTGTCACAAAAGGAAGGGCACTTATCCAACCATTAATATGTTGATATTTAAAGTTCATTTGTGTGTTGTTGTTTGAGAAGCATGCTTCTCTGTAAAAAGAAAAAAAAAATCCTCTCGGCACGCCGGAAGGCGGAGGTAGATTTCACCGGGCAAACTAGGGGATAGGCTATAATAGGCAAAATACGCAGGTTTTCGTATGAGGATCAGACCTCATTTATTGCGAGAAAGTATTTTACAATTGGAGGTTATTTAACTCTTTTTCCGTCTTTCTATGCATTATTTAACATTTTCTTGTCATTTGGGGTTCATTTTTATACTTGTGATCACACTGTCCTTATGCAAGGTTTGGAACTGATGTGTAACTATCTAACGGTCTGTTACTTCTTCACGCAAAATTATATCATCCGCAGAGATTTTGGTTGGTTCCTCAGTTTACGGGCTGCGACAACGTGGTCATGTAACCCCTGTACATTGGGTGTGTGTAGAATCTGTCTGATAAACGGTGTTAATTGTGATGACTGTATTAGTCTGTAATTCAGGTAAGATCTGCAGACGGTCAATTTTATGTAGTAGTACCTAATTTTGTACCAAATACTACCGTCAACGACACCTAGCTGTGAACTTGGCTGCTAGATGCCACCGCAACCCGCAACTTGCAACGAACGTTGTAACTTCCCCTCCGAAGGAAAGCGTGCTGAGGGATTTTTAGCGCTCTTAGAAAATCCGATGACTTTGGCCGGCTTTGAACCAGCGACCTTGGGCATAGAAGTTCAGCATGCTAACAGTTAGCCGCTTCCCTCATAGTCAGATGGAACAAGAAGTTCCGTGACGAACTAAAGAGCCTACCTTTCTTAAAATTAAGATTCATGCCAATGATTAATCTACATTATATGAACATATCTAGAATAATGACGAAATTAAGTTGGGAATATCGAAATGTCTTAATTAGTTCGAAATACTGTATACTAGGCATAATGTAGCCTAATAGAGCAATACAGTTGGCAGCCCTGGTGACTGACTATATTCTTAATTCCATCTCTTAAGGTACAGAATACAAAATGTGGTTGAAGTCCAAAGGACGTTACATGGAGTTAGACATTGGATCTAATAGTACACGTAAAAACATGTTGGCAACAATGTCATGCGAGTGCTGGTCAGAAATAATCTGAAATATTATGATATCTTTTTGTGCCAATTTTGGATGAAATCCATTTGTTGGACTAGAAGTTACATGTATTTTAAAATTGTAGCTATCATCAGGCATAGAATCAGGCTGGCAACACTGACTTATATTAATTACTCCAAATTAATCTAGAATGTCAGGTGCTATGCGTGTGCAAAGTATAGAGCTGTTGGCCTGCATACTTTCTGATATATTGATATTAGGGTAAAAAATATAGAGACCATTTATTAACAGTTGGCGGCCCTGATTGCTCTTAAGAATACTTATAGTCATATCTGTTTATGTACACATATTACATACAAAATTTGGTTGAAATCCAATTGATAGAGTAGAAGTTATATGCATTTAAAATTGGACCTATCAGAAGGCTTAACATTATTTTGGCAACACTGTCATGTATGGCCTCCTGGAAATTAAACTGAAATAGTATTATCTACATGTGTGCCATTTTTGGAATAGCTCCCATGTATACCTTCCAAGATATCCAACATGGAGCTCAAATTTCTAGTGCGTTTTTATAGCAGTTGGTCGCACTGATATCTTTTTCAAATATGGGCCTGAGATATTCCGGTATACATCTTTACTCATACTAAATTTGGTTTCGATTGCTTCAGCCGTTTAGGAGTTGATAGGGGGACACACACACACACACACACACACAGCCAGCCAAACAGACAGAAGGACAGATAGACACATTTTCCCGGATCGATCTCAAAAGTCTACGTTTTCCTCAGTTTTGCAAAGTGTGGAAAGTAGGCTAAAAATGAATGTGATCTCGTCAATGGCATTGTCTTGGCAACCTCTGATAGCTCATCTATATATTTAAAACAGTAAGGTGATTTTTGTTATCACGAGATAGAGAGAACGACAGAACCAATTTACTTCGTAGAGCACTCTAACGAAAGCTCTTGGCCTGTAGATTTGCAGAGTGTCTCTAAAATAAACAAATATAATACGGTATATTTTTAAATAAATATAGAAAATAGCAGAATTCTTGCCCCTCGCGCATGCGCACAATCCGCCTGGGCTCATGACAAAATGGCGGTGAGAAGTCCATTAAAATGTAAGTTATTTAATAAGCTTCCATGTAATTGAAAACATACATTAACCAAGTTCTGACAATACAATATAATAACAGTATGAACATATACGAATATATATTGATTTTATTGATAATGAATTGGATTATTTTCTTCAGATAGCGGCTTTTGAAGATAGTGAATGGTTGCGTCTGCATCTAAATGTGTGTGCGCGAGTAGCTATTTGGTTAAGGCGATTGACTGTGGATCCAAGGAACGCAGGTTCGATCCCAACTCTCGCCAGTATTTTTTTTTTTGCCACTGAAATATTGTTTTATCAAGGAGTATTAGTAAGGTTTTATGTCAGTTAAAGATACATATTTCTACACATTTTCTCAACACGTTTTATTTCCGTTTTACCATTGCATTACAGCATGTCCTCAATACGTCGTTTGAATATCTGCAATCAGTTCCAGTAACTGACAACAGATGGCAGTACCTCGCCAATATAGTTCCAGTAACTGAGAGCAGATTGCGTCGATATATTTAAAACACAAGGCATGGCCTTGATGGCGAGTTTTCGCGTGATAATTAAATATTGTTTTATCAAGGATTATTAGTAACGTTTTATGTCAGTTAAAGATTCCTACATTCCCTCTCAATAAGTTTTATTTCCGTTTTACCATTGCATTACAGCATGTGGTCAAAAGAGCTAATATCTGCCATCAATTGCAGTAACTGACAACAGATGGCAGTACCTCGCCCATATAGTTTCAGTAACTAACAACAGATGGCAGCACCATTGCATCGATATATTTAAAACACAAAACATGGCGCGTTTTCAAGTGATGGAGAGTTATAGAGGGGAATTTTTAAGAAGGGAAACGTTGAAGAACATTAACTGACAGTTGAGTGTGTAGGCTATGTTGTTTATGTACTTTAATATTGCAATTTCTTCCCAATGCTTCGGTGGTCAAGTTGGTAGCATCCTAGACTAAAAGTTATAAATTATGCATCGTCGATATACTCTTAAATTATTAGTGAAAAGGTAGTTTTCCAGGCCCTGGCGCGTGTCCACAATTGCTTTCGCCATGAGAGACACTTGGCAAACATAATTCGTTTGAAGGGCTCCGACATCGTTGTCACTCAGCCCCATGTACTTTGGTGTGTAAGTGTAAAATTTTCTCTGATAACCCGTATTATTGTGATAGCTGCATTACTTTGTGTATTTGTAATTAAGGTGGGAAATGGCAAGGTGACGGCCGAGGCCTTAAGTTAGGAACCATCCCGGTATTTGCCTTGAGTGGAAGTGGGAAACCACGGAAAACCACATCTAAGATTGTCGAGGTGGGAATCAAACCTTCCTCTTCTTAGTTATACCTCTAGAGACTGAATGTGCCCCGTTTTTGCCCTCAGACCAGAATTAAATTTCTTGGCAGAGCAGGAAATGTAACCCGGGTCTCCGAGGCGATAGCCAAGAATGGGTGGGCTTCCATGTGTTAATACGATTTTTGACATGCACGGGACATAGAATTCTAAAACAGCCTCCATTAGGGTGACTGCCGAAGTGAGTATTGAGTATATGCCTAAGCTCATTCCAGTAGTTGGCGAAGTTATTCTATGTTCCCCTGCAAAATGTACTGCCATAAACTATAACAGGTGATGGAAATAGCTTATTTAGAGCAGTTTTGTACTGTTTATATCAAAATGAAGAACGTCATTCTGCGCTGCGTTTTCAAGCTATTGCCAAACATTTCGCTGGCAGGAACAATTATAAGGAATTTATTGTAAGCGGTCAGTCTCATCGCATTCTCCTCACCAACCAACTTGAGTATGAGAGTCTCTGGACGGTCATGTTGAACTTCATTGTATAAGACAGTTGTTTAATGATTATTTGTTTAGAGTACTGAATCTAACTACGCAGTTGATTTCGGCAATGGAAGTATTTTTTGCCATTTAATATTTAGCGGCTCCGATATTGCAGGTCACTATAGTGTTATCGAATAATACGAAGCCACATTTAAAATCCAATATAAATAGGCCATTTCAGAAACAATTCCAGATGTTATGCAGTACAGTGAAAGGTCTTTGACGATCAAATGTAAACATTGTTCTACATTGTATTTCTCTTGCGTAAAATCTACGCGCGGTTACTTTGGCCTTTACTGTTGTGATGGTAAAATTGATCTGCTGAAATATAAAATATTTGCCAAGCTGCAACAATGCAATGATATTAATTTTAAAGTCTGTCTGTCTGTCTGTTAGGTAGTCAGCCCGAAGGCTGGTTGGATCCTCAAAAAGTACCGCCGTTACGTTATGTGAGTAGATACCCACAAAAACCCAAGGCAGCGCTATTTTGAGGCGTTCTAGGCAAGAAGAGGAGTGAGGTAGTTTGCCATTGCTTTCCTCACTGAGTCAGAACAGTAGTCCTAACCCTATGAGTTGAACCTTTCACAGCATTCACAGCGACTGTGCCCCGAATGCCATTACTAAGCACCACCCATACCTCAGTAGCTTCCATATAATCACAGCCATGAGTGAGACTGAGACATCGGTGAAAAGCCACCTTTTACTCTAGCCTGTGCCAACTGACAAATGCAAAAGTACTGTATTCATCAAGAGATGGGGAACATTGAACTTATATCCAGTAGTTCAAACACATACATCAGCGTTAACATATTGGCGAACATATTTCATTTGATGGACTCAGACATCGTCGTCACTCAGCCCCGTCTATTTTGGTGTGCGAGTGTAAACTTTTCTCTGATAACCTGTGTTAATGTGATGGCTGTGTTGATGTGTGCATTTGTAATTAATGTGGGGAATGGGGAGTTAACGACCGAGGCTTTAAGTTAGGAACTATCCCGGTATTTGCCTGGAGTGGAAGTGGGAAACCACGGAAAACCAAATCCAAGATTGTTGAGATCGGAATCAAACTTTGCTCTTCTTAGTTTTGCCTCACGAGTGCGCCCCGTTCCAGTCCTCAGACCAGAATTAAATTTCTTGGCAGAGCGGGGATCGAACCTGGAATCCGGGGCAATAGCTCAGAATGTAGCCTTAAGAATGGGCTTCCCTGTGTTAATACGATCTTTGACAAGCACTGAACATATAATTCTAAAACTCCCTCCATTACTGTGGCTGGCGAAGTGAGTCTATGCTCATTCCAGTAGTGGCGAAGTGATTCTATGCTCCCTTGCATAATTTACTGTCATGGAAATACAAAGTATTGTACCTTCAACAGGTGATGGAAATTCATTATTTACAGCAATTTCATTCTGTTTATTTCAAAATGAAGATCGTCATCCTGAGTTGCGTTTGCAAGCAAATTGCAAAAATTGCAAGGATTTTATTATTGGCGATCAATCTCATCGCATTCTCATCAGCAACCAACTTGAGAATGGAAGTATTCATTGTATATGTGAATATTATTGTTTATTGATTATTTGTTTAGAGTGCATAACAATGGGTCTAACCACGCAGTTGATTTTGGCAATGGAAGTAAGTTATTATTTGCCATTTAATATTTGGCGGCTACGTTGATGCAGGCCACTATAGTGTTATATAAAATGACGTTAATTTGGGCAGAAATGCTGCTATAAATAAACCCATTTGACGAAATAGAACATTAGCCGCAAAAAAGTGGGAAATCGGAGAAAAATACGAAGCCACTTTTAAAATCCAATATAAATATGGCATTTCAGAAACAATTCCAGATACTATGCCGTTACAGTTTAGGGTCCTTGACGAACAAATGTAAACATTGTTCTGCACTGTATTTCTCTTGCGAGAAATCTACACTTGGTTACTTTGACCTTTGCTGTTGTACTGGTTAAATTAATCTGAATAAATATAAAATATTTGACAGGCTTTAACAATTATTTTTCACTGGAGATGATATCTCAAGGAATTCCAGAGGGACTAATCGGCAGTACAATGCTATGTCCTTCGTTTCATGGCGCAGCGGTCAAGCTGTATGCCTCTCACCAAGGCGGATCGGGTTCGATTCCCGGTCAATGCATGTGAGATTTTTGATGTGAAAGGTCATGTCCTGTGGTTCGGATTCCACGTTAAACGGAGGTCCCGTGGCTTATGATCGCGAGATTAACGGTCACGTTAAACTGCAAGCTTCCTTCCTTCCTTCGTTTCATTTGGAGCCAATGTTACTGTGCCACACGCACACGGTCCACATTGTTTTAAAATGTATGGAATTGCACATCATCGCATTTCTTCGTTATATTCCAAAAATATAAGCGATGGTTTGCGGCCAGTTGTATTAGACTCATCAGAGTTCTTGAATCCCTTGGAACTAAACGACTGGCCGCCACATACTCCAAACGCTTGGCCCGTTATGCTGCTTAGAAATCTGAACGGTTCCCAAGGACTCCTAAATGCAACCATATTGCTTGGATTTGGAAATAATAGGTGCAGTTAAAATTAGGCAGAGATGTCTAATCCTTCGACTTGATTTAACACCATCCGATAAAACACTATCATTTTCTTTTAAGAGGCAATATTTTCCAATTCATTTGGCATACTTTATCACAATCAATAAAGCTCAAGGGGAAACTCTGGAACGTATAGGCCTCAATTTGCCCCAACAATTTTTCAGTCATGGCCAGCAGTATTTTGCAATGTTGAGAGTGCAATCTTTTGACACCCTCATAGTTTCAATAGAGTCAAAAAATAATCGTACAAAGAATGTACAGTAGGCCAATATAAGAAAATTCTTCAGTAAATATTTTTCTATTGACCGTCATGTTTTGACGGGTTTCAACTAGTCCCTCATTAATTTAGAAGCGTTGTCATGGTAACCTCTAATGCCACTTGCCATTTCTTTAATTCCGAAATTAATTTTCTCATCCCTTGGCGTAATGGTGGGTCATATCAAAAATTCTTTCAGACAAAAGTTTTAGGTAATTATTAGGGGAATATTTTCCACTTTGTACGGTTTTGATATTGTGCCTATTAAGAGAGATATGATTAATGTTTCCCAAAAAACTCACTTTTTTCCACCCGTTTTGGTCAATGGTTCATGCTATCAAAAAACTTATTTGACATACAATTTTGGCACTTATCCGACACATATTATGAAATTTGAATGGATTCGATATTTCACGTATTAAGAGAGTTATAGCGAAATTTCACTTTTTCGATAAAAGCCCTCCATTTTCACCCCCTTCGACCGATTTTGCCCATTATCGAACTCGACCGAGATTTTAATAGGATACTTATTATGTAAAAAATTCAAACTGATTGGGGCAAAATTACGGCAGTTATCGTGTCCACAAGAAACTGATATATATATATATACTAGCTGAAGTACCCGTGCTTCGCTACGGGTCGTAAATAAATCAAAATGTGAAGGTGACAGTTAAAACAGGGGATAGGCGAGGTGCTGCGCAGAGGGAGATTAAGGATGGAACATTTTGTCCAACTACACCGCTCTGCCTTGACCGTGTTTTATAGCACACATTTAGGTTTTACTCGCTAACGGTTGGAGATACATTTCGGATAGAAAATGCAATTTTTAACCTCGTACATGCCATCAAAAGTTTGCTATTTCTTAGCGTTCTCTTTTTATTTGAAATGGAAATATGAAAGTTTAAAACCAAAGGGTAGAGTGACGTCACTAAAATGGTCGCCATCTTTAAAAGTGCAAAGTATTGAAATCAAAAGTAACCTGTATGTTAACCAGGTAAATCTGCTACTTCCATGTAAAATTCATGTAAATCGGACCAGTGGTACTTGCGTGATTGAGTAATACACAGACACACACACACCATCCCATTTTTAGTCTCGCTTCGCTCGCGTCATAGTCGTGTCATATTGTTATTCAATGAAATGCAGGTTTAACCCCATTAACACCCCTTTAGAACCTGAATATCCAAAAATCCCTCCTTAGTAGATCTTTTCGACACACGACAAACATATCCTCAAAATATCACTCTTCTAACATTAATAGTTTTGGTTGGTCGATGAGAGCGAACATCCAAAAATCCTTCCTTAGTGGACGTTTTTCTTCCAGAATTTCACCCCTCCCCATAGGCCCCTTAAATTGGATTTTTGAAAAGACGGTCGAACACCTATTTATTTTATTTATTTATTTATTTATTTATTTATTTTTAAGCTGATTGATTTCCTCCGAGTTTCAAACTCCTCGCCTATGTCATTTAAGAGATACACGCTCCATTAAGAATCTTTCAACCCCCACTTTTCATCCCTTTCACCTCATAATATACACTATATCGAAAAACCATTAGACATGTGTCAGCTTATTTTTAATGATTAGTATATATGCCAAGTATCAATCCCCAAATGAAACCACTCGTGAGATATTGTTATTCAATGAAATGCACGTTTACCCCCTTAACACCTATTTAGAACCTGAATATTCAAAACTCTTACCTTAGTGGATGTTTTCGACATAAAACGAACATATCCCCAAAATTTCATGTTTCCAACTTCAATAATTTTGGCTGGGCGATGATGAGTGAGTGAGTCAGTCAGGACATTTTATTTCATTTATATATGATAATTTCACCCCTCCACATGAACCCCTTAAATTGGATTTATGAAACAAATGGTCGAACACCTATTTACTTATTTAAAGCTGATTTCCCCCTGAGTTTGATGAGTGAGTAAGTGAGTCAATCAGTTAGGACACTTTCTTTCCTGTTTTATCACCCCAGAATTTCACCCCTCTCCAAGGGCCCCTTAAATTGGATTTATGAAAAAACGGTCGAACACATATTTACTTGTATTTTAAGCTGTTTTATCCCGCCGAATTTCAAACTTCTCGCCTATGTCGTTTAAGAGATACACGCTCCGTTAAGAATCCCTCAATCCCCAATTTTCACCCCTTTCACCTCATAATATACACGACATCGATAAACCTTTAGATATATGTCTGATTATTTTTAATGATTAGTTTATATACCGAATATCACATCCCCAAAGAAACAACTCATGAGATATCGTTATTCAATGAAATGCACGTTTACCCCCTTAACATCTCTTTAAAACCCGAATAAATAAAAATCATTCTTTAGTTGACGTTTTGACATACAGCGAACATATTCCCAAAATTTCATTTTTCCAACATTAATAGTTTTCGCTGGGCGCGATGAGTGAGTGAGTCAGACAGGACATTTTCTTTCAATTATTTTTACCAGAATTACACCCCTCCCCATGGGCCCCTTAAATTGGATTGATGAAAAAACGCTTGAACACCTATTAAGTTATTTTTTTAGCTGTGTGTTTCCCCTGAGTTTGATGAGTGAGTTAGTCAGTCAGTCAGGACACTTTCTCTCCTTTTCCCCCCCAGAATTTCACCCCACCCCATTGGACCTTTAAATTAATTTATGAAAAAACGGTCGAACACCGATTTACTTAATTTTTTAGCTGATTTTTTTTCGCTGAGTTTCAAATTTCTCGCCTATGTCGTTTAAGAGATAGGCCTACACGCTCCGTTAGGAATCCTTCAACCCCCAATTTTCACCCCTTTCACCTCATAATAATACACCACATCGAAAAACCCTTAGACACATGTCTGCTTATTTTTAATGATTAGTTTATATGCCGAGTATCACATCCACATATGAAACCACTCGTGAGATATTGTTATTCAATGAAATGCAGGTTTAACCCCCTTAAGACCCCTTTAGAGCCTGAATATCCAAAAATCCTCCCTTAGTGTACGGTTTTGAGATACAACGAACATATCCCCAGAATGCCATGGTTCCAACTTCAATATTTTTGACTGGGCGATCATGAGTGAATGAGTCAGGACATTTTCTTTCATTTTTTCCTTCAGAATTTCATCCCTCCCGATGAACCCCTTCAATATGATTGATCAAAAAAACTGTCGAACAGCTATTAACTTACTTTAAAGCAGTTCCCCCTCCCCCCTGAGTTTGATGAGTGAGTCAGTCAGTCAATCAGTTAGGACACTTTATTTTCTGTTTCCCCCCCTCCCCCCAGAATTTCACCCCTCCCCATGGGCCCATTAAATTGGATTTATGAAAAAACGGTCAAACACATATTTACTTATTTTTTTTTTGCTGATTTTTTCCGCTGAGTTTCAAACTCCTCGCCTATGTCGTTTAAGAGATACACGCTCCGTTAGGAATCTTTCAATTCTTACTTTTCACCCCTTTCACCTTATAATATACACCACATCGAAAACCCCTCAGAGACGTGTCTTCTTCCTTTTTAATGATGAGTTTATATGTCGTGTATCATATCCCCCAATGAAACCAATCGGGAGATATTGTTATTCAATGGAATGCAGGTTTAACCCCCTTAAGACCCCTTCAGAACCTGAATATCCGAAAATCCTCCCTTAGTAGACGGTTTTGACATACAATGAACATATCCCCAAACTGTCATGTTTCTAACTTCAATAATTTTGGCTGCGCGATGATGAGTGTGTGAGTGAGTGAGTGAGTGAGTGAGTCAGGCAGGACATTATCTTTCAATTTTCTTTTTTCAGAATTTCACCCCTCCCCATGAACCCCTTAAATTTGATTTAATAAAAAAAACTGTCGAACAGCTATTTACTTACTTTAAAGCAGTTTTTCCCCCCTGAGTTTGATGAGTGAGTGAGTCAGTCAATCAGTTAGGACACTTTCTTCCTGTCCCCCCCCCCCAGAATTTCACCCCTCCCCATGGGCCCCTTAAATTGGATTTATGAATAAACGGTCAAACACATATTTACGTATTTTGTATGCTGATTGTTTTCCGCTGAGTTTCAAACTCCTCACCTATGTCGTTTAAGAGATACACGCTCCGTTAGGAATCTTTCCATCCCCACTTTTCACCCCTTTCACCTCATAATATACACCACATCGAAAAACCCTCAGACTCGTGTCTTCTTATTTTTAATGATGAGTTTACGTGCCGAGTATCACATCCCCCAATGAAACCAATCGGGAGATATTGAAATTCAATGAAATGCAGGTCAACCCCCTTAACACCCCTTTAGAACCTGAATATCCAAAAATCCTATCTTAGGGGGCATTTGCGGCCCTTTGGGAAGCTGCATACCAAATTTCATTCCAATCCGTCGGTGGTTTCTGAGATTTCGTGATGAATGAATGAGTGAGTGGTATTTCACAAATATATATAGTAGATGATAGTGTCAAGTCTTTGTTATGCTAAACTCGGTTGACAGTGCTGTGTGAGTAGGTGAGTAACTAACAGGATTTCAAGTAAAGATCCTCTTTTTCTATACCGGTAGTGCAGAGCAGAACTGGCATCCAGTCGGCCGTGTCTCGACTTGAGATATGTTGCCATGGAAACTATCTGGCTTGCCATTCCTTCATGAGTATATTTTATGATTTGATTAGCCTGTGCTTGAGTGCAAAAGGGCCGAAATCAGAAGAATGAGAAAGACTATCGAAAATTCATGTAGCCAGCGGTTCCTTCTGGATCCTAAACTATATGTATGCAAAATTTGGTTGAGATTGGTGGTACGGTGTAGATTTGTATACGGAACAGACCCACATACATACATACATACATACATACCCACATACAGACTTTCACTTTTATATATAAGATATATATCTTTATATCTTTATATATATAATTCTTCGACACGTGTGTATGTGACTGAACTCCTCCTAAACGACTGGACCGATTTTGATGAAATTTGGTATGTACATTAGGGTGGGTCCATATATGGTTTAGATTCACAATCTGACCCGGTAGGTGGAATGAACACAATTTTAGAACCACAATTTACACAACATTTTAGAACCACAATATACAGTCAAAAACAGTCGTCATGGAAACCACTAGCCTTGGCCTTGGTGAAAGCTGATGTCTTTGGACGGTTTGTCTCTGCACGTTAGAGCCACCTGGTCGCAAACTGTACACCTACCGCCATAACATACACTCCGCCCGTGGCGGAAAGTTGTGTTTTATACCAAAGTAGGCAGTGATGTCGAATTCTACTGTTTGCCTCTGCACGTTGGAGCGTTTCAAAGTCCCGTATGCGTTCATATACCTTTCATCCCATTGCGATGAAACTTGGGTGAGATGTTGAGTGTACTCCAGGGAAGGTGTTTGGCTTAGTAAATTATTTTACAATAGATAGCGCATGACTAGATTCAACAAATGTGCGACGACGCACGAAGCGTTTCAAGAAGGTCCCGCATGCGTTCAAATACCATTCGTCCGATAGCGATGAAACTTTGGTGAGATGTTGTGTACACTCCAGGGAAGGCTTCTAGCTTAGTAAATTCATTTTACAATAGGTAGCGCACGAGTAGATTCAACAAATGAGCGACGACGCGCGAAGCGTTTCAACAAAATCCCGTATAAGTTTATATACCATTCATCGATTGAGATCAAACTTTGTTGAGTTGTTGTGTACGCTTACCTGAAGGTTTCTAACTTAGTAAATCCATTTCACAGGAGGTTGCGCAAGAGTAGATTCAACAAATGAGCGACGACGGGCGAAGCGTTTCAACAAAGACCAGTATGCGTTCACATACCATTCGTCCGATAGCGATGAAACTTGGGTGATAGGTTGTGCACACTACAGGCAAGGTTTCTGACTTAGTAAATCCATGTTATAATAGGTAGCGCACGAGTAGATTCAACAAATGAGCGACGACGCGCGAAGCTTTTCAACAAAGTCCCGTATGCGTTCATATACCATTCGTCCGATAGCGACTAAACTTGGGTGAGATGTTGTGTACACTTCAGGGAAGGTTTCTGGGTTAGTAAATCCACTTAACAATAGGTATCGCACAAGTAGATTAAAAAAATGAGCACGACGCGCGAAGTGTTTCAACATAGTCCCGTATGCGTTCATATACCATTCGTCCGATAGCGACTAAACTTGGGTGAGTTGTTGTGTACACTCCAGGGAAATTTTTAGGCTTAGTAAATCCATTTTTCAATAGGTAGCGCACAAGTAGATTCAACAAATGAGCGAATTCGCGCGAAGTGTTTCAACATAGTCCCGTATGCGTTCATATACCATTCGTCCGATAGCGATGAAACTTGGGTAAGATGTTGTGTACTCATCAGGGAAGGTTTCTGGCTTAGTACATCACCTTTACAATAGGTATCGCACAAGTAGATTCAACAAATGAGCGACGGCACGCGAATCGTTTCAAACAAGTCCCGTATGCGTTCATATACCATTCATCCGATTGGCATGAAACTTTGGTGAGTTGTTGGGAACACTTCCGAAATCCTTATAGGCATAGTCAATCCAATTTACAATGGGCAGCGCGCGAGTATTTTAAACAAATGTGTGTTGGCGATGCGTTCATATAGCCTTCAATTCATCCGATTGCGTCCAAATTTTGGTGGGTTGTTTGGCTCACTTCCGGGATGGTTATAGACATAGTTAATCCAATTAACAATAGATAGCGCACCAGTAGTTTAAACAAATGAGTGTTGGTGATGCATTCATATACAATTCATCCGATTGCAATCAAATGTCGGTGAGTTGTTGTGCATACGCCAGGAAACGTTATAGGCATAGTAGATCCAATTAACAATAGATGGCGCGCGAGTAACTTCAACAAAATGGCGTGCGTTTATTTCAACAAATTCCCACATGCGTTCATATACCATTCACCCCAATGCGATGAAACTTGGGTGAGATGTTGTATACACTCAGGGAAGGTTTCTGGCTTAGTAAATCCACTCAACAATAGGTAGCGCACGAGTAGATTCAACAAATGAGCGACGACGCGTGAAGTGTTTCAACAAAGTCCCGTATGAGTTCATATATCATTTGTCCGATAGCGATGAAACGTGGGTGAGATGTTGTGTACACTTCAGGGAAGATTTCTAGCTTAGTAAATCCATGTTACAATAGGTAGCGCACGAGTAGATTCAACAAATGAGCGACGACGCGTGAAGTGTTTCAACGAAGTCCCGTATGCGTTCATATACCATTTGTCCGATAGCGATGAAACGTGGGTGAGATGTTGTGTACACTTCAGGGAAGATTTCTAGCTTAGTAAATCCATGTTACAATAGGTAGCGCACGAATGGATTCTACAAATGGGCGACGCCGCGCGAAATGTTTCGACAAAGACCCGTATGCGTTCATATACAATCGTCCGATAGTGATGAAACTTTGGTGAGTTGTTGTGTACACTCCTGGGAAGGTTTCTGATTTAGTAAATCCATTTTACAATTGGTAGCAAACGGGTAGATTTAACTAATAAGCGACAGCGCGTGAATCGTTTCAATAAAGTCCCGTATGCGATCATGTACCATTCATCCGAGTGTGATAAAACTTTGGAGAGCTGAGTACAGTCCTGCGAAGGTTCATGAATTAGTAAGTGCGTTTTTCAATGGGTGGCGCACAAGAAGATTCAACAAATGAGTGACGGCGCGAATTGTTTAAACAAAATCCAGTATGCGTTCATATGCCATTCATCCGATTGCGATGAAACTTTGATGAGTTGTTGTGTACACGCCAGGAAAGGTTTTCGAGTTAGTAAATCCATTTTACAATAGGTGAGTACGACTATATTCAACAAATGGGTGACGGCGCTCTAATCGTTTCAGCAGTCCCGATGCGTTCGTATACCATTCATTTCATTGCGAAGTAACTTTCGTGAGTTGTTGATCACGCTCCCGTGAATGTTTCTGAGATAGTAAATTATTTTTTATAATAGTTTAGAGGTGGTTAACGGAAAAAGAAGAAACTATTGGGAATCCAAAAGCACTGCAACTAACAAAGTCAAAACCCCAACACTTCCTTTGATTGGCAGGACAACGTCTGCCGGGTCAGCTAGTATATATATATATATAGATACATATATACATATATACATAAATTATATATAAACTTTTGTACTGACGGTGGTTTTGGGGTCTGGGGGATGTGAAACGCGAAGATATGTCGATATTTTCCGGAAGTCGAAACATGGTACCCATTGCAATAGTTAGCTTTCTAATGAAATCTACCTAAAAGACAAATTGGACATGTGGCCTTTCTTATAGGACTGATTCAATTATAAAAATAATTTTAGTCAGTTTCTTAAACGAAAATGTAATTAAGACTATTAATTAAACGTTTGACATAATTTCACCACCTTGCAAACAATTTTACTGCATTAAATCATAAAATAGTAGAAATGAAATGTTTGAAAACTGGCGTTCAGTCTAATAATTTGCCCACCTCTGTAATAATGATGTTATTGTTTTACGTCCCTTTTAACTACCGCAGCTTTTAGAGACGCCAGGGTGCCAGAATGTTTCCCCGAAGGGGATCATTAACGTGCGAGTAAATCTACTGACACGGCTCCCTTGCAACTGACTGCACCGGAATTCGATCCCGCTATCTTGTGCTCAGTAGGCGAGAATGTTCATGCTGAGCCACGCAGCCAGTATACGTGTACTGTACATGTGAAGGTGATTTAAGAAACTTACGGAACTTCAAGCAAGTTCGTAGAAAATGCCACCGAAACTGAAGTTGATTGAAATATTTCGCCGGTGTTAATTCAATACCGCGTATCAGACAATTATCTTCGTTTTCCAATATTTTCCTGATAATTGGCCACGCCTCCCAGCCGTGTGTGGATGCGTCGTCCAGCAGTACAATCCACGCTAAGGCCATTTTCCTATGTTTATGTCTAAAGGAAAATGAACCTTAAACATACTGTTCTATGGGATTGCATAACTACACGGAAATATACTTTTATACAGTACAATATATTTAAAGTTAATATTTCTTTATGCTTTGTGGCATTGGGGTCATTAACCCCCGTTTACTTGGGAGTGTGTGAGTGTAAAGGACATGTATGTTATTGTAGTGCGTGTAATTTGTAATTGAGTTAGGATTGGGATGAAGGTGCCCGTGGCTTTAAATTAGGAACCATCCTGGAGTAGAAGTGGGAAACCACGAAAATCCATTCCAGGATGGCTGAAGTAGAAATCGAACTTACCTCTTCTTAGCTTTGCCTTCCGAGGCTGAGTGTACCCCGTTCCAACCCTCATACCAGAATTAAATTTTCGGCATAGCCGGGTATTGAACCCGGTCCTCTGGGGTGACAGCCAAAAATGCTAGCCACTGTGCCACGAGGTGGTCGTGACATAAAATAACAGGTTTAATCGTTTGAAAAATGAGAGTACCAGAAAAGAAAAGGCATCAGAAACCCCATCACAGTTGGACTCAGAAGAGAACAAGAGTTGACCAAGGATAGTCAATAGTTCAAGTAAATTGAGCAATGCCTTGCTCAGCTATACTGTAATCTCTTGGACCATGTACCATGAGTTTTGTGACCCTGGGGTTATTTAATATGAAGGAGAGCTTCATAATATATTTATGTTGTACAGAAATAAAATGAACGAGGTCATATTCCGAGGTGATTTGTTAACGTAAGCTGTCATAAGTTGACCAGTGTCATTAGATATAATGATGCGAAGTAATGACACATCACATATATCACATTGTAAATGACGGTAACATGAGTGATGTGACACACATGATCCTTACAAAATGTTAGCAAATGGCTTTCATTTACAAGAAATTGATATTGATAGTGCCATCATGTCATGTTTCGCAAAAATAGTGCACGCCAAATAATATAGCTATGGAGTTTTAAAGTATTTACTGTATACATGAAATCGGTGTGATTTATTATTATGATATATTTTAGGAGTAATATTGGTTTTCAGAGTGAAAGGCCTTAATCACTCTTCATACGTATTTGAGAGTACTGTATTATGTGTGTTAACAAAGTTCAACCATTTATTTCTTGGCTAACACCGTGGAGGCCCCGGTTCGATTCCAGGCTTTGCCAAGAAATTTAATTATGGGGAGAGTGCTAGCACGGAGTACACTCAGCCACATGCGGCAAAGCTGAGAAAAGGTGGGCGCTATTCCCACCTCAGTCATCTTGGAAGAGGATTTCCGTGGTTTCCCACTTCTACTCCAGGAAAATGTCGGGATGATTACTAAATTAAAGCCACGGCCGCCTCCTTACCAATCTTCATGTGAATTACAAATACACACACTAATACAGCCATCACAATAACACAGGTTATCAGACAAGTTTCACACACGCACAAGTACACTGGGCAACGTGACCACGATGTCGCAAACCCCTCAATGAATCAACAACACCATTTAATTGTTCCTAAGTAGCAGAAGTCTCCCCTACTTCCCTTAGCTTTTCACCTGCCTGTTTGACGTCTGATTTCTTTTAGCTAATTTCCATTATTTTTGGTTTGGGCAAATGTAGGCCATGCGTAGAACCCTGCACGGATAAAAAAAAAAACCGATATCCGACTGTTATGCACATCCACCCCGCATCCACACGACTGTTATCCACATCCGCTCCACAACCGCACGACTTTTATCTGCGTCCGCAAGTTTTTGATGTGTAACATCTTTCCACTCGGTTGCTGGATATTTTTGTGGGAGTGATTTTGAATAAAATGGACGGAAGTGAATCGGATGGAAGTAGATCGGACGGAAGTTGATCGTACGGAAGTGTGTAAGTGTCGTAGATTTGGACCATCACGCACTGTCGGCCATGTGGAATATATATCACATAGGGATTACTTCAAGGTTTGGAGGCGCTATTACAGATATTTCTACAATAAATCATCTACAAGTTGTCGTTCTTTGGTGTAAAAATATTCATTATATCATATTTGCTGAAAAAATATTATTTATTAAGAGTCTGTTTTTCAATCTCTGGATAAAAGTGATGGGCATCCACTCCCCGAGTAACTTGGCTCAACACTTTCATACTGAACGGTAAACGCTCATGCGAACTCTGGTGTCAACTGATTGAAACACAAACCACATGTTAAAAGTCTTCATATCAGTATTTAAATGATGAAATGCTTTAATATGGAACATTATAACTAGTCGGCAAAGCCTGTATTATGTTTCTGCACAATGCCTATTCAGATATTAACCCACATAGCGGTAATGCAGTGATCAATGTAATATATATCGATGATTTATATTGGAACTGGGCTAGCCCTTCATGGACCTCTATAGGAATTCTCTTTACTGACAAGTAGGCGTATTCATAACTAATTTCAAACTCAATTCCACGCAGGAACATTAGCGAAAAAAAACAAGAAGTTCCGTGAAGAACTATACAGCCTACTTTTCATGCCAATGATTATTCTACAGAATATGAACCTATCTAGAATAATGACGAAATTAAGTTGCTAATATCGAAATTTCCAATTAGTTCGAAATACTGTATACTGAACCCATGGGCCATAGGGTCCATGGAAGGTCGAACCCATGTCCTTAAGGAAGAAATGAAAGAAACGTATAGTTTCCTAAAGGAACGGAGAGAGATTTTAAGCCAGGATTATAGCTTAACATTGTGCAAGCGACTAGGGACAGATGTTCCTTAGATGAGATCACCCCACTCGACATTCAAGAGAGGGCTGGTCACGAGTATTAATAACCGAGTGGAAATTTCCACCTTGATAGACAAGGAAGCCTGAATCGGAATTCGAGCTGACGTTGCTGGAAATTGACAACACTGCTTATGCGCCAGAAGAGGAATAATTAAAATTAACACGTTTACGAGCATAATAATGAGTAAACAAGTACAGTACAGTGAATCATTTTGAATGAGAGATTTTTCAGTAAAGAGAAACCATTTAATAATTGCGCAGAAAAAAACTGCTAACGTAAGACGACGTCATTGGGGAAGTACCACGGCCTCTGTGGAGGGGATTGAGCAAAAGAAATGCAACACCCACACAATTGAGGACGAGAAATTAATTAATATCTCCGAATTGCACGATCGATTCTTAGGTGCAATAAGATCATTTGACATTGAGAAGACGAGCTTTCGGAAGGTATAATTTTTATATTTGTGGCACCATTATTTTAGAAGTTGACCACAGAAAAGGCTAGAGTCTTATTTTTTTGTAGTAAAATAGTATAAAGCTTTGGGGTTTACCAAGCCAACCATGCAGTTTCAGACAGCCCGAGGGGGCGTCACTGTGTCACATCGAATGCAGTTTCAAACGGCCTGAGGGCACGTCACTGTGCTCCATCACACACCGAATGCAGTTATTGTCAGCCTGCGGGCATGACACTGTGTCACGATCATCATTGAATGCAGTCTTGAACAGCCCGAGGGGTGTTGCCACGCATCACGCAGTACGAATCCGTCCAGGAGGACGTGAAGTTATATCAGCACTTGCAGTCATACGAGCACTCCGTGAGGGGAAGTGCTGCACCACGACGTAGAAGTAGTCATTCCGACAGTCCGTGAGGGGACGTAACTCTGCGTTACATCGAAAACAGCTACCAGTACTCCTTGAGGGGAGAAACGCTGTGTTACACCGCAGAAGTAAGATCCGATAGCCACAGGCGTCGCAGTATTAACGACTTGCTTGCCTCCATCAGGAGTGGTCAAGACGAAATTTCAAAGTATCGCCGTAGTGAAATATTAGGAAAATCCTAATTATAGGATTTAGGCCCGACTGTATACAAGTTAAAGTGAAAATTCGTAAGATATAGTCAGAGCAGGCTGCGAACGTCGGACTTAAAGGCGATAGGTCGTTAAATATACGAACGAATAGATCATAACGTACGGAAGTATCGTACCAGACAGATAAGCTGTTATTTAAATTAAAGAAACCTAAAAGGGAAGAACAGAATAAGGTTCGGAACGTATATCAGAAACGTAGGAGTGTTAAAACAGTTCCAATAAAGAAGATAGGAGACTATAAACATTATCTCCAGAAAGCAGGCGAACTATTCTAAAAGTACTAGAATTGAGAAGTGCTAGCTGCTATAGACTAAATCTATAGGTCTTTGAGAGGACCTCGATCCGTATAGACTTTCGTTAGGATCGATAGACAGATCTACAAAGAAGCCGTTCGAGCTAGATAAATAGCCGGTCATCCAGGATAGGAGTAGCAGAATTGGACTCCAGGGAACAGTAGATGTTTCGAGACTTTCGCATTCTGCAGGATAGAAGCCGACATCGAATAAATATCACCCTTGGAAACGGGAATTTAAGAAGATCACGTGTGATAGGCTCAGAAATACGGCCTAGTGATCGAGAATTGTGAAGTGTAAAATAATCAAGATTGTGTGTTAAATTAATATTTTTAGTGTTTATTATGTGTTCAAAGGGGACACATCAGTGTATGAAAATGTCGTCAATGCTAATTGTTTTAAATATATGTCAAAAAGTGTTTTTACGTAAGATGAATTCCTTTTATATGGAGTAAAAGTTCAAAGTGGGCCCAAAAATGAAGCACCGCACCAGATTAAAGATCATGGGATGATCTGGAAACATGTGAGTACTAAATTCATTTTATTTTGGTGTCAGAAATTGATTGTGTACAAACCCACCGGAGTTTTTGAGTAAAAGGGATGTGTTTTAATAAATAAATACTGAATAAGTAGGAACACGGTCTGAACAATAATATAAATAAAATTGAGAAATTATAAATAATTATGTAAAGAATAAATCCCGTAGAGGAAATATGTGAATAAAGGGTTAATGCATTTAACAAATGTCATAAGAGCAAGCGAAATATCATTAATTATCATGAAAGACATTGAAATAAAGTAAAGTTGAGATATGAAAGAAATAGCTTTTGAGCTTGTATAAAGAATAGAGATAAAAATAATAATTAAATATGGAAATGTTAAATAAAAATCAAATAAATTGATATGAACATAAGAGCGTTAAGCCTTAATGTATGTGTAAGAGATGAGGGTCAATGGAATATTTTAAAACAGGGAGCGATTTATCGACAACGGAAAGATTAATATGTGAATTAAAATAATATGAATTGTTACTAAAGAGATTTATCAGTTCTTGGGAAGACATTTTCGGCTTAAAATAATGCATAGCGCATAATGAGCGCAAATATAATATTAAAGTGTCACGCTAGGAACGCGTAGTGTTGAAAATACTTGGTACATTACTTATGGAGGGTAGTTGGTTGCAGTGAATTGATAATTGTATAAGTCCTCTATTTGTGACATAGTATCACGAGGCATTGTGTATGTATTTAAAAAGGGAGCTAATATATGGTATTATTGAGCGTATGTCATATGGGCCACGGCCGACTCTAAATCGCATTTTGTATAAGTCCTCTGTAAGGGATTGGTTCCCGAGGCACGTGAAGAGATTCGAATGCAGAATCTTCTTATGATAAAAGCCCCTTAAATTCTCCGTCGTCGTATGTGTATTAATCTTCCCAATCAATGAGGACCCTCTCATAATTAATACTGCCAAGGTTACGAAAATGGTCTTTGAACCAAAGAATAGTTGTTTGAATGAATACGGTACAGTAAAGCCCGGTCTCCCCAGAACTGGATATAATGGGAAGGTTTGTTTGAAAGCCTTGGAAATAAGCTACTAACGTTGGGTCAGACAGGGAGTCGCCGTCACCCTACTTGTCATAAATCGCACCCCAAGTAGTAGGGTCTAGCTCTCTTAAAGCGAGAGGGAACAGAGACCGTCTCGTAAGCTGTTGTAAAGAGAATGAATACACCAGGAGTGTTTAATGTTGTTAACGACCCGGGCGTTGAACCGAGGTCCTTGTAGATGGATATTTCGTTTGCCGGTTCAGATCGTAGTTTCTTATATGATAATGGTCTACTAAGACATAAGAGATAAATAACAATCCCTATTGTAATAATGTATGGACGTGGGATTCCACGAGTTGATTGAAGGCAACTGAGTTCGGGAGTAACTATAGTTTTTTGACTGTGTCAAGTACCTTCACGCTCTGGAGTACACAATTGATTTTCTGATTACCTTAATATATTTGTGAAATAAAGAGAGATGATAACAACTGAATGTGTGGACATGCCCAAAATATTGAGTTAGATAATTGACCTAGATTTTTAAATATAATTATATATTTGTTTTTGAGAGATAAGAAAATAAAAAATAATAATGTTTGAGGTGTACAAGAATGACACCATAATAATGTAAATGCATGGAGCCAAAGAGCTCGGAGTTATGTAAACTTAATGTTAGTGCTTTATGGAAGTGAGACTAAGTAAGAATTGTTGGTTTATGTGGAAACCACAGGTTTTGAATACAATATTTGTTTATATTTGTGATTCCTTGTTCATTTGGAACAAGCAGTTGATTATTGGGTCAGTAATTAAATTGTTAAAGTGTTTGTTGCGCCATTAATTTTATTAATTAAATGTGTTTAAATAGGAGTTGATTTTGTTGTTATTTTTGCAAGTGTATCCTCTAATTAATCCAAAATATGTGAGTCACAGAGTGGGGGAACTTACCGCTGCCCCGAAATCCCGAATTGAGCTACGCTGGTATACTGTGATTGGCATATTTCTTACTAAATGGGCACAATACCTGGCATAATGTATCCTAATAGAGCACTACAGTTGGCAGCCCTGATGACTGAATATATTCTTAGTTCCGTCTCTTACGGTACTAAATACAAAATTTGGTTGAAGTCCACTGGATAGCATGGACGTTACATGCAGTTAAACATTGGATCTAACAGCGCGCGTAAAATCATGTTGGCAACAATGTCATGCATGTATTGGTCAGAAATAATCTGAAATAATATGATCTATTGTTGTGCCAATTTTGAATGAAATCCATTAGTTAGTATAGAAGTTACATGCATTTTAAAATTGGACCTATCAGCAGGCTTAGAATCATGTTGGCAGCACTGACGTATATTAGTTACTCCAAATTCGTCTAGAATGCCAGGTACTATACGTGTGCAAAGTTTAGAGCTATTGGCTTGCATACTTTCTGATATATTGATATTAGGGTACGGTAACAAAAATAGGGACAGCACATATTAACAGTTGGCAGCCCTGGTTGCTCCTTAGAATACGCATAGTCATATCTGTTATGGTACACATAGCACATACGAAATTTGGTTGAAATCCAAATGATAGTATGGAAGTTACATGTATTTAAAGTTGGACCTGTCAGCAGGCTTAGAATCATGTTGGTAGCACTGACGTATATAAGTTACTCCAAATTAATATAGAATGTCAGGTACTATACGTGTGCATAGTTTAAAGCTGTCGGCTTGCATACTTTCTGATATATTGGTATTTGGATAAAATAAATTAGGGGCATTTATTAACAGTTGGCAGCCCTGGTAGGTCTTAAGAATACGCTCAGTCATATCTGGTTATGTACACATACAACATACGAAATTTGGTTGAATTCCGCTTGATAGTGTAGAAGTTATATGCATTTAAAAATTGGACCTATCAGGAGGCTTATAATCATTTTGGCAACACTGCCATGTTTGGCCTCCTGGAAATTAAACTGAAATATTATGATCTGTACGTGTGCCAATTTTGAAATAGCTCCTATTCATACTTTCCATGATATCCAACATGGAGCTCAAATTTCAATTGCGATTTTTTAGCAGTTGGTAGCACTAACATCATTTTCAAATATGGCCGTGAGATATTCAGGTATAGATCTTTACTCCTACCAAATTTTGTTTCGATTGCTGCAGCCGTTTAGGAGTTGATAGGGGGGGGGGGGGGGGTGACACACACAGCCAGACAGACAGACAGACAGACAGAAGGACAGCCAGACAGACAGACAGACACACATTTGCCCGATCTCATAAGTCTACTTTTTCCTCATTTTTGCAAAATGTGAAAAGTAGGCTAAAAAGCAAAATATTAATGGAGCATAAACAAATACTTCCATATTATTACCGGTACGTGAAAATAAGTAACTGTCTTGTACTCTGAATGTCTGTGGTTGCAATGGCTGCGTGGATAGCATCTTGGTCTGCGAACCCCAGTCCCGGCAATTACTTTTGCTACTGGATTATCGATTTAAATTATATCTATCACAACATTATGCCTCATTTTAACAGAATCTACATGAAATTACCATTTATGTAATTTTAATTACAATAGTTTGCACCAAGCAGGAATTGAGAAATTTGATTGTATTGAACATTATTTCTACTAGTAGATAGATAGGCTAGAGACTATGGTTTCATTCCTCCTCTTAATTTACAATATCATATGCGATATTTGTTCAAACAAGTATGACAGTAACATATCTCCAATTCAATCTATACATTCATCATAGTACCAGTATGAAAACGGAGCGTAAATGAACATTTTAAGAATGTCCAAGCTGTGTAGTATACGAGTAGGATAACATGTCAGATGACTTCACATTCATTTCATCTCAATTTCATAGTAGGATAACATGTCAGATGTTACACATCGTATGCGACTACTGTAAGACTCGTATCTTTTTTAAAATCCGACTCCACTGACATTGCAATGAAAATCCGACTGGGTCAGGAATGGAATGCATGAAGCCCCCATCTAGCGGCGAGGGTATGAACTCTTCCGGCTGCCGAAGCCTGTCGCACTCCTCTGGGACAATGATTAAATGAATGGCAGATGAAATGAAATGAAAGTGGAGAGTGATGCTGGAATTAGATATTGACAGGGAGAACCAGAGTACCCGGAGGAAAATCTGTCTGCCTCCGCTTTGTCCAGCACAAATCTCACATGGAGTGATCGGGATTTGAACCACGGACCCCAGCGATGAGCGGCCGGCGTGCTGCCGCCTAAGCCGCGGAGACGTGACATTACAATAGTATTTTTAGCCTACTTTTCACATTTTGCAAAAATGAGGGAAAAGTAGACTTATGAGATCGATCCGGGAAAATGTGTGTCTGTCTGTCTGTCCTTCTGTCTGTCTGGCAGTGTGTGTGTGTGTGTCCCTATCAACTCCTAAACGGCTGCAGCAATCGAAACCAAATTTAGTATGAGTAAAGGTGTATACTGGAATATCTCAAGCCCATATTTGAAAATGATGTCAGTGCTACCAACTACTGAAAAAACGCACTAGAAATTTGAGCTCAATGTTGGCTATCATGGAAGGTATGCATGGGAGCTATTCCAAAATTGGCACACATGTAGATAATACTATTTCAGTTTAATTTCCAGGAGGCCATACATGCCAGTGTTGCCAAAATAATTTTAAGCCTTCTGATAAGTCCAATTTTTAAATGCACATAACTTCTACACTATTAATTGGATCTCAACCAAATTTTGTATGTAATATGTGTACATAAACTGATATGACTGAGTGCCAACTGTTAATAATTGCTCTCTCTATTGTCTTCATCCAAATACGAATATATCTGAAAGTATGCAAGCCAACAGCTTTAAACTATGCACACGTATAGTACCTGACATTTTAGATTAATTTGGAGTAACTTATATACTTCAGTTCTACCAACATGATTCTAAGCCTGCTGATAAGACCAATTTTTAAATAAATGTAACTTCTATACTATCAGTTGGATTTCAACCAAATTTCGTATGTGCTATGTGTAACATAACAGATATGATTATAAGTATTCTTAAGAGCAATCAGGGCTGCCAACTGTTAATAAATGGTGTGTATATGTTTTACCCTAATATCAATATATCAGAAAGTATGCAAGCCAACAGCTCTATACTTTGCACACGTATAGCACCTGGCACTCTTGATTAATTTTGAGTAATTAATATAAGGCAGTGCTGCCAATATTATTCTATGCTTGCTGATAGGTCCAATTTTAAAATACATGTAACTTCTATACTAACAAATGGATTTCATCCAAAATTGGCACAACAAGATATAATATTTCCCGATTATTTTTAACCAGCACACGCATGACATTGTTGCCAACATGCTTTTACGCGTGCTGATAGATCCAATGTCTAACTGCATGTAACGTCCATTGGACTTCAACCAAATTTTGTATTCTGTACCTTAAGAGATGGACTAAGAATATATTCAGTCTCCAGGGCTGCCAACTGTAGTGCTCTATTAGGCTACATTATACCAGGTATATTGCGAACTAATTAGACATTTCGATATTACCAACTTCATTTCGTCATTATTCTAGATAGGTTCTTATACTGTAGATTAATCATTGGCATGAATCTTAATTTTATGAAAAGTAGGCTCTTTAGTTCGTCACGGAAATTCTTGTTAATTTATGAGATAAAGCGTCAAGTACTAAAGCAACATAGTTAGACATTTGAGGAGAAATTCTTTCCCCTGGGCTATGTGTGAATCGCAAGATAATATAACTGAGTTTTGTCCCTCTGAGTAATGGCATGTCGAACAGTGGGTGGCAAATTATAGCTCTTACTTAGTCATCGGATATAAGTTACCCACGCAGGCAAGCCCAGGTATAGAGGACTTTAAGTCCACACAAATTGTGAGTATTTCCATGATTGGCTTCTCTCACTTCTCTATTATTGTCCTACAATCCAAGCGAAAGCAAATAGCGAAATAACAAGAAACGTGAAAGACGCAGATCTTAGCAAAATTAAATTATTTAAAAGAGCCCAATTGAACATTGTATTCTAAAAACTATACGGAAATTTACTCTAAACATAATCCGCAGCTTATTCGCTATCCGCACAGTCATGTAAACTATATCCGCATGGCGAAACATTTTGCGGACATCCGTGGGTTTATCCGCATATATCCGCATCCACGCAGGGCTTCTTTAGCTATGTGTGAAAACTTCATAATTTTCATTATTTTCTTGTTTCTCTTTATCTCCAATATTCTCATTCGGATTTATTATTAATATTCTTATTATCATGATATATATTATTTCAGTAGTATAGATCCCTCCTGCGGCGCTCACAAGCGACCGATCGTGACAAATGAGCATTCAAATGAAAGAGAATGGACATTAGCAGTGACTTATTGCACTATCATTTCATAAATATCTATAATTACTTCAAAAAATGACTTTAAAAAATGTACGAAATGTGCGATTTGCAAACACCGTTGATGTAGGAAAATACGCTCCATAATTTCTGTCCACGGTCTGCTATGACGCCTGTTTCATGTCATATTGACATTCTGAGGTATTTCCTTTAACCTGAAATGTAAATAGTGTTCTATAATCAATTGGTTGAAATAAAAACATAACCTTTCTCCTTAAGTGTCTCATTATAAACCTATTGGGGAAAGTGTGGTTTATGAACATGCGAGATTTCTCGCACGGGACCGCTAGTTATTATTATTATTATTATTATTATTATTATTATTATTATTATTATTATTATTATAGAGCTTTGAATCTTGAATCAATACTGGGACAGAATGGAGAAAGTAGAGTTCGCGGGTGCAATAATGAGGCAAGGAGGGGGAAAGAGAAGGCAGCAGGTTGGGGTGAAATACGGCTCTAATTTAGGGGACTTGTTATTAGCATTACTATGGGGGTGGTGTGTAATCAGACGAGACATCGGTCGAGCGTGCTCCCGCTGAAAAGTCGAGTCTAATTTGTTCATTTGGTTGGTCTACGTGCCCGCACACCTGGCACGAGCATCTTTAAAACTTGAAATATAGCGCTTATGTCGCTCGGGGCTTCTTTTCCGAGATAAAGGAGTGAGGAGCCATTCTTCCCATGCTTTACATGGCACAAGAGCACACAGGAACATGCGCTCGCATAACTTACCTGCGCTTCTTTGTTTATTTTTACTGCCTTCAGGCACTCCCAGATAGTCTTGACATCAAGGTATCACCTTCAGAACCACTGCCACCTTCAGTGCTCTAGAAACTCCAGAATCTTATGGTCCTGGGTTCGATTTCAAGAAATTTAATTCTGGTCTGAGAGTTGGAACGCGATACACCCAGCCTCGTGGGGCAGAACAGAAAGGAAGTGGGTTCGATTCCTTCCTCAGCCATCTTAGATGTGTTTCCGTGGGTTTTCCCCCACTTCTACTCCAGGAAAATGCTGGGATGGTTCGTAACTTAAGTCCACCACCGCCTCCTCTCAAAACTAGTATCAATTACCAATACACATACTACTATAGGCATCACAATAACACAGGTTAACAGGAAACTCCCACACTCGTGGCCAAATGATCACATTGCTGCAAGCCCTTAAACAAATCAACAACAACAGCAACCAATATGAGCTAGTAGAGTGTATTACTTTTCCTAGTGTGATGCTGGAGTATAACTCAGACATTTGGTGACCCTGGTTGTACTGAACCTTTCTGTACTTTGATTGGTTGGTTCCTCAGTTTAGGGGCTGCGACAACGCGGTCATGTAGCCCCGTGTACTGGGTGATTGTAGAATCTGTCTGATAACCGGTGTTAATTGTGATAGCTGTATTAGTGTGTGCTATCTGTTAGGTAGATTTCATTAGAAATCTAACTATTGCAATGGGTACCATGTTTCGACTTCCGGAAAATGTCGACATATCTTCGCGTTTCACATCCCCCAGACCCCAAAACCACCGTCAGTTCAAAAGTTTATATATAATTTATGTATAAATGTATCTATCTATCTATATATATATCAGTTTTTTGTGGACACGATAACTGCCGTAATTTTGTACCAATCACTTTGAATTTTTTACATAATATGTATCCCTATAAAATGTCGGTCGAGTTCGATAATGGGCAAAATCGGTCGAAGGGGGTGAAAATGGGGGGCATTTTTCGAAAAAGTGAAATTTCGCTATAACTCTCTTAATACGTGAAATATCGAATCCATTCAAAGTTCATAATATGTGTCGGATAAGTGCCAAAAATTTATGTCAAATAAGTTTTTTGATAGCACCAACCATTGACCAAAGGGGTGGAAAAAAGTGGGTTTTTCGGGAAACATTAATCATATCTCTCTCAATAGGCACAATATCAAAACCGTACAAAATGGAAAATATTCCCCTAATAATTACCTAAAACTTTTGTCTGAAAGAATTTTTGATATGACCCACCATTACGCCATGGGATGAGAAAAATGATTTCGGAATTTAAAAAATGCCAAGTGCCATCAGAGGTTACCATAACAACGCTTTTAAATTGATAGGGATGATCTATCAGAGGTTTCCAAGACAACGCCATTGACGAGATCACATTCATTTTTAGCCTACTTTTCACACTTTTCAACAAGATGTTCAGTAAAGAACATATAGCCTACTTTCTCCTAAATGCATGGGTACTGTTATAACTCTTTGTCCTTTTCAAGGAGTATGATTGAATGTTGGTTGTAGTAGCTTGTTGAAATACAACGTGCTATAGGGATATTAAACATGAATATGAGGTGCCCATTGCTAGTGCTACCTCTGTACCAAATTTCGTTCAATTCGGTTTCACCGTGTTTTGAATTGAGAGGGGGAATCGATTTGCACACATACTTGGCCGCCATGTGCAAACTATTGGGCTGATGTTCTTGCAGTTTGGTCTGAATATGTTTCCCACATAAAGATATGGTGTTGCAAAATTTCGTAGAGACTAGATTATTAGGTTGGTCGTAATTACATTTTAGCTTTTAACATTTGGGTGGCCGCGATTACGTTTCCGTCAAGATAGCGGTGATATAAAACATGACACTGAGGTGCCCTTTGCTAGTGCTACCTCTGTACCAAATTTCGTTCCATTCGGTTTCACCGTGTTCGAATTGATAAGGGGAATCGATTTTCACACAAAGATGGCCGCCATCCGCAAAATATTAGGCTGATGACCTATTAGTTTGGTCAAAGGATGCTCCCTCCATAAAGGTATGTTGTTGCTAAATTTGCTAGAGATCGGATGATTAGGCTAATCGTAATTTGATTTAAGCTTTGAACATTTGTGTGGCCGCCATTACGTTTCCGTCAAGATGGCGGCGATATAAAACATGACACTGAGGTGCCCTTTGCTACATCTGTACCAAATTTCGTTCATTCGGTTCCACCGTGTTCGAATTAATAGGGGGAATCAATTTTGACATAAAGATGGCTGTCATCCGCAAACTATTAGGCTAATGGCCTATTAGATTGGTCAAAGGATGCTCCCTCCATAAAGGTATGTTGTTGCAAAGTTTGGTAGAGATCGGATGGTTATGTTAGTCGTAATTTGATTTAAGCTTTAAACATTTGTGTGGCCGCCATTACGTTTCTGTCAATATGGCGGCGATATAAATCATGACACTGAGATGCCCTTTGCTAGTGCTATCTCTGTACCAAATTTCGTTCCATTCGGTTTCACCGTGTTTGAATTAATAGGGGGAATCGATTCTGACACAAAGATGGCCGCCATCCGCAAACTATTAGGCGAATGACCTATTAGATTGGTCAAAGGATGCTCCCTCCATAAAGGTGTGTAGTTGCAAAATTTGGTAGAGATCGGATGATTAGGTTAATCGTAATTTGATTTAAGCTTTGAACATTCGTGTGGCCGCCATTACGTTTCAGTCAAGATGGCGGCGATATAATACATGACACTGAGGTGCCCTTTGCTAGTGGTACCTCTGTACCAAATTTCGTTCCATTCGGTTCCACCGTGTTCGAATTAATAGGGGGAATCAATTTTGACATAAAGATGGCCGCCACCCGCAAACTATTAGGCTAATAACCTATTAGATTGGTCAAAGGATGCTCCCTCCATAAAGGTATGTTGTTGCTAAATTTGCTAGAGATCGGATGATTAGGCTAATCGTAATTTGATTTAAGCTTTGAACATTTGTGTGGCCGCCATTACGTTTCCGTCAAGATGGCGGCGATAAAAAACATGACACTGAGGTGCCCTTTGCTACATCTGTACCAAATTTCGTTCATTCGCTTCCACCGTGTTCGAATTAATAGGGGGAATCAAATTTGACATAAAGATGGCTGTCATCCGCAAATTATTAGGCTAATGGCCTATTAGAATGGTCAAAGGATGCTCCCTCCATAAAGGTATGTTGTTGCAAAGTTTGGTAGAGATCGGATGGTTATGTTAGTCGTAATTTGATTTAAGCTTTAAACATTTGTGTGGCCGCCATTACGTTTCTGTCAATATGGCGGCGATATAAATCATGACACTGAGATGCCCTTTGCTAGTGCTATCTCTGTACCAAATTTCGTTCCATTCGGTTTCACCGTGTTTTAATTAATAGGGGGAATCGATTCTGACACAAAGATGGCCGCCATCCGCAAACTATTAGGCGAATGACCTATTAGATTGGTCAAAGGATGCTCCCTCCATAAAGGTATGTAGTTGCAAAATTTGGTAGAGATCGGATGATTAGGTTAATCGTAATTTGATTTAAGCTTTGAACTTTCGTGTGGCCGCCATTACGTTTCATTCAAGATGGCGGCGATATAAAACATGACACTGAGGTGCCTTTTGCTAGTGCTACCTCTGTACCAAATTTCGTTCATTCGGTTGCACCGTGTTCGAATTAATAGGGGGAATCGATTTTCACACAAAGATGGCCGCCATCCGCAAACTATTATGCTGATGACCTATTAGTTTGGTCAAGGGATGCTCCCTCTATAAAGGTATGTTGTTGCAAAATTTGGTAGAGATCGGATGATTAGGTTAGTCGTAATTTGATTTAAGCTTTGAACATTTGTGTGGCCGCCATTACGTTTCCGTCAAGATGGCGGCGATATAAAACATGACACTGAGGTGTCCTTTGCTGGTGCTACCTTTGTACCAAATTTCGTTCAATTCGCATTCACCGTGTTCGAATTGATAGGGGGGGGGGACAGACATTCAGAGTACACACACTCGCACACACACACAGACACACACACACACACACACATACACACACACACAGACTCACACACACACATACACACACACAGACAGACACACTTTTTTCGCCCTGTGTTGATCTCATAAGTCTACTTTCATTTTTTGCAATAATCGAAAGTAGGCTAAAAATGTGGAAAAAGTAGACTTATGAGATCGATCCGGGAAAATGTGTCTGTCCTTCTGTCTGTCTGTCAGTCCTTCTGTCTGTCTGGCTGTGTGTGTGTGAGTGTGTGTGTGTCCCTATCAACTCCTAAACGGCTGCAGCAATCGAAACCAAATTTAGTATGAGTAAAGTTGTATATCGGAATATCTCATGCCCATATTTGAAAAAGATGACAGTGCTACCAACTGCTAAAAAAACACACTAGAAATTTGAACTCCATGTTGGATATCTTGGAAGGTATACATGGGAGCTATTATAAAATTGGCACACATGTAGATAATACTATTTCAGTTTAATTTCCAGGTGGCCATACATGACAGCATTGCCAAAATAATTTTAAGCCTTCTGATAAGTCCAATATTTAAATGCATATAACTTCTACACTATCAATTGGATTTCAACCAAATTTTGTATGTAATATGTGTACATAAACAGGTATGACTGAGTGTATTCTTAAGAGCCACCAGGGCTGCCAACTGTCAATAAATGTTATCTCTATTATTTTATCTAAATACCAATATATCTGAAAGTATGCAAGCCGACAGGTTTAAACTATGCACACGTAAATTACCTGACATTTTACATTAATTTGGAGTAACTTATATACGTCAGTTCTACCAACATGATTCTAAGCCTGCTGATAGGACCAATTTTTAAATACTTGTAACTTCTATACCAACAAATGGATTTCATCCAAAATTGGTACAAAAAGATATAATATTTCAGATTATTTCTGACCAGCACTCGCATGACATTGTTTCCAACATGCTTTTACGTGTACTAATAGATCCAATGTCTAAATCCATGTAACGTCCTTTGAACTTCAACCACATTTTGTATTCTGTACCTTAGGAGATGGAAGTGAGAATATATTCAGTCACCAGAGCTGCCAACTGTATTGCTCTATTAGGCTACATTATGCCTAGTATACCTTATTTCGAACTAATTAAGACATTTCGATATTACCCACTTAATTTCGTCATTATTCTAGATAGTTTCATATACTGTAGATTAATCTATGGCATGAATCTTAATTTTAAGAAAAGTAGGCTCTTTAGTTCGTCACGGAACTTCTTGTTCCATCTGACTATTAGGGAAGCGGCTAACTGGTAGCATGCCGAACTTCTATGCCTAAGGTCGCTGGTTCAAAGCCGGCCACAGTCGCCGGATTTTCTAAGAGCGCTAAAAAGCCGTCAGCATGCTTTCCTTCGGAGGGGAAGTTACAACGTTCGTTGCAAGTTGCTGGTTGCGGTGGCATCTAGCAGCCAAGTTCACAGCTAGGTGTCGTTGACGTTAGTATTTGGTACAAAAGTAGGTACTACTACTTAAAATTGACCGTCTGCAGACCTTACCTGAATTACAGACTAATACAGTCATCACAAATAACACCGTTTATCAGACAGATTCTACACACACCCAATGTACACGGGGTTACATGACCACCTTGTCGCAGTCTCTAAACTGAGGAACTAACCAACATCTCTGCGGGAGATAATATTTTGCGTGAAGAAGTAACAGACTGTTAGATAGTTACACATTAGTTCCAAACCTTGCATAAGGACAGTGTGATCACAAGTATAAAAATGAACCCCAAATGGCAAGAAGGATCCCCATAAGACAGTAAAATGTTAATAATATGCATAGAAAGACGACAAAATGTTAACTAACCTAAAATAGTAAAATACTTTCTCGCAATAAATGCGGTCTCATCCTCCTACGAAAACCTGCATATTTTTCCTATTATAGCCTATCCCCTAGTTTGCCCGGTGAAATCTACCTCCGCCTTCCGGCGTGCCGAGAGGAATTTTTAGCCTACTTTTCACATTTTGCAAAAATGAGGAAAAAGTAGTCTTATGAGATCGGGCAAATGTGTGTCTGTCTGTCTGTCTGTCTGTCCTTCTGTCTGTCTGTCTGGCTGTGTGTGTGTCCCCCCCTATCAACTCCTAAACGGCTGCAGCAATCAAAACCAAATTTAGTATGAGTAAAGATGTGCACCGGAATAGCTCACGTCCATATTTGAAAATGATGTCAGTGCTACCAACTGCTGAAAAAACGCACTAGAAATTTGAGCTCCATGTTGGATATCCTGCAAGGTATGCATAGGAGCTATTCCAAAATTGGCACACATGTAGATAATACTATTTCAGTTTAATTTCCAGGAGGCCAACCATGACAGTGTTGCCAAAATAATTTTAAGCCTTCTGATAGGTCCAATGTTTAATTGCATATAACTTCTACACTATCAACTGGATTTCAACCAAATTTTGTATGTAATATCTGTACATAAACAGATATGACTGAGCGTATTCTTAAGAGCCACCAGGGCTGCCAACTGTTAATAATTGCTCTCTCTATTTTTTTATCCAAATACCAATATATCAGAATGTGTGCAAGCAGACAGCTTTAAACTATGCACACGTATAGTACCTGACATGTTTGATTAATTTTGGAGTAACTTATATACGTCAGTTCTACTAACATGATTCTAAGCCTGCTGATAGGGCCAATTTTTAAATACATGTAACTTCTATACTATCAGTAGGATTTCATCCAAATTTCGCATGTGCTATGTGTAACGTATCAGATATGACTATAAGTATTCTTCAGTGCAATCAGGGCTGCCAACTGTTAATAAATGCTGTGTATATTTTTTACCCTAATATCAATATATCAGAAAGTATGCAAGCCAACAGCTCTATACTTTGCACACGTATAGCACCTGACATTCTAGATTAATTTGGAGTAATTAATACAAGGCAGTGCTGACAACATGATTCTATGCCTGCTGATATGTCCAATTTTAAAATACATGTAACTTCTATACTAACAAATGGATTTCATCCAAAATTGGCACAACAAGATATCATAATATTTCAGATTATTTCTGACCAGCACACGCATGGTATTGTTGGCAACATGCTTTTACGCGTGCTGATAGATCCAGTGTCTAACTGCAAGTAACGTCCATTGGACTTCAACCAAATTTTGTATTCTGTACCTTAAGAGATGGAACTAAGAATATATTCAGTCACCGGGGCTGCCAACTGTAGTGCTCTATTAGGCTACATTATACCAGGTATATTTAGAACTAATTAGATATTTCGATATTACCAACTTAATTTCGTCATTATTCTAGATAGGTTCATATACTGTAGAATAATCATTGGCATGAAAAGTAGGCTGTATAGTTCTTAACGGAACTTCTTGTTTGTATCTGAAATGTGAGTTTTAGGTAGATTTCATTAGAAAGATAACAATTTCAATGGGTACCATGTTTCGACTTCCGGAAAATTTGACATATCTTCGCGTTTCACATCCCCCAGACCCCAAAACCACCGTTAGTTCAAAAGTTAATATATAATTTATGAATGTATATATATATGTATATCAGTTTCTTGTGGACACGATAACTGCCGTAATTTTGCACCAATCACTTTGAATTTTTTACCGAATATGTATACCTATAAAATCTCGGTCGAGTTCGTTACTGGGCTAAATCGGTCGAAGGGAGTGAAAATGGGTGGCTTTTTTTGGAAAAAATGAAATATTGCTATAACTCTCTTAGTATGTGAAATATCGAATCCGTTCACAGTTCATACGATCTGTCGGATAAAGCCCAAACATTTATGTTTGAAGATTTTTCTTATAGCACCAACCATTGACCAAAGGGGCGGGAAAAAGTGGGTTTTTCGGGAAACATTAATCATATCTCTCTTAATAGGCACAATATCAAAACCGTACAAAATGGACAATATTCCCCTAATAATTACCTAAATCTTTTGTCTGAAAGAATTTTTGATATGACCCACCATTACGCCAAGGGAGGAGAAAATGATTTCCGAATTATAAGAAAATGCCAAGAGCTATCAGAGGTTGCCATGGCAACACTACTAAATTGATGAGGGATGAGCCATCAGACGTTGCCATGACAACGCACTTGCACGAAATCAGATTCAGATTTCCATCTGACTAAGTGTAAAGCGGCTTCGGTGACGTAACTTCTGAACTTCTATGCCCAAGGTCGCAGGTTCAAAGCCGGCCGAAGTCGTCGGATTTTCTAAGAGCGCTAAAAGTCCCTCAGTGTGCTTTCCTTTGGAGGAGAAGTTCCAACGTTCGTTGCGAGTTGCTGGTTGCGGTGGCATCTAGTAGCCAAGTTCACAGCTAGGTGTCGTTGACGGTAGTATCTGGTAGCCACATTAGGAACTACTGCTTGAAATTGACCGTCTGCAGTCCTTACCTGAATTACAGACTAATACAGCCATCACAATTCACACCGTTTATCAGACAGATTCTACACTCACCCAAAGTACACGGGGTTACATGACCGCGTTGTCGCAGCCCGTAAACTGAGGAACCAACCAAAATCTCTGCGGGAGATATAATTTTGCGTGAAGAAGTAACAGACCTTTACATAGTTACACATCAGTGTCGAAACCTTGCATAAGGACAGTGTGACCACAAGTATAAAAATGGACCCCAAATGACAAGAAGGTTACCGTCCCCATAAGACAATAAAATGTTTAAAATATGCATAAAATGACGAAAAACAAAGTTAATTAAGCTTCAATTATAAAATACTTTCTCGCAATAAATGAGGTCTGATCCTTCTACGAAAATCTGCATATTCTGCCTATTTTCGCCTATCCCCAAGTTTGTCCGGTGAAATCTACCTCCGCCTTCCGGCGTGCCGAGAGGACATTTTTTTAAATTCAAGTAAGGACTGCAGATATTCAATTTTCAAGTAGTTCCTACTTTTGCTACCAAACGCCACCATCAATGACCGACTAGTTCTGAACGTGGTTGCTAGATGCCACCGCAGTCAGCTCCTGGCGACGAATGTTGGACCCTAAGAGCGTTAGTCAAATCTAACCTATAATTTAGCTTTACACAATTGCAATTAGTGGAAGGTTCTTTTACATGCCATAAATCTATATTCTGGGACCGCCGGCTTTACTTCCCCTCCGAAAGAAGGCATACTGAGGTACTTTGGCCGTGTTTGAACCCGCGACCTTGGGCATAGAAGCTCAGCAAGCTAACAACAACGCCAATGAAGCTGCTATTTCTGGACTTTCTGAACGGAAGATTTAAAAGAAATCACACATTTTAAAGTAGGCTACATATGGAGTTTATTGAAGAGACCACCTCTTGGTGTAACGGCTAACATCCTTGGCTGTCACCCTAGAGGTCCGGATTCGATTCTCGCCTCTGCCAAGAAATTTAATTCTGGTCTGAGGGATGGAAGAGGATGCATTTAGCCTCAAGAGTTAAAACTGAGAAGAGGTATACCGCAATTATTACCTGATAGCACATGCGTACGGAAACAGTATCGTATGTGGACGAGTGCGTATGTGCTGCAGCGTGATTGAGAGGGGAGGAACGCTCACATCGCTCGTTGTTACGGATATGTTCACACCGGCTCCTACTGTGACTGTAGCTGTAGTGCACACGTTAGTGTGTCTCCCTGAGCATAGCAGCAGTGACCCCCTCCACTACAGGTACCTTCCTTCTCCACCCTCCCCCTCTTCGCTCACGGGTTCGCGCAGGTTTGTGCCATCCGGTATTAAATGCAGTCTAGCTTCGATTCCCACCTCAACCTTCCTCGAAATGCTTTTCTTCGTGGCTTAGCCTACGCAAATGAATTAAGAACAACAACAATATTTTTACTAGAGCTATTGTTAGCCTAAGTATCTTATTTGAAATTCTGAATCACTGCAGTAACGAGATTCACTTAATAACGGTTAGAGCCTTATTCGATGTCAACCTTTCCGTAAATAACATAGTTTGAAGGTTAATCATTAACCATTGAATGGATTTATATGCACTGATAAGATATGTACAGGGTTGTTATATATGTGCGCCCCGATAAACACAGCAAGCTAAGCCGGCTGTGACTGGCGCAGATCGCGGGCGTGCGTACGTGGTTCAACCGGTGGTTGTCCCGCTCGGCTGACTCATATCGTTAGTTCACACGTGTTTGGTCATTCATATGGACGTGTATCTGCAAAGCTTAGAAACGTTAGTGTTGCACGTTTAGTGAGTATTGTGATTACTGTGATTTTTGGTCATGCCTAGACACCAATTCCCATTGCGCGAACGTGTGTTTATCCATAATTCGTACATGAAAAGCAGAAATTCTTGTTCTGAAACGAGACGAAAATTTCGAATAAAGTTTTCAGGAAGACCTGTGTCTAATGCCAGTACAATTAGGAGGCACGATTCAAGGAAACAGTCTCCGTAAATAATAAAAGAGTTGACAGACATTCTTTCAGGTGTGTGTTTCAAAAGAGGGATGACATTTTCAGCATCGCCTACGAGCACTGTTAGTACACATTATTGAACATGTTTGGTAAAAGTGTGAAAGTGCGCGCCTGCCACCGGCTGAACCGGGTACGTACGGGCGCAATCTGGGTCAGTCACAGCCGGCTTACCTTGCCGTGATTACTCGCGCGCACATACATAATGACCCTGTACATATATATATAGTTATTTTTATTGAAATAGGAATTATATATGGACTTAAAAGTACAAAAACTATAATTTCTATTAATATCCAAGTTCAGAGAAGCTACGGAAAGTAGATCTACTGCTCGAGTCCAAGCTCTGTGAACCTGAGAGGAATGTGGATCGCGAACGGCGAGGAGTAGTTAAAAGGAACGCAAAACCAATAATAGTATTATTAACTTAACATTTTAAGACTCGATATTTCAAGTTCCGAAATTCTCTTTAGTTGAGCTGCTAACAATGACTAATTTAGAATAGTACATTATGCAACGAGCCTATAATTAGAGCCCTGTGCGGATAAACAAAACTTTATCCGCATCCGCCCCGCATCCGCACGACTGTTATTCGCATCCGCACGACTGTTATCCGCATCCGCCCCGCATCCACACGACTGTTATCCGCATCCGCCCCGCATCCGCACGACTGTTATTCGCATCCACCCCGCATCCGCACGACTGTTATCCGCATCCGCCCCGCATCCGCATGACTGTTATTCGCATCCGCCCCGCATCCGCACGGCTGTTATCCGTATCCGCCCCGCATCCGCACGACTGTTATTCGCATCCGCCCCGCATCCACACGACTGTTATTCGCATCCACCCCGCATCCGCACGACTGTTATCCGCATCCACCCCGCATCCGCACGACTGTTATCCGCATCCGCCCCGCATCCGCACGACTGTTATTCGCATCCGCCCCGCATCCGCACGACTGTTATCCGCATCCGCCCCGCATCCGCACGACTGTTATTCGCATCCACCCCGCATCCGCACGACTGTTATCCGCATCCACCCCGCATCCGCACGACTGTTATCCGCATCCGCCCCGCATCCGCATGACTGTTATTCGCATCCGCCCCGCATCCGCACGACTGTTATTCGCATCCACCCCGCATCCGCACGACTGTTATCCGCATCCGCCCCGCATCCGCACGACTGTTATTCGCATCCACCCCGCATCCGCACGACTGTTATTCGCATCCACCCCGCATCCGCACGACTGTTATCCGCATCCGCCCCGCATCCGCATGACTGTTATTCGCATCCGCCCCGCATCCGCACGGCTGTTATCCGTATCCGCCCCTCATCCGCACGACTGTTATTCGCATCCGCCCCGCATCCACACGACTGTTATTCGCATCCACCCCGCATCCGCACGACTGTTATCCGCATCCACCCCGCATCCGCACGACTGTTATCCGCATCCGCCCCGCATCCGCACGACTGTTATTCGCATCCGCCCCGCATCCGCACGACTGTTATCCGTATCCGCCCCGCATCCGCACGACTGTTATTCGCATCCGCACGACTGTTATCCGTATCCACCCCGCATCCTCACGACTGTTATCCGCATCCGCCCCGCATCCTCACGACTTTTATCCGAATCCGCACGTTTTATGCGAATCCGCTGACGTTACAATATTTTTTTAAATGTAGGTTAGATTAAGCATAAAGTATTACAGCAACACAATTAGACATTTGAGGAGAAATTCGTTCCCCTAGGCTATGTATGAATCGAGGGACAATGTTGACTTGAGTTTTGTCCCTCTGAGTAACGTCAAGTTAAACAGCGGTTGGCTAATTATAGCACTTACTTAGTCGTCGAATATAGGCTACCCACGCAGGCAAGCGCAGATGTAAAGGATTTTTTTGGGCCTCAACACTAATATTGAGGGTATTTCCATGACTGGCTTCTCTCACTTCTCTATTCCCATACAATCCAAGCGAAAGCAAATAGGGAAATAGTGGGAAACGTGTGAAAGAGGCAGTTCTTAGCAAAAACTAAAATTATTTAAAAAAATCCAGTTCAACATTGTATTCTAAAAACTATCCGCAAATTTACTCTAAACATTATCCGCAGCGTATCCGTTATCCGCACAGACATGCAAACTATATCCGCATGGCGAAAAATGTTGCGAATAAACCCGCGGGTTTATCCGCGGATATCCGCATCCGCGCAAGGCTTTACCTATAATGGCAATAATTAAGACACGAGTATGTTTATAAAACGAGCGTATGTGAGTTTTATAATTTCCATACGAATGTCTTAATTACCATTATAGGCGAGTTGCATACGACTGTTTATGTTCAACGATAATTATTATAACTATTTTATGTTCGAAGATAAATATTCATAAATATCTGTCGAGATTTCGCCAGTTGTATGTACTGAACAGAGCGCATGTGAAACAGAGAATGCCTTGTATTTGACCACGGCCTCCTCGATTACCCCACTATGACACTAGGCAACGCAGTGAAATTTAAATTAGAAGGCCTTGGAACTTAGCGCAGGTGCGATGCTATCCTTATCTAATTGGTCAAACAACTGTTTCTTGAGCTGTGATTGGTGGGAGAAACTGTTTCATAATGAAAATAGTGTTATAATGACCATCATTATGATACAGTTTTCTGACATATAATAGTCAGGGTCGAACATAAATAACTATTCCAGGTTCAGGCTGTTCAACAGGGATGAAAACAAGCCGAATGTCTGATAGAGGACAGATAACATAACTTGAGAGAGAAGTAGAATTTATCTTGAGAGGAGTGAGTTTACATTTATAAAATCTCGCGCGTATTGACCGGGCAGGAACAAGCGGCAGGCTGAATGGAATGTCACGAAGAATTGCATCTGGCCCGCGGTCTATAGTTTGGTTGTTTCACAACTAGAGCTTTCCCGAACATGGTTTTGATGAAGTTAGTTTTGACAAAAGATGGCTTTGACACTAAATTCAGGACGACACACAGTAGAGCAGATTGCTAGTAGCTTTGTGGAATGGCCTGAAATGGGAGGGAAGTGAAGTTTATGCCGACAGTTATGAAAGCCGTTAACACTACAACACCACGTAAAGGAACTGAAAATACTATTCTAGCTCTCTCTCTCTCTCTTGATGCTCGTTATTATTTTCGCGGAATATGATGTTGCGCAATATGTAATCTAAACGTGTTACTTGAGTCATGACTTCAATTTAGCTTGGAGCGCCAGAGACATACGAAGTCACGTAAAATAGTAGTCAATATGAATGGGTTATTTTTAGCCTATTTTCAATTTTGAAAAAATAGGCTTATGAGATCACCTTTTGTCCGTGTGTGTGTGCGTGTGTGTGTGTGTGTGATTCGTGTGTGTGTCCCCCCCTAATAAAATCTAAACGGCAGGAGCGATTGCAATGAAACTCGGATAGTTCATAGCACTATTCCCGGCGACCTCGACCGTGCCCTTCAAATTTTGTTACGACTCACCAATCCAACATGGCGGCTGTGCGAAATATTTCACCAGCATTCAATATCTCCGAAACTATTACCGATATTACCCTGACATTTTCTATGGTGATAGAGGGAACTACTATAAGTTCACTTATGTGACTTTTGAAAACCTGGTAACTACAAAACCAACATGGAGGCCAAGCGAATTTGCGACTTTTAAATAGACGTTTCTCGCGATTTGACCAACCAAACGAAATGAAACTTGGTACAGTATATGTTTATATACATTGTTATGCACCGACATCTAACTTCGTTCAATTGTTCACATAATCACAAGATGGCGGATGTGCGAATTATTTCACCGGCATTCTATATCTCTGAAACTATTAGCGGTATCTCCCTAAAATGTTGCACGGAGATAAAAGGCACTACTGGAAGTCCATCTATAAGACTTTAAAAAACCGGTTAACTACAAAACGAACATGGCGGCCAAGCGAATTCGAAAATTTTAAATAGACCTTTCTCGCGATTTAATGTTCCAAGAGCACTGAAACCTGGTACAAGAAATATTTATACACATTGTAATCCACTGGTATCTAATTTAGTTCAATTGTATACATAACCTCAAGATGGCGGCAGTGCGAATTTTAAAATTAAGTTTTTATTTCTTGTGATGTAGTCATGCGATCGAAGTGAAAGTTTGAATAATGAACCTAAGCAATAATTTTCCTTTAATGGTACATGACTCTATGGCCTATACATTTAACAATCCAACATGGCGACCATCCGAATTATTTAGACGATACTGAATATCTACGAATCTATTTTAGCAATCAAACTGAATTTTTTAATGTTCATAGGGGCTATGAACTTAAGTTCACCTATAGGACTTTAAATAACCTGGTGATCACAAATCCAACATGGCGGTGACGCGAATTATAAATATTCACATGGACGTTTCTCGCAATTTAACCATCCGCGTGCAGTGAAACTTGGTACAGTAAATCTTTATCCGAATGTTAATCCACTGGCATCTAATTTATTTCAATTGTTTCCATAACCTCAAGATGGCAGCTGTGATTTTTTTTAAAATCTCCTTGTTTTTTCTTGTGTCCTGATTATGCGATTGAAGTTTGAATACTACACGTTCACAATAATCTGCATGTAACAGTACATAACTCTAGGACCTACATATATAAAATCCAACATGGCGACCATCCGAAATATTTAGTCGGTTCTCAATATCTACGAATCTATTACAGCAATCAAACAGAAATTGTGTATGTTGATACAGGCAATTAACATAAGTAGGATATATGAAAATAGGCTGTATAGTTCTTCACGGAACTACTTGTTCTATTTATGAAAATGGTGGGGATGGCGTTGGGTAGGGAGCTGACGAAGAACACTATGTTATTCCGAAGATTTTTTGATATTGATGGACATTATGATGACGATATTTTGTTTCGCCGAGTAGCGTAGCGTGAACAGAATGGCAATTGGTATGCACAGGGTATTGAAAGTATCGAATATTTTAGGTAGCGAGAGTATGCATCGAAACAATAATAAAATTACTAATAAACATGAACTCTACATCGCCTACTTTCTGAGAGGGGAGGTGCAGACCACTAGATAATCATAATTGATACCCCCGGCGTGGAATGTTGACACTTTGCAAGGAATATGATGATAATTGTTGTTTTAAGGGGCCTAACATCCAGGTTATCGGCCCCTAATGGTGTGGGTGATAGTGAAAGATGAGATGAGAATGAAAACTATAACTAATACTAACTACAGACTTCCCGGGGCTCATGATCACGCGATTAACGGTCACGTTAAACTAGAAACTTCCTTTTAACTACAAACTTACATACTTGAATAACAAATTGTTATGAACTGAAGGATAAGGCACATAAAGGACAGGAATAAAGAAATGCCCTCAACCCTCGAAGAATGAGGATTGAGGGACTTGGAAGGAAGTAGAGCCATAAAAGGCAGATAGGAAAGTGAAAGAGTAGAGAGTCCAGCCCAATGTCAGTGGAAAAAGGGGGAAAACGGACCTAGCTCAGGAATCCCTCGGGGTTGCCAATTCCCGAACTCACCAGCAGTGAGTCCTTGAGGATGTAGCAATATCCAGGGTGCACCAGAAGTGGTGGGGCTACATACACCCTGCCTCCTTGAGGGCCTTGAGCAGAAGGCAGGAGATAACAAGAAAAGAAAAAGAAGGCTGACCCCTCGCAGAAGGAGGGTATCAGGAAAGATTAGACAAGGGCCAATTAAGGCGGGAAAGGAAGAGACTCCCTAGGCTTCGGATACCCTAATACCATCGGGGTCGGAAGAGAACAAGAGTTGACCAAAAGAGATCGACAGGAAAAAAGACGGAGAGGAGCCCGGCACAAGTAAGTGGAAGCAATGCCGGACTAGGCTGGGGTCCCGTGGTCACCAACCCACGTCCCACTAGATGCGAGACCCTGGGGGATGCAAGGAACAATGAGAACAATAGTCTGATTGTGAATATTGGCACTCTGTGAAACAGTTCAGTTGTGTAGTTCTGGTCATTTTAGCGAATGTTACTCTGGTGGTGTATGACTCAATTTGATGGGCAGAGATGCATTGCAATAATGGACACCACATTGAACACCTCCTGTGAACAAGTAACACATTGTTTTCTTGTTTCGATGCGTACTTACACTTCGTATAATAATAGATACAGTGCTTTCAATACCCTGTGTAAAGAAACGAGTAATTACTTGAACTGCATATATGAGACAAATGATAAAGTCCGACTATTCTCAACACAGATGTTCAATCTCTACTTAGTATAAAACAAAGTCCCCGATTCTTGGATGTCACGGGTAATCTCGAGAATCACTGGATGGATTTTGATGCGGTTTTCACCTTTCTGTAAAGAATAACTCGAGGAAGATTTCTGTAGAAAATAATTTATTTATGATCAAAGAAAGCCAAGCAAAAACGATTTCAGTGAAAAAGTCGAAAGAAACCTGGCGTCCGTGTGCTTTTTAAGCTTACTCTGGGCAAACCGTTAAAAATATCAATATACTACGAGTGAAAGAATTGTTCAACATGAAAAGTTCTACAAAAAAGTCCGTGAGAGATTATCTCTATCTTCAATACATCGCCCACTATAAGTGCTTTACGTTTTCATCTCTTCCAACAATCTCCATTCGATTACTGAGGCAACAGTTTAAGAGCTGGCTAGCAACGAGTCTATCACCCAAGTTGCAGCCTAGCTAGCGGGCGAGCCTATTAACCCAGATACAACCAGCAGCAAACTGTCGAGTCGTGTTAAGTTAAGACTTCAGAGAAGAGCGGTTGTGTTTGGAGTTTCCCCCTGGAAGTGCAACTCGGCTTTTCTTCATTTGGCCTGAGAACTTTTCGTTCCTCAAAATACACAGTCAAGTTAAGATTGGATGGAAGGGCGATTTGTGTTTCATGCACCTCGCCATTCTTAAATTACGTCTGACAAGAATTCGTTGCACATGCATCTCCATGATAATATAATTAATAGTCCAGTCAGTGATATTAACCCATCATAGGTCGTAGTACATTAGCGCTTATCACGTAATGCATTCATAACTGTTCCCGGGCGAAGTCGTGGAGGGTTGCTAGTTAAAAATAAATAAATAAATTAATAAATAAATAAGTAAATAAATCCATAAGTAAATAAATGAATAAATAAATAAATAAACAAATAAATAAATAAACTTAGCTTTTGGGGCAGACGATCTCAATGTTCCGACTCTTAAAACAACTGTCACCACCACCTCCATCATCATCATCGTCGTCGTCAGTTTATGACCGTTATTATTTGCGAATGATGTCTGACACAATATACAGTGTGTTTCTAAATAAAGACTCGTCCTTTCAGAGTGTGTCCTACGGGAACATATCGCCAACAAATAAATCTGAATCACAACACCCACACGGTACTTTATTCCAGAGTTAGAAGACGTAACATTACTTGTTGTTGGATCAAAATTCTGAGTCTCTCAGTACCAAGGTAGAGTTCGTTTACTATAAATTTGCACTCTTTTGACAGTTCTCGCGGGAACAAATAGTCCTACAGAACATATCAAGTCACCGCTAACACGTGCATTCCAGCCAATGAGCCATCACCCACATGGCAGCAAGCATTGGCCGCTGTATACCGTCAAGGGGAGAACAGCCGTTATGAGTTGCCTAAACCTACATTCAGAGGCGGCCCGTGCTATCGGACTCAAGGACGCCGCCCCTCCACTGCCTCCTGCAATCGCAATGTTCTTTCTGCTTGCCGCTAGGGAGCACTCAATGATTTGCCATCGCAACCAAGTTCCTCTTCTCGCCGGAAGATGGCTCCTGAACTCGTTTGGACTCAGTAGAAATCGCTTGGTAATTTACGTTGCTATGACAGCGAATTCCTCCATGTATCCCCTCTCCAACCCCTATCCCGCTACGTCAGGCAGGAAGTGGACTCAGTGTGCTTGAGTCTCAAGCCGAGCTAACTTCAGGCAAGGAGGGCATGGATTATATTAGTACCAACATGAAAGTGCGGGAACTTAAAGAAACTGTGTTTAGCTCATTGAGCTTACCTGAAAAAGTTGACTTAAAGAACAGTGGTCGTCCAGTGCCAGTATTGAATATAACGCAAGTTCAAGCAGCGTGTAGGGCCCATGGCGCGTTTACACGTAAATTTGATGCGTCCGTATATGATAAATGTTTTTGGTTGTGTGGGTGTGAGGACAGTAACGCTTTCTTCTGCTTTGTGTGTTTACTGTATGGAGGTGATGACAATTGGACAAAAGAAGGAGTAAATGATTTGAAGCACCTACATGTGAAAATAAAGAAACATGAGAAATCAACTAGACATCAGAATAATACTGTCAGTTTCCAACTTCTCGGCAGATGTAACATTGCCGAAAGTTTAAGAAGTGCGCATATGGAGGCTGTTCGTGCTCATAATGAATTGGCTACAAAAAATAGGGAGGTTCTGTCAAAAATAATTGATATTCCGAAATTGTGTGGTGCATGTAATCTGCCTCTTCGTGGTCACGACGAATCGGCTTCCTCGCATAATAAAGGTGTATTTTTGGAGTTCATAGAATACAGCAAGAATCTTGATCCACTGTTACGTACACATTTTGAAAATGCAAAAGTTTTTAAGGGTACTTCAAAAAAAATTCAAAACGAGCTCCTGGAATGTATGTTTCAAGTTTGTAGAGATTTCATAACAAACGAAATCAGGCAGTCATCATTCTTAGCCTGTATGTTGATGATACTACAGATGTGTCGACTCGGACCCAGACAGTGATTGTGTTTCGATACGAATTGAACGGAACGATACACGAACGTTTCTGGGGATTTTTCAATGCAGAAAACCATACTGCAGTAGGTTTATCAAAATGCATTTTACAAGAATTGCAACTTTTATTACAAGACCATCCCGAAAAATTGATTGCACAAACATATGATGGCGCTGCAGTATTTCGAGGACATTTAGGTGTTGTCAATGTCATAGTAAAAAGTCTATAAAAGTGTGCATTATATTTACTGCTATGCACATCAGTATCAACACGAACAAGACCAAAGCGATGAGGATAAATTCTGACATCACGACTAGTTTGACAGTCAACGGAAAGGAAATTGAGCGAGTTGAGTCCTTCCTCTACCTTGGAAGTATAGTCACAGATGATGGGGGAGCAGAGGAAGATGTTAGAAGCCGTATCAGGAAGGCAAATGGTGCCTTTGTCCAGCTCTACCCCATCTGGAGAAATGGAAACATTTCCAGGAAGACCAAGCTCTGCCTTTTCAATAGCAACGTAAAGTCGATTCTTCTCTACGGCTGTGAAACATGGAAAGTCACAAAACCGATCAACAACCAACTACAGGTGTTCATTAACAGATGTCGGCGTCGCATCATGAATGTGAGGTGGCCGGACATAATCTCAAATGAAGATCTTTGGACAATCACCAATCAACAACCGATTAGCATCCAGATCAAGGAGAGGAAATGGCGCTGGATTGGTCACACACTAAGGAAGCCGGACGGAGGTATTGAGAGGGCGGCGCTAGACTGGAATCCTCAAGGCGCCAGGAAGCGAGGTCGACCTAAGAAGACCTGGAAGAGGACGATCGAAAATGAAATTGCAGAGGTGGACAAGAACTGGAGTCAAGTGAAGAGAATGGCCAGGAACCGTACTGCGTGGAGAAATTTCGCCAAGGCCCTATGCTCCGGAAGGAGCGGCAGGAATTAAGTAAGTAAGTATGCACATCAGTTGAACAGGCTCCTGGAAAAGGCGTCATCGAGTGTTTCCAGTGTAAAAGTTTTTTTTTGTTAATCTCAAAGGCATGTCAGTTTTCTTCTCGAATTCTCCAGAAAGAACAGCCGCACTCGATGACGTATGCAGCGTAAGAATACCAAGAGTGTGCGAGACCAGGTGGAATTTTCGTTCGAGGTAGGTAAGGACAATTTTTGAGAATAAAGACTCAATTCTGCAGTGCTTTGAAAACATTCAATCTGAGGCGTCGAAACCTCATACCGATGAAACAGTGTCACAAGCTGCTAGATTTATTAAGTGGCTGAATGATGATACCTTCTTATTCTGGTTGAATTTCTTCAATAAAGTGATGCCTCATGTGGACATTTTATATGCTCAGTTGCAAAAGGTCGAAACAGACGTTGCAAAAATACAACATGCACTGCATTGTTTTGAGTCTTCATTGCAGAATATCAGACACAGTTTGCCGAGTTCAATCCAGACAACACAAGAGCCATTACCAAAACAGCGATGTGGAAGCTCCGCACATGATTTAAATGCCGCCGCAAGAGAAATATGTGATTAGATGCTCGCTGAGGTGAAAGATAGATTTGAGTTCAGAAATCACCTTTCAGGAGCCAAATTGTTCCTGCTTGAAAACTATGAAGACTACAGGAAACGGCTGCCTGTTGAAGATGTAAACCGTTTTTGTGATGCTTTTCCTGTAATTGACAGAGATGATTTCGTACACGAATTGGGTGTTTTCTACTCACGGCCAGAGTTCTCTCCAAATGGCAACATATCCGGGTGTTTAAAAACTCTTGATTTCCTTATTTCATTTGGACTAGATACTACTGTTTTTAAGGAAATAACAAAGGCATTAAAAATATTAGTGACAATGCCAATGACAACATGTGAAACTGAAAGATGTTTTTCGACCCTGAAGTTGATAAAATCATATCTACGTAATTCTATGGGGGAGGACAGATTAGCACCTTTAGGGATGCTATCAATTGAGAAACAAATGGTGAAAGAAATTCCCAACTTTAACAATAAAGTGATAGAGAAGTTCATTAGTGATACTGACAATTGCAGAAGAATGGAGTTCCACCACAAATGAGAGCTTTTGTGAGGTAAATAGAATTTAGGCTATTGAAATATGCGTATTTTATATGGTTGAGTCCCCCCTCGGTAAAATTCACGAGCCGTTACTGCCTACATTCATCTCGCAATATCAATTCATTGCCATTTTGAAAGGAAACTTGTATTTCATTATTTATCAAATAACAGCACACCTAAAACCCACTGACGGCTCGCTGACGGAATGTAACATCATTGGGCGCGCTATGACCAAGACCTTGGCTATGGCACAGCAGCTGATAACTTAAATTGTTGGAGTGGAATTATTTTTAGGCTCATCATTTCACAGCTCAAGGAAAATGCTTAATAAGGTATGGTGTAAGATGTCCTTAAAAGATGATAAGATCATTACTTGACCTGTTGGTTTGATATTAAAATAAAACGTACGAAAAATGTCACCATGTTAGTTAACTTTTAGGCCTACACAACAACTCATATTTTAGGCCTAATTTTTTGCACAAATCATGCCATATGAAAATTATTTACCAGGCTAATGTCCTTGGGTGAAATTGTTCTGCTGCCTTTTCTTTAACCTTCAAAAAGAGAGAGATAAAATAAATAACTTGAACAAGAAATTCCGTATCTGCTTCCGACTAGATAGTCAAAACAAAGATGTCCGATCTGAAGACCTCTCAGGCTACATATTTACTCAACATTTAAGATAACCACTATATATTTATCTGAAAAGTGAACACGCGTTCAAATGGAAATAATACTTTCAGACGACTTTGCGCAATATTAGCAATTATAATTAGTATTTTAATATTATTATCACATTATTTGCACATGCGGATGAACACCGTAAAGCGTTCATTACCAACGGCACACCAATCCCACGAGCACGTGGTAGTTCAGTTGGATAATGCAACTTTTCAGTCTGCCCGACAGAATATGTTGCCATTATATTCACAATTAATGGGACAAGCGAAAAAATTACCTGAAAAACCCTACATGTGATTAAAACATGTATGTATTTGTTATGGACTACAGGATATAAATTGAGTCTTTCCTTATGAAAGTTGGCAACCCTAGCTGTCAACTAAGTGCAAACTTAGATAAACGAACTCTAAAACGGGTAGCAATGCAGTTACGTCACATGCCAGGCGAACATCAAGTGAGGCATTCCTACTTACACTAACAACTCGATACAATATTGCCCGAGTGCGGCATTTGATAAGGGAATACATATTGCTGTAAGAATAACTGAGAATATCCTTGAGTATTGCGAAAGTTGCCATGTTACGTGGCATGTGATCTCCACATTTACTGTCCACTGTCAAGTTCAGAGCTTGCGTTTTAACCAAAAATGTAATCACAGGTAAAACATTAGTTAAATGTTATTAAATCTACATCAAGAAAAATAAAGAAAGGCATGTATTATGTGTAAATATTGTAAATATATTTTAATGAATAAAAATATTGTATGAGTACCCCTTGTGTTTCTTAACTGCTACCCACCTCTCACTCGTAATCCAATCGTTAACGTCTAGCAATATCGAGAGATAAACACCTGCAACAGCGGTAGAGCGGAAGAAGTAAAGTGGTAAAGGTAGAGCGGTAGAGAGATATGTCCAAATCCGATGATTGGTTTGCGAGATATTAAAAAGCCGATGACCTTTTAGTTTTGGGTAAATTCATGGGCCACCTCACGTGACCCTCTCCAAGTATTAGTTTATGAAATCTTAGGTCAATGACCTTGCAGTTTTGGGTAATTTGGGTAAAAGAGTGAGCCATGGAAAAGGGGGCGTCATACTGAGCCCTATAACACCTCACGTCACCCTCTCCGATGATTGGTTCGCGAGATATCGGGTTGGACTCACGTGGCGGCCATGACATTCGCTAGACCCCGCCAATATTTTCTCGGAATGTTGGTATAATTCACGAGACCTCCTCTATGCATATTTTATTGTTATATTATTATTATTACTATTATTGTTATCAATATTAGAGAGAAAATGTTTACTATCACTAACAAATCATCCGTTTCAATCAAGGGTCAGTCGTAATTGTATAATAAATTGACATAAACATTGCAGTAGAAATCTGAATCGTTCCTTTGATGTCGTGGAGCGAAGAGCTCGTTTGAGAACACACAGCTGCAATGTAATCATTCCTCATCATCCAGACCAGAATGTGACATTATGTTGATACATATTACTCTCAATGTAATGGTTAATTAATTACAATAAAATGCTGCGTGATGTTTCATGGTTATATGTGTAGTGGTGTGGATTTTTGTAACCAACGTATTTCTTGGCTAGGATATGTACTGATGGAAGCTCACTTGTTTGCTAGGTGAGGCGGAACACGAGGGAATGGGGCTCCGTACACTCAGTCTTCATTTCGTTGCCATGGCAACCTGCTTACTACTTGACAGAATATATCAGCCCGTTGCGTACTCAGCATGCCTTGCAGACACTGCTGGAAGTTATGGTGCAGTGTTTGTGGGAAGGCAGATACCGATGGCAGTCGGCCCCATGGTGTTGGGGTAGCACGCCTGCTTCTCACCCGGTGGTCCCAGGTTCGATTCCCGGCTCCTCACTGATGTGAGGGCTGGAACGGGGTGCACTCAGCCTCGTGAGGACATATTGAGTCTGACAGTGAGCGGTCACGAAAACCAAGATTAACGGCCGAGGGGACCCGATGCGCTGACCACGCGTCACCCCAATATCTGCAGGTCAAATGGCTGGGCAGCGGTCACTTGATAAGCCTAGGCCCTTCATGGGCTGTAGTGCCAGGGTTAGTTAGATACCAATGACTTCAGCCAGACAACGAGACGCCATGCTCTCAGTTGCTACATTCCTCTACCTAGCAATTAAATAATTTCCCATTAATATGCATGTAAGTACGAGTGTATATTATGTATTTTTGTTCTAGAAATTAACAAATCACACTCCACTATAAAATGTCTTTCTTACTTCCGCGGATATTGTATTTGTACCACAATATTTTTGTCGGTCGGTGGCTGGATTTCTCGGGTTTTCCCCTCCCTTGAGACACGTTTGTAACAAGAATTTAATAGAATTCCTGAAAATCAGAATTATCAATAAATTGCTCTCCAGGGCCTCATTAAAAGTTCTTAAACATCAATGAATTCTGTACCATAACGATGTGTACAGAGTAAACTTGTGTCGCTCGCGGGCCCGAGGACGCGTCGCGCCGGGCCTCCCGCATCGCAGACTGGCGACTCGCAATTAAATGAAGCTACAAGGTGCATGCACATTAGAATAATTTGAACAATTCTAAGAGCTGATGTACCAGAAGTAAGAACAGCTCCTGAGTCGGGAAGGGGGGCCGTGAAAAGAAAACAAGAAGCAGAAACAATTTCAAACTTCGACGTTGGAAATTATTTAAAATAAAAATAAACCTGCCTTTAGCGAACAGGGCTGTAACCACAGAAAGAAATAATAAGCAATTAAATGTACACAACTTAAAGGAAAGAAACCAAATTATCGTGTTGGAAGCCATTTTTCAGTCGGTCAGCACGATTATATCCAATTGTAATGGGTGGTTCCCTAATCCTGAAAAGAATTACATGAGGTTAATAAATATACTTAGATGACCAGTTTCGATCATTAAGTGATCATCATCAGATCCTTTACAGTTAAGCTATTGAATGTACTAAATAAGTGTATATATTGTAAATATCATAACCCATACTTATAAACACGTGTACAATAATAGCCTAAGTGTAAAGGATCTGATAATGATCGCTTGGCGATCGAAACTGGTCATCCAAGTGAATTTATTAATCTCATGTATTTTTTTCAGGTTTAGGGAAACACAAATCAAAAATTGGGTACAATCGTGTTGACCGCCTGAAGAGTACCGTGAAGAACTATATAGCCTATTCCCATAATCCTATTGGTTTTCTCTATTAAAAATTCTCTCGCCTATGAAAAGGATCGCCATGATGGATTGTTCTGTAAGTTAAGTAGGCCATAGAGTTATGTACCATTAGATGAAGATTATTGTGTAGGTTCATTATTTAAACGTTCACTTCGTTCGCATGATTAGGACACAAGAAATAAAAACTCAATTTCAAAATTTCGCACAGCCGCTATCTTGGGGTTAAGAAACCATTGAATTGAATTTAATTAGATGCCAGTAGATTACATTTTGCATGAACATTTACCGTACCAAGTTTCACTGCGCTCGGTTGATTAAATCGCAAGTCCATTTAAATATTTTAAATTCGTTTGGCCTCCATGTTGGTATTGTGCTTACCAGGTTATTGAAAGTCAAATAGATGAACTTATACTAACAGCTCTATCAACATCCAAAATTCCAATTTGATTGCCGTAATAGTTTCGTAGATATTGAGAACCGTCTTAATATTTCGGATGGTTGCCTTGTTGGATTATTATACACATGTAGGCCATAGAGTTATGTACCATTAGATGAAGATTATTGCGTAAGTTCATTATTCAAACTTTCACTTCGATCGCATGATTAGGACACAAAATTGATAACACAATTTTAAAATTTCCTACAGCCGCCAACTTGAGGTTATGAAAACAATTGTATTAAATTAGATGCCAGTGACACTTTATCACTGTAAAAAAATTCAGGGTTATATCTGTTACTGTTGCAATGATATAGAATGACAGTGAAATATTTCGTGTGGCCTCCATGTTGAATTTGTGAAACGTATCCAAATTTGAAAGGCACGGTCAAGGTTGGAGGAGTTAGTAGCATGACCTTACTGAATTTCATTAAAATCGCTTCGGCCATTTTGATTTTATTAGGGGCCAGTAGGAGGGAGAGGGGGGCGACACACACATACGCACACACACGCACGGACAAAGGGTGATCTCATAAGCATATTTTCTTCATAAATGAAAATAGGCTAAAAATGCCTCCCAACCCGATAAATGACTAAAACAACAAATTGAGACATTCTCAAATTAGCTTTGTTGATCTTGGGTCACACACATCGACCGTCTAGCTGTTTTGTTTCATGGCAAAGAATGGTTAAGAACCCCCTCGATTATATAATATACTACCTAATTCATGGAGCCCAATTTAGCAGGCAAAATACGAGGCACATCCAGAAAGTAAGTTCCGTTTGGTAATGAAATTGAATTGTGTAAAGATACAGAAAAAAATATTTATTGCACAACATTCTACACCTCTTAAACTACTTTTTCACATAACTGCCGAACTTTTGCAGGTATTTGTCATAGCGTGGCACAAGTTTTCGGATACCTTCTTCATAGAAGTTTGCCGCCGACCGTAAACGAGAGTGAAGACTCCCCTGTAAGATATCCTACTGTTTGGCCACTACTGTTAGGCAAATTGCGTGCTTAGCAGGAGAAATGCGTATGTTTAGGAGTTCTCCTTACCACATACGCAATTTGCCTAACAGTGGTGGCCAAACAGTAGGTTATCTTACAGGGGAGTCTTCACTCTCGTTTACGGTCGGCGGCTAACTTCTATGAAGAAGGTATCCAAAAACTTGTGCCACGCTATGACAAATGCCTGCAAAAGTTCGGCAGTTATGTGGAAAAGTAGTTTAAGAGGAGTAGAATGTTGTGCAATAAATAATTTTTCTGTATCTGTACACAATTTATTTTTATTACCAAACGGAACTTACTTTCTGGACGTGCCTCGTATATTACATTTAAGAGCAATATGACTCATAGCCTATCCCACCAAATGGCTGGGAGGCGTAACCGAACATAAGGGAAAGAATGGGCAGAAAGAGCAGCCACAGTGACGATGTAGCATGCTCGCTGGCCCGGAACACAAGTTTTACTAAATCTCATTGGAAAGTCAGATGAGCGTGTCTACTTTCCACCCCTATTGCTCCACGGGGGAAACAAACAAGATGTTAAAATTCCATAAAATGACAATTAAACTTCAATTTCAAACAAGATCCCAAGTTAACGAGTAACATTCCTTCAAATGTTATGTTCGTTTTTATGTGTCTTCTCCGTGTTTACGGAACTTGGATCTTAAAGTGTAACTAGAAAACAGAAACTTACTTGAAGAAATAGAGGCAGAGACACCGTAACTAGAACTCGAACTTAAGGACACATTTCGTCTAATCAAACACGACGAATCGTATATAGGTACACAGATACGTTAAGTTTTTATTATCCGTCGATTACATTGCTAGAAGAAGTTAGCTTACTGAAATTTAATGTTTCTGTAAGATTTTATTTTCCCGTCTATTTATATAAAATTGTTGCCGTGTGAGTGCGTTACAAAGGTTTTTGTTCCGGTTAACTTGGTGCAGGTCCTCAATATGCTCGTGCCATACGTAGGGAAAAATATATACAAATGATATCAGCCATTCTCGTCGTGGTGCTCGTACGAATGTGGTGCTCTCACCATACGAGCCAACAAATTGTTCGCAGGCACCAGCTTCCCTGAGTTCCATTCTTAAATTCAGATTCTGTTGCACGAACCAGACTAATAGTGTTTTCTTTACACGTTTTGACAATCAGTAATTTTATCACTCAGCAATTCTTCCAGGTGTGAGCCATGTCTTGTATGGGGTTTCGCCTAGGACACCAAGCTGGCTCATCGGCGGGCTCTTGGAGTCTCCGCCCGGACCCACACTGGAGTAGCGAACTGCGCGCCACCTCCCTTTACATAAGGTGCAACTGCACCTCTTGACTGCGAGAACTAAAAGATTAAGCAGCCTGAACCTCCCTATGAAGGCTTCCAAAAAGGTGGTATATTGGCTTTCACAGCCGGTGAATTAAAACTCAGCAATTCTTCTAGGTTTGTGCCGTGTCTTGTGTGGGGTTTCGCCTAGGACACCGAGCTGGCTCATCAGCGGGCTCTTGGCGTCCCCGCCCGGACCCCCACAGGAGTAAGAAATTGCGCGCTACCTCCCTTTATATAGAGTGCAACTGCACTACTTGACTGCGAGAACTAAAAGCTCAAGCAGCCTGAACCTCCCTATGAAGGCTTCCAAAAAGGTGGTATATTGGCTTTCACGGCCGGTGAATTAAAACTCAGCAATTCTTCTAGGTTTGTGCCGTGTCTTGTGTGGGGTTTCGCCTAGGACACCAAGCTGGCTCATCGGCAGGCTCTTGGTGTCCCCGCCCGGACCCCCACAGGAGTAACGAACTGCGCGCTACCTCCCTTTATATAGAGTGCAACTGCACTACTTGACTGCGAGAACTAAAAGCTCAAGCAGCCTGAACACGGCACTAACCTGGAAGAATTGCTGAGTTTTAATTCACCGGCCGTGAAAGCCAATATACCATCTTTTTGGAAGCCTTCATAGGGAGGTTATGGCTGCTTGAGCTTTTGGTTCTCGCAGTCAAGGAGTGCAGTTGCACTCTATATAAAGGGAGGTATCGCGCAGTTCGATACTCCTGTGGGGGTCCGGGCGGGGACACCAAGAGCCCGCCGATGAGCCTAGCTTGGTGTCCTAGGCGAAACCCCACACAAGACACGGCACAAACCTAGAAGAATTGCTGAGTTTTAATTCACCGGCCGTGAAAGCCAATATACCATCTTTTTGGAAGCCTTCATAGGGAGGTTCAGGCTGCTTGAGCATTTAGTTCTCGCAGTCAAGTAGTGCTGTTGCACTCTATATAAAGGGAGATAGCGCAGTTCGTTACTCTTGTGGGGGTCTGGGCGGGGACACCAAGAGCCCGCCGATGAGCCAGCTTGGTGTCCTAGGCGAAACCCCACACAAGACGCGACACAAACCTAGAGGAATAGCTGAGTTTCAATTCACTGGCCGTGAAAGCCAATATACCACCTTTTTAGGAATTCTATCATTTGGTGAAATAGTATTTTAAATCTACAGTAAAAAATAATTCTATGAGAAACACGAAAGATGCTGATTTGACTCGATCTTCCTGCATGAGTCGTGTAAGCAGTTGCAGCGTATGGGTGAGTGGTAAATTCCTAGCTTGTTGAGCACCTCTGAGGGGGGAAGAGATAGGAAAAGAAAATAGAGGCGCATGCTTGTTGCATTGTTATTATTATTATACTCGATTTAATGGTGCTCGAGCACTTGGTATAGCATGAGAGGGGTTCTCACAGCCTGAGAAAGGTTGAGAAAGCTTGCTCTATATCCTCTTCAGACTATTAATTGCGTTTGCGCTCATTTCAAACCATTTAAAAATAACATAATTTAATTATTAAATTAATTAATTAAGTAATTAATTAATTAATTATTAAATTCCAAATATACTAGAATTCAAGAGGCTCCGGATTGCTCTATGCTGTCCATGCTAAATTTCAAATTTTGACTTGCTATTTTCTTAGAAACGAATGGAATCTTTTCAGGGAAGTTCCTCGATGCTTTAGTCACACGTTAACACATGCTTTTTAAAAATAAGAACATTTTTGAATTTTGGTGGATTTTAAAAAAATAGCGTTATTTGAACAGCATTTTTATGATCATTTCCAAGAGACAAAATGAAACTAACGTGAATTTTTAAGAACGACTATGTTATAATTTAACACACATAACTTTCTAAAACTTTCAAATTCGCTTGTTAAAAAGTTGCGGGATAAAGGGAATTTTTTATTATTAAGAAATGCATTTTAGTAAGAAACTGGAATCAATTATTTTTCCGCAAGCTAAGGAAACGGTGACAGGTTTGAATTTCGTATGAGGTATTCTCCGATGCCTTGAAACCTGTTTTGCTTTCTTAAAAATGGTTTTATGTCTATTGTCAAATAGAGAGAAAAACTAAGAATCCAGAGAGAACGAGTAGTTCCATGACGAACTAAAGAGTCTACTTTTCTTAAAATTTAAGATTCATGCCAATCTATATACTGTAGACCTATCTAGAATAATGACAAAATCAATTTGGTAATACTAATATTTCAGAGTACTGCAGTTTGAATTACACCTGAAATAGAGTAGCCTAATAGCGTAACTTACTACAGTTGGCCGCCCTGGTGACTCTGAATATATTCTTAGTTCCATCTCTTAAGGTATATAATGCAAAAATTAGGTTGAAGTCTAATGAATAGTATGGACGTTACATGCTGTTTGATATTGGATTTATCAATGCGCGTAAAATCATGTTGGGAACATTGACATGTATGTGATGCTCAGAATTAATCTGAAATATTAAGATCTATTATAGTGCCAATTTTGTATAAAATTCATTTGTTAGTATAGAAGTTACATGTAATTTAAAATTGAAACTATCACAATGCTTAGAATCATGTTGGCAGCACCGAGGTATATTCATTACTCCAAATTAATCTAGAATGTCAGGTACTATACGTGTGCAAAGTTTAGAGCTGATGGCTTGCATACTTTCTGATATATTGATATTAGGATTAAACGAATAGAGAGAGAGCATTTATTAACAGTTGGCAGCCCTGCTGGTTCTTACGAATACGCATAGTCATAACTGTTATGGTACACAAAGCACATACGAAATTGTTTAAATCCATTTGTTAGTATAAAAGTTATATGCATTTAAAAACTGGACCGATCGGCAGGCTTAGAATCGTGTTGGCAGCAATGATGTATAAAAGTTACACCAAACTAAATTAGAATGTCAGGTACTATAGATGTGCAAAATTTAGAGCTGTTGGCTTGCATGCTTCCTGATATGTTGATATTAGGGTTAAAACACAGAGAGAGCATTTATTAACAGTTGGCATCCCTGGTGGCCCTTTAGAATACGCACAGTCATATCTGCTGTAGTACACATAGTACATACGAAATTTGGTTGAAATCTAATCGATAGTATAAAAGTTACATGCATTTAGAAATTGGACCTATCGGCAGACTTAGAATCATGTTGGCAACACTGGCTTGTATAGACTTCTGAAAATTAATCTGGAATGTTATTATCTATATGTGTGCCGATTTTGGAACATTTCGTATGCATAACGTCTGAGATATCCAACATAGACCTCACATTTCAATTGCGATTTGTCAGCAGTTGGTAGCATTCACGTCAATTTCAAATATAGCCGTGAGATATTCAGGTATAGGTTTTTTACTTTGACCAAATTTGGTTTTGGTAGCTGCAGCCATTTAGGAGTTGATAGGGGGGTGGGGTGGGGTGGAGGGGGACACACACACAGACACACATTTTCCCGGATCGATCTCATAATTTCCTCATTTTTGCAAAATGAGAAAAGTAGGTTAAAAATCTAGTAAAAAGTATAAATAAATATAAAAATGTACATTGTGGGTTTATTTATAGAACTGGGACAAATGATCTTGTTGTTCCACCCCTCAAGCAGAAATAACTAATAACTGTTAATAGAACGCAGACAGTATAAGGAAAGTGTAAATGTACCGTTAGTAAGTTAAGGATCTGTAGCTTGTAATGGCGTAAAAGTGAAAATTTAAAAATGTTGAAGTTTTCAGCATTCCAGAGTCCCTTAATTATATCGTTACTAGCAGAAGTACCCGTTCTTCGAACGGTGTTCGGTGTTAACACCAGACATTATCAATTGAGCTACTGTTGCAATCGTTAGCGGTTTGTCATTCCTTCATAAGTTTATCAGAACGAAGTTAGTTTTCTGGAAATATCACACACACTGTTAATTTAAGGGCCTTAAAATGTGGTTTACGGATACCGTTTATAGACTTCCAAATTTTGTGTCTCACATTGAGAAGCGCAACATATGCTTTGGTCGTCCTTCTAGGATAATTTTTATATTTCGCCTATTTTAGCATGTATTTTGAGAAGTTTTTCCCTATATCCACCCTTCTACTGTATGAAAAGTACGGTGAAGAGTTTTATAAATGATTTGTGTATTGACTCTCATGGTTACCATACCTAATTTTACGATGCACCAAGCATCCGAACACGAGTTATACACAGAAAGACAGACAGAAAACTTTATTGCCTACAACATATCATCCAGATATCCAACTATGGGTATATCTACCACACAGTTTCAAACAAAATCATCCTTACGTCGAAAAAAAAAAAAAAAAAAAGATTACTTAAAATGTGCTCCTAACGTGTACTTCCTGACGTGAAATAGAATTGAAAGCCTTGTAGAGGACACGCGCAATACACGTCACATAAAAACTGACCCTCTACATTGTGTTAGGTCCCCATACACAGGAAGACCCCTTTCATAAATTATAAAGGCTTGTGGTGCATGAAAATTCAGGTTCTTTAGCCTCAAATGGTCAAATTCCTAAAAGTCGCAAAAAATGCTGATTCATTCAGGAATTTTTGAAAATAATGTTGCTGTTTGGAGATATAATAGGCCTTCTGTACTATATGTCGCACGTGAAAATTGCATGCAAAAATTCTAGGTTACCCCTTGACCCCCTTAATTGCATTGCTGAGTTATACAGTCTACGTTGGTTCCGTGTTAACCTTATAGCCATTTGCAAACTTTCACAGAAATGTACCTGTAATAAATGGAGTGACATTTCTTCTTACAGAAATAGATATAAATTTGGATGCCACCCCTTGAGAAAATGTTGTCATGGTTACCGATTTGCATTCCTTCATTAGTTTGTTAAATTAAGTTTAAATTAGTTTTATGGGAATACTTCAGAAACTGTTGGTTTTAGAGCCTTATAATGTAGTTTTCGAGGACCCTTTAGGGCCCCCGAGTTTTGTTTCTGGCACCGAGGGGCTTTGTCTCGTCGTTGTACGCCATACTATAATACTACTAATAATAATATAATATGGGGATAGGAATATAATAAACCTGCCGTACCACACTCGCAGGTGTAAATCGCGTGAAAATATTCTAGAGCACCCCCTTGACCCCCTTAAGCGCATAATATGTATTGATGAATTTTACAGCTTAATTTGGTTCCGTGATAACCTTCTAGTCGTTTGCAAACGTTCACACTAATGTAATTAATCGAATTGCATTGCGTCTTACAGCAATAGATGGACCTCTGAGAATCTGTTGGCATGGTTACCGGCTTGCATTCGTTCATTAGTTTATTAAATGAAATTAGTTTTCTGGGAATATCTCACACACGGTTGGTTTTAGGGCCTTAAAATGAGGTTTTCGGGGACCCGAGTATTGTCTCTCACATTAAGGGCTGAAAATGAGCTTTGTCTCGTCCTTTTTCGCCTATTTCAACATATATTTTAATGGGGTAGGCCCCCTTTCATGAGTGGTACGGAGAAGAGTTACATCCATGATTGGGGTCGTGCCTTTGATGGATATGTGTACCAAATTTTACGTTGATACACCCAGCCGTTCTCGAGTTATAATGGAACAAAATTGTCCACAGAAAAACAAACAGACAGACCAACAATTATTTTCGCGCGCATCCATAATAAAACAGTCTGAAACGCGTAAATAACTCAAATTTCCGTAGAAATTCAGAAAAAAAATCAGACAAACTTTCATTTTTATATACGGTATATAGATAGGTATACTGCACCGCTCGGTGTTGACCGTGTTTTATTGCACAAATTTAGGTTTTACTCGCTAACCGTTGGAGATACACGAAATGTAGTAAGGACCTTTCGGATTGAAAATTAAATGTTAAAGCTCGTGTATGCCATCAAATTTTGCTTTTACTTAGCGTTCTCTTTTTATTTGAAATGGAAATATGAAATTTTGAAATCAAAGGGTGTAGTGACGTCACAAATGTGGATTTTACTCGCTAACCGTTGGAGATACACGTAAAGTGATACGGACCTTTCGGAAAGGAAGTTAAATTTTAAAGCTCACGTGTGCCATCAAAAGTTTGCTATTTCTGAGCGTTCTCTTTTTATTTGATATGGAAATATGAAATTTTGAAAGCAAAGGGTGTAGTGACGTCACTAAAATGGTCGCCAGTTTATATAGTGCAAAATATCGAAATCAAAAGTATCCTATATGTAAACCTGGTAAATTAGCTACATCCATGCAAAATTTCATTAAAATCGGACCAGTGGTTCTTGCGTTATTGAGTAACACACAGACCGACAGACAGACACACACACACACAATCTCATTAGCCTACTTTCGATTTTTGCAAAAAATGAAAGTAGACTTATGAGATCAACACAGGGCGAAAAAAGTGTGTCTGTCTGTGTGTGTATGTGTGTGTGTGAGTCTGTGTGTGTGTGTGTCTGTGTGACTCTGAATGTCTGTCCCCCCCTATCAATTCGAACACGGTGAATGCGAATTGAACGAAATTTGGTACAAAGGTAGCACTAGCAAAGGACACCTCAGTGTCATGTTTTATATCACCGCCATCTTTACTAAAACTGAATGGCGGCCACTCAAACGTTCAAAACGTAAAATCAAATAACGACTAACCAAATCATCCGATCTCTACCAAATTTGGTAACAACATACCTTCGTATAGGATGCGTCTTGTGACCAAACTACAAGGTCGTCCGCCATACCATTTCAGGATGGCGGCCGTGCGAATTATGCAAACTTTATAATCCATATCATGGGACCCACCAGTTCCGATTATCGAGCCGAGAATCGTTTTAACTGTTCTAAAGGAAGAGGCACGTTCGAAATTAAAAGTTTATTTTGTAATACTATAGTGCAGACGTGATTTTAAAAAGCTGAGCTGATTTAGTAATAAGACAAGATGGCAGCGGATATCTTGTGCCTGACTTATATTTCACTAATTTGAGTATTGCATGCAATATAGCGTACTGATATAAAATAAATAAACTTTGTATGAAATGCTTTATATATAAATAATATACTCCAGTGATGAAATCGTTTAGTATAAATCACTATTTGCTAACAAGTTCTATGTAAGTCATTTTATATAGAACGATATACGTTGACACAATTAGCTCAGTGGTAGAGTTGGTCACTGGTCGTGGCCGAGTGCGGTACGTGTGTGCGCGCTGTGTGACCGCATTGGAAGAGTTTACGGTTCCTAATACCGGTGCTTCCTTAGTTCCACGTGTGTACTGACCTTCCGTGTGTCATTCGGACAATACCTTTTTTAAGTAGTGTTCCAGATAGGACAACAAAACCAGAAACCCAGAAAACCCCGCTGAAAATCATGTCCGGATACCAGAGAAAAAACACCGTACGCTGCCAATGGGACAGGCAGAGTTCTCGCCCCTCACCAGGAGAAATTCACCGCTGGATTGGCGATACCCTCCGGTTGACTGTCGACCAAGTAGAAGCCATCCAGTTAAATGCGCACGAAAAAACCATGTACATCAAGGTAATCAGCATATCTATTTATCAGAAATTGTTAAATACTTTTGCAGATCCTATTAAATTTCAGTATGATTCAGGCGAAATGACCAATGTTAAGCTCTCCACAGCGGATTCCAATTTTACCACAGTGCGTATATTTAATGTCCCACTCGAAGTACCCCCTGAAATTTTCAAATCCGTCCTGTCGAAATATGGCACTGTGAGTGACGTCAGGAAAGAACAATGGTCTTCTGCTTATCAGTTCCCGGTGTATAATGGAATACGTGCCGTAATTATGGAAATCAAGCAAGATATCCCCTCCACTGAGGCTTTTGGTGGCCATTCTGGCTATATAACGTATAATGGACAGAAACAGACCTGTTTAATTTGCAATGCTACCACACATCTACGTATTAACTGCCCAAAGAAAATGATTCCCCTCGGTATAACTCCTACACAACAACGACGTGTACAATACTCGGAAGTTGTGACGCAGCAAACGTCATATGAAAACATGCTCATTGATCAGTCAGCTGAGACAACACCAGGAGTGACCTCGGATACATCTGACGCAGAACTGGTACCTTGCCCTGACCAGAGCTGCGAGACACAGAGTGCCCCTGTGCTCTCGGCAACCTGTATCGCAGCCTTAGAACCAACTCTGCCGTTACTACAGGCTGCCACAGAAATTTTGTCTTCACTGCCCCCGACTTCGCTGGTCCCTACCGACTCACTTAAGAATGTTGATCGGGGATCCGAGAACGTCTCTAAGAAGATTAAAACAAATGCCTCGATTGCCGTACCAGCCCCGAAGAATCAAACTGGCTCCACAAACGTTCCCGCAGCTGTGAAAAAGAAACAAAATCTTCTTTCTACGTCATCTAGGGACCCACGAACGCTCTCAACCGCTGACAGCCGGCCTATGAATGGCAGTCAAAAGGAACTATCTCAACCTAATTTGACATAGTGCACCAGGATAATTCTCACCTGTGTCTTCTTTCGAGTCCACCTTCCAGTATGTCTAGCACAGCTTTTATACTTCTCTTAATGGCGCAATTTCTCACTGTGGCCACTGTGAATATCAATGTAATAGAATGCCCTCTGAAATTTCAACTGTTGGAGAGATTCCTTCGAGATGCTGACATTGACATTGCTTTCATTCAAGAAGTTGCTATACCGTGTTTACCCATATCTGCCTTCTACAAACAATACATCAATACCGGTAATACGAATAGAGGGACCGGATTCCTCATAAGACATGATATCCCACTCGAAGGTGTGCTATGTCATCCATCAGGACGCATAATATCTGGACACATAAACAATACCACCCTGATAAATGTATATGCCCCATCCGGGTCCAATAAACGTGTGGAACGGAAAATGTTCTTTCAACAGAGTATACTGCCTCAACTGCACGACGTTAAGGAAAAATTTATTCTTGCAGGGGATTTCAATTGTATTCAACGCCCAGAGGATTCCACTAGTCCATACAGAGGTGTCAACCCGGCTCTCAGGACCCTTCTTACCTCCCTACACCTCATTGATGCTGTGGATAGTTTAAGGGTGCCCCTGCCCCATTACACCTGTATAAGTCACAACTCCTCATCACGACTTGACCGCATCTACTTTTCACAGGAACTTATCCAGCCTAGACGATATGAAGTGATACCTGCCAGTTTCACTAATCATCATGCTGTCGTATGTACAATCTCTTACCCCCATCCCATATTTCACATAGGAAGAGGTTATTGGAAGCTGAATTGCTCGCTGTTACTGGAGGAGGAATGCCAAGATATTTTCAGACAACACTGGATTCGATGGGTCCAACAAAAATGCAAATTTCGCGACTGCACAGACTGGTGGGATATTTTAGTTAAACCAGGGATCCGCCGCGTCTTTAAGAACATATCTTACCAACGAGGTCGGGAAAGACGGGATACAGTTGAATTTTACTATCGAGTTCTTCGCCAGCTCCAGCAAAGATCTGATGCTGGGGAGCGTATATATGACCAGATCCGGGAAGTTAAAACCAAGCTCCTGTCTCTACAGCAACGAACGCTCGCTCATATCAACGTGGCTTTAAAAGATCGTACAGTGCTCCCGGACGAAAGTGCAAGTGTATACCATATCGCCAAAGGACAACGTGAGCGGCAACGTAAATATATCCACCGCCTCCGCACCAGTACTGGAAGTGTCGTCACCTCCCCTGACGCTATACGTAGTGAAATATCATTATTTTATCAACGGTTCTACGCTAAGGCTCCCATTGATCCACAGCAGGTGACCCTATTGCTGTCATCTTGCAGTACCAAACTATCTCCGGACAACAAAACTCTGCTCAGCGCGGATATTACGGATGAAGAGATTCACTCTGTGGTTAAACAACTCCCAAACAACCGCTCACCTGGCATTGATGGACTGCCATATGAAATGTATAAACACTTCTGGCCTCTCATTGGCAAAGAATTTTGTCATGTCCTGCGTACCATTCTCCAACGTCGTGCTCTTTGTCAATCACATCACGAGGGTACCATAGTCCTCATACCAAAAACATCCTCTCCCATGGCAGTTGGTGACTTCCGACCAGTTACTCTGCTCTGCAGTGACTATAAAGTCCTTACCAAAGTACTTGCATGCCGATTGAAGACTGTTCTACCTGATATCATTGGTGATGAACAATGTTGCAGTATTCCTGGAAGAACTCTGTTAACAAACTTAGCGATACTACGGGACCTACACCTAAAAGCCGAAATGCTCCCCACTGAGCCAATGAGTTTTCTCACCTTAGATCTTGATAAAGCTTTCGACTGCATCAGTCATGAATACTTGTACATGGTCTTGCAACACTTCGAATTTCCTGAAATCCTTATTGACTACATTCGTATGATAAATTGTAATGCTACGTCTAGAGTGCTCGTCAACGGTTTTCTTTCCCCTCTGATTCCAATACAACGATCGGTTAGGCAAGGATGTCCCCTTTCTATGCTACTTTTTGTCATTGGCCTTGAACCGTTCATTCGGACTACCCAGGTGAAGCTACAGGGTTACAAACTGTCCACACATGTTTTTGGAATGTGCGCCTATGCTGATGACGTATCAATATTGATCCGCAATGAAGAAGACATCTCCCACATCGATAGCGTCCTTCAGCTCTACCATATCGCCTCTGGAGCACAATCGAACCCCCAGAAAACTGCTTTGCTTCCGCTCAATACTAACTCAGTGATTACCCCACAGCCCTGGTTCCGGATAGTAAATGAGGTGATAATTCTTGGCATTACCTGGAAGCAATCGCTTCTGGACACAGTGCAAGTTAACTGGACTAAGGTCATTGCCAAAGTTAGGGGAGTCCTGATCCAATTTGGTCAAAGAAACCTCAATATAGTGCAACGGGTCATGGTCCTCAACGTGTTTGCGCTCTCTAAAATATGGTATGTCGCACAACTTTTCCCACTTCCCAAAATGTTTGAGAGCCAATTGGCAAAATATACAGGTTGGTTTATATGGCAAGGATTTTTGTTCCGAGTACAACGGGAACAGTTGTATCTCCCATCCCGGCAAGGCGGGCTAGGGCTAACAGCTCATGGCATGAAATGCCGTGCACTCCTCTGCAAGAACGATATCACCATTCTTTCCCAACATGACACTTTTACGAAAGCGCTATACAAAGATATTCGAAACACAGCCCGTGGTTGTGATAGAGCTTTGCCGAAGATATTTAGGGACCATCAACAGCACCTTCTGGAAACTGTTCGCCAAATGCCTTCAGGGATTGTTCCAACGACGAAAAGTATCTATAACATGTTGCGGCAAGTGGTACACTCCAAACCGCGAATAGAAGCCACCACCCTCTACGTCCATTGGCCCACTGTTTGGAAAAATTTTGGGGCTATGTCCATTTCTTCTGCTGTACACTCCCAAGTTTTTATCCTCCTCAACGATCTCATCCCAACCGCTCTACGGCGATATACCATCCATCTTGAAGCTTACCCATGGTGTACTATATGTGGTCAAACTGATACGGCGATACACCGCTTCACATCATGCACGCGAGTTGCCTCCACGTGGCTGTGGTGTAAGGGAAAAGTATGTCAACTATTAAATGTGCCCTCGGATGACCTTGATGACAGGAAGTTGGTTCGTTTGTCGGTGACCGCCTTCCCCCAAATTAAACAGACTGCCATTGTGTGGATAATGGGCCAATATGTACACTTCGTGATGGACAATGATCAACATTTCTCTTTCCTGGATCTCAGGTATCACCTGCAAAAAGAGCGTTGGAAGCTTAGTGAAAGTGGACAATTGTACGATAAATATGGACACTATCTGGATTTCTTGTGATGTATTAGTATGGTATTTATCATATCTGAAAATTCTGTAATTCTGTAAAGAGCTAATAAAAAAAAAGTGGTAGAGCGTTAGCCTATCGTTCAAATACCTATGGTTCAAACCCGATCAGAGCTAGTTTTTTTGCTTGAAATTTTATATGTTTATTGTTTTGTAATGACTCAGATGTTTTAAAATTAAGCGTTATATTGTGCATATTATGGTGTAAAATATATATTTAATTAAAACATAATTCGCCAGCAGATTTACTCGAGACATCTAGCTGCCAAAAAGGTAACTGCACGCCGACCAGATTTTATTGAAAAGTTTCTTCTTCCGGCCGCTAGAATGCACTCGCTCTGTTAGGATTATATTGTTAGATATTTCACCACTAGATATCACGACTAGTCGACGTGGGGCTCCATTGATTACTATACCATTTGCATTCTATGCGGATCGAATTTGAAGAATGACAAGATGATACTACGATACATTTTTACTTTCTATTTTAAAGGGTTTGTAACAGCCTATTGTGCGTTATTTGAAAATGTTAATTGAAGTAAAGAACAAAACGATTTCACATAGTATCTGAACTCTATCGTTGGTGCTAGTTCAGGATATTAATTAATACTTCTATTTCAGCCAAATAGCAATCGAAAATATCCACATAGTTGGTATACACACGTCTCTGTAGGGTCATGGAAAGATTTGTTAATTCAATTAGGGTTGTGAAAGTCATACGCAGCCAGACGTGTAAAGACATGCCTCAACTCAAAGTTGGATGTTGCCCGCGTCAGGCCGATTATGTAATAATAATAATAATAATAATAATAATAATAATAATAATAATAATAATAATAATAATAATAATAATAATGTTATTGGTTTTACGTCCCTTTTAACTACTGTTGCTTTTAGAGACGCCGGGGTGCCAGAATTTTGTCCCGAAGGGGATCTTTAACGTGCCAGTAAATCTACTAACACGGCTCCCTCGCATTTGTGCACCCTCAAATGCCAGCTGACTGCGCCAGGATACGAACCTGAAACATACGGTCCAGCAAGCGAGAACGTTACCGCTGAGCCACGCCGCCAGTCCGGTCGATTATGTCTCCAGATCCATAACATTCTTTAGATACTTCTTATCTTTCTTTCTTTCTTAGGGGCGTGGTGGCTCAGCGGTCTAGCTGTATGCCTCTCACCAAGGCGGTCCGGGTTCGATTCCCGGTCAATGCATGTGAGATTTTCGAAGTGAAATGCCATGTCCTGTGGTTCGGATTCCACGTAAAAAGGAGGTCCCGTGGCTCATAATCACAAGATTCACGGTCACGTAAAACTACAATCTTCCTTCCTTTCTTTCTTTCTTTCTTTCTTTCTTCAATGATGGTAGCAGTTTTTATCTAGGTTGTGGCGTTTGGTAGAGGTAAATCGTTTCTAAGGTCTTCAACAAAGAATAGTTCTATTATACTCTTTGATAATAACAACGAGTTATAACTATACTCATACATTTAGGAGAAAGTAGGCTATATGTTCTTTACTGAACATCTTGTTTTTAATGATTAGTTTATATGCCTAGTATCACATCCACAAATGAAATCACTCGTGAGATACTGTTATTCAATGAAATGCAGGTTTAAACCCCTTAACACCCCTTTAGAACCTGAATATCCAAAAATCCTCCCTTAGTGTACGGTTTTGACATACAACGAACATATCCCCGAAATGCCATGTTTCCAACTTCAATATTTTTGGATGGGCGATGATGAGTGAGTGAATGAGTCAGAACATTTTCTTTCAATTTTTAGCATACTTTCGATTTTTGCAAAAAATGAAAGTAGACTTATGAGATCACTACAGGGCCAAACATTGTGTGTCTGTCTGTGTGTGTGTATGAGTGTGTGTGAGTCTGTGTGTGTGTGTGTGTGTGTGAGTGTGTGTACTCTGAATGTCTGTCCCCCCCCCTATCAATTCGAACACGGTGAAACCGAATTGAACGAAATTTGGTACAGAGGTAGCACTGGCAAAGGGCACCTCAGTGTCATGTTTTATATTGCCGCCATCTCTACCAAAACTTAATGGCGGCCACTCAAATGGTCAAAACGTAATAATGCATTACAACCAAACTAATAATCGGATCTTTACCAAATTTGGTAACAACGTTCCTTCATATGAGGCACGTCTTGTGCCCAAACTACGAGGTCATCAACCGTACCATTTAAGAATTATGAAAAAAATAGGCTTATGAGATCACCTTTTGTCTATGTGCGTGTGTGTGTGTGTCCCCTAATAACTTCTAAACGGCTAGAGCGATTACAATGAAACTCGGTAAGATCATAGCACTATTCTGGCAGACCCCGACCGTGCCCGTCAAATTTTATTGTGTCTCACCAATCCAACATGGCGGCCAAGCGAAGTTGAGACTTTTAAATAGACTTTTCTCGCGATTTAACTATCCAAACGTAATGAAACTTGGTACAGCAAATGTTTATACATATTGCAATGCACTGGAGTCTAATTTAGCTCAATTGTTTACATAACCTCAAAATGGCGGCTGTGCGAAATATTTCACTGACATTCTATATCTCCGAAACTATTATAGATATCACCCTGAAATTTTGTACGGTGATAAAGGGTACTGATACTGATACACGTTTATCCATGCATGTTTCATAAACATGTAGAGTACAAAACGAACATGGCGGCCAAAAGTTGAAATATTTTAATAGACTTTTCTCGTGATTTAACTCTCTGAGCGCAGTGAAATGTGGTACAGTGAATTATTTTACATATTGTATGCACTGATATCTAATTTAGTTCAACTGTTTACATTTGGTGGTAATGAACCTGAGAGAGACTAAGGAGAAGAAAGGGACTGAGAACCAGGAAAGACGTATAAGGATATGGAAACTGAAAGTAGGAGATAGAAGGGTCGAGTACCTCAAAATGGTAAAGGAAGGAATTCCAACAGAGGAAGAAAGAGGGGTGGAAGAGGAATGGGCTGGATTTAAGAAGACACTAGTAGGTGCAGCAGAAACAGTATGTGGGAGGACAAGTCGTAAGAAGAGGTGGAAGGAAACACATGGTGGAATGAGAAGGCAAAATATATAGTAAGGGAAAAGAATAGAGCCTTTAGGAGGTGGTATCAAAATAGGACGGTAGAGACAAGGGAAGAGTACCAGGAAAGAAAGAAGGAGACAAAGAGATTAGTGGCTGCGGAGAGAAGAAAGTGGATGGAAGAGTGAACAAAGGTGATGAAGGAGGATAGTGAAGATACAAAAAAGGTCCTGTATGGGATGGTAAAAAATAAGAGGCGGAAGGATCCTACGGATTATGTTAAAATGGTAAACAAAAGGGGGCAAGAGATAGAAAATAGGGAAAAACTTAAGAAAATTTGGAAATAATATTTTTAAGAACTTCTGAACCCAAATGGAAACCATGGCGAGGAGGAAGAAATCGGGGAAGAGGAAGATGGACTGAAAACAGAAAAGAAAGAAGTGGAAGATGCAGTGAGGAAGATGAAAGGAGGGAAGGCACCGGGTGTGGATGAGTTGAGTGTGGGTATAGTGAGAGCAGCTGGAGAGGTGGGGATACAATGGTTGTACCGAGTGATGAAGACAGCATGGAAGGAAAGGAAGACCCCAGATGACTGGAAAAAGGGAATAATTGTCCCGATCATCAAGAAAGGTAGTAGAACAGAATGCAGAAACTATTGGGGAATAACACTGATGAGTCATTGTGCAAAGATGTTTGAGAAAGTTTTGGAAAGGATAATTAGGACAAGGATAAAAGAAGGGATGAGGCAAGAACAACATGGCTTCATAGCAGGAAGGTCCACAGTGGATTTGATTTTTGAGGTAAGGCAGTTACAAGAACAGCACTATGAGTATGGAACAGATCTACTGATAGCCTTCCTGGACATTGAGAAAGCATATGACAGTGTATGCAGAAACAACGTATGGAAGTCCCTGGAGGATAGAGGAGTAGAAAAATGGACTATGAGGATAAAGGAGATGTACAAGGGAAGCGTGAGCTGTGTGAAAGTGGGAGGAGAGAGATCGGACTGGTTGGAACAGAGAAACGGCCTGAAACAAGGAAGTGCACTGTCACCGTTACTTTTCATTGTGGTGATGGATGACATAATGACCCGAGTGGCACAAGTAATTGGGGAAGGAAAGATGAAAGCAATGGTGTTTGCAGATGATTTGATGATTTGGGGAAACAAGGAGGAGTAGGAGGTACAGGAACAGTTGGACGTGTGGGAAGGAATAATACAAGGATATGGGATGAAATTTAGCATAAATAAGAGTGAGATGGTGATCACAACAAGGAAGAAGGAAAGAACCACAACGGGAATAGCAATTGCTGGGGAACAGCCGAAGAAAGTGGAGTGTTTCAAGTATCTGGGAAGCCTGATACAAGATAATGGAAGAAGCGATAGAGAAATAAATGAGCGGGGGAGACAGGCAGAAGCATTCCGGAGGAGTTTGAGAAGCACGTTATGGAGCAAGGATGTCCCTCAGAACAGCAAAAAGATCATATATCGGACGTACTATGTCCCTATCCTGACGTATGCCTCGGAGACCTGGGTTATAAAAGGAAGGGACAAGAGAAAAATACAGGCCAGTGAGATGAGGTTCTTGAGAAGCAGTATTGGAGCTAAAGATGGACACAATAAGAAATGAGAGGACTAGAGAATTAATGAAGGAGGAACCATTACAGGATGGTATAGAGAAATCTAGACTTAAATGGTATGGACATGTAAAACGAATGGAGGAGAAGAGGATACCCAGGAGGATACACGAGACGAAGTGGGAAGGAAAGAGACCGAGAGGAAGACCAAGAGACAGGTGGCTGAAGGGGGTGGAAGAAAGCGTGAAGAAGAGAGGAGAAGACTGGACAAGGGTGGAGGCTGAGAGATAATAGGAAGACAGAAGACGTTGGAGAGGCTTGTGTTCCAAACAGACCCGGCCAGTGGCTGGAAACTGTGCAAGATGATGATGATGATGATGTTTACATAACCTCAAGATGGCGGCTTTGCGAAATTTTAAAATTAAGTTTTTATTTCTTGTGTCGTAATCATGCGATCGAAGTGAAAGTTTGAATAATGAACCTAGGCAATGGTACATAACTCTATGGCCTATACATATAACAATCCAAAATGGTAAGCATCCGAAATATTTAGACGGTTCTCAATATCTATGAATCTTTTACAGCAATCAAACTGAAGTTTTTTATGTTCATAGAGGCTATGAACTAGGGCTGTTACTTTTAATCGATTAATTTCAGATTTCGATTAATCGATTAATCGAAACCGAATAATCGATTAGTTATCGTAAATAACGATTAATCGATTAACCAATTAGTCGATTAATCGGTTTTCAGAAAAATCGATTAATCGGTTATTCGAATAATCGATTAATCGATTAATCGGTTTTTGATTTGTTTTGCCGATTAATCAATGTATTTCGCATTTTTTAGCCTATTTTCAATTTTGAAAAAATAGGCTTATGAGATCACCTTTTGTCCGTGTGTGTGTGCGTGTGTGTGTGTGTGTGTGTGAGAGGTGTGTGTGTGTCCCTAATAAATTCTAAACGGCTGGAGCGATTTCAATGAAACTCGGTAAGTTCATAGCACTATTCAGGGCGACCCCGACCGTGCCCTTCAAATTTTGTTACGTCTCACCAATTCAACATGGCGGCTGTGCGAAATATTTCACCAGCATTCAATATCTCCGAAACTATTCCCGATATCACCCTGGAATTTTTTGCGGTGATAAAGGGAACTACTAAAAGTTCACCTATGTGACCTTTGAAATACTGGTAACTACCAAACCAACATGGCGGCCAAGCGAATTTGCGACTTTTAAATAGACTTTTATCGCGATTTAACCAACCAAACGCAATAAAACTTGGTACAGTATATGTTTATACACATTGTAATGCACCGGCATCTAACTTCGTTCAATTGTTTACAAAACCACAAGATGGCGGATGTGTGAAATATTTCATCGGCATTCTATATCTCTGAAACTATTAGCGGTATCACCCTGAAATTTTGTACGGAGATAAAGGCCACTTTTGGAAGTTCATCTATAAGACTTTCAAAAGCCGGTTAACTACAAAACGAACATGGCGGCCAAGCGAATTTGAAAATTTTAAATAGACCTTTCTCGCGATTTAATGTTCCAAACGCAATGAAATCTGGTACAAGAAATGTTTATACACATTGTAATGCACTGGTATCTAATTTAGTTCAATTGTTTACATAACCTCAAGATGGCGGCTGTGCGAATTTTAAAATTGAGTTTTTATTTCTTGTGTCGTAATCATGCGATCGAAGTGAAAGTTTGAAAAATGAACCTACGCAATGATTTTCCTTTAATGGTACATTACTCTATGGCCTATACATTTAACAATCCAACAAGGCGACCATCCGAAATATTAAGACGGCTCTGAATATCTACGAATCTATTATAGCAATCAAACTGTTTTTTTTAATAGTCATAGGGGCTATGAACTTAAGTTCACCTATAGGACTTTAAATAACCTGGTGATCACAAATCCAACATGGCGGCGACGCGAAGTATAAATATTCACATATACGTTTTTCGCAATTTTACCATCCGAGTGCAGTGAAACTTAGTACAGTAAATCCTGATACGAATGTTAATCCACTGGCATCTAATTTATTTCAATTGTTTCCATAACCACAAGATGGCAGCTGTGCGAAATTTTAAAATCTCGTTTTTACTTCTTGTGTCCTAATCATGCGATTGAAGTTTGAATGCTACACGTACACAATAATCTTCATGTAACAGTACATAACTCTAGGATATACATACATAAAATCCAACATGGCGACCATCCGCAATATTTAGTCGGTTCTCAACATCTACGAATCTATTACAGCAATCAAACTGAAATTTTGTATGTTCATAGTGGCAGTTAACATTAGTAGGATATATGAAAATAGGCTGTATAGTTCTTCACGGAACTACTTGTTAACTACGCTCTCACAGAATCAACCAACTATGACACAACTTGGTTTCTTAATGCAATCACTCGACATGGTTAGCCGGGGCAGTCCCATGATGGATGATGTCTTTGATTCTTTTAGGGGCTTTGCAACATCGTGGTCACGTATCCCCGCGTACTGGGGTGTGTTTAAGACTTGTCTGATAGCATGTGTCACTGCGATGTCTGTACCAGTGTGTGTATTTGTAATTCAGGTAGAATATGGGTAGAAACCGACCGTGGCCTTGAATTAGGGACCATCCCGGCATTTGCCTGGAGTAGAAATGAGAAACCATGGAAAATCATTTCCAGGATGACTGAGGTAAGAATCAAACCCTCCTCTTATCAGTTTTGCCTCACGAGGCTGAGTGTACTCGTTCCAGCCCTAACACCAGAATTAAATTTCTTGGCAGAGCCGGGAATCGAAACCAAACCTCTGTGGTGGCAGCTAAGAATGCAAGCCACTGCTCAACGCCCGCTTTGAGGTTTCATTTAACTTCACTCCAAGGATTACCGTGTTGGAAGCCCTTTTTCAGGCTTCCCTTAGAAATCAAAATTTGTTCGTTAATCCTGAAAAAATACAACATGATGTTAATAAATACACTTGGATAACTAGATTCGATCGTCAAGTGATCATCATCAGATCATTTACACGTAGGCTATTAAGGGGAGATTATATTGAAATTTCATGAATTTCGAGGAAAATATCGAATTTGGGTTTATAGCACTATAAAATACCCGGATATGTCCTCTATCAAAAAATGTTTTTATTTTTTTAAATACCGCCATTTTAAAAGTCTTCAGCACCATTTTTAAATAGTGCTGCGGTGGCATTTAATTGCTCCATGCGCTACTCGACACGTCTCGTCCAGTTGCTGCTAAGAAATTATGTGTTTATGAAGTCTTTCTTACTGGGATTTCAAATGCTATTGAAGAATAGACTTGTAGAGGTGATATTTTGCAACTCAATGCTCAGTTGTTATACTACGTGATCTATTATTAGTGTAGTAAATACTAATAACCATGGTTTCACTCCTTGCGCTGAAATTTATTTCATAATATTACTTCAATTTTCATTATAGTGCTACTGGTAGTAATAGCTTAGTATTGTTTGTGCTGTGAGTGAGCTCATCATGGGGTGTGTTAGAACACTTGAAGTCTTACAGTCCATCAGAGCGAAGCCAGCACCAACCGTTGCTGTGAAAATCAGTACCCAGCGAGACCATAAGCACATAAAACAAAGTAGGAAAAGGTGCTCAGGTGACAGCAAGGGGCTAAGAAAAAAAAAGAAGTTGGTGAAAATATCACTGGAGGAGAAAAGAAAGCAGTCTGAAGGGCATACCTGTAGTGCTGGGCAGTTCTTAAGTGTGTGAAGTTGCATAGATTTTTATTTTGCATTTTATGGCTTAACAAAATTTTAATGTTTTCTTTCATTAAAAAAGTCCCTTGACATGCAGTTTTTGCCTGATACAAGTACAATTTTACACAGCAGTAGCTAGATAGTCGGTGCACAAATATTAGTATGCAATTTGTTGTGAAAATAGAATTCAAAATTATTTTTTAGCTACCAAATTCTGTTAGCCATCATATTTTAAAAAAATTTCAACATTACATTTTAAAAAAAATCTACTTGCTAATATGTTTGTCAAACAACAAACTGTGACACTAACATTTGTTAGCATAGGTATTAAGAAGGTTTGTGGAAAATTTGGTACCAATTGGAAAAATATTGTGATGCAAGGGACTTTTTTTTAAAGATGGTGGTAAAATGGCATTTAAAAAACTCCTACTCAGAAATATTTATAGGTACAATATTCAAACTTGGTAACATTACTTTACTTGAAAAGGGCTATCACAGAAAAAAATGGTAAAAATTCAATGAAAAATATAGAAGTTAGAAATTTCAGTATAATGGAGAAGTATGGAATGCTAATTACAATATATACACTTATTTATTTGCAGTAGCAATTAAACAACCAAACTAAAGATATGTGCTTTTTGTTGAGATACTGATAGTTATTAAATGGTGCACTTCGCAGTTTGAGCGATGTGTGGTCCGTTTTTGTGCACAGCGTAAGGACGATTATGCTGTCACAATAACCTGACCATTTAATAACAATCACATAATGGCACTAAGCAAGCAAACTTGAAGATCAATCACAACTATCAGTATCTCAACAAAAAATAACATATCTTTACTATTTGTGCTAGATTAATTACCACTGCAACTAAAAAAGTGTATGTATTATAAATATCATAACCCATACTTGTCGACACAGATTAATTGCCGAAGTGTATAGATCTGATGATCGCTTGACGATCGAAACTGGTCATCTAATTGTATTTATTAATCTCATGTAAAAAGTCTTTGACCGTCCGAAAAACATTAAATTTCGACTCCAAAGATACAAAGGTGACGTCTTACGAACGAAGGTATGTCTAAAGTCAACACTTAGGCAAGTTCGATAAAAACTCAATAATCTCATGGTAAGGCAGTTATAAAAAGCACGGTAAAAATAGGAAATCTTGTAGATGTAGCCTAAATATTGCAATCATTGCAAAAGACGAACTGGACGTCTATCTTGGGAATTCACCGCCTGACTTGCATACTCACCCTTTTTCACAGGTGGAAAATGAATAAACAATATATCATAAGGCCCGCTAAACTAGCGACAAAATACTTGATATTCCCCGCTGGAAACATTGTGACTGCAAAGCGGAGCTGCCTCGTCCCAGAAAATGAGTACTTGCTAGTATTTTTGCACCAAAACAGACGGTCTATTGAAATATATTGTCACATTTATTTTTAAATAATGCATCTTGTTTGTGAACCGTTGACGCCATTGTTTCAGTGTTGCCTATACAAGAACTGTCATTTGTAACTCTTCAGTCGGTCAACATGAATTTGTCCATTTACTGTGCGGGGTGCAATGTATATAAAATATGAGTAATAAGTAAATGAACTCCTTGAAAAATTACACGTATTAGTTATGATCACAATGAGCCCGGCGGGAGTAGGCAGGCTAAAGCGTATCAACTGTACGACCAAGGCTCCGCTGAGATATGTAAACTTATGCATAATAGAATTCACGTGCATGCTCTAATTTTATTTTATTTATTATATTGTGTTATTCTTATTTGTATGCACGATCATAATACTCATAAATAATTCACAAACCCTTATTAAACAAACTAAACTTATACAATGCTCAAAAAAGGTTTCGCATATTGTGATTCAGTAACTTGTTTATTTTGCTATGTGTATGTTATCATATTATACACAATATGGGGTACATACTAAGAAAAATCACACACAATCTGCTTTGCAAAAGAGACAGAAACACACGACGAATAACAAAAGTGATAATGTGGGACTGAGCACTCAACCGTCCTATTCATGTTGGGGCATATCAATACCATGTATGGCCACCACGAGCTCTAATCCATTCTTGCAGATGACGAGGCATACTGAGCACCAACGAATACAACGTGGTTTGGGGCAGATTCCCCTACTTTTGGAAAGCAGCTTCAATCAGTTGCTCTTTGTTTGTTGGAGGATTGGGACGGTGCGAAATTGCCCTCTTGGGCTCTTTCCAGGCATGTTCATTACAGTTCATGTCCGCAGAATAGGTAGGCCACTCCATTCTATGTATGACATGCATATGAAGGAACTGATTGATCACCCTAGCTCGATGGGCACGAGCATTATAGTTCACTAGTGTAAAGCCTTCACCCATTGTGGTAGCAAATCCTGTAACGATGTTGTCTGTATACACCAGGCCAATCATGTTACCGTGGATAGGAATTAGAGGCGTACGTCAACCGAACATGATTCCACCCCAAAACTTGACTGAACCTCATTGCTGTTGGTGGCTTTCCTGGTTGAAGGGCTCGTGAAATCTCTTACCCACTCGGAGCATTCGAGTGTGGCGACGTAATGGTGATAGTGATTGTAATAGCGATCATAACTAACACATGTAATGTTCCTAGGAGTGTTATTTACTTATGATTCATATAGTTTATACATTGGACTCCGCCCAGTCTTTGGGCAAATACAAGTTGACCGCCTGAAGAGTTACATCCTACAGGTCTTTCTGGAAATTAGGCTAAACCAGAATAAAACAAAAATAGTCCTGTCCTAAATTGTAAACAGCCTTTCCAACAAAAATTGAACAAAATTCAAAAGCATTGCTGAAAACTCCTCGTTTTCTTTTCCTGAAACCCTTCCCAATGTGATTGATGTTTATTCTTCCACGGTCACTGACTGTTATTGTTAACATAAACAAGGAAGGACACGTCTCTTTACGCAAAATTTAACTTTTATAGATGTCTATACATCATTCCGAAAATAAGCGTAACTCAACTTAAGCGATGACTTCTCATTTAAACCATTTTCAAAACTTATTTTCTTATCTCGTGTCTACTATCAGTTAATCGATTTTTCGGTTAATCGGTTAATCGATTAATCGGTTTTAAGGAGCTTCGATTAATCGATTAATCGTTTCCGATTAATTTCAAATTAATCGATTAATCGATTATTAATCGATTAATTGAAAACCTATTATCACCAGCTCTACTATGAACATATGTTCACCTATAGGACTTTCAGTAACCTGGTGAGCACAAATCCAACATGGCGGCGACGGGAAGTATAAATATTTAAATGGACGTTTCTCGCGAATTAACTATCTGAGTGCAGTGAAACGTTGCACGTTAAATGCCTATACACATGTTAATCCACTGGCATCTAATTTATATCAATTGTTTGCATAATTACAAGATAGCAGCTGTGCGAAATATTAAAATCTCGTTGTTACTTCTTGTGTTCTAATCATGCGATTGAAGTTTTAATACCACACGTACACAATAATATTAATTTAATAGTACAAAAATAAAAATCCAACCTGGCGACCATCTGGAATATTTAAACGGTTCTCAATATCTACGAATCTATCACAACCTTCAATCTGAAATTTTGTGTGTTGATAGAGGCAATTAATATGAGTAGGATATATGAAAATAGGCTGTATGGTTCTTCACGGAACTACTTGTTATATATTAGAAGGATTATCAACAACCCAAAGGTTAACGTAATACTAGCAAAAGAATAAAATATATGAATTAAAATAATATCTACGTATCAATAACCTCGTTCGCTCACTTGTATCAAACAATACGGCTTGCATTTACATCAGCTCTCTTTGAGTCCCAACCAGCTTTACACACAACTCAAATGTTCATCACTGGCCGTTTTTGTCGACCTGGCCGTCCCTCAGTGCAATTATCTTGTTGTAGAAACTGATTTGACTCGATCACGATTAGTGCCGTTACCAACCGTATTTCGTCTAGCACCGGGCTACAGGTGCCTTAGATATGCTCCGTTTACCCCGTAAATATTGTGGTTTCTCTCTCTCTCTCTCTTAACATTATCTCCTCCTTTATAACAAAAGAGAAACTGTTCCGCCTGGACAAAACATTTATTTAAAACAAGTTATAAACTTGTTATTATATGGTACATCTTTAATTATGCTGGATTTTACATCTTAATTTATGGCTGAAGAAGGGACCAGTACTAAAGGCCCCGAAACATGTACCGTATAATAACAAGTTTATAACTTGTTTTAAATACATGTATTTACTAGGCGGAACAGTTTCTGTCAATCTGTCAATACGGAAAATGAACTTCTTTCAGTGCACAATTTATCTCCTCCTTACATTCACACACACAAAGTTCAATTTGCCTCCAACAACGTCTTATTGATGCGTTGTTATACTTCGTCACTGCACGTGCAAAATCCGCTGTGTGAAAATGTTGCACTCCTCCATTCCTTACCTTAAAACAGATCATCCCCCTCCCCCCCCCCCCCCCGCATCTCCATGTGGATAGATGGCCCTACATAACAATCTACTAATGACCATTTTTCAAATTTCACAGTCATCATATCAATATAGGTTATCAGACAAGTTCAATACACACCTAACTACACGGGTCAGATGACCGAGATTTCCCAAGTCCCTAAAAAGAATTAACGATAACAACTGCAGAGAAAGATAACCCAAAGTACATTTTTCGGTTTGGAAGAACATGCACATAAGACTGGAAGGCGTGTCTCCGTGGTCCGTGCGTGCACACACATTAGTACAGCCATCACAATAACACACCCCAATATACACGGGGCTATATCACATAGAATTCGTAGCCCCTTAAAATACAACAACAACATGGATATGTTTAGGACTGGCTGGAAGCCTACCTGTGATTTGCGTGGACAAAAGATGGGGTTTATTATGGCGACAAGAGTGTTCGTCATCAAGGCCTAAGTTATGTAGGCCTATTCTTGTTCAGTAGGGGCTTAGATCGCACTCGTTGAAGCGTGTTGCATTGACAAAGTTCCAACAAATATAGGGAATGTCTGGTTGGTTGGTTCCTCAGTTTAGGGGCTGCGACAACGCAGTCATGTAGCCCCGTGTACTTTGTTAATTGTGATGGCTGTATTAGTGTGTGTTATCTGTAATTCAGGTAAGGACTGCAGACGATTAATTACAAGTAGTTCCTACTTTTGCTACTAAAATGCTACCGTCAACGACACCTAGCCGCGAACTTGGCTACTAGATGCCACCGCAACCGGCACCTAGTGGCGAACGTTGAAACTAAGTAGAGTGTTAATCAAATCTAACCTAAAAAATTAGCTTCACACAATTGTAGCTAGTGGAGGGTTATTTTACATGTCATATATCTATGACATGGGCCCACCGGCTTTACTTCCCCTCCGAAGGAAGGCATACCGAGGAATTTTTTAACGCTCTTAAGATATCCGACGACTTCGGCCAGGTTTGAACCCGCGATCTTGGGCATAGAAGCCGCCACATGGGATGACTCATTAGTCATAAGTAATGCCGTTCCTTAAAAGAAATATTTGGAATGTTTTCTGACAAGAAATTAAACTATTCTTCAACGTAGAATGGTTGGTTCCTTAGTTTAGGGGCTGCGACAACGCGGTCATGTAGCCCCGTGTACTTTAGGTGTATGTAGAATCTGTCTGATAACTGGTGTTAATTGTGATGACTGTATTAGTGTGTGTTATCTATTTCTGAATCCAAGTAAGGACTGCAGACGATAATTTCAAGTAGTTCCTACTTTCCCTACCAAACGCTACCGTCCACGACACCTTGCTGTGAACTTCGCTACTACTAGATGCCATCGCAAGCAGTACCCGGTGACGAACGTTTTAACTTAAGAGCATAAATCAAACTTAACCTACACATTTTGGCTTCACACAAATGTAGTTAGTGGAAGGTTGTTTTTCATGCCATAAATCTATGACGTGGGACCGGCAGCTTTACTTCCCCTCCAAAGGAAGGCATACTGAGGGATTTTTGACGCTCTTAAAAATCCGATGACTTCGGCTAGGTTTAAACCGGCGACCTTGGGCATAGAAGCTCAGCACGCTATCAACTACGCCACCGAAGCCGCCCGTCAATGTAGAGACCATCAGATTCTGTGGTTTTGAGCCACCTTTCAGCGAGGTTTCTTATCCCGCGACGGTACCAGTCTCTGGGTTTTGATGCGGAGAATTTGGCGAGACCCACTTCCACAGCTTCAAGGTTTTCGAAATTTCATCCACGCAAGAAATGTGCCATGGATCGAAAAATATTGTATCCTGAAGGCGCAAGACCATGGCTGTATGCTGCATGTGGTAGCAGCTCAACTCCTCCCAATTCCTGATTTTTGCCATGGTTTATCGTGCAGTATGAGGTCTCGCATTGTCCTGCTGCAAGATAACTCTATTTCGGTTAACTAATGCTGGATATCTCAGTCTCAATATTTCATGAACTCGTTCCAGTTGTTGAGGATAGAGATCCGCATTGACTGCACACCCTTTTGGAACAAACTCCAAGTGAATCACTCTTCAAAATTCCTCCAAACACACAACATCACTTTGGGGCCGAAACGATCCTGTTTAACGATGACGGAGACTGAGCCACTGCTTCGAGGCGTCAGCGTTGCGGTTATAAACCCAATTTCATCACATTTGACAATTCTCCTGATTCTCCATGGAGTTACCGATAAGTTGATAAGCTGACCGCAGATATCGACTGTACGTTGAGCCAGTTGAAGAGTCATTTCATGAGGTACAGATCTACAACTTCTGTTTGATTTTCCAACTTTCTAAATCTGGTGATGTATGGTATCTTTTGATGATACATTGCAATATGCGCATTTCTAATCATGGCCTCTTGTAAATAGAATTGGCAAACCAAAGAAAACCAATCGTATCTTATAAAACACTAAACTTAAAAAGAGGTTGGTTGATTCCTCAGTTTAGGGGCTGCAACAACGCGCTCATTTAATCCCGTTTACTTTGGGCATGTCTGATAACCGGTGTTAATTGTAATGGCTGTATTAGTGTGTGTTATCTGTAATTCAGGTAACGACTGCAGACATTCAATTTTCGAGTAGTTCCTACTGTTGCAACCAAATACTACCGTCAACGACAACTAGTTATGAACTTGGTTACTAGATGCCACCACAGTCGGCTCCTGGCGACGAATGTTGTAATTTTAGTCAAATCTAACCTATAACTTAGCTTCACACAAGTGTAATTAGTGGAAGGTTCTTTTACATACCATAAATCTATGAATGGACCCGCCAGCTTTACTTCCCCTCCGAAGGAAGGCATAATGAGGGATTTTTAACGCTCTTAAAAATCCGACGACTTCGGCCGGGTTTGAACCCGCGACCTTGGGCATAGAAGCTCTGCATGCTACCAACTACGCCACCGAAGCCACCTGAAACTTAAAAAGAACAACAATACTAATATGAGACATCCTAATAATTACCATGACAACAAGTGCACGCAGACTTGGCCCCAGCTGTAGAAGCGAACAATAACATAACCACGATTCGATTTTGTCAGTGTAGCGGAAGAACGTTACAAGTTTGATGATTTTAACATGTATACAATCATGCCATTGCAAGAAGGACTCAATGATCAAACTTCCTCTTAAACAAAAAAACAGAGGTAGATATTTTTAAATATTTTGAATTCCCAAATGAGCTTTCTGCTGATGCTATTCCTCAAGTGATTTATTTTGAGAATGGGAATTTCGATGCAAACGATTAATCCTTTAAAATAATCGAAATAGAAATTTGCACTTTCTACCTACCCTCCCTTTTACACTTTTGGGAAATGTTATCATAAACCTTCACCCGAGCTGGCAGCGCATAATTGAGTGTTGAAATAACAGGTAGGGGTAGGCTAGGCTGTCTGTTGTTTGATATGTGAAGCTTACAGTCATTAAACCCACATTTATCTGCATTAACGTAAGTAATGCTGGCACTCCATTATCTCTCTGCTTTGAAAATTAAATAAATCAATTTTGATTTTACACTCCATTACATAAACGAAATGAAATTACGCGATGGAAGGTGAAGATATGATATTCGAAGCGTTTCAGCACAACAGGGGAAGTCAAATAAATAACATACATTAACGCTGCTGCGTGGATACGTGTGCAAGAGTGGCGTGACTCATATCTCAGTGCACGCTTGGATACTTTCACCCTTTTGAGGTTATGACAGTTCACCAAGTATACTGTTGTTGTTTATTCATTTAGGGGCTTTGCGACATCGTAGTCATATACCGTATGCACCTGGGTGTGTGAGTTAATCTGTCTGATAACCTGTGTTATTGTTATGTCTGTTATTATTATTATTTATCCTATGGATATATTACAACAATGTAAACAAATTACTTAATTAATTAATTTATCGTATGACTTTTAGTGTCGGGAGTGTCCGAGGACATGTTCGGCTCGCCAGAGGCTGTAGCTGCTTCAAGCAGACAACCATAGGGTGAGCTACAAGTTCCGTTCAATTTCAAATAGTTACAACTTTCGCTATCAGATGTCAATGATACCTAGTGGTGAACGTTGGAACTTTGATAGAGCGTTACAACGAAATCTAACCTAGAAATTTAACTTCACACAACCTTAGTCTGTGGAAGTATCTTTTACATGTCATAAATCTATGACATGGGACCTCCCGTTTAACTTCCCCTCCGTAAGAAGGCATACTGAAGGATTTTAACACTCTTAAAAGATCCGACGACTTCGGCCCTGTTTGAACCCGCTATCGTGGGCACAGCAGTTCAGCAGACTACCTACTACGCCACCGAAATAAAGTATATAAGGAATATACAAGAGTTCTGATCTTAAAGAGTAATGCCAAGTGACTCTATCCATTCCAATGCTGTTGGAGAGGCATTGATGACATCCTTCCAGTCACCACTGAAAGGTCTCTTGGGACATTCCTCTACAATGTGATCTATGATCTGCTCTGAAGCTTCACAATCACACAATGGAGAGTCCAAGTGTCCCCATTTGTGCATGAAGTACTTGGTTCTTCCGTGTCCACACTGGATTCTGTTTAGTTGACACCAGGTTCGTCTAGGCAGTTGCAACCCTGATATACAGAGAGTCCAGTTTGTGTGTATCGGAGACCCTCGCTAGCCCACTCGCCCGCGGCGCGAGTCTGTCTCCCGCCAGGCACTTTGCCATTTTGCGGCACCGTGCGGTACTGAGTCATTGAGTATAGGAATTTGTACTTAAATTTGTACTTCAATGTGATCCTTGACCAATTTCTTTTACGAACTGACTTACGGAGAGCGATTGTCAACTTATTTTCAACAAGATTCTGCCACTGCTCACAATGACGAAGCATCCATGACAGAATTGCGTCGCATTTTTGGTACTAGGATAATAAGTCGGAACGTGTGTCCCCCGCGAAGCCCAGACTTATCACCATGTGACTTTTATTTGTGGGGGACGCTTAAAAATAAAGTGTATGCGAGAAACCCTCACACTATAAATGAGCTTAAAGACTATATTACAGCTGAAATACAGCCAATCGGTGCTGAGGAACTTCAGAGAGTAAATGCCAGTTTCATAAAAAGGTGCCAGCGATGTTTAGCAGTGAATGGCGAACATTTTCAGCACCAGCTGTGAACTAGGTAAGTACAAATTCCTATACTCAATGACTAAGTGCCGCATCTTGCGCCGCATAACGGCAAAGTGCGTGGCGGGAGACAGGCTCGCGCCGCGGGCGAGCGGGCTAGCGAGGGTCTCCGATACATACAAACTGGACTCAATGTATGTGTGGGGTCTTCGAGGTCGTTATGATGTATACTGACGTTGCTTTTCCATGTTTGCTTCCACACATCTTCTAACCTTGAAACGTCTTTACAGGCCCTCACTCTTGGGGTGTACAAGTGTAAATGTTTCCTTAGTGCACGTTGAGCGTACAAATGTAATGTTTACTCTGACTAAGATATGTTGTATTAATGGGCGCCAAGACCTCAACGCTATGTTGAAATCTAAATTTATATTTTAACAACACCTAGCTCTGGTAGAACACCTTCAAGAAGCTTTACACTCAGATCGTGGTATGATTTGATCATTAATCCAACTAAAAATTGTATCAGGAGAAGGAATTTGGTCTATATCTAATGCTACCTACTGAAAGCAAAGATTGCATGGTTATAAGAAATGAATTTATTATATAAAACAAGTATGGCAAAATTAATAATAATAATAATATAATTTAAATTTAAATTGTAGCGTTGCGATTTGAATCTTACCGCTAGAGAATTACGTGAAAACGGAGTCGGATGAATTACTGATTTTACTATTATTCCCAAGCTATGAAGTTACTGAAATACTGAATATGAAACAAAGAGACGAGAGATTATGTAGTTCTGAGTCATTCGCGCTTACCATCGGAAATTGCCGTTGCATTTCCCTCGTACTTGATGTTGAAGAGAGCTTCCCACAGCCTTCTGGACGTCGTCATCTTCTTCGCCAGTTGAAGAGATACTTGTAGATATGATAATTTATGGTCCGATCACATCGGAACCAACCACACGTGCAACCACAACGGTCAAGTTTTACAAAGATAGTCGCCCTGCCTCCTCGGCGCGCAAACCATATATGCACTCGTCGCATCCCCTCTCTGGTGCCGTCTTCTTCACGCCCGCTCTCCTCTGATTGGCTGAGCCACCACGCGATCTTCCCCACCTCCGGGTCAATACACTCGGCGCGACGAAGATGTCCATTACCGGTTCAGGCCATTTCGCCTTTTCTTGATGCAGCAACCCCGCTTGCCTCATGCTTCTCGACAAGAATAAGCCTGTAGCCGAATTCCCAGTGACTCATCTCTCTCAACAAACTCTAACTGACAAAAATCCGAAAAATTCCGTAATCATATAATTTTCCGCGATAATGTTGTTCGTAATAATTCGCTTGATAGTGTTTTCTATAACATCGAAAACCTATCTGTATACTTACAATTTTGTAAAAAAAAAAACGCTCCAAAAATACCTTAATAATAATAATAAGTTACATGAAAACATCTTTTGGCTGAACAATTTGCCGCGTAAATAAATATTGAATGGCTTCCTACTGACTTATGTCAGTGGCGTAAAATACCCTCGAAAAACACGTTACATCCTGAGTGGTTGCATCTCATGTCTGTTTTGTGATGTCTACATATTTATTGAACTAAACACAATGTGTACATAGTTATTCTATAGAAAACGTCATTTACATCAGACCTTTCCGTAATGTGAGATTGGCCGAGTTCTTTGGGCACATTCGAACAGATGATACTGTGGGCAGGCTGGTGGCAGAGTTTGCAGACACATTCATTGTCGGCGTTGTGGAAACCTTTCCTGCGGCAGATTCGATGGTGGAATGCATGTATTGCCCCTCTTGTGTAAAGGTGGCCGAGTTCGTAATCGGCTGTTTTCCATTCTTCCTCTTTCAAGGCTGGGGTTCGGTAGAATGCCGGGTCGATTTCTGCTGCTTTCTGTACTCGTTCTTCCAAGAACTTGTCGCATGCTTCGGTTGAGGTCAAGCTGTATGTTAACATCATGTCTTCTATAAATGTCGTTGCTTCCGCCAGTTGATATACTAGTCGGGTTGGAGCGTACTTCGTACACCAAGCGTCATTGACAAGCTAATTTTCAGGAGAGGTGGCAACAGTGGTGTAGTTCATTGCCTTTTATTGATGTCGCAGTCGCAAATGTTATTATGTATATGATAGGGACTGGCGCTGTCAGGCTCTCCAAGGACCACGAGTCCATTCAAGTTGAGCACCACGAATATGGGCTGTGTCTGTGTATGCGTCAAACTATCACAAACCTTCCTGGAAATGTTATCTCTATAAATAAATAATCTTTATGTCTGAACATTTGGAATGTTTGGCTAAAACTTTTGTATTTATCCCGGCATTTCACTTCGAAAATCTCATATGCATTGACCGGGAGTCGAACCTAAATATACAGTTTCTCAGTTTAATTTTTGTCTGTCTGTTTGTTGTGGGGTTGGCGGCGGAATTACTGGAGCGAATGGGATGAAAATTGGTATTTAATTAAACGGTACCTCTAAAATAAAACTAGACCACCTCATGGTGTAGTGGTTGGAGGTCTAGGTTCGAATCCCGGCTCTGCTGAGAAATTCAATTCTAGTTTGATCGTTGGAATAGGACTACACTGAGCCTCGTGTGGCAAAACTGAGAAGAGGTGTGTTGGACATCCATCTCATTAATAAAAGTAGGCTTTTCAGTAGGTCAACACAAATTGTGCCCAATTACATTAGGCGGGAAAGCAAGTATTTATACACGCTTACCACCCTACCAGCGAATTGTTACCGGTGGCGGAAATCGGAACTAATGCGCTCCGCCCAGCCACACGCCTGCGATACACGTGCAGTCGTCCCCAGCGAAACCTCATCGCGTGTCATTTGTTTGCATGATTCGTGCTGGGTCGTGTGCTGTACGGTGTGTTCTCATAGTTATGACTGTACATGCGTTCCCCCTCTTGCTCAGCAACTGCTCTCTGCAGCCATAACGAGGCGAGCTGACGTAATGTATACACAACAGACCAGCTCCACGTCTAGCGGTAACAATTCCCTGGGAGGGTAGTACATGAAAGATATTACACAGGACATTTAACACAACGTTAAATGCTTTTATGTAAAAAATATGGAGTGTTGACCGACTAGAAAGCTTTCTATTATTGGCAACACAAAAAAATGGTTTCTATCACTTACATTTCCATCTCAGCCATCCTGAAAGTGGTTTACCGTGGTTTCCCCACTTATACTCCAAGCTAATGCCGGGATAGTTCCTGACTTAAGGCCACGGCTGCCTCCTTCCCAATCCTCACCTGAATTACAAACACACACACACACACTACTACAGACACCGCAACAACACAGGTTAGTTAGTTAGTTATTGTTGTTTTAAGGGGCGTAACTACCAGGTCATCTGCCCCTAATACAACACTGGTTATCAGCCAAATTATATACTCACCCAAGTACACGGGGATGAATGACACGATGCTTAAGCCCCTAAAATGAAGCAACGATAACATAAGACAAAACTATGCAACAGATTATTTAAGTAATACAAAGGTGTGTTAAGTCTCAGTCCTCTCGTTAGTAGCTGTCTGACAGTGAGACAGCGCCCTTGTCACGGAGACCAAGATTAAAGACCGAGGGGACACGACGTGCTGACCACGCGTCACCCCACGGTCTATAGGCCGAATGGCTGGGCAGTGGTCACTTGGTAGGCAAAGGCTCTTCGCGGGCTGTGGTGCCACGGGGTTTGTAAGACTAACGAAATAAAAAATTCTTATAAAACGTCTGACACATTTCAGATCTGATGATGCTCACATGACGGACGAAATATGTCATCCAATTAATTCCTCCCCCCTCCCATTTGTTCGAGAAGTGTGTTAATAATTGGTTAATAATGATTCATATAATATTTCAGGATTGAAGTGTTAAAATTATTGTTAATCCCCGCCCACTCTATCTGTCTATTGTCAACACGCTGAACTGTGACGGGGAGCGGGGGTTTTGGCTGTACGCATGCACAGCCCGTCTATTCCTGACCTAAATACTGTATATCGTCAGCCAGTTCCTACTACCTCCAGCATGGTACTTGATGTTTACCCTACTTTAACCCTTTATAGGTCCTTGGGATACTACCTTCCCACCATGTATTTATAGAACGGTGTTAGGGAGAGAATCTTCCCACCCCATTCATTTCAAGCAGTTCCACATCCATCCACAAGCTAGATGCAGAGCAATATTGAAAACCCATTAATTTGATGTACTGTATACTGTCATCAGCAACAAAAGGTGGAAAGCATATATCCCAGTGGTCTCCACAGTGCACGTGCTTGCCAGTTCGTTTTTTTTTTTTTTTTTAGCGTATGGCTTTTAGTGCCGGGAGGGTCCGAGGATATGTTCGGCTCGCCAGTTTTTGTAGCTGCTTCGTGACGGACACCCAATGGGTGAGCTACAAGTACCGTTGGGGAGGGAAGGAGGGAAGTTGGAATGTAAGGACGAGGGGTTGGAAGGTAGCGGCTGTGGCCTATAGTTAGGAACCAACCCCGTCATTTGCCTGGAAGGAAGATGGGAAACCACAGAAGACCATCTTCAAGGTTGCCGGCGGGGGGATTCGAACCTCCTCGCCTCCCGGATGTGAGCGACGGCCATCAGTCATGCCGTAACCACCACGGCTAACTCACCTCGGTTGTGGTGAGTGAAGGAAATGCATTGTTTTACAGAAGACGGTGTTTTATTGAAGATTAGAGATTTGTAAACGTTTGTATATAACTGAAATACAATGTTAATAATGGTTTGGGCCCCTTGAATAAATATATTTCAGCTAAAATGGAAATAATTATCCTCTTCAGGGTGTTTGCCATAGAATATAAGATTTTTAAAATTAATTTTCTGATTTTTTAGTAAATACTATTTTTCAATTATTGAATTATATTCGAATATACTAACTTTTAACATTCCAAAATCACTTTTATATTTTTGTGCAGATATCGGCAAAAATGATATAGGTCACTGACCTTGTGTTGCGTGGGAGTTACGTTTTTTAAAATTATGGAGCTGATGGCTGATTTTATATATTATATCCTGTTAAATAAATCTGATTATTGAGTGATAAACACAGTATCATCATAATTTCGAGGTGGGACATTATTACCCCATTGCTCATTTAAGAAAACATACTGTCGGGTGTGGGCAGTACGATAATAATTTTCCACCCCATCTATATATATAAAAATCAATGTAACGTGATAGTGTGTCTGTGGGTGGGTATGTATGTCTCCTATGCGTTCATATACCATTCGTCCGATTGCGATGAAACTTGGGTGAGATGTTGAGTACACTCCAAGGAAGGTTTCTGACTTAGTAAATCCATTTTACAATAGGTAGCGCACGCGTAGATTCAACAAATGAGCGACGATGCGCGAAGCATTTCAACAAAGTTCCTTATGTGTTCATATACCATTCGTCCGATAGCGATGAAACTTGGGTGAGATGTTTTGTACACTTACGTGAAGGTTTCAAAATTAGTGAATACATTTCACAGTAGATAGCGCACGAATAGATTCAAAAAATGAGCGACGACACGCAAAGCGTTTCAACAAAGTCCCGTATGCATTCATATACCATTCGTCCGATAGCTATGAAACTTGCGTAAAATGTTGTGTACACTGCAGCGAAATAATCTGGCTTAGTACATCCACTTTACAATAGGCAGCGCACGAGTAGATTCAACAAATGAGCTACGACGCGCGAAGCATTTCAACAAAGTCACGTTTGCGTTCATATACCATTCGTCCGATAGCGACGAAAGTAGGCTGAGATTTTGTGTGCACTCCAGGGAAGGTTTCTAGCTTAGTAAATTCCTTTAAAAATAGGTAGAGCACGAGTAGAATCAACAAATGAGCGACGACGCGCGAAGCGTTTCAACAAAGTCCCATATAATTTCATATACCATTCATCCGATAGCGATGAAACTTGGGTGAGATGTTGTGTACACTCCAGGGAAGGTTTCTGGCTTAGTACATACATTTTACAATAGGTATCGCACCAGTAGATTCAACAAATGAGCGATGACACGCGAAGCGTTTCAACAAAGTCCCGTATAGTCATATACCATTCGTCTGATAGTGATAAATGTTTGGTGAATTGTTGTGTACACTCCAGGAAAGGTTTCTGGGTAAGTAAATCCATTTTACAATACGATGCGCACGTTTATGTTCAACAAATGAGTGACTACGCGCGAAACGTTTCGACAACGTCCCGTATACGTTCACATACCATTCATCCGATTGCGATGAAACTTGGGTGAGATGTTGTGTACACTCCAGGGAAGGTTTCTGGCTGAGTACATCCATATTACAATATGTAGCGCAAGAGTAGAATCAACGCGAAGCGTTTCAACCAAGTCCCGTATGCATACATGTACCATTCGTCCGTAGCTATGAAACTTGGGTGAGATGTTGTGTACACGTCATGGAAAATTTCTGGCTTAGTAAATCCCCTATACAATATGCAGCGCACAAGTTGATTCAACAAATGAGGGACGACGCGCGAAGCGTTTCAACAAGGTCCCGTATAATGTCATATACCATTCTGCCGTTTGCGGTGAAACTTGGGTGAAATATGGTGGACACTCCAAGGATGGTTTCTGGCTTAGTAAATACATTTCACAGTAGGTAGCACACGAGTAGATTCGACAAATGAACGACGACACGCGGAGCGTTTCAATACAGTCCCCTATGTCTTCATATCCCATTAGTCCGATAGCGATGAAACTTGGGTGAGATGTTGTGGACACTTACGTGACGGTTTCTAACTTAGTAAATACATTTTACAGTAGGTAGCGCACGAGTAGATTCAACAAATGAGTGACGGAGCGCGAATCGTTTAAACAAAATCAGGTATGCGTTCGTATACTATTCATCCGATTGCGATGAAACATTGATCAGTTATTGTGTACCCGCCAGGGAAGGGGACTTAGTAAATCCATTTCACAATAAGTAGCGCAAGAGTAGATGCAACAAATGGGTGACGACGCGCGAAGCGTTTCAACAAAATCCCCTCTTGCGTTCATATAACATTCTTCGATTGCGATGAAACCTTGATGAGTTATTGTGTACACGCCAGGGAAGGGCTTCAACTTAGTAATACATTTCTCAATAGGTAGCGCACGAGTAGATTCAACAAATGAGTGACAGCGCACGAATCGTTTAAACAAAAACCCCTATACGTGCATATACCATTCATCCGATTGCGATGAATCATTGATGAGTTATTGTGTACACGCCAGGGAAGGGTTTCGACTTTGTAAATCAATTTCACAATAGGTAGCGTACGAGTAGATTCAACAAATGAGTGACAGCGATGAAACTTTTGAAAGTTGTTGTGCACGCTCCCACGAATGGTTCTAAATTAAAAAATTCATTTTACGATAGCTTAGAGGCAGTTAACATGTTGTGTATCCAAAAGCACTTCAAGAAACGGAATTTCAACGCCAACACTTTCTTTGATTGGCATTGCAATGCATGCCGGGTACAGCTTGTATTTCATAAAATAGAATCCTCACCCATAAAATTGTTGCATATTCCTACTCATCAAGCCCAATTACAAATGTGTAAAAAAAAAAAAAAAAAAAAAAAAAATTATACCCCCAGTCTTTTGCCCTATAAAGGGTTAAGTATGTATTGTTCCATTCTTAATGTCTACATTATCACAAGACTTCGTGTGTTTATTTATTAACAGGGCAGTAATTGCAGCTTTTCTACAAGAAACCTAAGTGCATCAGCAAAGCCAAATACAAGGACTTGATGTCCCTTGTTCACAGTAAACGAGCAGCCATCAACATAGTTTATTACAGCTTTTATGCTAGTCTTGCTTGCTCTTTGAGCAGTGCAGATAATTAGTAAATGCAAATAAGGCACAGCGTATTCCAGGTGAATCAGCTGCCTCTAATAATATTGATGCAGCGAACTAGCGTTGTTTTTAGGAAGGTCGTTAATTCTCTGCTTGCATCCCCTATGCCACGGTGGGTGATTAGATAGCGTGTCGGTCTACTAACCCCAAGATTGTAGGTTCACTCCTGGCCGTGGTAAGTGATTTTTGAAAGGCGGCAAAAATACGACACCCATGTCATACGATGTTGGCATGTCAAAGAACCCATTTGAATTCAGTAGGCCGTGAAACGATTAGCTCAGGACAGGGAGACATGGAGAGCTGCATCAAACCAGTCAAAAGACTGAAGACTCAAACAACAGGCCGTGTTCATAATGGCAAACTTAATCTCGGGAGTTTCCGCCAACACAAAGTTCCTCATTTCTCTACTAGAAAGCGCTATAGTGACTTTCATAGTGATTCAAGGAACAACGAAATTCGACATGCAAGCTAACCTCTGGGAGTCAAATTACAAAGCTTGCACCCGGCATCCGATGCCATACGATATTATTATTATCCCTTATAATACTAATGCACTGCTAGCATATCCCGCAAACGATACTGAACTCCACTATTTTCCCTCGTTGTGACTACAGACTAATACGAGGGAGAAACTATAATGTTCAGTATCGTTTGCGGGATATGCTTGTAGTGCATTAGGACCATACGGGATGCAGCAGAGAAATATCGACCTTCCTGCCAACACGCGTTAGTTGGGCTGCATAAAACAATAATATTAGGGGCAGCTGATTCACCTGATATAGTACTAAATTGTAAATTTATCTTTTGTGAAGTTAATATGGATAAATATCATCCACAAATATGAAGATAGAATGAAAGAAAGAATGAATGAAAGAAAGAAAGAAAGAAAGAAAGAAAGAAATGATGTAAATTCACTTCAGGCTTTGCGATAATGTGGTCATTTAGCCCCGTGCACTTGTGTGTGTAGACTCCATCGGATAATCTGTGTTATTATGATGTCTGTAGTATATTAGTGTGTGGTTTTGTAAATCAGGTGAGGATTGAAATGGCGGTGACTGAGGCCTAAGTTATGAACCATCCCGTTATACGCCTGGATTAGAAGTGTAAAACCGCAGAAAACCACTTCCAGGGTGACTGGGAGGAGAAACGAACCCACCTCTTTTCATTTTTACCTCACGAGGCTGAGTTCAAACCCTCAGATCAGAATTAAGTTTCGTGAAAGAGCTGAGAATCGAACCAGGGCTTCAGGGGTGACAGTCAAATATGATAGCCACTGCACCTGCTAAGTCTCGTCCTGAACACCAAAATAATGGAGCAGATCTTGCTGTGCGTTACGCAAACCATAATGTACGAGAGAAATTAATCATTCTTCCTACTTACTCGTGTTGAATATGGGTAGTTCAGTTCCATATTCGTTTAATGTTCCTTGGTTACAAGGTAGCAATCATAGAGGCACTTTTCTGTTATAACTGTTCAACTATTTCAACCAATTTCACCTACATTCTGTAGGCGCTTAACAAAACCCGCCTCACGCCAGAACACTGTTTACTGCTGCGACGTCACAAAGGGGACTCTATTAACAACACTGCTCTAGTCAAGGTGATCAGCACCCTTAAATTCCGTAAAACAAGTACTAAGATCTGATATATAGTTCCCTCACTTTCCTGGTTAACGAGCGGTGACTCCAACGTAAGGCAGTAGCACGCGCTGACAATAACCATTGTTCGCTACTGACCAATAGCTGACGGTTGTTGACCAATAGAATGCTTCCTCTATCACTCCACGTGGACTCCAAAGTCCCGCCCTGGTGGCCAGCTCGTGTCTCACGCAGGTATCAGGTGTCCAGTGATGCACATCTGTACAAAGTTCTGTCCAGTCTCGCTGTTTGCTCTCAGTGGCTACAGTGGAAAGTTGTCAACGCTGTGCCTCGCGCTGGGAAAGCCTTAGCTCCAGGCAGCCATGGAATGTTAATATATCCGCCCATCTAGATTTCAAAGGTGAGCCGCACGTAAACGAGGAATAAGCAAGAACTATAGTATTCAGACCTGAAATGTTGTAACACAAGCAAGATCCGACAACTGGGCCCATTCGTATAGGCTGCTGTGCCATTTACATCATTTGACGACGAATTGTGTAAAATTTCATCTGAAGAATGGTTGGTTGGTTCCTCAGTTTAGGGGCTGCTACAACGTGGTCATGTAGTCCCATGTACTTCGGGTGTGTGTAGAATATGTCTGATAACTTGTGTTAATTGTGTTGGCTGTATTAGTGTGTGTTATCTGTAATTCAGGTAAGAACTGGAGACGAACAATTTCAAGTAGTTCATACGTTTGCTACCAAATGCTACCGTCAGCGACAACTAGCTGTAAACTTGGCTACTAGATGCCACTGTAACTGGCACCTGGTGGCGAACGTTGGAGCTTAATAGAGCATTAATCAAATCTAACCTACACATTTAGCTTCACACAAGTGTACTGTACTTAGTGGAAGGATCTTTTACATGACATAAATCTATGACATCGGCCCGCCGGCTTTCCTTCACCTCCGAAGGAAGACATACTGAGGGATTTTAACGCTCTTAAAAAATTTGACGACTTCGGCCGGGTTTGAACATCTGAAGAATGATTCAAGCTATTGGATTAGAAAATGGCGCATATGAAATATTTCTGTTTTGACATTTGCAGAATGTTTTGGAAAAAACGGAAAGTAGGTCTACACAGATACATAAATATTGTACTTTTTAATTACCAATCTGCAATACACTTCTCTCCCCTGATAAAAAAAAAGGAAGCTATACCTCTCGAAGGAAGATACATGCGTGGACCGAAATGTTAAAACTGCAAATCCTAACTGACCTGACCTGGGCAAAATTTACTTGTCAGTTTCTCGAGTTACAGTAGATTCCAGTCTGTATCCGTAATCTTCGTTAAGAGTCAGTAAAATCATCTGAACGGAGTCATCATTTCGACCTATTACTGTAGTATTAGAATCTTGAAATACTCGTTTTTTGTCTAACACCCCTTGGAATACTCTGACTAAAAGGTCTTGTGTAGAGTGTTTCAACGAGAGGAAGCCTTCGTCCCTGGTGGATACGAATATTAAACGGGTTTTAGATAGAATTTAATTGAAGGGAAATAACCGTGGGCTAAATTTAAAAACGATGAGATTAAAGCTATGTTAGATTTACCGTGCAGAACATTTATTTATTTATTTATTTATTTATTTATCGTATGGCTTTTAGTGCCGGGAGTGTCCGAAGACATGTTCGGCTCGCCTGAGTCTGTAGCTGCTTCCAGCGGATAAGTAGGCATGGCTTTAGTTCGCCCTACTTGATGGAGCAGTGGTCTAGCTGCTTGCCTCTCACCAAGGCGTACACCGCGACCGGTTTGATTACCAATTAATGCATCTAGGATTCTCGAGGTAAAATGTAACGTCTGGTGATTATAGGCCTACTAATAAACAACAAGCAGATATCACTTGTTGGAAGTGTTTCCAGAGTTTCCAGGTTGGTGTTGTTGATGCCTTAGGGGCTTTGCGACATCGTACTCATGTAACCCGTGTACTTGGGTGTGTGTGTGTATGGAATGTTGTCTGATAACCTATGTTACTTTTTTTTTAGCGTATGGCTTTTAGTGCCGGGAGTGTCCGAGGATATGTTCGGCTCGCCAGTTTTGTAGCTGCTTCGAGACGGACACCCAATGGGTGAGCTACAAGTACCGTTGGGGAGGGAAGGAGGGAAGTTGGAATGTAAGGACGAGGAGTTGGAAGGTAGCGGCTGTGGCCTATAGTTAGGGACCAACCCCGGCATTTGCCTGGAAGGAAGATGGGAAACCACCGAAGACCATCTTCAAGGTTGCCGGCGGGGGAATTCGAACCTCCTCGCCTCCCGGATGTGAGCGACTGCCATCAGTCATGCCGTAACCACCACGGCTAACTCACCCGGTACCTATGTTACTGACATGGCTGTATTGGTGCGTGTATTTGTAATTCAGATGGGGATTGGGAAGGAGGCGACCTTGGCCTTACGTTAGGAACCATCCCGACATTTGCCTGGAGTAGAAGTGGGAAACTACGGAAAACCACTTCCAGGAAGGCTGAGGTAGAAATCGAACCCACCTCTACTCAGTTTTGTATCACGAGGCTGAGTGTACCCGTTCCTGCCCTCAAACCAGAATTACATTTCTTGACAGAGCCGGGAATTAAACCCGGGCCTCCACGGTGACAGCCAGGAATGTTATTCACTCGCAACGAGGCGGATGGTTTCTAGTCAATGACCTGTTACTGTTCTATTCAGGAGCTTGGACACCGTAGTCATTTAGCCTCGTGCATTTGGGTATATGTAGAAATCGTCTGATAATCTGTGTTATTGTATGTCTATAGTAGTGTGTATATTTTTAATGCAGGTGAGGACTGGGAAGGAGGCGGCAGTGGTCTTAAGTAAGGAACCATCCCGGCATTTGCCTGGAGTAGAAGTAGGGAACCACGGAAGACCACTTCTTAGGTGGGATTCGAACTCACCTCTTCTCAGTTTCGCCTCACAAAGCCATCAGACCACTTTCTTGGCAGAACTGGGAGTATTACCCAGGGCCTTTGGGAATGGAGCCTCAATACATATTGCGAGACCACGGAAGGTTCAAAGTGAAATCCTGACTGGGGAAGGCAGTAAGGGCCACCAAAGCTACACTACAGCGAAACGAATTTCCCTGAGGCACACAATGCCAGGATTCTTTTAAAACCACGCCACTCAGCCCTACAGTTGATTTGACTGTTTGCGTGAACGATCGTTAAACATCGAAGGGCGATGCGGCTCTTCAATTCACGAGAAGGAGGACACAGCTATTCTCAGTGATTGTTGAAACCATGCTTACGCCATGCATGTGAATTTAAGCTTATTTATATATTTATTTATTTATTTATTTAGCGTATGGATTTTAGTGCCAGGAGTGTCCAAGGACATGTTCGGCTCGCCCATGGGGTGTGCTACAAGTTTCGTTCAATTTAAAGTAGTTCCAACTTTCGTTGACATCTAGTGGTGAACGTTGGAACTTTGATAGAGCGTTTCAACGAAATCTAACCTAGAAATTTAGTTTCACACAAGTTTAGTTAGTGGAAGGATCTTTTACATGCCATACATCTATGACATGGGACCGCCGGCTTTACTTTCCCTCCGTAGGAAGGCATACTGAAGGATTTTAACGCTCTTAAAAATCCGATGACTTCGGCTGGGTTTGAACCCGCGATCTTGGGCACAGCAGCTCAGCATGCTACCAACTACGCCACCGAAGCCGCTTTAATTTAAACTAAAGTTTGGTGACTGAAGCGTACGTAACTGGTTAACGCTAAATACTATGCCTAGGAATAAAAGTATTTGGTTTCACCCCGTGATGTAGCCGTGCTCGTTAAATCGTGTACCACAGCTGCGGAGATTGTAGGTTCGAATCCCGGCGCTGACAGTGGCTATCCTGTGTGTGGATTTTCCCCAGGATTTTCTAGATTCCCCCCAGGCAAATGCTGGGGTAGTACCTTTACTTCGAGTCCTGGGTCGTCTACCGCATCCCTGTCCTTAATACATCTACACACACTACTACAGTCATCAGAGGAATACAGTTATCAGTAGGGCTCAGATTTTTAGGTGCTAAAAATCGGGAAAATATTTATTTTAAGCCTATTTTCAATTTTGAAAAAATAGGCTTATGAGATCACCTTTTGTCCGTGTGTGTGTGCGTGTGTGTGCGTGTGTGAGGTGTGTGTGTGTGTGTGTGTCCCTAATAAAATCAAAACGGCTGGAGCGATTTCAATGAAACTCGGTAAGTTCATAGCACTATTCCCGGCGACCTCGACCGTGCCCTTCAAATTTTGTTACGTCTCACCAATCCAACATGTCGGCTGTGCGAAATATTTCACTAGCATTCAATATCTCCGAAACTATTACCGATATCACCCTGAAAATGTGTACGGTTATAAAGAGCACTACTAGAAGTTCACCTATGAGACTTTCAAAAACCTGGTGGCTACAAAACCAACATGGCGGTCAAGCGAAGTTGAGACTTTTAAATAGACTTTTCTCGCGAATTAATTATCCAAACGTAATGAAACTTGGTACAGCAAATGTTCATACACATTGTAATGCACTGGAGTCTAATTTAGTTCAATTGTTTACATAAACTCAAAATGGCGGCTGTGCGAAATATTTCACTGACATTCTATATCTCCGAAACTATTACAGATATCACCCTGCAATTTCGTACGGTGATAAAAGGTACTGATACAAGTTTACCTATGTAATTTTTATAAACCTGTAAAGTACAAAACGAACATGGCGACCAAGCGAATTTGAAATATTTTAATAGACTTTTCTCGTGATTTAACTCTCTGAGCGCAGTGAAATGTGGTACAGTAAATGATTTTGCAGATTGTAATGCACTGCCATCTAATTTAATTCAATTGTTGACATAACTTCAAGATGGCGGCTGTGCGAAATTTTAAAATTAAGTTTTTATTTCTTGTGTCGTAATCATGCGATCGAAGTGAAAGTTTGAATAATGAACCTAGGCAATAATTGTCCTTGAATGGTACATAACTCTATGGCCTATACATATAACAATCCTAAATGGCGAGCTTCCGAAATATATAGACGGTTCTCAAAATCTATGAATCTTTTACAGCAACCAAACTGATTTTTAGCCTATTTTCAATTTTGAAAAAATAGGCTTATGAGATCACCTTTTGTCCGTGTGTGTGTGCGTGTGTGTGTGTGTGTGTGCGCGTGTGTGTGTGTGTGTGATTCGTGTGTGTGTCCCCCCCTAATAAAATCTAAACGGCAGGAGCGATTTCAATGAAACTCGGAAAGTTCATAGCACTATTCCCGGCGACCTCGACCGTGCCCTTCAAATTTTGTTACGACTCACCAATCCATCATGGCGGCTGTGCGAAATATTTCACCAGCATTCAATATCTCCGAAACTATCACCGATATTACCCTGACATTTTCTATGGTGATAGAGGGAACTACTATAAGTTCACGGATGTGACTTTTGAAAACCTGGTAACTACAAAACCAACATGGCGGCCAAGCGAATTTTCGACTTTTAAATAGACGTTTCTCGCGATTTGACCAACCAAACGCAATGAAACTTGGTACAGTATATGTTTATATACATTGTAATGCACCGACATCTAACTTCGTTCAATTGTTTACATAATCACAAGATGGCGGATGTGCGAAATATTTCACCGGCATTCTATATCTCTGAAACTATTAGCGGTATCTCCCTAAAATTTTGTACGGAGATAAAGGACACTACTGGAAGTCCATATATTAGATTTTCAAAAACCGGTTAACTACAAAACGAACATGGCGGCCAAGCGAATTTGAACATTTTAAATAGACCTTTCTCGCGATTTAATGTTCCAAGCGCACTGAAACCTGGTACAGGAAATATTTATACACATTGTAATCCACTGGTATCTAATTTAGTTCAATTGTTTACATAACCTCAAGATGGCGGCAGTGCGAATTTTAAAATTAAGTTTTTATTTCTTGTGATGTAGTCATGCGATCGAAGTGAAAGTTTGAATAATGAACCTGCGCAATAATTTTCCTTTAATGGTACATGACTCTATGGCCTATACATTTAACAATCCAACATGGCGACCATCCGAAATATTTAGACGATACTGAATATCTACGAATCTATTTTAGCAATCAAACTAAATTTTTTAATGTTCATAGGGGCTATGAACTTAAGTTCACCTATAGGACTTTAAATAACCTGGTGATCAAAAATCCAACATGGCGGTGACGCGAATTATAAATATTCACATGGACGTTTCTCGCAATTTAACCATCCGCGTGCAGCGAAATTTGGTACAGTAAATCTTTATCCGAATCTTAATCCACTGGCATCTAATTTAATTCAATTGTTTCCATGACCTCAAGATGGCAGCTGTGAAAAATTTTTAAATCTCCTTTTTTTTTTCTTGTGTCCTAATTATGCGATTGAAGTTTGAATACTACACGTTCACAATAATCTGCATGTAACAGTACATAACTCTAGGACCTACATGTATAAAATCCAACATGGCGACCATCCGAAATTTTTAGTCGGTTCTCAATATCTACGAATCTATTACAGCATTCAAACAGAAATTGTGTATGTTGATAGTGGCAATTAACATAAGAAGGATATATGAAAATAGGCTGTATAGTTCTTCACGGAACTACTTGTTTTATGTTCATAGAGACTATGATCATATGTTCACCTATAGGACTTCAGTAGCCTGGTGAGCACAAATCCAACATGGCGGCGACGCGAAGTATAAATATTTAAATGGACGTTTCTCGCGAAATAACTATCCGAGTGCCGTGAAACGTTGCACGTTAAATGCTTATACAAATGTTGATCCACTGACATCTAATTTATTTCAATTGTTTGCATAATCACAAGATGCCTGCTGTGCGTAATTTTAAAATCTCGTTTTTACTTCTTGTGTTCTAATCATGCGTTGAAGTTTGAATACCACACGTACACAATAATATTAATGTAATAGTACAAAAATAAAAATTCAACCTGGCGACAATCTGAAATATTCAGACGGTTCTCAATATCTACGAATCTGTTACAGCAATTAAACAGAAATTTTGTATGTTGATAGTGACAATTAACATGAGTAGGATATATGAAAATAGGCTGTATAGTTCTTCACGGAACTACTTGTTTATGTATTAAAATACCTGAAATATGTGACAAACAAGTAGTTCCGTGAAGAACTAGACAGCCTATTTTCATATATCCTGCTCATGTTAATTTTCTCTATCAACATACAACATTTCAGTTTAATTGCTGTAACAGATTCGTAGATATTGAGAACCGTCTAAATATTTCATATGGTCGCCAGGATGGATTTTTATTTTTGTACTATTACATTAAGATTATTGTGTACGTGTGGTATTCAAACTTCAATCGCATGATTAGAACACAAGAAGTAAAAACAAGATTTTAAAAGTACGCACACCAGCCATCTTGTGATTATGCAAACAATTGAAATAAATTACATGTCAGTGGATCAACATTTGTATTAGCATTTAACGTGCAACGTTTCACGGCATTCGGATAGTTAATTAACGAGAAACGTCCATTTAAATATTTATACTTCGCGTCGCCGCCATGTTGGATTTGTGCTCACCAGGTTACTGAAAGTCCTATAGGTGAACATATGTTCATAGCCTCTATGAACATAAAAAAAACAGTTTGGTTGCTGTAAAAGATTCATAGATATTGAGAACCGTCTAAATATTTCGGAAGCTCGCCATTTAGGATTGTTATATGTATAGGCCATAGAGTTATGTACCATTCAAGGACAATTATTGCCTAGCTTCATTATTCAAACTTTCACTTCGATCGCATGATTACGACACAAGAATAAAAACTTAATTTTAAAATTTCGCAATGCTGCCATCTTGAGGTTATGTAAACAATTGAATTAAATTAGATGGCAGTGCATTACAATCTGCAAAATCATTTACTGTACCACATTTCACTGCGCTCAGAGAGTTAAATCACGAGAAAAGTCTATTAAAATATTTCAAATTCGCTTGGTCACCATGTTCATTTTGTACTTTACAGGTTTATGAAATATACATAGGTAAACTTGTATCAGTACCCTTTATCACCGTACAAAATTGCATGATGATATCTGTAATAGTTTCGGAGATATGGAATGTCAGTGAAATATTTCGCACAGCCGCCATTTTGAGGTTATGTAAACAATTGAACTAAATTAGACTCCAGTGCATTACAATGTGTATAAACATTTGCTGTACCAAGTTTCATTACGTTTGGATAGTTAAATCGCGAGAAAGGTCTATTTAAATGTCTCAATTTCGCTTGACCGCCATGTTGGTTTTGTAGTCACCAGGTTTTTGAAAGTCTTATAGGTGAACTTCTAGTAGTGCCCTTTATCACCGTACACAATTTCAGGGCGATATCGGTAATAGTTTCGGAGAGATTGAATGCTAGTGAAATATTTCGCACAGCCGCCATGTTGGATTGGGGAGACGTAACAAAATTTGAAGGGCACGGTCGAGGTCGCCGGGAATAGTGCTATACACTTACCGAGTTTCATTGAAATCGCTCAGCCGTTTAGATTTTATTAGGGGGGAGGGGGGGGGGGGGTGACCCACACACACCTCACACACACACACACACGCACACACACACGGACAAAAGGTGATCTCATAAGCCTATTTTTTCAAAATTGAAAATAGGCTAAAAATAAAAATATTTAATTATAATTTAGGTTATTAATGTGAAGATAAACAATATGGAGTACTCAAGAATGCAATTTATGATATGTCTCACTGACTGCCGAAGTATTACAATACACAACGAGATACATCTTCAGGTTGTCCATCACAAATGACCGACGATTATCGCGAAACACTTCTTCTGAAGGCGCGAAACTGCGGCAATATGTTTCTTCCCCTTAAGGTGTTGTGTAATTTGAGATCGCTGTTCTGCCTTGATTGCTTTACCACATGGTTTGCAGAACAGAACGCCCCCATCAGAGGTAAAATTATCTTTAAATTCTGCAACAGACGATAACTTGTAGTTGTTTTTGCTTTAGACATCGTAGAACTGCCTTACACTTTACAGTGCAAGAAACGAACTGCATGTGAATGATACTGGTTCCAGGTAGCTGGGGAAGGGTCTAGCACGTGGTGCAATTTGGCTATTGTCAAGGAAATCCCCGGCTTCCACAGTGAGTGGCACGGGGTGACAAGTTAAGAAAAACACAGTTGCAAGCTAACATACGCACTGCATGAAGATTAGATAGCTCACAGGTTCTTCCCCGTTGATGTAACACAGAACAAAAATCCAATAAACTGAAAGATCTAGGATCCTGATTTGAAAAAAATAAATATTATCTCTTTTTATGTGCTAATAAGTGAAAAGCAGGAATTTATGTATTTATAGAAAAATGGTTAAAATATGTATTTACATACAAAAATATTTATTTACCTAAAAATCCGAGCCCGATTTATCAGACAAGTTCAACACACACACTAACACACGGGGCTGACGACCGAGATGTCCCAAGCCCTCAAATTAATTAACAAATCTTTGGTTTCGAGTACCGAATGGTCGACAGTTATTCGCTAAACTACCAAATTCCAACGGCAATTTTAGGAGGAGGGTTGGAAGAGATAACTACAGTGTGCGAAAGTTGCATCTTTTGTCCACAATACTACAAAGAGAAGAAATAATTTTGCTAACGCACAACGAATGGTGTGTTTCATTCAAT